>OY997264.1:553247014-555647014 GCA_963921465.1 Triticum timopheevii | reverse complement strand
AGTCCACCCACCTGCCCAGACATATGCGATCTATCTCTAATACGGCAAGAGCCTTCAGAAATAGTACATCATTACTGGGCCAGATTCCTCCTGGTTATGGACAGGATGAAGGACTACCGAGAGGAAAACGCAATCTCAATCTTCTGCAATAACTGCACGGACAAGGGAATCCTAAACGCCATTGATCGTCGCAGAATTACGCGCTTCACCGATCTGGCGTCCATATTACGAAAGTACTGTGCGATGGAAAGTTTCCGGAAAACTGAAAATCAATTTTGGGATAATCCGGCCCCAAACCCAGTCTGTAGTAAAAGGGCGCCTTACACTCAGGCCCCAGATGCAAAAATGAAAAAACAGAAACCCAATAAGGGCAACGCAACCGTACTGGAGGGATGGCTCAATGGACCCTGTAAACTTCATAGTGCAGAGGGAGCCGTCCCAACACATAGCCTTCGAGCATGTTGGATATTACGGCAGGTGGCCAAAAGTGGCGAGGAACTTCTAGCTCCGGGAAACCACTCCAACAATACCAGCACGGTATCAACAGTCTTCGAGACCTTCGCATCAAACAATATGCGAAAGCGAACAATCCGCGGACTCGCCGAAGTCTACCAAGTAGCAACAGCAAATCCATGGAGTGACACAGCTATTACCCTCAACGCCAGCGACGAGCCTAAATTCCGAACAACCAGAGCACCAGCTGCACTGGTACTTAGTCCCATAGTGGACGGCTTTCGACTGACAAAAGTCCTCATGGATGGCGGCAGCGGACTAAACCTCATTTACGAGGAAACTCTGCGAAAAATGGAAATCGATTGGAGCCGTATTGAGCGAAGCAGCACAACCTTTAGAGGAATAATCCCTAGCCGGGAAGCGCGCTGCACTGGAAAAATCACACTCGATGTGGTGTTCGGTTCTCCGGACAATTACAGATCCGAAGAAGTCACGTTCCAGGTGGCCCCGTTCAGCAGCGGGTACCACGCCATATTAGGGCGAGAGGCATTCACAATTTTTCAAGCAATACCTCATTACGGGTACATGAAGCTCAAAATGCCTGGGCCCAGCGGAATAATCACTCTCGCTAGTGATCCGGACATAGCACTCCGCGCCGAAAACAAGAAAGCCGCACTAGCCCTCGAGGCACTATCCGAAGCCTTAGCGGCAGAAGAACTCACCGCGCTGCGCTCTATGGTGAATAGGGACGATGTGATACTCGATAAAAGATCCAAGTCCACCTCCTTCAAACCAGCAGATGAAATAACAAAATTCCAGGTCCATCCAACGGACCCAACAAAAACGGCCTCCATCTGGGCACAATTGAACCCCGAAGTAGACGCCGCACTGCGCGAATTCCTTCGGGAAAATTGGGATATCTTCGCTTGGCATCCTTCGGACATGCCCGGAATCCCACGCAGGTTGGCAGAACACAGCCTAAACATCCTAAAAGGATTTAAGCCAGTCAAACAGGCTCTTCGGCGATTTTCCGAACCCAAAAGACAGGCAATGGGAGAAGAGCTAGCCAAACTATTGGAAGCCGGATTCATTAGAGATATCAAACATCCGGACTGGCTAGCAAATCTGGTGATGGTACCAAAGAAGGATAAATCCTGGCGCCTCTGCGTCGATTTTAAAGACCTCAATAAGGCTTGCCCAAAGGATCCCTTCCCTCTCCCCCGCATCGATCAAATTATCGATGCCACAGCAGGGCACGATTCGTTGTGCTTCCTGGACGCATACTCTGGCTATCATCAAATCAAGATGGCGGAAGCAGACCAAGCCGCAACGGCATTCATCACTCCATATGGACCATTCTGCTTCAACACGATGCCCTTCGGACTTAAAAATGTCGGCGCAACATATCAGCGCATGATTCAAACATGTCTGGCCACCCAGATCGGCAAAACAGTCAAGGCATACGTAGACGACGTAGTCGTCAAAACAAAACACGTCGAAACTCTAGTAGACGATTTGAGGCTCACATTCAAAAACCTCAGAGCATATGACATCAAGTTGAATCCGGAAAAATGCGTTTTCGGCGTACCAGCCGGAAAGCTGCTGGGCTTCATTGTATCCGGTAGAGGAATTGAAGCAAATCCGGCTAAAATCCGAGCTCTATCATAGTTGGATATTCCAAAGGACCTCAAACAAATACAAAAATTAACAGGATGCGTGGCAGCTTTAAGCCGCTTTATCTCCCGTCTAGGAGAAAAGGCGTTGCCCCTTTATCGCCTCCTCAGGCGCACCGAACACTTTGAGTGGACGGATGCTGCCACTGCCGGACTCGAAGAAATAAAGGACATACTGGCAACAAATCCGGTCCTGGCTGCGCCCACTCTGGGCGAACCAATGTTGTTATACATCGCAGCAACACATCAAGTTGTAAGCGCGGTCCTCGTCGTCGAACGAGAGACAGAAGGGCATAAATTCCCTCTTCAAAAACCAGTGTATTATGTATCCACTGTGTTAACCCCTTGCAAATCCCGTTACCCGCACTATCAGAAGATAGCATATGCGGTGTTCATGGCGTCCCGGAAACTCCGGCACTACTTTCAAGAGTGTTCGATAACAGTGGCCTCTGAAGTACCACTAAATGACATTATAAATAACCGCGACGCAACGGGCAGGATTGCAAAATGGGCCATCGAGCTCTTACCATTCGACATAACTTACAAACCTCGATGAGCTATAAAGTCACAAGTTTTGGCTGACTTCGTCGCCGAATGGACCAAAGCCGAACTCCCTAAAGAGTACGGCGCATACTCCAACTGGACTATGCATTTCGATGGCTCCAAAATGTTGGCCGGACTGGGGGCTGGCGTCGTACTGACGTCCCCAACCGGAGATACAGTCCAGTATGTACTTCAAATAATGTACACGAACTCCAACAACGCAGCCGAATACGAGGCCCTGTTACATGGTCTCCGGATGGCAGTCTCCATGGGCATTCAACGCCTAGAGGTGCGCGGGGACTCAAACCTTGCAATATCCCAAATAAACGGAGACTTTGACGCCAAGGATCCGAAAATGGCAGCATATCGCAACGCTGTCCTAAAAATGTCAGCTCGATTTGAAGGACTGGAATTCCATCACATAGCTCGAGATAATAACCAAGCGGCCGACGTACTGGCACGCATTGGTGCGAAACGTGATGCTGTCCCTCCAAATATCTTCCTGGAACGGCTCTTCAAGCCATCCGTACTATGGGAAGAGGAGCCCGGTAGCGCCAAACCGGAAAAAACCGCATCAATTGATGATTCAGCAGACGACATAACACCTTCAGCCCACATCATAATGGCAGTAATCGCCGCGTGGACAGAACCTTTCCTAGCCTACTTGCTTAGGCAGGAACTTCCCGAAGACCAAAACGAGGCCCGCTGCATAGTCCGGCAATCAAAAGCCTACAAGGTCCATGAGGGAGAACTTTATAAGAAAAGTACAACCGGAGTCCTTCAGAGGTGTATCTCCGAAGAGGAAGGGCGAACCCTCCTGGCTGAAATTCATGCCGGACTAGGCGGACACCACGCAGCAGCCCGGGCCCTTGTAGGAAAGGCATTCCGTACGGGATTTTATTGGCCGACGGCTCGGGCAGACGCGCAGGACTTGGTCCAGCGATGCGTTGGTTGTCAGCTCTTTGCTAATCAGAGCCATATGCCACCCACCGCCCTCAAAACCATACCCATTACCTGGCCGTTCGCGGTCTGGGGGCTTGACATGGTTGGACCCCTTAAAGGGGGAACCCACAAGCAAAGGTACCTATTGGTCATGGTGGATAAATTCACCAAATGGATAGAGGCCAAACCGGTCAAAACGGCAGAGTCCGGACCAGTGATAGACTTTATATCAGGGGTGGTACACCGCTACGGAGTCCCCCACAGCATCGTCACCGACAACGACACAAACTTCACAGCTGATGAGGTTAAGTCATGGTGCAAAAATATGGGCATCAAGCTCGACTATGCTTCAGTTTATCACCCTCAAACTAACGGTCAAGTGGAAAGAGCAAATGGTCTAATAATGAGCGGCATTAAACCCAGATTAGTGAGGTCACTTACTAAGTCCGACACACAATGGGTCGAGGAGCTCGACTCCGTACTTTGGGGGTTGTAGTCAACGCCGAACCGTACTACCGGATTCACACCATTTTTTATGGTATACGGCGCAGAGGCAGTCTTGCCCTGTGACATTATTCATGACTCACCTCGAGTGCGCATGTATGAGGAAAGAGGAGCCGAGCTTGATCGGCAGGACAGCTTGGACACATTGGAGGAAGAACGTGACGTCGCGAAGGCTCGTTCCGCATTTTATCAGCAGCAGGCCCGAAGATATCAAAGCAGAGAAGTACGGGCCAAGACTTACAACGTTGGTGAACTAGTTCTACGCCTGCCGGACAAGAAAAAGGACAAGCTCAAGCCCAAATGGGAGGGCCCCTTCATTATCGATCAAGTCCTGAGCGGCGGAGCATACCGTCTAAGAAATGCGTCGGATAGCCGACTCGAGCCGAACCCATGGAACGCAGCCCGCCTCCGACGATTCTATGCCTAGCGCCGGACTAAGAGTTCGTCCCTTTCCCCCGTCCAAACTTTTACACTTCGGCTGTCTTTTTGTTTCTCTTTTTATCCTTTTTATTTGAAAGCCCTTACGGGCCTATTTTCGCATCTTTTGCATACGCATGATATGCCATTCGCACTCATTATTCCTAGGGGCTTCTTTTACAGAAGCTCAATTATACGGGTTTCGTACCCAGCACATGTGTCAAGCTTCCACATGTACCTTTTACTCGCCATTATATGCATCGATATGACTTAAGTTTTGGCCAAGCTGGGTTGCCTGGCTCCTGTGCTTACCCCTATGTTCCCGATTGTTCGGCTAGGAGGTAAAGGGAGCACCTCTACGATTGTTACTGCCGGGTCAGCCGGATGTGTACCTCAGACTGGGTGAAGCCGAAAGCTAGCCTCCAGATGTTTTACTGCTTTCTTTGCAGTCTGGACATGCACTTTAGGGCATGCCTCCCAGCGAAAGGAACCCTTAACGGAACTATTCTCCCTGGAATATGTTTCTTACTAACCATGTAATATAACATAACTAGTTGGGCACTTGTCTGATAAAGCACTAATGACCCCTACGCCTGGTCTCCATGCATACCACGGTTGTGTCTCAACCAAAGAGGTATTCGGACACACTCCGGACTCTAGGGTCCCGAGGTTGAAGCGAAAAGGTCGGCAAAGACAAACGATCTACAATCCGGCTAGAAGGCATCTCACATGTCACTTTAAAGGATAACATACATTGTCAAATTTACTGATTGTATTCCTCCTCAATCCCATCTAACAGGCTGTCTAGTTTACAGTCCCGTTGGGAAAATTTAGCAGCCAACTCTACTTGGCTGTACACTAAACTCACAGGGATCTCCTTCCCATCGGGCCCCACCGGTCCAACTTCGGCCATGTGGTTGGGATCCGCCTTCTTGTACCGCGTCTTCACCATGGCCCAAGCCTCCCTGGCACCTTGACGGCAAGCCGAAACCTTCCACCAACGGAAGCGCTGCCGCACTCCCTGCAGCTTCTCCGCAAGCTCCCCGAGGCCCTCGGGTAGGGTGAGGGCTGGCCATAAAGCCTGAACGACGCCGCTCATTGCCTGCCGAACTCGTTCGAGTAGCTACAACAGTTCGGGAAGTTGATCACCCGTTGATATGGGCATCTCCTCTGCAGGACGACCCGTGAGTATACCTACAAGACAAATCATGTCAAAATACTTCCTCGCTGAACTCTTCTTTTCAAAAGAGTCCGCTCAAGCACTTACTATAAATGCCGCGACGAAGCCGCTGATTCTCATTAACGGAGCCGGACAGCTCGGCCTGAACGCCTTTCAGCTCTTCTTCGAGCTTGGCGTTGGCATCCTGGAGCTTGTTCCTTTCCTGCTGAACCCTATTCAGCACACTCTCGCCGGCCTTTAGCTGGCGCAGCAATACTTGCCTGTCCGGATCTTGTCCGGCGGTACCTGCAATGTCATTATTAGACTCGCGCGCACGCCGCACAGCGCTTATATTTATCAATTAAAATGTGTTACCAGGAGGGGTCTTTGCGTCTCCTCCTGCGGCAGCAAGTGCGGCCTCAAGTTGGGCCTTGCAATCTTGCAGCTCCCGAGATAGCTGGGCGTTCTTCTCGGTAAGAGCCTGCGTTTTCAAATGATCCTTAAATCAGTTAGCATAACTACTTTAAGTCTCGGGGGCTACGGGTATATACAACCATTGAAATTCCCTTACTCTTATGTCTTTCACATACTGCTCCGTGGCTCTGGGAAAACCATCTTGAGCGGCACGGAGATGCGCGTCCCCTGCATTAAAGGCATCCAATGCCTCCGGGGAAAAGCACGCTTCACGAAATACTATCCGGCGGCGCCTATGGTTCATGGCGCTCTCCACCTCAGACTTGGTGGCGGACAGTCTGTCGGTATCCTCCGTTGGAGGAGGATCCGGCCCGCTTCTTGCGTTTGCCTCCCCTTCCAGGCCGGGAGCTGGAGCCTGGCCGGTATAGGTTGGATCGGCAACTTCTGCGCCCGCAGTCCGGTGGGCGCTTTTTCTCCTACAAAGATTATGAGCACTCGGGCGTTTTCTCGGAACGTTGCTCTGAAAATTCAAACACGAGCTATACCTTTGCGGTGACGTTTCCGTTCGCCCCGCGCTCCTTTTCCGCCTGCTGGTCCGGACTGGCCTCTGTTGGTCAGCCACCGCGGGCTCGGCTTCCTGCCGTAAAGGCGCTTCCTACAAAATACCATCGTTCGCGACGGTTAGAAATGGGCAGGGAAGAGATAATGGTGCCCAGACTTTGGTCGCGGTCACCTGGGAAGCCGAACTTAGCCCGGGGTAGTCCGCCATAATGGCGACCAAAGCATTATCTATGCTGAGCTGGTGAAACACCCCGTCGATCAGCTCCACCTCGATGTCCGGGTCCTCTTCGGAGGCCGGGTCCAGGGATCTTTCTGGGTCCTCAGGTTGCGGAGCAGGACTCACCATGTCCTCCACAGTCCGGCGTAGATCCTGCGCCGAAGACTTAATGTAAGAAGCTTAAACTTCGAAAGCACGGGTTGAGCCCTTCAAGGTGTTCACTTACCCATCCCCTAGGGTTGGTCATGGAAAACCCATTCAAAGGGTTCGTCCGAAGGAAGTCCTCCTTCTCCCCCTTGTACAGGCTGGACAGGATCTCCACAAGATCCTCGGTCGAATTCGGCCCTTTGCGGCCGTGCCGGGTGGCATCGTACTCCCCGTTGAAATCCCACATGGGGTGGCCTCTGTATTGCAATGGTTGTACCCCCCGCTTGATGCATGTCGCCATAACTCCGATCATGGTCAAGCCCGAATGGGCCAATAATCTTATTCGGCCCATCAAGTAATGGACGCTCTTGTCTTCCTCCAATCGGGGGCTCCGCGGGCGCCAGCTGAGGCGTTTCTTCAAGGGAGCAGCACTAAACTCCGGGAGGCCGATCCGGACTGGGTCTGGTAGCGGAGCGTCTCCTATATAAAACCACTCCGAGGGCCAGTCTTCGGACGCCTTCTTGGGAGTACCGGATAGGTATCCGGTCCCGGCGATGCGCCATATTTCGGCGCCGCCTACTTGATATATAGACCCCTCGTGAGAACGGGGTACGAGGCAGAACAGCCTCTTCCACAATGCGAAATGGGGCTCGATGCCCAGGAATAGCTCACAAAGAGCTACGTAGCCCGTGATATGCAGGACAGAGGCGGGCGTAAGGTGGTGGAGCTGGAGTCCGTAGAACTCCAGGAGCCCGCGGAGGAACGGATGTATCGGGAATCCGAGTCCCCTTATCAGGTAGGGGACGAAGCATACACGCTCCCCCTTATTGGGGCTTGGAGTGTCCTCCGCCTGCCTCCCACCTTGATAAGTAACCAGTCCAGCCCGGACTGGGACCATGAAGGCCGGAGGGAGAAATCCCCCCATTTGGAGCTTCACTAGCTCGTTGTGCGAAATAGAGCACCTCCTCCAATTCCCCGGCGGTGGGCTGGGAGCGCGTGAAGAAGAGCCGCGTCGACGAACCATGGTGGAATGGATTTTTAGGTCAAAGGCGCTTCAATGGAGTATTCGCGGGAGGAAGATGGTGCGGTTTGGATCTGGATTCTTGCCTCTTTTATAGGCGGACGACTCGCACGACTAGGGGGTGGAATGTAAAAGACACCCTGGCTTTTCGCATTCGTGCGACGCGTGGAAGAGGACCATTATTTGGCGTAGAAGCCGAGGAACACAGTATTCAAGATGAAGTCGGACACTGTTCGGCAGGTACATGGAATTTGAAGGGAGAACCCGCCTTGCAACGCCGAAGACTATAAACGCGCTGGACTTATCGTCATTGAAGCCTGGTTCGGGGGCTACTGAGGGAGTCCTGGACTAGGGGGTGTCCGGACAGCCGGACTATCATTATCCGCCGGACTCCAAGACTACGAAGATAGAAGATTGAAGACTCCGGCTCATGTCCGGATGGGACTTTCCTTGGTGTGGAAGGCAAGCTTGGCAATACGGATATGTAGATCTCCTACCATTGTAACCGACTCTGTGTAACCCTAGCCTCCTCCAGTGTCTATATAAACCGCAGGGCTTTAGTCCGTAGGACAACATACATTACAACAATCATACCATAGGCTAGCTTCTAGGGTTTAGCCTCCTTGATCTCGTGGTAGATCTACTCTTGTACTACCCATATCATCAATATTAATCAAGCAGGACGTAGGGTTTTACCTCCATCGAGAGGGCCCGAACCTGGGTAAAACATTGTGTCCCTTGTCTCCTGTTACCATCCGCCTAGACGCACAGTTCGGGACCCCCTACCCGAGATCCGCCGGTTTTGACACCGACAATAACCCTTAGGAACAACAGGTAATACATAATCATTGGGAGAACCTTCATCATCACTATCATCAATAATAGCATCTTCAATATTTTCATTCCCCCTAACTCTAGCAAGTTGTTCATCAAGAAATTCACCTAATGGCAAAGTAGTATCACGCACAGAAGTAGTTTCATCATGCATAGCACAAGTGGCATCATCAATAACATGCGATATATCAGAATTCATAGAAGTAGAAGGTTTAGGTGTCGCAAGCCTACTAATAACGGAAGGAGTATCCAGTGCAGAGCTAGATGGCAGTTCCTTACCTCCCCTCGTAGTTGAGGGCAAAATAGTAGTTCGGTCGTCTTTCAAGTTCTTCATAGTGATCAACAGAGATAAATCCCAAGTGACTCAGAGAATAGAGCTATGCTCCCCCGCAACGGCGCTAGAAATTAGGCTTGATAACCCACAAGTGTAGGGGATCGCAACAGCTTTCGAGGGTAAAATATTCAACCCAAATTTATTGATTCGACACAAGGGGAGCCAAAGAATGTTCTTGAGTATTATAAGTTGAGTTGTCAATTCAACCACACCTGGATAACTTAGTATCTGCAGCAAGGTATTTAGTAGCAATGGTGATATGATAATAAAAGTAACGGTGGCAAAAGTAAAGATAATTGTTTTTGGGTTTTTGTAGTAGTTCTAACAGTAGCAACGGAAAAGTAAATAAGCGAAGAACAATATATGAAAAGCTTGTAGGCAATGGATCAGTGATGGATAATTATGCCGGATGTGATTCCTCATGTAATAGCTATAACATAGGGTGACACAGAACTAACTCCAATTCATCAATGTAATGTAGGCATGTATTCCGTAAATAATCATACGTGCTTATGGAAAAGAACTTGCATGACATCTTTTGTCCTACCCTCCCGTGGCAGCGGGGTCCTAGCGTAAACTAAGGGATATTAAGGCCTCCTTTTAATAGAGAACTGGAAAAAAGCATTAGCACATAGTGAATACATGAACTCCTCAAACTATGGTCATCACCGAGAAGTATCCTGATTATTGTCACTTCGGGGTTGTCGGATCATAACACATAATAGGTGACTATAGACTTGCAAGATAGGATCAAGAACACACATATATTCAAGAAAACATAATAGGTTCAGATCTGAAATCATGGCACTCGGGCCCTAATGACAAGCATTAAGCATAGCAAAGTCATAGCAACATCAATCTCAGAACATAGTGGATACTAGGGATCAAACCTTAACAAAACTAACTTGATTACATGGTAAATCTCATCCAACCCATCACCGTCCTGCAAGCCTACGATAGAAATACTCACGCACGGCAGTGAGCATCATGAAATTGGTGATGGAGGATGGTTGATGATGACGATGGCGACGAATCGCCCTCTCCGGAGCCCCGAACGGACTCCAGATCAGCCCTCCCGAGAGAGATTAGGGATTGGCGGAGGCTCCGTGTCGTAAAACACGATGAAACTTTCTCTCTGGTTTTTTTCTCCCCGAACGTGAATATATGGTGTTGGAGTTGAGGTCGGTGGAGGTCCAGGGGGCACACGAGATAGGGGACGCGCCCTACAGGGGGGCCTGTCTCATGGACTGGCCCTGGGCCCCCTAGTGTATTTCTTTCGCCCAGAAATTCTTATTAATTCCAAAAGGTGCCTCTGTGGATTTTCAGGACATTCCGAGAACTTTCTTTTCTACACATAAAACAACATCATGGCAGTTCTACTGAAAACAGCGTCAGTAAGGGTTAGTTTCATTCAAATCATGCAAGTTAGAGTCCAAAACAAGGGCAAAAGTGTTTGGAAAAGTAGATACGTTGGAGATGTATCAGCCACCTCGTGGCCGAGACAAAAGCGGCGTATTAGCCCGAAGTCCAGCCCGCACCCCGCCGCCAAATAAGCAAAAACACGAAGGCCCGGGGCTCCATGCATGACCTGCAAGACATAATGAAAAACAAAGCAGGACAGTGAAGATCGATCTACGGATCATGGGGGCGCGCCCCAACGCATGATGATGACCGTCACACTGGATATACTAAAAAACAAATCCGGTTGGGCCGAATACAACAGACCGGACTTATTTGAACTGCATCGTGATGTAGCCCGGCATAGAGGCGCCGCACACCCCCTATGCTTTAGTGATGAAGTAATGAATCATGAATTCCCAGAAGGGTTTAAACCCGTGAACATTGAATCATATGATGGTACTACAGACCCCGCGGTATGGATAGAAGATTTCTTCCTCCATATTCACATGGCCCGCAGGGATGATCTACACGCCATCAAGTACCTCCCACTAAAACTCAAGGGACCGGCTCGGCATTGGCTGAATAGCTTGCTGGCAAACTCCATCGAAAGTTGAGAAAACCTGGCAGACGCATTACTAGATAATTTCCAGGGCACTTACGTGCGACCACTGGATGTTGATGACTTAAGTCACATAACTCAACAGCCCGGAGAGTCAACTAGGAAATTCTGGACTCGGTTCCTAACTAAAAAGGACCAAATTGTTGACTGTCTGGATGCCGAAGCCCTGGCGGCCTTCAAGCGTAATATCCGTGACGAGTGGCTTGCCCGACATCTCGGCCAAGAAAAGCCGAAGTCCATGGCGGCCCTCACAACACTCATGACCCACTTTTGTGCGAGCGAGGATAGCTGGTTGGCTCGTAGCAACAACACAACAAGCAATACTGGCACATCAGAGGCTAGAGATAGCAACGGCAAGCTACGACGCAACAAACACAAGCGTCGCAAAAATGGTGATAACGCTGAAGACACGACAGTCAATGCCGGATTCAGTGGCTCTAAGTCCGGTTAGCGGAAAAAGCCATTCAAAAATAACAATTGGGGCCCGTCCAGTCTGGACCGCATACTCGACCGTCCATGCCAAATTCATGGCACCCCAGAAACACCAGCCAATCATACCAACAGAGAATTCTAGGTCTTCAGACAAGTCGGCATGTCAGGTGCCAAAAACAAGGAGAAAGGGTTTCAAAGCGATGATGACGATGAGGAGCCCCGATCATCGAATACAGGAGGGCAAAAGAAATTTCTCCCGCAAATCAAAACGGTGAACATGATAAGCGCCACCCACATTCCCAAGCTGGAACGGATGTGCACTCTTAGGGATGTCGACTTAACGGAGCCAGTCGCCCCACAATATAAACTATGTCTGATCACTTTCGATTGTTCAGATCATCCGGCCAATATCAATCAGGGCAATTCAGTTGCACTCGTCCTTGACCCAATAATTGACGGATTCCACCCCACACGAGTCCTTATGGACGGAGGCAGCAGTCTAAACCTGCTATATCAGGACACAGTGTGCAAGATGGGTATCGATCATTCGATGATCAAGCCCACTAAAACCACCTTTAAAGGTATTATACCAGGTGTGGAGGCCCGCTATGCAGGCTCCATCGCTCTTGAGGTAGTCTTCGGATCACCGGACAATTACCGTACCGAACAATTAATCTTCGACACTGTCCCCTTTCGTAGTGATTATCACGCACTGCTCAGATGAACTGCGTTCGCTTGATTCAACGCGGTGCCACATTATGCCTACCGTAAGCTCAAGATGCCCGGTCCTTGCGGTGTCATCACGGTTAATGGCAAGGCCGAACTCCCCCTTGGTGCCGAAGATTATACCGCCGCTTTAACAGCAGAAGAAACAAGTGGCACCTTTCAATCGAACCTCGAGTCGACGGCCAAGCTCCCGGACACCTTCAAAGGAGTCCGAACTACTTGGCGGCAGGATAGCTTGGCTCGTCCGGAGCTCAATTAAACACTCCGGCAAAAGCTAGGATAAGCCACATACCGCGGCTCAACCGCTCTGTGGCACACAAACATTTCTTGCATTTTCTTTGCAGGTTCACCTCTGCACAGGCCAGGACCAGCGACATGGAAACAACTTGAATGCGCAAAGGAATCCTTAGATATTCCCCTCGATGACCGCACACACAACTGCACTCCGGATCAAAAGTGGGTCATGAGTGTCGTGAGGGCCGCCATGGACTTCGGCTTATTAACCGACATAATGTCGATGCGTATGAGTACAGGTAATGTGATAAAAAAGAAATATGACTACAGCATTATGGTAGGCACACAACGACATTATGCCCGGTCCTTGCGGTGTCATCACGGTTAACGGTCGCAGTGATCCACATTATGCCTACCGTAAGCTCCGGATCCGCACACACAACTTCTACCCGCCTGGTCTCAGCGGGTTCCGCAGTCATATTTCTTTTTTATCACATTACTTATACTCATACGCATCGACGTACTATTCAAATATAACATGTGGATCTATATGGCGCTTATCTGCTGTTATTTCTTATTGAAACTTGTTTGTCAAATGGCATCTGTACACCGCGATATGCCTTAATATGTCAGGGGCTTCATTGTACCCATAATACGGCAATAAAGTCCGAATACCTTCACGGTAGTTCGGCACCCCAAACTTATAGCATTATATGCATCAGCTCCGAATCATGTCTTGGGTCAATAGTTGGGTTTGCCCGGCTCTCATGTTTTGCTGCCTTACGTTCCGCTATATCGGCTAAGGCGGCACAGGGAGAACTACTGCGATTGTGTCCCGGTTCTTCCGGACGAGCACCTCAGTAGAGAAAGCTGATAACTGACTGTCATGATATGGCGAGAGCTGGTCAGTTGTTCGAGAGGTTGTAAAATCTTTAAGGATTTCTTCCGCATAATGCCATAACTAATGCAACGTGCGATGGATCGGCTTTTCTTCCGATCAGGTGCTTATGGAGCCCCTCGTGCGGTCTTCCGAACACCAGGGGCTGCGCCTACCTTCCTTTTGTCAAGCTCCTATGGCTAAGTGAGAGTGATAAAGCCCTATAGTCTGATTGCCTGGTTCGTTGTGCTGAACACCTACTTCAAGGATCCAAAACTGGGATAAAGAGTGCTTAGGTTTATCCCGAACACCCCCGTACTTTCTACGTGGGGGCAGAAGCCGACGACTGGCCAACTCTTAGGATTAATATATAAAACGGCCATGCGGGAGGAAAAACTTTCAAATAACAGGCAATAAATAATAGAAATGACCTTGTTCAACATTACCAAGGACAACACGACTGTTTTCATGGAAATATAATGTCCTGGTGCATTGCTCCGCTGCAAGGCGGGATCCTTTCAGGACACTGTCATAATATAACTCAGGCATGCGGTGCTCCTTCCCCTCCGGCGGTCCCTCGGTCATCAGCTTTTCAGCATCCATCTTCCCCCAGTGCACCTTTGCGCGGGCGAAGGCCATTCACGCACCCTCTATACAGACCAACCGCTTGATGACGTCAAGTCGAGGGCAGGCACTCACAAGCCGCTTCACGAGCCCGAAGTAGCTGCTTGGAATCGGCTCGACGAGCCATAGATGGCTAATCAAATCCTTCATGGCTAGCTCAGCCGCCTTATGCAGTTTGATCAACTTCTTCAGTTGATCGACAAAAGGCACCAGATAATTCGGTGCGAGATATTGCGACCAGAAGAGCTTATCCGCAATGTTCCTTTCTTCGGCTCGGTAGAATTGTGCGGCATCAGATATGCTGTGTGGCAGCTCCGCAAATACCCCTGGAGAAATCCGAACTCAAAATTAGAAACATGATTTTCTCCTCAAATACTTGCTTTACACGGAAAAAGCCTTACCCGCCGCGATCTTCCCCATCTCTTGGACCTCCTGCAGGGCGCCTTGGGTTTCCCACCAGGCATCGCATGCGGCCTAATGAGCCTTGGTGACTTCGGATTCTTTCTCCGTTAAACTCTGCTCCAAGGTCTTGCATTTCTTCACGGCCTCTTGAAGCTCTTGCTCAGCTTCAATAACCCTAGCCTTGTGCTTCTCACGAAGAGCCTGCTCTGCGGCTGCCTTTTTCTCGGCCTTGGCCACAGCCTTCTTAAGAGCCTCGACTTCGGTCATCGCCCCTAGAGCAAATCATACAAATATTTTCATCATACTAACTTATTCGTTTGTTCTGAATGCGAGCAAGGTTTCTGCATACCTTGGTTATCCTCCAACTGCCTCCTCACTCGGCCGAGTTCTCCTTCGGCCCGCTCCAGACTCTGCCTCAGTCCAGAGACTTCCGCAGTTCGAGAGGCGGCAGTTGCTTCAAGCGCCTGCTTTTGAACAAAAGAGAGATGCCATAAAGTGAGTCTCCTGTGAACATATATTTGATCCTATGTTCGGCTCTTTCTTTCACTGAACAGTGTATCAGGGGCTACTACCTATACTATGACACTCTTTGAAACCTCATAAAAAATACCTCAAAGCCTCTTATAAGGCCGATGCAGGCTTCATTCAGTCCACACTCAGCGGACTGAATCTTCACAATCACCGTACCCACAAGGGCACGGTGTTCTTCAATGATGGAGGCGCTTTTCAGCGCCGCTAGTAAACTATCCGGCACCTCTGGTTGGACAGAGGTTGCCAATGGAACAGGCGCACCCCCTCCAGTCAAGAGAGGCTATTTGCCTGATTCTGGAGTCGTACCGGTCTCCGGAATTGTGTCCATCCGGCGGCCAAATTCGAGATAGCCCCCGCCATCGACGTCCATGGGAGCCTTTTCTCCCGTCTGTCCGGCCCTGGAAGTTTGACCTTCCAGGACCGTCTTGATGATCCCCCCCCTTCTTGGCCTAGGTCCCTCTGTGACGATACCTCGGTGTCGTTCACGTGTTTTGGGGAAGGAGCCTTCGGGGGCGTCTCGCTGTCCATGGCATCCGAACTCAATAAATCCTCTGATGAGGATCGTTCGGTGAGGGACCTCGCTGGACTACAAAAAAAGTATGGCTCAATGATTCAAACGTCATGCCATGGTGAGTCCGGATGCGTAAATGTGTTCGGATTTTATATACTCACGAGTTCACCAGGGGCTGGGCCCTGGGATCCCACTTCGGGCTGCTGTCGGCGTCAGCAGTGGACTCCTCCAGGAGAGGAGTTTTTCCCCTCTTAGGCGATTCGGCCTCCAAGGATACGAAGGCCGTCCTTTTCTTTATTCCCCTGATGGGGATTCATCTTCCTCCTCCTCGTCGTCCTCTTCGGAGGAAGAACGGGCATTGGACTCTTCGGATATTATGTCTGAGGCGCCACGGCGACGGAGGCTGAGGGAGTCCCGGACTAGGGGGTGTCCGGATAGCCGAACTATCATCTTCGGCTGGACTCCTGGTATGAAGATACAAGATTGAAGACTCCGTCCCGTGTCCGGATAGGACTTTCCTTGGCGTGGAAGGCAAGAATGGCAATACAGATATGTAGATCTCCTACCATTGTAACCGACTCTGTGTAACCCTAACCCTCTTCGGTGCCTATATAAACCGGAGGGTTTTAGTCCTTAGGACGAACAACAATCATACCATAGGCTAGCTTCTAGGGTTTAGCCTCTCCGATCTCGTGGTAGATCTACTCTTGTACTACCCATATCATCAATATCAATCAAGCAGGAGTAGGGTTTTACCTCCATCGAGAGGGCCCGGACCTAGGTAAAAACATCGTGTCCCTTGTCTCCTGTTACCATCCGCCTAAACGCACAGTTCGGGACCCCCTACCCGAGATCCGCCGGTTTTGACACCGACATTGGTGCTTTCATTGAGAGTTCCTCTGTGTCATCATATTTAGGCCCGATGGCTCCTTCGATCATCAACAACGATGGGGTCCAGGGTGAGACTTTTCTCCCCGGACAGATCTTCGTATCCGGCGGCTTTGAACTGCGGGCGAATTCGCTTGGCCATCTGGAGCAGATTGAAAGCTATGCCCCTGGCCATCAGGTCACATTTGGAAGTTTAAACTACACGGCGGACGCCCTCGGAGATTTGATCTTCAATGGGTTCAAGCCACAGCCAAGCGTGTCGCACTGTCACGATGGGCATGAT
The DNA here is from genome assembly GCA_963921465.1 of Triticum timopheevii. Taxonomy (NCBI): domain Eukaryota; kingdom Viridiplantae; phylum Streptophyta; class Magnoliopsida; order Poales; family Poaceae; genus Triticum; species Triticum timopheevii. The sequence goes on along the minus strand of OY997264.1, from coordinate 555,630,267 downwards.
CTAGCTCTGCCACCGAACAGTGCCCTGGAGGCCGCACTAGAGTCCGCTCCGACCTGTAGCTCAGAGCCAACCGCACCGATCGAGGACGGGTGGCTAGACACCACCTCGGGGGCTGCGATCTCAATGGTGATTGGGCCGAACACCATCCCTGTCCTTTGCGAAGCTCGTGACTCCAAGGTGCCTGACTCCTCTCCGGACTCTGAATCTTCCGCGGCCCTGTCAATCGAACCCGATTGGGTGCCGATCATGGGGTTCACTGCTGTGGACGTCTTTCAGCACTCGCCCTTTGGCAACATCCTAAATTCACTAAAGTCTCTCTCTCTATCAGGAGAGTCCTGGCCGGACTATGGTCAGGAAGGTTGGGATGCGGACGACGAAGAAATTCGAAGCCCACCCACCACCCACTTCGTAGCCACTATCGAAAGTTTAAACGACGTGCTTGACTTCGATTCCGAAGACATCGACGGCATGGACGACGATGTAGAAGAAAAACATGAACCAGCTCCTATAGGGCACTGGACAGCCACCTCATCTCACGATGTATACATGGTGGACACACCTAAAGGAAGCGACGACGAGGAACAACGGGACGACACGAGGGATCATCCCCTCGAAAAGCAGTCAAAACAGCGACGTAAGCGCCGCTCAAAGTCCCGCCTCGACAAAGACAACAGCCATTCAGACCCAGCCATAGAGCAGGGCGAACCGGTGGACGACGAACATGCTATCAAGCAACCGTCCGAACAGGACAACCTGAATAAACAATCCGTCCCCGGCGAAGATAACAGTCTGGACGATCTCACGCCGGACAAGTTGCCGGAGCAGAAGAACCTCCACAAAAGGCTCGTCGCTACTGCGCGTAGCCTGAAAAAGCAGAAGCGGAAGCTCAAAACAGCGGAAGATGCGCTCAGAATCAGATGGAGCAAAGTACTCAACACCGCAGACAAATACGGCGATAGTCGCCAAACAAAGAGCTACCCGAAGCGAAAACTACTGCCCGAATTCGATGAGGAGGCCGAAGAGCCCCCACAATCAAAGAGCAAGGAGACCACACGGTCGGATAGATGACCCCATGGCAAACATAGAGCGACAAACGGCACCGCACACAAGCCGGCCCGCAATCCGCACACGGATTCACATCAAAAAGATGGCCCAGTTAGATCCATCTACGGGCCAAGAAAGCAAGCTCTAGTAAGCAATGCAACACATCAAGTATCCGAGTATTACGGTACACCTAAATATAGGGGTGCCGCACATCCCCTATGTTTTACCGATGAGGTTCTGGATTATGAATTTCCAGCGGGATTCAAGCCCATAAACATAGAGGCATACGATGGAACAACAGACCCTGGAGTCTGGATTGAGGATTACATCCTCCACATACACATGGCTAGAGGAGATGACCTACACGCCATAAAATACTTACCCCTCAAGCTTAAAGGGCCAGCCCGGCATTGGCTCAAAAGCCTCCCTGAAAACACCATTGGAAGTTGGGAAGAGCTCGAGGATGCTTTTCGGGCAAATTTTCAAGGGACCTATGTCCGACCTCCGGATGCAGACGATTTAAGTCACATAACTCAACAACCCGGAGAGTCAGCCCGAAAATTCAAGAACAGACTCCTCACTAAAAAGAACCAAATAGTCGAATGTCCAGACGCCGAAGCCTTAGCAGCTTTCAAACACAATGTCCGAGACGAATGGCTCGCCAGACACCTCGGCCAAGAAAAGCCAAGACCAATGGCCACATTAACAAGGCTCATGACCCGCTTTTGCGCGGGAGAGGATAGCTGGCTGGCAAGATGCAGTACCAGCGACCCAAGTACATCCGAAGTCAGGGATGGAAGTGGGAAACCGCGACGAAGCAAGGACCAGCGCCGGACTAAGGGAAATAGTCCGAAGAGCACGGCAGTCAACGCCGGATTCAAAAGCTCACGGTAGAATCATAAAAAACTGCCCCCTATGGATAACAGGGATGAGCTATCTAACTTAAACAAAATCTTGGAAAAGGTATGCCAAATCCACAGTACCCCCGGGAAGCCTGCAAATCATACCCACAGAGATTGTTGGGTCTTCAAGCAGTCCGGCAAACTCAACACTGAACACAAGGGGCTCGACACACCAAGCGAGGATGATGGCGAACCCCACAAGTAGAGCACCGGAAAACGAAAGAATTTCCCACAAGAAGTCAAAACAGTAAACTCACTTTATGTGACAAAAGGGAAAAACAGAACGACGCCCATAGAGATACGCGCCATACGGCCTATCCCGGAGGAGTCCCGCCACTGGTTGTCAAAACCAATCACCTTCGACCATCAGGATTACTCTATAAGTATCCGGAATGCAGGATGGACTGCCTTGATATTAGATCCAGTAATCAACGGACTCCAATTTACACAAGTTCTAATGGACGGCGACAGTGATCTAAACCTGCTTTATCAGGACTCAATCCGCAAAATGGGGATAGACCCAACCAAAATTCGCCATAGCAACACTTCCTTTCAAGGGGTAATGCCAGGCCGATATGCCCGTTGTACGGGCTCTCTATTGCTAGAAATTGTGTTCGGCTCACCCGACAACTTCCGCCGTGAAAAGTTAACCTTCCACCTCACCCCATTTACAAGTAGCTATCAAGCACCACTAGGGCGCGAGGCTTTCGCCCGCTTTAACACAATACCGCATTATGCATCCCTCACACTTAAAATGCCCGGTCCACGAGGCATCATTTCCTTAAAGGGAAATATCGACTGTTCCTCGAGCGCGGAAGATTGTGTGACTGCCTCGACAGCCACACACTAAACCGGCTTCACTAATTCAAGCACCCAAACAGGTCGTTCAGACCCCGGACATGGTTAGACGAGTCCGGCGTAAACATACAGGGGCTTACCAGCCGCACACCCCCGCACTAGGGGCTCCGCACATATACAACAAGAGACAATAAAGCTCAATTTTATTTATTTTTTGAAACATACTTTGTTTATTTAATATAACGTACATTTTCGCATGATCTTTTTCAACTAAGTTCCTCTCTTTTACAGATGAACACCATGCGACACCCGTTCAGGATACGGCACAACCGAGACACAGGCGCAGACGTGCAGCAGGGCCCCGTTGCAAGGATTCTTTTCAGATTAAGACCCTGCGTAAACCTTTTTTACTGTCTCTTGTTGATACACATCCCCTGGTTTCTTACTATAACCGAGGAGGAGGCTGGCGTTTTGGCATAGGCCACGTCAGAATTTTGCGCGTACCTGGACACCAGGGGCTTATTACCAAGGGCATTGTTCGGCCCGTTTTCATAAAGACCGAATACCTTAGGGAGTGTTCAGCGTCTCGAGTTAGGCCTTATATGCATCAGCTCCGAATCATGTATTTGGTCAAATGTTGGGTTTGCCCGGCTCCTGTGTTTTGCTGGCTTACGTTCCGCTCTATCGGCTAACGCGGAACCAGGAGAAATACTGCGATTGTGCCCCGGTTCGGCCAGGCGAGAACCTCAGTAGAGAAAGCCGAAAACTGACTGTCATGATATAGCGTGAGACTGGTCAACCACTCGATGACCCTCCGGAATCTATAGGATTCCTCCGCATTGACGAAGGACCGTTTCCCGGTCACGCACATACGCGCACCGAATTCAGGTGAGCGCGGTGCCCCTAGGGGCTATATAGTAGCCCCATTGTCAAACTCCTATGGCTAAGTGAAAGTGATAAAGCATTATAGTCCGGTTGCCTAGTTTGCTACGATACCACCTCCTTTATAGGACCAAGACGTTGGATCAAGTGTGAAAATGCGCCTTTTTGCAAACACCCCCGCATTATATGCATGGGGGCTGAAGCCGAAGACTGCCATCTTTCAGGTTATATACACATATACATTAACGGCCGCACAGGAGGTATTTTAATTCTTGAAAGCACAAGTATAAAAAGCTTCTATATTTCATCAAAACATTGTTTCACAATAATACATGTTATTCGAACATAATATCCTTCGAGCACTACGTCTCTATTAAACGAGCGCCCGGCAGAACTTCCTGAAAATAGTGCTCGACAGGTACTCGGCTTCCGTCCGAATCTTGGGTTGCAACATCGGTGGCCTTCATCTCCGCCCAGTATGTCTTGACACGGGCAAGAGCCATCCGCGCACCCTCTATGCATGCCGACCTCCTCATTGCATTGATATGCGGCACCGCACCAAGGAACTGCTGCACCATGCCAAAATAACTTTTCGGCTCAGGCCTCTTTGGCCACAAAAGACTCACGACATCCTTCATGGCAAGTCTGGATAACCTATTTAGCTCCGCCCATTTGGCCAAGCGTTCGGTTAATGGAAGTGGGCGCTCTGGATTATGGAACTGCGACCAAAAAACCTTTCCCGTTTCGTGATCCTCTTGATCTCGGAAGTGTTCGGCCGCGTCCGCCGCACTTGCCACCAATTCCAGATAAGCATCTTCCGCACCCCACAGCCGGTCCAACTGAGCATATTTAGGGTCCAGGCATTTCCTCCGCAGCAGAAAGGGCTTTCCAGCCGCGATATCTCCGGCCTGACGCAGCTCCTCCTTCATAGCTCTCATCGCAGAGCGAGCATCCTTGGCCTCGGCAGTGGCCTTCTTCAGGTCCTCTTGTACCGCCCGATCTTCTTTTTCAAGAAGCTTGCAGCGGTCGGCAGCATTCTTCAACTCCACGGCCATCTCGGCCATCTCCTTCTTGCTTCGGCAATGAGCAGCCTGTTCGGTTTTTAGCTCTTCGACCACCTTTAAGGCAGCTGCGTCACTCTTTCTAGCCTGCTCTTTGGCTTGGGCGAGCTCCGCCCGCAGGTTCTCCATGGCAGCGGCACCATCTGCGTCAAGCATACTGGTTGTAAGGCACGGGCATCAAGCTCCCTTACCAGGTGTCCGCAGGGAAACTGCATACTTGGTGACTCGTCAAGTCGCCTATTGACAAGCGCGATGTCGACATCCGCCACGTCAAGTTGCCGCTTTAGTTCGGCAAATTCATCAGTTCGGCCAGCCACCGGACCCTTCGCCACCTGCATAGGAAGGGCGACACATTATACTTGGGATTATGATGATCGGCGCGCTGTCATTCTTGACAACACACCGAGCCTCAGGGGCTACCATCTACACAGGGCGCATTCTATATGCGGAACTGTCAGAAGATACATCATTTTGCGTGCCTCAAAACCTGTCAGTAAACTTCTGATGGCTTCATGAAATCCGCTCTCAACGGATGAAATCCTTTCAATCACCATACTCATTAACGCACGGAGATCTTCTGAGATAAACGCTCACCCGAGCAGGTCCTTCAGCTCCTCCGACCGTACACCATATGGTGTCGGACTCGTCCGATGGCCTTTTTCGAAGGCCGGACGCGGAGGGCTTCGAGGGGACATATGACTACCTTCCGGCCCCGCCGGACTCAGAGAAACCCTCCATGACAACACCTCAGGGTTGCCCGCCTCGTAAGACGGTACGGCAGGGGAAGGCATTTCGCTCTCTATCATCTCCGGACGAAGATCCCCTGAAGATGAGCTCTGCTGAGAAGGGCCGAGATCCGAACTACAAGGTAAAATTTCGGTTATCAGAAATAGGGTAGGGATATCCTTTATTTTAATAAAAACTCCCCTTTTTACTTACGGCTCGATAGAGGGCTGATCCCCTTGGGGGCATAATGCGGCCGAGGCATCTCTCGGCGCCGGACCCTCTGACGAAGATTTCTTCCCCCGCTTTGAGACCATGATCTCCGGGTCTTCAGAGGCGGTCCTCTTCTTCCCTTGGATGGAGGGATTCTCGATCCCTCCTTTCTTGGCAGCCTCCTTCGCGGAGGCGGTGGCTTCCTTGTTCCCCCCTTCACCTTCTTCCGAAGGCGCAACTTCCAGTATCCTAGTTAACACAGGATCCGGCATGGTCTCAGGGAGGGGGGCCGGACACCTGATTAACTTTACTTTCGCTATCCACTCCGGTTCAAGGGAAACTCTTTTAAAGGGCAAGTTTATGATAAATATAGGATAGCGTGTTCGGGTATAGGGCTACTTACTTGAGTATCCGGGCGATTGCAGCTCAAGCCTGCGTCCTCAGTCAAGTCCGGACACATCTCTTGTGATCCGAAGAAAAGCTTGTACATCTCCATGGGCTTCGCGCCCATAAAATGTTGGAGAGCTCGTGGTCCCTCCGGGTTAAATTCCCATAGGCGGAGGGGGCGACGTCTGCAGGGCAGGATGCGATGAATCATCATGACCTGCGCTACTATGACCAAAGTGATCTCTCTCTCTAGGAGGTCTCGAATGCGGCCCTGCAGCAAGGGCACGTCCTTGGACGGCCCCCAGTCAAGCCCTTTATTGACCCATGACGCCAGCCGCGGTGGAGGACCCGAGCGAAAGGTAGATGGCGCCAGCCATTTGGTGCCCCTGGGAGCTGTGATATAAAACCACTCTTGTTGCCATAAACTGAGCTCCTTTTGAAAAGAGCCCTCGGGCCACGGAACATCAAAATTCTTGCTTATAACAACCCCTCCGCACTCTGCCTGTCGCCCCTTGATCATCTTCGGCTCCACTTTGAAGGTCTTGAGCCACAATCCGAAGTGAGGGGTAATGTGGAGGAAGGCTTCACACACGACGATGAACGATGAGATGTGAAGGATGGACTCCGGATCCAAGTCGTGAAATTCCAACCCATAGTAAAACATGAGCCCCCTCACGAAGGGGTCCATCGGGAAGCTTAGCCCCTGAAGGAAGTTAGACGCGAACACCACGCTTTCACCAGGCTTGGGAGTGGGAATAACCTGCCCTTGGGCAGGCAGCCTACGTGAAATTTCGCCGGTTAAATACCTGGCATCTCTTAGCTTTAGCACGTCTTCTTCCGTAACGGAGGAAGGCATCCACCGGCCTTGCAGGTCGGAGCCGGACATCATCGAAGGTCCGAAGCGCCTGAATCTGGAGCTTTGGGGGTTGGAACCCAAGGCGAGGGGCGGATTCGATTGAGATTGAAAGAAGGGAGTGGAACCTTGGTCTCTTTATAAAGAGGTTGGATACCAAGAGCCTCCCCCGTGACCGTTCGGGACTCGCCTTCGATAGAGGAGACGTGCCAACGGGCACGGTTGGGTTACCCATGCTCGTATTGATGAGAATCCCGGAATAAGGGGACACGATCTCTGCTTTGACAAGATGTGCCAAGGAAACCGCCTCGCTAAACGCGCTGAGGTGGAACAGTAAAAACGATTCGAATAAAGGCTTGGCCGTGGTGTGATGTCACGCCACGAAATACGTCAGCAGATTGAACTTGTGTAAATATTATCTCTCTATGGTGGTATGTGGAACTTATTTTGCAGATCCGGACACTATCCTTGTGTTCAAAATCTTCTATGAAGTATTCGGTGGAGGAACCCGCCTTGCAATGCCGAAGACAATATGCGCACCGAACTCGTCGTCATTGAAGCCTGGTTCAGGGGCTACTGAGGGAGTCTCGGACTAGGGGGTGTCTGGATAGCCGAACTATCATCTTCGGCCGGACTCCTGGACTATGAAGATACAAGATTGAAGACTCCGTCCCGTGTCCGGATGGGACTTTCCTTGGCGTGGAAGGCAAGCTTGGCGATACGGATATGTAGATCTCCTACCATTATAACCGACTCTGTGTAACCCTAACCCTCTTCGGTGCCTATATAAACCGGAGGGTTTTAGTCCGTAGGACGAACAACAATCATACCATAGGCTAGCTTCTAGGGTTTAGCCTCTCTGATCTCGTGGTAGATCTACTCTTGTACTACCCATATCATCAATATCAATCAAGCAGGAGTAGGGTTTAACCTCCATCGAGAGGGCCCGAACCTGGGTAAAAACATCGTGTCCCTTGTCTCATGTTACCATCCGCCTAGACGCACAGTTCGGGACCCCCTACCCAAGATCCGCCGGTTTTGACACCGACAGAGGCCGTCCCTGGTCTTTTTGGCCTCCTTCTCGGCCTTCTTCTTTGGCGCCTTGTAAGGCGCCGAGACCAACATCTTCGTCAGAAGTGGGCCGGCCGGTTCTTCTGGCAGTGGGGCCGGACAGTAGATCCGCCCCGCCTTCTTCATCCAGCCCTAGGAGAGTTGTGGAAAACATGTTAAGCATTTCCCTTGGGTTATGCGAATAAAACATATAATGACTTACCGAACTTGCAGGGCAGGACAGTTGGTACCCGCGGTCCTCGGCTGAGTCCGGCCATGATTTGCCGGACTTGAAAAGCACCTTCCTGATGTCTTTGTGCTAGGAGCCAAAGAGCTCCTGCAGGGTCTGGTGCTTGGCCAGGTCGAATTCCCATAAACTGTAAGCCCGGTGTTGACAAGGAAGGATCCGGGGAACTAACATCACCTGGACTACATTGACAAGTTTGATAGTCTTGTCTTCCATATCGTTGACGCGCGTCTGGAGCGCCGACAGCTCGTCGGGTGAAGACCAGTTCAGGCCCTTCTTGGGCCAGGACGTAAGCCGCAGGGGGGCTCTTGATCGAAATTCGGGAGCAGCGGCCCATTCCGTGCCGCGCGGCTCAGTGATGTAAAACCACTGCTGCTGCCACTCTTTGACGGAATCATTAAAAGTACCCATTAGCCATGTGACGTTGGGCATCTTGCTCACCATGGCGCCTCCACACTCGGCGTGCTCGCCGCTCACTACCTTGGGCTTCACATTAAAGATCTTCAGTCATAAGCTGAAGTGTGGCGAAATGCGAAGAAAGGCCTCGCACACGACGATGAATGTCGAGATGTTGAGGAAGGAGTAGGGGGATAGATCATGAAAATCGATCCCGTAATAAAATACATGATGCCACGAACGAAGGGGTGGAGGGGAAACCCCAGTCCGCGGGCAAAATGAGGGAGAAATACAACCCTCTCGTGGGGTTCCAGAGTAGGGACGATCTGTCCCGCCGACGAAAGACGGTGGCTAATTTTCTTGGCCAGGTACCCGGCCTCCCGAAGCTTTTTGATATCCTTCTCCCGGACGATAGAGGCCATCCACTTGCCTCCTTCTCCGGATCCAGACATTTTTGGAAGGCCTTTGTGGGCGGAGAAGACGAACGCTTGGGTGCTAGAGCTCGAGCGAGGGTGAATGGATGAGCAGAGGAAGAAGGCGTGGGTGCAAAAGGGAGTCCTTATCCCCTTATAAAGGCAGCAGGGATCCTGCAGCTCCCCACTTGCCAGGTAAATTCGCTTATTCCCCAAGCGTCGCGTTGATGGCGCGGTTGGGTTACCCGCACTCGTATTGATGAGAATCCCGTGATAAGGGGAACACAATCTCTGCTTCGACAAGACGTGCCAATAAAACCGCCTTGCGATATGTGCGGTGGCAGGTTGGGAAATGGTTCGAATAATGAACGGGCCGTGGCGTGATGTCACGCTATGAATAGTTGTCAGCAGATTAGATTTGTGTGATATTGTGCTCTCTACGGTGGTATGTGGAAATTATTTTGCAGAGCCGGACACGATCCTCGTATTCAAGATCTTCTATGGAGTATTCGGAGAAGGAACCCGCCTTGCAATGCCGAAGACAATCTGTGCGCTGAACTCATTGTCATTGAAGCCTGGTTCAGGGGCTACTGAGGGAGTCCTGGATTAGGGGGTCCTCGGACAGCCGGACTATATACTTTGGTCGGACTGTTGGACTATGAAGATACAAGATTGAAGACTTCGTCCCGTGTCCGGGTGGGACTCTCCTTTGCGTGGAAAGCAAGCTTGGCAATTTGTATATGTAGATCTCCTTCTTTGTAACCGACTCTGTGTAACCCTAGCCCCCTTCGGTGTCTATATAAACTGGAGGGTTTAGTCCATAGGACAACAACAATAATAATTATAGGCTAGCTTCTAGGGTTTAGCCTCTACGATCTCGTGGTAGATCAACTCTTGTAATACTCATATCATCAAGATAAATCAAGCAGGAAGTAGGGTATTACCTCCATCGAGAGGGCCCAAACTTGGGTAAACATTGTGTCCCCCGCCTCCTTTTACCATTAGCCTTAAATGCACAGTTCGGGACCCCCTACCCGAGATCCGCCGGTTTTGACACCGACACCGACCACTACTCGGACTTACCAGCAACAAAACGAATGTCAGGACATGACTGATCACTTGGAGGCACTTCAAGGAAATCCAGGTATGTAAAACGGGTGGAGCTCAGATTGAAAGTGGCACCACCAGGCGGAGGAGAAGCCGTCGGATGTCATGGATGTAGATGGCACAAGAGGAAGATCGCCGCTGCTCCACAGGAAGAGGACGCGGCTGTCACTGCATCCAATTAGGAGGAGGAGGAAGCCAGCCAGGCATGGAGGCCGACGGTAGAGCTAACTGAGGAGCAGCGGGAGGTTGGGGAAGGGGCTGTGGCTTCCATTAATAGATGAAAAATTGTTCTGCTGAAGAAGTCCAGATCCAAATGTCTCTAGATTGAACCTCAGCTCTTGGTTTTTGTTGTCGGTCTGATTTTCTGGTGGATGCCATTTTTGCAAACTGTCCTTACAGTATCACCATGCATTCTGTTTTTCATCTCACTGTCCTTACCAGATTTTGTTTACTTGTAGGCCTTTGGATTTTGGTAGCGCTATGGATCATAATCGGTTATGTTGTATGATTGTTTCTCTTGCAGTGTTGCTTCATGGCTTTATTTCTTCTCCACCAATGTTGATCTATGTGGAGGGAAGATGACCTCCTGATATGCTATTTTTCTCTTTTGATGACATTGTATACCCAGGCTACGTGCATATCAGTCAAGGAATTTTTTAAATAAGTTTGTAGTTCTTTTATTTTCTTTGTCATGTGCATTTCAACATAGGTATTAGCGTCAGGTTCTTTTACATACATTTGTGTCTTGGATGATAGGAGCAGTACTGACACAATAATATTTTGTGTTTTGTTAGATCTTTACTACTAAGATGCAGAGTTTCTTTTCTCTTGGATGCATATCCTTCGTGGTGGGATGCGGCTACTGGCCCTTGGCATGACGTCTCTATATTTCTTGCTTTACTAGGATGCGAAGTGTTTAATTTGCTTTAGAAAATTAGCCACACACACACTAATTCAGAGAAGTTATTGTAGTGTGGATCAATCTAAAATGTGTTTTGGTTGGTTTGTCTATTTTGCAGGGATAAACTTCGTTAATCGAAGCAGCGTATATATGTTGACGATTGTGGGTTCAGATTTCATTTCAATAGCTTTAGAGGTTCCGACCTATGAAGGATTTTGAAACTTCCACTCCCGTTCAGAATCATATACATGTAGTCTTAATTCTTTAGCAGACAAACATTGTGACCATGTTTTTCTTTATTGTTCTTGAAATGCCATGTACTACATAAATCAGCTAATCATGTATATCCTGAACGTGCCACTCTATTTCCCTTCTAGCTTTCCATCATTGATGGTTAAACACTAAGATGTTTATATCATGAGATATACAACGATTTTCCGTACTTGGTTGGTTTTTTAAACACTGGGCCTATTTAGTTTCAATAGGTACACTATTCTAAACTCTGAAGCCTCTTACTAGCTTTCGTGATCAGATAATTTACGTTGCATACTTTGTTGAGCATGTTTCTTCTTCTCTAGGATTTCATGAAATATTTCTTAGTTTGACAGGCTATAGGGAGACATGTTCTTTCAAAGGGAGATAGGTTTACAATATCCAGGCTTTGAAATGTTAGTTGCACCTGCAGGGCCGCAAATTATTATTATTTTTTCACTTTCTTTTCATAATGAGGCTTGCAAGTTAGTAGTAATCTCCCGTTTAGACAGTAGAATTCACAAGTGGATATCATTGAGCTAATAAACATATATTGATTTTGCTCTGATGGTCTCTCAGTCACTACTTGCAAATATTTGTAGGTTGTTGTGTTAGCAGTGCACACTTATCGACGTTTTTTCCTTCGAATGCAAAAATATATATTTGCTTTATTGATTTAAAATTTGCCTACGTGCATCAGTTTTGCTTTTACATAATTCCGCAGCAACGCGCGGGATATTATCTAGTTATATATATTTCTTGTCTGTCCAGTAGCTAAGCAAGGTGAGTGATCGTGCATGGATGTACACCGCTCGTACTAGTCAGAAAGAGATTACCCATGAATGATTAACAAAAACCAAGGGGTTCGTGAAATCCGCATTTGCAAATGGCCAGAGGAAAAATTGGTGCCCATGTGTCCGGTGCAACAATTGGGAAAAGAGGACAAAGGATGAAATGGGCAAACACCTGCAGAAGAGTGGTTTTACGCCCGATTATACGGTGTGGACATTTCATGGTGTGTCTGCCAATGAAATGGCCAGACTGGTTTTATTCTTTGCCTCGCAATAGTATCGATTCTTGGAAAAAATGCAAGGATGCTTTTATTACTAAGTATTTTCCGCCCGCAAAAATTATTTCCCTTAGAACCCAGACCATAAATTTCAAGGAACTTGAACATGAGCATGTTGCACAATCTTGGGAAAGGATGAAATTGATGCTAAGGAATTGCCCAACTCATGGGTTAAATCTTTGGATGATCATACAAAAAATTTATGCGGGATTAAATTTTGTTTCTCGCAATCTTTTGGATTCTGCCACGGGGGTACTTTTATGGAAATTACTTTGGGTGAAGCTACTAAATTGCTAGATAATATTATGGCCAATTACTCTCATGGGATACCGAAAGAGCTCCTACTAGTAAAAAGTCAATTCGGTAGAAGAAATAAATTCTTTGAGTGAAAAAGTTGATGCTCTTATGAAGTTGGTTGCTAATAAAAGTGCTCCTATTGATTTTAATGATGTGCCTTTGTCTACTTTGATTGAGCAATAGTGATGCCATAGATGTGAATTTTATCTCGCGAAACAATTTCAATAACAATGCTTATAGAGGTAATTTTAATCCTAGTCCTTTTCCTAGTAATTCCTATAATAATATATTTTCCTTTGCTTTTGTTTTCAGATCTATTAATCAAAAAATACAAAAATACCTTGCTGCACTTTATTTATTTTTTGGCCTATTTATCCTATCTATCACAACTTTATCACGTCTTCTCGCCAATTTGAGGCATCGTTACCCGAAAGGGATTGACAAACCCTTTAACATGTCGGGTTGCAAGTATTTGTTATTTGTGTGCAGGAGTTGTTTACGTTGTGTTGCTTGGTTCTCCTACTGTTTTGATAACCTTGGTCTGATCACTAAGGGAAATACCTATCGTCGCTGTGCTGCATCATCCATTCCTCTTTGGGGAAATACCGACATAGTTCAAGCAGGCATCAAATCTACGTGTGAAGCGGAGTACATGGCTGGTTCAGAAGCAGCAAATGAAGGAGTCTGGATGAAGGAGTTCATATGAGATCTAGGTGTAATACCTAGTGCATTGGGTCCAATGGAAATCTTTTGTGACAATATTGGAGCAATTGCCTTAGCGAAGGAATCCAGATTTCACAAAAAGACCAAACACATCAAGAGACGCTTCAACTCCATATGTGATCTAGTCCAGGAGGGATACATAGAGATTTGCAAAATACATAAAGATCTGAATGTAGCAGAAACATTGACTAAGTCTCTTCCACGAGCAAAACATGATCAGCACTAAGACTCCATGGGTGTTAGAATCATTACAATGTAATCTAGATTACTTACTCTAGTGCAAGTGGGAGACTGAAGGAAATATGCCCTAGAGGCAATAATAAAGTTGTTATTTTATATTTCCTTATTCATGATAAATGTTTATTATTCATGCTAGAATTGTATTAACCGGAAACTTGATACATGTGTGGATACATAGACAAAACACCGTGCCCCTAGTAAGCCTCTACTAGACTAGCTCATTAATCAAAGATGGTTAAGTTTCCTAACCATAGACTTGTGTTGTCATTTGATGAACGGGATCACATCATTGGAGAACGATGTGATGGACAAGACCCATCCGTTAGCTTAGCATAATGATTGTTCAGTTTTATTGCTATTGCTTTCTTCATGTCAAATACATATTCCTCCGACTATGAGACTATGCAACTCCCGGATATTGGAGGAATGCCTTGTGTGCTATCAAACGTCACAACATAACTGGGTGATTATAAAGATACTCTACAGGTATCTCCGAAGATGTTTGTTGGGTTGGCATAGATCGAGATTACGATTTGTCACTCCGAGTATCGGAGAGGTATCTCTGGGCCCTCTCGGTAATGTACATCATAAGAAGCCTTGCAAGCAAAGTGACTAATGAGTAGTTGCATGATGATGCATTACGGAACGAGTAAAGAGACTTGCCGGTAACGAGATTGAACTAGGTATGAAGATACCGACGATCTCGGGCAAGTAACATATCGATGACAAAGGGAATAATGTATGTTGTCATAACGGTTCGACCAATAAATATCTTCGTAGAATATGTGGGAGCCAATATGAGCATCCAGGTTCCACTATTGGTATTGACCGGAGAGGTGTCTTGGTCATGTCTACATAGTTCTCGAACCCGTAGGGTCCGCACGCTTAACGTTCGATGTCGATTTTGTATTATATGAGTTATGTGATTTGGTGACCGAATGTTGTCCGGAGTCCTGGATGAGATCACGGACATGACGAGGAGTCTCGAAATGGTCAAGAGTTAAAGATTGATATATAGTATGATAGTATTCGGACACAGGAAGTGTTTCGGGTAGTATCGGGTATTTATCGGATTACCGGGGGGTTACCGGAACCCCCCGGGAGAATAATGGGCCATAGGAGGGGAGCACACCAGCCCATAAGGGGTGGCGCCCCCCCCCCCCTTAAGGCAAGAGGCCGAATAGGAGAAGGAAGAGGGGGTTCGCCCCCTCCCTTTCCTCCTTCCTTCCCTCTTCCCTTTCCCCCTTCCGGTAAAAGGGAAGGGGGGGCGAATTGGACTAGGGCCCCAAGTAGGATTCCTCCTACTTGGGGCGCCCAAGGCTGCTCCCCTCCCCTCCCACCTATATATACATGGGGAGGGGGTGCCTAGAACACACACCAACAATTGTTAGCCGTGTGCGGCGCCCCCTCCATAGTTTACGCCTCCGGTCATATTCTCGTAGTGCTTAGGCGAAGTCGTGCGCGGATAACTTCACCATCACCGTCACCCCATGCCGTCGTGCTGAAGGAACTCATCTACTTCCTCGACACTCTGCTGGATCAAGAGTTCGATGCATGTCATCGAGATGAACGCGTGCAGAACTCGGAGGTGCCGTACGTTCGGTACTTGATCGGTCGGAACAAGAAGAAGTTCGACTACATCAACTGCATTGTCAAACGTGGTCTACGAGGGTAGGTAGACACACTCTCCCCCTCTCATTGCTATGCATCGCCTAGATAGATCTTGCGTGGGCGTACGAATTTTTTTGAAATTGCATGCTACGTTTCCCATCAGAAAGGACCACCGGGAAAGAGGAGAATGCTGGACCAGGTAAAAGAGCCCGACATCGAAGAGAGGGCACGTCGTCTCCAAACCACCATGGCCCTGGAACGATGACACCATCAACTACCACCACCAAAGAAGGCCATTGCCTCCTCGCCTGGTTTGAAAGGCGCCGCAACATCAACAACTTGAGATGTTCACCCTATAACAATGATGGATGTCACCAAAAGGCAACCATGGGAAAGGATCAAAGCAAACCCTTCATGAAGCAGCCACATCTCCAGAAGCGATGCACTACCGCTGCCCATGGACACAACCATGGAAGAGATGAAAGTTGTCGGCTATACAAAAACATAGAACCCTCGTAAAGCTTGGAGAAACGAGGATACAGAGACAAGGCCAAAGGATAAAGCTCCCTCTCTCACTACAGACACCGGTGTGTCCTCCATAGAAGGGGAACCCAAACCCCTCCCATCCAGGCGCAGATGCCGGACCGGACTCACACCATCTTCATGTAGAGTACCCAAAACCATCGGTCCTGCAAAGCCAGGGCCGCCGCAAGAAACATGTTATTGTTGTCGCCGCCATCCTATCACACCACCACAATGCCCACAATCCACCTGAAGGGTGCAGTGCCAAGAGCACCGCCGCCCAACAAATTTCGGGGTTTCGCTCGTGAGGCTAGTTGGATATGAGGGGGAGAAATGTACCTGAATGACGCCTCCAAGGAGGGAAGCGGTGCCCGTGGGCATCGCTGCCAGTGATTTCTTCCGGTCGTGGCTCCACACCACCAACACCCCACCCAACTTGGGAACCAGTAGTGCACGTCGACCCTACCCAGATCCGGAGGGGTGGAGCATGTTGGGAGGCAGAGGGGGGAATGCGGCCAGCTGCTGTACCATGGACCTCGTTCATCAGAGAGCTTGCTGCTCGTGCAACCAGGCATGCCAGACCACGCCCGCACTACCACCCGCCGCGAGAAACGGTGGCACCTCACTAGTCGAGGCCACCACCCTGTAGACCGGTACTCCTCGCGGAAGAGGCAAAGCAGCAGAGCCCAGTCGCCACCTTCCTTGGCAACGTCTCGGGCTTGCCTGACGGATGCCTCCGTTGGCTGCAAGAAGGGAGGTAAGATATGGAGGAGGTGGCAGGGTCTAGGGTTGTCGCTCGAGAGGGCGACACGGAGGAGTTTTTTCCTCAAAGCCTTGTTATGCAAACCCGTTTAAGCAAGTTGCTCGTGTATATTCATTTTATTCTTGACTGCTGCTTCCACAGACTTTAGATATTCCAAATGTCCCTTTCGTATTGGTTGTTAAGAACCATAAACTCAATTATTTATTCCACAACCAGGCCAAAGTTTCTCTAGAAAAACAAGCAACATGGGCAAGGTGACAAGGAGCCTTCCCTAGATCTGGTCTCCTCCACGCCGCTCGCACTTCACAGTACTTGGGGCAGTACGTCCTGTGTGGGGCACCCACTAGCAGCATAATACTACTGGCATCGGAATATGCCGTCTCCCAAGAGCCAAGATGCGGATTAGGATCAATCAAGCACCGGCGGATCAACCATCTGATGCTTGCAGCATGCGAGGTGCGATCCCGCCTGCATTTTTGCAGACTGCAATTACCTCACCTGCCGGTCCAACCCTCGTGCGTGCGCGTACGGAACGCCATGGATAACAGTGACACCGGCGCATGTTGGAAAGGAGACGTGCCACGGCCCACGGGGATAACAGCGACACGCGTGCATGTGTAACGTCTAACGTGGGGCACGTGAAATGGGAACACAGAACGGATCGATCTGCAGGTAAGTTCATGGACAGGTGGACTTGATCTTCAGAATATATATTTTTTGTTTCCGCGCCCTAAACAAGTTAGTTAAGTAATTAGATCAAACTTGCATGTGATGTTTCCTGGGGGCCGGTGGACATGGTTTTGGCGAAGAAAAGGGCCAAATGACGGTCAAGTGTTGGCCTCCAGGTATCCTCCGAGGCATCCTCACCCTATCTGCAGCAGCCGTTCGTATGGCCGTATGGCTCGGTGGGATTGCGTCTTTTTTTTTCAGGCTAATAATTGGAGAGCTTTATTCATGGAAAAGCATTCATGGATGAGTCAGCCAAAAGGCTTGTCACCAAGAAGCTTGGAGTTTCGTCTATCCAGCTATCTGTTACATCAAGTGCACAAGCACGTTTCGCACAAAGGTGCGCAGGCAGATTAGCTGATCTACTAACACGATAAATATGAAAGGAATCAAATAAGGAACTAAGCTCTCCTATCTCATCTAGTAAGAAGGCCACAATAGAACGAGAATTGTGGCGAGAATTCCATAGTGACACCAACTCCAAGCAGTCTACTTCCATTACCACATGGGAGAAACCTCGGAGAGTAGCAAAACGAACACCATCACGTAAGGAGAGACCCTCCATGATCAGAGGATCCGTGATCCCGGAGTAAGGCTTGCACCATGCACCAAGCAGGGCCGAGGGAGACCGGGCAACACCCCCAGCCCCTCCCCGGCCGATCTCGAGATTGAGCCCGCCGTCAGTGTTTATTTTGACAAAGCCCTCATCAGGCGGGCGCCATCCAAATCCAGGCAGAACTTGCGCATCTTTGTGTGGAAGATGAAGGAGTGCAATGGCCTCCTTGGTAGCCCGCATAGTAGACAACGGATCCCTACCCTCCTCTCCATGCTTGATGCGGTTCCTAGAATGCCAAATGGACCACATGATAGTTGTGATCCTTGCTCGATCTTCAGAAGAGAACCATGAGGCGCACGTAATGTCACGTGTACATGACTGTGTGTTAAGATGCGGTAGCCGCAGGCCAAACCACGCACAGGCCTCTTCCCAGAACCTTTGAGCGTGCGGGCAATACAATAGTGCATGCTGCAGATCCTCGTCTGTCGCAAGACAAACTTTGCACTGACGAGCATCCGCAATGTGTCGATGATTGAGTGTTGCTTCATCTGGAAGAATCCCTCGAAGAACTTTCCACCAAAACACTCTGACTTTTGGAATTACATTCAACTTTCACAGGGCTTTCCACAACTGTTGATCACTCGATGAGGTTTCGGTAGCCGTCCCTTCCTCTAGAGCCAAACGCTCGTTCTGAGTCACAAGAGAACGGTACGCTGTTTTGACAGTGTAGTTGCCTGATTTTTCAAATGCCCAAGCAAGGAAATCATTGCCACCGCCCGACCTGATGGGGATGTTAAGAATGGCCGCAGCATCAGAAGCAGTGAAATTTTCTCTGACCAAATCCTGCCTCCACGACCAAGTTTGAGAATCAATAAGCTCCGACACTAGCTGAATGTCAGTGTTCGGTGGTTGTGTAACGGGTGTCATATTAATCGTACCTGGAATCCACTTATCATTCTAGACCGAGATAGTAGTGCCATCTCCAACACGGGTGATCAATCCGGTTCTCAAAGCTTCCCTCCCCACTATAATCGCCTTCCAAGTAGCAGAAGCTAACTTGGGCGCTGACGCCTGCATAAATTCAGAATCGGGGAAATACCTTCCTTTCAATACTCTAGCGCAGAGGGCGTCCGGGCTTGTCACAAACCGCCATCCGTGCTTGCCAAGCATTGCAAGGTTAAATAAGTGTGGATCTCAAAATCCCATGCCCCCCTTGCACTTGGGTGTTGCCAATTCTTTCCAAGACACCCAATGCATTGACTTCTTATCAAGTGAGATGCTCCAAAAATATTCGGCCATAGGTGAAGTCAAACTCTTGCAAACTTTCTTAGTAAGCAGAAAGGTGCTCATAGGAAAGGTGGGAATTGCTTGAGCTACCGATTTCAACAACGCATCACGCCCCGCACAAGCAAGTAACCTTTCTGACCAACCTTGGATCTTGGAACGCACCCTCTCACTAACATGATCAAATGTACCACTCGTGATCCGTCCCACAGCGGTGGGTAATCCCAAATATTTTTCGCTAAAGGCCTCCACCTGGATATTCAAAGTAGCCTTCAGTAGATGCCGCAAGTCTGATGGTGAGTTGGAGCTGAAATATATTGAGCTTTTCTCTCTATTGACACATTGTCCCAAAGCTTCACCATAGACTCGAAGAATTTCATTCAGACGAATAGCACTCAAATTGTTTGCATTGATAAAGATAAGACTGTCGTCCGCGAACAATAGGTGAGTGACCCATGGAGATCTGTAATTCACACGCAATCCCCTATCAACAATTCCTCCATTGTAGAATTTTAACAATGAGGAAAAACCTTCCGCACACATCAGAAATAAGTAAGGTGATACCGGATCTCCTTGACGAAAACCCCTCGTTGGTGTGAAATAAGGTAGTAGCTCTCCGTTGACACGATTTGAAAAACGTACAGAGGAGACACACTTCATGATTAATCTAGTGAAACTCATGCTGAACCCCAGTCTCAAGAGTATTGCTTCCAGATAATGCCACTCAACGCAATCGTAAGCCTTCATCATATCGAGCTTGACCGCACACGAATAATTCTGTCCCTTCTTCCTCCTTTTCATGGTGTGTATGCTCTCATACGCAACCAACGCATTATCTGTAATGAGGCGTCCTGGGACAAAAGCACTTTGTTCTTCACTATTGATAGAGTCCATCCAGCTTCTCAATCGATTAGTAATAGCTTTGGCCGCAATCTTGTACAAGACCGAGCACAAGGCAATAGGACGATATTGTGTGATCGACTGTGGGTGGCGCACCTTGGGAATCAGTGTGATGGAAGTATCGTTCAACCCCGCTAGTAGCTCTCCTCCATTGAGAAAATCCAACATTGCTAATGTAACATCAGCACCTAGTAAATCCCAGTGTCGCTGATAAAAACCTGCAGTGAAACCATCCACACCTGGAGCTTTGGAAGGTGCCATCTGGAATAATGCCACCTTCACTTCTTCGGCCATGTAGGGCTTATCGAGATCATCATTCATGGCCTAGGAGACCTTGACAAGCACATGAGATAATAGGTCGCTCGCGTCCGCAAAACCCTGTGTTTGATACAGGTTTTGATAAAAAGCTTGCACCTCCATCTTGTCCTCCTCTTCTGACGAACAGATCGGGCCATCCTATCGTCGCAGGCAGGATATTTTGTTGATCCTTTTGCGTTGTGCCGTTTGAGCCTGATAGTAGGCTGTATTACGGTCCCCTTCACGAAGCCAGGGGACTCTGGATCGCTGTCTAAGCCACACCTCTTCTTGATGCAGCGGCTCCTTCAGTTTTGTCACGATCCGTTTCTCCTCCTCCGTTGGCCCGGAGCCAATAGACCCACACCTAATTCAATCAAGCCTCTTCTGCAGTTGTCGAACAGTGCGAGTAAGACTGCCGAATTCCCTGGAGCCCCATGGTTCAAGTGTCTGATGTAAAGAACCCAAAGCCATCGAAATCCCTTGGAGCCCCGGTCCTCTTTGAATGCCCCGCCAGGTCTCCTGAACCAAACGGTCATAATCCACATGAGTCTGCCAAACATTCTCATAGCGAAACTATGTTTTTTTTTTGCCCTTGATCTACCGGGCGTATGCAACTTTATTTCTGCCACAACGAAGCAGTGATCAGACTCCACCGATGGAAGATGTCTAACTCTGATATGTGCAAATGTTGTCTGAACTCTTCATTTGCAAAAAAACCTATCCAACCTGGCCTTGACATTCGCATCGCCAGCCTGACGATTATCCCAAGTGTATGCTGACCCTGACCAGCCAAGGTCTTGCAAAGAAATGTCATCGATCACTTCCCTGAAAGCGCGCATCTGCCTCTCCTGCCGCGCTGTTTTACTAAAGTGCTCGGAAGCGAACAGAGTTTCATTAAAATCACCCGCACACAGCCATGCCGCATGGGGTATTGCATAAAGGGAACGGAGAGTTTGCCAACTCTGAAGTCGACCATCAGCTCTTGGCGCCCCATATAATCCTGTGAAACGCCATACTGAGGAAACTTGATCATTACTTTTGACAACCGCATCAATATGGCACTGACTGAAATTCTTTAACTCGACAATAACATCGCAAGACTAGAAAAGACCAATACCGCCACTAAGGTCGGCACTGTCTACAGCAAAACAACCTCCAAAACCTAGAGTGTACTTCAACGCCTCAACTCTTTTTGCATTGATCTTTGTTTCCATAACGAAGAGGAGGGTGGGTCCTTCTAGCTTCACAATACTGCGAAGCTCTCGAACTGCCTCAGGGTTCCCAAGCCCCCGGCAGTTCCAGATCAAATAACTCATTGGGACGGGCAGGATCGCGGAGCGATCTCTGCCGAATTGTCCGGTGTAGGTTTCTTATTTTTCTGCTCATGAAAGAAATCCTCCCCGTCTGTGTCATTGCTAGCTGAAGTTGGATCATCGTTTTTACTTGTACCAGCTCCATCTGCCTCTATTCCTCCCCCAGTAAGGAGCAAAGTTTTCACCACAGGCCTGTATACCTGATTTGGTCCCTCTTTGCGTTTGGGCTGCGTCTTGCTCTTATGTGGGGAGGTGACCTCCTCACCGGTTTCCTTTTGGGTGCTAGAATTTCTCGTTGTTTGTTTACTGTTCGCACCCGCATTTGGTTCCTTCTGGAAACCCTCATAGCCTTGCTTCCTTGAATCGTCCGGAGCACGAAGCGACGGGCCAAATGGAAGATCACCTTTCTCATCTCTTGAACCTGGGGTCGTACAGTAAAGTTCAGAGTATCCCAGTCTGCCACAGAAGAAACAGAAATATGGCACCTGCTCATATTGGATGTCATACATGTCCACCTTCTTTCTCCTTGCAGAATCTATCAAAATCCACCTTCGAAGTGGTTTGTTCACATCAATGGAGATCCTTGCACGCAGAAACCCCCCATTGTGGTCGAACCTGACTTGCTGAGCATGTTTATCCATCTGTTTAGCAATGGGCATCCACCACAGCCCATCTCTCAAATTGTAGGGTAGGTTAATGACCCTAGCCCAGATATGCAACCTATCAAACTTAACCTCATCCGGCCTCATACACTCATCAAACTCTGCCAATATGACAGCGTGCTTGTTGATATGCCACGGTGATCCACCCCAAACTCGATCTCTATCTCGTTCATTCTCGAATTCAGCCACAAACAGGTTTAGCCCCGTAGGACGGAACTGCAACCCCCGTGGATTACCCCATGCCGGACGGAGCGCATTGGTGATGGTCTAAATATGAACAGGATTCCGGTGCAGTACTTTACCAGCCAACAGCCACTTCCCCGATCCTCCCTCCGTCCGATCATCAAGCACAAGCGGAGTCGCCTCTTCCTCAGAAATGTCAAGCTTCCCCAAGGCCTCCTCCAGTTTCTTCCTCATGTCACTGCCCGCCTGAGAACCGTCCCCTGCTGCCTCGCAAGGGGCCACCATCGCCGGTGTCCCAGCCGTCAATCCCTCCTCGCGCCGGCGACAAATCTCCGGCCGAACGTCGAGTTCCACGTCAAAACCCTAGATCGCCTCGGCCGCCGCCAGAGGGTTTAGGGTTTCGGGGAAAACGGTGGGGATGCGTGTGGGCATTACTTTTGCCCATTTGCGGTGCAGATGATGGCACCGGGCACCCGTACGTCCAGGGCAGTGCAAGTCACGTACGTACGCATCCGGCTACTTCGCTCGTCGCGTCGCGCGCACCGCGCAGCCGCGGCCGTCGTTTCGTGCAGACAGACGACACGCCCGGACCGGCTGCCGGTGCAAACAACTGAGTCAGGGCATCGTCACCCTATCTCTATCTGTAGCAGCCATTCCCTAAAGAAAGAAACTGCAGCAGCCGTTCGTTCGTTCGGTTGGAAATTCGTCCGCGCATACTTTGCCCGGTTTACACCGACGCGTCAAGTCTGATGTGATGCCACCCAAGATAAGATGCATACATACGCTTCTTTCATCCATCACCCAAAACAAAGACCAAAGATCATACGCGCCGGCACAGGGCGAGTCACGTACGCGGTACGCACACACCCATTCCCCTCGTCGCGTCAGGTCAGGAGCAGTTGGAAACAGAGCCGTCGTCACTTTCGCACAGAGGGACGACGCGTCCCGGGCAAGCTCCAGGCGCAATGACGTGTCGTGTCGACCCCGGGAAATGCTCTCTCTGGAGCAAAGATGTTGCAGCGTGACACCTTCGCCGTGCGCCCCATGCCTGGTCTGTTTTTCTGACGGGAAGGAAAGAAGGAATAATGAAAGCGAATCGGTTTGGGTGGTTGGCTCTTTGGTTTCGTTGCCTTTGCCGGATCGGACGTGGTAGCGCTCGACGCGTCCGCATGGGCCGACCGCCGCGTGCGGTGCGATGTGGTGAGATAGGTAGAGGATGGGAGCGGAACCAGATGCGGCGTGTGCAGGATACGGCCCGGCCGCCCGTCCACCAATCGTGCTTAGTTTAAACGTATCGTCGGTCACGGGTGACGGAGGGCTGAACTGGAAGACAGGAAGAGGTCGCTTCTGGCCGGTGCGAATGGAATGCCGCCTCCCGGAAATGAGTAATTAATCTGACACGACCGGAGAGGGATGCCGACGTGTTAGTATAGTGCATCAGTACGTGAAGTTTCTGTAGTAAAAAAACCAGCAAAACCGGAGCGCTTTACACGTGCATCAGTCCGTGGAGTGAAGTTTCTGTAGCAAAGAACCACAGTGCAGGGCAAGTGAGCCGACACACACAGGGGCGAATCTGAATTATTGGGCCGTTGATCCGGTACGGCTGCCCCGTTCCGGGGCGTACGAGCGTCCTTGGCCGTCCACCAGAACGGATTCGATCTCCTCCTAGTCCTCCTAGTGGAAAGGAAGGCTGGACGCGGACACCCTTCGCCGCCGCTCATCACCAGAATCAAATTCCTCCGTCGGTGTCGATGGGAGCGGAACCATCGCGCTTTCAGCCGACCACTGGAAAATCCCGGTGGAAGCACGACGGCTACCATGCGAGAGAGAGGGTACGAGGCTGGCCCGTCCCGTTCCATCCGTGCGCAGCCGAGGCGTCCATCCACCACCGGTCCTGCCGTGCCACGCTCGGTTCACGACGATGCGTCTTTGTCCTTGTACTAGTTGTATCATTGTATGGCACTGTGGAGTGCGGCCCAGAGAACAAGATAAGATGGGTGCCGGCCGTGAGTTGTCGCACTGCATCAGCGACCATTTTGTCCACGCTCCGAGTCGCTCGAAGAGAAAGACCACAGGGTTGGGTTTCGACGGTAAGAGGAGCGATCGGCACGGCGCGACCGGCCATGACTGGTTTGTCAAGTTTCTTCAGAGAACGCCTGGTCGGTCCACCTTTTCCCCGCTGACAGACGACCTCTGTTCAAATTTCCATCTGTACTTTCCTTGACCGTAGAACGGACTTCAGTAGGGGTTATCTTGCGGTTTAAGAAAAAAAGTTCATACAGTTTTAAAAAATCATGACATTTAAAGAAATGTTCACGTTTTTAAAATGTGGGACGTGGCTCACTGGCGCACGGGCGCCCGATCGCACCAGCGAGCGCTCTCCCGGAAAAGGAAGGAGCTACCCGCGCGGGCGAGCACGCAGCCGAGAAAGGAAGGAGCAGCCGGCGCGAAAAACGCATGGATCACCCCCCCCCCCCCCCCCACACACACACACACACCCCTGGTCCCCTCTCTCACGTGTTGGTCCCCTCTCCCTCTCTTTTCTCCCTTTCTTGACCAGCACGTCCACGGGTGGATCTTCCTCCCTTCTTCCTCCTTTGTAATCAGATCTGAAGAACCAGGCCGAGGTTTGCGTTTCCATGGCGTGTTGACCAAGAAGATCAAGGTAACCACCATCCTCCAAAAAGCAGCCCCCCTCTGTCCCTCCTCTGTTCGTGATTTGGCCAGGAAGATCAAGAGGTTTTCCTGATCGTGATTTGCCTAAAAAATCAAGTAACTTCCCTCCTCTTGTAGGATTTGTAGATGTGTGCAAAAAACTAAGGAACTAATGCTCCAATTTTAGGCAACTCTATTGTGTTGACTGAGAAACTGCAAAAAAAGCTGGGAACAAAGCTTTGTCTCTGCTTGATCATGAACCCACCCCTCCCTGCTTGAAAAACTGACCAACTGATCCTCCAACTTTAGGCAATTCTATTGCGTTCATTGAGCAACTGCAAAAGAAGGGTAGGAACAAAAAAGCTTTGTCCCTGCTTGACAGATCAAGAGGGTTTGTCTGTTCCTAATTTGCAAAACTGAGTAACTATGTACATTATGTAAGAAATGAGAAAAAAAAATCCAAGCAACTTCCCCCTCTCATAAGGTTTATAGATGTTTGCAAAAACTGAGCAACTAGCATTCCAATTTTAGAAAAATCTATTGTGTTCATTCATCAACTGCAAAAAGAGGAAAATGTTGGAACAAAAAGCTTTGCATCAGGATGTTTGCATTCATCAACTGGCAGTGACTGCATATAGTTCTCAATGATTCCGGGAACAATCCAAAACACAAAAACAGAAAAAGTAAAGCATTAGCACAAAAAGCATTGAAAAACTAGTCCAGTACATATGCATCCTCTCATAAAAAATTTATAAAAGTAACAGCGTTGCAGAGAAGATCTGCCTAATCCAGACAATCTACACTACTATGAAAAGGTCTTCCGCCTGCGCTAAGATCTGCCTAACATATTTGCATTTTTCCACTGCAATAACAGTTGTCACCCTCCTGCTGAAAAACAACAAAGAAACACACATGTCAAAATTTGTTCACATATGGTGTGTTGGTGGTAACAGGAAAAAGGTATGACAAAAATGAACTTGTGTGAAAACAACACAAAAGTTGCCTCTGTTTTCTTTATAGTTGCCTAAAAAAGTGTATATGGTTGCCCTAATTTAATCTAGTACTACTTTTACCTCAATTTCTCCTCCCAGCAAAAATATGTTTATATTGGCTATGTTATTGTCAAATAAAAAAATTGTTTCTGCAGGATGAGCTGATAAGAAGAGAGAGGGACAAGAAGAAGGAAAAAAAGATGATTGATCTCAATGAAGCACCAGTTGACGCAGAGTCTATCAACATTTCGGTTGAGTTGGGTGCGCCCTTCTTAAATACATCCTATGATCGACAGGATATCCGTTGGGAGGAGGGTGTTGGTGAGTCCCCAGACCCCGACATTGGCTCTAATACTGCTCATGTTTCGATCACCCATGTCGCTGCTCCCAACGTTGTAGTTGGTCCTGCTCCTCGAACATTGCTTGTCGTTTGGACCAGCTCCTTGTTTCCCTCATTTCCAGCTTCGCCATCAGTCCTTCCCGCAATCCTCTTGCTTTTTCGGGCCATTTTGTAAAACAAAATATACAACACCAAAAAAAGAAAAAAAATGTCATTTGGGTGAAAAAAATACAAAACCTAGAAGCACAATTATACTTGCAGATAAAAAAGAGAGTGAATTCACTATCATTGCTGAGTACAAAAAAATGTGCCTCTGTTTAATATCTCCTAACCTTCATCACCATGACTACTGCAAAAAAAATGCCTATTATTCCTGATGACATCTCGTATGTTATTCGGGCCAACTAGGTGGTGAATCTAGACAAGTGTAGGATGTTGGGTAGGCAACTTATAGCAACAAAAAAACTTCACTAAACATGACCGCTACATGCTGGCACTGGCACACACAAAAAATAACTAATTACCCAAAAAATCAATTGATATATTTCCTTGCAAATGAGTTAGTAAAATTGAACAACTACTGTCATATACCTATACAACTACCCCTGCAGATCCAAGCAACCCCCAAACACCCAAAAAACTGATAGGCAACTTTAAAAATATAATGTAACCAACTATTTTAACAAAAGTTAGGCAATCCAAAAAATAGTGGTACGACGAAAATCGCAAAAGTGAGTACAAAAAAGTCTAGCATGCTGCGACCCAATTTCAATCAAGGTATAACAGCAAAAGAACATGACAATCAAGGATCACAAACTCTCAATTGATCTCCAACACACTACCTATCAAAAATAGGACGAAAACACCTATTTGACTGTACAACTACCAACGCACTACCGAGAAGCAGAGCTCCAATTCCCCCTCCAACTACCAACTCATGCGCAATTTCCTCACAACTCGGCGAGAAAAACTAAGAAACTATTGTCACAAGGCTACACAATGCCTCCATTAGATCCAGGCAACTCAACAACACCCCGAAAAAAATTGAGCAAACTGTTGTGCAAATTCCTGTCAAATGGGGTGAAAAAATTGAGCATACTCCATGGATTCATTCATGACACCCAAATTGTGCAAAATCCAGGCAACTCCATGACACTCAAACGAACATGGAGATCGAGACAAACTCCATGACACCCAAACGGCCATGGATTCGTCCAGACGTATCACCATACCACCACCCCCTAGTACCTCCCAAAATTGAGCAACTACTCTCACAAAAAACACAAACTGTCGCTGCGGATTCAAGCAACTCCGCGACACCCACACCGCCAGTGATTTCGTAAAAACACGCCTCTGCCCTCCTCCCGAACTCCCACCACTATGCCTCGCGCCCGTTCTAACTTCTGCCACCGCCTGGTCGGGGCCAATCTCAACCGCCAACTCAACCCCGACCCCAACCCCAGTCGACACGACCGCCGTCGTAACACCGTGCCCCGCGGATGCCATGGACAAGCCCGGACCTCGCCCCTCCTTGCGCGAGACGGAGACAACCCTATCGCCCCGACAAATCACCTAAACCCTAACCTCGCCATGGCAACGAGCAAAAATCTCCGATAAAAGCCACATGGCAAGGAGGGGATGCCAGGATTACCTTTGCCAGTATCCCCATCGCGCCACTCCCATGGACAGCCTCCCCCGCCAACGAACCCACGAACGTAGCCCCGCTGGCCGTCGCTGAGGGAGTCCTGGACTATGGGGTCCTCGGGGAGTCGGCCTATGTGACATGGGCCAAACTGATGGGCCGTGAAGATACGAGATAGAAGGACCTCCCCCGTGTCCGGATGAGACTCTCCATTGCGTGGATGGCAAGCTTAGCGTTCAGATCATGTACCTTCCTTTCTCTGTAACCAACTCTGGACAACCCTAGATCCCTCCGGTGTCTATA
Source organism: Triticum timopheevii (assembly GCA_963921465.1). NCBI lineage: Eukaryota > Viridiplantae > Streptophyta > Magnoliopsida > Poales > Poaceae > Triticum > Triticum timopheevii. The sequence goes on along the minus strand of OY997264.1, from coordinate 555,601,960 downwards.
TAAACCGGAGGGTTTAGTCCTTAGGGGCAATCACAATCGTACAAGCTAGACATATAGGGTTTAGCTATTACGATCTCGAGGTAGATCAACTCTTGTAACCCCTATACTCATCAAAGTCAATCAAACAGGAAGTAGGGTATTACCTCCATTAAGAGGGCCCGAACCTGGGTAAACATCGTGTCCCCTGCCTCCTTATTACCTTCGATCCTTAGACACACAGTTAGGGACCCCCTACCCGAGATCTGCCGGTTTTGACACCGACATTGGTGCATTCATTGAGAGTTCCACTGTGTCGTCGCTAGAAGGATCGATCATCTATAACAATACCGCCTTGAAGGAGACTTTTCTCCCAGGCCAAGTTTTTGTGTTCGGCGACTTCGCACTGTGTGCCAACTCGATTGACCATCTGGAGCAGATCGACAGCTAAGCCCCAGGTCATCAGATCAGGTTTGGAAATCTAAAATATGTTGCTGACATCCGAGGAGACTTGATCTTCCAAGGGTTCGCGGCCCCAATCACCGCTCTGGCTGAAGATCCAAAGCACACCACCAAGTCCGAAGACGGGAGTTTAAAGCCCGCCGGACTCTCTGCGGCTATAGAGCCTTGCATTGGAGTACCGGAGGGGATTGTTGTTGGGGAACGTAGCAGAAATTCAAAATTTTCTATGCATCACCAGGATCAATCTATGGAGTGACTAGCAACGAGAGAGAGGAGAGTGCATCTTCATACCCTTGAAGATCGCGATACGGAAGCATTGCAAGAACGCGGATGAAGGAGTCGTACTCGTAGCGATTCAGATCGCGGTTGATTCCGATCTAAGCGCCGAACAACGGCACCTCCGCATTCAACACACGTGCAGCCCGGTGACGTCTCCCATGACTTGATCCAGCAAGGAGAGAAGGAGAGGTTGGGGAATACAGCTCCAGTAGCAGCACGACAGCGTGGTGGTGTTGGAGCAGCGTGGTACTCCGGCAGGGCTTCGCCAAGCACCATGGAAGGAGGAGGAGGAGGAGGTATTAGGGGAGGGAGGGGCTGCGCCAGGGAAGGGGTAATGCAGCCCTCCCAACCCCCACTACTTATAGGGTGAAGGGGAGAGGGGGCCGGCCCCTCTAGATGCCATCTAGAGGGGGGGCGGCGGCGAGGAGGGGAGGCTTGCCCCCCAAGCAAGGTGAAGGCGCCCCCTCCCCTAGGGTTTCCAATCCTAGGCGCCTTGGGCCCTTGGGGAGGGGCGCACCAGCCCATTAGGGGCTGCTTCCCTCCCATATTCAGCCCATTAAGTCCCCCGGGGTAGGTAGCCCCACCCGGTGGACCCCCGGACACCTTTCGGTGGTCCCGTTACAATACCGATAACCCCCGAAAACATTCCAGCGACTGAGACTGGACTTCCCATATATAAAACTTCACCTCCAGACCATTCCGGAACTCCTCGTGACGTCCGGGATATCATCCGGGACTCTGAACAACCTTCGGTAACTGTCGTGGATTTGTCACGGCAGATGTCCTAGAGAAAGGACTTAGTCGTGGAGCCATCGCTATGGGTTAACTTGAAGGGGTTAAAGCGGACACAAAGACATGAGGGTTTATAGTAGTTTGGCCCCTTCGATGAAGGTAAAAGCCTACATCTAGTTGTGATGGAATTGATGTGGTCTCGATGGGTAGGGAGCAAACAAGCTTCGCCTAGGCTCGAGTTGTGGTTGTCTGTCTTAAACCGCCGCCGGGTCGTCCCCTTATATACACGGGTGACGCCCGTCGGTCCATAGAGTCCCAACCAGTTCATACTCGTATCCCGGTTGGTATCCCTCTATTCCTAACTTACAATACAAGTTTACATACCATGCCGATTTACGGCTACAACTTCTAAACCGACTACAGGCCATGGGCCTTCATCTGCTTACATTACTAATGAAGTGAACCGGCCCAAATAGGCCGGTTTACGCCTAGTGGTAATATCCCCAACATTAGGCCCCAGATTGATTTGAACTGGTTCATGTCAATCCTTCACAGAATCTTGCCTTGGACATCCTCTGGTAATTGGTAAACCGCCATGTCGTCATCATCTCTGGTTGCTGTAAACCGGCATGACGTCATCACGAAGCTATCATTTATGACGCCCTCCTTTATTAATAGATCTGTGATATCCAGGTCATCAGCTCCACTTCCGAAAATTTAGCTCCTGGATTCGCGCGCCTGACCTATGTCTGTTGCCTTATAAATAAGACCGAAGGGTCATTTCCTTTTCTTCCCTTCGTCTCTTCTTCTTCGTCTTCCTCGCGTCGCTAGCCTTGGAGCTCCGCCGCCGCCGTCAACCTCTGCATTGTCTTGGGCCGCTACATCAACCTGAACGCACCAGAGTACTGCGGTATCCTTCCGCGTCTTCTTCATTTCCGGTAAGCTTTCTTCTCTTCTTGACCTAGATCTGTTCTTAGGGTTTCATGTTCGCGCCGTGTTCGTCGCTTGTTCATACTCGTACCCTGACTCTTGAATGAATCTGTGAACCCATGCTCTGTTTAGTAGTAATCTTTTAGCATCCGCCTGTAATTTCACACCTAAGTCCATAGATCTCATGTACATATCCGCTCATTGGTTCACTTCCGTTCTGCCTCACTCTTTTGAATATTTTCTGTTTTTCTGAGCTTGCTTTAGATCCACTGTTGCAATAGAATCTTGTGAAACCTATTTCTGCACACTTAGCCATCCACAACTTCGATTGCTTCCGATGTTTAGATCAGGCGGTTTAACTTAATATAGAAAAAGTTAGTAAACCGGTATACACCATTAGTCCCCTTGTTGAACCGCCAGAATCCATATGATGCCACTTCATAGAAATCCGGTTTATGTGTACTGCCTCCGGTTTAACATTTGCTCAGATCAGCACCTTCGTTTATCCAACATATTCTTGAACCGGAATCACCTATTTCTTGTAGATCTCACCATGGCCAAACAAGTATATGAGTGCAATTGGGTTCCTTCTCGCGTCACAGAAACTCAGCTGGATGACTTAGTCCTGATCGGCGCTTTAGACGGCAAAGATACTATCCACTAGAGGGTTCCTGGTGATGAATGTCCTCCCACACCTCAAGAGGGGGAGGTTGTGGTCTTCGCAGATCATTTGGCCCGGGGCTTCAAACCGCCTGGTTCGAAGTTTTACCGGGATGTATTAGCCAATTTTCAGCTCCGCCCGCAAGATATTGGCCCCAATTCTGTTACCAACTTATGCCACTTCCAAGTGCTATCTGAGGTATACCTTCAAGAGGAGCCTTCAGTCGAATTGTTTAGAGACTGCTTCCACTTAAACCGCCGCACTGAATTTACTGACGGCACCAATACCGAATTGGGCGGCATGGCAATTCAAAAAAGAAAAGAGATCACTTATCCCCATGTCAAACTACATACTCACCCCAAGGAGTGGAATGCAACTTGGTTTTATTGCAAAGACACCTCCCCTGACAATGAAAATCCCTTGCCTGGCTTCCATCCGGAGCGGCTCAGCAACACTCACCCCTTTCCACAAAGATTAAGTGCCAAGGAGAGAAGTAAATATGCTCCGCAACTGTCCAAGCTTCGAGCCTTTATGGCCAACAGTTTAACGGGAATAGACCTTGCACGCTGTTGGATATCATGGAGCATACTGCCTCTCAGCCGGTGCTCCGGTTTGATGTGCAAGTATACTGATAGCGTCGATGATCCACTCCGACACACTAAAATCCAACTCTCTAATGATGAAGTCACAGATTCTATAAAGAAGATGTTGAATGAACCTGAGCACCTCTGCGCTCAAACCGGTCTGCTTCCTTACTGCGCCATCAACAAATCGCCAGCGGTAAGATTTTGATTGTTCTGTTATTGAACCTGTTACTGCTTTCTCTGTCTGACATTAATTACTGCTGAACCAGGGTGATAATCCGTTTTGGAGCAAGAAGCTTCCACAAGACAAAACGGAGAAAGCAGGACGGTCAACCCGGCCCAAGACCAAGGTTATCAAGAAGCCAGCTCACAAAAGGAAAACCACCGCTTCATCTGATCCAGCTATTGATGATGATGTGGGTAACCCGGACCTTGAGGTAGAACTTGATTCACTAGGCTTACTTTTTACACGCCTTATTGATGATGATACTTGTCAGGACGACGCTGAAGCCAGTAATGCTGAAGTCGCTGAGGTAACTATTCTCTCTTCCGAATCAGAAATTTTTCCTTTGCCAAAATTTCGCTAGGCAAACCGGAAAGTTAAATTTTCTCATCCTCTTGCTTACTTGGATCCCAAATTTCTTATGAAGACTCAGCAACATGAAGCTCGCCGCACAACCCGGCACAGTGGCCAGGTAGTTACCTCCGCCGGTTTACCAAACAGTCCGGTTCGAAAACGCCGCTCCGAGATCTCCGACCTTTTTATTGATTTATATCCTAAAGCGGGTTTCTTCCGTCAACCTCTTAATCCGTCCGACTCCGATTATCAGGTTACTTCTCATTCATCCTCTGGTGAATCGTCGGCCACTCAGCTGCCGCCACTGAAAACGGTTCTTGGGTAAGCTAGGCTGAACATATGCTTCCGGTATACTGTGTAATAACTTATGTTGTTCCTTGACTCTTTGTTTTTCTTTCAAGAACAAAGGCAAATGGGATGTAGAACTGGAAACATATGCTGCTCTGAGTGCCCAAGACCTGCATTCTGGTTACTTGAACCGGCTATATACTAGCCGCGACTGTGAAGCTGGCCTGGTAAAGATGATGAGAGACAAATTTGAGGTAACTACCTTGTGTTTCTTCTTTACTTCCTGCCACTGTATTAGTCCTCCTAGCCCCCAAGGACCGGTTTGTAACCTTCTTCAAACCGGGACTTGAGCATAATCCTCAGTACTTTGAAATTCGTCAATATAGCCCCCAAGGGCCGGTTCAACTTAACATAGTTAAACCGGGACTCCAATAATGATTGTAACATCAGAACATAATTGAGCAAATAGCCATTAGCCCCCAAGTGCCAAGTTGAATACCTGTATTGAGCTTGGGACTTTGTAATAGATGAAAATTGAAGGTGCATTAGCCCCCAAGTATCAAGCGTATAACTTGTTATGTGGTTGATACTTCAAATTCTTGTACCGTTTTGTTTAAAGCCAAGTACTGTCTGTATGCAGGCTGAAGTAAGGGTCAAAGAGGACCGGATTACTGATCTGCAGGAAACCTTGAAAACCCAACAGGCTGAAACAGACAAGGCAAGGGAAGAATTAACCAGCGCCTTGAGCATCACTGAACAGCTGAAGGAGGGCTTCAAGAAAGAGCGGGCTGATTGGGCCACTGAGAAGGCCGCTTTAACAAAAAGAGCTGAAAATGCTGAAGCTGCCCTTAAACCGGTGGTAGATGAGCTGACCGCCGTAAAGCGGCAAATACACTCCATGACCGCTGCTATCTTTGGTAAGCTCCTTTTAGTTTCTGTGACAACTCTGGCTTGCTTATAATAAATCCGGTTTGAGATCATCCCTGTATTGTTGCAGGTACACGATTGGGCACTTAGGGTCAGATGTGCGGAAGAAGCTGAAGGCTGCCTACACCTTAGTTGAACAACTGTATACCGGAGCACATCGGATCATCACCACAGCCTCTCATAACAATCCGGCACCCTCTTTAATCCAGGACACTCTTAATAGGTTGTCAATGCTTCCTGCCCGGATTGAAGAGCTGAAAAAATCTGCTGCTCGAACCGGAGCCATAAATTCCCTGATCCGGGCAAAAGCATGGGTGCCGGATTTCGATCCTGTTGAGGCAGCTCAAGGGTATCCCAGCCTGAAGGAAGATGGCTCCGAGTTTAATGAAGATGATTTGAGGGCAATAAACCGTGCAGTGCGCCCTCTGGCTTGTCAATTAGCAGAAGAGGCGGACTTGACGCATTATCAAGCTCAATACAATGATCAGAATAAGCGAGTGCCTGCCCCAACTCTTGAAGCGGAGAATCTGATTCCTCCAATCCGTAAGCATACTTACGCTCCTGATATTGAACCGTCTTCTCTGATCCCTGAAGAGGCTGTCTTTCAAGCTTTAATGGGAATCGACTGGACCACTGTTGATTTCCAGCCAATGGATAGAGACGAGGAAGCTGAAGCGGCGCAGGACGATGAGCAGGCTTGAACCGGAAGCCGGTTTAAACAGCTGCCTTACGATGATCCGCCAAAATAACAATGATCTTATTTGGGCACCATGTTGCCTTGTAATAGGATAGTTAATACTTCTGCTTTGAATATGCCTTCGTGCATAAGTACTGATGCTTTTGCTTGAAAAACCTTAATCTATATTTCCTGCAATCAGAAAATTTTGAACTTCGGTGGCGGTTATACCGCCAGCCGGTTTACGATCTGGATATATATATATCATCATTATTTTTAAAGCATATAACCATATAAGCGATACAAAGTACCTGCCATCACCAGGCATGAAGTTGGCTTAGCCAAGCTTGAAGCGGGGGTTGTATAAACCGCTACCGTCAATGGGGAGAAAACAGCTCCCATGTAAACCGCGCTGGGTTATTATGAACCCCCCTATTACTCCATGATGTTAACAGGAATAGTAAACCGGGCATATTGCTCCGGATTAAAAATGAACCGAATCCGTCAGCTGAACTGGCAAAAAGTGTTGTTGGTTTAAAGGAAACACAACGAAAATTAAGAAATATCCATAAAAGAAATATGGAAGAAAAGGCAATGATAAAAACCATTTGCAAAAGACATGCTATACTGAGCTGATCAGATGGTGTTACCATGGTCGGACAGGACCAAGCCCCCAATAGGAGTGACAATGGTTCGTGTCAGCCAGGTCCCCAAATGAAACCGTGGCATATATGCCAATCAAAAGGCGTGGCAATGGTTCGGGTTCGACCAAGCCCCCAAGTGATTTTGCGGCCTTAGGCCGATCAAGAGGCGTGACTGGTTCAGACTTGACCATGTCCCCAAGTGATCTGGTGGCTTTCGCCTATCAAAAGGTGTCGCGTTGGTTCGGACACGACCAAGGCCCCAAGTGATATAAAAAAGCAAATTTCAAGGGGTAAACCGGAGGCCGCTTTAAAACAGAACCACTCCATGTAACCACGCATGATAAGAAAAGACAGAGACCCCGCTTTAGCTGAGGCCCCGGTTTTATTATATCAAAGATAATATATACACTATCATAATATGTACATAGATAGAGCCAATGGCTCAGGTGTAGTAAGGCCGAAGATGAGCTATGTTCCACGGCCTGTTGGTCTCCTCCTCTGATGTGCGTGAGTCTTTATGCTCTCGAATATCAATCAGATAATATGAGCCCTTGTGCAGATTCTTGCTGACCACGAAAGGTCCCTTCCAAGGTGGGGATAACTTGTGCATATCTGTCTGGTCTTGGATGAGTCGAAGCACCAAATCTCCTTCTCGAAAAGTTCTGGTTCTAACCCGGCGACTGTGATAGCGACGAAGATCTTGTTGATAAATCGCCGAACGGGCAGCCGCTATATCACGCTCCTCGTCCAATAGGTCCAAAGCATCTTGTCGTGCTGTCTCATTGTGGTCACGCCCAATATGCGACCCTATCCAAAAGGAACTCAAAGGTCCCACCAAGGATAGGCCCGCATATTGGAACGCTTTTGCAAGGTGGATATCATTACATCAACATTACATAATAGTGGGGATACATCCAATACATACAATGTCACAAGAATACAACAATACAACATACAAGAATAAACATCCGACTACGGATGAAACATAAACAGAAACTCAAACAATATCCACCCTGCTAGCCCAGGCTGCCGACCTGGAACCTATCCCCTGATCGAAGAAGAAGTAGAAGAATAACTCCAAACAAGCAAACATCGCTCTCGCGTCATGATCATCGCATAACCTGTACCTGCAACTGTTGTTGTAGTAATCTGTGAGCCACGAGGACTCAGCAATCCCATTACCATGGGTATCAAGACTAGCAAAGCTTAATGGGAAAGGAAGGGGTAAAGTGGTGAGGTTGCAGCAGCGACTAAGCATATATGGTGGCTAACATACGCAAATGAGAGCGAGAAGAGAAACAAAGGAATGGTCGTGAAGCTAGCAATGATCAAGAGGTGATCCTGAACACCTACTTACGTCAAACATAACCCAAAGACCGTGTTCACTTCCCGGACTCCGCCGAGAAGAGACCATCACGGCTACACACGCGGTTGATGCATTTTAATTCGGATCTGGTGTCAAGTTATCTACAATTGGACATTAACAAATTCCCATCTACCACATAACCGCGGGCACGGCTCTCGAAAGTTTATACCCTGCAGGGGTGTCCCAACTTAGCCCATGACAAGCTCTCGCGATCAACGAAGGAATAGACCTTCTCCCAGGAAGACCCGATCAGTCTCGGAATCCCGGTTTACAAGACATTTCGACAATGGTAAAACAAGACCAGCAAAGCCGCCCGATGCGCCGACAATCCCGATAGGAGCTGCACATATCTCGTTCTCAGGGCAACACCGGATAAGCGAAGCGTACAGGTACCAACGAATCCAAGTTGCCAAGGAATGGTCCCGCACGGTGCTCTAGTTTGGACCAACACTTAGACAAGCATTGGCCCGGGGGGGCTATAATAAAGATGACCCTTGGGTTAATTACTCCCAAGGGAAAGGTAGGTGGTGGTGAGGCAAATGGTAAAACCAAGGTTGGGCCTTGCTGGACAAGTTTTATTCAAAGCGAATCTGTCAAGGGGGTCCCATAAATCACCCGACCGCGTAAGGAACGCAAAATCCGGGAACATAATACCGGTATGACGGAAACTAGGGAGGCAAGAGTGGAACAAAACACCAGGCATAAGGCCGAGCCTTCCACCCTTTACCAAGTATATAGATGCATTAATAATATAAGAGATATTGTGATATCCCAACATAAACCCTGTCCACCATGGAGCAATCTTCAACTTCACCTGCAACTAGCAACGCTATAAGAGGGGCTGAGCAAAAGCGGTAACATAGCCAAACAACGGTTTGCTAGGAATGGTGTCAAAGGTTAGAGGTTCATGGCAATTTGGGAGGCTTGACGAGCAAATGATAGGTAACGCAGCATAGCGATAGAACGAAGCAACTAGCATAGGAATGATAGTAGTGAGATCCAGGGGAGCGGTCATCTTGCCTGAAATCCCGCAAGGAAGAAGAACGAGTCCATGAAGAAGATGAAGCCACGAAGACGAACCACACGTAGACGAACGCATCCTCACGATCGCAACGAAGCGGGAACTATCGAGAAGAAGCACACAACATAGGTAAACACACCACACATGAACAAGGCATGATGCACAACAAGCATGATGCATGACCAAGCTACATGAAGCTACTCATGGCAAGAGAAGATGCATACAAGAGCAACACATCAAGGCAAGTTTAAATGAGGCCGGGAACAACATATAACAATTCCGGTAAGTCCTCATATGCATATTTCGAAATTGGTCCAGAACTGAATAAACCTTATGTTCAAGTTGTTAAACAGCAAGTTAAAGAGCACCAAGAGGATCTACACGAAATTCTAGTCAAGTTACATATAAAGTTCATTAGATTTGGAGCTACGGTCTAGAAGATATGAGCAAAACAAGTTAAGCATGACATTGATGCAAAATGCACCCAAACATCAAGCAAACACCTCAAAACAAGGATGCAACATGATAATATGAAGCTACATGCAAAATCAAGCAAGTTTCATATAGAGCACACTCAAAACGGAGCAACGGTTCAACACACACGCTATACAAGTCATAACAACAATCTGTCCAAAACAGCAACTAGGCATATGGCAAGCATCAAAACAATATGCTACAGCACCCCAACATAATAATAAAAGGCATGGGCATGAAGTACAGGTAAATCATAACAAAACATGAACACTGAGCTATCTCCAGAAAAGACTAGAACATGCTCAAAAAGACATGGAAAGATTGCAAACATTAACAGTTTCAGACTTATCAGGAAATAACATCAGGTTGCAATGTTTAGAGCTATCAAACAACATGTTACAGGAGCTTAACATGGCAAACAAAGGCATGGCATGAATCTACTAATAGCATAGATCAAAAGTCCCTTACTGACCATGAGCCAAAAAGGCACAGAAAATATGATGGCACCCATGTAAACATGGCAAGTTATATGACAGATTCAAACATGGCAGGAACAACAATAAGTAGGCATGTTCGTGAGCTTGAACCACTCACTACAGAGCAACACATGGCATGGCAAGGCAACCAACAGTAAGAAGACATGTTTATGAAGCTAAGCATGGCAAGAACAAGTTCATAGGGTGCATGGATCACTAGCAAAACACATGGGAACTAGTGAACTTAATGTTAACAGGCTGACAGCAACATCATTTAGCAAACTTTAGAGCAAGATAACAACATGTTCCAGCAGGCTATAATTGCAACTAAGGGCATGAATGGATAGAGCATGACATGTAGATCAAAACATGTTTATATAACATCTCCATATTATGCATAGAATGATTAGTAGCAACATGTTTACATAGCAACAAAATATAACAGAATCTGTCAGGAAAACAGCAACAGCAAGTACCCTACTTAGCAAGCTTGATACACTCAACACACAACTCACAAAAATACATGGATGGCACCCCTGGAAAGATGGCATAGCATAGATCAAAACACATGTAGAGCTCATACTCATAGGATGCACACATCAAACATGGCAAAAATGATAAATGAGCAAGTTATAACAGTTTCAGCAGGTTAACATCAACATGCACTCTTCCAACAGCATTTCGGGCATCAAGATGAGCTCAAATGAAAATGATGCAATGAGATGAAATGAAGTACTAGTCGAGACGAACAATTTGACATATTACACGCACGAAGCGGAGCTACGGATGCAGAGATAAAATGCAATGAACATGGCATGATTATGTCAGGGATTCAGGGACTTGGTGGAAATTTCACCTCGCGGACTCGAGTTGACCGCGGCACGAAAAACGAGGCGGCGGCGGATCTGGCCGGACTTGCGCTGGAGGAAGAAGGAGGCGGCCAGGGAGGTGTTGGGGAGGACGCTCCGGCGACGGGGCGCGGCGGCGGGGCCTCTCCCCGACCGGATCCAGCCGGATCCGGGCGCGAGGAGGCGCGGGGCGCCGGGGCGGCTCTGCTCCGGCCGGCGAGGCGCAGCGCCGGCGAGGAGACCGGAGCCAGGCGGCGGAGGCAAGGCGGGGCACGGGAGGCACAGGCGAGGAGACGGCGAGGAGGTCAGCAGCGCGGCGCGGGAGGCCGGGCGGCGCGACAGCGAGGCGCAGCGGCTCCGGGGCGGCGGAGGCGGCGGCCGCGGGGCGCGGAGGCGAGCGGGCGGCGGAGCCGGCGAGCTCCGGCGGCGGCGGGGAGTGCGCTCGGGGCGGCTCGGGCCCTGATGGGCTCGGGCGGGCCTGCCCCGGGCCTGGGCGGGCCGCGGCGGACGTGGGCGGCGCGGGGACCGGTGGCGGCGGCGGATTGGGCGCGGGGGCGGCGGCAGACGTGTCCAGCGCGGATCGGACGTGTCCGGCTGCGGGAGGAGGAAGAAGCTAGGGTTTCGGGGGGAAAATGATCCGAAAATGGAGAGGGGAAGACGTTTTTATAGGTAGAGGGAGCTAGGAGAGTCCAAATGAGGAGCGGTTTTCGGCCACGCGATCGTGATCGAACGACCGAGAGCATGGAGGGGAGTTTGCTGGGTTTTGGGCCACTTTGGAAGGGGTGTTGGGCTGCAAACAAAAGAGGCTATTGCGGTTACCCGGTTAACCGTTGGAGTATCAAACGACCTCCAAATGGCACGAAACTTGACAGGCGGTCTACCGGTGCTATACCAATGCCGCTTGGCAAACCTCGGGCCATTCTGAGAAAGTTTAACACCCGCACAAGAGAAGAGGTCAAAAGGGACCGCCGGATGACATAGAAGTGCCGGATTGCAAAACGGACAACGGGGAAAATGCTCGGATGCGAGAGACGAACACATATGCAAAATGAAATGCACATGATGACATGATAAAATGCAACACGCAAGCAAATGACATGGCAACGACGGAGAATAACTGGCGGACACCTGGCGCAACGAATCCGGGGCGTTACACATTGTCCGCTTCAACATAAGCTGCCACACGAGGCAAATCGTGCCAGATATCACTAGGGAGAACCGCCTCCGCTCCGTAGACCATAAAAAACGGCGTGTACCCTGTGGATCGGTTGGGCGTAGTATTGATACTCCATAGCACAGATGGTAGTTCTTCAACCCAACATCCTGGTGTTCTTTGCAATGGAACCATAAGCCGGGGTTTGATGCCTCGCAAGATCTCTTGATTAGCCCGTTCTGCCTGCCCATTGGACTGGGGGTGAGCCACTGATGATACGTCAAGTCGGATGTTCTCACGTTCACAGAACTCCTTCATAGCGCCCTTGGATAAATTGGTACCATTGTCAGTAATGATATTGTGTGGAAAGCCAAACCGGAAAATCACCTTTTTGATGAACTGCACCGCTGTTGCTGCATCACACTTGCTGACAGGCTCCGCTTCAACCCACTTGGTAAATTTGTCAACTGCCACCAAAAGGTGGGTTTTCTTATCCTTGGATCTTTTAAAAGGTCCGACCATATCCAGCCCCCAAGTTGCAAACGGCCAAGTGATTGGGATCATCCTCAATTCTTGAGCCGGCACATGAGCACGCCTTGAAAATTTCTGACAGCCATCACACCGTTTAACCAAGTCCTCCGCATCAGCATGCGCTGTCAACCAGTAGAACCCGTGACGAAACGCCTTTGCCACCAGAGACTTTGAACCGGCGTGGTGTCCACAATCTCCTTCATGGATTTCTCGTAAGATTTCACAGCCTTCTTCAGGAGAAACACAATGTTGAAACGCCCCTGATACACTGCAATGATGCAATTCGCCATTGACAATCGTCATAGACTTGGATCGCCGGACTATCTGCCTGGCTAAAATCTCATCCTCTGGCAACTCCCCCCGGTTCATGTACGCAAGATAAGGAACTGTCCAATCCGGAATGACATGCAGGGCTGCCACCAATTGAGCCTCCGGATCAGGAATAGCCAAATCCTCTTCACCTGGGAGCTTGACTGACGGGTTGTGCAACACATCAAGAAAGACATTAGGCGGGACCGGTTTGCGTTGAGAGCCTAACCGGCTTAAAGCGTCCGCCGCTTCATTCTTTCGACGGTCCATGTGATCCACTTGATAACCCTTGAAGTGACCCGCAATATTATCCACTTCACGACGATATGCGGCCATGAGCGGGTCCTCAGAATCCCAAGTGCCAGATACCTGTTGAGCCACGAGGTCCGAGTCACCGAAGCACTTAACCCGGCTTAAGTTCATCTCTTTAGCCATCCGGAGACCATGGAGTAAGGCTTCGTACTCAGCTGCATTATTAGTACAAGGGAACATTAAGCGGAGAACATAACAAAACTTATCACCTCGTGGGGAAGTTAATACGACTCCAGCCCCCGAGCCTTCCAATTGCCTCGATCCATCAAAATGAATAGTCCAATATGTGTGATCCGGCTTCTCCTCTGGTGCTTGCAACTCCGTCCAATCATTGATGAAATCAACAAGCGCTTGAGACTTCACCGCCGTCCGAGGCACGTACTTCAATCCGTGTGGCCCAAGCTCGATAGCCCACTTGGCAATCCGGCCAGTCGCCTCCCGGTTCTGTATGATATCGCCCAAGGGAGCTAAACTGACCACTGTGATGGGGTGCCCTTGAGAATACTGCTTCAACTTTCGGCTTGCCATAAAAACTCCATATACCAGCTTCTGCCAATGCGGATACCTTTGCTTGGATTCAATAAGCACCTCGCTGATATAATAAACCGGCCGCTGAACCGGATATTCCTTGCCTGCCTCCTTGCGTTCCACCACAATAGCCACGCTAACTGCCCGAGCATTGGCCGCTACGTATAATAATAACGGCTCCTTGTCGACCGGAGCCGCAAGAACGGGCAGATTGGCTAATTGCCGCTTCAAGTCCTCCAATGCTTCATCAGCAGATGGACTCCAGATGAATTGATCTGTCTTTCTCAGCATCTGGTACAAAGGGATAGCCTTCTCTCCGAGGCGGCTGATAAACCGGCTCAGCGCGGCGATCCGGCCCGCCAAACGCTGAACATCGTTGATACACTTAGGTTTAGCCAGGGAGGTGATAGCCGTAATCTTCTCCGGATTAGCCTCAATTCCTCTGTTGGACACAAGAAAACCCAGTAACTTGCCTGCCAGAACACCAAAGACACACTTGGCTGGGTTAAGCATCATCTTGTAAACTCGCAAGTTGTCAAAGGTTTCCTTCAAATCATCCACCAGCGTCTCCTTCTGCCTTGACTTGACTACAATATCATCCACATAGGCGTGCACATTGCGGCCGATCTGTTTATGCAGGCAATTCTGTACACACCGTTGATAAGTGGCTTGGGCACTCTTGAGCCCGAAGGGCATAGATACATAGCAGAAGGCTCCAAGAGGAGTAATAAACACTGTCTTCTCCTGGTCCTTAACCGCCATTTTGATCTGATGATATCCAGAATATGCATCCAAAAAACTCAAACGCTCACAACCCGCCGTGGCATCAATGATCTGGTCAATGCGGGGGAGGGCAAAAGGATCCGCTGGACAAGCCCTGTTAATATCCGTGTAATCCACACACATACGCCAAGTGCCGTTTTTCTTAAGAACCAGCACCGAATTAGCAAGCCACTCTGGATGGAACACCTCAATGATAAAATCAGCTGCTAAAAGCCTGGCCACTTCCTCTCCAATGGCTTTGCGCCTTTCTTCGTTAAACCGGCGGAGAAATTGCTTTACTGGTTTATACTTAGGATCCACATTAAGAGTGTGCTCAACGAGTTCCCTCGGTACACCTGGCATGTCAGAAGGTTTCCATGCAAAAATGTCCCGATTCTCACGGATGAATCGATGAGCGCGCTTTCCTATTTAGGGTCCAAGTTGGCACTGACAGTGAACTGCTTGGATGAATCACCAGGCACGAAGTCAACAAGCTTGGTCTCAGCTGCCGATTTGAACTTCAGATCCGAATCATGCTCTGTGGTTGGCTTCTTCAAAGGGGTCATGTCCGCTGGATCAACATTGTCCTTATAATATTTCAACTCTTTCGTGGCACAAACCGACTCTGCATAAGCCGCATCACCTTCCTCACATTCCAAAGCAACCTTACGGCTCCCATGAACCGTTATTGTCCCCTTGTAACCCGGCATCTTGAGCTGCAAGTAGATATAACAAGGCCGTGCCATGAATTTGGCATAAGCCGGCCGCCCAAACAAGGCGTGATACGGGCTCCGGATCTTCACCACCTCAAAGGTTAGTTTTTCGGATCGGGAATCATGCTCATCCCCAAAAGCCACGTCCAGGGCTATCTTACCAACAGGATATGCTGATTTGCCAGGCACCACACCATGGAACACCGTGTTAGACGGTCTGAGATCTTTGTCTGTTAGCCCCATGCGGCGGAATGTCTCATACTATAGGATGTTAATACTACTCCCTCCATCCATGAGTACCTTGGTGAATTTATAACCTCCCACCTGAGGGTCTAACACTAATGCTAGCTGGCCCGGATTGTCAACCCGGGGTGGGTGGTCCTCCCTGCTCCACACGATAGGCTGCTCCGACCAGCGTAAGTAACGCGGTACGGCCGGTTCAACAGAGTTCACTGCTCGCTTGTGGAGTTTTCGGTCGCGCTTATCCAAGCTAGTTGTGAAAACATGATATTGTCCATTGTTCAACTGTTTTGGCTGGCTCTGATAACCCGACTGCTGCTGCTGCTGCTGTTGACCGTTCTGATTATTCTGGTTGTTGTGACCGCCCTGATTGAGACCTGAACCGGAAGCCCCATCGTGACCTGACCCATGGAAACCGGATCCTGAACCGCCTCCTGAACCGCGGTCATACCGGAAGGCATTAGAGTTTTTAAACTCCTGCATGATATAACAATCCTTCCAAAGGTGATTAGCCGGCGCCTCCTTCGTCCCGTGCTTTGGGCAAGGCTGATTCAACAAATAATTCAAACGATCCGCGTTAGGATTTGGAGCCCCATTACGATTTGCTGCTTTACCTCTGCGCCGCTGACCCCTATCCTGTGCGTTAGTGTTAGCCACAAAGTCCATGCTGCCATCCGCCTTGTGGTTGCCTCCGTTTCCATGACCAGCCGGTTTGTACTGTTGCCCCTTGGAGTTGCTATTCTTCTTTCCCTTCACTGCTTCATCATCATCAGTCTCGGGATCCTTGGTACTATCCGAATCAGCATACTTTACTAAAGCGGCCATGAGAGTTCCCATGTCATTACAAAACCGCTTCATGCGCCCCAATTTCAATTTTAAAGGCTTAAACCGGCAGTTGCCCTCCAGGGTTAAGATCGCAGAGTCAGCATTGATCCTGTCAGACGAGTGCAAGACTTCCGAAACGCGGCGTACCCAATGGGTTGTTGATTCTCCGTCCTCCTGAACACAAGCCGCCAGGTCTACTATGGACTTGGGCTGCTTACACGTATCTTTGAAATTCTGGATAAACCGGGCCCGCAACTGGGCCCATGAGCTGATAGAATTGGGCGGCAGGCTCTTCAACCAAGTACGGGCCGTGCCTTCAAGCATCATGGTGAAGTACTTTGCACACGCGGTCTCATCCACATCTAGCATCTCCATGGCCATCTCATAACTCTCTACCCACGCTTCTGGAGATAAATCAGCGGTGTAATTCGGCAACTTGCGCGGACCCTTGAAATCTTTGGGCAGGCGTACATTGCGTAAAGCGGGGACTAAAAAAGGCACTCCCAAAGCGGATGCGACCCCTGGCCCGCCGGAGGTGGTAGGACGAACCGGTGTAAGCTGACCCGCCTCGTTCTGTGCTGCTAACTCGGCCTCCCTTCGTGCCCGGACCCGGTCCACCACATCCTGAGCATCACGAACACCACCTGCCGGGTTATTGCCACGGGCCGCTTCACGGCCTTGTGCGTTGCTCGATATGGCCGGTTCATCCATGCACCTGCTATAGCTTCGGCTTGGACGGGGTGTGGAGTGAATCCGATCGCGGCTGTATGAATATGCCTCCTGTTGAATCAGCGCGGTCCGGAGAAGTTCCTTAACCCGGCGTGTCTCGATCGCTTGCGGAGAATCCCCTTGACTAGGATAGCCTCTAATCGCGCAGCAGCTGCAACAAGATTGTCCATAGGATTAGAATAATGACCCGGAGATGTCTGAACCGGTGGAGGGACCACAATGTTCTGTTGAGGAGGTTCCATCAGGCGGGGTTGGACCGTCGCCCCTGGCCCTGGTGCCTCGATCCGGTTTGCCTCCAGGTACCCCGGCGGATTACTGGGCCCAGCTCCCGGAGTGTGAAAGAGATTTCAAGGGTCAAACCCTAACGGCAGGCGTGATCTGTGCTTCCGCTTCAAGACCTCCTGTGATGCGTTCTGGTCAAGCATGAGCTTATAGGCCTGGGCGTCCAAAGCGGCCCGCTCTGCGGCCATCCTGTCCTTTTCTGCTGCCAGATCCGCTTTGGCTTGTACGATCTGTTCTCTCACCTTTGCAATCTCTGCATCATGGGCCTCCTGATCCGCTGGATTGGCTTCTGCCATAAGCGCGGCTAGTGCATCAAACAGGTCAGACAGAACTTGAACCGGCGGGCGCACAAGGCCTCCTGCCCCTGCTGCCGCTGCCGCTGCTGATCCGGAGAGCATTGCTGCGGCGGTCGAAGAGTGATTCGCCGCCTGTGTGCCGGCCATGAATATTCCAACCCGGTTGATCTGACCTGGGGGGTCCGGAATACTGTCGCCATCGGAACAGCCCCTAACCTGGTCGTCTTGCAATTGGTATAGCGATTCGGTCTCTCCGGTCGAGGACTCGTCGCCGGAATAGACGATGGTCTCGCTACCGTGCTCTGACTCGTCCTCATGCTCTCCTCCGTGGATGACTCCAATGAAGGCACGCTTCACGGCCGGTTTAGCCAGGGTAGATCTCGCACGCTGAGCCGTCTCGACGAGGTCGGTGCAGATGTCCGGCTCAGGCCCAGGCTCACCGATCTTGCCAATGAAAACGTGTATGCCACCAAAGGGGACCCGGTACCCGTACTCGATCGAATCGGCCTCGGGACCCCATCCTGCGTCGTCGATGTAGATCTTGCCACGACGACTCTTGGTCATCCGGCCCACAGCATAGCCTTCGAGTCCTTTGAGCTTGCCCTCCAAGATCGTCAAACCATCGTGCGATAGCCCCACGGTGGGCGCCAACTGTCGTGGATTTGTCACAGCAGATGTCCTAGAGAAAGGACTTAGTCGTGGAGCCATCGCTACGGGTTAACTTGAAGGGGTTAAAGCGGACACAAAGACACGAGGGTTTATACTAGTTTGGCCCCTTCGATAAAGGTAAAAGCCTACGTCTAGTTGTGATGGAATTGATGTGGTCTCGATGTCTAGGGAGCAAACAAGCTTCGCCTAGGCTCGAGTTGTGGTTGTCTGTCTTGAACCGCCGCCGGTTCGTCCCCTTATATACACGGGTGACGCCCGTCGGTCCATAGAGTCCCAACCGGTTCATACTCGTATCCCGGTTGGTATCCCTCTATTCCTAACTTATAATACAAGTTTACATACCATGCCGGTTTACAGCTACAGCTTCTAAACCGACTACAGGCCATGGGCCTTCATCTGCTTACATTACTAATGAAGTGATCCGGCCCAAATAGGCCGGTTTACGCCTAGTGGTAATATCCCCAACAGTAACCACGTACAAAGTTTCCCTATAACCCTAGCGTCATCGAACCTTAAGTGTGTAGACCCTACGGGTTCGGGAATCATGCGGACATGACCGAGACAGCTCTCCGGCCAATAACCAACAGCGGGATCTGGATACCCATGTTGGCTCCCACACATTCCACGATGATCTCATCGGATGTACCACAATGTCGAGGATTCAAGCAGTCCCGTATACAATTCCCTTTGTCAATCGGTACGTTACTTGCCCGAGATTCGATCGTCGGTATCCCAATACCTCGTTCAATCTCGTTACGGGCAAGTCACTTTACTCGTTCCGTAATGCATGATCCCGTGACTAACTACTTAGTCACATTGAGCTCATTATGATGATGCATTACCGAGTGGGCCCAGAGATACCTCTCCGTCATACGGAGTGACAAATCCCAGTCTCGATTCGTGGCAAACCAACAGACACTTTCAGAGATACCTGTAGTGCACCTTTATAGCCACCCAGTTACGTTGTGACGCTTGGTACACCCAAAGCATTCCTACGGTATCCGGGAGTTGCACAGTCTCATGGTCCAAGGAAATGATACTTGACATTAGAAAAGCTCTTAGCAAACGGACTATACGATCTTGTGCTATGCTTAGGATTGGGTCTTGCCCATCACATCATTCTCCTAATGATGTGATCCCGTTATCAATGACATCCTATGTCCATGGTCAGGAAACCATAACCATCTATTGATCAACGAGCTAGTCAACTAGAGGCTCACTAGGGACATGTTGTGGTCTATGTATTCACACATGTATTACGGTTTCCAGTTAATACAACTATAGCATGAACAATAGACAATTATCATGAACAAGGAAATATAATAATAACCATTTTATTATTGCCTCTAGAGCATATTTCCAACAGTCTCCCACTTGCACTAGAGTCAATAATCTAGTTCACATCATTATGTGATTGTATTGAATCCAACACCCATGGTGTTTGACCATATCTCGCTTGTGAGAGAGGTTTATTAGTCAACGGGTCTGAACCTTTCAGATCCGTGTGTGCTTTACAAATACCTGTCATCTTGTAGATGCAACTACCAGGCGCTACTTGGAGCTATTCCAAATAACTGCTCTACTATACGAATCCGGTTTACTACTCAGAGTCATCCGGATTAGTGTCAAAGTTTGCATCGACGTAACCCTTTACGACGAACTCTTTTACCATCTCCATAATCGAGAAAATTCCTTAGTCCACTAGTTACTAAGGTTAAGTTTGACCGCTGTCATGTGATCCAATCCTGGATCACTCTTGTACCCCTTGACTGACTCATGGCAAGGCACACTTCAGGTGCGGTACTCAGCATAGCATACTATAGAGCCTACGTCTAAAGCATAGGGGACGACCTTCGTCCTTTCTCTCTCTTCTGCCGTGGTCAGGTCTTGAGTCTTACTCAATACTCACACCTTATAACACAGCGAAGAACTCCTTCTTTGCTGATCTATTTTGAACTCCTTCAAAATCTTGTCACGGTATGTATTCATTTGAAAGTACTATTAAGCGCTTTTTGATCTATCCTTGTAGATCTTGATGCTCAATGTTCAAGTAGCTTAATCCAGGTTTTCCATTGAAAAACACTTTTCAAATAACCCTACATGCTTTCCAGAAATTCTACAGCATTTCTGATCAACAATATGTTAACAACATATACTCATCAGAAATTCTATAGTGCTCCCACTCACTTCTTTGGAAATACAAGTTTCTCATAAACTTTGTATAAACCCAAAATCTTTGATCATCTCATCAAAGTGTATATTCCATCTCCGAGATGCTTACTCTAGTCCTTAGAAGGATTATTGGAGCTTTGCATCCTTATTAACATCTTTCAGGATTGACAAAACCTTCTGGCTGTATCACATACAACCTTTCCTCAAGAAAATCGTTGAGGAAACAATGTTTTGACATCCTATCTGCAAGATTTCATAAATAATGCAGTAACTGCTAATATAATTCCAACAGACTCTTAGCATCGCTACGAGTGAGAAAGTCTCATCGTAGTCAACTGCTTGAACTTGTCAAAAAACATCTTAGCGACAAGTCGAGCTTTCTTAATGGTGACACTTACCACCATTGTCCGTCTTCCTTTTAAAATCAATCTGTACTCAACAGCCTTACGACCATCGAGTAGTTCTTCCAAAGTCTATACTTTGTTTTCATACATGGATCCTCTCTCGGATTTTATGGCCTTGAGCCATTCGTCGGAATTCGGGCCCACCATCGCTTCTCCATAGCTCGTAGGTTCAGTGTTGTCTAGCAACATGACCTCTAAGACAGGATTACGTACCACTCTGAAGTAGTACATATCCTTGTCGACCTACGAGGTTTGGTAGTGACTTGATCTGAAGTTTCATGATCACTATCATCAGCTTCCACTTCAATTGGTGTAGGCGCCATAGGAACAACTTCCTGTGCCCTGCTACACACTAGTTGAAGTGATGGTTTAATAACCTCATCAAGTCTCCACCATCCTCCCACTCAATTCTTTCAAGAGAAGCTTTTCCTCGAGAAAGGACCCGTTTCTGGAAACAATCACTTTTGCTTCCGGATCTGAATTAGGGGTATACCCAACTGTTTTTGGGTGTCCTATGAAGATGCAGTTTATCCGCTTTGGGTTCGAGCTCGTCAGGCAAAAATTTCACATAAGCTTCACATCCCCAATTTTTTTAAGAAATGACAGCTTAGGTTTCTCTAAACCATAGTTCATACGGTGTCATCTCAACGGAATTACGTGGTGCCTTATTTAAAGTGAATGTGGTTGTCTCTAATGCCTAACCCATAAACGATAGTGGTAATTCAATAAGAGACATCATGGTATGCACCATATCCAATAGGGTGCATTTATGATGTTCGGACACACCATCACACTATGGTGTTCCAGGCGGTATTAGTTATGAAACAATTTCCACAAGGTCTTAATGGTGTACCAAACTCGTAACTCAGATATTCATCTCTATGATCATATCATAGACATTTTATCCTCTTGCCACGATGATCTTCAACTTCACTCTGAAATTGCTTAAACCTTTCAATAATTCAGACTCGTGTTTCATCAAGTAAATATACTCAGAATCTACTCAAATCATCTGTGAAGTAAGAGCATAACGATATTCACTTCGTGCCTCAGCACTCATTGGATTGCACACATCAAATGTATTACTTCCAACAAGTTGCTCTCTTGTTTCATCTCACTGAAAAAACGAGGCCTTTCAGTCATCTTGCCCATGTGGTATGATTTGCATGTCTCAAGTGATTCAAAATCAAGTGAGTCCAAACGATCCATCTGTATGGAGTTTCTTCATGCATATATACCAATAGACATGGTTCGCATGTCTCAATCTTTTCAAAATGAGTGAGTCCAAAGATCCATCAACATGGAGCTTCTTCATGCGTTTTATACCAGTATGACTCAAATGGCAGTGCCACAAGTATGTGGTACTATCATTACTATCTTATATCTTTTGGTAAGAACATGTGTATCACTACGATCAAGATTCAATAAACCATTCATTTTAGGTGCAAGACCGTTGAAGGTATTATTAAAATAGACAGAGTAACCATTATTATCCTTAAATAAATAACCGTATTGCGATAAACATAATCCAATCATGTCTATGCTCAACGCAAACACCAAATAACAATTATTTAGGTTTAACACCAATCTTGATGGTAGAGGGAGCACGCGATGCTTGATCACATCAACCTTGGAAACACTTCCAACACACATCGTCATCTCACCTTTAGCTAGTCTCTCTTTATTCCGTAGCTCTTTTATTTCGAGTTGCTAACACTTAGCAACCGAACCGGTATCTTAATACCCTGGTGCTACTAGGAGTAGTAGTAAAGTACACATTTAATATAATGTATATTCAATATACTTCTGTCAACCCTGCCAGCCTTCTCATCTACCAAGTATCTAGGGTAGTTCTGCTTCGGTGAACGTTCCCTCATTACAGAAGCACTTAGTCTCGGGTTTGGGTTTAACCCTGGGTTTCTTCACTAGAGCAGCAACTGATTTGCCGTTTCATGAAGTATCCCTTCTTGCCCTTGCCCTTCTTGAAACTAGTGGTTTTACTAACCATCAACAATTGATGCTCCTACTCAATTTCTACTTTCGCGGTGTCAAACATCGTGAATTGCTCAAGGATCATCATGTCTATCCCTGATATGTTATAGTTCATCACGAAGCTCTAATAGCTTGGTGGCAGTGACTATGGAGAACCATCACTATCTCATCTGGAAGATTAACTCCCACTTGATTCAAGTGATTGTAGCACTCAGACAATCTGAGCACATGCTCAATGATTGAGCTTTTCTCCCTTAGTTTGCAGGTTAAGAAACTTGTCGGAGGTCTCATACCTCTTGACGTGGGCACGAGCCTGAAATCCTAATTTCAGCTCTTGGAACATCTCATATGTTCTGCGACGTTTCAAAAAATGTCTTTGGTGCCTCAATTCTAAACCGTTTAACATTACGCACTAAACTATCATGTAGTCATCAAAACGTGTATGTCAGATGTTCGCAACATCCACAAACGACGCTCGAGGTTCGGCACAGCGAGCGGTGCATTAAGGACATAAGCCTTCTGTGCAGCAATGAGGACAATCCTCAGTATACGGACCCAGTCCGCATAATTGCTACTGTCAACTTTCAACTAAATTTTCTCTAGGAACATATCTTAAAATAGTAGAACTAAAGTGTAGGCTACGACATAATTTGCAAAGACCTTTTGACTATGTTCATGATAATTAAGTTCATATGATTATTTAATGAACTCCCACTTAGATAGACATCCCTCTAGTCATCTAAGTGATACATGATCCGAGTCAACTAGGCCGTGTCTGATCATCACGTGAGACGGACTAGTCATCATCGGTGAACATCTTCATGTTGATCGCATCTGCTATACGACTCATGTTCGACCTTTCGGTCTCTTGTGTTCCGAGGCCATGTCTGTACATGCTAGGCTCGTCAAGTCAACCTAAGTGTTTTGCATGTGTAAATCTGGCTTACACCCGTTGTATGCGAACGTTAGAATCTATCACACCTGATCATCACGTGGTGCTTCGAAACAACGAAGCTTCACAACGGTGCACTGTTAGGGGGAACACTTTCTTGAAATTTTATGAGGGATCATCTTATTTATGCTACCGTCGTTCTAAGCAAATAAGATGCAAAAACATGATAAACATCTCATGCAATCAAATAGTGACATGATATGGCCAATATCATTTTGCTCCTTTTGATCTCCATCTTCGAGGCGCCATGATCATCATCATCATCGGCATGACACCATGATCTCCATCATCATGATCTCCATCATCGTGTCTTCACGAAGTTGTCTCGCCAAAAATTACTTCTCCTACTATGGCTAACGATTTAGCAATAAAGTAAAGTAATTACTTGGCGTTATCCAATGACACGCAGGTCATACAATAAATTAAGACAACTCCTATGGCTCCTGCCGGTTGTCATACTCATCGACATGCAAGTTGTGATTCCTATTACAAGAACATGATCAATCTCATATGTCACATATATTTCATTCATCACATCCTTTGGCCATACCACATCACGCGGCATATGCTGCAAAAACAAGTTAGACATCCTCTAATTGTTGTTGCAAGTTTTTACGTGGCTGCTATAGGTTTCTAGCAAGAACGTTTCTTACCTACGCCAAAACCACAACGTGATATGCCAATTGCTATTTACCCTTCATAAGGACCCTTTTCATCGAATCCGATCCGACTAAAGTGGGAGAGACAGACACCCGCTATCCACCTTATCCAACTAGTGCATGTCAGTCGGTGGAACCTCTCTCACGTAAGCGTACGTGTAAGATCGGTCCGGGGCTCTTCATCCCAGGATGCCACTGAATCACGATAAGACTAGTAGTGGTAAGTAAATTGACAAAATTGACGCCCACAACAACTTGTGTTCTACTCGTGGATAGAAACTACGCATAGACCTAGCTCATGATGCCACTGTTGGGGAACGTAGCAGAAATTCAAAATTTTCTACGCATCACCAAGATCAATCTATGGAGTGACTAGCAACGAGAGAGAGGGGAGTGCATCTTCATACCCTTGAAGATCGCGATACGGAAGCGTTGCAAGAACGCGGATGAAGGAGTCGTACTCGTAGCGATTCAGATCGCGGTTGATTCCGATCTAAGCGCCGAACAACAGCGCCTCCGCATTCAACACACGTGCAGCCCGGTGACGTCTCCCATGCCTTGATCCAGCAAGGAGAGAAGGAGAGGTTGGGGAAGACAGCTCCAGCAGCAGCACGACGGCGTGGTGGTGTTGGAGCAGCGTGGTACTCCGGCAGGGCTTCGCCAAGCACCGCGGAAGGAGGAGAGAGGGGCTGCGCCAGGGAAGGGGTAATGCAGCCCTCCCAACCCCCTCTATTTAAAGGGTGAAGGGGAGAGGGGGCCGGCCCCTCTAGATCCCATCTAGAGGGGGGGGGGGGGGGCAGGAGGGGAGGCTTGCCCCCCAAGAGGCGCCCCCACCCATAGGGTTTCCAACCCTAGGCGCCTTGGGCCCTTGGGGAGGGGCGCACCATCCCACTAGGGGCTGGTTCCCTCCCATATTCAGCCCATTAAGTCCTCCGGGGCAGGTAGCCCCACCCGATGGACCCCCGGACACCTTTCGGTGGTCCCGGTACAATATCGATAACCCCCGAAAACATTCCGGCGACTGAAACTGGACTTCCCATATATAAATCTTCACCTCCGGACCATTCCGGAACTCCTCATGACGTCCAGGATATCATCTGGGACTCCGAACAACCTTCGGTAACCACGTAAAAACTTTCCCTATAACCCTAGCGTCATCGAACCTTAAGTGTGTAGACCCTACGGGTTCGGGAATCATGCAGACATGACCGAGACAGCTCTCCGGCCAATAACCAACAGCGGGATCTGGATACCCATGTTGGCTCCCGCACGTTCCACGATGATCTCATGATGAACCATAATGTCGAGGATTCAAGCAGTCCCGTATACAATTCCCTTTGTCAATCGGTACGTTACTTGCCCGAGATTCGATCGTCGGTATCCCAATACGTCGTTCAATCTCGTTACCGGCAAGTCACTTTACTCGTTCCGTAATGCATGATCCCGTGACTAACTAGTTAGTCACATTGAGCTCATTATGATGATGCATTACCGAGTGGGCCCAGAGATACCTCTCCGTCATACGGAGTGACAAATCCCAGTCTCGATTCGTGCCAACCCAACAGACACTTTCAGAGATACTTGTAGTGCACCTTTATAGCCACCCAGTTACGTTGTGACGTTTGGTACACCCAAAGCATTCCTACGGTATCCGGGAGTTGCACAGTCTCATGGTCTAAGGAAATGATACTTGACATTAGAAAATCTCTTAGCAAACGAACTATACGATCTTGTGCTATGCTTAGGATTGGGTCTTGTCCATCACATCATTCTCCTAATGATGTGATCCCGTTATCAATGACATCCTATGTCCAGGGTCAGGAAACCATAACCATCTGTTGATCAACGAGCTAGTCAACTAGAGGCTCACTAGGGACATGTTGTGGTCTATGTATTCACACATGTATTACGGTTTCCAGTTAATACAATTATAGCATGAACAATAGACAATTATCATGAACAAGGAAATATAATAATAACCATTTTATTATTGCCTCTAGGGCATATTTCCAATAAGTGCATCACCGGCAGGTCGGGAGTCACGCCAGGCTCCCTTTATCCTCATCGAGCTGGAATCACCTCCGAGCACCTACTCTGAACTCTCGAGCTCTGTGTTATATGAGCTCGGCCAGGGAACTCCAGCCTTGCCCTGCTCCACGGATTCTTGCTTCCTTGTCCAAACCTCACCCTTAAACGAGGCCGTCGACTTAATGCGGTCTCTCGCCATTACAGAAGGATCGCTGCCGAACTACGCCCAGTCCACACTAGGGGCCAAGAGCGGGGAATTTTACGTCCCACCCACCACCCACTTCATAGCCACTGTCGAGGACTTAACTGACATGCTCGATTACGCTTCCGAAGACATCAACAACATGGATGACGATGCCAAAGAAGAACAAAGCCAGAACCCGCCGTTTACCGGACGCTAGACGGCTACTTCCGCATACGATGTGTACATGGTGGACACACCCAAAGAGGATGATGGCGATGACTGTAAAAACCCAGTCGAGGACAAGCCCCCCGTGGCACCACCAAAGCGTCGACATCAGTGGCGCCGCTCGAAATCGCATCGTGAGAAGGACAGTAATACCGGCGCCAAAGACAATAATACTCCGGATAACACCGAAGATCAAGAAGCACCTATCAATCCAACATCCGAGCATGATGATTGGGAGGATGGGCAAGTCAACCCCAACGACCCTATCGGGAACAAGGGCTCGGAGGATAGTAATTACTTACCGACCTCCGAAGAGGATGAGAGCTTTGGCGACAAAGAATTCATCGTGCGAGAGGAACGCCTCGAACAAGAGCGCTTTAAGCGCCGGCTAATAGCCACTTCAAGAAGCCTGAAAAAGAAGCAACAGCAGCTTCAAGCTGATCAGGATCTGCTCAATGAAAGATGGACTAATGTCCTGGCATCCAAGGAGTACGGCCTCGAACACCCAACTAACAGTTATCCGAAGCGCAAGCTGCTACCCCAATTCGACGATGAGGCCCCAGAGCCTATACAGCCAACATGTAACGCCGCCGACAGACCTGACCGACCACCACGTGGTCGGGACAGAGCGGCAACTCAAGCCGAACACCAGCCTGCACCACCCCGCCACAAAGGTAGAGAGACAGTAGTTGCAGGATACACTTATGACCTACGACAGGACCTGGCCAATAGAGCCGGTTAGTCCAGATCAATCTATGGATCAAGGGGGTGTGCCCGAGCGCGAGAAGATGGCCATCGAGCCCGGCGCGACAAGCACAACTTCACCCGGGCTGAAAACCACATACGGACTCCATCCGAACTGCGTCGTGACGTGGCCTGATATAGAGGCGCCGCACACCCCCTATGCTTCACTGATGAGGTAATGGAGCACCAGTTCCCAGAGGGGTTTAAACCCGTGAACATAGAATCATACGCTGGAACAACAGATCCCGCAGTATGGATCTAAGATTTTCTTCTCCACATTCACATGGCTCGCGGTGACGATCTACATGCCATCAAATTCCTCCCCCTCAAACTTAAGGGGCCAGCTCGCTGGTTAAACAGCCTCCCAGAAAACTCTTTTGGAAGCTGGGAAGACCTGGAGGATGCCTTTAGAGACAACTTCCAGGGCACTTATATCCGGCCTCCGGACGCCGATGACCTCAGTCACATAGTCCAGCAGCCCGGAGAGTCAGCCAGAAAATTCTGGACCCGGTTCCTAATAAAAAAGAACCAAACTGTTGATTGTCCGGATGCCGAGGCTCTAGCAGCCTTTAAACATAGCATCCGCAATGAATGGCTTTCCCGACACCTCGGACAAGTAAAGCCGAAGTCCATGGCAGCCCTCACATCACTCATGACCCGCTTTTGCACAGGCGAAGATAGCTGGCTTGCCCGTAGAAGCAATAGTACCAGCGATCCTAGCACTTCCGAAGCAAGGAACAGAAACGACAGGCCCTGACGCAACAAAAATAAGTGTCGGAGCAACACTGACAATGCCAAAGACCCAACGGTCAACGCCGGATTCAGTGGCTCCAAGCCCGGTCAGTGGAAGAGGCCATTCAAAAGAAACAAAGACGGTTCATCTAGCCTGGACCGAATACTCGATCGACCTTGCCAGATTCACGGCACCCCTGACAAGCCTGCCAACCATACCAATAGAAGCTATTGGGTCTTTAAACAGGCCAGTAAGTTAAACACCAAGCACACGGGGAAAGGGTCACCCAGCAAGGATGACGACGAGGAGCCTCTCCCGCCGAACACAGGTGGACAGAAGAAATTTCCCCCCGAGGTCAAGACGGTAAACATGATATACGCTACTCACATCCCCAAAAGGGAGCACAAGCGCGTGTTAAGGGACGTCTATGCAATAGAGCCAGTCGCCCCAAAATTCAACCCATGGTCCGGATAGCCGAACTATCACCTTTGGCCGGACTCCTGGACTATCAAGATACAAGATTGAAGACTTTGTCCCGTGTCCGGATGGGACTTTCCTTGGCGTTGAAGGCAAGCTTGGCGATACGAATATGTAGATCTCCTACCATTGTAACCGACTATGTGTAACCCTAACCCTCTTTGGTGCCTATATAAACCGGAGGGTTTTAGTCCGTAGGACGAACAACAATCATACCATAGGCGAACTTCTAGGGTTTAGCCTCTCTGATCTCGTGGTAGATCTACTCTTGTACTACCCATATCATCAATATTAATCAAGCAGGAGTAGGGTTGTACCTCCATCGAGAGGGCCCGAACCTGGGTAAAAACATCGTGTCCCTTGTCTCCTGTTACCATCCGCCTAGACGCACAGTTCGGAACCCCCTACCCGAGATCCGCCGGTTTTGACACCGACATTGGTGCTTTCATTGAGAGTTCCTCTGTGCCGTCGCCATCAGGAAGGATGCCTCATCCCGTCTTTAAAGACGGCACTATTGCTAAAGGAGCTTTGGCTATCGGCCAAACTCTCCGGCTAGGCGGTTTTGTTATGACCGCCTGTCCGGCCACCGCGCTGACAATGACTTCTCGGGTCATCGAAAGCAATCTTCATGTTAGCTCGGAACTCGCCGAGCAGTTAGATCCGATGGAGCTCTCTTCCTTAAATGAGCTCTTGGATCGCATCGCCGCCCTGGGAGTCGCTATAGACTACGATCAGATTGGGCCTAAACCCGATCTGAGAGAGATCAACTCTCCCCAGGTTACCCACCACATTGCTGTGGTTGAGGAACAATACAGCGACCCTTCCTCTATTTTAAGGACTAGCTACGTCCGGATTCCCGATCCCTCCATGCCCGATTCCCGCGGAGGGGAGGACGTCACTCAAGCCCTGAACCTAAAGTCAGCCAGCGGGTAGATTCATTGGACAACATCCAAGAACCCAACCTTCCAAGTTCAGAAACTTCTTGGCCCCTGAGTCTTAGATTGGACGGGGTTCCGAATTTAATCCCACCCGCCCAACCAGACGTAAGCGATCTATCCCAAATCCGGCAAGAGCCCGCAGAAACAGTACATCATTACTAGGCCAGATTCCTCTTGGTCGTGAACGGGATAAAGGATTGCCGGGAGGAGGACACAATTTCATTCTTCTGCAGTAATTGCACGGACAAGGGAATCCTCAACACCGTAAGTCGTCGTGAAATTACACGCTTCGCTGACTTGGCGTCCATAGCACGAAAGTACTGTGCGATGGAAAGCGCCTGGAAAACCTAAATCAATTTTTGGGACAATCCGGCCCTGAATACAACCCCAGTCCGAAATAAAAGGGTGCATCATCACCAGGCACCTGGGTTAATACCAAAAAGCAAAAACCCTCTATAGGGCATGGAACCGTACTGGAGGGATGGCTCAATGGACCCTGCAAAATTCATAGTACAGAGGGCGCCACTCCAACTCATAGCCTTAGAGCAGGTGGCCAAAAGTGGCGAAGAGCTTCTAACTCCAGAGCACTAGCCCAGGGACACCAGTACGGTATTAACAGTCTTCAAGACTTTCACATCAAATAATATGCGGAAACAAACACTCCGCAGCCTTGACAAAGTCTACCAAGTAGAAACAATAAACCCATGGAGTGACACGGCTATTACCTTTAATGCCAGTGACGAACCTAAATTCCGAACAGCCCGAGCACCAGCCGCGTTGGTCCTCAGTCCAATAGTGGTCGGATTTCGCCTTACCAAGGTACTCATGGACGGTGGCAGCGGATTGAACCTCATTTACGAGGAAACCCTCCGAAAAATGGAAATAGACTGGAGCCGCATTGAGTGAAGCAGCACAACCTTTAGAGGAATAATCCCCAGTCGGGAAGCATGCTGTACAGGAAAAATCACACTGGATGTGGTGTTCGTCACGCCGGATAATTACAGGTCCGAGGAGGTCACGTTCCAAGTGGCCCCGTTCAGCAGCGGATATCACGCTCTATTAGGGCGAGAGGCATTCACAATTTTTCAAGCTATACCCCATTACGGGTACATGAAGCTCAAAATGCCCGGGCCCAACGGAATCATCACTCTTGCTAGCGACCCGGACATAGCACTCCGCGCCAAAAATAAGACAGCCACACTGGCCCTTGAGGCACTATTCGAAGCCCTAGCGGCTGAGGAACTCACTGCGCTGCGCTCCACGGTGAATAGGGACGATGTGATACTCGATAAGAGATCCAAGTCCACCTCCTTTAAACCAGCGGACGAAATAGTCAAATTCCAAGTCCATCCAACGGACCCTACAAAAATGGCCTCCATCGGGGCACAATTAAACCATGATGTAGACGCCGCACTACGAGAATTCCTACGCGAAAATTGGGACATTTTTTCCTGGCACCCTCAGACATGCCAGGAATCCCACGCCGGCTGGCCGAGCACAGCCTAAACATCCTAAAAGGATTCAAGCCAGTCAAACAGGCTCTTCGACGTTTCTCTGAACCCAAAGAGACAGGCCATGGGAGAGGAGCTAGCCAAATTATTGGAGGCCAGATTCATCAGAGATATAAAACATCCGGACTGGCTAGCAAACCTGGTGATGGTACCAAAGAAGGACAAATCCTGGCGCCTATGCGTCGATTTTAAGGACCTCAACAAGGCTTGCCCAAAGGATCCCTTCCCACTCCCCCGCATCGATCAAATTATCGACGCTACCACAGGACACGATTCATTGTGTTTCCTCGATGCATACTCCGGCTACCACCAAATTAAGATGGCAGAGCCCGACCAGGCCGCAACGGCATTCATCACCCCATACGGCCCATTCTGCTTCAACACAATGCCCTTTGGGCTCAAAAACGCCGGCGCAGCATATCAGCGCATGATTCAGACATGTCTGGCAAACCAGATCGGCAAAACAGTGGAGGCATACGTAGACGACGTGGTCGTCAAAACTAAGCACGTCGAAACTCTAGTAGACGATTTGAGGCTCATGTTCGATAACCTCCGAACATACGACATTAAGCTTAACCCGGAAAAATGTGTTTTCGGCGTACCAGCCGGAAAGCTCTTGGGCTTTATTGTATTCGGTAGAGGAATTGAAGCAAACCCAGCCAAGATCCGAGCTCTATCACAATTGGATATCCCAAAGGACCTCAAACAAATACAAAAATTGACGGGATGCATGGCGGCTTTAAGCCGCTTTATCTCCCGTTTAGGAGAAAAGGCATTACCCCTTTATCGCCTCCTCCGACGCGCTGAACAGTTCGAGTGGACGGATGCCGCCACGGCCAGACTCGAAGAAATAAAAGCCATATTGGCAACAAACCCGGTCCTGGCCGCGCCCAACATGGGCGAACCAATGCTATTATATATCGCGGCAACTCATCAAGTTGTGAGCGCGGTGCTCGTTGTCGAACGAGAAATGGACGGACACAAGTTGCCCTTCAAAAACCAGTTTACTACGTGTCCACTGTCCTAACTCCATGCATGTCACGGTACCCGCATTATCAAAAGATAGCGTACGCGGTGTTCATGGCATCCCGGAAGCTGCGACACTACTTTCAAGAGTGTTCGATAACAGTAGCCTCTGAAGTACCTCTTAATGACATTATAAACAACCGCGACGCGACGGGCCGGATTGCCAAATGGGCCATTGAGCTCCTCCCGTTCGACATAACCTATAAGCCACGGCGAGCTATTAAGTCGCAAGTTTTGGCCGACTTCGTCGCCGAATGGACTGAAGCCGAACTCCCTAAAGAGTACGGCGCATATTCCAACTGGATCATGCACTTCGACGGCTCCAAAATGTTGGCTAGTCTGGGGGCTGGCATTGTTCTGACATCCCCAACCGGAGATACGGTTCAATACGTACTCCAGATAATATATACGGACTCCAACAACGCAGCCGAATACGAGGCCCTTCTACATGGCCTCCGGATGGCATTCTCCATGGGCATTCAACGCCTAGAGGTGCGCGGGGATTCGAACCTCGTGATATCCCACATAAATGGGGACTTCGATGCCAAGGATCCGAAAATGGCAGCTTATCGCAATGCCATCCTAAAAATGTCAGCTCGGTTTGAGGGGCTCGAATTTCACCATATAGCCCGGGATAACAACCAGGCAGCAGACGTATTGGCACGCATTGGCGCAAAGCGCGATGCCGTCCCTCCCAACATCTTCCTAGAGAGGCTGTTCAAGCCATCCGTACTATGGGAGGGGGGATCCGGAAATAACAACCCGGACCCAACCACACTACCCGACACCGAACGTTCTGACACAATTGGTGGTTCTGCCAACGAAGTAACATCCTCAGCCCACGTAATAATGGCAGTCATTGCCCCGTGGACGGAACCATTCCTAGCCTACTTAACTAGGCAGGAACTTCCCGAGGACCAAAACGAGGCCCGCTGCATAGTGCGGCGATCTAAAGCCTATAAGGTCCATGAGGGAGAGCTCTACAAGAAAAGCACAACTGGAGTCCTTCAAAGGTGTATCTCCGAAGAGGAAGGGCGGAATCTTCTGGCTGAAATTCATGCCGGACTCGGCGGGCACCACGCCGCAGCCCGGGCCCATGTAGGCAAGGCCTTCCGTACAGGATTTTATTAGCCGACGGCCCGGGCAGATGCTCAGGACTTAGTCCAACGATGCGTCGGTTGCCAACTCTTTGCTAATCAAAGCCACATGCCACCCACCGCCCTCAAAACTATACCCATAACCTGGCCCTTCGCGGTCTGAGGGCTTGACATGGTTGGACCCTTAAAGGAGGAACCCACAAGCAAAAATACCTACTGGTCATGGTGGATAAATTCACCAAATGGATAGAGGCCAAACCTGTTAAGACGGCCGAATCCGGACCGGTGATAGACTTCATATCAGGGGTCGTACACCGTTACGGCGTCCCCCATAGCATCATCACTGATAACGGCATGAATTTTACGGCCGACAAGGTCAAACTCTGGTGCAAAACCATGGGCATCAAGCTCGACTATGCTTCAGTCTATCACCCTCAAACTAACAGTCAAGTCGAGCGAGCAAATGGTCTAATCATGAGCGGCATCAAACCCAGATTAGTGCGGTCCCTTAAGGAATCTAACACGCACTGGGTAGAGGAGCTCGACTTCGTACTCTGGGGGCTGCGGACCACTCCGAATTGCACCACCGGATTTACACCATTCTTTATGGTATACGGCGCAGAGGCAGTTCTGCCCTGCGACATAATTCATGACTCACCTCGCGTGCGCATGTACGAAGAAAGAGAAGCCGAGCTCGATCGGCAGGACAGTTTGGACGTATTGGAGGAGGAGCGTGACGTGGCAAAAGCCCGTTCCGCATTCTATCAACAGCAAGCTCGAAGATATCAAAGTAGAGAAGTACGGGCCAAAACTTACAACGTTGGCGAGTTAGTTCTACGCCTGCCGGACAAGAAAAAGGACAAACTCAAGCCCAAATGGGAAGGTCCCTTTATCATCAACCAAGTCCTGACCGGTGGAGCATACCGTCTGCGAGATGCATCGGATAACCGACTCGAGCCGAACCCATGGAACGCAGCCCGTCTCCGAAGATTCTACGCCTAGCGCCGGATTCTGAGTTCGTCTCCTTCCTCCGTCTATATTTTACATATTAGCTGTCTTTTGTTTCTCTCCTTCTCCCTCCTTTTCTACTACAGCCTTTGAAAGCTTGTTTGCGCATTGTTCGCACACACTTGAGGCGCCATCCGCGCTCATTATACCTGGGGGCTTCTTTAACAGAAGCTTATTCATACGGGCTTCATGGCCAACACATGTGTCACACTTCTGCATATACCTTTTATTCACCATTATATGCATCGATATGACTTAAGTTTTGGCCAAGCTGGGTTGCCTGGCTCCTGTGCTTACCCCTACGTTCCCGATTGTTCGGCTAGGCGATAAAGGGAGCACCTCTGCGATTGTTACTGCCGGGTCAGCCGGATGTGTACCTCAAACTGGGTGAAGCCGAAAGCTAGCGTTCTTAAGGGAATATTCGATCGGTGAACTAAAAGACGATTTCTCACCTATTTATTTATCTGCCCCCCAGATGTTTTTCTGCTTTTTTCGCAGTCCGGACATGCACTTTAGGGCATGCCTCCCAGGGAAAGGAACCCCTAACGGAACTATTCTCCCTGGAAGATGTTTCTTACTAACCATGTAATATAACAAAACTAGTTGGGCACTTGTCTGATAAAGCACTAATGACCCCTACGCCTGGTCTCCATGCATGCCCCGGTTCTTATATAACCGCGAGGGTATTCGGACACACTCCGGACTATCGGGTCCCGAGGTTGAAGCGAAAAGCTCCGCCATGACAAACGATCTACAATCCGGCTAGAAGGCATTTTACATGTCATCTTACATTACATAGTCAATTTGACTGATTGTATTCTTCCTCAATGCCATCCAATAGGCTGTCTAGTTTACAGTCCTACTGGGAATACTTTGCGGCCAATTCTACTTGGCTGTACACTAAGCTCACAGGGATCTCCTTCCCATCGGGCCCCATAGGTCCTTCTCTCGGCCATGTGGTTTGGGTCAGCCTTCGTGTACCGTGTCTTCACCATGGCCCAGGCCTCCCTGGCGCCTTGACGGCAGGCCGATATCTTCCATAATCGGATGTGCTGCCGCGCTCCTTGAAGCCTCTCTGAAAGCTCTCCAAGGCCCTCGGGCAGGGAGACAGATGGCCATAAGGCCTGGGCGACGCCTTTCATCACCTGCCGAACTCGTTCGTGCAGTTGCAAGAGCTCGAGAAGATGGTCACCCGTAGAACCGGGCATTTCCTCCGCAGGACGGCCTGTGAGCATACCTACAGACATAACTCTATTAGTCGACTTCCTCGCCGAACTCTTTTTCAAAGTTCGTTCAAGCACTTCCTAAAAATGCCGCGTCTAAGCCGCCGATTCTCCTTAACGGAGTCAGATAGCTGGGCACGAACATCCTTTAGTTCCTCGCCCAGCTGGGTGTTGTCATCTTGGAGATTATTTTTCTCTTGCCTCACCCTTGTAAGCACATTCTCGCCGGCCTTTAACCGGCGCATGAGCTGTTGCTTGTCCGGATCTATCCCGGCGCCATCTGCAATATTATTGTCAGACTTATACACACGCCGCACTTCAAAAATTACTTATCTTTTGAAGCATATATTACCAGAGGGGGTCTCTTTGGCTTCCCCCGCTACGGCTAGTGCGGCCTCAAGTTGGTCTTTGCACTCCTCCAGCTCCTAGGACAGTTGGGTATTCTTTTCTGTAAGATCCTGCACAATAAATGATCCTTAAATCAGTTATTCTAACTATTTCAAGTCTCGGGGGCTACTGGCATATATAACTGTCAATTTTTCTCACCCGTATGTCTCTTACATACTGCTCCGTGGCTCTAGCTAGACCATTTTGAGCGGCATGGAGGTGCGCATCTCCTGAATTGAAGGCATTCAATGCCTCTGGGGAGAAACATGCGTCACGAAGAACTGTCCGGCGACGCCTATGATTCATGGCACTCTCCACCTCGGAATTGGTGGCAGATAACCTATCGGCATCCTCTGTCGAAGGAGCATCCGACGCACGCCTCGTGTTCGCCTCCGCTTGTGGACCTGGCATTGGAGCCTGGCGAGCAGAGGATTGATTGGCAACCTCTCCAGATACAGTCCGGCGAGCGCCCTTCTTCCTGAAAAAGCATGAGCGTTAGTATGCCTCCCGGGAATAAAACCTGGGAGTAAGATGACACGCCATACCGTTGCACCGGCGTTTCAATCTGGACTGCACTTCTTTTCAGCCTGTTGGGCCTTGTTGTCCCTTGTTGACTAGCCGCCGCAGGCTCGGCCTTCCGCCTCAAGGGCTTCCCCGGCGAAACACCATTGGTATACAGTGATCAAAAACAAGCACGGATGGGTCATTTTCAAAGTGTTGGGACTTTAGTCTCAGTTACCTGCGAGGCTGGAAGTATTCCGGGGTAATCGGCCGTAATGGCGACTAAGGCATTATCGATGCTCAGTTGGTGAAATACCCCATCGATCAGCTCCACCGATATGTCCGGATCCTCTTGGGAGGTCGGATTGAGGAACCATTCCGGGTCCTCGGGTTGTGGAGGCGGGCTATTTATATCCTTTACGGCCCGGCGCAGTTCCTGCGCCGAAATCACAAAATGAGATACTTGACTATGGGAGTATGGATCGGATAGGCAAAAATAAATGTCCGCTTACCCATCTTGGAGGATTGTACATAGAAAATCCGTCCTGTGGATTGACACGGAGAAATTCCTCCTCTTCTCCCTTGTACAATGCGGACAAGATCTTCATCAGATCGGCGACCGATCCCGGCCCCTTACGGCCGCAGCAGGTGGCGTCATCCTTCCCGTTGAAATCCCACATGGAGTGGCCTCTATACTAGAGCGGCTGCACCCCCCGCATAATGCATGTGGCCATGACCCCGATCATGGTCAGTCCAGAATGAGCCAACAACCTTATTCGGCTCATCAGGTAAAGGATGTCCCTGTCATTTTCCTTCTGAGGGCTCTGTGGACGCCAGCTTAGGCGTTTCTTCAAAGGAGCGTTATTGAACTCAGGGAGGCCGATCCGAATAGGGTCCGGCAGGGGGACATCTTCTATATAAAACCATACCGAAGGCCAGTCTTCGGACGCCTTCTTCGGGGTTCCAGATAGATATCCGGTCCCGGCGATGCGCCATAGTTCGGCTCTGCCCACTTGATATATTGACCCCTCTTGAGAACGGGGCACAAGGCAGAACAGCTTCTTCCACAACGCAAAATGAGCCTCGATGCCCAAAAACAGCTTGCAAAGGGCCATGAAGCCCGCAATATGCAAAATGGAGGCAGGCGTAAGGTTGTGCAACTGGAGGTTGTAGAACTCCAGGAGCCCCCGGAGAAACGGATGAATTGGAAATCCGAGCCTCTTATCAAATAAGAGACAAGGCATACCCGCTCTCCTTTGGAGGGGTTGGGGACGCTCTCCGCTTGATTTCCGCCCTTATAGGTGGCGAGTCCGGCTCGAACCGGAACCATGAAGGCTGGGGGAAGAAATCCCTTGGTTTGGAGCATCACTAACTTGCTGTGCGGGATGGAGCATATCTCCCAATCTCCAGGCTGAGGGCTGGGAGGGCGAGAGGAGGAGCCGCGGCGACTGTCCATAATAGAATGGATTTCTGTCAGATGCGCTCGGATAAATGCTCGCGAAGGGAGGATGGTGTGATTCGGATCTAGATCCTCGTCTCTTTTATAGGCAGCTCATTTGTGCAGCTAGGGGGGTAAATGTAAAAATACATTGGCTTTTCGCATTCGTTCAACACGTGGAAGATGGCCATTATTAGGCGGGGAAGCCGAGGAGGGCAATATTTACAAGAAGCCGGACGCTATTCAACATGTACACAGGATTTGGAGAAGAACCCGCCTTGCAATGCCGAAGACAATCTATGCACCGGACTCATCGCCATTGAAGCCTGGTTTGGGGGCTACTGAGGGAGTCCTGGATTAGGGGGTGTCTGGATAGCCGAACTATCACCTTTGGCCGGACTCCTGGACTATGAAGATATAAGATTGAAGACTTCGTCCCGTGTCCGGATGGGACTTTCCTTGGCGTGGAAGGCAAGCTTGGCGATACGGATATGTAGATCTCCTACCATTGTAACCGACTCTGTGTAACCCTAACCCTCTTTGGTGCCTATATAAACCGGAGGGTTTTAGTCCGTAGGATGAACAACAATCATACCATAGGATAACTTCTAGGGTTTAGCCTCTCTGATCTCGTGGTAGATCTACTCTTGTACTACCCATATCATCAATATTAATCAAGCAGGAGTAGGGTTTTACCTCCATCGAGAGGGCCCGAACCTGGGTAAAAACATCGTGTCCCTTGTCTCCTGTTACCATCCGCCTAGACGCACAGTTCGGGACCCCCTACCCGAGATCCGCTGGTTTTGACACCGATAGTCAGCATGCCCGATCACTTTTGATCGCAGGGACCATCCAACCAGTATCCATCATGGAGGTTCAGCCGCATTGGTCCTTGACCCAATTATCGATGAATTTCACCTCACAAGAGTCCTCATGGAAGGTGGCAGCAGTCTTAACCTGCTCTATCAGGACACGGTCTGGAAAATGGGTATTGACTCGTCAAGAATCAAACCCACCAAAACTACCTTTAAAGAAGTAATACCTGGTGTAGAGGACCGCTACATGGGCTCAATCACATTGGAGGTCGTCTTCGGTTCGCCAGACAACTTCCAAAGCAAGGACTTGATCTTCGACATCGTCCCTTTTCGCAGTGGCTATAATGCACTGCTCGAACAAACTGCGTTTGCCCGCTTCAACGCGGGCCCGCACTATGCTTATCTAAAACTCAAAATGCCAGGACCACGCGGTGTTATAACAGTCCATGGAAACATGGATCGCTCCCTCCGTACTGAGGAACACACCGTGGCCCTCGCAGCGGAAGTGCGGGTCGGCCTTATCAAGCTGTACTACACATCGGTAGTCAAGACACCGGACTCTGTCAAACGAGTCTGGACTACCCCGCAGAATGATAGTCCAGCTCGTTAGGAGCTCGATTAGAAATTCGGCCTCTGTCTCAGCCCCAACCGAACTGCAGCGTATGTACCGCATGCACATAACTACGCACTAAAGATACCATGGGCGACAATGGAGGCATATCAGGGATAAAGTCCACAATACGACTCGACCGTACCTGGACCCCCATATATCCCCTTTTCTTAACTTCGTTTTATCCTTTCAGGTTTCCTACAACCTACATCACCTTTTCATGGTACCAAGGTCCCTTTTACCAGCCCCTTATGAAAACTTATTCATTAATCCTCTCAAAGGATCACACACCAAGGCAAAAAGTAGCGCAGATGTATGGCGGAGTACCTAAAGGATCTTTCAAGATCACCTCCTCCCCTTTTCTAGTACCTGTACACAGCTTTCCCTTTCGCTCGGTATACAAAATAGCCTCGATGCTTATAGCATTATCCGTACAAATACATTTTGACGTATCAATCGGACTATAATGGAAATAGTTTTTTGCCCTAACTATTTGGTACTGGCTTATTTCCTATTTTGTATTCTTTCTTCTTTTTCATCTAATTGTCATGTACACCTAGGCATGACCTAAATCGCCAGGGGCTCCATTCAGCCGCATACATTTCTGAAATTTACCATAAGTCCGAACACTTTCATAGTGCAATTCGGCGTCTCGAATCTAGCATTATATGCATCGGCTCCGAATCATGTCTTGGGTCAATAGTTGGGTTGCCCGACTCCTGTGGTTACTACCATACATTCCGATTGTTCGGCTAAGGAAGTAAAGGGAGAACTACTGCGATTGTGTTTCTGGTTAGCCATATAAACACCTAAGTACAGAAAGCCGAAAACTGACTGTCATGATGCGGCGAGAGCTGGTCAGCTATTGGAGGACTCAGTATAAATCTCTTGCGATTTTTTCCATGTCACACGAAGGACTGATTTTTACCTGGTCAGATGTCTACAACACCAGAGTTTGGATCACCGAACAATACCAGGGGTTACGCCTACAATCTTATTGTCAAACTCCTATGGCTAAGTGAGAGTGGTAAAGCCGCATAGTTTGATTGCCTGGTTCGCCGCACTAGCACCTCCTTCAAGGACCAAGTCATTGGGTTAAGTGTGTTTTTGTGCTGTTCCAAACACCCCGTAGTATCTACATGAGGGGCTGAAGCCGACGACTGGCCAACTCTCAGATTAAATAAACGACCGCAACGGAGGATAAATAACTTCAGATGAAACAAGACAAAAATTATACAAACGCCTTGTTTTCATTATACAAAGTTTGGGCAGCACAGATGCATTCATCCAAAAATGATGTCCTTCGAACACTGGCCCTCTATAATGCGGGATCCTTCAAGGATGTCATTGAAATATTTCTTCGACGTACGATGCTCCTTCCCTACAGGCGATCCCTCGGTTGCAAGACTGGTGGCATTCATCTTCTCCCACTGCACATTGACACGGGCGAAGGCCATCCGGGCACCTTCGATACAAACTGACCGCTTTATAGCATCAAGCCGTGGGCAGGCATCAACTAGCCGCTTCACAAGCCCAAAATAGCTACTAGGTATTGGTTCGGCTAGCTAAAGACGGGCTATGACATCCTTCATGGCCAGTTCGGCCATCCTATGTAGATCGGTCAGCTGTTTCAGCTGATCACTGAGGGACAAGGGCTGCTCTGGCGCAAGATACTGCGACCAGAACAATTTCTCTGTTGAGCTCCCCTCTTCGGCTCGGAAGAAATCTGCAGCATCTGCAACACTTCGGGGCAGATCCGCAAACGCTCCTAGAGAACTCCAATGCGTGTCAGAAATGTGTACTTTCTCCTCACAAATTTTCTCTGCATATTAAAGGCCTTACCCACCACGATCTGCTTGGCTTCTCGGATTTCCTGACAAGCGTCTTGGGCTTCAACTCGGGCCTCCTTCACACTTTGGAGCGCCGTAGCAAGTTCGGAGTCTCGATTTGACACCTTGCGCTCCAAGGACTCACATTTGCTTATAGCATCAGTGAGCTCTTGTTGGACTTCATCCAACCTCGCCTCATGCTTTTGATGGGCGACTCGTTCCTCATACGCCTCCTCCTTGGCCTCAGCCAGCGCACTCTTGAGGGCCTCGACCTCCGACGTGTCAACTATGAGCATAATCATAAAGCTCAGTCAGATTACAAATTGGAACTCATAGCATATCAGATATGCTTTGGTATTGCATACCTTGCTTTTCTTCCAACTTCCGCCTCTGTTTGGACAGTTCGGCAGCCTGCGAGGTTGCTGCTCGCATTGCAGCCTGTTCATCATAATTAACATATATGTTAGCTCCTACCAAGCATTATTCGATCCTCTATTCGGCCTTTCTTCACAAACTCCGAACAGAGTCTCAGGGGCTACTATCTATATACAAGTTTTCCTTTTGCAAATAGTCAAAAATATATTATGTCACATACCTTAAAGCATGTTAGAAGGCTGGTATAGGTTTGGTTTAATCCACTCTTAGCGGACTGAACCCTTTCAACCACCGTACCCATAAGGGTACGGTGTTCCTTTACAATGGAAGCACTCTTAAGCGCTTCCACCAGAGTGTCCGGCGCCTCCGGATTGATAGAGGACGCTGCTACGTCTTGAGCTTGCGTTGGTTTTCCTTGAAAAGAAAAAAGTGATGCAGAAAGTAGCGTAAGTATTTCCCTCAGTTTTTAAGAACCAAGGTATCAATCCAGTAGGAGGCTCCTCAGAAGTCCCACGCACCTACAGAAACAAACAAGATCGCAACCAACGCAATAAAGGGGTTGTCAATCCCTTCATGGCCACTTGCGAAAGTGAGATATGATAAAGATGATAAGATAAATATATTTTTGGTATTTTATGATATAGATTGGAAAAGTAAAAGATGCAAGTAAAAGTAGATTGAAAGCTTATATGATAAAAGATAGACCCGGGGGCCATAGGTTTCACTAGTGGCTTCTCTCAAGATAGCATAAGTATTACGGTGGGTGAACAAATTACTGTCGAGCAATTGATAGAAAAGCGAATAATTATGAGATTATCTAGGCATGATCATGTATATAGGCATCACGTCCATGACAAGTAGACCGACTCCTGCCTGCATCTACTACTATTACTCCACACATCGACCGCTATCCAACATGCATCTAGAGTATTAAGTTCATAAAGAACAGAGTAACGCATTAAGAAAGATGACATGATGTAGAGGGATAAACTCATGCAATGTGATATAAACCCCATCTTTTTATCCTTGATGGCAACAATACAATACGTGCCTTGCTGCCTCTGCTGTCACCGGGAAAGGACACCGCAAGATTGAACCCAAAGCTAAGCACTTCTCCCATTGCAAGAAAGATCAATCTAGTAGTCCAAACCAAACTGATAATTCGAAGAGACTTGCAAAGGTAACTTAATCACACATACAAGAATTCAGAGGAGATTCAAATATTTCTCATAGATAAACTTGATCATAAATCCACAATTCATCGGATCTCGACAAACACACTACAAAAAGAGTTACATCGAATAGATCTCCGAGAAGATCAAGGAGAACTTTGTATTGAGCTTCAAAGAGAGAGAAGAAGCCATCTAGCTAATAACTATGGA
The DNA here is from genome assembly GCA_963921465.1 of Triticum timopheevii. Taxonomy (NCBI): domain Eukaryota; kingdom Viridiplantae; phylum Streptophyta; class Magnoliopsida; order Poales; family Poaceae; genus Triticum; species Triticum timopheevii. Next base: position 555,558,980 of record OY997264.1, on the reverse strand, counting down.
CCCGAAGGTCTATGGTAAACTACTCACAACTTATTGGAAGGGCCTTGGAGATGATGTAGAGGCCCTCCATGGTCGATTCCTCCTCCAGCGGAGCGCCGGCGAAGGCTCCAAGATGGGATCTCGCGGATACAGAAGGTTGCGATGGTGGAAATAGTTTTTCGTGGTGCTCCTCTATGGTTTCGGGGTACGTGGGTATATATAGGAGGAAGAAGTAGGTAGGTGGATGCTCGAGGGGCCCATGAGGGTGGGGGGCGCGCCCACCTATAGGGGGCACGCCGGGCACCCTCGTGGCCGCCTCCTTTGTTGCTTGACGTCCACTCCAAGTCCCATGGATCACGTTTGTTCCAAAAAGATCGCTCCGAAGGTTTCATTCCGTTTGGACTCCGTTTGATATTCCTTTTCTCTGAAACACTGAAATAGGCAAAAAAAACAGCAATTCAGGCTGGGCCTCTGGTTAGTAGGTTAGTCCCAAAAATGATATAAAAGTGTAAAGTAAAGCCACATAAACATCCAAAACGGGTAATATAAAAGCATGGAACAATCAAAAATTATAGATACGTTGGAGACGTATCAAGCATCCCCAAGCTTAATTCCTGCTCGTCCTCGAGTAGGTAAATGATAAAAATAGATTTTTTGATGTGGAATGCTACCTAGCATAATTCTCAAAGTAATTTTCTTTATTGTGGCATGAATGTTCAAATCCAAATGATTCAAGATAAAAGCTTATAAAACATAAAAATAGTAATACTTGAAGCATACTAACAAATAATCATGTCTTATCAAAATAGCATAGCCAAAGAAAGCTTATCCCTACAAAATCATATAGTTAGGCCATGCTTCATTTTCATTACACAAAATACTCCCATCATGCACAACCCCTGTTTCAGCCAAGCAATTGGTTCATACTTTTTAACACGCTTCAACTTTTTCCACTCTTACGTAATACATGAGCGCAAGCCATGGACATAGCACTATATGTGGTATATGGTGGTGGTTGTGAAGACAAAAAAGGGAGAAGATAATCTCACATCAACTAGGCGTATCAACGGGCTATGGAGATGCCCATCAATAGATATCAATGTGAGTGAGTAGGGATTGCCATGCAACGAATGCACTAGAGCTATAAATGTATCAAAGCTCAACAAAAGAAACTAAATGGGTGTACATCCAACTTGCTTGCTCACGAAGACCTAGGGCATTTTGAGGAAGCCCATCATTGGAATATACAAGCCAAATTCTATAATGAAAAATTCCCACTAGTATATGAAAGTGACAACATAGGAGACTCTCTATCATGAAGATCATGGTGCTATTTTGAAGCACAAGTGTGGAAAAGAGGTAGTAGCATTGTCCCTTCTCTATTTTCTCTCATTTATTTTATTTTTTTATTTGGTGGGCTTCTTTGGCCTATTTTTTATGGGCTTCTTTGGCCTCTTTTATTTTTATAAAGTCCGAAGTCTCATCCCAATTTGTGGGGGAATCATCGTCTTCATCATCCTTTCCTCACTTGGGACAATGCTCTAATAATGAAGATCATCACACTTTTATTGATTTACAACTCAAGAATTACAACTCAATAATTAGAACAAAATATGACTCTATATGAAGGCCTTCGGCGGTGTACCGGGATATGCAATGAATCAAGAGTGACATGTATGAAAAATTATGAAGGTGGCCTTGCCACAAATACAATGTCAACTACATGATCATGCAAAGAGCAATATGACAATGATGGAATGTGTCATAATAAATGGAATGGTGGAGAGTTGCATGGAAATATATCTCAGAATGGCTATGGAAATGCCATAATAGGTAGGTATGGTGGCTGTTTTGAGGAAGGTAAATAATGGGTGCAAGATACCGGTGAAAGTTGCGCGGCATAATAGAGGCTAGCAAAGTGGAAGGGTGAGTGTGCGTATATCATGGACTCACATTAGTCATAAAGAACTCATATACTTATTGCAAAAGTCTACTTTCCCTTGAAGCAAAGTAATACTACGCATGCTCCTAGGCGAAGGGTTGGTAGGAGTTAACCATCGCGCAATCCCGACCTCCACTCATAAGGAAGACAATTAAAAGAGCACCCCATGCAACAAATTTGTCACACAACTTTTACCATACGTGCATGCTATGGGACTTGCCAACTTCAACACAAGTATTTCTCAATTTCATAATTACCCAACTAGCATGACTCTAACATTACCACCTTTATATCTCAAAACAATTATCAAGCATCAAATTGATTATAGTGTTTAATGCACTTTCTATGATAGTTTTTATTATACCCAACTTGGATGCTCATCATTCTAGGACCAAATTTTATAACCATAGAAAATACCATGCTGTTCTGAAAGACACTCAAAATAATATAAGTGAAGCATGAGAGATCAACAATTTCTTCAAAATTAAGCCACCGTCGTGCTCTAAAAGATTTAAGTGAAGTACTAGATCAAAACTATCTAGCTCAAAAAGATATAAGTGAAGCACATAGAGTGTTCTAATAAATTCTAATCAAGTGGGCTTCTCACAAAAGGTATGTACAGCAAGGATGATTGTGGTAAACTAAAAGGCAAAGACTAATATCATACAAGACGCTCCAAGCAAAACACATATCATGTGGCGAATAAAAATATAGGTCCAAGTAAAGTTACCGATGAACGAAGACGAAAGAGGGGATGCCATCCGGCTCATCCCCAAGCTTAGGCCTTTTGTTATCCTTGAATATCTTGGGGTGCCATGGGCATCCCCAAGCTTAGGCTCTTGCCACTCCTTATTCCATAATCCATCAAATCTTTACCCAAAACTTGAAAACTTCACAACACAAAACTCAACAGGAAATCTCATAAGCTCCGTTAGTGTAAGAAAGAAAAACCACCACATAAGGTACTGTAATGAACTCATTCTTTATTTATATTGGTGTTAAACCTACTTTATTCCAACTTCTCTATGGTTCATACCACTTAATACTAGCCATAGATGCATCAAAATAAGCAAACAACACATGAAAAACAGAATCTGTCAAAAAACAGAACAGTCTGTAGCAATCTGTAACTCTCGAATACTTCTGGAACTCTAAAAATCCTACCAAAATAGGAAGTCCTGGGTAATTTGTATATTGATCTACAGAAAAAATAATCAACGCAAAAACACGTTTCTGTGAATTACTAAAATTATTTTCGTGCGTGCAAGGTTTCTGTTTTTCAGCAGAATCAAATTAACTATCACCATAGGTTATCCTATAGGTTCTACTTGGCACAAACACTAACTAAAACATGAAAACACATATAAACAGAAGGTAGATGAAATATTTATTACTAAACAGAAGCGAAAAGCAAGGAACAAAAATAAAATCGTGTTGCCTCCCAACAAGCGCTATCGTTTAACGCCCCTAGCTAGGCATTGAGATTTCAATGATGCTCACATGAAAGACAAGAAATGAAGCACCAAGAGAGCATTATAAAACATGTGACAAACACACTTAAGTCTAACATACTTCCTATGCATAGGAATCTTATAGGCAAACAAATTATCATAGCAAGCAAAAACTAGCATATGCAAGGAAGCGGAAAGAAACAATAGCAATCTCAACATAACGAGAGGAAATTTAATAACATGAAAATTTCTACAACCATATTTTCTTCTCTCATAGTAGTTACATGTGGGATCATAAGAAAATTCAACAAAATAGCTATCACATAAAATATTTTCAACGCGATCCACATGCATACGAAGTTGACACTCTTCCAAAATAGTGGGATTAACATTAACTAAAGTCATGACCTCTCCAAACCCACATTCAATATTAATGCAAACATAATTATCAATCTCATATTCATGATGGGGCTTAAATAAATTTTCAAGATCATAAGAAGAATCACCCCAATCATGCTTATTGCAACAAGTAGTGGACATAGTAAAACTAGCATCCCCAAGCTTAGGGTTTTGCATATTATTAGCACAATTGATATTAACAGAATTTTAATAACATCATTGCAATCATGCTTTTTATTCAAAGATCTATCGTGAATCACTTCATAAAGCACTTCCTCACAATTTTCAGATTCACGAATTTCAAGCAAAACCTCATAAAGATAATCTAGTGCACTTGACTCACTAGCAATTGGTTCATCATAATTGGATCTCTTAAAGAGATTAGCAAGTGGATGAGGATCCATAAACTTTTAGCAAGCGAAGATGCAAGCAAAAAGAAGGCACATGGTAAAACAAGATCGAACGGAAGAGGGGCGAATAAAACGGCAAGGGTGAAGTGGGGGAGGGGAAAACGAGAGGGAAATGGCAAATAATTTAATGCGAGGGAGATGAGTTTGTGATGGGTACTTGGTATGTCTTGACTTGAGCGAAGACCTCCCCGGCAACGGTGCTAGAAACCCTTCTTGCTACGTCTTGAGCTTGCATTGGTTTTCCTTGAAGAGGAAAGGGTGATGCAGCAAAGTAGCCTAAGTATTTCCCTTAGTTTTTGAGAACCAAGTTATCAATCCAGTAGGAGGCTCCTCAGAAGTCCCACGCACCTACACAAATAAACAAGAACTTGCAACCAACGCCATATAGGGGTTGTCAATCCATTCACGGCCACTTGCGAAAGTGAGATCTGATAAAGATGATAAGATAAATATATTTTTGGTATTTTATGATATAGATTGGAAAAGTAAAAGATACAAGTAAAAGTAGATTGAAAGCTTATATGATAAAAGATAGACCCGGGGGCCATAGGTTTCACTAGTGGCTTCTCTCAAGATAGCATAAGTATTACGGTGGGTGAACAAATTACTGTCGAGCAATTGATAGAAAAGTGAATAATTATGAAATTATTTAGGCATGATCATGTATATAGGCATCACGTCTGTGACAAGTAGACCGACTCCTGCCTGCATCTACTACTATTACTCCACACATCGACCGCTATCCAGCATGCATCTAGAGTATTAAGTTCATAAAGAACAGAGTAACGCATTAAGAAAGATGACATGATGCAGAGGGATAAACTCATGCAATATGATATAAACCCCATCTTTTTATCCTCGATGGCAACAATACAATATGTGCCTTGCTGCCCCTGCTGTCATTGGGAAAGGACACCGCAAGATTGAACCCAAAGCTAAGCACTTCTCCCATTGCAAGAAAGATCAATCTTGTAGGCCAAACCAAACTGATAATTCGAAGAGACTTGCAAAGATAACTTAATCACACATAAAAGAATTCAGAGGAGATTCAAATATTTCTCATAGATAAACTTGATCATAAACCCACAATTCATCGGATCTCGATAAACACATCGCAAAAAGAGTTACATCGAATAGATCTCCAAGAAGATCAAGGAGAACTTTGTATTGAGATTCAAAGAGAGAGAAGAAGCCATCTAGCTAATAACTATGGACCCGAAGGTCTGTGGTAAACTACTCACAACTCATCGGAAGGGCCTTGGAGATGATGTAGAGGCCCTCCGTGGTCGATTCTCCCTCCGGCGGAGCGCCGGTGAATTCTCCAAGATGGGATCTCGCGGATACATGAGGTTACGGTGGTGGAAATAGTTTTTCATGGTGCTCCTCGATGGTTTCAGGGTACGTGGGTATATATAGGAGGAAGAATTAGGTCGGTGGACGCTCGAGGGGCCCACGACGGTGGGGGCGCGCCCACTTGTAGGGGGCGCGCCGGGCACCCTCGTGACCGCCTCCTCTATTGCTTGTCGTCCACTCCAAGTCCCCTGGATCACGTTTGTTCCAAAAAGATCGCTCCCAAAGGTTTCATTCCGTTTGGACTCCGTTTGATATTCCTTTTCTTCGAAACACTGAAATTGGCACAAAAAAAAGAAATTCGGGCTGGGCCTCCGGTTAGTAGGTTAGTCCCAAAAATGATATAAAAATGTAAAGTAAAGCCCATAAACCTCCAAAACGGGTAATATAATAGCATGGAACAATCAAAAATTATAAATACGTTGGAGACGTATCAGACGCCGGCGGAGATGGCGCGCCTCCTTCCCTCGAAGAAGGCTATTGGTCCGATTTCGGAGCCGTATGGATCTTCGGAATAATATTCGGTTGGGGGCCAAATTGAGCATGGCCCTCGTTGCTGGTCTCCATGGGGGTGGATTTCCCCCTCTCTTCGGCAGCAGAGGTATTACCCTCCATCGCCACTTCACGGCCTCCTACACCTTCCTATGACCTGGAGAGGTTTTTCAGGACAACACTTCGGTGTTATCCATTGCAGTGGGTGGAGAAATCTGCGGAGGCGACTCGCTCTCCATCGCATTCGTCCCTAGCAAATTCCCAGATGACGATGATCGTTGGGGGAGATCGCGAGCCGGGATGCAATGCGCAATTCGGTATGTCAAAATAATAAGGCATAAATTCGGATATGTGTACGGTGTCTTCGGATACTTACGATCCAGCCAAGGGCTTCGGCCTGGGGTGCCACTTGGGGATGGCATCGGCATCCACTTTGGAATCGTCCGAAAGGGAGGGTTTTCCTTTCTTCGTCGCCTCTGCCTCCAAATCCGTGAAAGCCGCCCTTTTATTCTCCCCCCTTAGGGGGAGAGTTACTCTCTTCCTCCTCTACATCTTCGTCATGGGAGGAGGAGGTCTTAGAGTCTTCGGAAACGGCGTCCGAAGCACCCTTATGACGGAGGCCACTTCTGGCCTCCTTGCCCTTCTTCTTGGCCTTCTTCTCCGGCGCCTGATATGGCGCCAGAACCAGCATCTTCGTCAGTAGGGGGGTGGCCTGGTCCTCGGGCAGCAGAGCTGGACATTTGATTTCCTCCGCCTTCTTTGTCCAGCCCTATGGGAGTAAGAAAGTTCAATATACTCCTTGTATTTGCAAATAAAAGTTATCATAAAACTTACGGGAGTGGCCGGACGTGCGCAGTCAAGGCCGCGGTCTTCGGTTGTCTCCGACCACGACTTTTGAGCCTTGAAGAGCAGCTTCCATATGTCTTCGTGCATCGTGCCGAAGAACCGCTGCAGGGTCCGAGGACCGGCCGGGTCGAATTCCCACATATGTTGAGTCCGGCATTGACAAGGGAGAATCCGGCCAAAAAGCATCACCTGGATCATGCCGGTGAGGCTGGTGTTCTTGTTTATCATGCCCTTGACGCGACTCTACAGCGTCGTCTCCTTGTCAGGCGACTCCCAATCTAGGCCCTTATTGAGCCATGATGTAAGCCGCATCGGGGCTCGGATTTGAACTCAGGAGCGGCGGCCCATGCGGCGTCGCGGGGTTCCGTGATATAGAACCACCCCTACTGCCATCCCTTGACGGATTCCACAAAGGTCCCCTTTGGCCAGGTAACATTGGGGAGTTTGCTCACCATGGCGCCGCCGCACTCCGCGTATTGGCCTTCGAGCACCTTCGGCTTCACATTGAAGACCTTAAGCCATAGGCCAAAGTGGGGAGGGACGTGGAGGAATGCCTCGCACACGACGATAAACACCGAAAGGTTGAGGAAGGAATTTGGGGCTAGATCGTGAAAGTCTAACCCATAGTAAAACATGAGACCGCGGACGAAAGGATGAAGGGGAAACCCTTGTCCGCGAAGGAAATGGGGGATGAACACTACCCTCTCATTAGGCTTCGGAGTGGGAATGATCTGCTTTTTGGCAGGAGCCGGTGGATTATATCCGTGGCCAGACCCAGCTTCCCGGAGCTCCTTGATGTTCTCCTCTGTAATAGAGGAAGCCATCCACTTGCCCTCTGCTCCAGATCTGGACATGGCTGAGGGGTTTGGTGGCAATGGAAAAGATTAGGACTTGGGCGCTAGAGCTCGAATGGCGAACAGGCTGAGGAGGAAGAAGGCGTGGGGGTAAAAAGACAGATCCTTATCTTCTTATAGAGGAAGTGGATGTCGAGCGCCCCCTCACAAGCCTTAAATCTTGCCTATTCCCAAGGGGACGTGTGAACGACACAGTTGGATTATCCAAACCCCTATTAATGAGAATCCCATGATAAGGGGGCACGATCTCTATTTTGAAAAGACGTGCCTATGGCCGTGCCTCAAAACACGAAGCGAAGGCTGCGAAACGGTTCGGCATAATAACAAGGCTAGGACATAACGCCTCGCCGGAAAAATCTCCTATGGACGTGACTTATTTCATTTTGAATATTTTTGCCCTTACAGCTTAAGGCTATAATTGTTTAATAAAGCTGGATACAGCTATTTTGTGTGGAGGACTGCATTGGAGTATTCGGAGAAGGAACCTGCCTTGCAATGCTCTGCGCGTCGAATACATCGTCATTGAAGCCCGGTTCAGGGGCTACCGAGGGAGTCCTGGACTATGGGGTCCTCGGGGAGTCGGCCTATGTGACATGGGTCGGACTGATGGGTCGTGAAGATACGAGATAAAAGGACCTCCCCCGTGTCCGGATGGGACTCTCCTTTGCGTGGCTGGCAAGCTTGGCGTTCGGATCATTTACCTTCCTTTCTCTGTAAGCGACTTTGTACAACCCTAGATCCATCCGATCTCTATATAAACCGGAGGGTTTAGTCCTTAGGGGCGATCACAATCATACATGCTAGACATCTAGGGTTTAGTTATTACGATCTTGAGGTAGACCAACTCTTGTAACCCCTATAATCATCAAAGTCAAACAAGCATGAAGTAGGGTATTACCTCCATTAAGAGGGCCCGAACCTGGGTAAAAATCGTGTCCCCTACCTCCTTGTTACCTTCGATCCTTAGATGCACAGTTCGGGAACGGAGAAAATAGAGGACACGATTTTGACACCGAACCTGGGTAAACATCGTGTCCCTTACCTCCTTGTTACCTTCGATCCTTAGATTACCCGAGATCTGCCGGTTTTGACACCGCGAGAGGAACGGAGAAAATAGAGCAGGTTTCAAAAGTGGGGGAGGGGGAGCAGTTCGAACAAGACGAGCGGGGCGTGCGGGCGGTTTCACTTGGAAAATTAAGGGCGTGGGCCCCACAACTATGCCCCGTGCCGGTTCCCCACCTGGCCGGGACGCTGCGGCCCGGTCGAATTAAACGCGCGAGATCGAACGTATCGCACGGCTAGGGAGCGCATGCTCGCGACAGCTAAATCATGCAGCTGCACGATTGAGCATTCGGGTAAAATGTGTTCACGATATTTTTCAAAATGTTCATCCAATGTCAAAAATATTACAATATAGATAAAAGATTCATGATGTTAAAGAAATATTCATAATACAAAAAGAATGTTTGATCATTAAAAAAATATTTATGACATTTCAAAAATATCAACGTTTGTTTACAAAATGTCCGCCGCGTCTTAAAAAATCTTATGTGCATTTCACAAATGCTCAAACATGTATTTGGATAAATGATGAACATGTATTAAAGAACAACATGGCAACATATATCAGAAAAAAGGAGAAACCAACATGTCATACATCCACACTTGTATTTATATTGTCTCATAAAAAACCTTATATGAGAAACCATTATGGAAAAGTCATAAAAAATGATACAATATGAACGATTGAAGGATTATCAACAGGTTATAGTTTTGGATTTTACTCCCTGATAACTTTGCAAACCTCAATGTTGTCTCGTACCAATTCAATTCCAAATCATCCTCTTACATTTTTGTAATTTAGGAGGATAAATATAACCCATAAGCAATACAAGTGGCATTATCTTGATAGATAATGATAGGTGACTCCAGTGAATCTCCACATGATTTCACATGTGGCTAATCATTTTGTGAATCCATACACATCTTGTGATGCTTAAATAATTATCACGGAACGACTACTGAAAGGACTCATTTAAAGTACGTTCTGAAGAATTTCCTCAGAATACTCTTCTAGATGGAATTGTTGGGATAAAAAAATTGGTCATTATTTGAACATCACACCATGGCCCCATCTTGATTTTCCTGATGGAATTAATCAAGAACTTTCGTCGATATATCTGCTGGTATTTTTTACATATATCATATACCTTTTGTTGGGGATTGCACTTTTAATAATTTTTTGTCAGGTATAATACCAGGTCTCTCATATTTTGCTAGCTATGCGAGTGCTCTGATGGTATTCAAATATGGTGCTCCAGGTCCAACTACACATCACCATCTCCCTAGGTCTGAATGGGTTTGTCAAGTCAAGTATAAATATGACCATTGGTGTCATTGATATGTCATAACCATATTGAACTTCTATAGAACTTCTGGATATATGATATAACCACATTATGATGGCTATAAACATAGCATAATTTGGTTTGGCCCAAATATCCGTCTTAAAATGATTATGTGTATCGCATATATCTTGTATAGACATTGATGATAAAATTATTGGCACCACTAAAGTAATGTAAAATCCAACTTGGGATTTCTTCATGAATACGCACCAACAATCATTAGTATTAGAGTAAGCCTTATCAAGGAAGAACTCACTTAGTAAGTTATACCACACAACTTTCCGACTACTTCAGAGCATAGAATGACTTCTGAAGTTTCACACACACACACACACACACACACACACACACACACACACACACACACACACGTTGTGGTTTACCATTGGAATCGAAATATTAAGCCCTTCAACGAATTCAAAATATATCCAAACTAAGTGACCCATGTGAGTATGTAGTCACTACATACATCAACTGCATGGATCTGCACTACCAATTCAGTATTGAAACATAATTCCACCCATACCAAGAAGGTATGCTACATTGTAAGCTATGTTGGGTCTCCATGAAAACCCTTGTGCTCCAAGCTCCGCTTTCTCACCACCTTGTTTACTTTCGTTTCTAAAAAAAATCATTTCTCTTTCATACAAGAGGTACTTACAAAGAGCAGGTTTCACTATGGTAAACACCTCTCATTTGATGAGTAAGTTCTACTCTTCCTTAATTGTTTCCTTTTATATGAACCAACACAAGTGTAAAAAACACTCTCCATGGATTTGGGTTTGGGGCCCAAAAGGATTTTAACAATTACTGAGAACAAATTTATGTCGACATACATAGGTTTTTTCATATATGATTCTCATGAATCAATACCATTTATGGATTTCCCTCATTACACCTCTTAACTCCTCGTGGTTACCCACAACAACAGGGTCAAGGTGTTTCGATGTCCCAACACCTCAAAACATGTGCACATTTGTGTTGGGATCTGGATGATGCAAATCCATCAGATGTCATTCAAACCGAGGTGGAATCACATCTACTGATTAAGGAGACCATCTGATCATCTCTTCTTCTGCAGAAACATATGAGAACTTAATCCAATCTGAATTTTAATGTGAGAGTGTCGTAAACTTAAATCCCGTGTGGCACATACAATGCACATAAATCTGATGATTGTTGGGAATATTGCAACAGTTAAGTTGTGGCCAACAAAATTATCGATAATTTTCTAATATTCCCATGTCATGATGATAAAGGAAGAACATTTATTGCGTACGCAATAATATTGAGTAGAAATGATTTAATCACTTAATTTTTCTCATCTATCATGTCCGAGGGACATGATGTTGCAAATTGTACTACATTTGGCAGTACAATTATAGGCTATTGATATTTCGAGATCAAGGAGACTACATGAGATATTCAAAATATCTCGATAATATCATTCCACAACCATATCATCATTGTAGAGGAGTTCATTCTCCTTCTGTTATGCCAAAAAACGGGTTGTTCTTTGAAGTAGGACCATCTACTTACCCCGTTTAACTCATTTGCCTTCTCCAATGATTTGATGGTTTGATTGAACCCAACACTTCACATTATGGTAATCATTTGTACAATATTTCATACAACCACCCGTGTGAAAAACCTGATAGTTCTCTTTCTGATCATTTATCTTAAATGACACATTCCCATTTGAGAACCGCACCTTATTTTTGCTTGTCATTTTACCTTCATTTTACATTCAACTCCACATGGTTCTCTAACTACTAAATTGCTTAGTGCAAAGAGCACTAGCATGAATTTCATGCAATAGTCTCACACCCGTTAGTTGAACCTAATGACTCTTCATTAGAAGTTCAACATGTTTTTCAACCTGAAATGAATATGGTGTTTTTGTTTACCATCATAGGAGAACATAAATTGTAGTAAGGACTTACAGTCAGATCTACACCCAAAACTGCCTTATTACATAATTCAACTTAGTGTTGATTTATAGACAACTAAATTATGAGCTTCAACGGACCTATGAGTATGAACAAATAACTATTTTTGTCATGCTTGTGACACCATATCTCTCCTGAATGGAGTCCCAATGGTAAATGGATATTCAATATACATTAAATACTCAATTTGAGAATTGGGTTGAGGTGATGCATAGAAATGCAAGCATGCATATTTTAGCTATTTTATAAATAACCATGACATTCTCTGCAGGTGGAGTTTCTGTGGTGACAAAGCCACGAGTTGACGAAATCACTAATGTCCATGACCCATGTTAAATAATTACTCTCACCTAATTTCATCACATCGCATTTCCTTAGAAAAAGGCTAGCCATATGTTGCATGGAATGACTGTGCATTGATTAAGTAGGATGAAAATGTTAAGGCTAAGGATAATCATGTTCATGGTGATTCTTAGTGAACCATAGGGTAAGCCTTCCACAAGAAGATAATTACCACAAAGTGGTGCAGAATTTCCAATTAAAGATAGTCAGCTCAAAGGGGTCAACCTTTAACTTCCTAAAACACATGGAGGTAGTCAACCACCAAGTTATGTATACCTCACTCTTATGGACGGATCCCATCGAATCGTAGCATCCACAACCTTATGTTATTTAGAACACAAGAAGATAATTACCACGAAGTGGCACAAACCTCTCAGTTGTGCACGAAATTTAATTCGTTTCTATGATTACATCTTATAAGTTGTGTACTCATGGAAGGGAATCACTAAATTATGCAAGTATTTTGCATAATTCTCTTGATAACACAATATATGACATAGTCACCTGGAATATCTTGGATTCTTCTCCCGATGGAGTATGTAACACTACAGTCACAACCAAAGAAAAATGCTATGAAATTGACAACTATTTGGAAAAACATCATGAAGCTAGCCACCAACAGTATATGCCTCGTAGTTGTGAATGAAAATTATTTTGTTGCTACGATACTATGTCATAAGTATTGTGTCTTGATTTTTCTTTTAGTCACACAGAGATAATCATTACTAAGTAGTGTAGATCTCATTTTTTTGAGCTTCTTACAACCTTAGAGCATCTACAGCCAGACCTCTCAAACCCACCTCATATGCCCGGGCGGGCCGCCCGGTCACTGACTGGTCACGTATTTTTGACCCAGGCGGACGCCTCAAACGCCCGGGCTGACCGGCACCCCCATATCCAGCCCAAATATGGGGCGGATATGGGGGCGCCTGGGCGCGCCCGCCACGTCGTACCCGACCAATGGCGGCCCACCTGACCCCACTTATATTCGTCCCCATTCTCTCGTCAGAGCAAACCATGGCCACTTCACCCCACTCCCCTCCCCTCCCATCCGCCACCCAAACTCATCTCCGGCATGGCGGACAATGAATCAGACTCCGACCAGTCTGGTTCCGTCGATTGGGTGTCATCCCGTGTGGGTTGGAGGAGACAATGATAGTCCACATTGCACTCCCCCGCTCCCGGGAGGACAACGCCCGACCGACGGACGAATCCGTCCGCCACGCCCTAGCGTCAGCTCATTAGGCGCTTGATACGTCTCCAACGTATCTATAATTTTTGATTGCTCCATGCTACTTTATCTACTGTTTTGGACTATATTGGGCTTTATTTTCCACTTCTATATTATTTTTGGGATTAACCTATTAACCGGAGGCCCAGCCCAGAATTGCTGTTTTTGCCTATTTCGGTGTTTCGAAGAAACGGAATATCAAACGGAGTCCAAACGGAATGAAACCTTCGGGAACGTGATTTTCCAACCGAACGTGATCCAGGAGACTTGGACCCTACTCCAAGAAGTGCCAGAGGCGGTCACGAGGGTGGAGGGCGCCCCCTGGGCGCGCCCCCTACCTCGTGCGCCCCCTGACGCTCCACCAACGTACGCCTTCCTCCTATATATACCTACGTATCCCCAAACGATCAGAACAGGAGCCAAAAACCTAATTCCACCACCGCAACCTTCTGTATCCACGAGATCCCATCTTGGGGCCTGTTCCGGAGCTCCGCCGGAGGGGGCATCCACCATGGAGGGCTTCTACATCAACACCATAGCCCCTCCGATGAAGTGTGAGTAGTTTACTTCAGACCTTCGGGTCCATAGCTAGTAGCTGGATGGCTTCTTCTCTCTTTTTGGATCTCAATACAATGTTCTCCCCCTCTCTTGTGGAGATCTATTCGATGTAATCTTCTTTTTGCGGTGTGTTTGTTGAGACCGATGAATTGTGGGTTTATGATCCAGTATTATCTATGGAAAATATTTGATTCTTCTCTGAATTCTTTTATGTATGATTGAGTTATCTTTGCAAGTCTCTTCGAATTATCCTTTTTGTTTTGGACAACTAGATTGGTAGTTCTTGCAATGGGAGAAGTGCTTAGCTTTGGGTTCAATCTTGCGGTGTCCTTACCCAGTGACAGAAAGGGTTGCAAGGCACGTATTGTATTGTTGCCATCGAGGATAACAAGATGGAGTTTTTATCATATTGCATGAATTTATCCCTCTACATCATGTCATCTTGCTTAAGGCATTAATCTGTTTTTAACTTAATACTCTAGATGCATGCTGGATAGCGGTCGATGAGTGGACTAATAGTAGTAGATGCAGAATCATTTCGATCTACTTGTCTTGGACGTGATGCCTATATACATGATCATTGCCTAGATGTGCTCATAACTATGCTCAATTATGTCAATTGCTCAACAGTAATTTGTTCACCCACCGTAGAATATCTATGCTCTTGAGAGAAGCCACTAGTGAAACCTATGGCCCCCGAGTCTATTCTCATCCTATCAATCTCTATCGCTTTATTTACTTGCTTTGTTTTTACTTTACCTTTTACTTTTTACTTTGCATCTATCTATCAAAAATACCAAAAATATTATTTATCATCTCTATCAGATCTCACTTTTGTAAGTAACCGTGAAGGGATCGACAACCCCTAATCGCGTTGGTTGCGAGTTGCTATCATTTTGTGTAGGTACGAGGGACTTGTGCATGGTCTCCTACTGGATTGATACCTTGGTTCTCAAAAACTGAGGGAAATACTTACGCTACTTTGCTGCATCATCCTCTCCTCTTCGGGGAAATCCAACGCAGTGCTCAAGAGGTAGCAAGAAGAATTTCTTGCGCTGTTGCCGGGGAGGCTCACGCAAGCAAGTCAACAATACCAAGTACCCATCACAATCCCTATCTCTCGCATTACATTATTTGCCATTTGCCTCTCATTTTCCTCTCCCCCACTTCACCCTTGCCGTTTTATTCGCCCTCTCTTTTTCGTTCACCTTCTTCCCGTATGTATCTTTGTTTGTGTTTCCTTGTGCCTTCTATATGCTTGCATCTTTGCTTGCTGAAAATCTATTGATATGGATCCACTTAAAGTGTTCTACTTGGATCATCTTCGATCCTTATGTGCTCGTGCTGAAACCCCAACTAGCCTAGTTGATGGGAAATCTTTAGATGAGCGTGCTCATTTTGTGCGTCATCGTTTGTCTGAAAAGGGGAGACTCTTACGGTATCATATAAATAGTTTGCTATGCTATGCTTGGAATCTTTGTGAAATGTGTGATTTTACTTGTTTCTCTAAGAACCCTAAAAAACACCTTCCCTACCTATGTGAGTTCAATGATAATGAAATCTTATCTTCTTATGCAAAGGGTGTTTATAGTTACTATGATATCGAACAAATTGAAGAATTTGTTATTTTTAAGGGTGCTCATGAAGTTGCTTCTTTGATTGAAAAGTATGATTTTACTCTCAACAAATCTGAAAATTCCGTCATACTTAATTATTGCAATGAAAACCTTGCTCATAATGTCTATGTCCAAGAATTTATTGAAAGAATGATTGTCGGTGTCAAAACCGGCGGATCTCGGGTAGGGGGTCCCGAACTGTGCGTCTAGGCGGATGGTAACAGGAGACGAGGGACACGATGTTTTTACCCAGGTTCGGGCCCTCTCGATGGAGGTAAAACCCTACGTCCTGCTTGATTAATATTGATGATATGGGTAGTACAAGAGTAGATCTACCACGAGATCAAGGAGGCTAAACCCTAGAAGCTGGCCTATGGTACGATTGTTGTAATGTATGTTGTCCTACGGACTAAAGCCCTCCGGTTTATATAGACACCGGAGGAGGCTAGGGTTACACAAAGTCGGTTACAATGGTAGGAGATCTACATATCCGTATTGCCAAGCTTGCCTTCCACGCCAAGGAAAGTACCATCCAGACACGAGCCGGAGTCTTCAATCTTGTATCTTCGTAGTCTTGGAGTCCGGCGGATATTGATAGTCCGGCAGTCCGGACACCCCCTAGTCCAGGACTCCCTCGGTAGCCCCTGAACCAGGCTTCAATGACGATTAGTCCGGCGCGCATAATGTTCGGCATTGCATGGCGGGTTCCTCCCTTGAATAATCCAGAGAAGATCATGAACACCAGGATAGTGTCCGGCTCTGCAAAATAAATTCCACATTCCACCGTAGAGAGAATAAAATGTACACTTAGCTCAATCTGCTGACGTATTACGCGGCGTGACATCACACCGCCACCAAGCCTTTGTTTGAATTACTATACCACCTCAGCACGTTTAGCGAAGCGGTTTCCTTGGCACGTCTTGTCGAAGCAGAGAACGTGTTCCCCTTATTCCGGGATTCTCATCAATACGTACGTGGGTAACCCAACCGCGCCATTGATGGTGGCGCTTGGGAGATAAGCGAGTTTTACCAGGCTGGTGGGGGACGCATAGTTTTGTCCGCCTATATATAAGGGATAAGGATTCACCTTCTCACCTAGGCCTTCTTCCTCCTTTGCTCATCCATCCCCGCGAACTCAAGCTCCAACGCCCGAGCTCGCGCATCTCGCCTCGACCTTCTCCGAATATGTCCGGAGCGGGAGGTAAATGGTTGGCCTCCACCGCTAAGGAGGAGGACATCACCAAGCTGCGCAGCGCCGGATACCTTTCTGGTGATATCGTGCATCGGCTGCCCGACGAGGGGCAGCTCATTCCTACCCATGGGCCTCATGAGAGGGTCGTCTTCCTCCCCCACTTCCTCCGCGGACTGGGCTTTTCGCTCCATCCATCTGTCCGGGGGCTCATGTTTTACTACGGCCTGGATTTCCACGATCTGGCGCCGAGCTTCATCCTCAACATCTCGACGTTCATCGTCGTGTGCGAGGCCTTCCTCTGCATCCAGCCCCACTTCGGCCTATGGCTCAAGACCTTCAACGTCAAGCTGAAGGTTGTGAAGGGCACGCAAGCGGAATGCGGAGGCGCCATGTTGGGCAAATTGCCCAACGTCCCTTGGCTCGAAGAGACCTTCGTGGACTCCGTCAAGGGGTGGCAATCGGGGTGGTTCTACATCACCGAGCCGCGCAAGCCCACATGGGCAGCGGCCCCCGAGTTTAGATCTGGCATCCCCACGCAGCTCATCTCCTGGAAAGAGAAGGGCTTGCAGTGGGGCAATCCGGTAGAGGTGACGGGACTCCGAGCATGTATGAAGAAGATGGTGAGCAATAGGCTCAGGCTCGTTGACGTGGTCCAAGTCATGCTCATCCGGTGGATCCTCCCATGCCAAGAACGGGCATTCAATTTGTGGGAGTTCAATCCGGAACAGCACCAGGCGCTAAGCGGGCTCTTCGATACAACGTACGAAGGCGCCTGGAGGGTGCTGTTCAAGGGCGCTGAAGCCCCCGCGTCCGCGACCGAAGACCGCGGATTCAGCTCGCAGTACCCGACTGACGAGGTAAGTGATTCAACCCCGTTACGGGACACTTGTGATAATTAGATTGACTCTAGTGAGGTTTCATTCTGCCTCTTCCTTTGACAGGAGTGGATGGAGAAGGCCAAGCTGCTTATCAGCCCGGCTCCCATGCCAGAAGACCCAGTGGATGCCCGCTTAACAGGGCTGCTGGTTCCGGCACCGCACGTGGTGCCGGAGAAGAAGGCCAAGAAGGTGGCCGCGGGGACTCGAAAGAGTTCCCGCAATCAGGCGTCTGATGACGACGAGGACTCCTCCCCCGAAGACGACGATGAGGAGTATTCTCTCCCGGAGGAGGGAGAGAAGAAAAGGAAGGCTTCCCCAATCGGGGAGGCCGAAGGGTCCAAGAGGGGGAGAACTATCCCCCTGGACAGTTTCGCCAACATCAGCGTTGGCGAGGATGAGTGGCCTCCAAGGGCCAGGCGTCCGGCAAGATCGTAAGTATCCGGATCCTTGATGTGTAATTTCTTTTATGTCGTGTAGTATCCTTCTAACGCCGCATTCTACCCGTAGTCCGGCCAATGATGATCTCCCCGACTCATCGAGCGGGTCATTGGCCTCGTCGGATGTGAATTCCATCCCGACTGCCTCTACCCCACGCGCCGACGAGGACGCCGAGGTGGGATCCCAGAGAGGGACCCATCAGGAGGAGGCTCCGGAGGCGCCGTCAGGCAGCCTCCCGGACTTCGTGCCAGACTCTACATCGAAACCCGTAGTGGTTCCAGAGTTCGGCAAGCGGCCCCTTCGAAAGAAGGGCAGGACCGTGACGCCGGCGGCCTCCGTCCAACCGGAGGCGCCGGATAACCTGTTGGAGGCGCTTAAAGGCGCTTCCATCGAGGAAGAACACCGCACTATCATGAGTGCGGTGATTGAGAAGGTTCAGCTCGCTAAGAGCGGGCTGACCGAAGCCTGCAGCAGCCTTCTAACAGGCTTTGAGGTAAGAAGTTAAAATTATGTAATGTAATACCGCATAGACAGTAGCCCCTGATACTTAGTTTGGTGTTCGGAAAGAAAAGCCGGACTAAGGATCTAACAAGATATACGCAGGGTTGCCTAAAATATGTCAATATGGGTTTGCAGGCTGCGCTGCTGACCTCTGCCGCACTAACGGCGGAGGTTGACGTGCTGAAGAAGGATCTCGAGCGGTCCGAGCAAGAGCTCGGCCATGCAAAGAAGCAGCTCGAGGAAAAAGAAGGTGAGTAACACCTCTTTGAATAAGTACCTTACAAAAAAGGATTTTGGTTGCAAATAAAATTAACAAGGATAATATGTGTATTGCAGGGGCCACTAACAAGGTGGCAGCCCTGAAGGATGCCGTGTCCGCGGCTGAACGCAGTGAGGCCGCGGAACGGGTTGAGCGAGAAAAGTAAGAGGCACGGGTGGCGGAAGTTCGGCAAGAGCTCCAGGCTCTCATGGAAAAGCATGAGAGTTTGGAGCGCGACTCCAAGACTCGAGAGTCCGAGCTTGCCTCGGCTCTCGAAAGTGCCAAGTCCGCCAAGGCCGAGGCCCGTAAGGCCCTTCAGGAAGTTGAGGACATAAAGAAGATAGCGGCGGGTAAGGAATTTTTCATGCAAAGCAGGCATGTTAGTGTGAACTACCTGACACTTACCCGAATTCGGAGCTCTCCAGGGGCGTTTGCAGATCTGCCGCGTAGTACGTCTGATGCCGCCGCATTCTATCGTGGCAAGGAGGGGAGCTCGACGGAGAAGGTCTTCTGGTCTCAGTACTCTGAGGCCGGCCATCCGGTGCCCCCAAGCGACCAGCTGAAGCAGCTGGTCGAACTCCACAAGGTAGCTGAGGAGGCCATGAAGGGCCTCATAGTCCGGCTGTGGCCTGGATAGGCCATGCCTGGGAGCTACTTTGGCCTCGTGCGGCGGCTGGTGGATGCATGCCCCAGGCTGGATGTAGTCAAGTGCTCCGCCTGTATTGAAGGCGCTCGTCGGTCCCTTGCCCGCATAAAGGTGCAATGGGGCAAATTGGATGCGGAGAAGCTTCTCACGGACCCACCGCCACCGGGCAAGGAGTATCGCACGCCGGAGAAGTATTATAAAATTGTCCTGAAGGGAGCCTGCGATATTGCAGATGAGTGCTCCCAAAATGTAATCTTTGAGTGAACTCGCTGTGTATTTATCCTATGCGCTGAAAACTTCGTTCATATGCGCCATGAGCAACGCTTGTTTAATTTAAAATATTACCTTCTGTGCGGCCGTTTGTAAAATCTGAGAGATGGCAAGTCGTTGGCTTCAGCCCCCAAGCCACAAGTGCTGGGGTGTTCGGGATAAACTTGAGCGCTCTTGTTCCCATTTTTGGGTCCATCTAGGGAGGCGCTCAACACGACGAACAAGGCAACCGGACTTATGATGCTTGAACACTCTCACTTAGCCATAGAATTCTATAATTTTAAATTTCGGCGAAGCCCCTGGTATTCGGAAGACCGAATCCGGGGCGCTATCCACGCCTTCGTCGGACATTATCCGGAACTTCGCTCGAAGCGGCGTGAGTCTTTAAGGACCCGAAAAAACCTCTCGAACAGCGACCAGTCTCTCGCCTTATCATGCCAGTCAGTTTTAGCTTTCTCCACTGAGGCGTTAGCCCGGCTCAACCGGGGCGCAATCGCAGTGGTTCTCCCAGTGCCACCTTAGCCGATGGAATGGAACGTAAGGCACCAAAACGTGGGAGCCGGGCAAACCCAACTATTGACCCAAGACATGATTCGGAGCCGATTCATATAATGCTATAAGTTCGGGGTGCCGCACTTGTGAAAGTGTTCGGACTTTATCACACCATAATTTGGGGAACAGAAGCCCCTGGCGTATTCGGCCATACCAAAATATACGGGTGCAAGATGTCATGTAATGAATATATATATAAAAGATAATGCAATTGCAATAGAAAGGTGCTGCATTATTTATGAAAGAAAGTCTGCTAGTAGAGCGGACTGATACAAATAGTGCGGTAAGCAAGGGATTTGGACTAAATAAACATGTCCCCCTCCAGGGATGAGCTGCAGACTTGGTGTAAATAATCGAATTTAATGCTCGTAATTGAGACCACCTGAATGTTCGTCGCGGCCTTCTTTAGTCCCTGACTGTTGCATCATGAGTTCGGCAGATTCGCCACCGGACAGTGCTTCTGGTTAACAGAGTCCTGTGTACATAAAAGAAGAAAAATAAAATAAAAAGGAAGGGAGGCGCACTTGTGAGCCCCTGGTGTGGTCGAGCCGCACTCTTGGTCCATTGTGATCATGCCCCTTTCCCTGCGCCCATGGTATCTCCAAAGCGTAATGATGTATGCGGAGTGTTATTCTTGCGATCATGCGCGGGCGAGGGTTGGGGCCGCATTGCTACGCGTGCTCTGATCGCGCCAGGTGGTATTGGTTGGTATTGCTCCGGGCGCGCTTTGCTGTATCCGGCTTTTTAACTGCCGGACTTGGGAATTGCCTTAGAAGGCTGCTCTGTACTTCTGCCGCGAGAGCCGCTGTATGTTCCTCCGTTCGGAGGGAGCGTTCCTTATTCCCATTGACCGTGATGACTCCACGAGGGCCTGGCATCTTGAGATTTAGTATGCATAATGCGGCACCGCGTTGAATTTTGCAAACGCGGTTCGTCCGAGCAGAGCGTGATAGCCGCTGCGAAACGGGACTATGTCGAAGATTAACTCTTCGCTTCGGAAATTATTCGGGGATCCGAAGACAACTTCCAGTGTGACTGAGCCTGTACAGTTGGCTTCCACTCCTGGGATGACACCTTTAAAGGTTGTCTTTGTAGGTTTAATCCTTGATGGGTCTATGCCCATTTTGCGCACTGTATCCTGATAAAGCAGGTTCAGGCTACTGCCGCCGTCCATCAGGACTCTCGTGAGGTGAAATCCATCGACGATTGGGTCTAAAACCAATGCGGCGAATCCGCCATGGCGTATGCTGGTCAGATGGTCTCTTCGATCGAAAGTGATCGGACAAGAGGACCATGGATTGAACTTTGGGGCGACTGGCTCCATCGCGTAGACGTCCCTTAGTGCGCGTTTCCTCTCCCTCTTGGGTATGTGGGTCGCGTATATCATATTCACCGTTCGCACTTGCGGGGGGAAACCCTTCTGTCCTCTGTTGTTCGGCGGTCGGGTCTCTTCCTCGTCGTCGCTGTTTAGCCCCTTGTCATTGTTTTCGGCAATTAACTTGCCGGCCTGCTTGAACACCCAGCAATCTCTGTTAGTGTGGTTAGCTGGCTTTTCAGAGGTGCCATGTATCTGGCATAAGCGGTCGAGTATTCGGTCCAGATTGGACGGACCCGGAGTGGTTCTTTTGAATGGCTTCTTCCGCTGACCGGGTTTAGAGCCTCGGAATCCGGCATTGACTGCCGTATCTTCCTTATCATCGCCGTTAATGCGGCGCTTGTTTTTGTTTCGACGTGACCTGCCGTTGTTGTCCTTGGTATCCGGACTGCCAGAATTTTTACGGAGGTTGTTGCTACGGGCTAGCCAGTTGTCCTCTCCCGCGCAAAAGCGGGTCATTAACGATGTGAGGGCTGCCATGGATTTCGGCTTTTCCTGCCCCAGGTGCCGGGCTAGCCATTCGTCCCGGATGTTATGTTTGAAGGCTGCAAGGGCCTCTGCATCCGGACAGTCGACGATTTGGTTTTTCTTTGTTAAGAACCGTGTCCAGAATTGTCTGGCCGATTCGTCTGGCTGCTGAATAATGTGGCTTAGGTCATCGGCGTCTGGTGGTCGCACATACGTGCCCTGGAAGTTGTCGAGGAATGCGGCTTCCAGGTCCTCCCACCACCCAATTGACTCTGCGGGCAAGCTGTTTAGCCAATGCCGAGCTGGTCCTTTAAGCTTGAGTGGGAGGTACTTGATGGCATGGAGATCATCACCGCGGGCCATATGAATGTGGAGGAGATAGTCTTTGATCCAAACCGCGGGGTCTGTTGTGCCATCGTAAGATTCGATGTTTACGGGTTTAAACCCTTCGGGGATCTGATGATCCATTACTTCGTCAGTGAAGCATAGAGGGTGTGCGGCGCCCCTGTATTGAGCGATATCGCGACGCAGCTCGAGAGAGCGCTGTCTGCTGTGTTCGGCCCGGCCGGGGTTATTATATCCGGCGCAACGGTATTCGTTGTGAGTCGAAGGGAACCCACGTGATCCGTAGATGGATCTGGATTGCCTTGCCTTGTCCTCCAATATGTCTCGCAAGTCCGGCGCGTTCCCTCTTGGCTTCGTACTTTTGGAGCGATGCCGGGGTACGGTCTTGGCTGGGGGCCTGGATGCCTCTCTGTCACGACCACGGGGTGGTCGGTCAGCCATATCGTGCGCTGGCGATGGAGGTGTGTATGCTTCCTCCTCTAATCGGGGGAGCAGCTTGCGTCTTGGGTAACTTTTGGAGGGACGTTCGAGTTTATACTCTCCGGCCGCGAGGACCTCGGTCCATCGATCGGCCAGCAGGTCCTGATCAGCTTGAAGCTGTTGCTGCTTTTTCTTTAGGCTGTTTGCTGTGGCGATAAGCCTGTGCTTGAAGCGCTCTTGTTCGACGGGATCCTCGGGTACGACGAATTCGTCATCGTTGAGGCTTGCTTCATCTTCGGAGGGAGGCATATAGTTATGATCCTCAACCTCTTCGTCTTGCTGGAGGGGATTGTCTTCGGCGCTCTCTGGAGTGTTATTATCTCCTGTGCCGGAATCTCCATTCTTGCTGTGGCGGGATTTAGAGCGGCGCCGCTGACGCTGGCGTTTGGGCTGCTTCTTTAAAGAGTCTGCCTCCGCTGCTTCTTTGCCATCCCCGTCTTTTGGGGTGTCCACCATATATATGTCGTATGACGAGGTGGTCTTCCAGTGCCTTGTAGGCGCTGGTTCCTGTTCGTCTCCGGCATCGTCGTCCATAGCGTTGATGTCTTCGGAGTCGTAGTCTAGCATGTCGGTTAGATCGTCGACAGTGGCTACAAAGTGGGTGGTGGGTGGGCTCTGAATTTCTTCGTCGTCCGTATCCCAACCATCCTGGCCATAATCCGGCCAGGACTCTCCTGATAACGAGAGATGCTTTAGTGAATTCAAGATATCGCCGAAAGGTGATCATTGGAAGATGTCCGCCGCGGTGAATTCCATAACCGGCGCCCAATCCGGATCGATTGGTAGGGGCGCGGGAGGTTCGGAGTCTGGCAAGGAGTCCGGCGCCTCGGAATCACGAGTTTCGCGAGGGGCAAGATTGGTGTTCGGCTCCATCGCCGTGGATGTTGAAGCCCCCAGGGCGGCGTCTATCCACCGGCCCTCGATCTGGGCGATCGGCTCCGGGCTAATGGCCGAAGCAGATCCGTGTGCGGCCACCAAGGCACTGTTCGGCGGCAGAGCTAGATCATGCCCATCGTCACAGTGCGGCGCGCTTGGCTGTGGCTCGAGTCCGTCGAAGATCAAGTCTCCGCGGACATCGGCCGTGAAGTTTAAGCTTCCAAATCTGACCTGACGGCCAGGGGCGTAGCTTTCGATCTGCTCCAGATGGCCAAGTGAATTGGCCCGCAGTGCGAAGCCGCCGAATACAAAGATCTGTCCGGGGAGAAAAGTCTCACCCTGGACAGCGTTGTTGGTTCAAGATGCCATCAAACCTATCGGTGACGACACAGAGGAACTCTCAATGAAAGCACCAATGTCGGTGTCAAAACCGGCGGATCTCGGGTAGGGGGTCCCGAACTGTGCGTCTAGGCAGATGGTAACAGGAGACGAGGGACACGATGTTTTACCCAGGTTCGGGCCCTCTCGATGGAGGTAAAACCCTACGTCCTGCTTGATTAATATTGATGATATGGGTAGTACAAGAGTAGATCTACCACGAGATCAAGGAGGCTAAACCCTAGAAGCTAGCCTATGGTATGATTGTTGTAATGTATGTTGTCCTACGGACTAAAGCCCTCCGGTTTATATAGACACCGGAGGAGGCTAGGGTTACACAGAGTCGGTTATAATGGTAGGAGATCTACATATCCGTATTGCCAAGCTTGCCTTCCACGCCAAGGAAAGTACCATCCGGACACGAGCCGGAGTCTTCAATCTTGTATCTTCGTAGTCTTGGAGTCCGGCGGATATTGATAGTCCGGCAGTCCGGACACCCCCTAGTCCAGGACTCCCTCAATGACCGTTGCTTTGGAAGAAAATAATGATATGCATGAATCTATAGATAATGATTCCGATGATTTGATTGAAATATCCCTTGATGAACATGATGCTTGCTATTCTTGTGGCCATGATGCCAATATTTATGAAGAAGAATTTGCTATAGTTCCTTATGTTAAACATGAGATCGTTGCTATTGCACCCATACTTGGTAGTTCCTTCGATGAAAAGCATGATTGCAATGATTTTACTATAAATTCTCTTGATGTCAATTATGCTAATAATATGCAAAACCCTAAGCTTGGGGATGCTAGCTTTGCTATGTCGACTACTTGTTGCAATGATCATGATTGGGGTGATTCTTCTTATAACCTTGAAAATTTATTTAATCCCCATGATGAATATGAGATTGATAATATTGTTTGCAATAATATTGAAAGTGGGTTTGGAAGAGTGTCAACTTTAGATCCCACATATTTGGAGAATATTCAATCTTATGAAAATTTTGACAAAAGTGGGTTTGGAGAGGTCATGACTTTAGTTAATGTTAATCCCACTATTTTGGAAGAGTGTCAACTTTGCATACATGTGGATCATGTTAAGAATATGTTTTGTGATAGCTATATTGTTGAATTTGCTTATGATCCTACATGTAATTATTATGAGAGAGGAAAATATGGTTGTAGAAATTTTCATGATAATAATTCACCTCTCGTTATGTTGAGATTGCTATTGTTTCTTTCCACTTCCTTGCATATGCTAGTTTTTGCTTGTTATGATAATTTGTTTGCCTATAAGATGCCTATGCATAGGAAGCATGTTAGACTTAGATGTGCTTGTCATGTGTTTCATGATGCTCTCTTTGCGCTTCAATTCCTATCTTTCATGTGAGCATCATCATAATCTCAATGCCTAGCTAGGGGCGTTAAATGATAGCGCTTGTTGGGAGGCAACCCAATTTTATTTTGTGTTTTTGTTTTTGATTATGTTTAGGAACAAATAATCCATCTACCTTCGGTTTGGATGTGGTTTTATGTTTTAATTAGTGTTTGTGCCAAGTAGAACCTATAGGATAACCTACGATGATAGTTGATTTGATTCTGCTGAAAAACAGAAACTTTGCGTGCACGAATATAATTTTGTTAAATGACAGAAACGTGATTTTGCGTTGATTCTTTTTGCTTCTGTTCAATAAGCAAATTGTTCAGGACTTCCTATTTTGGTAGAATTTTTAGAGTTCCAGAAGTTTGCGTTAGTTACAGATTGCTACAGACTGTTCTGTTTTTGACAGATTCTGTTTTACGTGTGTTGTTTGCTTATTTTGATGAATCTATGGCTAGTAAAATAGTTTATAATCCATAGAGAAGTTGGAATATAGTAGGTTTAACACCAATATAAATAAAGAATGAGTTAATTACAGTACCTTGAAGTAATCTTTTGTTTTCTTTCTCTAACGGAGCTCACGAGATTTCTTTTGAGTTTTGTGTTGTGAAGTTTTCAAGTTCTGGGTGAATTCTTTTGATGGATTATGGAACAAGGAGTGGCAAGAGCCTAAGCTTGGGGATGCCCATGGCACCCCCAACATAATCCAAGGACACCAAAAAGTCAAAGCTTGGGGTTGCCCCGGAAGGCATCCCCTCTTTCGTCCACTTCCATCGGTAATTTACTTGAAGCTATATTTTTATTCACCACATGATATGTGTTTTGCTTGGAGCGTCTTGTATTATTTGTGTCTTTGCTTGTTAGTCTACAACAATCATCCTTTCTGTACACACCTTTTGAGAGAGCCATACATGATTTGTAATTTTTTAGAATACTCTATGTACTTCACTTATATCTTTTGAGCTTGATAGTTTTGCTCACAGTGCTTCACTTATATCTTTTGAGCTTGATAGTTTTGCTCATAGTGCTTCACTTATACCTTTTGAGTGTGATAATTTTTGCTCTAGTGCTTCACTTATATCTTTTAAAGCACGGTGGTGGATTTGTTTTAAAGAAACTATTGATCTCTCATGCTTCACTTAGATTATTTTGAGAGTCGTTAATAGCATGGTAATTCGCTTAATGTTAATATACTTGGTGTTCAAGATATGTGAAACTTTCTTTTGAGTGCATTGAATACTAAGATAAGTTTGATGCTTGATAATTGTTTTGAGATATGAAGATGGTGATATTAGAGTCATGCTAGTTAAGTAGTTGTGAATTCAAAGAATACTTGTGTTGAAGTTTGTGATTCCCGTAGCATGCACGTATGGTGAACCGTTATGTGATGAGCTCGGAGCATGATTTATTTATTGATTGTCTTCCTTATGAGTGGTGGTCGGGGATGAGCGATGGTCTTTTCCTACCAATCTATCCCCCTAGGAGCATGCGCGTAATACTTTGCTTTGATAACTTCTAGATTTTTGCAACAAGTATATGAGTTCTTTATGATTAATGTTGAGTCCATGGATTATACGCACTTTTTCCCATCCTTCCACCTTTGCTAGCCTCTCTAATACCGCGCACTTTTCGCCGGTATCATACACCCACCATATACCTTCCTCAAAACAGCCACCATACCTACCTATTATGGCATTTCCATAGCCATCCCGAGATATATTGCCATGCAACTTTCCACCGTTCCATTTATTATGACACGCTCCATCATTGTCGTATTGCTAGCATGATCATGTAGTTGACATTGTATTTGTGGCAAAGCCACCGTTCATAATTCTTTCATACATGTCACTCATGATTCATTGCATATCCCGGTACACCGCCGGAGGCATTCATATAGAGTCATACTTTGTTCTAAGTATCGAGTTGTAATTGTTGAGTTGTAAGAAAAATAAAAGTGTGATGATCATCATTATTAGAGCATTGTCCCAAGTGAGGAAAGGATGATGGAGACTATGATTCCCCCATAAGTCGGGATAAGACTCCGGACAAAAAAAAAGAGGCCATAAAAAAAAGAGAAAGGCCCAAATAAAAAAATGAGAGAAAAAGAGAGAAGGGACAATGCTACTATCCTTTTACCACACTTGTGCTTCAAAGTAGCACCATGATCTTCATGATAGAGACTAGAGAGTCTCTCATTTTGTCACTTTCATATACTAGTGGGAATTTTTCATTATAGAACTTGGCTTGTATATTCCAATGATGGGCTTCCTCAAAATGCCCTAGGTCTTCGTGAGCAAGCAAGTTGGATGCACCCCCACTTAGTTTCTTTTGTAGAGCTTTCATATACTTATAGCTCTAGTGCATCCGTTGCATGGCAATCCCTACTCACTCACATTGATATCTATTGATGGGCATCTCCATAGCCCGTTGATACGCCTAGTTGATGTCAGACTATCTTCCCTCTTTTTGTCTTCTCCACAACCACCCTTCTATTCCACCTATAAGTGCTATATCCATGGCTCACGCTCATGTATTGCGTGAAGATTGAAAAAGTTTTGAGAATTTCATAAGTATGAAACAATTGCTTGGCTTGTCATCGGGGTTGTGCATGATTTAAATATTTTGTGTGGGAAGATGGAGCATAGCCAGACTATATGATTTTGTAGGGATAACTTTCTTTGGCCATGTTATTTTGAGAAGACATGATTGCTTTGATTAGTATGCATGAAGTATTATTATTTTTTATGTCAATACGAACTTTTGTCTTGAATCTTTCAGATCTGAATATTCATATCACAATTAAGAAAAATTACATTGAAATTACGCCAAAGTATCACTCCGCATCAAAGATTCTTTTTTATCATTTACCTACTCGAGGACGAGCAGGAATTAAGCTTGGGGATGCCTGATACGTCTCCAACGTATCTATAATTTTTGATTGCTCCATGCTACTTTATCTACTGTTTTGGACTATATTGGGCTTTATTTTCCACTTTTATATTATTTTTGGGACTAACCTATTAACCGAAGGCCCAGTCCAGAATTGCTGTTTTTTTGCCTATTTCAGTGTTTCGAAGAAACAGAATATCAAACGGAGTCCAAACGGAATGAAACCTTCGGGAACGTGATTTTCCAACCGAACGTGATACAGGAGACTTGGACCATACTCCAAGAAGTGCCAGAGGCGGTCACGAGGGTGGAGCCCCCTGGGCGCGCCCCCCTACCTCGTGGGCCCCCTGGCGCTCCATCGACGTACTCCTTCCTCCTATATATACCTACGTATCCCCAAACGATCAGAACAGGAGCCAAAAACCTAATTCCACCGCGCAACCTTCTGTATCCACGAGATCCCATCTTGGGGCCTGTTCCGGAGCTCCGCCGGAGGGGGCATCCACCATGGAGGGCTTCTACATCAACACCATAGCCCCTCCGATGAAGTGTGAGTAGT
This sequence comes from Triticum timopheevii, assembly GCA_963921465.1. Lineage (NCBI taxonomy): Eukaryota > Viridiplantae > Streptophyta > Magnoliopsida > Poales > Poaceae > Triticum > Triticum timopheevii. The sequence goes on along the minus strand of OY997264.1, from coordinate 555,529,664 downwards.
TTACTTCAGACCTTTGGGTCCATAGCTAGTAGCTAGATGGCTTCTTCTCTCTTTTTGGATCTCAATACAATGTTCTCCCCCTCTCTTGTGGAGATCTATTCGATGTAATCTTCTTTTTGCGGTGTGTTTGTTGAGACCGATGAATTGTGGGTTTATGATCTAGTATTATCTATGGAAAATATTTTATTCTTCTCTGAATTCTTTTATGTATGATTGAGTTATCTTTGCAAGTCTCTTCGAATTATCCTTTTTGGTTTGGCCAACTAGATTGGTAGTTCTTGCAATGGGAGAAGTGCTTAGCTTTGGGTTCAATCTTGCGGTGTCCTTACCCAGTGACAGAAAGGGTTGCATGGCACGTATTGTATTGTTGCCATCGAGGATAACAAGATGGGGGTTTTATCATATTGCATGAATTTATCCCTCTACATCATGTCATCTTGCTTAAGGCGTTACTTTGTTTTTAACTTAATACTCTAGATGCATGCTGGATAGCGGTCGATGAGTGGAGTAATAGTAGTAGATGCAGAATCGTTTCGATCTACTTGTCTTGGACGTGATGCCTATATACATGATCATTGCCTAGATGTGCTCATAACTATGCTCAATTCTGTCAATTGATCAAAAGTAATTTGTTCACCCACCGTAGAATATCTATGCTGTTGAGAGAAGCCACTAGTGAAACCTATGGCCCCCGGGTCTATTCTCATCATATCAATCTCTCTCGCTTTATTTACTTGCTTTGTTTTTACTTTGCCTTTTACTTTTTACTTTGCATCTATCTATCAAAAATACCAAAAATATTATTTATCATCTCTATTAGATCTCACTTTTGTAAGTAACCGTGAAGGGATTGACAACCCCTAATCGTGTTGGTTGCGAGTTGCTATCGTTTTGTGTATGTACGAGGGACTTGTGCGTGGTCTCCTACTGGAGTGATACCTTGGTTCTCAAAAACTGAGGGAGATACTTACGCTACTTTGCTGCATCATCCTCTCCTTTTCGGGGAAATCCAACGCAGTGCTCAAAAGGTAGCAGCGCTCGGGTCCTCTCGCGGTCACGGCAGCCGAAACACCTATCCTTCCCCATCATCGGTCGGGTAGACTATGAGTCCTACCGGGAACGGGCGGCCCGCTGTGGGAAGGAGAGGTTAAGGGCCACCGAGGCCCGTATCGTGGCGGAAATGGTGGCGGCGGAGGCGGCTGATGCGGCGACACGTGCGGTCGTAGAGGAGGAAGCTATCTCCGCCCGCATTATGAAGAAACGGCAGCGAAGGAACACGCGCGCCCTCGCCCGAGAGTAGAATCGGGTGTTCCGTGCCATGGCCGGACTGCCACCAAAGGAGGATAAGGAGGATAACGACGGCGACGAGCAGATCCAGCTCAATCCGTACCGCGTCTTTGACTAGTACTTCCGCGATAAGGACGGCAAGGGCGCCGGGAAGGGCAATGGTAGCCGTGGATGAACTCCACCATAGCCAAACATGCAAAATTCCAATAGCTCGTTGGCATGTTTAGCGTAGTGTGATGGACTAGCTAGACAATGCGTGTGCGTCGATGTAGTTGCACGAGTTTGTATGAATTTGGGATATGCTAATTGAGATGTCCGGATGTGGATTGCATTTTTTGAGGAGTGTCCGGTCAGTACCCGCGGACGCACTCGTGCGCGCCCGTGGACGTTTGAGGGGTGGGATTTGCAACTCCGGCTGTAGATGCTCTTTGTGCTAACACACATGGAGATAATCAATACTAAGTAGTGAGACCTCACTCGTATGGAGCTTCTTACAACCATCTGTTAAAACACATTGAAGGTATTAACCACATGGTGGTGTAGACCTCGTAGTTATGAACGAAATTAATTCATTGCCATAATGAAAACCATATGTCGTGTGCAAAACTGAGGGTAGTCATTATGTCAAGATTACATATTATAAAAATCACAATAATGACGGATAATCTTTAATAAGTAGTAGATACCATTTATCCATTATCTTGCAGTTCACAAATGTAAATTTGACATAATCAGACAATGTCATACACAATATAGCCGGGTCATTCAAAATATAGTGAATAGACTATCTAGACAAGAGGATGACGCCCCCTCTCCTTCCTCTCGAGCGAAGCGCCGATGCCACCATTAATTCCACCACTTCCCACCCACCCCCACACCTCGCCGAGCTCTCCCTGCCCCAGATCCACAACAGAGAAGAAGCATGACCGGAGCGCGACGCCGCGGCGTGCGGATCCGCCGGCTTGTGCCGGTGGCGTGGGTTGCGGAGCCGCGGGCGCTTCCACCGCCAGCTGCAGCGCCGCTGCCCGAGATCGATCCGCACTCGCCGGAGGCTCGCCGCGAGATGAGGCGGGTGGTGATGGAGCGCTTCCCCGACCGCGACGAGTGGGGAGAGATCCACATGCACATCCTCCGCCATGCGAACTTCGTCGAGCGCGGGCGCTTCATCGGAGACGATGGCTGCGAGGATGTGGAGCTCCTCTTCTGGGCGATTCAGGAGGCGGAATCGTCAGATCCGCGGCAGGCCGCCCGCTGGGAGAACTTCAGGACGGCGAATCCCTCGAGGCTCAACATCAGGCCCCCCCTCGTGGGAGGGGATCGCCAGGATCCCACCGGAGTTCATCCCCACGGGGACCGTCTGGCCTCCGCGTCGTCAGTAGATCGTCGTCCCCAACCGATTCAGACACAGCGACGAGCCATTGATCCTCCTCCATGGCCTGGTGAGTTGGGTTTACACTTCCGTGCTAATTCAATTCTGAAAGCTAGACTACGGGATTTTCGATTGCGTCGTCGAGGAATGCATAAGGGTGTCTGTTCGATTGAACAATTGGGTTCGGTTCCTAATGCATTAGTTCAGGATGTGGAGATAGATTCGGGAGTTCTCCCTCTTGGTTTCCAGTACAATAAGGATTCTGAGGCTGCTTCTGCGGCGGGCGAGACCTCGTCGGAGAAGTGTTCCGGCGAGGGGCTCGGCCAGGTTGTAAATCCTATCCCTGTCCCAGGAACGGGGGCTTTGTGCCGTTCCCGTGGGGTGAATCTAGCTTTGCCTGGGCCCACGATCAAATTACGTGTTGTTGAGGAGAAAGCGGAAAGCACGAGGGGATTGCATAAAGCCGATGACCTAGAAAATGTGGAGGAGCACTTTGGCCAGCTCTGGCTTGTTCCTTCCCCCCCTCGCCGCTGCCCCCCCAGAAACCCTACCCCTCGACCTCAAGACCACCAAAAATCCGGATTCCTTTGCTGGATCCGGAGAGACCTTGTTGAGAGCAAAGCCTTTTCGGCTGCGGACTGTTTTCCTGCAACTCGTCGGCCGTTCGACCCACCTCCCAAACAAATCAAAGTTGCTCGTGAGGGGATCGTCCCTGGTTCTATCTCCTTCGCTGAGGCTGTTAAGCGTAGTGTGAAGATGGCAGATCGTCGTGCTGGGGGGAGCAACCACCCTGCTGCTCCAGCCAAGGGGGTGGGGCAGAAGCCTGCTGCACCTGCTGGACAGAAACCAATTGCACCTGCAACAAAGGAGCAGGCTCCTGCTCCCAAGCCTACCAGATCCACAGTCTACTACTGGATCTGCTCAGGTACAGTCATCCCAGTCTGTGGAGGTGGAGGTGGAACAAGTCCTTGATCCTAGGTATAAGGATATGATCTGTTTCAATTGTGGTGGACCGGGACATTATGTTGGAAATTGTGTGAAGCCGAAGGCCTGTTTTATCTGTCAGCAGAATCATAATGTCAACAATTGTGCAGCTTGGTCTAAGGTTCAACCTACGGCTGCTTTTTTGGTAGTGGAGCTCAGGGTCTTGGTTTCTACCATGTGGATGTCCCTGTTGCAAATGAGTCCAAGTGGTTGAACTTCCAAAACTATGCGGTGGTTAACATCTTGAAAGGAGAAGTGAATGGTGCTAAGCTGAGGGAATTGCTTTCTGCTACTTTTTGCAAATCTAAAAATTGGCCCTGGCAAATTAGAGGGTTGTCTAGTAAGACTTTCTTGGTCAGGTTCCCTCCCTGGAAAAAAGTGGAAGATCTTATTGAGCTACCTGGGTTCTCCCTGCCACAGGATGTCAATGTGACTCTTACTGAATGGAAAGGTGGATGTGAACCGTTTGGTGAATTGATTGAAGCTTGGGTGCTGATTGAAGGGATTCCTCCAAAGTGGTGCACTTGGAAAGTGTTTGCTCAAATTGCCTCATTGTTTGGGGCCCTCATAGATGTGGATTGGAATGGGATGTTCAAAACTTTTTTTGAGAATGTCAGAGTCAAGATTGCTTGCAGAGACCCTACCAAAATTCCTTTTGAAAGGTTGATTGAGATGAAGAAGAAATTATTCCTACTTGGCTTTACTGTGGAAGGTTTTGAACAAACTGGTGGGGTTGATTCTGTTATTGATGTTGATGGTGATGAGGAGGATTTTGAGGAAGATGAGAAGGCTGAGGAGAACCAGACAGAAGGACAGGAAGGGGCTCAGGGTGGCCATATTTCTGATGGCTCGGGAGCTGGTGACATAGCCATTGATGAACTGGACAAGGCCAATTTCTCATCCAAACAAAACTCTGCAAGAAAATCTAATGATCAAGGAAGGGTAGATGCACCCATGAAAGATAACATAGACACTGACCAGGAGAACTTTATTCTGGAATATGCTTTGACAAAGGTTAACTCTAAGGGTTCATCTTCTGATTGCCATGGACATGCTTCTGGATATATGTGTGAGCTGACAGATCAAGACCCATACTATGAGGAAAAAGAGGGAGATGCCTACAAAACTCCTACTCCAATTGAAGGAAAATCTGATAACATAACTCCTGAGAAGAAAACTGAGAACATGGAGTATTGTGAGGATCTGTTAAGATCAGTGGACATGTGTGATTCTGAAGATGAGGGAATAGAGGATGAGCTGGGGGTTCTCCCTCTTGAGGCTGTTCAAATTCTCCAGAGTGAAACTTGGAAGAGATCCTTGCTGGAATCACTTTCTCAAACTAAAAATGGGGAGGCTGTTCAGGATAACAAGTCAAGGTGGGGACCTATTGTTTCAAAAAGATCTGCTACTAGAGGCCATGGCAATGTTAACATTATGGAAAAAGCTGCAGCATATAAGAGGAAGAAGAATCTGGAAATCCCACCCACATTCCAAGGTAAATCCTTCTCTACTATGGATAAAAATATTCTTGCTAACCATATGAGTCAAATGAATTTGGTGATTGGGGGGAATGATAATCAAAAGAACCTTACTATTGATGAAATGATAGAGGTAGAGAAAGAGAGGTGTTTGGTTTTTGCCAACAACAATCCTGAAATTGTGCTGCCTAATAACCTTGATTCTGACCCCAGTGAGTTGGTTAGGACACCTGATGGTGTGCCCCCCTGGAACCAATGGGCACTGCTGATACTTCCAGGGGGACACCTATGGTGCTAACTAAAAGTAAGCCTTGTGGCTTGTCCCATCCTTTTAAAATTAATTAATGATAGGTCTTATCTGGAACATTAGGGGTTTAGGCCAGCATGGAAAAATTCAGTGCCTGTGTGATACTATTGCCAAATCTAATCCTGACTTTATTGGTTTTCAAGAGACTAAGAGAGAAATCATTTCTGAGGGTTTCCTCAAATCCATAGATAAATTTGATGATTTTGTTTGGCATTTTTTGCCGGCTGATAATACTGCGGGTGGGATCCTTGTGGGTTTCAAAAAAAATTGTTTTGAAGTGATTGGTTTTATTAATCAAAAGTTTTCAATTGTAGCTACCATCAAAAATAAGTCTGATGGTTTCATCTGGCAGTTGGTGTTGGTTTATGGGTCTGCTTATCCTGAATTTAAGATAGAGTTTATTCCTGAATTACATGATACCTTATCTAATGCTTCTTATCCAGTTATGATCTGTGGAGATTTTAACTTGGTTAGGAATGATAAGGAGAAGAGTAGTGGCTTGGTTAATCAACAGACTGCTTTCTTGTTTAATGATTGGATCAATAGGTGGGCATTGATGGAGATTTCTATCTCCAATAGGGTGTTTACCTGGTCTAACAATCAGGTCTCCCCTGTTTTGCTGTATTAGACAGAGTGTTCATTTCTGTGAACTGGGATACACACTTTCCTTTCTCTACTTTAGTTGCTCTCCCCAGGGTGGGGAGTGACCATACCCCCTTGATCCTAGATACTGGTGCCAGAGCCCCAACCACCCCCAAACCATTTAGGTTTGAGAAATGGTGGCTCTCACAACCAGACTTTCATCAAATGGTAGTGGAAGCATGGAACTCTGTTTCTTCAGTCAGATCTTCTGCTGAGAATTGGCTGTGTAAAACTAAGAATCTTAGGAAGAAAACTAAGGGTTGGAATATTAATAGGGAGGCTGCTCTTAAGAAAAAGAAGAAGGAACTCCTTCTGGAGTTTGATATATTGGATGTCATGTCTGAAACCCATCAACTTTCTACTGCTGATTATGACAGGATGAGAGAGATTAAGAAGGAGTTGGATGAATTGTGGAAGAAAGAAGAAACTGCCCTCTGGCAGAGATCTAGAGATAGAAAAATCCTAGAGGGTGATAGGAACAATGCTTATTTTCATGCACTGGCTAATCACAGACACAGAAAAAACCATCTCTCTGAGTTGAATAGCCCTAATGGTGTGGTCACTTCAACTGGAGAGATGCTTGAGGTGGCTACCTCTTTCTATAAAGAGTTATTTGCCTTTGAACCCAAACCTGATATCCATTTGGATACTAACTTCTGGTCTGAGAATGAAATGGTGAGTGCTGATGAGAGAGAATACCTGGAGAGACCTTTTTCTGAGAAAGAAATTAAGCAAGCTGTGATGAGTTCATATGCTAGTGGTGCCCCTGGCCCTGATGGCCTGTCATTTTTATTTTATCAAAAAAATTGGGACTTGATTAAGAAAGATTTTATGTGGATGGTTAGAGATTTTGAAAGAAGTATCCTTGATATATATAAGCTCAACCATGCCATTATTACTCTTATTCCCAAAATCCCTATGGCTAAAGACTTGAAGAATTTCAGGCCCATTAGCCTTAGCAACTGCGCTGTTAAAATTTTCTCTAAAGATATGACCACTAGGGACTCTCCCCTATGTGACAGACTTATTTCCTCTAATCAGACTGCGTTTTTTTTTTTGAGAAAACGCAAAAGAGTTTGCGTTTCATTTCATTGAACAGGAAGAGAATAGCAGTACAGGTACAACCTCCCAGAAGGAGGGACACACGCACACACACCATCGTCCTCACCAGACAAGCAGGTGAGGAGGTGCTACCAACTACAGACCGCAACAACGAAAGGTCTTGCCTTGTCCAGCCTCCAACCATGAATGGCAAGGTAGCTAGACACAGAGCCTCAAGGCCGCGTCACAGCCGTTGCCAGGCGCCTCCGAAGAAGACTGCATCTCCAGGGCTGACCGGGCCAACGTACCTTCCACCCATATGTGCCTAGGAGACGGCAGGTGGATGGAAGGACCCAGCTAAAATTAGCGAAGCCATCGTCTTGGACGTGCCGGCGCCGGCGTACATTGCGCCCCGGACGCCCACGCTCCATGCTACAGCCCTCATCACAGCATCGCATTACCAGCAAACCTTGCCGGAAAGACCGGGGAGGCCACCATCTCCAGCTGACGCATAGGGGACTCCAAGTGTGACCCAAGCAGCGCTTTCAAGAAAGGAACGGCGCTGAGACGCCGCCGCTACCTTGTCCAGGGAACTGGACCAAGGGTTTCCCCCGGTGCCCGAGGAGAGGGTCCAGTCCGGGCCATGACAGCGCCTCCATGGAGGTAACGGCACCCTCAGGTGTCGCCGTTGTCAGCGCAGGCCATCGCCGCGCAGGGATTTCGCCCGGCCCAAGACCAGAACCCCAAAACCGCCGAAGCAGAGCAAACATGAGATGGGGAAGAAGATCGCCAGAGAGGACCACCAGCACAGAGAGGGAAACCACGTATTGTCACTGTCGATGTAGGGAAGCACTAGCCAGCGCAGTGCGGCAGCTGCCGGATGGCTGCTAGGCAAGGCCAGCCATCGCACGGGACGCGTCGAGTAGGGCTAGTGGCGCCGTCGCGGAGACCAGCCACCTGCACCTTGCCGCCGCCGACCATGGCCGCTGCCGCGCCGGCCCGCAGCCTCCGCCGCCTGGATCCGCCGGGGCACAGCCAAGCAGCCGCAGCCGCGCCCCAAAAGGGTCGCGCCGCGCCGCCCGCGTGCTCGCCACGCCAGTCCAGAGGCCCGACCCTCTGGATCTGGGGCCGCCGTCGTGAAACCCTAGGTTCGAAGAAGCGCAGCTCCGTCAGCCTCGTCGAGCCCCACGCTCGAGGGGGGAGGCCGCCTGGGAGCGAAGTCCCGCCGCCGCCGGATCCACCAGGGCTTTGCCCGGCGGGGAGCACCGGCGCCGGCAGGGGGAGGGGGAGGAGGAGGGGAGGGAGCGCTCGAGGGCTCCGTCGCCTCCCGAGTGGCCCGTGGGGAGGGCGACGCGACTGCGTTTATCAAAGGGAGGTTTATTTTAGAGAGTGTGGTTATGGCTCATGAAGTCATTCATGAAGTTCATAGATTTGGGACTGCTGGTTTGGTTCTTAAGTTAGATTATGAGAAAGCATATGATAGAGTGAGTTGGGATTTCCTAAAAGAGATGCTTCTATCTAGAGGATTTGGTAATAAATGGGTGGATTGGGTGATCTCCACCATTCATCAAAGCACCTTCCAAGTTAGGATCAATGATTCTAATGGTCCCCAATTTGCTGGGGGGAAGGGCTTGAAACAGGGTGACCCCCATTCACCCCTTCTTTTTAATTTGGTGGCTGATGTGTTCTAAAAAATGCTTCAAAAAGCTGCAAGTATTGGTTTAATTCGTGGGCTTCTGCCACAGGCCTTCCCTGGTGGTGTGGTCAGCCTTCAATATGCTGATGACACCATCCTATTTTTAGAGAATTCGCTGGATTATGCAAAAAATTTGAAATGGATTCTTTCCTGCTTTGAACATCTGTCTGGTTTGAAAATTAACTTTCATAAGAGTGATTTGCATGCTATTAATATCTCTGAACAGTTGTCTAATGAATTTGCCCAAGTTTTTTGCTGCCAGATGGGGGATTTCCCCTTCAAATATTTGGGTGTCCCCCTCCACTTTAAAAAGTTGAGGAGGGAGGACATTCAACCCATTATTGATAGGATTATTAAAAACATCTCGGGCTGGTTGGGGAGATTTCTATCTTACAGAGGGAAACTGATTTTGCTTACCACATGCATTGCTAGTATTCCTGCTTACCTTATGTCTATTATGAAATTTCCCAAATGGGCAATTGACATGATTACTTCTCAAATGTCTCACTTCTTCTGGGGTAACATGGGGGATTCCCATAAATACCACCTTGCTAATTGGGGGATGATCTCTAGGGAAAAGGAGTTTGGTGGCTTGGGGGTACCCAATCTTAGAGAATTTAACATGGCTCTATTGGCATCATGGGGAAAAAGATTTTATGATGAAAAGAACAGTGATTGGAAGAAAGTGTTGAAGTACAAATACAATACCACCTGCCCTAATTTTTTTAATACCAGGGTGGTTCTTGGTTCTCCATTTATGAAAAGTTTATCTTGGGCTCTTGCAGCTGCTAAGAACTTTTATAGGTGGGCTCCTGGGGATGGGACTAGCATTGCCTTCTGGCATGATATCTGGGCAGGAGATTGTTCTTTGAAAACTGCATTTTGGGATCTTTACAGCATTTGCCAACAACAGGAGTCTACCCTGGCCCAGGTCTGGGTAGATGGTGAGCTACGGCTAACATTTAGGAGACGTGTTTCAAATGATACATTAGCTAGATGGGAGGAACTCACTGAGATCGTTAAAACTGTTTGCTTGTCTGGCTCTCCAGATCAGCCTCTCTGGATGTTAGATTCTTCTAACACTTACTCTGTCAAATCTTTTTACAAGCTAATTAACTTTGGTGGAATTCCCTCTGTCATTAAAGATGACATATGGAAGATCAAAGTGCCACCAAATATTCATGTATTTCTCTGGCTGATCTATTATAACAAGAGTCTAACCAGAGATAATCTGGCTAAGCGCAGGCATGTTGAGGACATGTCATGTGTCTTCTGCTGTGACCCTGAATCTATTCAACATCTGTTTTTTGATTGCATTGTTGCTAAATCTGTCTGGAGCTTAATTGCTGATATCTTTGTGATTGATATTCCTAACTCTTTTGATCAATTAACTTCCTTCTGGAAGAGAAGGAAACATTATGAAGCCTTGAATATTGTTTCTGCTGCTGCCTTGTGGAGCTTATGGCGTCTTCGGAATGATTTTGTTTTCCAGGGGCGAAGATGGCGAAGTATGAGGTGTGTCTTGGACCTGTTGGGGGCGATGATCAAGAAATGGAAAGTGTTATGCTCAGAAGCTCAGGGTGCGCTACTTCTCTGGTGCTTAAGGCTTTTGGACCACCGAAGAGGGGAATTGCTTAGGATAGCGTGGAGATCCTAGTGCTCTTTCTTAAGTTTGGCTTTGCTGGAAATGTAGTCGATGTTACTTGTGTTTGAACTAGCCTTGAGCTTTGTAATAGGGCAGTCCTTAGAACCTTCTCTATCTGCGGCAGCTACTCTCTGTCGTTGAGCGCTGTTTAACAGTCCGTGCCTGGTTGTTTTGCCTTGGCTTTTATAAAAGTTGGGGTGGGGGGAAACCCCTTTTCGTAAAAAAAACAATGTCATACACTTCATTAGCCTATGTTTTCCTAATTTGAAAGCAAATTTCATATTCTGTGTGAATAATGGATGCAACCTACAATAGATTACATGTTTTTTTTTTGAACTGCTTCGTGTGGTAAAAATAAAAATCTTTACACATGCATCTCCCCAAAGTGAGGTTTTCCTATTCAAACAAAAATAAACACCAGCAACACCGGATCGCTTTACACGTGCATCAGTCCCTCGAGTGGAATTTGTGTAGCAAAGAACCACAGGGCAAGTGAGCCGACAGAGAAAAAGCACGAGCGTTGCGAATCTGACTGATCCGGTACGGCACAACCTGTCCCGGGACGTACGAGCGTCCTTGGCCGTCCACGAGAACGGATTCGATCTTCTAGTGGAAAGCGGGACGGGAAGCGGACGCCCTTCGCCGCTCGCGGGAATCGAGTTCCTCCTCCGATGGGAACCATCGCGCGCTCGGCCGACCACTAGAAAGTGGAAACGCGACGGCTACCCTAGCCTACGAGTAGGGTGCGAGTGTACGACGCTGGCCAGTCCCGTTCCATCCGTGCGCAGCCGAGGGCCGTCCCATTCCACGCTCGGTTCACGACGATGCGTCATTGTCATCGTGGATCGTTGTAGATGATGCCTCCAACACAAGGCGCCGTGTAGCTAGTGCGGCCCGGAGAAGAAGATAAAGATGGCACTGGGAGTGAGTTGTCGCTCTGTCAGCCGTGACACTTTTGTCCACGCTCTGGGTCGCACGAAGAAAACCAAGGAAGAAAAGACCACCCACTACTGGCTTGGAGCGTGGACGGTAAGATAAACTACTGCCACCACGGTTGCCACCGTCCATGACTAGGCCTTGCACGTCTAACCGTCAACTTTTTTCCTTACAAAAAGGGCTCAAGATTGCATACATGCATATTTGAAATCTTTTTAGTGTGCCCGGAAAAAGAAGAATTCTTTTTAGTGGAGCACACATTTCTAGTTCTTTTTCTAGGACCTCTTACCAGGTTCTTTGGCTGGAGCTTTCGTTTTTAAAAACGGATACAAGATTACACGCAAATCACTACTTGGCGCTTACCGCGCCCTATACTTGAGCTATATATTGCTCACGGCGAGATGTAATACGTCTCCCTTACATAGCGGAGTTATTTTGGTCCGCCCAATACTGTAACTGAGCGCGTGTTTTATTTTCCTCTGCTTTTTATCGCATTTTCACTATTTTCTATGTTCTTTTTCTTTTTTATTGAGTTTACTTTTTCTTTTTTAATAATCGCTGTTCTTTCAATTTTATTTCAATTTTTCTCAACTCATGTCTTTTTTGTATACATTTTTTTGAATACACGTTTAAAATACTTCAAAAACATGATTAATATTTTACAATACATGTTCTGATGTCTACTTTTTCCATATGCATACATCTATTTTTATATATGTTTGACATTTTGAAATACATGATTAAAATTTTCTAAATACGTGTTTTTAATATGTGTTCAACATTTCTTTACATCATATAAATATTTTATAGAATGTCACAACATTTCTTTGAAACGTGTGACATTTTGTTAAATGCAACATACATTTTTAGATTGCTACAAATTTATAAATTACATGAACATTTTTTAGATGTTATAACATTTTCTAGCATGTAATGTACATATTCAATGCTACATTTTTTCATTAAATGTACATTTTTTTAGATTACATAAAGCTTTTCAAAAAATAAAAGTTCATTTTTATGAAATCTCTGAACGTTTTTAAAATGTCACATACAGTTTCTTGAAAGGTACAAACATTTTCTAAAAGTTGAGAAATGTTGCCGCATTTTATACACAACATAAAATTTTAAAAATGTGCAATGAACACATCTAATTTTTTAAATATTTTTCATAATATGTGTATTTAATATTTTGAAAAATCTATACCCCTATATAGTTTGGGAATAACATTAGATACTGGCCATTCATTTAACATTACATTGTACATTTTTGTAAATCTATTTTTTATGTATATATTTAAGTATAAGATTAACATTTTTCAGTTAGGTTTTATTTGTTCTTCAAATCCACGTTCAAACACTTTTTACATTGTACATGCATTTTTTAAGATGTTCGAAACATTCGTTTTAAAATGCGTCAACATTTTCTAGAATTTAACATATATTTCCTGAATTGTACAGTTTTTCTAGTTACATGAAAAATTATTTATAATGTATATTTTTCATAAATTTCACGCACATTTTTTGAAACTCGTGAACATTTTTGAAATGTCACATACATTTTCTTGAAAGGTACAAACATTTACCAAAAGTCGAGGGAACATTTGTTTACACTACAAAAACATTTTCTAAACACTACGAAAAATATTGCATTTTCTTTTTTCCCAATTTTATTCTTTTTTTTTGTATTGTGTAAGAGATGTTCATAGTCTTTTTCAGAAAAAATACCATGTATGTATATTATACAAAAGTTCATTGTGTACAACCAGTATATAAGAAGCTTGCCTCAGATGTTATCTCGAGACAAGGTAGATTGAAAAGGATTAGGAAACTAACCAAATAAAACCGAGCCAAATCTGAACTCATTCGGGCTCCTGGTGCACGTGACGGCAAACCTCCTTAAACACCGCTGCCACCGATCCTCACCTTGGGCCTCCTCCGGCGCCAGATCTACCCGCTGCCACAAGCACGTGCACTCCATGGAACAACCTCTCCTCCACAAAGCACGAGACTCTGCACGAGGGAGAGGCAATCGCTTGAAGGAGTTAGAGGGTTGGGGAACACGACGATTGGGGAAACCTAGACCTAACCTAAACAAAGGACTCTTCTAATGTGTATGGAGTTGCGCGTATAAGAGTGTAGAAAAGGTTGGATGTGTTTAATGCGATTAGCATAATAGTAACTGAAATGACGTGTCCGGACCAATCCGCTCACAACACATGCCCCGCAGAGTATACAGGTCGCAAAAGCTATTTCTCATCTATCACGAGAATGCATTATGGGGTAACTGCATGAGGCGGTTCGTGGATCACAACCCATGAGGCAGTTATTTTTCATTATTTTCACTCAAGCTTGCTTCGACTGAGTTGGTCAGGTGTTTTCTGACTGGTTTGGTATGTGTTTTTTTATCTTCGTTCCTTTTTTCCCTTTCGGGCCTTTTGTTGTTGTATGTCACGTATTGTTTTTCTTTTCATTTCCTTATTGTATTTTTCCTTTTCCCGTTAATATTCTTTTTTCGTTATTTTTTCTACTCCCTTCTCAAAAAATTTCCATGTATATATTATACAAAGGTTCATTGTGTACAAGCACTATATAAGAAGGTCAGCTCACATGTAATCTCGAGATAAGGTAGATTGAAAAGGATTTGGAAACTAACCAAGTAAAATCGAGCCAAATCGAAACCGAATAGGGCTCCAGGTGCACGTGACGGCAAACCTCCTTAAACACCGCCGCCGTGGATCCTCCGCTTGGGCCTCCTTTGGAACCGGATCTGCCCGCTGCCACAAGCACGCGCGCTCCACAGAACAACCTCTCTTCCCTACAGCATGGGACGCGGCGTGAGGGAGAGGCAATCGCTTGGAGGAGTTGGAGGGTGGGGGAACAAGACGATATGGGGAACCTAGACCTGGCCTAAACAAAGGACCCTTCTGATGTGCATGGAGTTGCGTGCATAAGAGTGTATAAAAGGCAAGATTTGCTTAACGCGATTCACATAATAGTAACTGAAATGACGTGTCCGGGCCAATCCGCTCACAACATGCACCCCGCAGAGTATACGGGTCGGAAAAGCTATTTCTCGCCTATCGCGAGAATGCATTATGGAGTGACTACATGAGGCGGTTCATGGATCACAGCCCAGGAGGTAGTTATTTTTCATTATCTTCAATCAAGCTTGCTTCGAGTGAGTTGGTCGGGTGTTTCCTGACCGGTTTGGTATGTGTTTTAATCTTCGTTCCCTTGTTTCCTTTTCAGGCCTTTTGTTATTGTATGTCACGTATTGTTTTTCTTTTCATTTCCTTATTGTATTTTTCCTTTTTTTCGTTTATATTTGTTTTTTGTTATTTTTTCTGCTCATCATGTAGGAGATGTTCATAGCCCTTTAAAAAAATGCCATGTACATATTTTACAAAGGTTCATTGTGTACAAGCACCATACAAGAAGGTTAGCTCACATGTAATCTCAAGATAAGGTAGATTGAAAAGGATTAGGAATGTAACCAAGTAAAATGGAGCCATATCGAAACTAAATCGGGCTCTTGGTGCACGTGACGGCAAACCTCCTTAAATACCGCCGCCACGGATCCTCCCCTTGGGCCTCCTCTGGAATCGGATCTGCCCGCTGCCGCAAGCACGCGTGCTCCACGGAACAACCTCTCTTCCCCGGAGCATGGGACGCGGCGTGAGGGAGAGGCAGTCGCTTGGAGGAGTTGGAGGGTGGGGGAACAAGACGATATGGGGAACCTAGACCGGAACTAAACAAAGGACCCTTCTGATGTGCATGGAGTTGCGCGCATAAGAGTGTATAAAAGGCAGGATGTGTTTAATGCGATTGCATAATAGTAACTGAAATGTTGTGTCCGGGCCAATCCGCTCACAAGACACGCCCCCATGGAGTATACGTGTCACAAAAGCTATTTATCGCCTATCAGGGTGTGCATTTTGGCATGAACAAGAGCCGGTTCATGGGTCGCGCTGCCCATGAGGTGGTTATTTTTCATTCTTTTTCACGCAAGCTTGCTTCATGTGATTTGGTCGGGTGTTTTTTGTTCCGGTTTGGCATGTGTTTTTGTTTTTGTTTCCTTTTTTCTTTATGTTTGTTTTATGTTATGTATAGTTTTTCTTTTCATTTCCTAATTGCATTTTTTCATGTTTGTATTCTGTTCTTTGTTCTTTTTTATGCTCATTGCAAAATGTGTATGGTCTTTCTCAAAAAAATTGCCATGCATTATATGAAGGTTCATTGTGTGCAAGCAGTATATAAGAAGGTTAGATCGCAGGTAATCTCGAGATAAGGTAGATTAAAAAGGATTAGGAAACAAACCAAATAAAATCGAGCCAAATCTGACCTGGATCGGGTTCCTGGTGCACGCGACGACAAACCTTCTTAAACACCGCCCCCGTCATCCTCCTCCTTGGCCTCCTCCGGCGTCGGATCTGCCCACTACCGCAAGCACACGCACTCCAGGAACAATCTCTCCTCCGCGGAGCACGAGACCCAACGCAAGGCAGTGAAACCGAAAAGCGAGCGTGAGGGAGAGGCAATCGCTTGGAGGAGTTGAAGGGTGGGGCAACGAGACGATATGGGACACCTAGACCTGGCCTAAACAAAGGACTCTTTTCTAACATGCATGGAGTCGCGCACATAAGAGCGTAGAAAAGGTAGGATGTGTTTAATGTGATTCCAATTATCGCATAATAGTAACTAAAATGACGTGTCCAGGCCAATCCGCTCATAAAGACATGCCCCACGGACTATCGCGAGTATGCATTGTGGCATGATTACATGAGCCGGTTCGTGGGTCACAACCCATGATTCAGTTATTTATCATTATTTCCACACAAGCTTGCTTTGAGTGAGTTGGTCGGGTGTTTTCTTACCTGTTTGGTAAGTGTAGGGATGGCAATCGCAAGGTTTGGGTACGGGTGGAGCAACCCATACCCTTATCCATCCCATTTAAGCTTACCCACCACCCGTATCTGTACCTGCTGATGGGTACGAAATTTCCCCATACCCGTCACCTGATAGGGTAAACGGGTACCATGTGAGCGGGATTAATTAGGTATTCCACGGGTCGCTTTCTTTCTTCCAGGAGAAGAAAGAAAGGCGATCTCGCCTCCTGCCGCCAGGGCGCCTTCCTTCGCCGCCGTCCTCCGACGGCTCCCCTCCGCTGACGACCTCGGTCGTCGGTGGTGAGGGGGGTCGCCGGTTCCACGCGTGTGGATTATTTTAGGCATTAGTTTCTTAGGATTTGGGGTTGTTCATGAAGGAAATATGCCCTAGAGGCAATAATAAAGTTATTATTTATTTCCTCATATCATGATAAATGTTTATTATTCATGCTAGAATTGTATTAACCGGAAACATGATACATGTGTGAATACATAGACAAACATATAGTCACTAGTATGCCTCTACTTGACTAGCTCATTAATCAAAGATGGTTATGTTTCCTAACCATGGACATGTGTTGTCATTTGATTAATGGGATCACATCATTAGGAGAATGATGTGATTGACATGACCCATTCCGTTAGCCTAGCACTTGATCGTTTAGTATATTGCTATTGCTTTCTTCATGACTTATACATGTTCCTGTAACTATGAGATTATGCAACTCCCGTTTACCGGAGGAACACTTTGGGTGCTACCAAACGTCACAACGTAACTGGGTGATTATAAAGGAGTACTATAGGTGTCTCCAAAGGTACATGTTGGGTTGGCGTATTTCGAGATTAGGTTTTGTCACTCCGATTGTCGGAGAGGTATCTCTGGGCCCTCTCGGTAATGCACATCACTATAAGCCTTGCAAGCAATGTGACTAATGAGTTAGTTGGGGATGATGCATTACGTAACGAGTAAAGAGACTGGCCGGTAACGAGATTGAACTAGGTATTGGATACCGACGATCGAATCTTGGGCAAGTAACACACCGATGACAAAGGGAACAACGTATGTTGTTATGCGGTTTGACCGATAAAGATCTTCATAGAATATGTAGGAGCCAATATGGGCATCTAGGTTCCGCTATTGGTTATTGACCGAGAATAGTTCTAGGTCATGTCTACATAGTTCTCGAACCCGTAGGGTCCGCACGCTTAACGTTACGATGACGGTTTTATTATGAGTTTATAAGTTTTGATGTACCGAAGTTTGTTCGGAGTCCCGGATGTGATCACGGACATGACGAGGAGTCTCAAAATGGTCGAGTCATAAAGATTGATATATTGGACGACTATATTCGGACACTGGAAGTGTTCCGGGTGATTTCGGAGAAAACCGGAGTGCCGGAGGGGTTACCGGAATCCCCCGGGGGAAGTATTGGGCCTTAGTGGGCCTGAGGGGAGAGAGAGGGCAGCAGCCCAGGAGGTGGCGCCCCCCCCCCCATGAGGAGTTCGAATTGGACTAGGGGAGGGGGCGCGGCCCCCCTTTCCCTCTCCCTCTCCCTCTCTTTCCTTCCCCCTTCCTCCTTCCTAGTGGGACTAGGAAAGGCGAGTCCTACTCCCACTAGGAGGAGGACTCCCCCCCTCCTTGGCGCGCCCCCTAGGGCCGGCCAGCCTCCCCCCTTGCTCCTTTATATACGGGGGCAGGGGGCACCCTAGGACACACAAGTTGATCTACGCATAGTTCCTTAGCCGTGTGCGGTGCCCCCCTCCACCATATTCCACCTCAGTCATATCATCGCGGAGTTTAGGCGAAGCCCTGCGCCGGTAGAACATCATCATCGTCACCATGCCATCGTGCTGACGGAACTCATCCCCAACACTTTGCTGGATCGGAGTCCGGGGATCGTCATCGAGTTGAACGTGTGCTGAACTCGAAGGTGCCGTACGTTCGGTACTTGGATCGGTCGGATCGTGAAGATGTACGACTACATCAACCGCGTTGTCATATCGCTTCCGCTTACAGTCTACGAGGGTACGTGGACAATACTCTCCCCTCTCGTTGCTATGTCATCACCATGATCTTGCGTGTGCATAGGAATTTTTTTGAAATTACTACGTTCCCCAACAGTGGCATCCGAGCCTGGTTTTATGCGTAGATGTCATATGCACGAGTAGAACACAAGTGAGTTGTGGGCGATACAAGTCATACTGCTTACCAGCATGTCATACTTTGGTTCGGCGGTATTGTGAGATGAAGCGGCCCAGACCGACATTAAGTGTATGCTTACGCGAGACTGGTTTCACCGTTACGAGCACTCGTGCTTAAAGGTGGCTGGCGAGTGTCTGTCTCTCTCACTTTAGCTGAATCGAGTGTGGCTATGCCCGGTCCTTGCGAAGGTTAAAACAGCACTAACTTGACGAACTATCGTTGTGGTTTTTGATGCGTTGGTAAGAACGGTTCTTGCTAAGCCCGTAACAGCCACGTAAAATTTGCAACAACAAAGTAGAGGATGTCTAACTTGTTTTTGCAGGGCATGTTGTGATGTGATATGGTCAAGACGTGATGCTATATTTTGTATGAGATGATCATGTTTTGTAACCGAAGTTATCGGCAACTGGCAGGAGCCATATGGTTGTCGCTTTATTGTATGAAATGCAAACGCCCTGTAATTGCTTTACTTTATCACTAAGCGGTAGCGATAGTCGTAGAAGCAATAGATGGCGTAAACGACAACGATGCTACGATGGAGATCAAGGTATCGCGCCGGTGATGATGGTGATCACGACGGTGGTTCGGAGATGGAGATCACAAGCACAAGATGATGATGGCCATATCATATCACTTATATTGATTGCATGTGATGTTTATCCTTTATGCATCTTATCTTGCTTTGATTGACGGTAGCATTTTAAGATGATCTCTCACTAAAATTATCAAGAAGTATTCTCCCTGAGTATGCACCGTTGTGAAAGTTCTTCGTGCTGAGACACCACGTGATGATCGGGTGTGATAGGCTCTACGTTCAAATACAACGGGTGCAAAACAGTTGCACACGCGGAATACTCAGGTTAAACTTGACGAGCCTAGCATATAACAGATATGGCCTCGGAACACGGAGACCGAAAGGTCGAGCGTGAATCATATAGTAGATATGATCAACATAGTGATGTTCACCATTGAAACTACTCCATCTCACGTGATGATCGGACATGGTTTAGTTGATTTGGATCACGTGATCACTTAGATGACTAGAGAGATATCTATCTAAGTGGGAGTTCTTAAGTAATATGATTAATTGAACATAAATTGATCATGAACTTAGTACTTGATAGTATTTTGCTTGTCTATGTTTGTTGTAGATAGATGGCTCGTGCTGTTGTTCCGTTGAATTTTAATGCGTTCCTTGAGAAAGCAAAGTTGAAAGATGATGGTAGCAATTACACGGACTGGGTCCGTAACATGAGGATTATCCTCATTGCTGCACTGAAGAACTACGTCCTGGAAGCACCGCTAGGTGCCAGGCCTGCTGCTGATGCAACTGACGACGTTAAGAACGTTTGGCAGAGCAAAGCTGATGACTACTCGATAGTTCAGTGTGCCATGCTTTACGTCTTAGAACCGGGTCTTCAACGACGTTTTGAACCTCATGGAGCATATGAGATGTTCCAGGAGTTGAAGTTAATATTTCAAGCAAATGCCCGGATTGAGAGATATGAAGTCTCCAATAAGTTCTATAGCTGCAAGATGGAGGAGAATAGTTCTGTCAGTGAAAACATACTCAAAATGTCTGGGTATAATAATCACTTGATTCAACTGGGAGTTAATCTTCCTGATGATAGTGTCATTGACAGAATTCTTCAATCACTGCCACCAGGCTACAAGAGCTTCGTGATGAACTATAATATGCAAGGGATGGAAAAGACTATTCCCGAGCTCTTCGCAATGCTAAAAGCTGCCGAGGTAGAGATCAAGAAGGAGCATCAAGTGTTGATGGTTAACAAGACCACCAGTTTCAAGACAAAGGGCAAAGGGAAGAAGAAGGGGAACTTCAAGAAGAACAGCAAGCAAGTTGCTGCTCAAGAGAAGAAACCTAAGTCTGGACCTAAGCCTGAGACTGAGTGCTTCTACTGCAAGTAGACTGGACACTGGAAGCGGAACTGCCCCAAGTATTTGGCGGATAAGAAGGATGGCAAAGTGAACAAAGGTATATGTGATATACATGTTATTGATGTGTACCTTACTAATGCTCGCAGTAGTACCTGGGTATTTGATACTGGTTCTGTGCTAATATTTGCAACTCGAAATAGGGACTACGGATTAAGCGAAGATTGGCTAAGGACGAGTTGACGATGCGCGTGGGAAATGGTTCCAAAGTCGATGTGATCGCGGTCGGCACGCTACCTCTACATCTACCGTTGGGATTAGTTTTAGACCTAAATAATTGTTATTTGGTGCCAGCGTTGAGCATGAACATTATATCTGGATCTTGTTTGATGCGATACGGTTATTCATTTAAATCAGAGAATAATGAGTTGTTCTATTTATATGAGTAATATCTTTTATGGTCTTGCACCCTTGAAGAGTGGTCTATTTTTATAAAATCTCGATAGTAGTAATACACATATTCACAGTGTTGAAACCAAAAGATGCAGAGTTGATAATGATAGTGCAACTTATTTGTGGCACTGCCGTTTAGGTCATATCGGTGTAAAGCGCATGAAGAAACTCCATACTGATGGGCTTTTGGAATCACTTGATTACGAATCACTTGGTACTTGCGAACTGTGCCTCATGGGCAAGATGACTAAAACGCCGTTCTTCGGAACTATTGAGCAAGCAACTGATTTGTTGGAAATCATACATACTGATGTTTGTGGTCCAATGAATGTTGAGGCTCGCGGCGGGTATCGTTATTTTCTCACCTTCACAGATGATTTGAGCAGATATGGGTATATCTACTTAATGAAACACAAGTCTGAAACATTTGAAAAGTTCAAAGAATTCCAGAGTGAAGTGGAAAATCATCGTAACAAGAAAATAAAGTTTCTACGATCTGATCGTGGAGGAGAATATTTGAGTTACGAGTTTGGTTTATGTTTGAAACAATGCGGAATAGTTTTGCAACTCACGCCACCCGGAACACCACAACGAAATGGTGTGTCCGAATGTCGTAATCGTACTTTACTATATATGGTGCGATCTATGATGTCTCTTACTGATTTATCGCTATTGTTTTGGGGTTATGCTTTAGAGACGGCCACATTCACATTAAATAGGGCACCATCAAAATCCGTTGAGACGACGCCTAATGAACTGTGGTTTGGCAAGAAACCAAAGTTGTCGTTTCTTAAAGTTTGGGGCTGCGATGCTTATGTGAAGAAACTTCAACCAGATAAGCTCGAACCTAAATCGGAGAAATGTGTCTTCATAGGATACCCAAAAGAGACTGTTGGGTACACCTTCTATCACAGATCTGAGGGCAAGATTTTCGTTGCTAAATTCGGATCCTTTCTAGAGAAGGAGTTTCTCTCGAAAGAAGTGAGTGCGAGGAAAGTAGAACTTGATGAGGTAACTATACCTGCTCCCTTATTGGAAAGTAGTTCATCACAAGAACCGGTTCCTGTGACAACTACACCAATTAGTGAGGAAGCTAATGATATTGATCATGAAACTTCAGATCAAGTTTCTAATGAACCTCGTAGGTCTACCAGAGTAAGATCCGCACCAGAGTGGTACGGTAATCCTATTCTGGAAGTCATGTTACTTGACCATGATGAACCTACGAACTATGAGGAAGCGATGATGAGCCCAGATTCCGCTAAATGGCTAGAGGCCATGAAATCTGAGATGGGATCCATGTATGAGAACAAAGTATGGACTTTGGTTGACTTGCCCGATGATCGTCAAGCCATTGAGAATAAATGGATCTTTAAGAAGAAGACTGACGCTGATGGTAATGTAACTGTCTATAAAGCTCGACTTGTTGCAAAAGGTTTTCGACAAGTTCAAGGGGTTGACTACGATGAGACTTTCTCACCGTAGCGATGCTTAAGTCTGTCCAAATCATGTTAGCTATTGGTGCATTTCATGATTATGAAATTTGGCAAATGGATGTCAAAACTGCATTCTTGAATGGATTTCTGGAAGAAGAGTTGTATATGATGCAGCCAGAAGGTTTTTTTGATCCAAAAGGTGCTAACAAAGTGTGCAAGCTCCAGTGATCCATTTATGGACTGGTGCAAGCATCTCGGAGTTGGAATAAATGCTTTGATAGTGTGATCAAAGCATATGGTTTTATAAAGACTTTTGGAGAAGCCTGTATTTACAAGAAAGTGAGTGGGAGCTCTGTAGCATTTCTGATATTATATGTAGATGACATATTATTAATTGGAAATGATATAGAATTTCTAGATAGCATAAAGGGATACTTGAATAAAAGTTTTTCAATGAAAGACCTCGGTGAAGCTGCTTACATATTGGGCATCAAGATTTATAGAGATAGATCAAGACGCTTAATAGGACTTTCACAAAGCACATACCTTGATAAAATTTTGAAAAAGTTCAAAATGGATCAAGCAAAGAAAGGGTTCTTGCCCGTGTTACAAGGTGTGGAATTGAGTCAGACTCAATGCCCGACCACAGCAGAAGATAGAGAGAAAATGAAAGACGTTCCCTATGCTTCAGCCACAGGCTCTATCATGTATGCAATGCCGTGTACCAGACCTGACGTATGCTTAGCAATAAGCTTGACAGGAAGGTACCAAAGTAATCCAGGAGTGGATCACTGGACAGCGGTCAAGAACATCCTGAAATACCTGAAAAGGACTAAGGATATGTTTCTCGTATATGGAGGTGACAAAGAGCTAGTCGTAAATGGTTACGTCGATGCAAGATTTGACACTGATCCGGACGATTCTAGATCGCAAACCGGATACATATTTTTATTAAATGGTGGAGCTGTGAGTTGGTGCAGTTCTAAACAAAGCGTCGTGGCAGGTTCTACATGTGAAGCAGAGTACATAGCTGCTTCGGAAGCAGCAAATGAAGGAGTCTGGATGAAAGAGTTCATTTCCGATCTAGGTGTCATACCTAGTGCATCGGGACCAATGAAGATCTTCTGTGACAATACTGGTGCAATTGCCTTGGCAAAGGAATCCAGATTTCACAAGAGGACCAAGCACATCAAGAGATGCTTCAATTCCATCCGGGACCAAGTCCAAGTGGGAGACATAGAGATTTGCAAGATACATACGGATCTGAATGTTGCAGACCCATTGACTAAGCCTCTCTCACGAGCAAAACATGATCAGCAACAAGACTCCATGGGTGTTAGAATCATTACTATGTAATCTAGATTATTGACTCTAGTGCAAGTGGGAGACTGAAGGAAATATGCCCTAGAGGCAATAATAAAGTTATTATTTATTTCCTCATATCATGATAAATGTTTATTATTCATGCTAGAATTGTATTAATCGGAAACATGATACATGTGTGAATACATAGACAAACATATAGTCACTAGTATGCCTCTACTTGACTAGCTCATTAATCAAAGATGGTTATGTTTCCTAACCATGGATATGTGTTGTCATTTGATTAATGGGATCACATCAGTAGGAGAATGATGTGATTGACATCACCCATTCCGTTAGCCTAGCACTTGATCGTTTAGTATATTGCTATTGCTTTCTTCATGACTTATACATGTTCCAGTAAGTATGAGATTATGCAACTCCCGTTTACCGGAGGAACACTTTGGGTGCTACCAAATGTCACAACGTAACTGGGTGATTATAAAGGAGTACTACAGGTGTCTCCAAAGGTACATGTTGGGTTGGCATATTTCGAGATTAGGTTTTGTCACTCCGATTGTCGGAGAGGTATAATGCACATCACTATAAGCCTTGCAAGCAATGTGACTAATGAGTTAGTTGCGGGATGATGCATTACGTAACGAGTAAAGAGACTTGCCGGTAACGAGATTGAACTGGGTATTGGATACCAACGATCGAATCTCGGGCAAGTAACATACCGATGACAAAGGGAACAACGTATGTTGTTATGCGGTTTGACCGATAAAGATCTTCGTAGAATATGTAGGAGCCAATATGGGCATCTAGGTTCCGCTATTGGTTATTGACCGAGAATAGTTCTAGGTCATGTCTACATAGTTCTCGAACCCGTAGGGTCCGCACGCTTAACGTTACGATGACAGTTTTATTATGAGTTTATAAGTTTTGATGTACCGAAGTTTGTTTGAAGTCCTGGATGTGATCACGGACATGACGAGGAGTCTCTAAATGGTCGAGACATAAAGATTGATATATTGGACGACTATATTCGGACACCGGAAGTGTTCCGGGTGATTTCAGAGAAAACCGGAGTGCCGGAGGGGTTACCGGAATCCCTCGGGGGAAGTATTGGGCCTTAGTGGGCCTGAGGGGAGAGAGAGGGCAGCAGCCCAGGAGGTGGCGCCCCCCCATGAGGAGTCCGAATTGGACTAGGGGAGCGGCCCCCCTTTCCCTCTCCCTCTCCCTCTCTTTCCTTCCCCCTTCCTCCTTCCTAGTGGGACTAGGAAAGGGGAGTCCTACTCCCACTAGGAGGAGGACTCCCCCCCTCCTTGGCACACCCCCTAGGGCCGGCCGGCCTCCCCCTTGCTCCTTTATATACGGGGGAAGGGGGGCACCCTAGGACACACAAGTTGATCTACGGATCGTTCCTTAGCCGTGTGCGGTGCCCCCCTCCACCATATTCCACCTCGGTCATATCGTCGCGGAGTTTAGGCGAAGCCCTGCGCCGGTAGAACATCATCATCGTCACCACGCCGTCGTGCCGACGGAAATCATCCCCGACACTTTGCTGGATCGGAGTCCGGGGATCGTCATGGAGCTGAACGTGTGCTGAACTCGGAGGTGCCGTACGTTCGGTACTTGGATCGGTCGGATCGTGAAGACGTACAACTACATTAACCGCGTTGTCATAGCGCTTCCGCTTACGGTCTACGAGGGTACGTGGACAATACTCTCCCCTCTCGTTGCTATGCCATCACCATGATCTTGCGTGTGCGTAGGAAATTTTTTGAAATTACTACGTTCCCCAACAGTTCATCATCATGGCTTCGAGGTTGCGATGGCGGCGCCGACTAATAATTCTTCAGATCCTTTCCCAACGAGGCGATCCGCTTTTGGGGTGGATTCGGAAACCAGACTGTTCAAGTAAGGATGGTGCAGCGGCGGCGGCATCCACGTGGTGGACTTGTGTCCTCGGGCTCCGCCGTTGTGACGGCGTTTGCTCCAGCGCCGGTGTGGAGCTTGGGAGGTAGTCAAGGAGTGGATGCAGACTGTGGTCTGCATCGACGTCATTTGGCAGATGGTGGATCTGGGTTCGTGGTTCGTGGCAGGCAGGTATGGTTTCCTCCTCCAACGTCTTAGTTGGGCGGGGGTGCCAGATCTAGAGTTCAATGGCGTGTCCGGGGTGTTGCCCCGGTCTGATTCGTTCAACGGCAATAGCTTCGCCTTTATTGGCGAGCCACCTTGGAGGTCCGCAAAGCTGCATATCAACGATGGAGCCGCGTCGAGCTCGGGTGTCGAGGTGATCCGTCATTTTCTCCTTTGGTGGCTGCTATGGTGGTGCCAAAGGCAGGTGACGGGCGTTGGTGTCAAGCTCAGGGATTCTTCAGTCTTGTTTCTAATTTTACTTCTTGGCTGGTGTTCCTGTGTGCAAAGACTAGCGTTCTGCTGTCTTTCGGTGTTGTCAGGTCGGTATGTACGTGGCTTGTACTATGATCCTTATGATATAAATGAGAACGTATTACCATGCAAAAAAGGGTGAACGGGTACCCGTGGGTAAAATTATCCATGTTTCAACAACATTAATTTGAATGACGCATAATCATAATCATATACTCCCTCCGTTTTTATTTAGTTCGCATATTAGCTTTGGTCAAAGTCAAGCTTTGTAAACTTTGACTAAGTTTATAAACGAAAATATTAACATATACAATAAAAAATCAATACCACTAAATTCATTATTGAATGTACTTTCACATCATATAGATTTGTTATGGTAAATGTTTATATATTTTTCTATAAACTTGGTCAACCTTTGCAAAGTTTGACTTCGGTCAAACCTAATATGCAGACTAAATAAAAACGGAGGGAGTACAACAATTTTTTCATTGTTTTCTTTGTTCTTTTTCATTTTTATTGAGTTTAGTTTTTCTTTTTTCAATAATCGCTGTTCTTTCATTTTTACTTCAAAATTTCCAACTCATGTCTTTTTTGTATAGATTTTTTTAATACACATTTTAAATATTTCAAAAACATAACTAATATTTTACAATACATGTTCTGATGTCTAATTTTTCCATATGCATACATATATTTTTATATATGTGTGACAATTTTGAATATATGATTAACATTTTCTAAATACGTGCTTTTAACACATGTTAAACATTTCTTTACATCATATAAGTATTTTATAAAATGTCACAACATTTCTTTGAAACGTGTGAACATTTTGTAAAATGTAACTTACATTTTTAGAATGCTACAATTTCATACATTAAATGAACATTTTTTTTAGATCTTATAACATTTTCTAACATGTAACGTACATATTCAATGCTACATTTTTTTTTCATCACATGCACATTTTTCAGATTACATAACGTGTTCCAAAAATTAAAGGTACATTTTTATGAAATCTCTGAAATTTTTAAAATGTCACATACAGTTTCTTGAAAGGTACAAACATTTTCTAAAAGTTGAAAAAATATTGCCTCGATTTTTAGACAACATAATTTTTTTCAAAATGTGTGATGAACATATTTATTTTTTAAATATTTTTCATAATATGTGTATTTAATATTTTGAAAAATCTATACCCCTATGTAGTTTGGGAATAACATTAGATACTGTCCGTTCATTTAGCATTACATTGTACATTTTTGCATAAATCTATATTTTATGTATACTAGTCAATGTGTACGTGCAATGCACGTTAATTTGGAAGTATAGTAAGTGCATGCGGATATTAAGTAGGTTATTATTTATGTGTTATTATATGATTAGCACTATATTTGGCATGAAATTAACTGCACGCTAAACGTGTTGAGCGCTCGACATTGAAGCAGTCTAAGTCGTTGGATTGACATGATTTGATGGCCAAGATTAATTGGATCTGCCCTTTTGGTTCTTTTTATATTGGTATAGATATAGATATTATATGATTAGCACTATATTTGGCATGAAATTAACTGCACGCTAAGTGTGTTGAGCGCTCGACATTGAAGCAATCTAGGTCATTGGATTGACATGATTTGATGGCCAAGATTAATTGGATCTGCCCTTTTGGTTCTTTTTATATTGGTATATATATAGATATTTAAGGATAAGATTAACAATTTTCAAATAGATTTTATTTGTTCTTCAAATCCACGTTTAAACACTTTTTACATTGTACAAACATTTTTAAAGATGTTCAAAACATTTATTTGAAACCCGTCAACACTTTCTAAAATTTAACATATATTTTCAGAATTTTACAGTTTTTCTACTTACACAAACATTTATTTATAATGTATAATTTCTATAAATGTCATGCACATTTTTGAAACTCAAGAACATTTTTTAAATGTCACATACATTTTCTTGAAAGGTACAAACATTCACCAAAAGTCGAGCGAACATTTGTTTACACTACAAAACATTTTCTAAATGTGTGACAAACACATTTTCAAAATATTAACTAATATTTTCTTAATATGTGATATTTTGTAAAAATATATACACTATATAGTGTGGATATAACATTAGATACCAGCCATTGATTAATGACTATCCAAAGGTGGGAATAACATTATATATGTATGTATGTATGTATGTATGTATATATGTTCAACATTACATTGTCCATTTTTTGCATACATCTAGTTTTTGAAGATTTAAATATATGATTAAGGTTTTTCAGATAGGTCTTATTTTTTTTCAAATCCACTTTGGAAAATTTTATTATATTGCACAAGCATTTTTTTAAATGCCAGAAACATTTTTTTATATGTGTGAACATTTTTCTAAAATGTGACCTATATTTTTAATGCTATATTTTTAATTACATGATAAAAATAGATTGTATAACATTTTTAAAAAATGTTACGGGTTCATTTTTTGAAACTTATGATCATTATCGAAATGTCACATATATTTCTTGCAAGGTATTTTCCAAAATTTGAGCAAACATTTGTTTACAATACATAAACATTTTTTAAACGTGCGACTAACACATTTTTAAAAGATTAATTATTTTTTCATAATATGTGTATTTAGTATTTCTCAAAATATCTACCACTATATAGTGGGGGAATGAAAATAGATATCAATCGTTATTTATTACTATCCAATGGTGGAGAAGTGGCAAATCGTACATCATTGGTCGTTAGATTTCTCAATTGCACTAGATTGTGCCACGTACACAATGCAACTTTTTTGAAACTCGTGAACATTTTGAAATGTCACAAACATTTTCTTGAAAGGGACACACATTTTCTAAAAGTTGAGCAGACATTTTTCTTATATTCTATTAACATTTTATAAATGTGGGGCGAACACATATTACAAAATTAACTATTTTTCATAATGTGTATTTAGTATTTTCTTTAGAATTTATAGCACTGTATAGTGTGGGGAATAACATTAGATGCTAGTCAGGGTGTGCGTTCGGTTTTTTTCGGTTTGATTCGGTTCGGTTTATACGGTTTTTGGTTAATGCATTTTTTATACTTCCGTTTATACGGTTTCGTATAAAAATATGGTTTGGTTTCCTTAATAACCATTTGAATTCGGTTCGCTTTCGGTACTAACCATATTTACCAAAGTTGACGCGATTTTTTTAAGAACACATAACTTTTTGTCACATATTTCAATTTTTAGTTCATGAATAATCAAAGATTGAAGTATGTTTCATTGTTGTACATTTTTTTCCTATGTGAAGCTTCCTTGAAAGTTTAGAGTAGGAAATAATGAAGTACATACGTGAGAGTGATAGGCAACAGTCCCATGTAACGAACTTAGTTATCCAACGATGACGAAGTGCTTTTCCCATCTTATTTATGCTTTACAAGTTGCGGACTGCTATGCGTCGGCCGGCGGATCATTTTAAAAGATCCGCCGCCTAGCGAATAGTTGAATCTGACAATTGTACTTTGCAACAGATGTTGTTGTGGAGACATTTGTAACAAAGGTTATGTTGCGGTTCTTTTTTGCAACATAGGTTGTGTTGCCGAATTTGTTTTTGCAACATGGGTCGTGTTGTAGAATATTTGTGCAACATAGGTCGTGTTGCGGGATTTGTTTTGCAACATAGGTCTTGTTGCGGGATTTAGCCACTGTGGGATCTAGCCCTTTTTGCAACAAGTGGTTAGTTGCGGAATCTCTTTCTGAAACAATGGACGAGTTGCACAACATGGACATGGAGGGGTTGGCTCTGACCTTTTGACGGAGCCCATCCAACAGACATGGAGGCGGTGGACGCTCGCATAAAGTCGGTCGGTTGAAGGAAATCATTTCCCTTACAAGTTTTATACTTCCTGGATGGGCAACTTTTTACAAGCACATGGTGACTTTATGCGGAATTGATACAATGGTGCATATTAAGTATATAATTTTTTTCTTCCAAGTATAAATTAGCAATCTCAGTTCACCTGGATGCCTACTAGGCTTCAGCGCACTGAGCCTTCTGGTCTGAGGTTAGGAGTTCAACTCCAAGTCCATGCAAATTAATTTTAGCGAGCGTGCACTTCACGTCATTTTGGTTCTTTGGTTTCAACCCAATGGTTTTCGGTTTTTATCCGAAGAAACCAAATGTCATACGATTTTGAGATATGAAAACCGTAACTGGAACCAAAAACCATAAAAATCAAAATTTTGGTTTGGTTTGGTTTTTTGGTTTGGTTTTTTGTTTTCGCTTCGGTTTTGCACAGCCTGAGATACTAGACATTGATTTATGACTATCCAACGGTGGAGATGTGGCAAGTACTTACATCATTGGCCATATAGTTCTCAATTGCACTAGATTGTGTCACCTGATATCCACAATGCGCATAAATTTCAAGATTTTGGAACCATCTTGCACTTGCGACTACCGGCGGTTTATCGCGCGCGCGCGCGCACACACACACACACACAGAGAGAGAGAGAGAGAGAGAGAGAGAGAGTGAGAGAGAGAGAGATGGGTCGATTGAAGAGGTTGCATTGTTGGTTGAGATCAACTTTACGAGGTGTTTTGAATGTTCATGTCTACCGGGATGTCCTTACTGCTATATTCTAATATCTTGTTTTTGTGTGTGTGTGTAGGATCAAAGAAGATAGGCCTAGAGGAGGGGGGGGGGGTGAAAACCAACCGAAGGTGCAATTTTTAGTTTTCTTGGAACTTAGGTAGATTTTGGCACAAGTTAAGATAACAACAAGACTTTCTATACATGCATATCTAAAGATAAAGCACTGGAAATAGTAAATCATACAATTGTGCGGAAAGTAAGGGATAGAGTCAGAAGATAAACACAATGAAGACACGATGATTTTGGCATGATTTCGATAGGTGGTGCTATCATACGTCCACGTTGACGGGGACTTCAACCCACGGAGGGTAATGGTTGCGCGTGTCCATGGAGGGCTCCACCCATGAAGGGTCCACGACAAAGCAACCTTGTCTATTGCACCATGGCTTACTTCCACGAAGGACTAGCCTCACCCGGGTAGATCTTCACGAAGTAGACGATCTCCTTGCCGTTACAAACTCCTTGGTTCAAGTCCACATGATCTTGGAGGCCCTAAAGTGACACCTAACCAATCTAGGAGACACCACTCTTCAAAAGGTAATAGATGTTGTGTTGGTAATGAACTCCTTGCTCTTGTGATTCGAATGATAGTCTCCTCAACACTCAATCTCTCTCACACAGATTTGGCTTGGGTAGGAGGAAATTGGAGTGGAAAGCAACTTGAAGAGGCTAGAAATCAAGGTTCAAATGGTAGGAATGAAATCTCTTGATCTCGACACGTGAGTAGGTGGTTCTATCTAAGAAAATGAATAGTGGAAGTTGTGTTTTGTTCTGATGGCTCTCTTAGAGAGTAAGTGGTGGTGGAGGGGTATAAATAGGCAGCACCAAAAATCCAACCGTTATAAGTCTTTGACCCAACTCAGCGGCACCGACATGAAAATCTCGATGAGACCGACTAGTGTAAAAGACCTGACCTTTCGGCTTTTCAGTGAGACCAATCATACCAACTCGGTGGGACCGAAGTGCAATGGCTATGGCAAGACCTTGTTTCGGTAATTCCAATCAGTTCTTCTCGGTGATCCTGAAATGAAGCAACTTCATCACAAAAACTTGGTCAGGCCGTCTCGGTGGGACTGAGAACCATTTCGGTCAGGCGAATTGCTAGGGTTTTGGCTGTGGCAATGGAAGGGTTATCTCGGTGGGTCCAAAGAAGGTGATATCAGTGGGACCAAAATGATGATTTAGGATTTTGGACAGATGTGTTTTGAGAAAGTGATTGAGAGTTGTTGGAGCAATATCACTAAGCACTTGAGCAACAACCTCATCAATGATACCTCATCCCCTTTTAATAGTATTGGCTTTCCTAAGGGACTCAATGTGATCTTGGACCACTAAACAAAAAATGTAGAGTCTTGAAGTAGCCAATTCTTGTCCTTGACATTTTGAAGGGGTCAACAACCTCATGTCCTTGCCATGTCACTGTTTAACTTGTCTGAAATATTCTAGGTAAAACTATTAGTCCAACAATATGTATGTTGACATTAATTACCAAAACCACCAAGGGAGCAAATGTGCTTTCGGTGGGCGTTATATTCTAGTATGATTGTATAATGTGAATAGTGTTCACACAAGTTTGATTTGATAACGATGACATATATTCTATTTTTCTAGAATATATACAAGAGAAGTATGCATCTTTCATTATTAGGACATGCACTTTGGGCAAAAGAAAAAAAACACTCTTGCAAGTGCAAGCTCGCACCCTATAATGAGGTCGGAGTTCTCGCGCCGCCTTTGCAGCGACGACAGACAAACTTGACGAAAAGACAATGCCCACGTTTGAGGCAAAAGTTGGATCATCAGGAGAGCCGGTACATTATTGCTACTGCTGTTATTACTCAGCTTGTTGATGACCCACAAGTATAGGGGATCAATCATAGTCCTTTTGATAAGTAAGAGTGTCGAACCCAATGAGGAGCAGAAGGAAATGACAAGCGGTTTTCAGCAAGGTATTTTTCTGCATGCACTAGAATTATCGGTAACAGATAGTTTTGTGATAAGATAATTCGTAACAGGTAACAAGTAACAAGTGTAGCAAAGGTGCAGCAAGGTGGCCCAATCCTTTTTATAGCAAAGGATAAGCCTGGATGAACTCTTATATAAAGCAAAGCGCTCCCGAGGACACATGGGAATTACTATCAAGTTAGTTTTAATCATGCTCATATGATTCATGTTTGTTATTTTGATAATTTTGCATGTGGGTGGACCGGTTCTTGGGTGTTGTCCTTACTTGGACAAGCCTCCCCTTCGCAAGCATATGCAACTATGAAAGAAGAATTAAGATAAATCTAACCATAGCATGAAACATGTGGATCCAAATCAGCCCCTTACGAAGCAATGCATAAACTAGGGTTTAAGCTTCTGTCATTCTAGCAACCCATCATCTACTTATTACTTCCCAATGCCCCCAGGCCCAAATCATGGTGAAGTGTCATGTAGTCGATGTTCACATAACACCACTAGAGGAAAGACAACATACATCTCATCAAAATGTCGAACGAATACCAAATTCACATGATTACTTATAACAAGACTTCTCCCATGTCCTCAGGAACAAACGTAACTACTCACAAAGCATGTTCATGTTCAAGATCAGAGGGATAATAAATATCATTAAGGATCTGAACATATGATCTTCCACCAAATAAACCAATTAGAATCAAATACAAAGAGTAATCAACACTACTAGCAACCCACAAGTACCAATCTGAGGTTTTGGGACAAAGATTGGATATAAGAGATGAACTAGGGTTTGAAAGGAGATGGTGCTGGTGAATATGTTGATGAAGATTGACCCTCCCTCGATGAGAGGATCATTGGTGATGTCGATGGATTCAATTTCTCCCTCCGGGAAGGAAGTTTCCCCGGCAGAATAGCTCCATCGGAGCCCTAGATTGCTTCTGCCCAGGTTCCGCCTCGAGACGGCGGTGCTTCGTCCCGAAAGCTCTCTTCTTATTTTTTTATAGGTCAAAACCCTCCATATAGCAGAAGATGGGCACCATACGATGGCCAGCGGCCCCACAAGCCCTAGGGGCCCACAAGCCCTGGGGGCACGCCCCCAGGCTTGTGGCCTCCTGGTGGGTCCCCTTCTATAACTTCTTCGCCCAATATTTTTTACATATTCCAAAATAATTCTCCGTAAAGTTTCACGACATTTGGAGTTGTGAAAAATATGTCTCTCGAATTTGCTCCTTTTCAGTCCAGAATTCCAGCAACCAACATTCTCCTTCTTCATGTAAATCTTGTAATATAAGAGAGAAAATGCATAAGTATTGTACTATAATGTGGAATAACAACCCATAATGCAATAAATATTAACATAAAATCATGATGCAAAATGGACGTATCAACTCCCACAAGCTTAGAATTCGTTTGTCCTCAAGCGAAAGCCGAAATCTATAATCATGTCCACATGTTTAGATATAGAGGTGTCGATAAAAATAAAATACGAACATGAGGGCATCATGATCATCTTTAGAACAACATCATATTATCATATAACTTCTGATGCTAGAGTGATAAATCGTTCACAAGGTAAAGTATGAACCAGAAACTTTATTGAAAACTAACAAACTATGATCTTAGTCATTGAAGCAATTGCAATGTATCATAATATCGGAAAGAGTCCATGTAAGAGCTTTTATGTAGCAAGTCCACATACTCAACCATCTTTTAGTCTTTCATAATTGCTAACACTCACGCGATATTTATGAGATCAAAGCCTCAATTGGACAAAGATAGGGGCTTATAGGTTCACCTCCCAACCTTTTACCTCAAGGATAGTGTTAACAATATAATTTATGATCACCTACATGCAAGTGGGTATACATGTCTGGATCATCCCCAACACATAGTGCTTGCCAAAAGAGAAATATAAAAAGGAAGGGTGAAGATCACCATGATTCTTGTATAAAAGTAGAACGTAAAGGTAAAAGATAGGCCCTTCGTAGAGGGAAGCAGATGTTGTCATGTGCTTTTATGGTTGGATGCACAAAATCCTAATGCATAAGAATGTCACTTTATATTGCCACTTGTGATAAAGAAGTTTATTATGCATGTTGGAACACGCAGTACGCTATGCTAGCGCCAAATAAAATTTTCTACCGTGCACCCAAGATCATGCTGTTGGAAATAGATACGAGATCGGGTTTACCACTAGATGTGCAGTCACCGCAGCAGAAGTAGGGTTGGTGATGCGTGTAGCCGATTGTTGGGAAACATAGCATGCAATTTCAAAAAAATTCCTACGCTCACGCAAGATCTATCTAGGAGATGCATAACAACGTGAGGGGTAGAGTGTGTCCACGTACCCTCGTAGACCGAAAGCGGAAGCGTTAACTTAAAGGCGGTTGATGTAGTCGAATGTATTCTCGAATCAACCGATCAAGTACCAAACGTACGACACCTCCGAGTTTTGCACATGTTCAGCTCGATGACGTCCCTCGAACTCTAGATCCAGTAGAGGCACGAAGGAGTCGATGAGTTTCGTCAGCACGACAACGTGATGATGGTGTTGGTGAAGTGATCCGCGCAGGGCTTCGCCTAAGCACTACGACACTATGACCGAAGGAGTAAATGGTGGAGGGGGCACCGCACACGGCTAAGAGACAACTGTTGTGCCTTGGGCTGCCCCTGCCCCCGTATATAAAGGAGGAGGGGGGAGGCCGGCCGGTCCTAGGGGCGCGCCAAGTGGGGGAGTCCCACTAGGACACCCAGTCCTAGTCGGCTCCCCCCTCCTTCCAATGGAGAGGGGAAAGGGGAAAGAGGGGGAGAGGGAGAATGAAAGGGGGGCCGCGCCCCCACCTATTGTCCAATTCGGACTGCCATGGGGGGGCACCTCTTGTGGCATGCCTCCTCCTCTCCACTACGGCCCATGAGGCCCATTGACTTTCCCGGGGGGTTCCGGTAACCTTCCGGTACTCCAAAAAATCCCCGAACCTCTTCGAAACTATTCCGGTGTCCATACATAACCTTACAATATATCAATATTTACCTCTCGACCATTTTGAGACTCCTCTTCATGTTCGTGATCTCATACAGGACTGCGAACAACCTTCGGTCACCAAAACACATAACTCATATAATACATATCATCATCGAACGTTAAGCGTGCGGACCCTACGGGTTCGAGAACTATGTAGACATGACCGAAACACCTCTCTGGTCAATAACCAATAGCGGAACCTAGATGCTCATATTGGTTCCCATATATTCTACGAAGATCTTTATCGGTCGAACCGCAATGTCAACATACGTTATTCCCTTTGTCATCGGTATATGTTACTTGCCCGAGATTCGATCGTCGGTATCTTCATACCTAGTTCAATCTCATTACCGACAAGTCTATTTACTTGTTCCGTAGTGCATCATCCCATAACTAACTCATTAGTCACATTGCTTGCAAGGCTTCATATGATGTGCATTACCGAGAGGGCCTAGAGATATCTCTCTGATACTTGGAGTGAAAAATCCTAATCTTGATCTATGCCAACCCAACAAACACCTTCGGAGATACCTGTAGAGCATCTTTATAATCACCTAGTTACATTGTGATGTTTGATAGCACATAAGGCATTCCTCCGGTGTCCGGGAGTTGCATAATCTCATAGTCGGAGGAATATATATTTGACATGAAGAAATCAGTAGCAATAAAACTGAACGATCATTACGCTAAGCTAACGGATGGGTCTTGTCCACCACATCATTCCACTAATGATGTGATCCCATTTATCAAATGACAATTCATGTCTATGGCTAGGAAACTTAACCATCTTTGATCAACGAGCTAGTCTAGTAGAGGCATACTAGGGACATGATATTTTGTCTATGTATTCACACATGTATCAAGTTTCCGGTTAATACAATTATAGCATGAATAATAAACATTTATCATGAATAAGGAAATATGAAATAACAACTTTATTATTGCCTCTAGGGCATATTTCCTTCAGTCTCCCACTTGCACTAGAGTCAGTAATCTAGATTACATTGTAATGAATCTAACATCCATGGAGTCTTGGTGTTGATCATGTTTTGCTCGTGGAAGAGGCTTAGTCACCGGGTCTGCAACATTCAGATCCGGATGTATTTTGCAAATCTCTATGTCTCCCTCCTTGACCAAATCTCAGATGGAGTTGAAGCGTCTCTTGATGTGCTTGGTCTTTTTGTGAAATCTGGATTCCTTTGCCAAGGCAATTGCTCGAGTATTGTACCCAATGCACTAGGTATTACACCTAGATCAGATATGAACTCCTTCATCCAGACTCCTTCATTTGCTGCTTCCGAAGCATCTATGTACTCCACTTCACATGAAGATCCCGCCATGACGCTCTGCTTGGAACTGCACCAACTGATAGCTCCACCATTAAATAAAAATACATATCCGGATTGTAACTTAGAGTCATATGGATCAGTGTCAAAGCTAGCGTTGATGTAACCATTTACGACAAGCTCTTTGTCACCTCCATAAACGAGAAACATATCCCTAGTCCTTTTCAAGCACTTCATGATGTTCTTAACCGCTGTCCAGTGATCCACTCCTGGATTATTTTGGTACCTCCCTGCTAAACTTATAGCAAGGCACACATGAGGTCTGGTACACAACATAGCACACATGATAGAACCTATGGCTGAAGCATAGGGAATGACTTTCATTTTCTCTCTATCTTCTGCAGTGGTCGGGAATTGAGTCGGACTCAACTTCACACCTTGTAACACAGGCAACAACCCTTTGTTTGATTGATCCATTTTGAACTTCTTCAAAACTTTATCAAGGTATGTGCTTTGTGAAAGTCCTATCAAGCATCTTGATCTATCTCTATTAATCTTGATGCCCAATATATAAGCAGCTTCACCGAGGTCTTTCATTGAAAAACTCTTATTCAAGTATCCTTTTATGCTATTCAGAAATTCTACATCATTTCCAATCAACAATATGTCATCCACATATAATATTAGAAATGCTATAGAGCTCCCACTCACTTTCTTGTAAATACATGTTTCTCCAAAAGTCTGTATAAAACCATATGCTTTGATCACCTCATCAAAGCGTATATTCCAACTCCGAGATGCTTGCACCAGTCCATAAATGGATCGCTGGAGCTTGCACACTT
This sequence comes from Triticum timopheevii, assembly GCA_963921465.1. Classification (NCBI taxonomy): domain Eukaryota; kingdom Viridiplantae; phylum Streptophyta; class Magnoliopsida; order Poales; family Poaceae; genus Triticum; species Triticum timopheevii. Next base: position 555,491,942 of record OY997264.1, on the reverse strand, counting down.
TGTTAGCACCTTTAAGATTGACAAAACCTTCTGGTTGCATCATATACAACTCTTCTTTAAGAAATCCATTAAGGAATGCAATTTTGACATCCATTTGCCAGATTTCATAACCATAAAATGCGGTAATTGCTAACATGATTCGGACAGACTTAAGCATCGCTGCGGGTGAGAAAGTCGCATTGTAGTCAACTCCTTGAACTTGTCGAAAATCCTTTGCGACAAGTCGAGCTTTATAGACAATAACATTACCGTTAGCGTCAGTCTTCTTCTTGAAGATCCATTTATTCTCTATGGGTCGCCGATCATCGGGCAGATCCACCAAAGTCAACACTTTGTTCTCATACATGGATCCTATCCCAGATTTCATGGCCTCAAGCCATTTATCGGAATCTGGGCTCATCATAGCTTCTTCATAGTTCGTAGGTTCATCATGGTCAAGTAAGATGACCTCCAGAACAGGATCACCGTGCCACTCTGGTGCGGACTGTGCTCTGCCAGACCTACGAGGTTCTATAGCGACTTAATCTGTAGTTTCATGATCTTTATCATTAGCTTCCTCTCCAGTTGGTGTAGGCATCACAGAAATAGATTTCTCGGATGAGCTACTTTCCAAATTGAGAGCAGGTACAATTACCTCATCAAGTTCTACTTTCCTCCCACTCACTTCTTTCGAGAGAAACTCCTCCTTCTCTAGAAAGGTTCCGTTCTTAGCAACAAAAATCTTGCCTTCGGACTTGTGGTAGAAGGTGTACCCAATTGTTTCCTTAGGGTATCCTATGAAGACACATTTCTCCGATTTGGGTTCGAGCTTGTCGGGCTAAAGCCTTTTGACATAAGCATCGCATCCCCAAACTTTAAGAAACGACAACTTAGGTTTGTTGCCAAACCACAATTCATACGGTGTCGTCTCAACCGATATTTATGGTGCCCTACTTAAAGTGAATGCAGTTGTCTCTAATGCATAACCCCAAAACAATAGTGGTAAATCGGTAAGAGACATCATAGATCGCACCATATCTAATAAAGTGTGATACGTCCATTTTGCATCATGCTTTTATATCGATATTTATTGCATTATGGGCTGTTATTACACGTTATGTCACAATACTTATGGCTATTCTCTCTTATTTTACAAGGCATAACATGAAGAGGGAGAATGCCGGCAGCTGGTATTCTGGGCTGGAAAAGGAGCAAATATTGGAGACCTATTCTGCACAGCTCCAAAAGACCTGAAACTCCACGACGGTCATTTTTGGAATTAATGATAATTATTGAGTGGAAGAAGTACCAGAGGGGGCCCACACCCTGGCCACGAGGGTGGGGGGCGCGCCCACCCTTATAGGGCGTGCCCCCTGCCTCGTGGGCCCCCTGGCAGCCCTCCAGTTCCCATCTTCTGCTATATGAAGTCTTTTACCCTGGAAAAAATCATAAGCAAGCTAATGGGACGAAACTCCGCCGCCACGAGGCGGAACCTTGGCGGAACCAATCTAGGGCTCTGGCGAAGCTGTTCTGCCAGGGAAACTTCCCTACGAGAGGGGGAAATCATCACCATCGTCATCACCAACGATCCTCTCATCAGGAGGGGGTCAATCTCCATCAACAACTTCACCAGCACCATCTCCTCTCAAACCCTAGTTCATCTCTTGTATCCAATCTTTGAATCCAAACCTCAGATTGGTACCTGTGGGTTGCTAGTAGTGTTGATTACTCCTTGTAGTTGATGCTAGTTGGTTTATTTGGTGGAAGATCATATGTTCAGATCCTTAATGCATATTAATACCCCTCTGATTATGAACATGAATATGCTTTGTGAGTAGTTACGTTTGTTCCTGAGGACAGGGGTGAAGTCTTGCTATTAGTAGTCATGTGAATGTGGTATTTGTTCGATATTTTGATGAGATGTATGTTGTCTCTCCTCTAGTGGTGTTATGTGAATGTCGACTACATGACACTTCACCATTATTTGGGCCTAGAGGAAGGCATTGGGAAGTAATAAGTAGATGATGGGTTGCTAGAGTGACAGAAGCTTAAACCCTAGTTTATGCGTTGCTTCGTAAGGGGCTGATTTGGATCCATATGTTTCATGCTATGGTTAGGTTTACCTTAATACTTCTTTTGTAGTTGCGGATGCTTGCAATAGGGGTTAATCATAAGTGGGATGCTTGTCCAAGAAAGGACAGTACCCAAGCACCGGTCCACCCACATATCAAATTATCAAAGTAACGAACGCGAATCATATGAGCGTGATGAAAACTAGCTTGACGATAATTCCCATGTGTCCTCTAGAGTGCTTTTCTCATTATAAGAATTTGTCCAGGCTTGTCCTTTGCTACAAAAAGGATTGGGCCACCTTGCTGAACTTTATTTACTTTCATTGCTTGTTACCCGTTACAAATTATCCTATCACAAAACTATCTGTTACCTACAATTTCAGTGCTTGGAGAGAATACCTTACTGAAAACCGCTTGTCATTTCCTTCTGCTCCTCGTTGGGTTCGACACTCTCACTTATCGAAAATACTACGATAGATCCCCTACACTTGTGGGTCATCAAGACTCTTTTTTGGCACCGTTGCCGGGGAGTGAAGCGCCTTTGGTGAGTGGAACTTGGTAAGGAAACATTTATATAGTGTGCTGAAATTTATTGTCACTTGTTACTATGGAAACTAATCTTTTGAGGGGCTTGTTCGGGGCATCTTCACCCCGACCAGTAGAGAAAAGAGTTGCTCATCAACCTAATGAACCTACTGAAAATGTTTACTTTGAAATTCCTTCGGGTATGGTAGAGAAACTGCTAGCTAATCCCTTCGCAGGAGATGGAACATTGCATCCCGATTTACACCTTATCTATGTGGATGAAGTTTGTGGATTATTTAAGCTTGCAGGTATCCCCGATGATGTTGTTAATAATAAGGTCTTCCCTTTATCTTTGAAGGGAGACGCATTGACATGGTATAGGCTATGTGATGATACAGGATCCTGGGACTATAAACGATTGAATTGGAATTTCACCAGAAGTTCTATCCTATGCAATGATCGCACCATGCTTGATACTTCCTGTGTTGGTTCTTATATGCTGAAGACTACTGAATTCAAGTGGGATTTATTGGAAAGAATTAAATGCAACTCTAAAGATTGGGGTTCCGATGATGGTAAGGAGTCAGGTATGACACCTAAGTTTGATTGTGTTAAATCTTTTATGGATACCGATGCTTTTCGTGGATTTAGCGCTAAATATGGACTTGACTCTGAGATAGTAGCTTCTTTTTGTGAATCTTTTGCTGCTCATTTTGATCTCCCTAAGGAGAAGTGGTTTAAATATAATCCTCCCACTGAAGTAAAAGTAGTTGCACCTATTTCAGTTGAAGAAAAGACTATCACTTATAATGATCCTATTGTTCCTACTACTTATGTTGAGAAACCACCTTTTCCTGTTAGAATAAGGGATCACGCTAAAGCTTCAACTGTGGTTCGTAAGAGTAATACTAGAACATATACACCTCCTGAGCAAATTAAAGTTGAACCTAGTATTGCTATGGTTAAAGATCTCTTGGATGATAATATAGATGGGCATGTTATTTACTTCTGTGGTGAAACTGCTAATATTGCTAAACCAGATGCTAAGACACATAGACCTGTTGTAGGCATGCATGTTATTTCTGTTAAAATAGGAGATCATTGTTATCATGGCTTATGTGATATGGGTGCTAGAGCTAGTGCAATACCTATTTCCTTGTATAATGAAATGATGCATAATATTGCACCCGCTGAGTTAGAAGATCTTGATGTTACAATTTAGCTTGCCAATAGGGATACTATTAAGCCATTTGGGATTGTTAGAGATGTAGAAGTCTTGTGTGGGAGAGTCAAATATCCGGCTGATTTTCTTGTTCTTGGTTCCCCACAAGATGACTTTTGTCCCATTATATCTGGCAGACCCTTATTGAATACTATTAATGCTAAGATTGATTGTGAAAAGGATGTTGTTACAATTGGCTTGGGGGATATGAAACATGAGTTTAATTTTGATAAATTTTGTAGACAACCCCATGATAAAGAATTGCCTAGTAAGGACGAAATTATTGGTCTTGCTTCTATTGCCGTGCCTCCTACTGATCCGTTAGAACAATATTTGCTAGACCATGAAAATGATATGTTTATGAATGAAAGAAGGGAAATAGATGAAGTATTCCTTCAACAGGGTCCTATTCTGAAACACAACTTACCTGTTGAAATCCTAGGGGATCCCCCTCCACCCAAGGGTGATCCCGTGTTTGAGCTCAAACCATTACCAGATAATCTTAAATATGCTTATCTTGATGAAAAGAAGATATATCCTGTTATTATTAGTGCTAACCTTTCAGAGCAAGAAGAGGAAAGATTATTGAAAACTCTGAAGAAGCACCGTGCCGCTATTGGATATACTCTAGATGATCTTAAGGGCATTGGTCCCACTCTATGCCAACACAAAATAAAATTGGAGAAAGATGCCAAACCAGTTAGAGATCCTCAACGACGGTTAAATCCTAAGATGAAAGAAGTGGTAAGAAAGGAGATACTAAAGCTCCTTGGGGCAGGTATAATTTATCCCGTTGCTGATAGTGATTGGGTAAGTCCTGTCCATTGCGTTCCTAAGAAGGGAGGTATTACTGTCCTTCCTAATGATAAAGATGAATTGATCCCGCAAAGAATTATTACAGGTTATAGGATGGTAATTGATTTCCATAAATTAAATAAAGCTACTAAGAAATATCATTACCCTTTACCTTTTATTGATCAAATGCTAAAAAGACTATCCAAACATACACATTTCTGCTTTCTAGATGGTTACACTACAAAAAAAAGACACATCCGTGACATTTTGGGTCGAACGAAACTTTTTTCTGTCATACATATGGCACTTCTATGACGATAATTGTGACAAAACCTGGTATCATCATAGATGTGGTGGGCTCCTACTTCTATGACAAAAAATCATGACAGAAAATGGGTTTTCGTCCTGGGCGGGCCGGAGATGCAGCTCCATGACATTCTTTGGGCCGTCCATGACGGAAAAAACCATGGTAGAAGCAAGGGCGAGGAAAATTTCGGGGAGTTCCTGATTATGGTGAGCGGTCGGGGGCCGAGCGATGCGCGTTTCTCGCATACACGGACGCGCGTGTGTGCGAGGCGTTGGCTCCAACTGAACCCGAGCGAGGCGTTGGGCTCTAAAACTGAACCTGAGCGATTGCACTCCAGGCTACGCGTTACTGAACATCGATGGATGTTAACTGAACCCGATCGAGCGATTCCTTCTCTACTACTGCTAACTGAAGGCGATCGATTGGATGAACAGTGAGCAATGCCGGGGGGGGGGGGGATTGGATGAACAGTGAGCGGTGGGGGTGGATGCAGGACCCCGTGGCGTTGCCTCTGGATGAATAGGACGACCCCGTGGAGGGCTGGATGAACAGTAGACGATGGAGGGATGCCCGTGGAGGGGTGGTTGAAAAGTAGCCGGTCGAGTAGCGTGCGGTGGAGGCTGGATGAACAGGAGCCCGTGGAGGCTGGAGGAGGTCGACGGTAGCCCGTGGAGGCTGGAGGAGGTCGACGGTGGAGATGAACAGTATCCCGTGGAGTCCCGTTTTGCGGTATGCCACACCCCTCCCGATGAACAGGACCCCCGTTTCGACTGTAGCGCTCCAACACAAGTCCGTTTCATCTGTTTTGCGGTACGCCACACTCCTCCCGATCAACAGGACCCCCGTTTCGACCGTAGGAGGTCCGTTTCCTCCGTTTTGCGGTACGCCACACCCCTCCCGATCAACATGACCCCTGTTTCGACTGTAGGAGGATCGTTTCCTCCGTTTTGCGGTATGCCAGACCCCTCCCGAAGAACAGGATCCTGTTTCGAACGTGGCCGGTCAAACACAAGGCCGTTTCCTCCGTTCTGCGGTACGCCAGGCCTCGTTTCCATCGCCTGTTCCATCTAAGCCGATTGGCTTCCACGCGTTCCGTTGCCTCCCGATGAACACGACACATTCCGTTGCCTCCCCATGAACACGACGCATTCCGTTGCCTCCCCATCAACACGACGACGATGTTGTTTCTCCATTCCGACCCAGCCATGTACACGAGCCCTGGCCGTACGTATGCGTGAGTAGGCGTTCGAGACCCTGCCCGTATGTACGTACGTGGCCGTATTTTCTTGCACCCTGGCCGCTGTACGTATGTGTACATGCTACGTGCGCGCCTCTACTACGACACGTGCGCGCCTCCACAATGACCAGTCTGTACATACACGTTCGCGACCAGAATGACAACGCTACGTACGCTTCGACCAGGTGGGTCCCGACTGTCAGGCACTTCCTTGCCTGCAAAGATGTAGCTGGTGGGTCCCAGCAGTCAGGGGGGCGAATCATTTTTTTGCCGGACGCACTTCCTTGCGTGCGAAGATGTAGCTGGTGGGTCCCAGCAATCAGGGGGAAACATTTTTTTTGCGAAATACGGTGGCCCGTCCGGTGGGTCCCCGCTGTCAGGTGGAGGAATAATTATTTTGCGCGTAATAAGGAGGCACTTCCTTGCTTTGGCCGTGGACCCAGCTGCCAGCCTCTCCACGTAGAGTCCACGTCCGATGGAAGCCGTTCCTTGACCATGTTGACCACGCCGCACCGAGAGCACCAGGGCGGTGGACGACGGCGAGGCCTAGGAAGGGGACGACCTGGAGCTGGGGAAGACACGGCAATGGATGCCCACGCGTAGAGAAGTACGAGGGTTCACTGGTTCGCTGCGGTGTGAGGCTGCCATCGATGCAGAGTAACAGGGGGTGTGGGTGAGTAGAGGGATGGCCTGGCCAGCGGTGGGAGTAGTAGGGTGCGGTGAGGCCTCCGCCGCATCGCAGCCGGCTACGGGAGGCAGGAGCACGAGGCACGACCGGCGCTGGTTTGGGCGGCTGGAGCAAGAAGACCAGAGGTTGAAGAAGCACTACGGCCGTTGGATGAACATTGTATGGTAACAGGAGCTTAGAATCGTTCATATTGACAAAGTTGACAAAGCCCTCCGTCCCCGTCAACTTGGTAGGCCCACAAGTCAGCCTCACACTATGCTGGGTTCCAGCTGGCAGGGGGAGTATTCATTTTTTTGTGCGTAATAAGGAGGCACTTCCTTGCATGCGAATATAGCTGGTGGGTCCAACCTGTCAGCGAGGGGCACGTTTTTTTGCGAATACAGAGGCCCTTCCGGTGGGTCCCAGATGTCAGGTGGAGGAATCATTATTTTGCACGTAATAAGGAGGCATTTCCTTGTGTGCGGCCGTGGACCCAGCTGCCAGCCTCTCCACGCACAGTCTACTTCCGATGGTGTCGTTCGTTGACCACGCCACGCCGAGCGCATCCAAGGTGGTGGACGACGGCGAGGCCTCGGACAGCAATGAGCCGGAGATGGGAAGACGCGGGAGTAGATTCGCAGTCGGACGAGGGTTAACTGGTTCTAGTGCGGTGTGGTTCGACAGTCAGTGGAGAAGAACATGAGGTGTGGAGGGGTGGAGGGATGGCCTGGCCAATGGTAGAGTAGCGCTTCATAGCGAAGCGTGCTAAGCAAAGCTGCTAGCAGCAGGAGGCGGGAGGTGGTCCTAGCGGCGGTGGAGGAAGAACACGAGAGATTGAAGATGGATGCCGGTCATTGGATGTAAATCCAACGACTAACATCTCAGAATCATTTGTTGACTAAATTGACAACGACTTGCGTTGGCTTCGACCTATTGGCCCACATTTCGGCCTCCAAAAATGTGGCACATATTCAACCCATTTTTTCAGAATTTACAGTCTTTTTTTGCGCGGTAGAATTTACAGTCAATTTGATATTTTTTTGAATTACGGCCATTAGCTGGGCTGGGTGAACAAATAATGTAGCGTCCATGCGGCCCATTTATTTTATTTCCTAAAAAATTACAGGCCATTTGCACTTTCTTGAAATACACGATTTTGTTGGGCTGATTCTAATTACAATGTTGGGTTGGGCCAGCAATGTTATCAAAAAATAAAAAGGGGCTGAGCATTTTGTTATAAATATATTTAAATAATAAGTGATATTATTACATTCGTCCTTAAATCTTACCAAGCTTTTGTACACAATCACTAGGATTTTTGTGCCAAAACAATCCAGGATTTTATTGTTAAGAATTTTTTTTATAAGTTACTAAGATGTGGGATATTGTTTTCTTACATATGTAAGTATCTGTTAAATATATGATGACAATAAAAATAATATATAATAACATATAAAATTAATTAAATATATATAATATAGTTAGAAGGGAAACATAAGTTGGACCTGGCGTTCCTATTCTTATATACAAAATTAGAATAGACCTCTGCGTTTTCTTCAAAAAAACATAAATGGGGCTGCCGATATTCAGGAAAAATAAAACCTCGGATGGGAGGTCCATAGGTCGGTCGATACATGACGGCCCTCAAGAAAATACAAACAGGCCTATGGACCTCCCATCTGAGGTCGTGGGCTGCGCATGTTAAAAATGAAAGCCTAGACGGGGCAGCCCAAATCCCAGTTGATACTTGCTAGCCCAGTGATAATAAATGATACCTGCCAGCTCCCCGGCTTCGTTGTGAATTTATCTCCTATAGTAACTACGTTGAAGCACCTAAAAAAATGTAACTATGTTGACAAACCTGTGGGCCCAATGTCAGTATAGCATTAGGAGGAAGTATTTTTTCGATGAGGCACTTGCTTGCGTACGGCCATAGACCTGGTGGGTCCCGATTGTCCGCCTCTCCACGTACAATCCTTTCCAGATTCCTCTCATTTGTTCAGCATGTTCACAACGGCAGACAACGGCGTCGCGGCGAGTGCACAAAGGCGCAGGAGGGGATTCGACCACCAGAGGAAGTGCCTTATTATTAACGAAACTACTGAACTAGCCTAGTGGCCAAGTGACACTACCCGACAGCTGTTCCGCCCAGGTTCGATTCCACCTCACACATGTGGGTCCCCATTGTCATCTACGCACACCACGTCCAACACTTGCCAAAACTTCGTCCCTCGTTTTCTCTGTGTTTCGCACACTCGACATTGTGTGGGCATTTTGACTGTGCATCATATGAAGATGTGCTATGCATGAATGTTGATCAACATGATGTTAACTGGCTAGTAGTTCCATTTTTGACCATGAATAAAACTTCCAACATGATGTTAACCCTATTTGAAAAGGCCGGGTTAATATAAATGCTCTGTCTCTTAAAGTTGTAGTTTCTTATCTGAAACTGAACTTGCAGTTTCTTATCTGAAACTGAAACTTGCAGTTTCTTCTCTGAGAATCACGTTGTCTGCACTTTTATACTCCTATGAAACTACATTTTTTAAGTGCTAAAAATAGATCTCTAGAATTCATAAAATACTTCATATGCTCAATACTGCAAATCTGAAATTCAAAAGACATTCATATCTGAAAGTACTCTCAAAATACACAACACAAAACACAATTCAAAACCTGCAAATACTGACAACCCTAAGCTCCTCCTGACAATTCACAACCTGCCCGACTATTGGGCTGGGGGGGGGGGGCAGTTGTCGGTGTCAAAACAGGCAGATCTCGGGTAGGGGGTCCCGAACTGTGCGTCTAAGGCTAATGGTAACAGGAGGCAGGGGACACGATGTTTTACCCAGGTTCGGGCCCTCTCGATGGAGGTAATACCCAACTTCCTGCTTGATTGATCTTAATGATATGAGTATTACAAGAGTTGATTTAGCACAAGATCATAGAGGCTAAACCCTAGAAGCTAGCCTATGATTATGATTGTTGTTGTCCTACAGAATAAACCCTCTGGTCTATATAGATACTGGAGGGGGCTAGGGTTACACGAGTCGGTTACATAGAAGGAAATCTACACATCCGAATATCCAAGCTTGCCTTCCATGCAAAGGAGAGTCCCATCTGGACACCGGACGAAGTCTTCAATCTTGTATCTTCATAGTCCAATAGTCCGGCCAAGGTATATAGTCCGGCTGTCCGAGGACCCCTTAATCTAGGACTCCCTCAGTAGCCCCTGAACCAGGCTTCAATGATGATGAGTCTGGCGTGCAAATTGTCTTCGACATTGCAAGGCGGGTTCCTTCTCCGAATACTCCATAGAAGAATTAGAACACAACAACCGTCTCCGGATCCGCAAAACAAATTCCACATACCACCGTAGAGAGTATTATTTTCCACAAATCTAAACTGCCGGGAGCTTTTACGATATCACGCCATGGTCCGGTCTTTATTCAAACCGTTTCTATCACCAGCCACTACACGCGTTGCGAGGCAGTTTTATTGGCACGTCTTGTCGAAGCAGAGATCGTGTCCCCTTTATCACAGGATTCTCATCAATACAGGTGTGGGTAACTCAACTATGTTTGTTTAATATGACTCCTCAATTTTAGGCAAGTCCCAAACGGTCACGCGGGGGACGCTTGATATTCGTCCTCTTTATAAAAGGGGGTCCAAGGCCTGTCCTTTTCTTTCCACGCTCAATCCTTCCCCTCCCGTACCTCGAGTTCCAACACCAAAGGCTCAAGCTAAAGCACTTCGGCCCTTTGACCATGTCCGGATCCAATCAAGGCCCGTGGATGGCCTCCTCCGTCACAGAGGAGGACATCGAAAAGCTTAGGGAGGCCAGGTATCTCACCGCCGAGATTCCGCACAGGCTACCTGCTCCAGGGCAGGTCGTCCCCACTCCCGAACCCAACGAGAGCGTTGTTTTTATCTCCCGCTTTCTCTGAGGGCTAGGTTTTAGCGTTGATCCCTTCGTAAGAGGGCTCATGTTCTATTACAGACTAGATTTCCACGATCTAGCTCCGGATTCCGTCCTTCACATCTCGTCGTTTATTGTCGTGTGTGAAGCCTTCCTCCACATCACCCTCACTTCGGCCTATGGCTCAAGACCTTCAATGTGAGGCCGAGGGTGATCGAGGGGCGTCACGCGGAGTGCGGAGGCGCTATAATAAGCAAAGGCGCCAACGGCCAATGGCCAAAGGGCTCTTTCATGGAGACTTCTGATTTATGGCAGCGGGAGTGGTTTTACATCACCGCTCCCAGAGGTACAAAGCGGGTGGCTGCTCCAGCGTTCTGCCCGGGCCCTCCACCACAACTTGCATCATGGGTTAACAAAGGGTTGGACTGGGGGCCGGCAAATGACGTGCCGACATTGCAAAGCCGCATCTGAGACCTTCTCAAGAGGGATGTCAGTCTTGCCAAGATAATGCAAGTGATGCTGGTTTGTTGGGTCCCGCCCTGCCAATGCCGTCCTCTCCGTATGTGGGAGTTCAACCCGGAAGGACCGCGAACCGTTCAACAATTCCTTGGCATGACGCTCAAAGGGATGTACGAGTTATTCTTAGGATCACGAATAAAGTGTCCGAACACCACCAAGGACGTGGGTCTCAATTGTAACCGCCCGGATACCCCGGTAAATACTTTTGCTGCCGAACACACCATCCTTTATGTTTATTATAACTTCATTTTAAAGAAATGTTCTCTGCCAGGACTGGCTGAAGAAGGCAGAGAGGATTAGGTATCCGGTTCCTCTTCCCGAAGGCTCGCCGAATCCTTTGTTGACCAGGATGCTTGACCGCGCGCCATATCAGGTGCCATCAGGCAAAGATGAGGGGAGGAATAGAGAAGCCATAGATGGGCCTAATTTTTTACACATCCAGATTGGAGGAGTAGGTGCCTCCGCGAAAGAGGATAATCGGGGAGGGGAATCTAAAATCCCTTCTCCTCAAGGTAAGAAAAGGGCCGCCTCCGAAGATTTGGAAACAGAGGCTTCTAAACGAGGGAAGAAGACCTCACAAGGGGACCGGCCCTCCACCGAGCCGTAAGTGAAAGAGTACTTTGGTAGACATACCCCATTTATTTTCTCAGGATAATGACCGAAACGTATTTGTTGCAGTCCGGCTCGTAGCCCTTCTCCACAGAGCTCGTCCTTGGGGGATCTTCCCCCGGAGATGATGGAGAGCGATTCGCCTCCCCCTGCCTCCCCATCACATGGGGCGGACGACCCCGAAGTGTCGTCACGGAGGATTTCTCCTGATCCACCAAGGCCAGAAGTTGACACTTCGGCTTCCCGGAGTCTGGAATATCCAGCTACCAAGGAGAGCTTTAGGAGGAGTCCGGGATTGTCCGGCACACAGCCGGACACCCTAATGGGCCTTCTGGAGCGAGCGGCCATCTCCGAGACGCATCATGCCTTAATGGGCACGGTAGTTGAGAGGATTTCATCCGTGAAAAACGGTTTGAACGAAGCTTTTACGAGTCTACTAAGAGGCTTTGAGGTACGCAAAAAATGTATTTTTGATGGTTCCGCACATGCTAAGTGTGCTCTATATGGATAGTATCCCCTGAGACTCTGGTTGCCATCAACGTGGCAGACAGAGGATCATAATCTCTGTTATTAATCGCGCTGCTTTATGTGCAGGTGGCTGAGGGTCCGGCGGCCGACCAATCTGCTGATTTTGCCGAACTAAAGCGGCAGCTAGACGTGGCCGATGCTGACATCACGCTCGGCTTGACGAGGCCCAGGGTATGTATATTCGGCTTGTCAGCAAATCTTTAAGAGGAGCATGATGCTAGTATCTGTAATATGCTGTGACTGCAAATGGAGCTGCTGCCGTGGAGACCCTTCGGGCGGAGCTTGCCTGAGCCAAGGAGCAAGCCCAGACAAGTGATGTGGCTGCTCTGAAGGCGGTCGAGGAGTTAAGAGCCGAACAGGCTGCTCACCGCCGGAGCGAAGAAAAGATAGCCCAGATGGCTACCGCACTGGAAGATGCCGCCAACCGCCGTGAGCTCCTTGAAAAGGAAATCAAACAAAAGCGGCGGGCCTGAAGAAGGCCCTGGAGGCAGCCAAGGAAACCGGCTCTGAAATGAGGGGGATGAGGGAGGAGCTTCGTGAGGCCGGAGATATCGTGGCTCAAAAGCCCTATCTCTGGCGGATGAAATTCGGAGATCCGAAGTATGCCCCTCTGGATCAGTTGTGGAGTGCGGCGGACGCATACGCGGACCTGGCAAAGAGTGCTGCTGATGCGTCCGAGTTTTACAAAGATCGGAAGGACCATAAGGCTGAGAGGTTATTCTGGTCGCAGTTCTGTGCCCCGACGCGTCCGCTGCCATTGAATGAAAAGATGGCCGCATGGGCCGAACTCCACAGGTTATCCGGGCTTGCTATGAGGTCTGTCGTGGATCATCTTTGGGCACAAGGACCAAGGCCGGACAACTATTTTGGATTGGTGTAACAATTCCTTGGTGCTGTGTCGCATATCGATGCTGTGAAGAGGTCGACGTGCATAGAGGGTGCGCGGATGGCTCTTGCCCATGTTAAAACATACTGGGCTAGGATGGAAGCCACCGCTATTGCAACCCGGAGTGTGGCGGACGGCCAGGATCCGGCCGAGCACTATTTCGAAGAAGTCTTAGAAGGCGCCCGTTTAATAGAGGCTCAGTGCTCGAAGAGTGCCATGTTTGAATGACATGTATCACGATTGTAAAGACAATGTTATTTTGGTTATAAAGGCTGTTTTTATACTTTTTCCCGAAAGTATTATGATGCCTCCTGTGTGGCCGTTTATGTATATATATATCCTGAAAGTTTGCAGTTGTCGGCTTCAGCCCCCACGCATATAATGCGGAGGTGTTCGAGAAAATGCATAGTCACACTTGATCCAACGTCTTGGTCCGTTAAGGAGGTGATAGCGTGGCGAACCAGGCAATCGGACTATATAGCTTTAACACTTTCACTTAGCCTTAGGAGTTTGATGGTGGGGCTACTATATAGCCCTTGGTACTTTCGCGTTCAGCCGGATATGGTGCGCGTATGTACGTGACCGGGAAACCAGTCCTTCGTTAATGCGGAGGAATCATGAAGATTCCGCTGGGTCATCGAGTGGTTGACCAGTCTCGCGCTGTATCATGACAGTCAGTTTTCGGCTTTCTCTACTGAGGTGCTCGTCCAGGTGAACCGGGGCACAATCGTAGTAGTTCTCCCGGTGCCGCCTTAGCCGATAGAACGGAATGTAAGGTAGCAAAACACGGGAGCCGGGAAAACCCAACATTTGACCAAAGAATGATTCAGAGCTGATGCATATAAGGCCAAACTCGCGACGCCGAACACTGCCTAAGGTATTCAGACTTTATAATGTGCACTGGGCTGAATAACGCCCTTAACAATAAGCCCTGAGTTTCCAGGTATGAGCAGTAGTCTGGAGTTACAAAAATGCCGAAAACGCTAGTATCCCTCCCAGTTGTATAAAGTTTCCGGAGGGGAAGAAGCAACAAGAGATGTTAAAAAGGTTTACGCAGGGTCTTAATCTAAAAAGAAACCTTTGTGCGGGGCCCTGCTGCATGTCTGCGCCTTTATCTCCGTTGTGCCATATCCTGGAAGGGTGTAGCACGATGATCATCTGTAAAAGAAAAAACCCAGGTGAAAGGCTTCGTGCGAGGTGTTAGTTAATCTGAATGAACCATAAAAATGCGATATGCTATGGTATTGATAGGGTCGATCCAAACTATGGGCTCTTTTGCGAGCAGCCCCTAGCATCTTTTATGGGGAAATCCCAACTGGGCTGTTACATTAGGTGGAGTGTCGGACTCGTCTAACTGTGTCCGTGGTCTTGACGACCAGCCGTTAGTCCTGGTTGGAGGGACCGCTCAGTGTTCGGCTACTAGAGCCGCCACATATTCTTCCGCGCGTAAGGAACGCTCTATGTTTCCACTAACTATGATGACGCCGCGTGGACCGGGAATCTTAAGTTTGAGGTAGGCGTAATGCGGTACTACATTAAAATGAGCAAAGGCCGTTCGTCCGAGTAGTGCGTGATAGCCACTCCGGAATGGAGCGATGTTGAAGGTTAATTCCTCACTTCTGAAGTTGTCGGGGGAACTGAATACAACCTCTAGTACTAGAGAGCCCGTAAAGTGGGCCTCAACGCCTGGTATTACTCCTTTAAAGGTAGTGTTACTTAGGCTGATCCTTGAAGGGTCTATCCCCATTTTGCGGACAGTGTCCTAATATATCAGGTTTAGACTACTGCCGCCGTCCATGATGACTCGTGTGAGATGGTATCCGTCAATTATTGGGTCGAGCACCAAGGCAGCCGATCCTCCATGCCGGGCACTAGTCGGATGGTCCCTACGATCGATGGTGATCGGGTAGGCTGACCAGGGATTAAATTTGGGGGCGACGGGCTCAATAACGTATACGTCTCTGAGTCTGCGTTTGCGCGTTCTCTTAGGAATGTGAGTTACGTAAATCATATTCACTGTTTTGACTTTTGGTGGGAATTTTTTCTGTCCTCCAGTGTTCGGCTGACGAGGCTCATCCTCGTCTTCACTTGGCGTCTCCCTCCCCTTTTGTTCGGCATTCAGCTTGCCGGCCTGTTTGAAAACCCAACACTCTCTATGGGTCTGGTTTGCAGGTTTTTCGGAGGTGCCGTGAATCTGACATAATTTGTCTAGAATCTTGTTTAGGCTGGATGGTCCATCTCTGCTGCCTTTAAATGGCTTCTTCCGTTCACCGGGTCGAGAGCCCCTGAATCCGGCATTGACTGTCGTATTATCTGGGCTGTCATTATTGTTTCGACGCTTGTTTTTGTTGCGTTGCGGCTTCCCGTTGCCATCCCTGACTTCGGATGTGCTCGGGTTGCTGGTGCCGCTACGGGCCAGCCAGCTGTCCTCGCTTGCACAAAGTGGGTCATAAGGCTTGTTAAGGCTGCCATCATCCTCGGCTTTTCTTGGCCGAGGTGTCTGGCAAGCCATTCGTCCCGGATACTGTGTTTGAAGGCCACTAAGGCCTCGGCGTCCGGACAATCGACTATTTGATTTTTCTTAGTAAGAAACCTGTTCCAGAGCTTTCGGGCTGACTCTCCGGGCTGTTGAATTATATGACTTAGGTCGTCAACATCCGGAGGCCGGACATAGGTCCCTTGAAAATTGGCCCTGGAAGCATCTTCGAGCTCTTCCCAACTTCCAATTGAGTTTTCGGGAAGGCTTTTCAACCAGTGTCGAGCTGGTCCCTTTAATTTGAGGGGTAGATATTTGATGGCGTGGAGATCGTCTCTGCGAGCCATGTGGATATGAAGGATAAAGTCCTCGATCCAAACCCTAGGGTCTGTAGTTCCGTCGTATGCCTCTATATTCACGGGTTTAAACCCCTCTAGAAATTCATGATCCAGCACCTCATCGGTGAAGCACAGCGGGTGTGCAGCACCCCTGTATTTGGTTGTGTCGTGGCATGCTGTCGACGGTTGTTGTGTTCGGTTCTAATTCCAAGCTGGTATTCGATCGATGTGATCGTTTCGGTAGCTCTGATCCTGTGCCGGAGCGTGCTTTCTAGATCCGTAGATGGATCTGGCCATACCGGACTTTCTGTCCAGGAGCTCACGTAAATCGTGTGCTGACTTGTGGGTGGCGTCATTAGCCGTCTTGTCACGGCCACAGGGCGGTCGGTTTGGCTGATCGGTCATTTTTGGCTGAGTGGGCTCTATGGCCTCGTCGTCGAATTCGGGCAGCAGCTTGCGCTTTGGATAGCTCTTTGTGTGGCGATCGTCGCCGTATTTTTCTTCTGTGTCGAGCACTTTGTTCCACCTGCGGTTGAGCGTATCTTGCGCGGCCTTAAGCCTTTGCTTCTGCTTCTTTAGGCTCCTCGCGGTGGCGATAAGCCTTCTGTGGAGGTTCTCTTGTTCCAAGAGTTTTTCTGGGATGATGAGTGCATCATCGTCCGGGCTGTTCTCCTCTCCAGAGACAGGTTGTTGAATTTTACCCTCGAGATCGGCATTATCTGACGTCGGCTCCGGACTGTTTTCACCGTCCCCTGGCTCACCCTGCTCCATCACTGGGTCCATGGGGTCATCGTTTCCTTTGGAATCAACCGGGGTATTATTATTTCTTGCGCTGTTGTCGTTGTTTTTACTGTGGCAGGATTTAGAGTGGCGTCTACGGTGCCGCTTTGGTGGCTTATCGAGGGGATTATCCTTCGTTGTATAATCACCATCGCCTTCTTTTGGTGTGCCCACCATGTATATATCGTATGATGAGGTGGCAGTCCAGCGCCCAGTGGGCGGTGGTTCATGTTCTTCTCCTGCGTCGTCGTAAATACCGTCGACGTCTTCGGAGTCGAAATCGAGCATGTCGGTTAAGTCATCGACAGTGGCTATGAAGTGGGTGGTGGGTGGGGAACGGATTTCTTTGTCGTCCCCTTCCCACCCGAGCTGAACATTGTTCGGCCAGGAATCTCCTGACAAGGAAAGAGACCTAAATGAGTTTAGTACATCACCTAGGGGCGAGTGCTAAAAAATATCCGCGGCGGTGAACTCCATGACCGGTGCCCAATCAGACTCGATAGGCACAGAAGCACGCGGTTCGGCCCTGTGGCCGGGGACGAGTCTGAGGGTCCGATGACACCCCTTTCACAGGAGGTGGAATCAGTGTTCGGCTCCAACGCCGGTGAGTGTGCGGCCTCCATGGCAGGGTCTATCCACCCGTCCGCGGAAGGCATGATCTGCTCCGGATTGATTCCCGGCGCCAATGCGGGTGCGATCTCCCGTATACTGTCCGACGGCAGATCAAAGGCATGTCCGTCATGACTGTTCGGCGCACCTGTCATGGGCTCGAATCCGTCGAAGATCAAGTCTCCGCGAACGTCGGCAGTATATTTTAAGCTTCCAAACCTGACCTAATGGCCTGGGGCGTAGCTATCGATCTGCTCCAGATGGCCAAGCGAGTTAGCCCGCAGTATGAAGCCGCCGAATACGAAGATCTGTCTGGGAAGAAAAACCTCCCTTGGACCGCATCATTGAAGATGATCGAGGGAGCCATCAAGCCTTATCGTGACGGCATAGTGGAACTCACAATGAAAGCACCAATGTCGGTGTCAAAACCGGCGGATCTCGGGTAGGGGGTCCCGAACTATGCGTATAAGGCTAATGGTAATAGGAGGCAGGGGACACGATGTTTTATCCAGGTTCGGGCCCTCTTGATGGAGGTAATACCCTACTTCCTGCTTGATTGATCTTGATGATATGAGTATTACAAGAGTTGATCTACCACGAGATCATAGAGGCTAAATCCTAGAAGCTAGCCTATGATTATGATTGTTGTTGTCCTACAGACTAAACCCTCCGGTTTATATAGACATCGGAGGGGGCTAGGGTTACACAGAGTCGGTTATAGAGAAGGAAATCTACACATCCGAATATCCAAGCTTGCCTTCCACGCAAAGGAGAGTCACATCTGGACACGAGACGAAGTCTTCAATCTTGTATCTTCATAGTCCAACAGTCCGGCCAAGGTATATAGTCTGGCTGTCCGAGGACCCCTTAATCCAGGACTCCCTCAGCAGTCCCCTCCTATTCCTCGGCGGCAGACAGCCGCCCCGTGAGACGATGTGAACAGCGAGGGAGAGGATGGCAGGGAAGCGTTGTCGGGCCAACTGCTTTTCTCCTCTTGTAGTTGGGTTCGGTCGACAAAGACTCCACCAGCTCACTCTGGCAGGACACCCTCACAAACGGCACCCTGTAGATGCTCGATCCTTCAATCTCTGGTGGATGCTTCATCTGGGATCGATACTCCCACCACCGCTCCCTCACGATTAGATTCGGTGAATCTGTTTGCTCCATGGCCTAGAGGAGCAGCTCTATGTACTCCGGTGTGACTCCCTTCGGGAGTATCGCCGCCTTTTCGCTCTGTTGCAGATATTTGGCCATGGATGTCGCCGTCGCCGCTAGTTGGTCCTTGTTGTCAAACCAAGACTGTATCTCCAACATCCTAGCTAGCTTCACAGGGTCGCCGTCTGCGATCCTCACGTATTGGTTGTACTCCTCCATCGATCTACTTCTCCACAACACCTTCACTCACCGGCGGTGGTTTTTGAATGGAAGAGGAGAGGAGCAGCACTGGTTTTGGATTAGAACGGGAGAGGAGCGACGCTGGTTTTGGACTGGAACAGGAGAGGAGGGGCGGTGGTTTTGAAATGGAAGAGGAGAGGAGCGGCGCTGGATTTAGATTGGAACATGAGAGGAGTGGCGGTGGTTTAAGAGGAGAAGAGCGGAAGAGCGGTGCTGGTCTTGGAAGTATTTTTTTGTTTTTTTGCGTATTTTGGGTCAAAGTTTGACCACGTACTGTATTTGACAAGCAAAATGTGAATGCATGTCACCAAAAATTGTATCGTTTGGTTCGTATCTGAATGTACTTTCAAATTATATTATTTTTACAATGTATAACATATATTTTATGTGAGAAATTCATGGTCAATTATGACCCAGAATAAAAGGGAGACTAGTTAATGTGGGGTCGCTTTCTTAATTGAAGGGTAAATTGATTTTGATTTTGATCCAGTCACAGCGCGCCGGCCATCTCGTCCAATCCTAAATCGCTGCCGCACACTCCTCTCCCTCTTCTCCATTGCAAAACCACCTCCTCTCCTCTCCATCATATCCATTCCAAAACCACCGTCTCACCTCTCCCTCTTCTGATCTTCTCCATTGCAAAACCACCTCCTCTCCTCTCCCTCTTCTCCATTGCAAAACCACCTCCTCTCCTCTCCCTCTTCTCCATTGCAAAATCACCTCCTCTCCTCTCCCTCTTCTGATCTTCTCCATTACAAAACCACCTCCTCTACTCTCCCTCTTCTCCATTGCAAAACCACCTCCTCTCCTCTCCATCATCTCCATTCCAAAACCACCGTCTCACCTCTCCCTCTTCTGATATTCTCCATTGCAAAACCACCTCCTCTCCTCTCCATCATCTCCATTCCAAAACCACCATCTCGCCTCTCCCTCTTCTCTATTGAAACACCACCGTCTCTCCTCCCATCTTCCAAATCTAGCACCGGACCACTCAGAAGGACATTTATGGAGAGGATGCAGCAGCGAATCAGGCAGATCACCGGCGGCGACCAGGAAAAGTTAGCCAGGTTGAAGGAGATCCTTACTTGGTTTGACAATTAGTGGGAGATTTCAAGGACGGTGCGGGCCATGTGGCAATGTATGCGAAAGAGCGAGACGACGGCGATGTACATGTACTCCTCGGCGGCAGTCACGCCGCAATCCTCCGAGTTCATTGAGTATCTCCTCTGGGCGATGGAGCAGACAGATTCGCCCGAGGCGACAATCAGGCGGAGGTGGTGGGCGTACAGGTCGAAGGTCGAGCACCCAGAGGATAACGAATCTATCGAGTATGGTGTGTCGTTCGTGAGGGTGCACAGCCAGCCGGAGCCACAGGAGTATTCGTTCTCCCACCGCAAGAAGACGCCGTATGGCGTGACGTTGCTTCCCCGCCATTCTTCACGGTTCCCTGGATGCTCGCCTCATTTCAACTGCAGTGGTAGGGTTTAAGGTAAGCTTCGCACTAACCTAATCTTCCACCTGCTCATGCTTACAATCAGTGTGACAACTAATGAAAATCATGCTCACAATCAGTCTCCGAGTACTACGCCAATCACCCTAAAATAGCCCTGGACCTTTGGGTCAAAGTTGTGACACAGTGTACAAATAAATAAAAATAGATTGGTGCTTCTTTCAGAAAAGAGTACTCCCTAGAAAACTGCCAATATAAGCTACTAGTATTTGGTAAGAGGATTTGCTGCCGAGAAAGATCCGTCCACAGAGAGCGCCACACATCCCACTGGTGGTGGTGGATGCCAATGCGTGCATGCAGCATGGTTGGTGTCGGTAATTTTTACTCGACACACCTCGCACTCTGCATATATGCCGGTTCCACACGTACATTTGTGCAGTTCCACCAAAATGCAGCTGAATAACCCTATTTGCACAGATAATGAAAAAGCGTGATTACATTATAGTGGCACTAGTTGATGAAACACACAAAATAAATAGAAGAAAATATTGCGATAGTATCATAGTATGCCATGCTGCGAGGGCGAGATGGGCCCTGCGACGCCTCATACGGTATGCCTCATACTGGACATCGTCCCAAGTCTCCCAGATACACCTTCTGCCAGTGATGAACATCAGTGTACAGCGGTAGTACAAGGAGGCACATTGAGACATTCAGATCTCTATTTTTGTACAGATCAACTAAAATTTTGCGAGATGACAAGAAACCTTTTTTTAGATTTCTCACCACAACTACAGCCATGTACAACACAGCCTGCACGATATGTAGACGATAGCCAATCCAGGTGTGTCTGCTGGAGTCTGGTCACATGCATGGACGAACTGATCTTCCGTGTCTTGCAGGGATCGTCCAGGCACCAACGTAGTACAACACTTCTCTAGTACTATCGCTCGTCTCCCTCTTCTATTAAGTTACCCGACTTGCGGGGCCGGGGGGTGTGCCTATGGTCGGTTCTCAATTGCGGTCCCAAATGTGTGTGCAAACGCAATATGACACGTGTTCCATTCGGAGAGCAGCGTGCCAGACCGACCGACCGTCTGGGGTGCGACGCGAACGCGACGGGCGTGTTGTATACTCCGTACATGTGTACCGCCGTTTTTCTAGAGGCTTTGCTCCATGGCGCAATCCATGGATACAAAATTAGTATACTGTACTATTTAAAAGTCGAGGGCGGGGCTTTTCCTGCGCGGTAGGCGGCGGGGCAGTTCCACCTAGTCGGTTCGACAAAGACAGAAGAAGACGAGGGAGTAGGCTGCTGCAAATGTAGGGCTGTGTGATTTGACAGCGAGTTACTGCTGGACAGGTGGGGCCATGTGATTTGACTTGCCATTATCATTTTAACTGCGGCGCTACGACTGGCGTGAGTCTCCTGATTCCTGACCACCTCCATACAGGTGCCTCTCCCAATGCTCCACCATGTAGTAGAGGCTGGCTCTTGGATGAGAGCCTACTTCTCCACTTTTTCCTTGCCTCTCTTTCCTCCACATATGCAAAAATGCCATGTAAAGAGAATATTGTACTTACTTGCTCCTACAGGTGCTAAGCTTGCCACATAGGCATAAAGTCTGATGTGGTAAGTTAATCAAGAAGAGAGATACTAGTTTGGTGACCCAAGGAAGAAATGGTGCTAAGCACATGTACCTAGGTGAAAAGACAATTTTGTGTCTATAGCTAATTAAATGAAGCAAACTTAGCAACAAAAAACTAAGAAGCACACCATTTCATTGGAAGAGGTCACTCCTTGGCAAATGCAATAAATACTAGTACGCCCTGTGTCCCATAATATAAGAACGTTTTTGGCACTACACGGAGTACGAAGAAAGAGATAGAGAGAAGTAAAAAAAATTACACTTATAGCCAACCTTATAGCTAACCTTGTTGTAGTATGAGTGACTAAGTGATGACTATGTATAACATGCCAACATCAGATAGCCTAACACACCGTGTTAAATCTCCAAGGGTGCGACCGCGCGTGCAACGCGATGGTCGTGGTAGGCGTGACCATGATACGGGCTGCATGCTAAGTTACTGAAAATTTGCAGAATAACCCTCCCGTGGCAACCGGAAAATTTCCTCCCACGGGCCGGAGTAGGTTTCTCGGTTTGCATGCGGGTTTAACGGAGGGGTTTGATGGAGGCGAGGAGGCGTGTTCAGCTGGGCGTGTAGTGGATGGTGCAGTACTATTCGATTTGACAACTACAACTAGTATAGTACAAAAAACAAAGAAGAGTAGTAGAGATAGAGATAAGAATAGAGACTAGGGAGGAGCACCATCTACTGCTTCGTGGGCTACTCCCGCGCTCCATTCGGCGGCCGCAACGTCCCCTACAGCCACTCCCTCCTGCGCTCCATTCGGCAGGCGCTGTTGACATTTGGGGAGCGCACTCTTGTGACTGCTAGCAGCGATGACTTCACCGATGATGACTTCTTCCCCGACCTCGGCAACCGCTTCCTCAACGACATGGGCGACAACCTCAACGCCAATGGTGCTACTCCCGTTGCACCGTACGTGTTTCTGTCCTTCTTGTTCGAAATCATGGTAGAATGTCCTAGACTCGATCTGTTCATCTACTATGCTAGTCCGCATGATTAGTTTAATCTCTATTATAGCTGTCATGATTTATTTTGTAGTAAATCTCGTAGTAACTAGCTCATATATTCAACTGGAGAAACGTCCCCTACAGCCACTCCCATTTCATGGACGGCCTAGTCGATGCCTCCAAGGAGCCCTTCATCTACTGCTATGAGTGCCCGGTGCCGTTTTGGGGCTCGCCGGCGGACATCCTGCATCACCTGACGCAGGCGTGCAGCAATCACTACTGGCCCTTGGCGAAGAACATCAAGTATGAGACGTGCTACCCGTTCACCGTGCCAGAGTCGCTGGAGGATCAGTGCCGCCTGCTAGTATCGGAGGAGGACGGCAGCGTCTTCCTCTTGATCGTGGCCACTAGCAAGGCCCACACAGGCCGCCGCCACATCTCTGTAGTGTGTGTCAGGGGCGACGCCGCTAATGCTGACACTGACACGAGGCCGATGTATGGGTGCGTGCTCACTATTACTACCCCTCGAAGGTACGTGGGCGCCGACACTGGCTACATCAAGCTGACTTGGACTCTGCCGAGCTGGGACCTTCCCGCCGATGTGGACATGGAAGACGCATGGTATTATTTGACCCCCAACAATGTGCATGGGGACTCCAAGGAGGTTCACCTGGACATCTGCATTGCTAAGTTAAATGTTGATCATTAGTCTTCGCTCAATGTAATCCGCTGTCTAAGCATGTGGAGACTTCCATGCATGATCTTGCTCTATTGGAGTATCGCGCATGAATAAAAGTGTATCCATTTATGGTTTAGTCTAGAATCTTCCATGTATGAATTTTTACTACAGTACTGGTGAAAGACTTATGATGAACCATTTCCTGCAAAGCACAATAAGAGTTATTTCTTCACAAGTTTTGTATGCAGGTTGAACAGTTGAACGGTTTTGTTTGCAAAAGATACTTTTTTATCTATTTCACCCGGATGTTTCTAAGCTCTAGAGATGTAATAATATCTGAAGAAACCTATCGATACCTGTTACACATGAGATGACCCCCACATCCTTTGTCAAAATAAACAACACCCCGATCAATGCATTTCACTCTTCCGTGCAACGCACGGGCACCTTACTACTATAGATTAGTACGACCAAAAATTGAACTAACATTATATATAGTACGATAAATGATGATGCATGTCACCTAAAATTATATCATTGAAAACTATGTTCAAATACGATATTGTTTTTGTGACATGGACTAACATTTTTGTCAGCTAAATCTTCAGTCAAATTCAATGGGGGATAAACCACGACCGATGTAGTAGTACTAGTGTAGAGGGTGGCGCTGCACAGGGAGTCTCACCTCTCACCCCGCTCATGGCGCGGCGGTAAAGCCGTCATATCACAAAACCCAACCACTCCTAGTAATAAGTGGCCTGGTAAAATAAACGGACAAGCAACCATCACATCCCTCCATCTTTTTTGCATTTCATGTCTCCGCATTTACTTTTTCCAGTTCATCTCGCACACTCGATCCCTAGCTACTACTCCTAGGGCCAGTTCTTTTGGCGGCTTCCCCAGATTTTCCCATAAGACTAGTCACAGTGGAGAGTAATGCTTCCAATGCATTGATGCTTACATGAGGTGCTAAGCGCATTCAAAACCTTAGCAACTAGTCTCCCCAGTGCATTAGTGCTTAGCTTTTGTAGCTAAGCCTCCCTCATTGAATTGTTTAACAATTAAACTCCATCATTCATTGCTTGATAGTCATTTTGCATAGGTTCATACGCTTAGCACTGTTTCCTCCTAGGGTCACCTAATGCTCTCTCTCTTCTTTAATTGCTTTGCCACATCATTTTCTTGCCTATGTGGCACCCTTAGCACCTGTACACCGGGGAGCACTGGGAAGGGCCTAAAACAATAAGGCGCCTCACTCATTTATTTGGGCTTCTAAACTAGTACTAGTAGTGCAGTACCTCCGTCCTGGTTTATTCCTCACCATTCTAATTTGTGCTAAATTTTGACCAAAGATTTAACTGATAAAATGTTAGTGCATGTGACATGCACTAACATTTCATTATTTATGATCAAGATTTGACACAGATTACAACGGGGACCAATAAACCAGGACGGAGGTAGTAGTTACGGGATTACTAATCTAGAATCCTAAAAGAACTGGCTCCTGGTACTCCTACTAGTAGTAGTACTCAAGTTGGAATTCCAATTGCACGGCACAACTTGTTAGGCAAAAAATTCGATTCAGGGTGTAGGAAGCGGTTTGGGAATTTGCATGCCTTTCCAACCAGTTAGATACTCCGTACAAAGAGATAGAGAGAAGTAAAAAAAATACACTTATAGCCAACCTTATAGCCAACCTTGTTGTAGTATGAGTGACTAAGTGATGACTATGTATGACATGCCAACATCAGATAGCCTAACACATCGTGTTAAATCTACAAGGGCGCGATCGCGCGAGCGACACGACGGTCATGGTAGGCGCGACCATGATACGGGATGCTGGCAGCCCTTGGATCTGAGATCAAACGGTCGCATGCTAAGTTAATGAAAATTTGCATAATAACCCTCTAGGATAGGATATTCACCCATAGGTCTAGAATCACGCCATGCAACTGCTCGATCTCAGATCCGAGGGCTCTCGGAAGCCCGTATCATGGGAGAATGGAAAGCCACTACCCTGCCATTTGCACGCTGGCAGTTCGCTCCTACTCGTCCCCGCACATCCTTCAATACTACGGCGGTTCGCTCCTAGTCGTCCCGTCCTTTCACATTACGGCAGTTCCACTAATCCTAACCCTCCTCCCAAATCCATGGCGTCCCAAATCTCCACGATCGGCGGTGAGTACAAGGTTAGAACCATCACCGGCGATGAGTTCGACGTCATCTACACCCGTTCTTCCGCGACGGTGAAAGGATGCCTTTCTCGCTTCAGACACATGTTCGAAGACTCAGATGATGAGTGGGTCGCTGGGCTAGATGTTGAGTACACCATAGTCTTGGGATGAGAGAAGGATCTAAAGGACGAAGAGAGGAAGAAGCCCGTCGTGATCTAGGTTTGCATGCATGACTTATGCTTGGTCTACCACATATGCCATGCTGATGTTGAATGCCAGGATTTGAAGGACTTCCTCGAGAGAAACCTAGTCAAATTCATTATTGTAGACTTTGGTAACGACAAAGAAGTCCTGGGTCGGATAGGCCTCATTGTAGGAAACACCTTCGACCTCCAGAAGAATCGGCTGGTGTCCTCTCGTCAGCCTTCAATGCTGACCCTGGCAGGAGCCATGGTTCATCCTTCGTACGATAAACCGGAGAAACCTCCATACACGTTTCATCGTTATGCATGGCAGTGGAATGTACTAGATATAGACCACTCCACTACGCTGCAATGGATGGCTACCTTTGTTTCAATATCTACAAGGGTTGGATGAAGAGCAACAGCCAAGTGTGCGGTTCAAGCAAAGAAGTATTGGCCAAGAGGAAGAGGGACAAGGACGAAGTCGAGGACGTGGACAAGGACTCCGAGTAAGGTGGCAGTGTCGTTGCTCATGGTGGTTCTAATGTAGTGTCTACCGGAATAGTTGCAAAGTTTAATTTCAGGTGTGCTTAATTTAATTTGAGGGGTGTGTTGTGTTGAGCCCCCAGCAGAACTATGTTATGTTTCTTCTCGTTACTTTAACTCTTCAGTACATACATACTAGTATTTCTTACATTTCATCTTTTAGTTGGTATAGTACCACCACTCGTTTCTTCACATTATATACGTACAATATATATGGCCAACATCATATAGCCAGCAGTTTAGTTGTCAAAGAATTTCAGGGTGCTTAGTTTTGTCAAAGAATTCCAGGATGCTTAGTTTTATTTGAGGGGTGGGTTGTGCTGGACACCATTATTGTGACTAGCCTTTTTAATAGTACTATATGCATAATTTGGCGACGAGCGCTCTCTATATGTACCACCTTTTTTTTAGTTTCAAGTTTTGCTCCATGGCGCAATCCATCGATATTACTACTGTACAAATGTATACATTTTTTAAAAGGCTAGAGGGCGGGGCAGTCTAGCTTGGTCGGTTTCACGAGAGGCGAGGGCCTTTGTGATTTGACGGCTCATTACTGCTGGAAGGCGTGGCCTTGTGATTTGACTGCTCGTATAAATGGGCCGACGACCTAGGGAGGAGCAAAGAACCGTGTGGTATACTCAAGTTTTCCACTAGAGTAGTACTGCGATGGAGGACCATGAAACACGGCAGCCCAGTGCCATATGGCGATAAAAAATGATCTAATTTGCTAGTCATCTCATTTTTAGCATTGTTCTATTCATTCCCTAAAAAAAGCATTGTTCTATTCATGCCTCGCAGAGAACGTGACACGTGCGGCGAAACACCCGAAGCAAAAGATGAAACACAGGAGCAAAAGAAGAAGGAAGATTATCACCCCAAATGATCTAATTCACCGCGGAGTCGTAACTACTTCTTCATCGCCTCCACGACCTCCATCTCCTTGTGCGTCTCCTCCGCCATCTTCTTCATTCTGTCCATGACGCGGGATTTCTCGATGCGAGCCTTCATCATCTGTTCCACGGCCGCATTATGTACCTTGACAGCAGTCGAGTGCTCGATGCGGAGCTTCGCCAACTCCTCCTTGTGTTCTATGACGAGGGCCTGCTGCATCTTCATCGAGGAACTACTATTCTCATGCAGCTTCTTCCAGCCGGCGTTCTTCTCCTTCAACAGGTCGATCTCGTGGCAGAGCTTCTCCTTTTCCTCCTGAAGTCGCAGGATTTCGCCAGTCGCCTTCTTCTCTGAGGCAATGCTCTTCTTCAGCAGCATCACCAAGCCGGCGGTCAACTCCCCCTGCTTATTGAGCTCAGCGGGCATGTCGTTGAGGCTCTCCTTCAGCAACTCCATCAAGCCTTGCATGAACTCCTTCTGCTTATTGAAGTGCTTATTGAGCTGATCGGGCATGCCGTCGAGGGATAAGGACTCCAGCGCCACAGGCTCGGCATGTTCGCCTCCGCCGCTAGGGCGCTCCTGGGAGCCATCGCCTGCCCGTGAGAGATCTTTTGAGGTCTCTGCGTGGCGGCGAGCCCTCTTTTTTTCCGCAGCCTTGGTTGCCGCTCCCTTGTTATGAGTAGTTCTCGACCTAGAGCTCTGCTCACCGGCCATGGCAACGACGGATGAAGAAGAAGCACTTATGAGGAGGAAAGGTAGAGTAATTTTCGGTTAGGTAGTTCCCCTTTTTATAACCTAAGTACTAGCACTAGTATTAATACCTGCGTAGTGGGAACATGTTCAGGTTTGGTACGTACTAGTAGGTGTGAGCAGGCTTTCGAATGTGATGGGAACAAGGTAAAGATTAATTGATGGTTTTGGTTTCAAGGCCCCAAACGGCTCCCGATGAGTTTAGCGGAACATAAATTTCAAGTACTACACTGCTCAAATGCGTAAATATTATGTTACTGTCAAAAATTGGCACAAAATACGAAGGAGACCAATGGAAGTACTACTAGCAACCCATGATTTAACTACTCGCATGCGCGTAGTGGAGTAATAATGTCTTTCTTCCACCCTCACGTCCACTCAATTTGCATGCGCTGTATTAATTGACCATCAATGAAGTGAATGAATTTACACGTGTCAAATTATCACATGGGATGGATCTTGGTACAAAATTGCGTCCGCCCGTGTACCCGCGTGTGTGTGCGAGGGAATGAGTGCGTGCGTGCACATCTTCGCTTCATGCATGTACAGCCAGTATGGCTCAGGGAGGACGAGTACATTCTTCTGGAACCAGCAGCACGTCACTGTGATCAATCCACGCAAGGAGGTCATGAAAACGCCTCCACATGTGCCACGTGGCTTCATGAACTGTAAGAGAGACACTGTGTAGCGTGCCATTGGAATTCTAATTTACGTGTTTTGCACATACTCGAAGTACTAGTAAGGTACACGTGCATTGCACGCATCAGATTTTGCAACCAAATTATGAATAAATACCACACTATAGCATGTAAGCTCTGAGTCATATATGCCTGATGTAGCCCTACGTTTAATTCTTATAGTTCATCTCATTCAAAATCAATTAGTTTTTATAAAAAACTAAGAACGCGGGAATAGGAAAAACATGGGATTATAGTGGAATGTCGTCTTGAATCCTACAGGATTGTACGAGTGTTTGATTGTGCATAGAAAAAACACAGAGTTCCTTCAAAGAGGTTTGAGTGCATGGGATGTTTCCTATGAAACCTAGTGCAAATGAATCATATGGAAAAATTCCTATGGTTTACAATCCTATAAATCAAACAACCAAGATAGGAAAAATTCCTAATGATTAGAATCCTCCAAAATTCCTTTGAGAATCCTTTGAATCAAAGAAGCCCTTAATCTATTTTATGATTCATGGAATTGTGCATTGTAAAGCATAAAGTAAAAAACAAATAATGACAATTCAACTAGAAAAAAAGTTTGGGCAGTTATGATACGGAAGATTCAAGAACAAAAGAGAACCACTGTTGTTTTGAGGTTTGTGCATTATGCTTAAGTTCAACCATGGAGTCTGCTAGATTGTACATGTGGAAAAATCCGGTGGGGGGCTAGAAGATGGTGCGAGGGGCCGAGTGGAGGGAGACTATGAAGGAATGCACAAGTGCGAGATCGATATTTAGAGAGAGGGGGCGAGAATGTGTGCTGTTGCGCGCAGTGGTGGAGCCATGAAAAATAAATAAGCTAGGGGGCCAAGCATTGCTAATCCTTTACGAGGAGGGTCAATTCATGAACTTAAACCATTTAACTACAAAAAAAATACACTTCCGTGATGATACGTGTTTGTCACAGTAGGTCGCGTTTTTTGTCATGCATGTACATCCATGACGATTTTATGACAGAATCAAAATAGTCATACCTATGCTGTCGTAGAAGTGTTCCATGACATTACCAAAATTATCATCACGGAAGTGTCCACTTCCATGATGATAAATCGCGCGTCACAGAAGTGCTTTCGTCAAGGGTGACCGACACGTGGCATCCACCGTAACGGAACGCCGTTAAGCTATCGGGTCGGGTTTTGGATCCGTTAACCCGTTAACAGCCCCGACCAATGGGGATTTTCCACGTGTAAAATCATCATTGGCTGGAGGAAACATGTGTCGGCTCATCATTGGGACAGATGTCATCCACTCATTGGACAGAAGGCGCCTATGATACGTCGACATGTGGCACGACCCAACAGAGGCCCATTCCTGTGAAAAGGCCGACCCGTTTGACTTGGTCAAAAGGTGGCGGGCCGGCCCATGGAAAGCCTGTTAACGGCTTGGTCACATATAACCCATTTACAGCCCGCTAACCCAAGGCCCGTTACGCCCTATCTGAATTAGGCCCAGTAGCGTCATCTGGGCCATCCAATATGATTCCAGCCCATTTTCACTTCTGTCCCATGTATGGCCCATGACGTCTTTCAACCCATATCAGGCCCTATGTAACTCTTGGCCTATTAACGGCCCGTGGTGAAACTGGCCCGTAATGAACAGTGTATCAATTTACACCCATTAACGGCCCGTGGTGAAACTGCCCCTTAATGAACAGTGTATCACTTTATACCCATTAACGGCCCGTTATTCCGTTGGGCTATTTCCAGCCCATGTTATCTTTCGGCCTTCTCAGAGCCCATTTATTCTTGGTCTCATTTCCAGCATTCGTTTACTTACGGCTCGTTACTGTCATTTTCTGCTTGTGGGCCAAATTCAGCCCGTGGTTACAGTCGGCCCGTTTGTGGTCCGTTAATACGTTGGGACGTTTTCATAGCGTCATCAAATACGGACTATTAACGATGGCCCGTTATGGTCGGCCCATGAACGGATGATTCCAACTCTAGCTCGTTTACGGCCATAATGCGGCCTGTTATTGGCCCATGTTTGGCCAATCGATCATATGGCCCGTATAAGGCCCATTGATGATACGACCCGTAGAAGGCCCATTGTTTCTATGACCCATAGAAGGCCCATTGTTTCTACGGCCCGTAGAAGGCCTACTGTTTCTACGACCCGTAGAAGGCCCACTGTTTCTACGACACGTAGGAGGCCCACTGTCACTACAGTAAATATTAGCCCATGGTTATTGTGGCCTAGTTTTAAAAAATAGGTTATTGCAGCCACTAGCAAACCACGGAAAAAGAACTGCACTGACTACAAGCAAACAAATAAACAAGACAACAAGGAAATAAATAAGCAAGAAACTTATGCTAGGCTATCACGGCTATTACACATATTACATCCACTGGGCATCAAAGTTCGCCACCAGTGAAAATATAGGGAACAAAGTAGCATATAAACGCCGCAGCAAAACAAGTCCAGAACTGAAACCACTTCAGAAGAGTTCAAGAAACAATATCCTGGGTACCCATGATGCTAGCAAGATGCTTAGCAAGCTTATTAACTTTCTCTTGTTTGGCGCTTAAATCCTCTAGCGCTTGCTGTTGCACAAGAAAGTACGCATCTGAATTCTGCAGGGACTTCCTCAGTCCTTCGGCTTCTTTCCACAGCACAGCTGACTGATGCCTTTCAGCTTGTAGGTGAGACTGAAGAATCCGAAGTGATTCAGGCAGCGAGTTCGAAGAGCTTGTGCCAGCGGTACTGGCCAGTAACTCGAACACTACATCAACGCATGACTGTGGGGTTTTCTCACTGTCTACAAGATCGTTTTTATCACCTTTCTTGGAGACCAACAGGGTTGTCTCACTATCTTGAACCTTATCTGCATTACTTTCTCTACCATTGCATAGTGGGGTGCTCTTCTCCAATATTCTGTTTGCATACTACAAGAGAAACAAGCAGACACATCACAGGTTTAGCTTGTAGTATACGAAACTCATTTTGGTAAACCGGTTCAGTAGTAAGGTGGATAAGATAACAGCATGAAACAAACATATATCTATGTACTATGGTCACTGTATTGTCCATATCATTCTAGTTTATGTTCCCTAATCAAGATAGAGACACAGTTCAACTCATATATTTTTAAGACACAGCAGCATAGATAGAATATAAGTGTGAGAAACTACACATCATTGGCAGCACTTGTAATGTGCATCACATGAGAACATAACTGTTTATACAACTTAAACTGAAATCAACATAGAGCAAGAAGTTAGAACAGCAATGCAGTTAAAGAAATAGGTTTAAAACATACTTGTTAGGCCATTGGAGTTTCAATTGGATCCTTCAAATTCGAAAGTAGTTGGTATGGGTAAATACAGTGATGCAACAGCAAAGGAGTATGGACCATAGCTACAGAATCTGACCTGAGAACAGTTGCTCTTCTGCTTTAAACATGGAGTTTGGGTTAGCTGTGGTGGTCTTCATGCTTTGGGCACTGCAGTAGCTTTACAAACTGCTCGTGTGGGGGTACTCTATGGTGGACATGGTGCTTTGTCAACTATAAGTGGGTTACTATCCGTTGGGGTTGCGGTTAGATGGGTTGTAGCTGGTTCTCTGCCCAATAGTGTAAGTGTGCAATCTGGAAGAGTCTTGATTATGTGTGCTGGGGCTAGTTTGTGGGCCAGTACAACCATGGTTCTATCTACATCGACGGGTAGCACTGTCTTTTGTGAAGAATGGGTTTTTGCTCCCTTAGATACTGCCATCACCCCCTCCAATTCAAATGGCTGATAAACAAGAAACGAAATTGAACGTACAGACATTGTATGATAGACAGATGTGGTAGTTCACATATATGTTGTCTAACCAAACATGACATCATGACACAATTTCACATATATGATGCCTAACTAAACAGGATAGCATGACACAGTTTCAGATATATGATGGATAACTTAACAGGATATAATGGCATAATTCAACATATGATGAGTACCTAAACAGGATGACATGACAAAACTATATGATGTCATTCTAAAATAGGTTGGGATGAAATAATTCACATACATGTTGTCTAAGTATACATGATGGCATGATATAATTGACATAATTGATTCATATACTAAGCAGTTGGCACTCGCATGTATGATCTCTAAACTAAGCAGATAGAATTCAATATTGTGCATATGATGTCTAATCTAAGCAATGCAAGACACCATATGCATCATATGAGAAATATAAACATTGAAACTTAGAGCATACACCTCAGGTGGGATATAGGACTGGTCATCTGTCTCTGAATCCTCCTCTGAGGAGCTCCCTGTAACCATCGACATATATGCTTCAACAGGTACCATTGCCTGCTCTGAAGACCTTGTTATCACTCCAGATTTTTCCATAACCGGCTCAAATGGCTGATACACATGAAGAGTAGTTCAATATACACAGATTGTTGACAAATGGAATACGTAATGAAAAAAAAAGATGGCATGAGATAATTCACATATATGATGCCTGGCTCCATGGTAGTGCATAATTCAGATATATGATAACTGGCTGAAAAACATGTCATTGCATAATTCACATATCTGATATAGAAAGCAAACAGGAGGCATTCACACAAAGCATGTCTAATCTAAGCAGATGGCATGGCAATGCAAGACACCATATGCATGATATGAGCAATATAACCCAGCCAAGTTAGAGCATGCACCTCGGAGGGGGGGATACGACCGGTCATCTCTCTCTGAATCCTCCTCTGAGGAGCTATCTGTAACCAGCAAGAAATCTGCATCGACAGGTAGCACTGACTTCTCATAAGACCTTGTTTTCACTCCAGATTTTCCCATGACCTACTCAAATAGCTGATGCACAGGAAGAGTAGATGAATGTAAAAACATTGTTGACAAATGGAATACATTATGGAAAAAATATGGCACGATACAATTCACATATACGATGACTGGCTAAACAGGATGGCATTGCATGATTCACGTATATGATGCCTAGATAAAGAAGATGACATTGCATAATTCCCATATACTCCCTCCATTCCTAAATATTTGTCTTTTTAGAGATTTCAAATGGACTACCACATACGGATGTATATAGACATATTTTAAAGTGTAGATTCACTCATTTTGTTCCGTATGTAGTCACTTGTTGAAATCTCTAAAAAGACAAATATTTAGGAATGGTGGGAGTATGATATAGAAACCAAACAGGTGGCATTCACACAAAGCAAATATAAACTAAGCTGATGACATATAAGATGTATAATGTAAGCAATGCAAGGCGCCATATGCATGATATAACCAACATCAGCATGCCAGGTTAGAGCAAACACCTCAGGTGGTAAACAGGCATGGTCGGCTCCTTCTGAATCTCCATCTGAACAGTTATCTTCGTCTGGAATAAAATCTGGAATTGCAGGAGGGGGGGGGGGGGGTACTTCGCCCACCATGGAGTGGCGTCTGCGTGACATTATATTCGCACGCAACGGTCTTCTCTTTTTCTCTACATGTTTAGTACGATTGTGTACAATATCTGACATGCATAATAAAAAATAGTTAGATTTTGTAAAGCCTAAGGGGTGCATGCAAAAATCAAGACTGATGGTAGCAAACGAGTGGATGGATCCAAAACTAATGATAGCAGGTAGATTATAGCTTCAGTTTAAAAAGATAGACAATGGATCATCCATTGTTTGTTGCCCACCCAACATGAACCACATAGAAGACCCCAGATGAACCAGATTGTAGACAGATACTATTCGTTGCTGGCTCAATATGAGACCCATGGGCAATTCAAAACTCAAGATTGAATGATAAAGTAGCAGGTAATAATAACCGATGTATAACGTAAGCAAACACGAAAGACTGCGACGTCTCTTCCGGAACTGTGTAGTCCTCAGGTTTATCTGCTCAGTCGACGATGGTAATGCAGTTGGCGTGGCTGCCGGCAACGGGGAAGATGATCTGGGGCGGAGAAAGAAAGTCTGCAGGGGGATCTCTGCTGCAGTGAACGCTTCTCTCGATGGTGCACCTCAGGTGGGGTGGATGACGGCACGGCAGGAGCAGGACATAACACACCGAGTTTTCTTTGACGCCTATCTGAAAATGAAGTAAATCTGTAAGGGCTCCTTAGAATTGGAGGATTCTATAAACGCAGGGACAGGAAAAACATAGGAATAGGATAATTATTCACGTGCAAAACAGAGCATTTGGAAACATAGGATTTTAGTCAACCTGGGTGTTTGGCTCACATGAATTGGAAGAACAGAGGAATGGAGAAACAAAGTGATGCGACGAGTGTACAACCTCTTTGGCATAGCCTTGTGGACCTCAGCATCATTGGGTTGGACGTGGAGGATGGTGATGATGCTGGTGTGATTGTCGGAGGCGGGGAAGAAGATCCGAGGCCTCTAGAAATGGCACCGAGGGTACTGCTCCGCTGTGATGGACGGTTCCATTGTTGGAGCAGCTCCGCTAAGGTGTACGGCGACGAGGCTGAAGCATGACAAGACAGACAACATTAATCTAAAGTGGGACCCTAATATCATCTGCAATAGATGATGTAAAATACATCACCAAAAAGTGCTAGATGTAAAACGCACCAGCCGCGCCTAGGCCGCTCCGACAGATGTTGTTAGTACCGTTCACTCTGAACTTAACTGAAGAAAATGAACTTCACAGTCGAAACTGAATTTTACTGCCAAAACTGATTGAACTAGCAACAGAGCATTGCAATAGATGGTTAGGGCGTTCGAGCACTAGTAGCAGAGAAGCAGTGATCTAAAGCAGTAGACGGTCGAGCAGGGAATGCACTAGCAGAGAGCATGTCGTGCAGTAGCATCGCGAGCGAGTGCTAAAGCAGCAACTCCTATAGCTGCCGGAGGTCGTGCAGCAGTAGCAGTAGCACAAGCGAGAGCAAGAGCAGAGCAGCACCACGAACGAAAGCAGGAGCAGTGCAGCAGCACGACCGATAGCAAGAACAGAGCCGCAGCGCGAGCGAGAGCCGGAGCAGCTGCAGCTAGTGCTGTTGTGGAAGTCGCCGCCGAGGAAGCAACGACATGGGGGAGAGACGCCGTGGATGATGTGGCCGGCGACGGCGTCGTCGATGGAGACACGCCATGTCTGCTCGGTATCGAGCACCAGCAGCCCCGTGAGATCGAATAAAAGATAAAATGTAGCGGTGAGTGCAAAACCTCCTTGGTGGCGCTGAGTTGGCCTCGCTTCATCGGAGGAATTGGTGAGGGTGCTGCGGTTCCGGTGGGGCAGGTCAAGACAGTGCTATGGGGATTGAGGTGGCGCAATAGACGAGGCAAACGTCGGCGCAGCTCCTTGGAGGTGGAGGATGGGGCGGTTGATCCGGCGGGACAACGAGATCGACAACGGATCCTCATCCGGTGCGGTGGACGACGTAGTCGGGGAAGAGTCTCCGGGTGGGCGGCGGTCGGGAGGCCAATGGAGGAGCGTGAGGTTTTGTGGGTTTTGGC
Organism: Triticum timopheevii; assembly: GCA_963921465.1. Classification (NCBI taxonomy): domain Eukaryota; kingdom Viridiplantae; phylum Streptophyta; class Magnoliopsida; order Poales; family Poaceae; genus Triticum; species Triticum timopheevii. The sequence continues at coordinate 555,455,638 of OY997264.1, read as the reverse complement.
GGCCTCTGTGTACGAATGAGGGGGCGAAGGGGGAGGGGGAGCCAAGCTTAGGGACGCGCTTGTCCGAAATGTAGGGTAAGTTACCAGCGTACCCCCACCTGTTTTGACACCGCGACGTGGAGCTTCATTTCCGGCTGAGGGGTAGAAGGGGGATTTTGCGTGTCTGGGCTGCAGGAGCGATTTCGGATGAGGAGGGAGTTCTCGCGCACGTCCAAATTTCGGGATAACAAGGCGCGGCGTGGGTTGAAGAAGCGGGAGTTTCAAAGCAGGTGAAACAAAAGATACTCGAGCTTGAAAATTTCAGGATAACAAGGTGCGGATTCCTTGTTCGGCAGAACAAACTTAACATGTAAAATAACAATTCATACAAGACACAAGAGAGTCATGTCCCCTTTTACTATACTGCTATAGATGCCATTGAAAAACTACAAGAAAAACACAAAAAAAATCGGGAGAATAAGATTACCCTGCACAGTACCAAATCGATTCGCACTTCCCTCAACAACGACAAAAAACAAATCAATTCCCACCAAAGAAAGAGTAATGTCGCTTTTTATATGATTACAGATGCTATGATCTCGAATTTCAATTTTCGAATCCACGTTATGTTGAATTCGAATATATCATTAGGTGACCTTGCGGTTTATAATTGATGTAGTTGTACATTATGATCTTCCATCATATATGAACATTTTACTCCACCATGTGAACATATATATTGTCGTCTACCATATGGACTAAATTTGAATCAATTTCCCTTATTTGAATAAGATTGCTGTCAAGTTATACAATAATTTAAATATTATCTTGATAACAAAAAACATGCATGTAGCAGTAATAGTATTTCACTATGAACTACATGTACCATACACTCTCCAATTCAAATTTTTGTATCCATTTTATGTTGAATTCAAATCATAGTACATTATTGGTCTAGGTAGCGAGATGTTCGGGATAATCTAAACCCTGTTTTCATACATATAATTTTTGGCTGCATTGGGACAAGTTTTGGTATAAGCTTCTTGCAAAACCGGAGATTCTCTCAACAAGCCTCATGGTTCTGAGAGGGAACGTGTCACCTTTGTGTGTGAAACGATATACGCTGCCTCCCCCTGATTTTTATTTACAGAGGCAACATAGAACTATATGACTGCCCTGTTAAATTTTGGAATTATTTCGGGTTCATTTGTCCTTTTTATACATTAGTTGAGTTTCTGGACTTTTAATGTGCATAATCTAAATATGAATTGCATGCACATGCTCCGGTGCACCAAAGTGGGTTGAAAAATCACATGTGTGTCCTTGGTTGAATTTCTAGGTCCCATGGAAGAAATCAGAATGAAATTCAAACATCTGGGCGTCATGACTCGACTGAGAACATCGAGAAACTTAGATTTTAAATTCATGTAAATCCAAAACTCGCCTAGAAATCATGAAACTTGGTATGGTGTCATGTCATGGCAGTAACATGTCGTGGTAAAAAATTGGGCCGATTTGAAGCTCGTGGTTCTAAGAGGGAACGTGCCACCTTTGAGTGTGAAACGATATACGCTGCCCCCCCTTGAGTTTCTTAACAAAGGCAACATAGAACTATATTAGTGCCCTGTTAAATTTTGGAATTATTCCGGGTTCATTTGTTGTTTTTTATACATTAATTGAGTTTCTGGTCATTTAATGTGCATAAGTCAAATTTGAACTACAAGCACATGCTCTCGTGCACCAAAGTTGGTTGAAAAATCACATTTTGTGTCCTCGGGTGAATTTCTAGGTCCCATGCAAGAAATGAGAATAAAATTAAAACATCTGGGCATCGTGGCTCGGCCGAGAACATTGAGAAACTTGGTTTTAAAATTCTTGTAAATCCAAAACACGTCTGAAAATCATGAAACTTGGCATGGATGTCATGTCATGGTACTACCATGTTGTGGTAAAAAAATTGGCCGAATAGGAACAGATTTTGGTATAAGGTTCTTGCAAACCGAAGCTTCTCTCAATAAGGCTCGTGGTTCTGAGAGGGAACATGCCACCTTTGAGTGCGAAACGATATACGTTGTCCCCCTTGAGTTTATTTACAAAGGCAACATAGAAATACATGAGTGCCTTGTTAAATGTTGGAATTATTCTGGCTTTTTTTGGCCTTATTTACACATTAATTGAGTTTTTGGTCATTTAATGCACATAATTCAAATTTGAACTGCAAGCACATGCTCCTGTGCACCAAAGTTGGTTAAAAAAATCACATTTGTGTCCTCAGGTGAATTTCTACTCCCTCCTTCCATCTATATAGGGCCTAATGCATTTTTTCAAGCCTAACTTTGACCAAACGTTATAGCAATAATATATGACATGCAACTTACACAAAGCATACCTTCAAATTTGTATGTCAAAGGAGCTTCCAATAATATAATTTTCATAATATACATCTCATGTGCTATTAATCTTGTCAATAGTCAAAGGTTGTCTTGAAAAACACATTAGGCCCTATATAGATGGAAGGAGGGAGTAGGTCCCATGCAAAAATGAGAATAAAATTCAAACATCTGGGCATCGTGGCTCGGTCGAGAACATTGAGAAACTTGGTTTTAAAATCATGAAACTTGGCATGGTGTCATGTCATGGTAGTACCATGCCGTGGTAAAAAAATTGGCCGAATAGGAACAAATTTTGGTATAAGCTTCTTGCAAATTGGAGCTTCTCTCAAGGAGGCTCGTGGTTCTGGGAGGGAACGTGTCACCTTTGTGTGCATAATTCAAATTTGAATTACAAGCACATGTTCCAGTGCACCAAAGTTGGTTGAAAAATGACATGTGTGTCCTCGGGTAAATTTCTAGGTTCCATGCAAGAAATGGGAATGAAATTCAAAATTCTGGGCGTCGTGGCTGGGTTGGAAACATTGAGAAACTTAGTTTTTTAATTCCTGTAAATCCAAAACACGCATGAAAATAATGAAACTTGGCTTGGTGCCATGACATGGCACCAACATGTTGTGGTAAATTTGCAGTCCGATTTGCGAAGGCGCACACATTAACAATCAACAAAGTCATTTTGGAACAAGTGCTATCACGTTACAATCGGAAACACAAGTATTATTGAAACCGTGGGTATTCTACTTACTAGTACCATTTATGTGCCGCCACGCGTCCCCATTTTTTATTAGCTAGGAGGCGTCGTGCAGGGTAGCTATTTGAGTACGAGAGGCGTGCGATCAGACCCCTACGTGTGCTTATCGTGAGGAGAGCCCTTTGACCTCCATCTGCCGTCCACCTCTCACCCGAGGTCTCCATTAATGGCGCCCGAGCCTCTGTTTAATGGTGTGGCTATGTCTCACTCGACTGAGATTTAAGAGAGAAAAAAGAAAATCTGAAAGCACGGATCTTGATGTAAGATCCGACGGACCTATATAGCATCTACTGCGACTTATATCAAGACTGATGAATATATAAGGACAATTAATTTATTTTTTGATGAAAGAAGGTCTTGCCCCTTTTGATTTTCATTACTGAAAACCACCACAATTCACAAGAAGTTCAGCACAACTCCAGCCTAACATGAAGGACTAAAAGCTACCAGATTGAAATTGCAACATCCCAAGAGGCCAACAAAGGCCAAACATCCGCGCTAGAACCCATCATTTCACAACTGCGGCACAATCCACATCCTAAACCGATTATTACATCAAAAGAAACCAGGAAACTGAAGGAAGCCCAACAGCAACTAGAAGAACAGCAAAGCCAGGGTCGCCACAGCAAGAGTTTTCTTCATTCCAGCCTTGCAACATTAATCTTCCACAGAAAGATAAGGACGATTAATTGTCTTACATAATTAGAAAGATAAAAAAAGCCACATGCGGCTACGCCCGAAATACACAAGGGCAAAAGAAGAAGGAAGACAAGGATCTGTCTCACTTATCTCTACTTTCTTGATGCGTTGCTGCAGGCCGCAGAAAGTAGTCTCCACGGCGAGCGGCGATGAGCTCTTTCGTGTCCTCAAGACGCTGCTTGAGAACATCCACGGATTCCTCCACCAGCCTTTGGCGCTCATTGCAGAGCATGTCATGCTCGTCCATAAGTTTCTTGACAATGACACCGGTCCTCTTCAACAAGGCACTGGTCTCCTCCTTCTGGTCTGCACTTCAGACGATCTTCTCCCTCAGCAGGTCGCGCTCGGCCCGGAGCCTCTCATTGCCCTCCCTTAGTTGTCTGATGATGTTGGTAGCCTGTTCAAATGAGGCTTTCATGTTGTCCTGCAACCTCGCCCAGCCGGAGATCTGATCCATCTGGCTATGGACGATCGCATGCATGCGCCTATAACAGTCATCGCCTGCCCGCGAGAAACTTTCCCAGGCCGCCGCGGTGCGGCGGGACATTTCTGCTACATTCGTGGCGCGGCGGGACATCTCTGCTGCTTCCGCGGCGCGGCCAGACTAGTCTGCTGCATCGACGGCGCGGCGGGACCTCTGTGCTACTACTTCCGCGCGGCGGGACATGTCGGCTGCTCTCATAGCGAGGCGAGACATCTCTCGTGCTTCCGCTTCCATGCTCACCTCTCCCTGGTGGCAATCTCTCGACCCAGAACTCACGCTGGCCATGGCAGACGCAAGTGAAGGATGCTGAATGACTTGTTTGTTTTTGTGGATGAGGAGTTGAGGAGGAATGTGCAGTCATCTTGGCATACTAGTATTTATAACCGAGTACTAATACGCTCCTAAGTGGAAAACTGTTTAGGTTGTGATCGGTGTGAACAGGTTTGCAATTCAATATAGTGTGGTACTAATACGCTCCTAAGTGGGAAACCGTTTAGGTTGTGATCGGTGTGAACAGGTTTGCAATTCAATATAGCGTGGAGTAATTTGGAATGTGACAAGACGCAAGCTCAATATTTATTGACGGTTCTAGTTTCGAAGTGCGGCACTATTCCCGGATGGAGTACTTCTTTTTCTACTCCCTCCTTTCCGGTTTTATAGGGCTTATCTCAAAATTTTAGTTTTTCCATTTTATAAGGCTCAATTTGGTTGTTCCCCAACACATGTTCAGATTCCAAGGTGCATTAAATCATTGCATGCAAGTATTAAGAGAAAATGGACCAATGCATGTATTTTATGCATGCATGCATTGCAATTAATGCATTGATAAACATAATTTTTTGAGAAAAACAAGAGCATTAATTAGGTGCTTTTGCAAACTACAAAAAATATTCCACCACTCACCATCTTGGTTGGTGAGATTTTTGAATTAAGCCCTATAAACCAGAAAGGAGGGAGTACAGTTGTGTACGTGCAATAACTGGCACCATCGTATACATATCTTACGGTTAATGGGGCGTTCGACAGGAATAGCCGCGTGGCGAGCTCTAGGCTAGTCTTTTTTCCAGATGCATTATACCTATCTCTCAGGACTTCTCGCACGCACCATCGTGCCACCCTCAAAAACATGTACTCTGAGTTTAGTACTCCCTCCGTCCGGAAATACTTGTCATCAAAATGAATAAAATGGGATGTATCTAGACGTATTTTAGTTTGAGATAGATATCTTTTTATCCATTTTGATGACAAGTATTTTCGGACGGAGGGAGGACGTTATACAGGAAGAGAAGAGGTGCACGCACGCACTCGTCCTCTCACACAAGCGTCTGTTTTTTCTCGAAAAGGAGGATGATGACCCCCGGCCTCTGCGTCTAGGAGTCACACACGCATCTGTAGCTACAAATTATAGTGTTCTCAACCATCCGATTGGCTCTATCATGGATGTACCTATATACTAAAACATGTCTAGATACATCTATATTTTGACAAATGGAAGGCATGTATTGTGGAATGGAGGGAGTGCTTGTCATCAAAATGGATAAAAAGAGACGTATCTAGAACAAAAATACGTCTACATACATCTCCTTTTATCCATTTTGATGACAAGTAGTACTTCTTACCCAAAGGAACTTTATATCCAACAGACACAAAATATCCGTTCGACTGTTGGAAATTACTGATCTGATGTCGAAGTAATTGTTGCATCGCCACCAAAACCCACCATTTCTTAAGCTAAAGTAGACCAAGGTAATCCCCATATTAGCATATTACTAAGATAAACAGAAGGCACTGTAGAAACATTTAGGACGTGAGCTTGTCAATCTGAATGTGGAGGGACACAAGCTTAGCCCCAGCCAGCAGCTTGGGCGAAACTGTCAAGAAGGTCAGCTCCTGCACGTCGACGTCGCCGGGATCCTTGCTGCTTGTCACCTCCATTTCCACCTTGACGGCGCTGGTCGTGCCTTTGGGCTCCCCCGGCGGGCCGTTCACCCACAGCTTGGCCACGTAGTGCGGCAATGGGGATGCCCCCGCTATGATGCAGACGACCGACACGGTGATAGGCACGCCGATGTCGAGCACGCCGCCGACCAAGAAAAACGCGCGACGGTCCTCCTCCGCGAACAGCAAAAGCCGTGGCTCCGACAGTGGCACTTGCAGCTGGATCACCTTGCTGTACTGGATCCTGTGCACGGGCCTGGGATGCGCGGTGCAGATGTGGTGGTAGAGCGCTGGCGGTGGGCCTTCGTAGCCGCAGACGGGCACAGGGCATTTGCAGGGGGCGAGCAGACACACGCTCTGGTGATCGGCGAGCTTGTGGTAAGTGACGTAGAGCCCACAGCCTTCGTGCGGGCACTCCACCCTCACCGACAAAAGGACGGAGTCCACCGCCGTGTTCCACACGTCGAAGCCACCGCCGCGCTCGCACTTCTGGCACTGCCGCTGGTTCCCGGGGCGCTCGACGCGGCAGTCCGCGCTAGCCAGGTGCCCTCCCTTGCACTGCAGAAATCAATAGAACAACACATCAATCAAGAAACCTGCACCTTGCTCAATCAGCCGAACGGACGAGGTGTATTCGAACCTCATACACTAGAGGCGTCAAGGGGCGGAGGCATAAGGGGCAGTGGAGCACGGTGAGGTCCATCGAGACCTTAGAGAGGTCCATCATCAGGCCCTGTTCGGTCTGCATGATCTCGCCCTCCTCGTGCACAACCATCTCTCGACTTGGGCCGGGGTATTACAAAGCTTTACCATCACATATTTTATACTACTTCAAGGTGCATTAAATCAACACATGCAAGTATCAAAAGGAGAGTCACGACATGCATGCATGCATTGTAATTAATGCATCGGTAAACGCAAATTATTGAAATATATCGAGTGTAGTGCTTTGATGTGTCGCGTCAACTCGTACATCAATGAGAAGTTTGATTATCCCCTCCCTCGTAGACTTAACTGCACCTGCCTTTGGCTGTATGACAGGTTGGCCACACACCTGTCGGGCCCACCTGTCATAGACGCAAAGGCAGGAGCGTCCCTCCCTCGCCCATAAGCGTGGTGGCTGGCAAGACTAGGAGAAGCTTTCGCTACACGCTCTCCCTCCCGCATGCGGTGGACATGCAGCAGTTCAATCGGTGTCAGATGGCTAGAAGCATACTGTAGTACTCCTCCAGTGTAGTAGTACTCCATCATTGTTCGACTTCCCGAAGAGGCGAAGAGCCAAGCGCAGCCCGGACGCTCGTGTGGCAGTTTCATGTGTAGAGTAGTCTAGGATAGCGTGTACTATGCCTTTATCAAAGTTTAAAACCGTTGGGGTCGGCTCCATGCTATGTGGCCGTCTCGAAGTATTTTTTTAAAAAAAATAGTCTTCTGGCCCTACCTGTCACCCTGGTGATTGTAGTTTGCACGCTTATCTAGTCAAGACAGGAATATATATTTTAATTTGTTTTTTTCGAAAAGGGGGGACTTCCCGGCCTCTGCATCAGAACGATGCATTCGGCCACATATATTTTAATTTGTGGTGGGTAAATGTTAGAGGTTGCAGCAAATATATTGTACACTGCGGGTCTTTCAGCCGAGTTTAGAGGCAAGCATGTGGGGCCAGTGCTATGATGTGTCGCGTCATCTCGTACAATGAGGAGAAGCTTGATTTTACTACATGCCTTCTCCCTCGCCCATGCGCGCGGTTGCTCGCAAAAGAGGACATGATTTTGCTTAGTAGTACTTCTACAACAAGCTATCCGTCCCGCTCGCGGTGGACGGACATGCAACAGTGGATTCAACACTGTAGAAGCAGTAGTAGTAACATCATTGTTCGTCTTCTCGAAGAGGCGAAGAGCCAAGCGCAAACCGAACGTTGCAGTTGCGAACATTGGAGCACGCATATAGCCAGGCTCTTGCATGAGACAAAATTGCTGTGTGAGCCCACTATTGTACTAGTACGTACAACTACTTGCTACTATAGCCCTATAAACGAGAAAGGAGTATTTGCCCTTCTAGAGATTTCAACAAGTGACTAGACTACACCGAGATGGAGTACATATGGAGCAAAATGAGTGAATCTGCACCGTAATTAAATACGTACTAGTTCTATCATTTTCCTCTCCGAGGTGCACAATATTGAGTATACTGACTAGTCTCTTTTTGACACGCATTTACATTTTTTTGACATGGTACAGACGCAAGCGCTCATATACACGCGCATACACTCACCCCTATGAACGCACACACGCACGACACTATCATCTTGAAATTTACGAAGTCACCATAGGCACCTCATCGTCGACGGGTCCATAGGTGCTTGAATGCCAAGGAGGGAGAGGGTAGCGGTTCCCGAGACGTTGAACGGTCAATGATGCATCCTCAATTACATGCAGAGGGAATTAATTGGAGAAGTAGAATAGAGCCAGCACGATGTGAATGCAACAGAGTTTGGACTCTCATATAATAAAGGTGCCCCACCACTCCAATCCATCTACTCCCAAGTCTCTGCGCAACACTACTCACTCCAATCCATCTACTCCCAAGTCTCTGCGCAACACTACTCACTCCAATCCAAGACCAAGTGATAGAAGATACAAGCACCTATGGAGGCGATGGACGCGAGCGGCAGTCGGCTGTGCCAAATCATCCAAGGCGCCGGCCTGCGGCCCCGCACCGCGCAGCATTTCCAGATGGTGCTGGCGACCGTACGCATCGTAGCCCTCATCGACGCCGGCTTCGCCTCTCGCATGGATGACATGATGGTGAACTCCATCCGCAAGTTCACCGCCGTCAAGAAGCGCGTGAACGACCTTGCCGTACTGCTCCAGCCCGCGCGCCCAGGCTCCTCATTGCCTGCCACCCTCATCGGCCTCCAAGGTGACGAACTCTTTCAAGCCCTGGTGGCCCTGCAGGTGCTGGAGGTCGCGACGAAGAATGTGCACCTCGAGGCCGCGCTCGCCGCATAGCGCCTCGCCATGCAAGAAACCATCGACCTGCACATCCACGTCTACGAGGAAATCGTCTACATAGGCCACTACAAGGTAAGCGAGGACAGAAAGACGTTGGCCTTCTTCCAGTGGCTGGAATCTTTGGACGCCATTGTTCAGAAGCACGTCAACCTGGCCACGAAAGCCGCTGCTACTTAGGTGCCGTTCAGTGGGCCTGCACCCTAAGTCGAGGAGGTGGACGTCATCGATGGATGCATCTCTTATTCTTGCCTCCTGTAACCAGCACTGCATCGCCTCGTGGCCTTAATGTTTTATTAGTATAGTACTCCCTCCATTCCCAAATATAAGTCTTTCTAAAGATTCCAGTAAGTGACTACTACATAAGGAGCAAAATGAGTGAATCTACACCCTAAACTATGTCTACATACATCTGTATGCTGTATTCCATTTGAAATAGTATCTAAAAAGGCTTATATTTATGAACGGAGGGAGTATATGGCATTTTTATTCCAGTCGTAACGTTTTCACTTTGAGGTGGGGCTGCAGTTGAGCAAACCCACCCCGCCCACCGGGCGTCGGCCGAGTTTAGAATTAGAAGAGAGAAACGAGGGAGGAGAGCTAGCTGTAGCTCGGACGCTGTTGTCAGATGGGACTCGTGTTTATAGAATAGGAGTACTGAGCACTCGTGCCTCTTTTTTTTGAGGGAAAAATTAGTCGCATGTCTAGTACCACTAGTTGGGTGCGTGCGACCTATAGCTGTCATTACTTTAGGTCTCATTTTCGAACCGCGGCTACGCTTCATAGTACATATTTTTTCACGCATTTATCCTCCTATATGTACTCCTAGGCTATTTCCACGTGCTCCCATTCGCCGACATGTGGGACATAGAGCATCTGGGTCGTAGTGCATGCACGACTCGGAGCATATGCTGGGGTACTTTACATTTCAGACCTCACGAATTACATGCAAACCCCCCGCAGAAGAATAAATAAATAAATGAATTACTACATGAAACCGGATTATTTTCGTGGAAACCTGAGCACGTTCATTAAATTTTGGACATAACACATTTATAAAAAATGACCGGACCTAAACCAGTCTAAGGGCCTCTTTTATTTTTCCTGCAAAAAAAGGGCCTCTTTGATTCGCAGGATACTGAAAACACAGGAATGGGTAAAGTATGATGGCGATGAACCGAGACAAGGAGAACTCTAACACAGTTAGAGGTTAGAGTTAGATTCTAACTCTGAACTAACTCTAAACCAAAGAGGTGTATGGATGGCAGGGTTAGGTTGACAATAAATGCTCTATCTCAATCATTTGACTACTTTGGACCCTATTTCCTGCCGGATTTGGAGGGTGCTTGGATACGTTTTAGGTCCATGACTAAAAGTAGTGGGACTCAAACTTGCTAGCCTCACCCATGCTTGGATCCAAATACTAAAGAGACTAAAATCAAGTTAATGAGCATTTATTATCCTCCAAACCCTCCAATCCAGAACTCGCCTGTGTTAAAGGAGAGGAGTTAAATGAGGAGAGAGAGGACTAACCCACATTTTAGTAGGGGTACCCCTGACTAAAAAAATTTAGTCTCAAGACTAGTTTTAGCCCCTCTTTAGTCAGGGGTGCTTGGAACTTTAGCCTCTTAAAGAGACTATTTTTAGTCAGACTAAAATAAGTCCCTTGGATTCAAGCACCCTCTTGGTGTGGCCGGCTCTTCTGTGGCCTCCTCCCGCTCACAATTGACATAAACGAACCATCTATACAAATCAAGCATGCAAAACATGATAATTTTTACTTTGTCCATACAAATGAGATATCCCACTTAAACATACAAGTCGTCAATCAAGCTTCACAAAATAAAAAAACACTTCATGAAACAAAGAATGAGCTAACTCATCACGGAAGTCATTCACGATAGGGAGGGAGCCCGGAGCCCCTCACGCACCGAGGGAGGAGCTCGCGATCGTCGCTCTGGAGGAAGGCTCTGTAGAGCCCAAGCCCCGGGAACCCCTCCGACGCTGGCCCTTGCGAGTTGAGGTCGACACCGGCATGGGTAGCAGGGCCGCTTTCCTCCGACTGGGAACTTAATCTTTGGGCCTCTAGAAATAATGCAAGCCTATAACTAAAATACCTAGAAAGGTGAACTGAATCTTTGGGCCTCTAGAAATAATGCAAGCCTGAAACTGAAATACCTAGAAAGGTGAACCGAATATTTGGGCCTCTAGAAATAATGCAAGCCTGAAAGTGAAATACCTAGAAAGGTGAATTGGATCTTTGGGCCTCTAGAAATAATGCAAGCCTGAAACTGAAATACCTAGAAAGGTGAACTTAATCTTTGGGCCTCAAGAAATAATGCAAGCCTGAAATTGAAATACCTAGAAAGGTGAACTGAATCTTTGGGCCTCTAGAAATAATGCAAGCCTGAAATTGAAATACCTAGAAAAGTGATCTGAATCTTTGGGCCTCTAGAAAGATTTATTACCTCCTCAAGCAGCAACAAACAATTCCATGCGTGCACCACAAATCTATACCAAGTTTGATCAGGATCTACTTTTCCAAATCAGAATTAGCGCTAGAGCAAGCAAGATCAATGATATGGCCGTGAGACAGAGAAGGAACGAACAAACTCACCCCTCTCGCGACCTCTCTGGTAGATGCGCCGCCACCACGCATGATAGAGGGAGAAAAACGACTGGTGAAGGGGGAGCGGGGCGACCTTCGAAGGCCAGAGGGAGAGGGCGGACGGAGTAGGGCGGCGGAGGCCGAAAGGAGAGGGCGGCCGGAGGAGAGAGAGGGCGAGCAGCGCTTGGGCGGGCGGCCCTATGGGGAACAGAGAGGAGTTGTGCGAGAGGGGGGGAGCGATCTGGTGTGGGCAGGGGAGATTTTTTTAGTTCTCTTTTAGTGGGCCAGAGGATAACTAACCCAATTAGAACCTCTCCACCGGGCTAGTTTTTTTAGCTGGGTTAGAGCAAACTAGCTCAAACTAACCCCTCTTGTTTTGATAATTTGAGGCTATTTCAACCCAAATTAGCTCTAACTCAGGGATCCAAACAAAGAGGAGTGTTACTGTACATGCTACAGTGTGGACCGTAGCACATTGTTTTTTATGACCATATCACCACATTGTTTTCTACTGCTGGTTCACTGGGCTACCGTGGTTCGCATTGCTGGTTCACTGGGCTGTCGTGGTTCGCACTCCTCCGATCTGAGTAGTACTCCCTCCGTTCCTAAATATAAGTCTTCGTAGATATTTCACTGTGGACCACATACGGATGTATATAGATGCATTTTATGTGTAGATTCACTCATTTTTCTCCATATGTGGTCCATAGTGAAATCTCTCCAAAGACTTATATTTAGGAACAGGGGGAATAGTATAGTACTAGTATATACTGCATCATTCGTTCTTCTTCTTACTACTCCGACATGTGGGAGAGCCAGCATCCGGGTCGACGTGTCATGCACCAGATTAGAGCGCGGAAGGGAAGGGGGGCATCACCCCAGTCGGAGCGCCAGTAATTCATGACTATAGTGAGTGGTCATATCACAAGTCTTTCCAGCATTAACGCGCCGTCAAATCGCACAGCCCCACTCGCTCCCCACCCGAAAACTGCCGCGCGTTCTGCCCGGGAAAAGCCCCGCCCTCAACTTTTAACTACGTGAAAATAGTTCGATCTTGTTCGTTCTATATAAATACAGTACTTACTGTATGTTTATTCACCTGTGGGGTTGTTCAATGAATGGAGGGCGGGGAGCACAAGTGAACGATACTGTAGTATACTACTAGTAGTAAGTACGAGTCGTACAGTAGTCACCTTAAATAGAGAGTTTCTTTTCTTTAATGCCACGTACACAAATTGAAACGCTTGTTGTGGAGAGAAAAAAGATAATCACTCCACTATATATGGACGCAGGGGCCTGAGCGCTTGCTTTACTAGGGTTGCTATCTTCATTCTCTCATCCTCTCCAGATATAAACAAGACAGTGGTAGCGACATTTTCTCTCTGCTCACCGCTGGTCACAAATCCGGCCAGATCCCTTCGGCCGGTGTGTGTAGAGGACTAAAAGGTGCATCATTCACGCGGTCATCGCCGCCGAGGGAGGAAACCCACAGCTGCTGGAGGGGCTCGATCCTCTGCCTGTGCCGTTCTCTCCGACACATCGCCGGCTCGGGAGGTCCTCCGACCCTTCTTCCTCCCTGCCGTATTGTCCGCAGATCCGACCTGCCGCCGCCGACATCCCGGTGACCCTCAGGTATAAGTTCTTCGAAAGCGGCCTTGCTCTACTGCCCCAGCTCCCCACGTGTCTGCTTGTGCATCTTTTTCTACTCCCATCAGCTCTTCCAAAGCCACCTAAATTTTTAGTATTATTAGAGGTAAAGCTACTTTATGCATTCGAATCTAGGGCTTTGTTCAAACAACGAAGAAAGGGGGGAAATTTGTAGCATGAATCTAGGACTTGATTCAAAGAGGAAATAATATGGTGAAAGTAGTAGAGACCGGATACCCAACCGGTCTCTTGGTTGAAAAGGAAAATAATGGGAAAACGCAGTACAAACTAGATAAGGAATAGATCTATTATTGGTTGAAAAAAGGATAGAAAGTGGCGGCTGGTGGACAAGTCAACAGAGTATGCCCAGGATTAGATTTGCTGCCATCACATAGTAAAAGGTCTCCTATATTAGATTTGCTGCCCTCGCGTAGTAAAAGGTCTCAGGATTAGATTTGCTGCCCTCACATAGTAAAAGGTCTTAGGATTAGATTTGCTACCCTCACATAGTAAAAGGTCTCCAGGATTAGATTTGCTGCCCTCACATAGTAAAAGGTCTCCAGGATTAGATTTGCTGCCCTCACAGAGTAAAAGGTCTCTAGGATTAGATTTGCTGCCCTCACATAGTACAAGGTCTCCAGGATTATATTTGCTGCCCTCAGATAGCATGAACAAACTCGGCATCACCACTTTATGCCTCCTTATAGGTACATTGTGCCGATGCGTCCACTGTCGCATGTCCTTATACCAATCTTTTGCTGTTGTTAATGTAAAGGCGCATGTAAAATGAAGCAATCACACTGTTACCTTAGGGACATGTCTAACCAGTGTTATTGTTAATCTAATGCCTCCAGTGATAAGATGCAATTAAACTGTGTTACAAATGGCACTCCTGCTGTTTTCCCCAGTATGATAAGTAAGTTGCTCCTTTACGCTACTGAGTGTCCTGGTGTCCCCATGGTCCCATGCCCTTAAACCAACTCTTTAGCTGCTGTTGATTTACTGTGTCTGGTAAACAAGCAATGCCACCATTAAAGTAATCCCATATTTGAGGAATCACATTGTTGATCGTAATGCTTCTGGTAACATGAAGCATTGCTAACGTTTTAAAATTTCTACTGTCCTTGCGTGATTGCCATGAACATAATTAAGATGCTTCTTTTCATTTTGTATATGTTTCATATATTCTTATTGACCAGCAACTGTTTACTTTCTATCTTTTTGTGCAGATAGGGATATCCATTTCACCTTGTTGATATTGTGACCTTTTGGTGAACTGCACAAAACACTTTTTTCTGGAATGAGTGTCTTGTGCAGTTCAACTAAAATGTCACGTGAACATCTCTCAATTTTGGTGGAACTGCCCAAAATGGTGATTGGAGTTTCCAAAATCTCCGTCAAGTTCTGTTGGTAATCTCGTGCAACATTTTATTAGCCTTTGCAAGATGGAGCCATCACTGTCACCACAATGGCACTTTATTTTAGTGGAACTGCACAAAATGATAAGAAAATTATAGTTGCACCTTACATGAACCGGACGGACAACCTTAATGTTCCTCAATTTTAGTGCAACTACTAAAGAATAACCTGCCAGCTCACAAGAGCAAGTACTTCTTGCTAGCTGAATGATGCAATCTTTGCTTCATTTCAGGTGAACTACAGAAAAAGGCGCATGAATTGAATCATGGAACTCCAGGCAGACCTCATCCAAGTAGAGCTGGAGGTTGAGTTCGAGGCCGCTATTAAATTGAAATCATGCTCTCATGTCTCCTTGTTTGTGTTGTGCAAACTTGCTGTGCAAACAGGAATACTCAACTACAGATGTTGTGACGGTCAAGAGCATTCGCCAAGTTCTTCGATTGTATGATATGGCTAGCCAAGATGGATTTAATCCCGATATTCACTTTATCAAAAGGCTCTAATGGGTTGGTTCTGGATCTTGCAAGCTGGGAATCAGTGAGATGTGTAGGCATCTTTGTTGTACTTATTATTTGAATCTTATTTGTTGGTTCTGAATCTTGTAAGCTGGGAATCACTGAGATGTGTAGGCATCTTTGTTGTACTTATTATTTGGATCTTATTCGTTGGTTCTGAATCTTGCAAGCTGGGAATCAATGAGATGTGTAGGCATCTTTGTTGTACTTATTATTTGGATCTTATTTGTTGCTTCTGAATCTTGCAAGCTGGGAAACACGACATGATGATGCAGAGGACAACAACCATAACAAACAGTTCAAACTTGGTAGTATTATCTTTGTGAAAGTGCGACAAATGTGCTGATCGTGTGCGTCCTGAGAATAATAATTCTATTTGTTGTGCATATTGATCCTGTGGCACTGATAGAACGAGCGAATGCATTGCTTGTTTTAAGTATAAATTTCTATTGAAGCTAATTAAATTTAAGTAAAGTGACCACTAACTCCTGTTATTACAGTACCAATACAGACCCGCTCGTGAACCAACGTGTGGCCGGAGTAGGTTTCTTAATGGAGGCGTCTGATTGCGCCGAGGGTGCATCTTCTGCCGGGCGTGCAGCGGACGAGGGAGGGGTAGTAACTGTTGTCGCATGTACACAGTCAGCTTACTGTTGAATCCAGTTCCCCAAGAGCTGAAAAACGAACTGCTGCCGCCGCCTACACACTCTTTCACTCGAAGAGACTCCAATGGCGATCCGAGGGGTGAGCCTGCTGGATATGGACTTCAGCAAGGAGTTCCCCTTTGAGTTCGCCGTTCAGTCCTATGGCTGCACCAAGTTGAATGTGATGTACACCAACGATACGGACTCGGTGAAGCTCCGCCTCACCTCAGTCCTATGGCTGCACCAGGTTTTGGAGCATTCGCCCGTTTCATCGATAGCGCCGACTGCACCACTATGGTGGAGAGAAGGAAGAACGCGAAGATTCGGCCATCTGGTGCAACAAGCTTGTCGACATCTAGAAGCAATACAAGATCATCAGCAACGGGCAGGAGAAGGACTCCGTGGTTGACCTTGCTGAGACCATCATCGACCCCTGATATGCCAGCATGAAAGAAGATGACCTGAACACGTGGGAGGTACCTCTGAATCTAGCCTACATAACCTACGCGGACAAGGACGCATACGCATGCTACGACATGTACAGGCAGATCTTGGACATGAGGGCGTGTCTGCTTCCTGTAACCGATGAGTACAAAGACAGCCGCAGCGTCATGATCAAGCATGCCAGGAAGGTCTAGATGTTGTAATTTATCTGTTTATAAGCACCTTTATCATCTGAGTGTTTCATGCATTAGCATATGTGTCGTAATTATCTGTTTTGTCCGAAATATTTCTTTTAAGAACCCATTAACCTGATTGCTTTTTTAGTGGCTATTTGCTTATGGATGTAAACTAGTTCACTTGTCTGTAAAAAACTAGTTCACTCGGCTGCCGTGCTTTGAATCTCCTTCCTCCCAACATATTCCCCTCCTCAGGTGGACCCAGCAGGTCTCTAAATTTTCTCCCACTTTCTTTTTCGATGTAAACTGAGTTTTCTCCCAGTACTTTCCCCTAGAACCAACTCAACTGTCCCACGTCTAGCCTAAAAAATAATAATACCCCACGTACTATTAACTCATCAAATTAAAATGATATTTTATTTCGTAAGTTGAAAGTTCTTACAAAATAATATTAATAATTGTTTATATATAACTTGGCAAATTAACTCCTAGTGATTGCGTACATAAGCTTGCAAAGATTTTACTGATGTGCAATCATGTGTTTATGTTTTTATAACATTTCTCCGTCTAGCCCAACATGATATTTTCACCCAGCCTAGCAAGTCCGCGGATTTTGAGAAAAATGCAAATGGGATTTAAACGGGCTGCATAGATGCTACATCATTGTTTCACCCAGCCCACCAAATGGACTTAAAAAACAAATGGACTGGCTGACATGTGGGCCAGTAGGTCGAAGCCTAAGAAGGCGTTGGATTTACATCCAACAGCCGACATTCTTCTTCAATCTCTCGTCTTCTTCCCCCAGCGCTGCCGGAACCGCCTACTCCAGCCTTCGGCGTCCAGCGGCGTTGTTTTGCGCTCCTCAGCGAAACGCTACCCCGCCGACGGCCAGGCCATCCCTCCACTCCGCACCTCCTGTTATTCTCTGCCAAGTGTAGGCCCACCCCAGACCCGAACCAGTCAAGTTTCCCACTCCTCTCCGTCTGCGACTCCACTGCCGCGTCTTCCCCATCTCCGGGTCTTTCCAATCTGGGGCCTCGCCGTCGTCCATCGCCTCGGTGCGCTCGGCGCGGCATGGTCAACATACGAGAGTCGTCGGAAGAGGACTGTACGTGGAGAGCCTGACAGCTGGGACCCACGAGGTCCATGATCGCACGCAAGGAAAGTTCCTCCTTATTACACACTGTATGTGCACTGTACGTGTGAAGGGCTTCTGTATTTCGTGAAAAAAACGTCCCCCTCGCTGACAGGTCGGACCCACCAGCTATATCTTCGCACGCAAGGAAGTGCCTCATTATTACTCACCAAAAAATGAATACCCCCTGCTAGCTGGGAACCCCCATAGTGGGTGGCTGACTTGTGGGCCTACTAAGTTGACGAGGATGGAGGGCTTTGTCAACTTAGTCAATATGAACGATTCTAGCTCCAGTGACTGTACGATGTCCATCCAACGGCGATAGTGCTTCTTCAACCTCAGGTCTTCTTGCTCCAGCCGCCCAAAGCAGTGCCGGTCGTGTCGCGTGCTCCTGCCTCTCGTGGCCGGCTGTGATGCCGCGGAGGCCTCACCGCCCCCTACTACTCCTACCGCAGGCCCAGGGTATCCCTCTACTCACCCACACCCCCTGTTACTCTGCGGCGACGGCAGCCTCACGCCGCAGCCGAACCAGTGAACCCTCGTACTCCTCTCCGCGCGGGCATCCACTGCCGCGTCTTCCCCGGCTCCGCGTCGTCCCCTTCCTAAGCCTCATCGTCGTCCACCACCATGGTGCTCTCCGTGCGGCGTGGTCAACGTGGTCAAGGAACGACTTCCATCAGAAGAGTACTGTACGTGGAGAGGCTGACAGCTAGGTCCACAGCCACAGCCCAGTTTTTTTGTGATTTGCTAAGTAAGTCGCTTTGTCAGGCCTGTTGGGCTGCAAATCTTCCAAGAGGAGGAGAGCTTCATTCGGCTGGCCGAGAAAATGGCCCATCAGTAATGAGAAATGGGTTGAACATTTTTAAAACATATCAAACCGGTAATTAGTTTCTAATATCTTTTTTTTCATTTCGAGATTTTAAATAACATTAATTTTTATGCGTGGAGAATTTGTTGGATTTTATATTGATATACATTTATTTGTAAAATAAGTTTGAATGTGAGTCGAAATTTCGGGATTAAAAATAGTTCGGACCGCACCGAAATATGCAAAATTTCATATAATTTTTTAACCGTGGCCACAATATGGGCAGTAATGCTAACAAAAAGAATATGGGATAAAAAAACCTTAAGAATTAACAAATGGGCTGTAAATTATTAGAAATAATGGCAGATGGGTTGTATGCTGTTTTCCACAGATTTGAGGCTTTCGTAAAAAAAGGTTGACGCACAAGCAGTGACTGTTGGAGGGCCATCCAATGGCCGTCGTGCTTCTTCAATCTCTGCTCTTCCTGCTCCAGCCGCTCAAACAAGCGCCGGCGGGACTGCCTGCTCCCTCCTCCCCACGGCCGGCTGTGCTGCCGCGCAGGACTCACCGCCCCGCCATACTCCCATCGCTGGCCTAGCCATCCCTCTACTCACCCACACCTGCTGTTATTCTCCGACAACGGCAGACGAACCAGTAAACCCTCGTACAGTCGTACTCCCCTCCGCGTGGGAAACAATTGCCGAGTCTTCCCTGCCTCCGTGGCGTTCCCTTCCTAGGCCTCGCCGTCTTCCACCGCCCTGGTGCTCTCGACGCAGCCTGGTCAACATGGTCAACAATCGACATGCATCTGAAGTGGACTCTACGTGGAGAGGCTGACAGCTGGGTCCACGGCCGCACGCAAGGAAATGCCTCCTTATTACGCGCAAAATAATGATTCCTCCACCTGACATCTGGGACCCATCGAAAGGGCCTCTGTATTTTGTGAAAATTTTTTTACCTCCACCGACAGCTTAGACCCCCCAGCTATATCTTCGCACGCAAGGAAGTGCCTCCTTATTACGCAAAAAAAATGAATACTCCCCCTGCTAGCTGGGACCCGGTATAGTGGCAGGCTGACTTGTGGGCCTACTAAGTTGACGGGGATGGAGGGCTTTGTCAACTTAGTCAATACTCCAGTGATCGTGCGATGTCCATCCAATGGCCGTAGTGCTTCTTCAACCTCTGGTCTTCGTTCTCCAGCCGCCCAAAGCAGCGCTGGTCGTATCGCATGCTCCTGCCTCCCGTGGTCGGCTGTGATACCGCGGAGGCCTCACCGCCCCTTACTACTCCCACCGCTAGCCAGGCCATCCCTCTACTCACCCACACCCCCTGTTATTCTGTGGCGACGGCAGCCTCACACCGCAGCCGAACCAATGAACCCTCGTACTCCTCTTCACGTGGGCACCCATTGCTGCGTATTCCTCGGCTCCGCGTCGTCCCCTTCCTAGCCCTCGCCATCGTCCATCGCCGTGGTGCTCTCGGCGCGGCATGGTCAATGTGGTCAATGACCGACTTCCATCGGAAGAGTACTGTGCGTGGAGAGGCTGACAGCTGGGTCCACGGCGGCCGCAAGGAAGTGCCTCCTTATTACACGCAAAATAATTATTCCTCCACCTGACAGCTGGGACCCATCGGACGGGCCACCGTATTTCACGAAAAAAATGTTTCCCCCCTGACTGCTGGGACCCACCAGCTACACCTTCGCACGCAAGGAAGTGCATCCGGGCAAAAAAAGAACAAAATGATTTGCTCCCCTGACTGCTGGGACCCACCAGCTACATCTTTGCAGGCAAGGAAGTGCCTGACAGTGGAGACCCACCTGGTCAAAGCATACGTAGCGTTGTCATTCTGGTCGTGAATGTGTACGTACATATATACTGGGTGATGTAGAGGCGCGCACGTGTCGTAGTAGAGGCGCGCACGTAGAATGTACACATACGTACAGCGGTGAGGGTGCAAGAAAGAAAATACAGCCACGTATGTGTACATACGGGTGGGGTCTCGAACGCCTACTCGCGCATACGTACGGCCAGGGCTCGTGTACATGGCTGGGTCGAAACGGAGAAACAGCGTCGTCGTCGTGTTCATGGGGAGGCAACGGAATGCGTCGTGTTCATGGGGAGGCAACAGAATGCGCCGTGTTCATGGGGAGGCAACGGAATGCGTTGTGTTCATGGGGAGGCAATGGAATGCGTCGTGTTCATCGGGAGGCAATGGAACGCGTGGTAGCCAACCGGCTGGGTCGAAACGGAATGCGTCGTCGTGTTCATCGGGAGGGCTTGGACGGAACAGGCGATGGAAACGAGGCCTGGCGTACCGCAAAACGGAGGAAACGGACCTCCTACATTCTGAACGGGGTCCTGTTGATCAGGAGGGGTGTGGCGTACCGCAAAATGGAGGAAATGGACCTCCTACGGTTGAAACGGGGGTCCTGTTGATTGGGAGGGGTGTGGCGTACCGCAAAACGGACGAAACGGACTTGTGTTGGAGCGCTACGGTCAAAACGGGGGTCCTGTTCATCGGGAGGGGTGTGGCGTACCACAAAACGGGACTCCACGGGATACTGTTCATCTCCACCGTCAACCTCCTCCAGCCTCCACGGGCTACCGTCGACCTCCTCTAGCCTCCACGGGATCCTGTTCATCCAGCCTCCACCACGCGCTACTCCACCGGCTACTATTCAACCACCCCTCCACCATCTACTGTTCATCCATCCCTCCACACCACGGGGTCCTGTTCAACCACCCTTCCACGGGCACTCCTCCACCGTCTACTGTTCATCCAGCCCTCCACCACACCACGGGGTCCTGTTCATCCAGAGGCAACGCCACCGCTCACTGTTCATCCAAACCCCCCCGCAATGCTCACTGTTCATCCAATCGATCGGCTTCAGTTAGCAGCAGTAGCGAAGGAATCGCTCGATCGGGTTCAGTTAACAGCCATCGATCGACTGCTCGGGTTCAGTAACGCGTAGCCTGCAGTGCAATCGCTTGGGTTCAGTTAGAGCCCAACACCTTGCTCGGGTTCAGTTAGAGCCAACGCCTCGCACACACGCGCGTACATGTACGAGAGAAACGCGCATCGCTCGGCCCCCGACCTCCCACCGTAACCGGGAACTCCCCGAAATTTTCCTCCCCCTCGCTTCTACCACGGTTTTTTCCGTCATGGACGACCCAAAGAATGTCATGCAGCTGCGTCTTCGGGCCGCCCAGGACAAAAAGCCCATTTTCTGTCAAGATTTTTTGTCATAGAAGTAGGAGCCCACCACATCTATGATGATACCGGGTTTTGTCACAATTATCGTCATAGAAGTGTCATATGTATGACAGAAAAAAAATTCGTTCGGCCCAAAATGTCACCGATGTGTATTTTTTGTAGTGTTTTTAGTAGCAATTATCTAATGATCACATTCATATTAGCCTCGATATATAGTGATGTTAGGGGGGGGGGGGCAGGGCCCTTACTGCCCCTGTCTTCGCCATTGTGCACGCCTTTGAGAGATGAAGCGGAGGCATGGATGATGAGAGGGGGACGTTGGATATATAATTAATGTGGGTGTATTAGCTATATATGTTAATCCTATATAGAGGTATAGATTGATCGATGTGGACGTGGGAAAGAGGGTGAGACCTCACTGAATATATCGATTGATCGGTTTGTGTGGAAAACTATGAAAGACCTAGCTATATACACACATAAATAGAGGAACATCGATCGTTGCGCAGGCACGCGTGAGAGATAAAGAATGCCCGATATGATGGAGAGGGGGATGTGTGTGGGTGTGTGCCTTCATGGGAGACCGACCTGAAGAAAAAGATTGCATGTGTCCGATGGATAATACCGACTGGTAGTGTATGTGCATGCATGCACGAGAGAAAGTTAGTGGTACAATTATAAAGAGAAGACGACTCTGTGGATGTAAAAGACTAGGTGAGGTCATAATCAACGTAAAGTTGAATTCAAATATTTGAATAAGAGATCCTGATGTTTGAAACCCATGCATGCATGAATATAACGGAGATCTGCACGGTGTGGTTTGGAAACGAGCATTTTGTAATGTATACACATTGAACAAGGTCAAACTGATTTGAATTTGAGATACCGATGGCAGACATCATTTGGCCACGTCGCATCCGTGCATGGACACACTATTCTAATTGAAGATGATAGGCGGCTTTCGCATCACATATCTATATCTATACCCCTATATATATTATATTATATATATTTTTATATTGTGTGCAGGTAACTTTAACTTTGAAAGATGGCCGTTGGATGAGGCGAATCCGATGGTCCAAAGATGGCAAATTTGAGCACTAATGGCCGTTGGATATCATCTAGATTCCACCAGATTTCGCCACATGTATAATCTAGAAGACTCCATGGTTGAACTTAAGCATAATGCACAAACATCAAAACAGAAGCACTTCTTATTTGTTCTAGAATCTTCCATATCAGAATTGCCCAAATGTTTTCTACATGATTTGCCATTATTTGTTTTTTACTTTATGTCTTACAACGCACAATTCCATGAATCTTAAAATAGATTAGCTTTCTTATAAAAACTAGATGATTTTGAATGAAATGAACTATAAGAATTAAACGAACATCTACATCATGCATATATGACTCAAAGCTTACATGCTATAATGTGGTATTTATTCATAATTTGGTTGCCAAATCTCATGCGTGCAATACACGTGTACCTTACTCTAGTCTAAATGGTGTTTGTGTGTGTGCTGTGCGTGTTGAGGTGCAAAATTTTTTTGGGTACACGTTAAGCTTGTTCTTCCGAAATTTCAAGCTGCGCCTTGTTATGCCGAAAATTCAAGCTAGCGTCTCTGTCTATCGTTCTGCGAAACTCCCGCCTCTTCAACCCGTGCCTTGTTAGCCCGAAATATTTAAGATATTTCTTTGTCTCGTTGTGCTCCAACAACTCCCTCCATCTCAACCCGCGCCTTGCTATTCTGAAATTACAACGAGCGCGAAAACTCCCACCTCCTGTGAAATCCCGACACGCGAAATGCCCGTGGTACCCCTGAACCGAAAGAACCTCCTCAAATCGGTGGGGGTACTTTCATAACTTACCCCACATTTCGAACAAGCGCGTCCCTAAGCCATGGTTCCCCACTGCCATCCCATCCGCCTACCCATTCGTACACTGAGGCCGCAAAAACCCACGACGAAACCCCACACCCTGCTCCGTCCGCCACCCAGTCGGAGCCTCTTCCCCGATGACGTCCACAGCAACACCTCGACGTCCCTCATCCACCGTTGTCGGGGGTTGGATGCGACATATGCCAACGGGTGGCTTATCATGGTGGGGGCGAGTAGAACGTCGCCGGTGCCTGGAAACGGGATGAGGCGCAGACATGCACGCCGACGAATCTTACCCAGCTTCGGGGCTCTCCGGGGAGATAACACCCCTACTGCTGCTCTGCAGGGTCTCCGCATGATCACTATGGGATGATAGTACAAAGGTGCTCCTTGAGCTGTTTCGGGTGGCAGGAGAGAGCAAGGCTGGCTCCTCCCTTTGCTTGCTGTGTGTCTAAAAACCTATCCAGGGACGAACCCTTTGCATGGGTGCCCCGGGGGGTTTATATAGGCCTACCCTCCGGGGGTACAATGGTAAACTAACTGGGTGTGGCCCCCAGCTATCTGTCTCTCATGCTGCCGCCCCCCTGCCGGCTTCTGGGGCCCGCCGACTGGCGGGCCCCGCGGACAGGCCGGGCACTGTGCAACACTCCTGATGACGCAGGCTTGGTCATGGGGTCGTGGGAACAGTGCCGATGCCTGTCGGGCGATCACTGTCGCCACTCCCTGTCCAATCTGGTTTATGGCTCGTGGGGCCCTGATTGAGAGGCGGCCGACTCTGGGAAGGCCGACTCCCGCAGGGCCATCTTCGGACTCTCCGGCCGTCTTCTTCTCCCTCACTGACGAGGGGCCCGGCGGTCTTTGGGCCGTACAGGCCGCCGTCGTGAGCACAGTGCCTTGCGCACTGTGGCTGATGTCAGGGGAGGCATGACAACAGTGTCGCGCCTTACCGGAGATCTCCCGGTGGTACGGCTCACTATAGCCATGCCTACCTCCCGTAGGTTTGAGGGGACGGCCACGTCGGGACCGTACCCTGCGTCGGTCTTCGTGAAAAGGTCGCGGGCCGACTCTCATGGTCGGCCCCTTGAAAGGTCGCAAGCCCGGAGTCGGCTTGCTTCAGAGTCGCCAGCTGGGACTCGGCCTTCTTCGAAGGTCGCTAGCAGGGACTCGGCCTTCTTCGAAGGTCGCCGTCCGGGACTCGGCTGAGGGGCACGGCCTGCCCTGACGTCTTGAAAGATCTTGGGACCCGGGTCAGCCTACCCGTGGCCCATTACTCCGACAGTAGTCCCCGAAGCTGGTGAAGCCCGGCGGGTGCCACCTCGAGGGGCTTCAGCAGTTTCATTTCATCTTGTGCCGACTCTGAGACTCGGCTGCTGTTGCTTCGGGCCGCCTCGCCGATGTCGGCCGCCATCCGCAAGTCGTGGCGGGAAAAACGGGAGGCGTATCGGCCACGCTTCCCTACCATTATCGAGACGGTCCCGCCGCGCGGCGCCACGTGGAGGCGATAGTCTGTCTGCCCACGCGCGTGATGGGACGGGCCGTCAGGTGGGGCCCGCCATTACCGCGCCCCGGGCCCCGAGCGGATCCGCTGTGGCCGAGGTCGGTTGGCATCCCCACGTCGTTACTGCGCGCAGTAACTTCGTGGGGGTTGATCGTGGGCGGCGTGGGGCCGCGGGCGCAGTTAATCCCCCCGTCGCCTCCTCGGCTTCTCAGGCCGTGGGGCTATAAGTAGGCGGGGAGGAGCGGGGCGGCACTGCACGCGCACTCTCTCGCCCGCTCTCCCGCCCTTCTCCTTCCTTCGCCATGAGCCACGACATTCTTCCTCTGCCGCAAGCAAAAAAACCTTCTTCCTCGCCGGCGATGAGTTCTTCTTCCGCCGCGCCGCCCGCTTCGCGCTCCGGCGAGTGGGATGGCTCGGACGTGGAGGTGGAGGACAATGAGTTCCTTCGCCGGACTCGCCGTCTCCCCAGTGCGGACCTGGTGCACGCCCGTCCCGCGCCGGCGGGAGAGATTCGGCCCGCGCCGGAGGAGGGCGAGCGGGTCATCTTCCGCTCGCACCTTATGCGTGGGCTGGGGCTTCCGGCGAGCGGATTCTTTCGCTCGTTCCTCGAGTTCCACAGACTGCAGCCGCACCACCTCACCCGCAACGCGGTGGTGCTTCTCTCCGCCTTCGCCACCCTGTGTGAAGGCTATATCGGCGTTCTCCCCACCCTCGAGCTGTGGGGGGAGTTCTTCTCCGCCAAACTCGGCACTCAGGCCGCCGGCACGCCGGCTCAGTGCGGCACCTACATCGCGGTGGGGCGCACGACGGCCGACAATCCTTTTCCGCCCATCCCGCTGGTGAAGTCGGTGAAGATGTGGCAGAAATCCTACTTCTACGTGAAGAACATCTCCACCGACGGCGACTGGGTCAACCTGCCGCGTTTTGACCCCGAGCCGCTGACTGGCCGGCTGGCCAGTTGGTCCCATCGATCCAAGTCCCTCTCGACCTCCGGAGGCGGCGCCGTGGCGCGGCTCCGAGTCATGCTGCAGTCGGAGGGGCTCATCGCCTCCGATCTTCTGGCCGCCTTCGTGGCGCGCCGGGTTCTTCCGCTCCAAGGCCGGCCTCACCTCATCTGCCAGATGAGCGGCCGACACGATCCGAGCCGGCTGTGCACCAGGGACATGCCGCGTGGGGAGGTGGCGAACTTGGTGAACCACATCGCCCACTGCGGGTTCACGGAGGAGTGGCAGTTCGGCAAGGAGCCGTACTCGCGCGACAACCCCCCTCCAATGGTAAGTCGCATCTATCTGCAGCTCAATCTTGTTTCCGTCAGACCTCGAGCTCTGATCTTTGTTGGTGTTTCTGGGCAGAATCCCCTTACGGCGCCCTCAGCCGGCGCCACAAGAGAGCCTCGCGACTACGTCCCAGATTGCGAGGTTAGCGACGTTGACGACCCCGACCTGGGAGCGGCGGCACTGGAAGCCGACGCCGAAGGCGGCGGAGAGGGGGCAGACGGCGGCCTCAGACCATCGGCGACCTTCGCCGACTGGCCCGAGGGCGACGCTGACGCGGAAGTCGCCCCGCACCGCCAGCCGAAAGCCGGCTCCTCCAGCCAAGCCGGCGCGAAGAGGCGTCACGCCGGGCCGAGTGTGCCCGGCGGCAAGTCGAAGAAGTTCAAGGGCGCCGCCGCCGCGACCAAGCGGGAGGAGGCGGCCGCGAAGGCCAACCGCTTCCGAAAGGAAGTGAAAAGACCGTCGCTAGTTTCTTCGTGAGTCTTCTTACTCTATCGTTTCTTTCCTGGATCTCGCTTGGAGTTTTTTCTGATTTTCCCTCCGACCTTCTCCAGCGCTCCCCTCTCTCTTGAAAGAGTCGCCGTCCCCTCCGTCATGGGGTCGGTGGAGACGTCTGCGAACACGCGGCGGATTGATCCCGCCGCCGACCTTCGGGAGGCGACGGAACGGAACGCGCGAGAGAAGCGCGAGGAGGAGGAGGCCGAACGCCTGGAGAAGGCGGAGGCCGAGAAGGCTGCCGCCAACGCCCAGCGGCGCCTGGAGGAGGCCGTGGCTGCGGCCGCGGCGAAGCGGCATGCCGAGGAGGTCGCGCGTCGTCGATCGGCGATGCTCGTCCCTCCACTGTCGTCAGCGCCGCCGGCAACTGAGTTCACGGGGCAGACCGGGGAGGTCGGCACCGCAAACCCTCACGTGGAGGAGGGCGGCGACGTCTCAGGCTCGGATACTCACGCGCCGCCCCCGCCGCCCCCGCCGCCTCCGTCCTCAAGGCCGCACGGCAAACAGCCGGTGGACCCGCAGGATCCTCCGACTGCGGACGACGCCGATGCGCAGCTACTTCTTCAGGTCGCCGTGCCAGCGCGCCGCCGGATTGAGAGGACGAACTCAGCGCCACGAGCTCGGGAAACTGGCGCTGCAAGCTCGGCGAACTTGGACGTCGAGGCCTCAAGTGCTGCGCCCACCGGCTGGCTGCGTGAAGGCGGCACCGGCCCGCTGAACCAGGCCCTTCTGGACGTCCAGTCGAAGCTGCGCAAAGAAGGCGACACCCTCCAACTCTACACCAAAGCGCATCTGGCCCTGCGGACCTCCGTCCGGGTATGCTTCGTTTTTCCCTTTTTTTTAGTTTCTGTCTTTTCCCGTGGGGGCGCGCCAGCGCACCCACTGGGTGTAGTCCCCGAGTTCGGGGTCGGCTGCTGAGCAGGCGACTCGGAACTCCTTCTGGCGAGCTCCGAAGGCTAACTTTGCTTTGCTGGCTTTGCAGGAATACCACAATCTCCGCGCCACTGCCTTCAACCGTAATGTTGAAGAGCTGCGGAAGCGGACCGCCGATCTGACGGAAAGCCGAGGTGGGCTAATTCTTTCTTCCTCGCGGGGGCGCGCTGGCGCACCCGCGGGCTGTAGTCCCCGAGATACGGGCCGACTGCTGAGCAGTCGGGCCGGATCTCCCGGCGATCTCTCTTCCTTCTTCTCCGCAGGGGCGCGCTGGCGCGCCCGCGGGCTGTAGTCCCCGAGATTCGGGCCGACTGCTGAGCAGTCGGGCCGGATCTCCCTGGCGACCTTTCTTACTGATAGCGTCTCTCAATCTTCAGATGCCAATGCCGCCCTCCAGGAGCAGCTGAACGAGGCCAACACCGCTTGCCGCGCCAAGGAGGAGGAGTGCGACAAGCTCGTCCAAGAGCGCGACCTACTGGCGACGCAGCTGGCCGAGCAGAAAGAGCTGCTCCGGAAGGCGCAGGAAGACGCCAAGTCGCGGGAGGATGCCCTCATAGCCGAGTTCGAGGTCGAGCGCTCCGCCTGGACCGACCGGGAGGCGATGCTGACCTCCGGCTACCACGAGCTTGAGGACATCGTCGACGGTAATTATTTTTTCTCTTCTTTTGGTCTTCCGACTCTTGTGTCGGGCTGATTCCTGATTTTTCTGACTGTCTTCTTTTCTGTCTTGGCAGACTTCTTCCCCGGCCACTCGCAGGGCGTTCCTCTGGTCATCGAGGCGGCTCGGGAGGAGCGAAGGGCAAAGGGCGAAGTGATTGCCGCCAACGCCCCCCGAACCATCGACGAGCAGCTCCTGAGCATCGAGGTCCGCCTTCGTCCTGCTCATCGTCTGCTGCGCCGTCTTCAACGCGCCGGTGCTCAAGTCGTTGCCTCTCTGTGGCCGGAGGTGCCAGCTCTTCGCACCGCCAGCCGGACGGCCGACTGGCTGGAGGTCGCCGCCGGTCGCTTCGAGGCTTGGAGGGGCTCCTCGGCCCGTGCCGGAGCACGCCGGGCCTTGGAGTTCGTCAAAGGGTGGTATCCAGGGCTGGACCTGGACCATCTGGCCGCGTTCTGGTCAGAGGCCCAGGCCGAGCTGGAGGCCATGGAAGGCGCCCTTGTCGAGCGCACGGCGGCCATCGCCGAGTACACGGACACTAGCGTCTTCGTGCCGGAGCGGACCGAAGGCGGTGAGGAGGTCCTGCCGGAATGGTTCGGGATGCACCCGGAGTGCGAGGAGGACTCTGCGGAGGTGATCGGCTCCAGCGTCGAGGAGGAGGACGAGTCGGAGGACGGAAGCGAGGAGGAGGCGCCAGAGGACGAAGCGGGCGGCCAGCCCCAGCCTGACCGCGCCTCCAGCAACGAGCCTCAGAAGAACGAGGTGACTGTCGCTGGAGGCGGCCAAGCCGAGACCGCCCAGCCGACTGCCCCGACGTCCGACACCGCCGCCACCTCCGTCTCTCCGGCTCCGGAGGCAGCCCCCTAGAGTGCTTCAGTTTTACCTGTCTCTTTTGTTCTTTTGAAAAACTTGTCAGTTTCGAACAATTCCACCCGCGGGGTGTATTCGGCCAAGGGCCTTATGTAAATATCTATCAAATTTCCACCTTTTCTTGCTTTGGTTCTTTAGACTTTTTCTTTTGCCGCCTTCCTTCAGTTGCCGCCTTGCCGACTGGGCAGCCGCTCTGCGGACTGCCGCTGGGTCAAGTGCTCAGCTACTTTTAGGGAGGCAAGTACTTAGTCGTTTAGAATACCTTAGCAAGTTGGCTTAAAATCGACAGGCCGAGTTTCGGGAGTCGGCTATTCTTAATGAAAATTGAGACTGCGAGCCGACTGCTCGCGAGTCGGCTCGGTAAGGGGAGGCTGGCAGCCGGCTTGGGCTATACGTAGCTCTTAAGTCCTTAGCCGTTTTTCATGTGTGCACTCGTTCTTTCCCGTCCCCTACTTACCGACAGTCTCTCTACGAGCTGCGGCTTCGGCAGGAGACGGCTTTGAGCGCAGCACATTACTTGTCTGACTTCAGGGAGCATTTCATAGCGCGAGACGGCGAGTCCCCGGGCCGACTAGTCGGACCCGGTGCCAGATAGTATGATAAAAGGGGAAAGCATACTCGGAAGTGTAATCCATATCATACAGATAATCAAAAAGGCAGTCCTCGAGCTCGTCCCGGGGGGCCTAAGGTCTTAGTACTTTAACACAAAAGAGGGTAGCGTGATACATACTGCATCAACTGTAAAATCTTCGCAGAAGATTTGCGTTCCACGGGCGCTCTGTTTCTTTGCCGGAGTCGTCCCTCTTGCGCGCTTGAGGCTTCTGAGCGTCGATCAGGTAGTAGGCGTCGTTCCCTAGCACCTTGCTAATGATGACGGGACCTTCCCAAGGCGCCGACAACTTGTGCTGGCCGGCTATTCTCTGAATCAGCCGGAGCACAAGGTCGCCCTCTTGGAATGATCTTGGCCTGACCTTGCGGTTGTAGTATCGGCGCAGACTCTGCTGGTCGATGCCGGACCGACTGAGTGCCAACAGTCGGCCCTCTTCCAGCAGATCGACGCCGTCTTGGCGTGCTTCCTCAGCCTCCTCTTCGGTGTACATGGAGACTCGCGGAGAGTCGAACTATATGTCCGTCGGGATGACGGCTTCGGCACCGTAGACGAGGAAGAACGGCGTGAAGCCGGTTGACTTGTTTGGGGTTGTGCGCAGGCTCCAGAGGACGGCATGCAGCTCTTCGACCCAACAGCCGGCCGAGCGCTCGAGTGGTTCGACCAATCGAGGCTTGATGCCGGACAAGATGAGGCTGTTGGTTCGTTCTACCTGGCCATTTGACTGCGGGTGGGTAACGGATGCTAAGTCCAGTCGGATGCCCTGTGTTGCGCAGAAACGTGCGAGGGCGCCCTTGGCGAAGTTGGTGCCGTTGTCTGTGATGATGCTGTGCGGTACGCCGTACCGCACTGTGATGTCGGCAATGAAGGTCACAGCTGTGGGCCCGTTTAATTTCTTGATGGGCTTTGCTTCTACCCACTTGGTGAACTTGTCCACTGCGACAAGCAAATGAGTTAGGCCGCCTCGGGCCGTCTTGAATGGTCCCACCATGTCCAAGCCCCAGACTGCGAAGGGCCAGGCAATGGGGATTGTCTTCAGCGCGGAAGCCGGCTGGAGGGGCTTCGAGCGGAACACCTGGCACCCCTTGCATTTCTTGACTAGTTCTTTAGCTTCTTCCAGGGCGGTCGACCAAAAGAAACCGTGCCGGAAGGCTTTGGCCACGAGCGCCCTTGAAGCCGCATGGTGGCCGCACTCACCCTGATGGATGTCTCTGAGGATCGCTTGGCCTTGCTCTGACTCTACGCAGCGCTGGTGGACACCTGTGACACTGCGCCTGACTAGCTCTCTGTTGACTATGGTGTAGGCTGCTGCTCGGTGTTGTACTTGTCGAGCCAGGGTCTCGTCTGCTGGTAACTCCTTGTTTACTAGGAACTTGAGGATGGGCTATGCCCATGAAGGTGCTGCTATCTCTTCAACTGCTACCACAGCGACTTGGACACGGGTGGCTGGGCTGGGAGGCGGTGGGTTGGAGTCTGCCGCCGCTTGCTGGATTGAGGGAAACTCTGGGCCGACTGGCGCAGCTTCCGGGCCGACTGGCGCAGTCCCCGGGCCGGGTTTGGAAGTCCCCGAGCCGACTGGCGCAGTCCCCGGGCCGACTGCGGCTTTCTTGAGGTCGCTTGCCGGGGCCTTGGAGTCGGATCCGACTACCTCTGGCGGAGCCGGCACGAAGATGGGGTCGGATTCTGGTGAAGGCTTGACTGACGGCTTGAGGAGGCGCTGAAGGGCGACGCCGGAAGGTATCGCTTGGCGAGTGGAACCGACCCGTGCCAAGGCATCTGCTTGATCGTTGTCGCTTCTCGGTACGTGAAGGAATTCGCACCCCTCGAAGTATCCACTGAGTTGCTGCACCAGGAAGCAGTAGCTTGCCATGTTTGCGTCTTTGGCGTCCCAGTTGCCGGATGACTGCTGAACCACCAAGTCGGAGTCGCCGTAGCACAGGATCCGGCGAATGCCGAGCTCTTTGGCAAGCCGGAGTCCGTGGATGAGCTCTTCATATTCAGCGACGTTGTTGGAGGCGGCGAAGTGGATTTGCAGCACGTATTTGAGCTTGTCGCCCTTGGGGGAGGTGAGGACGACGCCGGCTCCAAGGCCGGTGCGCATCTTGGAGCCGTCGAAGTGCAGCCGCCAATGAGTAGAGTCGGGCGCTGGTGGCAGGTACTGAGTCTCGGCCCAGTCGACGAGGAAGTCGGCCAACGCCTGCGACTTGATGGCGGTGCGAGGTTGATAGTAGATGGTGTAAGGAGCTAGATCGATAGCCCACTTGGCCACTCGGCCGGAGGCATCTCGGCTTCCAATGATCTCGGCGAGTGGGGCGGTGCAAACCACCGTGATCGGATGCTCTTGAAAGTAGGGCTTCAGCTTCTTGGCGGCAAAATGCACGCCGTAGCACATCTTCTAGTAGTGAGGGTAGTTCTGCTTGGAGGTCGACAGTACCTCGCTCAGGTAATACACCGGTCTCTGGACCGGAAGCGCTTTGCCTTCCTCCTTGCGTTCGACTACAACAACCGTGCTGACTACCCGGTTGGTGGCGGCGACGTACAAGAGCATGGGCTCTTTGGGAGTCGGAGCCGCCAGCACAGGGGGAGTCGCCAGCATCTTCTTTAGTTGGATAAATGCCTCGTCTGCCTTGTGGTTCCACTCGAAAAAGGTGGTCTTCTTCATCAATTGATACAAAGGCAGAGCTTTCTCGCCCAGCCGGCTGATGAATCGGCTGATTGATGCCAAGCAGCCGGTGAACTTCTGCACATCCAACAGTCGGCTGGGTACCTCCATTCTCTCAATGGCCTTGATCTTCACGGGGTTGCACTCTATGCCGCGTTCGGAGACCAAAAAGCCGAGGAGTTGGACAGCCGGGAATCCGAACACGCACTTCTCAGGGTTGAGCTTGATCTGGAATTGGCGCAGATTGTCAAAGGTCTCTTTGAGGTCTTCCAGTAGCGTCCCACGCTTCTCTGTCTTCACCACCACATCATCCACGTAAACGTGGGCATTTCTGCCGAGTTGCTTGAGGAGGCACTTCTGCATGCAACGCTGAAAGGTGGCGCCGGCATTCCTCAAACCGAACGTCATTGTCAGGTAGCAGAAGGCTCCAAACGGCGTGATGAATGCGGTCTTTAGTCTATCTGCTGGACTCAGCTTGATCTGGTGATATCCTGAGTATGCATCTAGGAAACTCAACAGCTCGCATCCGGCTGTGGAGTCTATCACCTGATCGATCCTTGGCAGAGCAAATGGATCCTTCGGGCAGGCTTTATTGAGGCTGGTGTAGTCTATGCACATCTGCCACTGCTTATTCTTCTTCAATACCAGCACAGGGTTGGCTAACCACTCCGGAAAAAACACCTCCATGATGAATCCGGCTGCCAGGAGCCGGGCTATCTCTTCTCCCACAACTCTTCTCTTCTCTTCTGACAAGCGGTGCAAGGGCTGTCTGACGGGCTTTGCATCCGACCTGACGTGTAGCTTGTGCTCGGCGAATTCCGTCGGTACACCCGGCATGTCCTTGGGGGACCATGCGAAGATGTCCCGATTCTCACGGAGGAAATCGACAAGCTCGCCTTCCTATTTGCTGTCGAGGCCTGTGCCTATGACAGCGTATTTCTCTGGGTGCTCCGGGTCCAAGGGTATCTTCTTGGTTTCTTTAGCTGGCTTGAATGATCCTTCTGCCTCCGACTCCTTGGGGTCAGGCGACATCTCTGGCTGCTTCCCAGCCATCGCCACGACGCGGTCAAGGAGCCGCTTCTCGGCTGCGATCACCAAAGACTCGGCCAGCCGACTGCTCTCGGCCGCGCAAGCAGACGAGTTCTTGTAATCGCCAGCAACAGTCAGGATCCCCTTGGAACTCGGCATCTTCATCTTGAGGTAGGCATAATGGGGAACCGCCATGAATTTGGCCAAGGCAGGCCGGCCAAGCAGGGCGTGGTACGGGCTCTCCAAGTCTACCACCTCGAACCAGACAGGCTCTCGGCGGAAGTGATCTTTGTCTCCGAAGAGGACGTCTATCAGAATCTTGCCGATCGGTGAGCAGGAGAGGCCGGGCACAATTCCATGGAATACGGTGCGGCTGCTCTGTAACTGCCTTCGCCTGATTCCAAGCTTCTCCATTGTGTCCTTGTACAGGATGTTTATGCTGCTGCCTCCATCAATCAGGACCCGTGAGAAACGGGCGGCCCGCTTATCACTGTCGCCACTCCCCGTCCAATCTGGTTTATGGCTCGTGGGGCCCTGACTGAGAGGCGGCCGACTCTGGGAAGGCCGACTCCCGCAGGGCCGTCTTCGGACTCTCCGGCCGTCTTCTTCTCCCTCACTGACGAGGGGCCCGGCGGTCTTCGGGCCGTACAAGCCGCCGTCGTGGGCACAGTGCCTTGCGCACTGTGGCTGATGTCAGGGGAGGCATGGCAACAGTGCCGCGCCTTACCGGAGATCTCCCGGTGGTACGGCTCACTATAGCCATGCCTACCTCCCGTAGGTTTGAGGGGACGGCCACGTCGGGACCGTACCCTGCGTCGGTCTTCGTGAAAAGGTCGCGGGCCGACTCTCATGGTCGGCCCCTTGAAAGGTCGCAAGCCCGGAGTCGGCTTGCTTCAGAGTCGCCAGCTGGGACTCGACCTTCTTCGAAGGTCGCCGGCAGGGACTCGGCCTTCTTCGAAGGTCGCCGTCCGGGACTCGGCTGAGGGGCACGGCCTGCCCTGACGTCTTGAAAGATCTTGGGACCCGGGTCAGCCTACCCATGGCCCATTACTCCGACAACCGTACGGGATGAGGATCCGTCATCGATCTCGTCATCCCGCCAGTTCAGCCACCCCGTCCTCCACCTCCAAGGTGCTGCCCCGACGTTCCGCTCGTCTTTCGCGCCACCTCCATTCCCACACCATCGTCTTCAGCTGCACCACCGGAAGAGCATCATCATCACCGTTTCCTCAGATGAAGCTGCGGCCTAATCGGCGCCACCAAAGAGGTTGTACACTAATCGCCACATTTTCTTCTTGATTCGATCTCACGATGCTGTCGGCGCTTGTTCCCGAGCCGACACGGCGCGACTCCATCCACAGCGGCGTCGCCGGCCACTTCCTCCACGGCGTCGCTCCCTCGGCGGTGACGTCCACATCAGTAGGAGCTGCTGCTGCTCTGCTCTTGCTCTCGGTCCCCTGCCTGGTCTGCGCTTGCTATTGCTCTTGCTCGCGTTGCTGCTCTCGCTCTTGCTCTTGCTTGCGATGCTGCTCCGATTTAGCTACACTTCAGTCGACTGAATCGACTTTTGGGTCAATCGATTTTCAGGGGGTGGGGGGGCTCGCCGGGGTGAAGGAATAACCAGCTGCAGCGGGGAGGGGGGCTCGCTAGAGAGGTACCCCACTATCTATCTTTGGGTTCAGTGTGGGGGCGGTGGTCGCCGACGGTGGCAGGCCGTTGGCGGGGCGGTGGCGTGGGGATCACCGGAGAAAAAGCTCGGCACGAGGGGGGGGCCTAGAGGGATGGTCGAGGCGGCGATGGACCGGTGTTGGGGAGTGTTTTCGGGGCGGGTGGGGCGGCGCACCGCCGGCCGCGGGCGGCGGGGGCTTGCTGTTTGGCCGGTGGTGGCTGGCGGCTCAGGGGGGTGGAGGTTGAAGATGAACCGCAGGCCCTTGATTTCGTATCCAACGGCTGCAAAATCGACTGACCAGATATGAAAAATTCAGTCGAGCAACGTGTAGCCTCACCTTGCTAGTGCGTTCAGTTTCGACACCAAAATTCAGTTTCGACAGCAAAATTCAGTTTCGACAGTTAAGTTCAGTTTCGACAGTTAAGTTTAGTTTCGACAGTTAAATTCAGTTTCTACAGTTAAGTTTAGAGATGAACTTTGTGGTTATGTATTTTACGT
Organism: Triticum timopheevii; assembly: GCA_963921465.1. Taxonomy (NCBI): domain Eukaryota; kingdom Viridiplantae; phylum Streptophyta; class Magnoliopsida; order Poales; family Poaceae; genus Triticum; species Triticum timopheevii. Next base: position 555,419,706 of record OY997264.1, on the reverse strand, counting down.
CATGTATTGGAGATGCTATTAGAATTCCACCCAGGTTAATGTTGTTCGTTGTCTCTCTTGTCCTGCTTCAGCCTCAGCGTCATACAACTCACCGGAGCTGCTCCAACGACGAAACCCTCCATCACAGCGGAGCAGTACCTTGGGCTCCATCTCCAGACGCCTAAGATCTTCTTCCCCTCCTTCGACAGCCAGATCAGCTGGAGCGTCCTTACCGGCCAACCCAATCACGCTGAGATCGACATGGCTTCGCCAAAGAGGTTGTACACTTCTTGCATCTCTTTTTTACTCTACATGTTATATATATATATTGTCCACTGAGCACTCGTAGTAATGGGAAATACGATTATTTTATCCTACTATATCACAAGCAGTGAGGTACCAGGCAACTTAGCTATCCATGATGGACTCTCTTGAACGCCATCAATATTTATCTCTGCGCGTTTGAGCTGTGCATTTGTCAATGGGCCTGGGAGTTGAGCTAGTATGGCAGTGGCCTGGGTCCAAAGTAATAGAAGTAGCACAAAACCATTTTTTTAGTGTAGGATTTTCCTTGCTCAAGCCTGCCTACTAGAATCGCCAGTGCTTGATAGGAAAAGTGAATGAAAAACATAGGAATTGGAAAGTTTCCTATGGTACTACTTTTCATGAATTTGGTGCAAAGTAATGGAGCAAAGGAAAACTATAGGATTTGTTCCTTTAGTGTCTCCTTGAAAGAAAAACCATAGGAATTCTAATTTCCACTTCTCCTCCTTTTCATATTCCTATTCATCAAGCACAAGACTAAGAGATAGTAGCATAATAGCATTATAACTATACATTCTCTTGTGGTTTGACTTAATCTCACCATGCTTTTTTGCATCCTGTGATCTTCCAATAGTTGTGAATCAAACACCCAGATTGGCAGAAATCCTGTGTTTTTAAATTCTCTGTTTTGCACGTGCATTCCTATCCTATTCCTGTCTATTTCCTATCCTTGCATTGTTAGAATCCTCAAATTCAAACAAGACCTTACTTAATTACTTCTGTTACAGATATGTGTCAAAGAAAACCTTGTGTGGTTTGTCCTGCTCCTGCGGTGTTGTGTTCCACCCCAGCTCAGCTGCTCCAACGACTGTCTTTCGCCGCCTCAGATCTTCTTCCCTGCCGCCGCCAGCCACGACAACTACATTACCATCATCAACTGAGCAGATGACCTTGAGGACTACACGGGTCTGCAAGAGAGGTCGCACTCTTTCGTGTCTGCTTACGTTATGCGTCGCTTAATATCATGACATGCTACATTATCGTCGTTTTCACCTATTAGACTCCGAGTCAGGTCCAAATTAATGCTGAAACTTGAGTTGTTAAATGGTTGTGGGGTACATATTGGGGTAGCAATCAATACTATTTGTCTACTATCTGGTTAATCTCCGGTGTCTACTATGAGTTTCATGTTGGGTGCAAACAAACATTAAAGGAGCCATTATCTGTATTTTTTAACTAAAGCTATTATCTGCCTGGTATCATTGGTTTTGGGTCTATCCACAGTTTGCTACCATCACTCTGGATTTGTGCATGCACTCCTTACATAATCTCACTATGTTTTATCCCTATGCATGCCAGTTATTGTACACAATGGAACTGATCATGTAGAGCACAAGAGACGAGCCTTGCGTGGCAATAAAATTTCATGCAGACGTTGTTCCATGGTGGGTGCAAAGGCAGCCCCCCCTCCACCCATTTCGGATCGTAATCAAGAGGAAGATAACTGTTCTGATGGGGATTCAGAAGGAGAAGACCACTCCTATTTACCCCATGAGGTCTTCGCTCTAACTTGGCATGCTGATGTTGGTAATATCATGCATATGGTGCCTTGCATTGCTTACTGTATACATTAAAGATGTCATCTGCTTAGTTTAGACATGCTTTGTGTCAATGCCATCTATTTAGTTTCTTTATCGTATATGTGAATCATGCAATGCCATCTTGTTTAGCCAGGCATCATATATGTGAATTTTGCAATGCCACCCTGGTTAGCCAGTCATCTTATATGTGAATTATATCATGCCATCATTTTTTATTATGTGTTAAATTTGTCAACAATCTTAGTTCATTCAATTACTCTTCCTGTGCATCAGCCATTCGGCACAGTCATGGAAAAATCTGGAGTGGAAACAAGGTCTTCAGAGCAGACAATGCTATCTAACAAAGCGCATGTCTTGCTGGTTGCCGATAGCTCCTCACAGGAGGATTCAGAGACAGATGACCAGTCATATCCCCCTCCCCCCCCCCCCCGAGGTGCATGCCCTAACTTGGCAGGGTTATGTTGCTCATATCGTGCGTATGGTATCTTGCATTGCTATGTCATTTGCTTAGTTTAGACATGCTTTGTGTGAATGCCACCTGTTTAGTGTCTAATTACCATATATGTGAACTATGCAATCCCATCTTGTTACAAGACATTATATATGTGAATTATGCAATGTTATCTTGTTGCAAGGCATTTTGTATGTGAATTATGCAATGCCATGCTGTTTAGGCAAGCGTCGTATATGTGAATTATATCATGCCGTCCTTTTTTTGTGCATCGGCCATTTGAATTGGTGATGGAGAAATCTAGAGTGAAAACAAGGTCTTCAGAGCAGACAATGCTACCTGCTGAAGCAGATATCTTGTTGGTTACAGATAGCTCTTCAGAGGAGGATTCAGAGGTAGATGACTAGTCCTATTATCCCCCTGAGGTGTATGCTCAAACTTGGCAGGGTTATATTACTCATATAATGCATGTGTTGTATTGCAATGCTTAGTTTTTACATCATATACACAATATTGAATGTCATCTCCTTAGTTGACACATCATATATGCGATTGCCCTTTGCCCACTTCCTTAGTATATAAATCATATATTTGAATTATGTCATGCCATGATGTTTACATAGACAGCATGTATCTGAATTATGGCATGCCAACCCATTTTCTAAAGACATAATATAGTTATATCATCTCATCCTGTTTACATAGTCATCATATTTTAAATTATGTCATTCTATCCGTGAATTATATCATGCCATCATGTTTCCATCGACGGCATATTTGTGATTTATGGCATGCCAACCACTTTAATAGACACATCATATAGTTATATCATGTCATCATGTTTACATAGTCATCATATTTTGAAGTATGTCATTCTATCCTGTTTAGTTAGCCATCATACATGTGAAATTGTGTCATGCTATCATGTTTAATTAGCCATCATATATGTGAAATTATGTCCTGCTATTCTGTTTGCTTAGACAACATAAATGTGAATTATTTCATGCCCTGTTTTCTTCCCTACTATCCATTGCACCTGTCTATCTTACAATGTCTATACGTTCAATTACTTTTCTTGTTTATCAGCCATTTCAATTGGAGGGAGTGATGGCAGTATCTGTGGGAGTAAAAACACGGTCTTTAGAAAAGATCGTGCTACCTGTCGATGCAGATAGAACCACGGTTGTACTTGCCCAAGAACCAGCCCCACCACACATAACCCACACTCATGCAGATTGTACCCCTACCTAGTTGGACAGAGAACCAGCTACACCCCTTCTAACCCCAACCCCAGCAGATAGACACACAGTTCCCATTGACACAGCACCGTCTCCACCACAAAGCACCCAAACACGAGCAGTTAGTAAGGCAACTGCAGTGCCCAAATAACGAGGACCACCACTCCGAACCCGAAGTCAACGCTTAAAGCAGAAGAAGAATTGTTCTTAGGTCAGGTTTCGTAGCTATGGTTCATACTACTTTGCTCTTGCATCACTGTATTTACTCATACCAACTAATTTCAAATTTTAAGGATGCAATTGAAACTCCAATGGCGCAACAGGTATGTTTTAAACCTGTTTCTTCAACGTGTTTGGCTGTTTGCTATTGTAACTTGCTCTATGTTGATTTCAGTTTCAATTCAATAAATAGTTATGTTCTCATGCCATGCACATTACAAGTGTTGTTATTGCTGTGTAGCTTCCCACACTTATATTCTGTCTATGCTGCTTTGTATTAAATAGATATGATTTGAACTGTATCTATCTTGATTTGGCAACATAAACTAGAATGATATAGACCATACAATGACCATACTACATAGATATATGTTTTTTTCATGCTGTTATCCTGTCCACCTTACTACTGAACTGGTTTACCAAAATGAGTTTCATATACTACATTGTAAACCTGAGATGTGTTTGTTTGTTTCTCTTTTAGAACGCGGATAAAATATTGGAGAAGAGTACCCTGTTATGCAATGATAAAGGAAGTAATGCAGGTAAGGTTCAAGATAGTGAGACATCCCTGTTGGTCTCCAAGAAAGCTGATAAAAACTATATTGAAGACACTGAGACAACCCCAAAGTCATGTCTTGATGTAGTGTTCGAGTTACTGGCTACCACTGCTGGCACCAGCTCTTCGAACTTGTTGCCTGAATTAGTTCGGCTTCTTGAGTCTCAGCTTCAAGTTGAAAGACATCGATCAGATGTTATGCGACAGGAAGCCGAAGGACTGAGGAAGTCCCTGCAGAATTTAGATGCATACTTTCTTGTGCAATAGCAAGCGTTGGAGGACTTAAGCGCCAAAAAGAGAAAGTTAATAAGCTTGCTAAGCATCTTGCCAGCATTATGGGTACCCAGGATATTGTTTCTTGAGCTCTTCTGAAGTAGTTTCAGTTCTGGACTTGTTTTGCTGCGGTGTTTATATGTTGTTGTGTTCCCTATATTTGCACTGGTGGCGAACTTTGATGCCCAGTGGATGTAATATGTTTAATAGCCGTGATAGCCTAGCGTAAGTTGCTTACTTATTTATTTCCTTGTTGTCTTGTTTATTTTTTTGCTTGTAGTCAGTGCAGTTCTTTTTCCGTGGTTTGCTAGTGGCTGCAATAACCTATTTTTAAAAACTAAGCCACAATAACCATGGGCTAATATTTACTGTAGTGACACTAGGCCTCCTAAGGGCCGTAGAAACAGTGGGCCTTCCACGGGCCGTAGAAACATTGGGCCTTCTACGGGCCATAGAAACAATGGGCCTTCTACGGGTCGTATCATCAATGGGCCTTATACGGGCCGTATGATCGATTGGCCAAACATGGGCCAAACAGACCGCATTATGGCCGTAAACAGGCTAGAGTTGGAATTGTCCGTTCATGGGCCGACCATAACGGGCCATCGTTAATAGGCCGTATTTGATGATGCTATGAAAACGGCCCAACGTATTAACAGACCACAAACGGGTCGACTGTAACCACGGGCTGAATTTGGCCCACAAGCAGAAAATGACAGTAACGGGCCATAAGTAAATGAATGCTGGAAATGAGCCCAAGAAAAAATGGGCTCTGAGAAGGCCGAAAGATAGCATGGGCTGGAAACGGCCCAACGGAATAACGGGCCGTTAATGGGTATAAAGAGATACACTGTTCTTTACGGGCCAGTTTCACCACGGGTCGTTAATGGGTGTAAAGTGATACACTGTTCATTACGGGCCATATTCACCACGGGCCGTTAATGGGTGTAAAGTGATACACTGTTCATTACAGGCCAGTTTCACCACGGGCCGTTAATAGGCCAAGAGTTACATAGGGTCTCATTTGGGCCGAAAGACGTCATGGGCCATACATGGGCCAGAAATGAAAACGGGCTAGAATCATTTTGGATGGCCCAGATGATGCTACTGGGCCTAATTCGAATAGGGCGTAACGGGCCTTAGGTTAGCGGGCTATAAATGGGCTATATGCGAACAGGCCGTTAATAGGCTTTCCATGGGCCGGCCCTCCACCTTTTGACCAAGTCAAATGGGCCGGCCTTTTCACAAGAATGGGCCTTTGTTGGGCCGTGCCACGTGTCGACGTATCATAGGTGCCTTCTGTCCAATGAGTGGATGACATCTGTCCCATCGATGAGCCAACACGTGTTTCCTCCAGCCAATGATGATTTTACACGTGGAAAATCCCCATTGGTCGGGGCTGTTAACGGGCTTTGGGTCCAAAACTGACCCGATAGCTTAACGGCGTTCCGTTACGATGGATGCCACGTGTCGGTCAGCCTTGACGAAAGCACTTCTGTAACGCATGATTTATCGTCATGGAAGTGGACACTTCCTGATGATAATTTTGGTAATGTCATGGAACACTTCTACGACAGCACAGGTATGACTATCTTGATTCTGTCATAAAATTGTCATGGATGTACATGCATGACAAAAAACGCGACCTACTGTAACAAACACGTATCATCACAGAAGTGTATTTTTTTTGTAGTGTTATTCTGGTTTCTCTCAAATACCTGTGTCAGCGGAGGATCAATCAAAAACTACTTTTACTTGCCCTTTCGGTACTTTTGCTTGTAGATAATGCCTTTTGGTTTATGTAATGCACCTGCTACCTTTCAAAGATGCATGATGTCTATATTCTTTGACTTTTGTCAAAAGATTTGTGAGGTATTCATGGATGACTTCTCCGTTTATCGATCCTCTTTTGATGATTGCTTGAGCAACCTTGATCAAGTTTTGCAGAGATGTGAAGACACTAGTCTCGTCTTGAATTGGGAAAAGTGCCACTTTATGGTTAATGAAGGCATTGTCTTGGGGCATAAAATTTCTGAAAAAGGTATTGAAGTTGATAAAGCTAAAGTTGATGCTATTGAAAAGATGCCATGTCCGAAGGACATTAAGGTATAAGAAGTTTCCTTGGTCATGCCGGTTTTTATAGGAGGTTCATTAAGGACTTTTCTAAAATCTCTAGGCCTCTGACTAATTTATCGCAAAAAGATATCCCTTTTGTCTTTGATGATGATTGTGTAGAAGCATTTGAAATACTTAAGAAAGCTTTGATCACTGCACCAATTGTTCAGCCACCTGATTGGAATTTACCCTTTGAAATTATGTGTGATGCTAGTGATTATGCTGTAGGTGTTGTTCTAGGGAAAAGAGTTGATAAGAAATTACATGTTATCCAGTATGCTAGTAAAACTCTTGATACTGCCCAGAGAAATTATGCTACTACTGAAAAAGAATTCTTAGCAGTTGTATTTGCTTGTGATAAGTTCAGACCTTATATTGTTGATTCTAAAGTTACTATTCACACTGATCATGCTGCTATTAAATATCTTATGGAAAAGAAAGATGCTAAAGCTAGACTTATTAGATGGGTTCTCTTGCTCCAAGAATTTGATTTGCATATTATTGATAGAAAGGGAGTTGAGAACCCCGTTGCAGACAACTTGTCTAGGTTAGAGAATGTTCTTGATGACCCACTACCTATTGATGATAGCTTTCGTGATGAACAATTAGCGGTCATTAACGCTTCTCGTACTGCTCCATGGTATGCTGATTATGCTAATTACATTGTTGCTAAATTTATACCACCTAGCTTCACATATCAGCAAAAGAAAAAGTTCTTTTATGATTCAAGACATTACTTCTGGGATGACCCACACCTTTATAAAGAAGGAGCAGATGGTGTTATTAGACGTTGTGTACCTAAGCATGAACAGGAACAGATCCTACGCAAGTGTCACTCCAAACCATATGGAGGACACCATGCTGGAGATAGAACTGCACATAAGGTATTGCAACCAGTTTTTATTGGCCTACTCTCTTCAAAGATGCTCGTAAGTTTGTCTTGTCTTGTGATGAATGTCAAAGAATTAGTAATATTAGTAGACGTCAAGAAATTCCTATGAATTATTCTCTTGTTATTGAACCATTTGATGTTTGGGGCATTGATTATATGGGACCTTTTCCTGCCTCTAATGGATACACACATAATCTAATTGATGTTGATTACGTTACTAAGTGGGTAGAAGCTATTCCAACTAGTAGTGCTGATCATAACACCTCTATTAAGATGCTTAAAGAAGTTATTTTTCTGAGGTTTGGAGTCCCTAGATATCTCATGATTGATGGTGGTTCACATTTTATTCAAGGTGCTTTTCGTAAAATGCTTGCTAAGTATGATGGTAATCATAGAATTGCATCTCCTTATCACCCACAGTCTAGCGGTCAAGTAGAGTTGAGTAATAGAGAACTCAAATTAATTTTGCAAAAGACTGTCAATAGATCTAGAAAGAATTGGTCCAAGAAACTTGATGATGCATTATGGGCCTATAGAACTGCATATAAAAATCCTATGGGTATATCTCCATATAAGATGGTTTATGGAAAAGCATGTCACTTACCACTCGAACTTGAACATAAAGCATATTGGGCTATTAAAGAGCTCAACTATGACTTCAAACTTGCCGGTGTGAAGAGGTTATTTGATATTAGCTCGCTCGATGAATGGAGAACACAAGCCTATGAGAATGCCAAGCTGTCAAAGAAAAGTTAAAAGATGGCATGACAAAAGAATACAAAAGCGAGAATTTAACGTAGGTGATTATGTGTTGCTATTCAACTCTTGTTTAAGATTTTTTGCAAGAAAACTTCTCTCTAAATGGGAAGGTCCTTACGTTATCAAGGAGGTCTGTCGTTCCGATGCCATAAAAATCAACAACTTCGAAGGCACAAGTCCGAGGGTGGTGAACGGTCAAAGAATCAAACATTATATCTCAGGTAATCCTATAAATGTTGAAACTAATATTATTGAAACCGTAACCCCGGAGGAATACATAAGGGACACTTTCCAAAACGTTCCAAACTCCGAAAAGGAATAGGTATGTGGTACGGTAAGTAAACCGACTCCAAAACAGTTCTAATGGCAATTTTTCTCTGTTTTGGAATATTTAAGAATTTTGGAAAGCAAGAAGTAATCCGGGAAGGACACGAGGCCTCCACGAGGGTGGAGGGCGCGCCCACCCTTACTGGGCGCGCCCCCTATCTCGTGGGCACCTCGTGTGCCTCCCGGACTCCGTTTTCTTGCACGATATTTCTTTTGTAGGTAAAAAATCATTATATAATCTCCCGAAGGCTTTGACCACCGTATCACGCAAAAATCTTCTGTTTACGTTTCGAGTTATTTCTGTTACAGATTTAGAGGAAGATGTCCTCTCAAGAGCCAGTTGGGGAGAGTCGGGTGTCCCACCCGACACCAGGTCCAGGAGAAAATGGTGATGCTTATCACTTTGGACCATCAACGGAGGATGAGATGGAGGCCGACTTGAAAAGGATAGATGCCATGGAGGAAGATCAAGAAGTTACCTCTCGCTTCCAAGAAGGATTCGGGGGAACTACAGAGCTCGGCTATTCCAAATTCCGTCATCCCTTCCAATGTTAAATTTCTTTCTTATGAAAATGTGAAAAAGAGTGTCACTTGTTCTCCAGAAGCTATGCAGCATCCTTGGGTAAAAGGCGCTTTAGCCATCACTGGCAAGCTCCGCAAAGAAAATATGGACCTCAAGCAACAGGTCAATAAGCTCGAGGAGGAGAATCGTATCCTGAGGGGCATCATCGCCAAGAAGATCACAACACCAACTCTGAAGAAGGAGACATAATTACATGGGTATGGGCACTCCCCTTGGCAACTGCCGAGCTTGGGGGAGGTGCCCCGGTATCGTATCACCATCACACTCCTATCTTTACCGTTTTTCTTTGTTCGATCCTTTTACTAATATCTTGATCTAGTAGATTAAAGTTTTGGTATGAATTAGTTTTGAGTTTTTCTTTGTGATCCTTCTATGTAATCGAGTCCGTGAGCTATATAATAAAGATTAGTGTTGAGTCAAGGGCTTTTGCTATCTTGCTATGATCTTGAGAAAATAGAAAGAATAAAAAGAAATAAAAGAGTTCATATTGATCTTATGGATAGTAATGACTTCACATATAAAGAGTATGAGGCATAAAAGTTGTTGAGAGTTAACAAACATAGTTTTGGTCATCGTTGCAATTAATAGGAAGTAATAAGGAAAGAGAGGTTTTCACATATAAATATATTATCTTGGACATCTTTTATGATTGTGAGCACTCATTAAGTATGACATGCTAAAGAGTTGATGTTGGACAAGGAAGACAACGTAATGGGTTATGTTTTCTCACATCTCAGTTAAAGTATATTGTCATGGATCGTCCAACATGTTGAGCTTGCCTTTCCCCCTCATGCTAGCCAAAATTCCTTGCACTAAGTAGAGATACTACTTGTGCTTCCAAATATCCTAAAACCCAGTTTTGCCATGAGAGTCCACCATACCTACCTATGGATTGAGTAAGATCCTTCAAGTAAGTTTTCATGTTGCAAGCAATAAAAATTGCTCTCTAAATAAGTATGACTTACTAGTGCGGAGAAAATAAGCTTTATACAATCGTGTGATATGGAAGTAATAAAAGAGACGGGCTGCATAATAAAGGTTCATATCACAAGTGGCAATATAAAGTGACGTTCTTTTGCATTAAGATTTTATGCATCCAACCCTAAAAGCACATGACAACCTCTGCTTCCCTCTGCAAAGGGCCTATCTTTTACTTTATGCAAGAGTCAAGGTAACTTCACCTTTCCCTTTTTCATTTTATCCTTTGGCAAGCACCTCGTGTTGGGAAGATCATGATATATATATCCAACTGGATGTAAGTTAGCATGAACTATTATTGTTGACATCACCCAAAGGTGAATACGTTGGGAGGCGGAATAATAAGCCCCTATCTTTCTCAGTGTCTGATTAAAACTCCATAACCATAAGTATTGCGTGAGTATTAGCAATTGTAGAAGACTATATGATAGTTGAGTATGTGGACTTGCTGAAAAGCTCTATTCTTGACTCTTTCTGATGTTATGATAAATTGCAATTGCTTCAATGACTGAGATTATAGTTTGTTAGTTCTCAATGAAGTTTCTGAACCATACTTGGCATTGTGAATAGATTGTTACTTGAGCATAAGAAATCATATGACAAAATCTATATATGTTGTTGTTATAAGAATGATCATGATGCCCTCATGTCCGTATTTTATTTTTATCGACACCTCTATCTCTAAACATGTGGACATATTTTCCGATATCGGCTTCCGCTTGAGGACAAGCGAGGTCTAAGCTTGGGGGAGTTGATACGTCCATTTTGCATCATGCTTTTATATCGATATTTATTGCATTATGGGTTGTTATTACACGTTATGTCACAATACTTATGGTTATTCTCTCTTATTTTACAAGATTTATCATGAAGGGGGAGAATGCCGGCAGCTAGAATTTCGGCTGGAAAAGGAGCAAATATTCGAAACCTATTCTACACAGCTCCAAAAGTCCTGAAACTCCACGAAAGTCATTTTTGGAATTAATAAGACTTATTGAGCTAAGAAAGTACCGGAGGGGGCCCACACCCTGGCCAGGAGAGTGGGGGCGCCCCCCCCCTACTGGGCGCGCCCCTGTCTCATGAGCCCCCTGGTGGCCCTCCGGTGCCCATCTTCTGCTATATGAAGGCTTTCACCATGGCAAAAATCATAAGCAAGCTTACGGGACGAAACTACGCCGTCACGAGGCGGAACCTTGGAGGAACCATTCTAGGGCTCCAGCGGAGCTGTTCTGCCAGGGAAACTTCCCTCCTGGAGGGGGAAATCATCACCATAATCATCACCAACGATCCTCTCATCGGGAGGGGGTCAATCTCCATCAACATCTTCACCAGCACCATCTCCTCTCAAAAACCTAGGTCATCTCTTGTATCCAATCTTGTATCAAAACCACAAATTGGTACCTGTGGGTTGCTAGTAGTGTTGATTACTCCTTGTAGTTGATGCTAATTGGTTTACTTGGTGGAAGATCATATGTTCAGATCCTTAATGCATATTAATACTCCTCTGATCATGAACATGAATATGTTTTGTGAGTAGTTACGTTTGTTCCTGAGGACATGGGTGAAGTCTTGCTATTAGTAGTCATGTGATTTGGGTATTCGTTCGATATTTTGATGATATGTATGTTGTCCCTCCTCCAGTGGTGTTATGTGAACGTCGACTACACCATTATTTGGGACTAGAGGAAGGCATTGGGAAGTAATAAGTAGATGATGGGTTGCTAGAGTGACAGAAGCTTAAACCCTAGTTTATGCGTTGCTTCATAAGGGGCTGATTTGGAGCCACTAGTTTCATGCTATCGTTAGGTTTACCTTAATACTTATTTTGTAGTTGCGGATGCTTGCAATAGGGGTTAATCATAAGTGGGATGCTTGTCCAAGAAAGGGCAGTACCCAAGCACCGGTCCACCCACATATTACATTATCAAAGTACCGAACGCAAATCATATGAGCATGATGAAAACTAGCTTGACGATAATTCCCATGTGTCCTTGGGAGCACTTTTCTCATTATAAGAAATTGTACATGCTTGTCCTTTGCTACAAAAAGGATTGGGCCACCTTGCTGCACTTTATTTACATTCATTGTTTGTTACCCGTTATAAATTATCTTATCACAAAACTATCTGTTACCTACAATTTCAGTGCTTGCAGTGAATACCTTACTGAAAACCGCTTGTCATTTCCTTCTGCTCCTCGTTGGGTTCGACACTCTTACTTATCGCAAGGACTACGATAGATCCGTTATACTTGTGGGTCATCAGCTACCACCTTACTAAGCAAAATAAGATGCATAAAAGATAAACATCACATGCAATCAAAATATGAGACATGATATGGCCATCATCATCTTGTGCTTTTGATCTCCATCATCGAAGCAATGCCATGATCTCCATCGTCACTGACTTGACACCTTGATCTCCATCATAGCGTCGTGGTCGTCTCACCAACCATTGCTTATACGAATATCGCTACCGCTTAGTGATAAAGTAAAGCAATTACATAGCGCTTGTATTTCATACAGTAAAGCGACAACCATATGGCTCCTGCTAGTTGCCGATAACTTTTATGAGACATGATCATCTCATACACCAATCTTTATATCACATCATATCTTGACCATATCACATCACAACATGCCCTGCAAAAACAAGTTAGACGTCCTCTACTTTGTTTGTTGCAAGTTTTACGTGGCTGCTACGGGCTGCTAGCATGAACCGTACATACCTACGGCACAAAAACAACAACAGTGATTTATCAAGTTTGCTATTTTAACCTTCACAAGGACCGGCCGCAGTCAAATTCGATTCAACTAAAGTTGGAGAAACAGACACCCGCCAGCCACCTGTATGCAAAACTAGTTGCATGTCTGTCGGTGAAACCGGTTTCATGAACGCAATCATGTAAGATTGGCCTGGGCCGCTTCATCCAACAATACCGCCAAATCAAAATAAGACATTGGTGGTAAGCCGTATGACGATCACCGTCCACAACTCTTTGTGTGCTACTCATGCATATCATCTACGCATAGACCTGGCTCGGATGCCACTGTTGGGAAACATAGCATGCAATTTCAAAAAAAAATCCTACGCTCATGCAAGATCTATCTAGGAGATGCATAGCAACGAGAGGGGGAGAGTGTGTCCACATACCATTGTAGACCAAAAGCGGAAGCGTTAACTTAACGCGGTTGATGTGGTTGAACATCTTCTCGAATCAGTCGATCAAGTACCGAACGTACGGCACCTCCGAGTTCTGCACACGTTCATCTCGATGACATCCCTCGAACTCTTGATCCAGTAGAGGCACAAAGGATTCTATGAGTTCCGTCATCACGACGGCGTGATGATGGTGTAGGTGAAGTGATCCGCGCAGGGCTTCGCCTAAGCACTACGACAATATGACCGGAGGAGTAAACGGTGGAGGGGGGCACCGCACATGGCTAAGAGACAACTGTTGTGCCTTGGGGTGCCCCCCTGCCCCCGTATATAAAGGAGGAGGGGGAGGCCGACCTGCCCTAGGGGCGCGCCAAGTGGGGGGAGTCCCACTAGGACTCCCAATCCTAGTCAGCTCCCCCCTCCTTCCAACGGAGAGGGGAAAGGGGAAAGAGGGGGAGAGGGAGAAGGAAAGGGGGGCCGCGCCCCCACCCCTTGTCCAATTCGGACTGCCATGGGGGGCACCTCTTGTGGCCTGCCTCCTCCTCTCCACTATGGACCATGAGGCCCATTAACTTTCCCGGGGGGTTCCGGTAACCTCCCGGTACACCAAAAAAACCCGAACCTCTTCGGAACCATTCTGGTGTCCGTACATAACCTTCCAATATATCAATCTTTACCTCTCGACCATTTAGAGACTCCTCGTCATGTCCGTGATCTCATCCGGGACTCCGAACAACCTTCGGTCACCAAAATACATAACTCATATAATACATATCGCCATCGAACGTTAAGCGTGTGGACCCTACGGGTTCGAGAACTATGTAGACATGACCGAGACACCTCTCTGGTTAATAACCAATAGCGGAACTTGGATGCTCATATTGGTTCCCATATATTCTACGAAGATCTTTATCGGTCGAACCGCAATGTCAACATACATTATTCCCTTTGTCATCAGTATGTTACTTGCCCGAGATTCGATCGTCGATATCTTCATACCTAGTTCAATCTCATTACCGGCAAGTCTCTTTACTCGTTCCGTAGTGCATCATCCCGTAACTAACTCATTAGTCACATTGCTTGCAAGGCTTCATATAATGTGCATTACTGAGAGGGCCCAGAGATACCTCTCAGATACTTGGAGTGAAAAATCCTAATCTCGATCTATGCCAACCCAACAAACACCTTCAGAGATACCTGTAGAGCATCTTTATAATCACCCAGTTGCATTGTGAAGTTTGATAGCACACAAGGCATTCGTCCGGTGTCCGGGAGTTGCATAATCTCATAGTCAGAGGAATATATATTTGACACGAAGAAAGTAGTAGCAATAAAATTGAACGATCATTATGCTAAGCTAACGGATGGGTCTTGTCCATCACATTATTCCACTAATGATGTGATCCCATTTATCAAATGACAGCTCATGTCTATGGCTAAGAAACTTAACCATGTTTGATCAACGAGCTAGTCTAGTAGAGGCATACTAGGGACACGATGTTTTGTCTATGTATTCACACATGTTTCAAGTTTCCGGTTAATACGATTCTAGCATGAATAATAAACATTTATCATCAATAAGGAAATATGAAATAACAACTTTATTATTTCCTCGAGGGCATATTTCCTTCACCGATCTCCCGGGCCGTCTCCTCCACTACAAAAAAAGACACACCCGTGACATTTTCGGATGAATGAAATTTTTTCTGTCATACATATGACACTTCTATGACGCTAATTGTGACAAAAATCGGTATCATCATAGATGTGGTGGGATCCTACTTCTATGACAAAAAATCATGACAAAAAATGGGCTTTTTGTCCTGGGCGGGCCGGAGACGCAGCTGCACGACGTTCTTTGGACTGTCCATGACGGAAAAAACCGTGGTAGAAGCGAGGGCGAGGAAAATTTCAGGAAGTTCCCGATTACGGTGGGTGGTCGGGGGCCGAGCGATGCGCGTTTCTCTCGTACACGTATGCGCGTGTGTGCGAGGCAATGACCTAACTGAACCCAAGCGAGGGCGTTGGGATCTAACTGAACCCGAGCGATACTGAACCCGAGCGATCGATCAATGGCTGTTAACTGAAGCCGATCGAGCGATTCCTTCGCTACTGCTGCTAACTGAAGCCGATCTATTGGATGAACAGTGAGTGTTACGGGGGGTTTGGATGAACAATGAGCGGTGGGGGTGGATGCAGGACCCCGTGGCGTTGCCTCTGGATGAACAGGACGACCCCGTGGAGGGCTGGATGAATAGTAGATGGTGGAGGGGTGCCCGTGGAGGGGTGGTTGAACAGTAGCCGGTGGAGTAGCGCGCGGTGGAGGATGGATGAACAGGAGCCCATGGAGGCTGGAGGAGGTCGATGGTAGCCCGTGGAGGCTTGTCGGGGGTTGGGTGCGACATATGCCAAAGGATGGCTTATCATGGTGGGGGCGAGTAGAACGTCGCTGGTGCTTGGAAACAGGATGAGGCAAAGACATGCACGCCGGCGGATCTTACCCAGCTTCAGGGCTCTCCGAGGAGATAACACCCCTAATGCTGCTCTGCGGGGTCTCCGCATGGTCACTAAGGCAAAGTGAATACAAGGGTGCTCCTAGAGCTGTTTCTGGAGGTAGGAGAAGGCAAGGCTAGCTCTCTCCTTCCTGTGTGGTCTATCTAATGCTAATGGATGCGAACCCTTTGCATGGGTGCCCTGGGGGGTTTATATAGGCCTACCCCCAAGGGTTACAACGGTAAAACCGGCTGGGTGCGGGTCCCGGCCGTCTGTCTCTCAGGCGTCGTCTTCTCCGCCGACTCCTGGGGCCCGCCGACTGGTGGGTCCCGCCGACTGGCCTGGTGCGAGGGCGTCAGCTCGTGTCCGCCGCGGGCGGGTCTTGCCGGCTGCAGATTACTGTAGCCGTGCTTCTAATGACGTGGGCTTGGTCATGGGGTCATGGCAACAGTGCCGCCGCCTGACGGGCGATCACTGTTGCCATTCCCCCGTCGCATCTGGTTAATGGCGTGTGGGGCCCGTGGGAGGGGCCGGCCGACTCCAGGGGGCCGACTCCCAACGGGTCCGACTCTCGGCGCTCTCGCCGTCTTCAATACTCTCGCTGACTGGTCGGCCCCGCCGTCTCTGGGCCGTACAGATAGGAGGTCGTGGGTATAGGGCCCTGCCCCAAGGGCTGATGTCAGGGCTGGCATGGCAACAGTGCCGCGCTGGGCGGAGATCTCCGTGGGAATGGCGCACTGTGGCCATGCCTGCCTTTAATTATCGGTTGATTGGAGTCGCGGGCCGACTCCCCATAGTCGGCTTCCTTGGAGTCGCTTCTGGGACTCGGCTTGAATGGGAGTCGCCTCTGGGACTCGGCGCATCTTGGAGTCCCCTCTGAGACTCGGCTCGTCCCGGAGTCGCCTCTGGGACTCAGCTCGTCTTGGAGTCGCCTCTGGGACTCGGCTCGTCTTGGAGTCGCCGTAGGTACTTGAGGGGCGTAGCCTGCCCTGATGTCTTGAAAGGTTCTGGGACTCGGGTTAGCCTACCCGTGGCCCATTACTCCGACAAGGCTAGAGGAGGTCGACGGTGGAGATGAACAGTATCTCGTGGAGTCCGTTTTGCGGTACGCCACACCCCTCCCAATGAACAAGACCCCCGTTTCGACCGTAGCGCTCCAACACAAGTCCATTCCGTCCGTTTTGCGGTACGCCACACCCCTCCCGATCAACAGGACCCCTGTTTCGACCGTAGGATGTCGGTTTCCTCCGTTTTGCGGTACGCCAGACCCCTCCCGATGAATAGGATCCCATTTCGAATGTGGCCGGTCGAACACAAGGCCGTCTCCTCCGTTCTGCGGTACGCCAGGCCTCGTTTCCATCGCATGTTCCGTCCAAGCCCTCCCGATGAACACGACGACGCATTCCGTTCCAACCCAGCCGGTTGGCTCCCACGCGTTACGTTGCCTCCCGATGAACACGACGCATTCTGTTGAGCTTGCGTTAGTTTTCCTTGAAGAGGAAAGGGTGATGCAGCAATAGTAGCGTAAGTATTTCCCTCAGTTTTTTAGAACCAACGTATCAATCCAGTAGGAGGCTCCTCAAAAGTCCCACGCACCTACACAAACAAACAAAGAACTCGCAACCAACGCAATAAAGGGGTTGTCAATCCCTTCACGGCCACTTGGGAAAGTGAGATCTGAAAGAGATAGTATGATAAGATAAATATATTTTTGGTATTTTATAATATAGATGCAAAAAGTAAAGATGCAAATAAAAGTACATTGAAAGCTTATATGATAAAAGATAGACCCGGGGGCCATAGATTTCACTAGTGGCTTCTCTCAAGATAGCATAAGTATTACGATGGGTGAACAAATTACTGTCAAGCAATTGATAGAAAAGCGAATAATTATGAGATTATCTAGGCATGATCATGTATATAGGCATCATGTCCGCGACAAGTAGACCGACTCCTGCCTGCATCTACTACTATTACTCGACACATCGACCGACTCCTGCCTGCATCTAGAATATTAAGTTCATAAATAACAGAGTAACGCATTAAAAAAGATGACATGATGTAGAGGGATAAACTCATGCAATATGATATAAACCCCATCTTTTTATCCACGATGGCAACAATACAATACGTGCCATGCAACCCTTTCTGTCACTGGGTAAGGACTCCGCAAGATTGAACCCAAAGCTAAGCACTTCTCCCATGGCAAGAAAGATCAATCTAGTAGGCCAAACCAAACTGATAATTCAAAGAGACTTGCAAATATAACTCAATCATACATAAAAGAATTCAGAGAAGATTCAAATATTTCTCATAGATAAACTTGATCATAAACCCACAATTCATCAGATCTCGACAAACACACCGCAAAAAGAGTTTACATCGAATAGATCTCCACAAGAGAGGGGGAGAACATTGTATTGAGATCCAAAAAGAGAGAAGAAGCCATCTAGCTAATAACTATGGACCCGAAGGTCCACGGTAAACTACTCATCGGAGGGGATATGGTTTTGATGTAGAATCCCTCCATGGTCGATTCCCCTCCGGTGGAGCGTCGGCGAAGGCTCCAAGATGGGATCTCGCGGATATAGAAGGTTACGGTGGTGGAAATTGTGTTTCGTTGGCTCCCTGAATGTTTTCGGGGTACGTAGGTATATATAGGAGGAAGAAGTACGTCGGTGGCCGCCCAGGGGGCCCACAAGACAGGGGGCGCGCCTAGAGGGGGTGGGTGCGCCCTCCTATCTCGTGGCTGCCTCGGCTGCTTCTTGGCTTGCACTCCAAGTCCTCTGGATCATGTTCATTCATAAAATCACGCTCCCGAAGGTTTCATTCCATTTGGACTCTGTTTGATATTCCTTTTCTTTGAAATACTGAAATAGGCAAAAAAACAGCAATACGGGCTGGGCCTCCGGTTAGTAGGTTAGTCCAAAAAATGATATAAATGTGTAAAATAAAGCCCATAAACATCCAAAACGGGGTAATATAATAGCATGGAACAATCAAAAATTATAGATATGTTGGAGACGTATCAAGCATCCCCAAGCTTAATTCCTGCTCGTCCTCGAGTAGGTAAATGATAAAAACGGAATTTTTAATGTGGAATGCTACCTAGCATAATTCTCAATGTAATTTTCTTTATTGTGCCATGAATGTTCAGATCCAAATGATTCAAAATAAAAGTCCATATTGATAAAAGAAATAGTAACACTTCAAGCATACTAATCAAAGCAATCATGTCTTCTCAAAATAACATGGCTAAAGAAAGTTCATCCCTACAAAATCATATAGTTAGGCTATGCTTCATTTTCGTCACACAAAGATGTTCCCAAGTTCTATACCCCCGATGACAAGCCAAGCAATTGTTTCATACTTAAATAATCTCAAACTTTTTCAACCTTCACGCAATACATGAGGGTGAGCCATGGATATAGCACTATGGGTGGAATAGAATATGATGATGGGGATTGTGTGGAGAAGACAAAAAAGGAGAAAGTCTCACATTGACGAGGATAATCAATGGGCTATGGAGATGCCCATCAATTGATGTCAACATGAGGAGTAGGGATTGCCATGCAACGGATGCACTAGAGCTATAAATGAATGCTCAACAAAAGAAAACTAGTGGGTGTGCATCCAACTTGCTTGCTCACGAAGACCTAGGGCATTTGAGGAAGCCCATCGTAGGAATATACAAGCCAAGTTCTATAATGAAAAATTCCCACTAGTATATGAAAGTGACAACATATGAGACTTTCTATATGAAAAACATGGTGCTACTTTGAAGCACAATATATGAGACTCACTACATGAAGAACAAGGTGCTACTTTGAAGCAGAAGTGTGGAAAAAGAGATAGTAACATTGCCCCATTTTTTTCTCTTTTTTTTCTCTTTTTTTCTTTGGCCTTTCTTTTTTTGTTGGCCTTTCTTCTTTTTCTTTTTCTTTTTGGGCAATGCTATAATAATGATGATCATCACACCTTTATTGATTACAACATAGAAATTACGACTCGAAACTAGAACAAGATATGACTCTATATGAATGCCTCCGGCGGTGTACTGGGATGGTGCAATGAATCAAGAGTGACATGTATGAAAAATTATGCATGGTGGCTTTGCCACAAATACGATGTCAACTACATGATCATGCAATGGCAATATGACAAAAGTAAAGTATGTGATGATGATGAACGGAACGGTTGAAAGTTGCATGGCAATATATCTCGGAATGGCTATGGAAATGCCATAATAGGTAGGTATGGTGGCTGTTTTGAGGAAGATATAAGAAGGTTTATGTGTGATAGAGAGTATCGTATCACGGGGTTTGGATGCACCGGCGAAGTTTGCACCAACTCTCAAGGTGAGAAAGGGCAATGCACGGTACCGAAGAGGCTAGCAATGGTGGAAAGGTAAAAGTGCGTATAATCCATGGACTCAACATTAGTCATAAGACCTCATATATTTATTGCAAAAATTTAGAAGTCATCAAAAATCAAGCACTACGCGCATGCTCCTAGAGGGATAGATTGGTAGGAAAAGACCATCGCTCGTCCCCGACCGCCACTCATAAGGATGCACAAGCCAGGTACACTTCATATTTCAAATTTGTTACACAACTTTAACCATACGTGCATGCTACGGGACTTGCCAACTTCAACACAAGCATTCTTTAAATTCGTAATCACCCAACTAGCATGACTTTAATATCACTACCTCCATATCTCAAAACAATTATCAAGTATCAAATTGATCATAGCATCCAATTCACTTCCTATGATAGTTTTTATTATACCCAACTTGGATGCCTACCATTCTAGGACCAATTTTATAACCATAGCAAATACCATGCTGTTTTAAAAGACCCTCAAAATAATATAAGTGAAGCATGAGAGACTAGCAATTTCTACAAAATTAAGCCACCACTGTGCTCTAAAAGATATAAGTGAAGCACTAGAGCAAAAACTATCAAGCTCAAAAGATATAAGTGAAGCACATAGCATATTCTAATAAATTTCAATCAAGTAGGCTTCTCCCAAAAGGTGTGTACAGCAAGGATGATTGTGGTAAACTAAAAAAGCAAAGACTAGTATAATACACGACGCTCCAAGCAAAACACATATCATGTGGCGAATAAAAATATAGCTCCAAGTAAAGTTACCAATGAACGAAGACGAAAGAGGGGATGCCTTCCCGGGGCATCCCCAAGCTTAGGCTTTTGGCTATCCTTGAATATCTTGGGGTGCCATGGGCATCCCCAAGCTTAGGCTCTTGCCACTCCTTGTTCCATAGTCCATCAAAGCTTTACCCAAAAATTGAAAACTTCACAACACAAAACTCAACAGGAAATCTTATAAGGTCCGTTAGTGAAAGAAAACAAAACTACCACATAAGGTACTGTAATGAAATCATTCTTTATTTATTTTGGTGTTAAACCTACTGTATTCCAAGTTCTCTATGGCTTATAAACTATTTTACTATCCATAGATGCATCAAAATAGGCAAACAACACACGAAAAACAGAATCTGTCAAAAACAGAACAGTCTGTAGAAATCTGTAACTAACGCAAACTTCTGAAACTCTAAAAATCCTACGAAAATAGGAAGTCCTGGACAATTTATCTATTGATCATCAGCAAAAATAATCAACGCAAAATCACGTTTCTGTGATTTAACACAACTAATTTAGTGCGTGCAAAGTTTCTGTTTTTCAGCAGAATCAAATTAACTATCATCATAGGTTATCCTATAGGTTCTACTTGGCACAAACACTAATAAAAACATAAAAAAAACATCTAAACAGAAGGTAGATGCAAAATTTATTACTAAACAGAAACAAAAACAAAAAACACAAAGAAAATTGGGTTGCCTCCCAACTAGCGCTATCGTTTAACGCCCCTAGCTAGGCATAAAAGCGAAGATAGATCTAAGTAGTGCCATCTTTGGCACTCAATTCCTCAACAGAGCACTTATAATCTTTAGGGGTTCCTCCCTTTTAGCAATGATTAAACCTTTAGGCAAAAATTCAAGAAATTTGTTTGTAGCGAAAGGTTCCTTAATGATAGAGAGACAATTGGGATGAACACTTATGGATTTGAGATCCGTGTCTCCCTTACTAGAAGATTCACCCTTATTTTTAGGAACATAAATAAACTTGGCTGTTTTGATAGGGGGTTTTGGAGTGTTTTTCATGGAAGAAAACGCGGAACCTAAGTTGGTAATGATATCCTTAAGTTTACCGATTCTTGCAGAATCTAGATCTACTTTTTCATTAACTATAGGTTCTTTCTCTTTAAGATTTTTCAGAGTAACTCCAACCCTAGATCCATATTGGGTGATATGATTATGAATCTTTTTATCCAAATTTTCAATCAACTCAACAGTGGCAATTTTATTTTCAATAATCTCAAGCCATTGCATAACATGTTCTAAAGTTAAAATAGTTCCATTAACAAAAAGAGGTGGTGGGCCAAACAAATATAACATAGCATTATAAGCATCAAACGTATGGCTACTCAAGAAATCCCCTCCGGTAACGGTATCAAGGACGCATCTATTCCAAGGAGTAATGCCTACATAAAAATTGCGAAGAAGAACGAAAGTACAAAGCTTCCTAGTAGATCTATTTTGAGCATTGCAAATTCTATGCCAAGCATATTTTAAATTCTCTCCCTCCCTTTGCTTAAAATTGAGAATTTCACGTTCAGGAGTAATAGCAAGGATAGGAGGACTAGCCATAACGACACGGTAAACGATCTAACACACGAGCAAACAGAAAAAGGCAAGCGAAAGAGAGGAGATTGGGAAAGAGAGGGCGAATAAAACGGCAAGGGTGAAGTGGGGGAGAGGAAAATGAGAGGCAAATGGCAAATAATGTAAATGCGAGGGAGATGAGTTTGTGATGGGTACTTGGTATGTCTTGACTTGAGCGAAGACCTCCCTGGCAATGGCACCAGAAATCCTTCTAGCTACGTCTTGAGCTTGTGTTGGTTTTCCTTGAAGAGGAAAGGGTGATGCAGCAATAGTAGCGTAAGTATTTCCCTTAGTTTTTCAGAACCAAGGTATCAATCCAGTAGGAGGATCCTCAAAAGTCCCATGCACCTACACAAACAAACAAAGAGCTCGCAACCAACGCAATAAAGGGGTTGTCAATCCCTTCATGGCCAATTGAGAAAGTGAGATCTGAAAGAGATAGTATGATAAGATAAATATATTTTTGGTATTTTATAATATAGATGCAAAAAGTAAAGATGCAAATAAAATTATATTGAAATCTTATATGATAAAAGATAGACCCGAGGGCCATAGGTTTCAGTAGTGGCTTCTCTCAAGATAGCATAATTATTACGGTGGGTGAACAAATTACTATCGAGCAATTGATAGAAAAGCGAATAATTATGAGATTATCTAGGCATGATCATGTATATAGGCATCGCGTCTGCGACAAGTAGACCGACTCCTGCCTGCATCTACTACTATTACTCCACACATCGACCGACTCCTGCCTGCATCTAGAGTATTAAGTTCATAAATAACAGAGTAACGCATTAAGAAAGATGACATGATGTAGAGGTATAAACTCATGCAATATGATATAAACCCCATCTTTTTATCCTCGATGGGAACAATACAATACATGCCTTGCAACCCTTTCTGTCACTGGGTAAGGACACCGCAAGATTGAACCCAAAGCTAAGCACTTCTCCCATGGCAAGAAAGATCAATCTAGTAGGCCAAACCAAACTGATAATTCAAAGAGACTTGCAAAGATAACTCAATCATACATAAAAGAATTCAGAGAAGGTTCAAATATTTCTCAAATATAAACTTGATCATAAACCCACAATTCATCGGATCTCGACAAACACACCGCAAAAAGGGTTTACATCTAATAGATCTCCACAAGAGAGGGGGAGAACATTGTATTGAGATCCAAAAAGAGAGAGAGGCCATCTAGCTAATAACTATGGACCCGAAGGTCTGTGGTAAACTACTCACAACTCATCGGAGGGGCTATGGTGTTGATGTAGAAGCCCTCCATGGTTGATTCCCCCTCCAGCAGAGCGCCGGTGAAGGCTCCAAGATGGGATCTCACGGATACAGAAGGTTACAATGGTGGAAATTGTGTTTCGTTAGCTCCCTGGATGTTTTCGGGGTATGTAGGTATATATAGGAGGAAGAAGTACGTCGGTGGCTGCCTGAGGGGCCCACAAGACAGGGGCGCGCCTAGAGGGGGTAGGCGCGCCCTCCTATCTCGTGGCCGCCTCGGCTGCTTCTTGGCTTGCACTCCAAGTCCTCTGGATCACGCTCGTTCCAAAAATCACGCTCCTGAAGGTTTCATTCCGTTTGGACTCTGTTTGATATTCCTTTTCTTCGAAATACTGAAATATGCAAAAAAAACAGCAATACGGGTTGGGCCTCCGGTTAGTAGGTTAGTCCCAAAAATGATATAAATGTGTAAAATAAAGCCCATAAACATCCAAAAAGGGGTAATAGGCATGGAACAATAAAAAATTATAGATACATTGGAGACATATCAGGGACCAGAATGACAATGCGACGTACGCTTCGACTAGGTGGGTCCCGACTGTCACGCACTTCCTTGCGTTTGAAGATGTAGCTGGCGGGTCCCAGCAGTCAGGCGGGCGAATCGTTTTGTTTTTCTTGCCCGGACGCACTTCCTTGCATACGAAGGTATAGCTGGTGAGTCCCAGCAGTCAGGGGGAAACATTTTTTTGTGAAATACGGTGGCCCATCCGGTGGGTCCCTGCTGTCAGGTGGAGGTATCATTATTTTCCGCGTAATAAGGAGGCACTTCCTTGCGGCTGCCGTGGACCCAGTTGGCAGCCTCTCCACGCACAGTACTTTTCTGATGGAAGCTGGTCGTTGACCACATTGACCATGCCGCGCCGAGAGCACCACGGCGGTGGATGATGGGGAGGCCTAGGAAGGGGACGACGCGGAGCCGGCGAACATGCAGCAGTGGATGCCCACGCGAAGAGGAGTACGAGGGTTCACTGGTTTGGCTGCGGTGTGAGGTTGCCATCGCCGCAGAATAACAGGGGGTGTGGGTGAGTAGAGGGATGGCCTGGCTAGCAGTGGGAGTAGTAGGGGCGGTGAGGCCTCCGCGGTATCACAGCCGACCACGAGAGGCAGGAGCATGCGGCACGACCGGCTCTACTTTGGGCGGCTGGAGAACGAAGACCAGAGGTTGAAGAAGCACTGCGGCCGTTGGATGGACATCGTACTGTCACTGGAGTATTGACTAAGTTGACAAAGTCCGTCCCCGTCAACTTAGTAGGCCCACAAGTCAGCCTGCCACTATACTGGGTCCCAGCTAGCAGGGGGAGTATTCTTCTTTTTTTGTGTAAAAAGGAGGCACTTCCTTGCGTGCGAAGATATAGCTGGTGGGTCCACACTGTCAGCGGCGGTAACGCTTTTTTTCACGAAATACAGAGGCCCTTTCGGTGGGTCCCAGATGTCAGATGGAGGAATCATTATTTTGCGCGTAATAATAAGGCATTTCCTTGTGTGCGGCCGTGGACCCAGCTGTCAGCCTCTCCACGTATAGTCCACTTCATATGCATGTCGGTCATTGACCACGTTGACCAGGCCGCTCCGAGAGCACCAGGGCGGTGGACGACGGCGAGGCCTAGGAAGGGAACGACACGGAGGCAGGGAAGACTCGGCAGTTGTTTCCCACGCGGAGGGGAGTACGACTGTACGAGGGTTTACTGGTTCGTCTGCCATCGCCGGAGAATAACAGCAGGTGTGGGTGAGTAGAGGGATGGCTAGGCCAGCGATGGGAGTACGATGGGGCGGTGAGGCCTGCGCGGCAACACAGCCGGCCGCGGGAAGGAGGGAGCAGGCAGTCCCGCCGGTGCTTGTTTGAGCAGCTGGAGCAGGAAGAGCAGAGATTGAAGAAGCACGACAGTCGTTGGATGGAAATCCAACAGTCACTGCTTGTGCGTCAACCTTTTTTTAGGAAAGCCTCAAATCTGTGGAAAACAACATACAACCCATGTGCCATTATTTCTAATAATTTATAGCCCATTTGCTAATTCTTAAGGTTTTTTTGGAGTCCGTATTCTTTTTGTTAGCATTATAGCCCATATTGTGGCCACGCTTAAAAAATTATACGAAAATTTGTATATTTCGGTGCGGTCCAAACTGTTTTTAATCCCGAAATTTCGAGTCACATTCAAAATGATTTTAAAAATAAATGTATATCAATATAAAATCCAACAAATTGTCCACGCATAAAAATAAATGCAATTTAAAATCTCGAAATGAAAAAAAGATATTTGAAACTAATTGTCGGTTTGATGTGTTTTAAAAATGTGGAGCCCATTTCTCATTACTGATAGGCCATTTTCTCGGCCAGCCGAATGAAGCTCTCCTCGTCTTGAAAGATTTGCAGCCCAACAGGCCTGACAAAGCGACTTACTTGGCAAATCACAAAAAAACTGGGATGTGGCCGTGGACCCAGCTGCGCCCGTGGACCCAGCTGTCAGCCTCTCCACGTATAGTACTCTTCCGATGGAAGTCGGTCGTTGACCACATTGACCACGCTGCGCCGAGAGCACCAAGGCAGTGGACAACGACGAGGGCTAGGAAGGGGACGACGCGGAGCCAGGGAAGACGCGGCAGTGGATTCCCACATGGAGAGGAGTACGAGGGTTCACTGGTTCGGCTGCGGCATGAGGCTGCCGTTGCCGCAGAATAACAGGGGGTGTGGGTGAGTAGAGGGATGCCCTGGGCCAGTAGTGGGAGTAGTAGGGGTGGTAAGGCCTCCGCGGCATCACAGCCGGCCACGAGAGGCAGGAGCACGCGGCACGACCGGCGCTGCTTTAGGCGGCTGGAGTAAGAAGACCAGAGGTTGAAGAAGCACTATGGTCGTTGGATGGACATTGTACGGTCACTGGAGCTAGAATCGTTCATATTAACTAAGTTGACAAAGCCCTCCGTCCTCTTCAACTTAGTAGGCCCACAAGTCAGCCATCCACTATGGTGGGTCCCAGCTAGCAGGGGGTATTCATTTTTGTGTGTGTAATAAGGAGGTACTTCCTTGCATGCAAAGATATAGCTGGTGGGTCCAACCTGTTGATACGTCTCCAACGTATCTATAATTTTTTATTGCTCCATGCTACTTTATCTACTGTTTTAGGCAATATTGGGCTTTATTATCCACTTTATATTATTTTTGGGACTAACCTATTAACCAGAGGCCCAGCCCAGATTTGCTGTTTTATGCCTATTTCAGTGTTTCGAGGAAAAGGAATATCAGACGGAGTCAAAACGGAACGAAATCAACTGGAGAAGTTAATTTTGGAAAGAAACCAATCTGTTGGGCTTGGAGTTCCCAGGGGATTCCCGGGCTGCCCACGAGGGTGGGGGGCGCACCCCTCCCCCCTGGGCGCGCCCCCCTACCTCGTGAGCACCCCAAGGGTCCACCGACGTACCCCCTGCACCCATATTACCTACGTACCCTAAAACTTCCAGAACAGAAGATAGATCGGGAGTTCCGCCGCCGCAAGCTCTGTAGCCACCAAAAACCAATCGGGACCCCGTTCCGGCACCCTGCGGGAGGGGGATCCCATCACCGGAGGCCATCTTCATCATCCCGGCGCTATCCATGACGAGGAGGGAGTAGTTCACCCTCATGGCTGAGGGTATGTACCAGTAGCTATGTGTTTGATCTCTCTCTCTCTCTCTCTCGTGTTCTCTCTCGTGTTCTAGGGCATGATCTTGATGTATCCCGAGCTTTGCTATTGTAGTTGGATCTTATGATGTTTCTCCCCCTCTACTCTCTTGTGATGAATTGAGTTTCCCCTTTTGAAGTTATCTTATTGGATTGAGTCTTTATGAGAACACTTGATGTTTGTCTTGCCGTGATTATCTGTGGTGACAATGGGATATCATGTGCCACTTGATGTATGTTTTGGTGATCAACTTGCGGGTTTCGTGACACTTGGGAACCTATGCATAGGGGTTGGAACATGTTCTTGACTCTCCGGTAGTAGCTTTGGGGCACTCTTTGAAGTACTTTTATGTTGGTTGGATGAATCTGAGATTGTGTGATGCATATCGTATAATCATGCCCACGGATACTTGAGGTGACAATGGAGTATCTAGGTGACATTAGGGTTTTGGTTGATTTGTATCTTAAGGTGTTATTCTAGTACGAACTCTTTTATAGATCGATCCGAAAAATAGCTTTGTGGTGGTTTTGTACCCGACCATAAGCTATACGTTTGTTCTCCGCTATTAGTGGTTTTGGAGTGACTCTTTGTTGCATGTTGAGGGCTTATCATATGTTCTATCTATGTTATTATTGTTGAGAGAACTTGCACTAGTGAAAGTATGAACCCTAGGCCTTGTTTCCTATCATTGCAATACCGTTTACGCTCACTTTTACCGCTTGTTACCTTGCTGTTTTTATTATTTCAGATTACAAAAACCTATATCTACTATCTATTTTGCACTTGTATCACCATCTCTTCGCCGAACTAGTGCACCTATACAATTTGCCATTGTATTGGGTGTGTTGGGGACACAAGAGACTTTTTGTTATTTGGTTGCAGGGTTGCTTGAGAGAGACCATCTTCACCCTACGCCTCCTACGGATTGATAAACCTTAGGTCATCCACTTGAGGGAAATTTGCTACTGTCCTACAAACCTGTGCACTTGCAGGCCCAACAACGTCTACAAGAAGAAGGTTGTGTAGTAGACATCAAGCTCTTTTCTGGCGCCATTGCCGGGGAGGTGAGTGCTTGAAGGTATATCTTTAGATCTTGCAATTGAATCTTTTTGTTTCTTGTTTTAGCACTAGTCTAGTTTATAAAAGAAAACTACAAAAAAATGGAGTTGAGTTTTTCTCATGCGCTTCACCTTTTTAATATCTTTCAGTATGATGGAAAGGAAAATTGTGCTCAAGTGCTAGAAGAAGAAATCTATAGAATGTTTTTATATGATGAGCATGATTGCAATGTTGTTAGTGTGAATTCCTTGAATATCCATGATGCTAATGATATGCAAAGCCACAAGCTTGGGGAAGCTATGTTTGATGGAGATGATATTTTTTGTACCCCAAGCTTTGATGAGCAAATTTACTATGATGAAAGCATGCCTCCTATCTATGATGATTATTGTGATGATACATATGCTATAAAGAAAAAGTTTGCTTATATGGAGAGTAGAAAATTTTCTATGCTTGTAGATCATGAAAAGAATGCTTTAGGTGCTGGTTATATTGTTGAATTCATTCATGATGCTACTGAAAATTATTATGAGGGAGTAACATATGCTTGTAGGAATTGCAATAATGTCAAGTTTCCTCTCTATGTGCTTAAATTCTTGAAGCTATGCTTGTTGTGCCATCCTATGCTAGTTGATTATTGTTCCCATAAGTTGTTTTCTCACAAAATCCCTATGCATAGGAAGTGGGTTAGACTTAAATGTGCTAGTCATATGCTTCATGATGCTCCTGTTATGTTTCAATTCTTATCTTTTATGTGAGCATCATTGTCATCATCATGCCTAGCTAAAAGGCATTAAAGAAAAGCGCTTGTTGGGAGACAACCCAATATTTATCCTTAATGTTTTTATGTGTCCACATGATTATGCAACTGTAGTAATCATGTTTTATAGCTTTTGTTCAATAAAGTGCCAAGTCCTTTGGGAAGACTTGGGTGAAGTTTATGTGATCTTGCTGTGAAAAACAGAAACTTTAGCGCTCACGAGATTAGCTGCCATTTTTTACTGGAGAGTGATTTTAGGTTGATTCTTTTTGCAGATGACTAATAGACAAATTACTCAGGTCCAGAAATTTATTTCATAATTTTTGGGGTTCCATAAGTATACGTTTTATACATATTATTACAGACTGTTCTGTTTTTGACAGATTCTGTTTTCTATGTGTTGTTTGCTTATTTTGATGAATCTATGAGTAGTATCGAAGGGTATGAACCATAGATAAGTTGGAGTACAGTAGATATTACACCAATATGAATTTAGAATGAGTTCATTACATTACCTAAGTGGTGGTTTTATTGTCTTATACTAACAGAGCTTACGAGTTTTGTTTTGAGTTTTGTGTGGTTGAAGTTTTCAAGTTTTGGGTAACGATTCGATGGACAATGGAATAAGGAGTGGAAAGAGCCTAAGATTGGGGATGCCCAAGGCACCCCAAGGTAATATTCAAGGACAACCAAGCAACTAAGCTTGGGGATGCCCCGGAAGGCATCCCCTCTTTCGTCTTCGTTCATCGGTAACTTTACTTGGAGCTATATTTTTATTCACCACATGATATGTGTTTTGCTTGGAGCGTCATTTTATTTTGTTAGTGTTTGCTTGCTGTTAGTTATAATAATGTTTTGCATCTTTAGTTTCAATAAAAAAGTCAAGGATAGCCTTTGCCATGCTTATTTTTCTAGTTTACATGTTGCTGTTTGAAAACAGAAAGTTTACCGCTGTTGCAAAAATTCCCTAGAAAAGTCAGAGCATGGTATAACGTTGAATCTTTTTGCATACTGAGCCCTGATAAAGTTATTACAGTGGGAATTTTAGTTCATAATTTTTGGAGTCTGGGAAGTATTGATACTCTTCCATTCTTTACAGACTGTACTGTTTTGACAGATTGCTGTTATGGTTGCATTGTTTGCATATGTTTGCTTGTTTAATGATTCTATTTGATGATAGGAGTATTAAATATACAGAGGCATTTAGTATTCAATGTTGAATAATAATTTTAGTGATTTTCTACAGTATAAAATGATAAGGTTTTGCGTTGGTTTATACTAACCTATCTCACGAGTTCTTGTTGAGTTTGTTGTGAATGAAGCTTTCGATAAAAAGAGAAACCATGATATGAGAGGAATTAAGGAGACACAAAAGTTCAAGCTTGGGGATGCCCAAGGCACTCCAAGATAATAATTCAAGAAGTCTCAAGCATCTAAGCTTGGGGATGCCCTGGTAGGCATCCCACCTTTCTTCTTCAACAACTATCGGTTAGTATTGGTTGAGCCTAAGTTTTTGCTTCTTCACATGAGTTGTGCTATCCTTGCATTGTAGTTTCCTTTAGCTTTGCTTGCTGTTTGAATAAGTATCAAGATATGAAATTATTTAATGAGAGAGAGCCTTACACAAATTGGAATTTACTAGAATACTCTATGTGCTTCACTTATATCTTTTGAGCGTGATAATTTTTGCTCTAGTGCTTCACTTAGATCTTTTAGAGCACGGTGGTGGATTTGTTTTAAAGAAACTTGATCTCTCATGCTTCACTTAGATTATTTTGAGAGTTGTTAATAGCATGGTAATTTGCTTAATGTTAATATACTTGGTGTTCAAGATATGTG
Organism: Triticum timopheevii; assembly: GCA_963921465.1. Taxonomy (NCBI): domain Eukaryota; kingdom Viridiplantae; phylum Streptophyta; class Magnoliopsida; order Poales; family Poaceae; genus Triticum; species Triticum timopheevii. Next base: position 555,388,466 of record OY997264.1, on the reverse strand, counting down.
AAACTTTCTTATGAGTGTGTTGAATACTAAGAAAAGTTTGACGCTTGATAATTGTTTTGAGATATGGAGGTGATAATATTAGAGTCATGCTAGTTAAGTAGTTGTGAATTCAAAGAATACTTGTGTTGAAGTTTGTGATTCCCGTAGCATGCACGTATGGTGAACTGTTATGTGATGAACTCGGAGCATGATTTATTTATTGATTGTCTTCCTTATGAGTGGCGGTCGGGGACGAGCGATGGTCTTTTCCTACCAATCTATCCCCCTAGGAGCATGCGCGTAATACTTTGCTTTGATAACTTCTAGATTTTTGCAACAAGTATATGAGTTCTTTATGACTAATGTTGAGTCCATGGATTATACGCACTTTTCCCATCCTTCCACCTTTGCTAGCCTCTCTAATACCGCGCACTTTTCGCCGGTATCATACACCCACCATATACCTTCCTCAAAACAGCCACCATACCTACCTATCATGGCATTTCCATAGCCATTCCGAGATATATTGCCATGCAACTTTCCACCGTTCTGTTTATTATGACACGCTCCATCATTGTCATATTGCTAGCATGATCATGTAGTTGACATTGTATTTGTGGTAAAGCCACCGTTCATAATTCTTTCATACATGTCACTCATGATTCATTGCATATCCTGGTACACCGCCGGAGGCATTCATATAGAGTCATACTTTGTTCTAAGTATCGAGTTGTAATTGTTGAGTTGTAAGAAAAATAAAAGTGTGATGATCATAGAGCATTGTCCCAAGTGAGGAAAGGATGATGGAGACCATGATTCCCCCACAAGTCGGGATGAGACTCCGGACAAAAAAATATAAAAGAGGCCAAGAAGCCCAAATAAAAAACAGAGGCCATAAGAAAAAGAGAAAAGGCCCAAATAAAAAAATAAAAAATAAAAAAGTGAGAGAAAAAGAGAGAAGGGACAATGCTACTACCCTTTTACCGCACTTGTGCTCCAAAGTAGCACCAAGATCTTCATGATAGAGAGTCTCTCATTTTGTCACTTTCATATACTAGTGGGAATGTTTCATTATAGAACTTGGCTTGTGTATTCCAATGATGGGCTTCCTCAAATGCCCTAGGTCTTCGTGAGAAAGCGAGTTGAATGCACACCCACTTAGTTTCTTTTGTTGAGCTTTCATATACTTATAGCTCTAGTGCATCCGTTGCATGGCAATCCCTACTCACTCACATTGATATCTATTGATGGGCATCTCCATAGCCCGTTGATACGACTAGTTGATGTGAGACTATCTTCCCTTTTTTTGTCTTCTCCACAACCACCATTCTATTCCACATATAGTGCTATATCCATGGCTCACGCTCATGTATTGCGTGAAGATTGAAAAAGTTTTGAAAATGTTAAAGTATGAAACAAATTCTTGTCTTGTCATCGGGGTTGTGCATGATTTAAATATTTTGTGTGGGGAAGATGGAGCATAGCCAGACTATATGATTTTGTAGGGATAACTTTCTTTGGCCATGTTATTTTGAGAAGACATGATTGCTTTGATTAGTATGCTTGAAGTATTATTATTTTTGTGTCAATATGAACTTTTTTCTTGAATCTTTCGGATCTGAATATTCATATCACAATTAAGAAGATTTACATTGAAATTATGCCAAAGTATCACTCCGCAACAAAAATTCTTTTTTGTCATTTACCTACTCGAGGACGAGCAGGAATTAAGCTTGGGGTTGCTTGATATGTCTCCAACGTATCTATAATTTTTGATTGCTCCATGCTACTTTATCTACTGTTTTAGGCAATATTGGGCTTTATTATCCACTTTTATATTATTTTTGGGACTAACCTATTAACCGGAGGCCCAGCCCAGATTTGCTGTTTTATGCCTATTTCAGTGTTTCGAGGAAAAGGAATATCAGACGGAGTCAAAACGGAACGAAATCAACTGGAGAAGTTAGTTTTGGAAGGAAACCAATCTGTTGGGCTTGGAGTGCATGTTAGGGGATTCCCGGGCTGCCCACGAGGGTGGGGGCGCGCCCCTCCCCCCTGGGCGCGCCCCCTACCTCGTGAGCACCCCAAGGGTCCACCGACATACCCCCTGCACCCATATATACCTACGTACCCTAAAACTTCCAGAACAGAAGATAGATCGGGAGTTCCGCCGCCGCAAGCCTCTATAGCCACCAAAACCAATCGGGACCCCATTCCGGCACCCTGCCGGAGGGGGATCCCATCACCGGAGGCCATCTTCATCATCCCGGCGCTATCCATGACGAGGCGGGAGTAGTTCACCCTCATGGCTGAGGGTATGTACCAGTAGCTATGTGTTTGATCTCTCTCTCTCTCTCTCTCTCTCTCTCTCTCTCTCGTGTTCTCTCTCGTGTTCTATGGCACGATCTTGATGTATCCCGAGCTTTGCTATTGTAGTTGGATCTTATGATGTTTCTCCCCCTCTACTCTCTTGTGATGAATTGAGTTTCCCCTTTTGAAGTTATCTTATTGGATTGAGTCTTTATGAGAACACTTGATGTATGTCTTGCCGTGATTATCTGTGGTGACAATGGGATATCATGTGCCACTTGATGTATGTTTTGGTGATCAACTTGCGGGTTTCGTGACACTTGGGAACCTATGCATAGGGGTTGGCACACGTTCTTGACTCTCCGGTAGTAGCTTTGGGGCACTCTTTGAAGTACTTTTATGTTGGTTGGATGAATCTGAGATTCTGTGATGCATATCGTATAATCATGCCCACGGATACTTGAGGTGACAATGTAGTATCTAGGTGACATTAGGGTTTTGATTGATTTGTATCTTAAGGTGTTATTATAGTACGAACTCTTTTATAGATCGATCCGAAAGAATAGCTTTGTGGTGGTTTCGTACCCGACCATAATCTCTACGTTTGTTCTCCGCTATTAGTGGCTTTGGAGTGACTATTTGTTGCATGTTGAGGGCTTATCATATGTTCTATATATGTTATTATTGTTGAGAGAACTTGCACTAGTGAAAGTATGAACCCTAGGCCTTGTTTCCTATCATTGCAATACCGTTTACGCTCACTTTTACCGCTTGTTACCTTGCTGTTTTTATTATTTCAGATTACAAAAACCTATATCTACTATCTATTTTGCACTTGTATCACCATCTCTTTGCCGAACTAGTGCACCTATACAATTTGCCATTGTATTGGGTGTGTTGGGGACACAAGAGACTTTTTGTTATTTGGTTGCAGGGTTGCTTGAGAGAGACCATCTTCATCCTACGCCTCCTACGGATTGATAAACCTTAGGTCATCCACTTGAGGGAAATTTGCTACTGTCCTACAAACCTGTGCACTTGCAGGCCCAACAACGTCTACAAGAAGAAGGTTGTGTAGTAGACATCACCTGTCAGCGGGGGGAACTTTTTTTCACGAAATACAGAAGCCCTTCCCACGTACAGTCCACGTACATTGCGTAATAAGGAGGAACTTTCCTTGCGTGCGACCATGGACCTCGCGGGTCCAGCCGTCAGGCTCTCCACGTACAGTCCTCTACCGATGACTCTCATATGTTGACCATGCCGCGCCGAGCGCACCGAGGCGGTGGACGATGAGGAGGCCCCAGACTGGAACGACCCGGAGATGGGGAAGACGCGGCAGTGGAGTCGCAGACGGAGAGGTGTCGGAAACTTGACTGGTTCGGGTGCGGGGTGGGCCTACACTCGGCAGAGAATAACAGGAGGTGTGGAGTGGAGGGATGGCCTGGCCGTCGGCGGGGTAGCGTTTCACTGAGGAGCGCAAAACAACGCTGCTGGACGCCGAAGGCTGGAGCAGGTGGTTCCAGCAATGCTGGGGGAAGAATACGAGAGATTGAAGAAGAATGTCGACCGTTGGATGTAAATCCAACGCCTTCTTAGGCTTCGACCTACTGGCCCACATGTCAGCCAGTCCATTTGTTTTTTAGTCCATTTGGTGGGCTGGGTGAAACAATGATGTAGCATCTATGCAGCCCGTTTAAATCCCATTTGCATTTTTCTCGAAATCCGCGGACTTGCTGGGCTGGGTGAAAATATCATGTTGGGCTAGATGGAGAAATGTTATGAAAACATAAACACATGATGCACGTCTATTACGTCATTGGTCAATAAAATCTTTGCAAGCTTATGTACGCAATCACTAGGAGTTAACTTGCCAAGTTATATATAAACAATTATTATTATTATTTTGTAAGAACTTTCAACTTACAAATAAAATATCATTTAAATTTGATGAGTTAATAGTACGTGGGGTATTATTATTTTTTAGGCTAGACGTGGAACAGTTGAGTTGGTTCTAGGGAAAAGTACTGGGAGAAAACTCAATTTACATCGAAAAAGAAAGTGGGAGAAAATTCAGAGACCTGCTGGGTCCACCTGAGGAGGGGAATATGTTGGGAGGAAGGAGATTCAAAGCACAGCAGCCGAGTGAACTAGTTTTTTTAACGGACAAGTGAACTAGTTACATACATAAGCAAATAGCCACTAAAAAAAGCAATCAGGTTAATGGGTTCTTAAAAGAAATATTTCGGACAAAACAGATAATTACGACACATAGGCTAATGCATGAAACACTCAGATGATAAAGGTGCTTATAAACAGATAAAGTACAACATCTAGACCTTCCTGGCATGCTTGATCATGACGCTGTGGCTGTCCGTGTACTCGTCGGTTACGGGAAGGAGACACACCCTCATGTCCAAGATCTACCTATACATGTCGTAGCATGCGTATACATCCTTGGCCGCGTAGGTTATGTAGGCTAGATTCAGAGGTACCTCCCACGTGTTCAGGTCGTCTTCTTTCATGTTGGCGTATCAAGGGTTGATGATGCTCTCAGCGAGGTCAACCACGAAGTCCTTCTCCTGCCCGTTGCTGATGATCTTGTATTGCTTCTGGATGTCGACAAGCTTGTTGCACCAGATGGCCGAATCATCGCATTCTTCCTTCTCTCCACCGTAGCGAAGGTGTAGTCGACGCTGCCGATGAAACGGGCGAACGCTCCAGAACCTGGTGCAGCCATAGGACTGAGGCGAGGCAGAGCTTCACCAAGTCTGTATCATTGGTGTACATAACATTCAACTTGGTGCATCCATAGGACTGAACGACGAACTCAAAGGGGAACTCCTTGCTGAAGTCCATATCCATCAGGCTCACCCCTCGGATCGCCATTGGAATCTCTTCGAGTGAACGAGTGTGTAGGCGGTGGTAGCAGTTCGTTTTTCAGCTCTTGGGGAACTGGATTCAACAGTGAGCTGAGTGTGTACAGGCGACAATAGTTACTACCCCTCCCTCGTCCGCTGCATGCCCGGCAAAAGATGCACCCTCGATGCATTCAAATGTCTCCATTAAGAAACCTACTCCGGCCACACGTCGGTTCACGAGCGGGTCTGTATTGGTACTGTAATAATAGGAGTTAGTGGTCACTTTACTTAAATTTAATTAGCTTTAATAGAAATTTATACTTAAAACAAGCAATGCATTGCTTCATTCTATCAGTGCCACAGGATCAACATGCACAACAATTAGAATTATTATTCTCAGGACGCACACGATCAGCACATTTGTCGCACTTTCACAAAGATAATACTACCAAGTTTGAACTATTTTTTATGGTTGTTGTCCTCTGCATCATCATGTCGTGTTTCCCAGCTTGCAAAATTCAGAACCAACAAATAAGATCCAAATAATAAGTACAACAAAGATGCCTACACATCTCATTGATTCCCAGCTTGCAAGATTCAGAACCAACAAATAAGATCCAAATAATAAGTACAACAAAGATGCCTACACATCTCATTGATTCCCAGCTTGCAAGATTCAAAACCAACAAATAAGATTCAAATAATAAGTACAACAAAGATGCCTACACATCTCATTGATTCCCAGCATGCAAGATTTCGAATCAACTGTCACATCCCTAGCTTCTGATACTGCCTGGTGTTGCATCTTGTTGCATCATTTTTAAATATTATTTAAGTTGAAATGGGGATTGACAAACCCTAGCACCAAAATTAAATCAAATAGGGTCAACCATAAAATCTTTTCAATAAACCCAAAATGTCCCTAAGAAAAGTTCATGATTTCTGGTTAAGGTGGCAACCTATGCCAAAAATGATGAATATATTCTTAGATCATTTTTGGATTTTTAAATTACTCATATTGTATTTGAATTAGGGCATTTAAATCCTATAAATATTTTAAATGCTCTAAAAATTATGAAACTACTTGAGGGTTGTTGGGAATAATTTCACAAGTGCCCACAGTTATTTTCAGCATTTTATCTAATAGTTTGGTATATTTACTAAATCAAAACAAAACAGAAAAAATAGAAAACTGAAACAAAAGAAAGAGAAAGAGAGAGGAACTACCTGGGCCACCTACCTGCAGCCCACCTAGCGCCCCACCTGGCCAGCCCAGCCCACTGGACCGGTGCCAGTCATCGCCTACATCTGCCAGTAGGCAGACGAGGGACACCGCGACACCATCGAGCTCGCCACGCCACCACCCTGCCTGCCTGCCCTCGCCCGCGCCAGCGCAACGCCTCGAAGAGTCTCCTCGGCGCCTCCCCGACCCCCTCTCACTTTCCCTCGTCCCCATCCCCTCCTCTGCTCTCTCTCTCACCCGCGCCGAGCGCGTCCGTCGCCGCTGCTCACTGCCACCGCGCCCACCGCCGTCCCCTTGCCCCGTTGCCGTTCCTCTAGCTCCGCCTTGATGCTGTGAAGCTCCAGGCCAAAGAACACGCTCGCGGATGCCCTGCAGCATCGTCACCGCCGCCATCTTCCTCGTCCCTATCCGGTGATCACCATCGTCCATTCGCCGCAGGCAGGACGTCCCCGAGCCCGCTGAGCTTGTCTACGTGACCGCTGTGAGCTCCCCGTCTTCTCCCCCTCGTTATCTTCGTCATTTGCGACCTCCAGCGTCCGTAACCGCCATGGCTGAGCTTCCCCTACCGCCGGCCATGTCGCCGTCATCGTTGCAGCCACTGCAACTTGCGCCTGAGCATCGCCCGTGCTCAGCACACTCCCAGGAGCCGAGCGCACCCATCTGCTAACCTTCTCGCGCACTTTAACACCGAACCCAAGCTTGCCAAACTCCGGCCGCCACCGTGAGCTTGTCTCTGGCGACTATAGGCCACCCCAGCCGCTGTCGCTTGCCTAGTTGGATGCGGCGCACCTTCAACTACCCGTAGACGCAAACCACGCGCAAAATCGAGCTCCGTAGAGGTTTTCCGGCGAGCTTCCGCCGCGGTCTGAGGTCGCCGCCGGTCAAACTCCGGCGGCCTGACGTGGTCGCTTAGTTGGGCGCTAATCACCACTAATCCCAACCTAACAGACACAGACAGGCGGGCCCCGCAGCGGGTCAAATCCCAGTCAACACGGGTTAACTCCCAGTTAGCAGTTAGCCAATGACATGTGGGACCCGGTCGTCAGGTTTGACCTGGTCAGCCATGGTTGACCTGCTGATGCAGTGCTGACGCAATGCTGACGCAGTTAATAATTTCCTGGATTTAAAATAACTCAGAAAATCCAGAAAATTGCCTAAACTTCTAAAAATCATAGAAATTCAACCGTAACTCCAAATGAAATAATTTATATATGAAAAATGATCAGAAAAATCCAATCTATCCACCTGTACCATTTTCATGCATGATAGAACAACTTAGGGCTGCTGTTTAGGCCAAATCTTATAATGGCATTTAAACCTTCACATATGGAGTTTGAATTTGAACCTAGGGTTCAAACCAACTTCATTTAACCTGATGCTAGTTGCATTAGCTCAAACCACAGCATATTGCCATGTCATGATCATGCATCATATTGTGCATTGCATTGATGGTGTTTCCTTTTGTGTTGCCGGTGTTTGTCCCCTCTCAGTAGACGACGTACCGATGATTAGTTCAATGACACCGATGAAGAACTATATTATCTTCAGAAGTGCCAGGCAAGCAAACCCCCCTTGTTCATTCCGATACAATCACACTCACTCGCTCCTGCTCTCTTTTACTGCATTAGGACAACAACGTTTCAACTGTTATGTGATGCGGTAGCTGAACCCCTTTATCCTCTGCATGACCTGTCATTGCCACAGTAAATAGATGAAACCCACTAGCATGAGTAGGAGTTGTTTGAGCCCTGTTGTGCCTACTCATTCATGCTTGTTTGTCATGCCTGCTACTGCTTAGAGTTGAGTCAGGTCTGATTCATCTGGGATGAATCAGAGGTGTGTGAACATGTCCTACTGTTGAGAGCTAAGTGTGTGAACATGATTTAGTAAAGGTAACGGTGAGAGGCCATGTAGGAGTACATGGTGGGTTGTCTCATTGAAGCCGTCCTTAGGAACTGAGTTCTGTGTTTGTGATCGATGAACAGTTACTACCACACATTGGGTTCCGGTAACTCGTCCCCTCTCGGCTTATTAATCAACTTGATCTCTGTCCAGCAGTTGCAACTAGTTTCTGGTGTTTGTAGGTGGTGTTAGTAGTCTACCAAGTGGCACCCGGTACAGGTGGGCTTGGGATAGACTAGGCACAGTGGCACGGTGTACCAAGTGGCACCTGGATGGTGGGCTTGGGAACCCTGCTCACATCGTTTGGGGCCGTGAGCGACACCCCAGCCGGATCTCCTTGCGGATGGAACCCGAATAGGCGATAAACCTGGACGAGAGACTTGTGTGGTTAGTTAGGTCGTGGCCGACACCCTCGCTGGGCTTCCGCTTGAAGGTTGCCGAGTACATGTCGTGTAAACGGCGGTAAGTGGTGAGAGCATGTGTGAAGAAGTACACCCCTGTAGGGTAATATGATCTATTCGAATAGCCGCGTCCGCGGTAAAGGACTTCTGGGTTGCCTGTACAGTTCATAGACAAGTGAAAGTGGATACTCTAAAATACGCAAGATAAGCGTGAGTGCTATGGATGGCGTTCTCGTAGGGAGACGGGAGCGGATCCATAGTGGAGTATTGATATGGAGAATATGTGGACTCGTGTGCGCCACCTCAAAAGAGTTACTTGCAGTCGTAGTTCAGGATAGCCACCGAGTCAAAGTTGGCTTGCTACAGTTAAACCCCACCATCCCCTTTGTTGATAATGATGCATATGTAGTTAGTTCTGATGTAAGTCTTGCTGGGTACATTTGTACTCACGTTTGCCTATTTTATGTTTTTGCAGAGAGACTTCGGTCTCACTAGCAGTTTCACGTGGACTTTGACGTTTAGCTTGTTACCTCAGCTACGATCTTGTGTCCTCGGCAGGATCTGGTAGATAGTCAGGCTTCTCAACCTTTTTCATTTGTAGATGTCTGTACTTAGACATGTTAAGCTTCCGCTTGTGCTTTGACTTGTATGCTCTGAATGTTGGGTCAGGAGACCCATGTTTGTAATATCTCGCTCCTCGGAGCCTATTGAGTAAAATACTTGAGTTGTAGAGTCATGTTGTGCTGCCATGTTGTATTTGCACATATCGAGCATATTGTGTGTATGTTGTTGAAATGCTTGGTATGTGCGGGATCTGACTATCTAGTTGTTTATCCTTAGTAGCCTCTCTTACCGGGAAATGTCTCCTAGTGCTTCCACTAAGCCATGGTAGCTTGCTACTGCTCCGGAACACTTAGGATGGCCGGCATGTGTCCTTCTTCGTTCCTGTGTCTGTTCCTTCAGGGAAATGTCACACGATGAATACCGGAGTCCTGTTAGCCCGCTACAGCCCAGTTCACCGGAGTCCTGCTAGCCCAGTGCTACAACCTGGATTCACTCGCTGATGACCGTCACGTTCGATGTTGGGTCATGGATGCCTGTCCCTGTAAGTTTGTGCCACTTTGGGTTTACGACTAGCCATGTCAGCCCGGGCTCCTTATCATATGGATGCTAGCGACACTATCATATACGTGTGCCAAAAGGTGCAAGCGGTCCCGGGCAATGGTAAGGCAACACCCGTGGGAATACCGTGCGTGAGGCCGCAAAGTGATATGAGGTGTTACATACTAGATCGATGTGGCATTGAGTTGGGGTCCTGACACCAACCCATTAGAGCCTTTTGATAAAGTGAATGTTGGGATTAAATCCATCTTGGCTAGCCATGTCATACAATCGAAGAACTTGGTGAATGCTCTTGACTGTCACAACATCTGTAGTTGAGTATTCCTGTTTGCACAGCACAAACAAGGAGACAGGAGAGCATGATTTCGCTTTAATAGCGGCCTCCTTGAACTCAACCTGCAGCTCCACTAGGATGAGGTCTGCCTGGAGTTCCATGATTCAATTCATGCGCCTTTTTCTGCAGTTCACCTGAAATGAAGCAAATATTGCATCATTCAACTAGCAAGAAGTACTTGCTCTCTTGAGCTGGCAGGTTCTTCTTTAGTAGTTGCACTAAAATTGAGGAACATTAAGGTTGGTTGTCCGACTCATGTAAGGTGCAACTATAATTTTCTTATCCTTTTGTGCAGTTCCACTAAAATAAAGTGCCATTGTGGTGAAAGTGACAGCTCCATCTTGCAAAGCCTAATAAAATGTTGCACGAGATTACCCACAGAACTTGACGGAGATTTTGGAAACTCCAATCACCATTTTGTGCAGTTCCACCAAAATTGAGAGATGTTGCCCACGTGACATTTTAGTTGAACTGCACAAGACACTCATTCCAAAAAATGTGTTTTGTGCAGTTCACCAAAAGGTCACAATGGCAACAAGGTGAAATGGATATCCCTATCTGCACAAAAAGATAGAAAGTAAATAGTTGCTGGTCAATAAGAATATACGAAACATATAAAAAATGAAAAGAAGCATCTTAATTATGTTCATGGCAATCACGCAAGGACAGTAGAAATTTTAAAACATCGGCAATGCTTCATGTTACCAGAAGCATTACGATCAACAATGAGATTCCTCAAATATGGGATTACTTTAATGGTGGCATTGCTTGTTTACCAAACACAGTAAATCAACAGCAGCTAAAGAGTTGGTTTAAGGGCATGGGACCATGGGGACACCAGGACACTTAGTAGCGTAAAGGAGAAACTTACTTATCATACTGGGGAAAACAGCAGGAGTGCCATTTGTAACACAGTTTAATTGCATCTTATCACTAGAGGCATTAGATTAACAATAACACTAGTTAGACATGTCCCTAAGGTAACAGTGTGATCGCTTCATTTTACATGCGCCCTTACATTAACAACAGCAAAAGGTTGGCATAAGGACATGCGACAGTGGACGCATCAGCACAATGTACCTACAAGGAGGCATAAAGTGGTGATGCCGAGTTTGTTCATGCTATGTGAGGGCAGCAAACCTAATCCTGGAGAACTTGTACTATGTGCGGGCAGCAAATCTAATCTTGGGGACCTTTTACTATGTGAGGGCAGCAAATCTAATCCTGGAGACCTTTTACTATGTGAGGGTAGCAAATCTAATCCTGGAGACCTTTTACTATGTGAGGGCAGCAAATCTAATCCTGAGACCTTTTACTATGTGAGAGTAGCAAATCTAATCCTGGAGACCTTTTACTATGTGATGGCAGCAAATCTAATCCTGGACATACTATGTTGACTTGTCCACCAGCCGCCACTTTCTATCATTTTTTCAACCAATAATAGATCTGTTCCTTATCCAGTTTGTACTGCGTTTTCCCATTATTTCCCTTTTCAACCAAGAGACCGGTTGGGTATCCGGTCTCTACTACTTTCACCATAGTATTTCCTCTTTGAATCAAGTCCTAGATTCATGCTACAACTTTACCCCCTTTCTTCGTTGTTTGAACAAAGCCCTAGATTCGAATGCATGAAGTAGATTTATCTCTAATAATACTAAAAATTTAGGTGGCTTTGGAAGAGCTGATGGGAGTAGAAAAAGATGCACATGCAGACACGTGGGGAGCTGGGGCAGTAGAGCAAGGCCGCTTTCGAAGAACTTATACCTGAGGGTCACCGGGATGTCGGCGGCGGCAGGTCGGATCTGCGGACAATACGACAGGGAGGAAGAAGGGTCGGAGGACCTCCCGAGCCGACGCTGTGTCGAAGAGAATGGCACGGGCAGAGGATAAGGCCCCTCCGGCAGCTATGGGTTTCCTCCCTCGGCGGCGATGATCACGTGAACGATGCACCTTTTAGTCCACTACACACACCGGCCGAAGGGATTCGGCCGGATCTGTGACCAGCGGTGAGCAGAGAGAAAATGTCGCTACCACTGTCTTGTTTATATATGGAGAGGATGAGAGAATGAAGAGAGCAACCCTAGTAAAGCAAGCGCTCAGGCCCCTGCGTCCATATATAGTGGAGTGATTATCTTTTTTCTCTCCACAACAAGTGTTTCAATTTGTGTACGTGGCATTAAAGAAAAGAAACTCTCTATTTAAGGTGACTACTGTATGACTCCTACCTACTACTAGTAGTACTACAGTATTGTTCACTTGTGCTCCCCGCCCCTCCATTCATTGAACAACCCCACGGGTGAATAAACATACAGTAAGTACTGTATTTATATAGAACGAACAAGCTCGAACTATTTTTGCGTAGTTAAAAGTTGAGGACGGGGCTTTTCCCGGGCAGTACGCGCGGCAGTTTTCAGGTAGGCGGTTTGACAGAGAGGCGAGGAGGGTGAGCGAGTGGCGGATTCTCAAACATACTGCTGTAAAGGTCGGGCTATGCGATTTGACGGCGCGTTACTGCTGGAAAGACTTGTGATATGACCACTCACTATAGTCATGAATTACTGGCGCTCCGACCGGGGTGATGCCCCCCTTCCATTCCGCGCTCTAATATGGTGCATGACACGTCGACCTGGATGCTGGCTCTCCCACATGTCGGAGTAGTAGGAAGGAGCAAAGAATGATGCGGTATATACTAGTAGTAGTACTACTACTCAGGTCGGAGGAGTGCGAACCACGGCAGCCCAGTGAACCAGCAGTGCGAACCATGGCAGCCCAGTGAACCAGCAGCACGAACCACGGTAGCCCAGTGAACCAGCAGTAGAAAACAATGTGGTGATATGGCCATAAGAAACAATGTGCTACGGTCCACACTGTAGCATGTACAGTAACACTCCTTGAGGGAGTCCTGGACTAGGGGGTGTCCGGACAGCCGGACTATCATCGTCCGCCGGACTCCAAGACTACGAAGATACAAGATTGAAGACTCTGTCCCGTGTCCGGATGGGACTTTCCTTGGCGTGGAAGGCAAGCTTGGCAATACGGATATGTAGATCTCCTACCATTGTAACCGACTCTGTGTAACCCTAGCCCTCTCCGGTGTCTATATAAACCGGAGGGCTTTAGTCCGTAGGACAACAACCATTACAACAATCATACCATAGGCTAGCTTCTAGGGTTTAGCCTCCTTGATCTCGTGGTAGATCCACTCTTGTACTACCCATATCATCAATATCAATCAAGCAGGAGTAGGGTTTTACCTCCATCGAGAGGGCCCGAACCTGGGTAAAAACATCGTGTCCCTCGTCTCCTGTTACCATCCGCCTAGACGCATAGTTCGGGACCCCCTACCCGAGATCCGCCGGTTTTGACACCGACATCGGTGCTTTCATTGAGAGTTCCTCTGTGTCGTCACCGATAGGCTTGATGGCTTCTTCAATCAACAACAACGACGTCCAGGGTGAGACTTTTCTCCCCGGACAGATCTTCGTATTCGGCGGCTTCTCACTGCGGGCTAATTCACTTGGCCATCTGGAGCAGATCGAAAACTACGCCCCTGGCCGTCAGGTCAGATTTGGAAGCTTAAACTTCACGGCGGATATCCGCGGAGACTTGATCTTCGATGGATCTGATCCGCAGCCGAGCATGCCGCACTGTCGCGATGGGCATGATCTAACTCTGCAGCCGGACAGTACCTCGGAGGCCGCACACGAATACGCTCCGATCCTAAATTCGGAGCCGATTGCGCAGATCAAGGATGGGTGGCTGTACACCGCCTCGGGAGCTGCAACTTCTACGGCGATGGAGCCGAACACTGACCCTGTCCCTTATAAAGCTTGTGACTCCGAGGTGCCGGACTCCTTGCCGGACTCCGAACCTCCCGCGCCCCTGCCAATCAAATCTGAGTGGGCGCCGATCATGGAGTTCACCACTATGGACATCTTTCAGCACTCGCCCTTTGGCGACATCTTAAATTCGCTAAAGCATCTCTCGCTATCCGGAGAGCCCTGGCCGGATTATGGCCAGGATGGTTGGGATGCGGACGATGAAGAAATTCAAAGCCCACCCACCACCCACTTTGTAGCAACTGTCGACGATCTAACCGACATGCTAGACTACGACTCCGAAGACATCGACGGTATGGACGACGATGCTGGAGACGAACAAGAACCAGCGCCTACAGGGCACTGGAAGACCACCTCGTCATATGACATATACATGGTGGACACCCCAAAAGATGGGGACGGCGAAGAAGCAGCGGAGGCAGATTCCTTAAAGAAACAGCCCAAGCGCCGACGTCAGCGGCGCCGCTCTAAATCCCGCCACAACAAGAATGGAGATTCCGGCACAGGAGATAATAACACCCCAGAAAGTGCCGAAGACAATCCCCTCCAGCAAGATTCAGCGCAGGAGGATGTAGAAGCAAGCCCTCATGAGAGAGCGGCAGACGAAGAGGTCGAGGATGATAATTACATACCTCCCTCCGGAGACGAGGCAAGCCTCGACGACGATGAATTCGTCGTGCCCAAGGATCCCGTCGAACAAGAGCGTTTCAAACGCAGGCTAATGGCCACAACAAACAGCCTAAAGAAAAAGCAGCAGCAGCTTCAAGCTGATCAAGATCTGCTGGCCGACAGATGGACCGAGGTCCTCGTGGCCGAAGAGTATGAACTTGAACGTCCCTCCAAGAGTTACCCAAAACGCAAGTTGCTCCCCCGATTAGAGGAGGAAGCATACATACCTTCATCACCAGCGCACAATACGGCCGACCGACCACCCCGTGGTCGCGACAGAGAGGCATCCAGGCCCTCCACCAAGACCGTACCCCGGCATCGCTCCAAAAGTACGAAGCCACGAGGGAACGCGCCGGACTTGCGAGATATATTGGAGGACAAAGCAAGGCAATCCAGATCCATCTATGGATCACGTGGGCGCCCCACGACCCACGATGAATACCGTCGCGCCGGATACAACAACTCCGGCCGGGCCGAACACAACAGACAACGCTCCCTTGAGCTACGTCGTGATATTGCTCAATACAGAGGTGCCGCACACCCACTATGCTTCACTGACGAAGTAATGGATCATCAAATCCCTGAAGGGTTTAAACCCGTAAACATTGAATCCTACGATGGCATGACAGACGCCGCGGTTTGGATCGAAGATTATCTCCTCCACATCCATATGGCCCGCGGCAACGATCTCCACGCCATCAAGTATCTCCCACTCAAGCTTAAAGGACCAGCTCAGCATTGGCTTAACAGCTTGCCCGCAGAGTCAATTGGATGTTGGGAAGACCTGGAAGCCGCATTCCTCAACAACTTCCAGGGCACATATGTGCGACCACCAGACGCCGATGACCTAAGCCACATAATTCAGCAGCCAGATGAATCGGCCAGACAGTTCTGGACACGGTTCTTAACAAAGAAAAATCAAATCGTCGACTGTCCGGATGCAGAGGCCCTCGCAGCCTTCAAACATAACATCCGCGACGAATGGCTAGCCCGGCACCTAGGACAGGAAAAGCCGAAATCCATGGCAGCCCTCACATCACTAATGACCCGCTTCTGTGCGGGAGAGGATAGCTGGCTAGCTCGCAGCAACAACCTCAGTAAAAATGCTGGCAGTCCGGATACTAAGGACCACAACGGCAGGTCGTGTCGAAGCAAAAACAAGCGCCGCTTTAACGGCGACAACAATGAGGATACGGCAGTCAACGCCGGATTCCGAGGCTCTAAACCCGGTCAGCAGAAGAAGCCATTCAAAAGAACCACTCCAGGTCCGTCCAATTTGGACCGAATACTCGACCGCTCATGCCAGATACATGGCACCCCCGAAAAACCAGCTAACCACACCAACAGAGATTGTTGGGTATTTAAGCAGGCAGGCAAGTTAATTGCCAAAAACAACGACAAGGGGCTGCACAGCAACGACGAGGAGGAGACCCGGCCGCCGAACAGTAGAGGACAGAAAGGTTTCACCCCACAAGTGCGGACGGTCAACATGATATACGCAACCCATATACCCAAAAGGGAGCGGAAGCGTGCACTAAGGGACGTATATGCGATGGAGCCAGTCGCCCCGAAGTTCAATCCATGGTCCTCTTGCCCGATCACTCTCGATCGAAGAGACCATCCGACTAGTATCCGCCATGGCGGATTCGCCGCATTGGTTTTAGACCCAATCGTCGATGGATTTCACCTCACGAGAGTCCTGATGGACGGCGGCAGTAGCCTGAACCTGCTTTATTAGGATACAGTGCGCAAGATGGGCATAGACCCCTCAAGGATTAAACCTACAAAGACGACCTTCAAAGGCATCATACCAGGTGTTGAGGCCAATTGTACAGGCTCAGTCACACTGGAAGTGGTCTTCAGATCCCCGGATAATTTCTGAAGCGAGGAGTTAATCTTCGACATAGTCCCGTTCCGCAGCGGCTATCACGCTCTGCTCGGACGAACCGCGTTTGCAAAGTTCAACGCGGTGCCGCATTATGCATACCTCAAGCTCAAGATGCCAGGCCCTCGTGGAGTCATCATAGTCAATGGAAATACGGAATGCTCCCTCCGAACGGAGGAACATACAATGGCTCTCGCGGCAGAAGTACAGAGCAGCCTTTTAAGGCAATTCTCGAGTCCGGCCGTTAAATGACCGGACACGGCCAAACGCGCCCGGAGCAACATCAATCAAGACCACCTGGCACGTTCCGAGCACGCGTAGCAATGCGGCCCCAACCCCAGCCCTCGCATGATTGCAAGACCAGCCCTCCGCGTACATCATTATGCTCTGGAGATACCATGGGCATAGGGGGAGGGGCACGACCACAACAGACCCAGAGTGCGGCTCGACCACACCAGGGGCTCCCAAGTGTGTTGCTCTTTTTATTTTTACTCATTCTTTTTATACACAGGACTCCGTTCACCAGAAGCCCTGTCCGGCGGCGAACCCGCCGAACTCACGACGCAACAGCCACGGAGGGGAAAAGGCTGCGACGAACACTCAGGTGGTCTCCATTACGAGCATTAAATTTGATTATACACACCAGTCCACAGCCCATCCCTGGAGGGGGACATGTTTAATTAGTCCAAACCCTTGCTTACCGCACTATTTGTATCATTCTGCACTCATAGCAGAATTCCTTAAATAAATAATGCAGCATTTTTTGCCTATAATTGCATCACTTTACATACATGTTCATTAATGACATCTTGCACCCGTATATTCTGGTATGGCCGAATACACCAGGGGCTTATGTTCCCCGCATTTTGGTGTGATAAGTCCGAACACTTTCACAAGTGCGGCACCCCGAACTTATAGCATTATATGAATCGGCTCCGAATCATGTCTTGGGTCAATAGTTGGGTTTGCCTGGCTCCCATGTTTTGGTACCTTACGTTCCGTTCCGTCGGCTAAGGTAGCACTGGGAGAACCACTGCGATTGCGCCCCGGTTGAGCTGGGCGAGCGCCTCAGTGGAGAAAGCTAAAACTGACTGGCATGATAAGGCGAGAGACTGGTCGCTGTTCGAGAGGTCTTTTCGGGTCCCTAAAGACTTATGCCACTTCGAGCGAAGAACCGGATAATGTCCGACGAAGGCGTGGATAGCGCCCCGAATTCGGTCTTCCGAATACTAGGGGCTTCGCTGAAATTTAAAATTATAGAATTCTATGGCTAAGTGAGAGTGTTCAAGCATTATAAGTCCGGTTGCCTTGTTCGTTGTGTTGAGCGCCTCCCTAGATGGACCCAAAAATGGGAACAAGAGTGCTCAAGTTTATCCCGAACACCCCAGCACTAGTGGCATGGGGGCTGAAGCCGGCGACTTGCCATCTCTCAGATTTTATAAACGGCCGCACAAAAGGTAATATTTTAAATTAAACAAGCGTTGCTTAGTGCATATGAACAAAGTTTTCAGTGCACAGGATAATACATAGCGAGTTTACTCAATAATTACATCTCTGGGGCACTCATCCGTAATCTTGCGGGCACCCTTAAGGACAGTCTTATAGTACATCTCGGGCGTACGATACTCCTTGCCCGCTGGCGGCGCGTCAGTGATAAGCCTCTTCGCATCCAGCTTGCCCCAGTGCACTTTTGCGCGGGCAAGGGCCCGACGAACACCTTCAATACAGGCGGAGCGCTTGATGACCTCCACCCAGGGGCACCCATCCACCAGCTGCCGCACGAGGCCGAAGTAGCTCCCAGGCATGGCCTCCCCAGGCCACAGCCGGACTATGAGGCCCTTCATGGCCTGCTCGGCTACCTTGTGGAGCTCGACCAGCTGCTTCAGCTGGTCGCTAGGGGGCACCGGATGGCCGGCCTCAGCGTACTGAGACCAGAAGACCTTCCCTGTTGAGCTCCCCTCCTCGCCACGGTAGAATGCGGCGGCATCGGATACACTGCGAGGCAGATCTGCAAACGCCCCTGGAGAGCTTCGAATTCGGGTAAGTGTCAGGTAGTTTACATTAACATGCTTGCTTTGCATGAAAAATGCCTTACCCGCCGCTATTTTTTTCACATCCTCAACCTCCTGAAGGGCCTTATGGGCCTCAGCCTTGGTGGCTTTGGCACTTTCGAGAGCCGAGGCAAGCTCGGACTCTCGAGTCTTCGAGTCACGCTCCAAACTCTCATGCTTTTCCATGAGAGCCTGGAGCTCTTGCCGCACCTCCGCCACCAGTGCCTCCTGCTTCTCTCGCTCTACCCGTTCCGCGGCCGCATTACGTTTGGCCGCAGACACAGCCTCCGTCAGGGTCGCCACCTCATTCGTGGCCCCTGCAGTACCCATGTTATCCTTGTTATTTTTATTGCAACCTAAATCCTTTTCTGTAAGGTAACTATTCAAAGTGGTGTTACTCACCTTCTTTGTCCTCGAGCTGCTTCTTGGCACGGCCGAGCTCTTGCTTGGACCGCTCGAGGTCCTTCTTCAAAGCACCGACCTCCGCAGTTAGTGCGGCAGAGGTCAGCAGCGCAGCCTGCAAACCCATATTGACATAATTTTTTAGCAAC
The DNA here is from genome assembly GCA_963921465.1 of Triticum timopheevii. Lineage (NCBI taxonomy): Eukaryota > Viridiplantae > Streptophyta > Magnoliopsida > Poales > Poaceae > Triticum > Triticum timopheevii. Next base: position 555,369,319 of record OY997264.1, on the reverse strand, counting down.
CCTGCGTATATCTTTTTTAGATCCTCAGTCCGGCTTTTCTTTCCGAACACCGAACCGAGCATCAGGGGCTACTGTCTATGCGGTATTACATTACATATTTTTAACTTCTTACCTCAAATCCTGTTAGAAGGCTACTGCAGGCTTCGGTCAGCCCGCTCTTGGCGAGCTGAACCTTCTGGATCACCGCACTCATGATAGTGCGGTGTTCTTCCTCGATGGAAGCGCCTTTGAGCGCCTCCAACAAGTTGTCCGGCGCCTCCGGTTGGACGGAGGACGCCGGTGTCACGGTCTTGCCCTTCTTGCGAAGGGGCCGCCTGCCGGACTCCGGAACCACTGCAGGTTCTGGTGTGGAGTCCGGCGCAAAGTCCGGGAGGCTGCCTTGCGGCGCCTCCGGAGCCTCCTCCTGATGGGTCCCTTCCCGGATCCCACCTCGGCGTCCTCAGCGGCGCGAGGGGTAGAGGCAGTCGGGATGGAATCTACATCCGACGGAGCCAACGACCCGCTCGACGAAGCGGGGAGATCATCATCGGCCGGACTGCAGGCAGTGTGCAGCATTGGAAGGACACTATGTGACACAAAATAAATCGCAAATCGTTCAGGAATCCGGATACTTACGATCTTGCCGGAGGCCTGGCCCTTGAGGGCCACTCTTCATCACCAACGTTGGCGTTGGCGGAGCTGTCCGGGGGAATAGTTCTTCCCCTCTTGGACCCTTCGGCCTCCCCTGTCGGGGAAGCCTTCCTCTTCCTCTCTCCTTCCTCTAGGAGAGAGTCTTCTTCCTCCTCCTCACCTTCGGGGGAGGAGTCCGCCCCGGAATCGTCGGACACCTGAAAACGGGAACTCTTTCGAGTACCCGTGGCCACCTTCTTGGCCTTCTTCTCCGGCACCACATGCGGTGCCGGAGCCAGCAGCCCCGCTAGACGGGCGTCTACTGGGTTTTCTGGCATGGGAGCCGGGCAGATGATCTGCCTGGCCTTCTTCATCCAGTCCTGTCAAAGGAAAAGAAAGATTGAAACCTGCATAGGGTCAAACTATCAAAAACAAGTGTCCGTAAAGGGGTAGAATCACTTACCTCGTCAGCTGGTCGCTGCGAGTGAAATCCGCGATCTTCAGCAGCGGATGCGGGAGCTTCGGCGCCCTTGAACAGCACCCTCCAGGCACCTTCGTATGTCGTGTCGAAGAGCCCGCTCAGTGCCTGGTGTTGTGCCGGATCGAACTCCCACAGGTCGAATGCCCGTTCTTGGCATGGGAGAATCCAGCGGACGAGCATGACATGGACCACATTAACAAGCCTGAGCTTCTTGTTCACCAGCTTCTGGATACTGGCTTGGAGTCCCGTCACCTCCTCTGAACTACCCCATAGCATGCCCTTCTCTTTCCAGGAGGTGAGCTGCATGGGGATAACAGATCTGAACTCGGGGGCCGCCACCCACGTAGGGTCGCGCGGCTCGGTGATGTAGAACCACCCCGATTGCCACCCCTTGACGGACTCCACAAAGGCCCCTTCGAACTAGAGGACGTTGGGCATCTTGCCCAACATGGCGCCTCCGCACTCCGCTTGAGTGCCCTTCACTACCTTCGGCTTGACATTGAAGGTCTTGAGCCACAAGCCGAAGTGGGGCTGGATGCAGAGGAAGGCCTCGCACACGACGATAAACACCGAGATGTTGAGGATGAAGTTCGGCGCCAGATCGTGGAAATCCAGGCCGTAGTAGAACATGAGCCCCCGGACAAAGGGGTGAAGTGGAAAGCCCACTCCGCGGAGGAAGTGGGGAAGGAAAACGACCCTCTCATGGGGCCTGGGGGTGGGGATGAGCTGCCCCTTGTCGGGCAGCCGGTGCGCGATGTCACCGGAAAGGTATCCGGCGCTGCGCAGTTTTGCGATGTGCTCCTCCGTCACGGAGGAGGCCAACCATTTGCCTCCCGCTCCGAACATGGTCGGAGAAGGTCGAGATGAGATGCGCGGACTTGGGCGCTGGAGCTCGAGAGTGCACGGAGATGGATAAGCAAAGGAGGAAGAAGGCATAGGTGAAAAGGTGGATCCTTATCCCTTATATATATAGGCGAACGAAGACTATGCGTCCCCACCAGCCTGGTAAAACTCGCTTATCTCCCAAGCGCCACCATCAATGGCGCGGTTGGGTTACCCACGTCCGTATTGATGAGAATCCCGGAATAAGGGGAACATGATCTCTGCTTCGACCAGACGTGCCAAGGAAACCGCTTCGCTACACGCGCTGAGGTGGTATAATAAAAAACGATTCAAGTAAAGGCTTGGTAGTGGCGCGACGTCATGCTACAAGATACGTCAGCAGATTGAACTTGTGTACATATTATTCTCTCTACGGTGGAATGTGGAAATTATTTTGCAGAGCCGGACACTATCCTGGTGTTCACAATCTTCTATGGGTTATTCGGAGGAGGAACCCGCCTTGCAATGCCGAACATTATGCGCGCCGGACTCATCGTCATTGAAGCCAGGTTCAGGGGCTACTGAGGGAGTCCTGGACTAGAGGGTGTCCGGACAGCCGGACTATCATCGTCCGCCGGACTCCAAGACTACGAAGATATAAGATTGAAGACTCCGTCCCGTGTCCGGATGGGACTTTCCTTGGCGTGGAAGGCAAGCTTGGAAATACGGATATGTAGATCTCCTACCATTGTAACCGACTCTGTGTAACCCTAGCCCTCTCCGGTGTCTATATAAACCGGAGGGCTTTAGTCTGTAGGACAACAACCATTACAACAATCATACCATAGGCTAGCTTCTAGGGTTTAGCCTCCTTGATCTCGTGGTAGATCCACTCTTGTACTACCCATATCATCAATATCAATCAAGCAGGAGTAGGGTTTTACCTCCATCGAGAGGGCCCGAACCTGGGTAAAAACATCGTGTCCCTTGTCTCCTGTTACCATCCGCCTAGACGCACAGTTCGGGACCCCCTACCCGAGATCCGCCGGTTTTGACACCGACACTCCTCTTTGTTTGGATCCCTAAGTTAGAGCTAGTTTGGGTTGAAATGGCCTCAAATTATCGAAAAAAGAGGGGTTAGTTTGAGCTAGTTTGCTCTAACCCAGCTAAAAAAACTAGCCCGGTGGAGAGGTTCTAATTGGGTTAGTTATCCTCGGGCCCACTAAAAGAGAACTAAAAAAATCTCCCCTGCCCGCACCAGATCGCTCCCCCCTCTCACATGACTCCTCTTTGTTCCCCATAGGGCCGCCCGCCCAAGCACCACTCTCCCTCTCTCTCCTCCGGTCGCCCTCTCCTTCCCGCCTCCGCCGCCCTACTCCGGCCGCCCTCTCCCTCCGGCCTTCGAAGGTCACCCCGCTCCCCCTTCACCAGTCGTTTTTCTCCCTCTGTCATGCACGGCGGCGGCGCATCTACCAGGGAGGTCGCGAGAGGGGTGAGTTTGTTCGTTCCTTCTCTGTCTCACGGCCATATCATTGATCTTGCTTGCTCTAGCGCTAATTCTGATTTGGAAAAGTAGATCTTGATCAAACTTGGTATAGATTTATGGTGCACGCATGGAATTGTTTGCTGCTGCTTGTGGAGGTAATAAATCTTTCTAGAGGCCCAAAGGTTCGTTTCACCTTTCTAGGTATTTCAATTTCAGGCTTGCATTATTTCTAGAGGCCCAAAGATTCAGTTCACCTTTCTAGGTATTTCAGTTTCAGGCTTGCATTATTTCTAGAGGCCCAAAGATTCAGTTCACCTTTCTAGGTATTTTAGTTACAGGCTTGCATTATTTCTAGAGGCCCAAAGATTAAGTTCCCAGTCGGCAGCAAGCGGCCCTGCTACCCATGCCGGTGTCGACCTCAACTCGCAAGGGCCGGCGTCGGAGGGGTTCCCGGGGCTTGGGCTCTACAGAGCCTTCCTCTAGAGCGACGATGGCGAGCTCCTCCCTCGGTGCGTGAGGGGCTCCGGGCTCCCTCCCTATCGTGAATGACTTCCGTGATGAGTTAGCTCATGCTTTTTTTCATGAAGTGTTTTTTTATTTTGTGAAGCTTGATTGACAGTCACATCCCTAGTTCTGGTATGCTCTGAGCTAGCTAGTCATGTGTTGCATCATGTTTAATTTCTCTTAAACCTGAAATGGGGATTGTTCAAACCCTAGCACCAGATCAAATCAAATAGGTTCAACCTAAAATAATCTTCAATGAACCAAAAATGCCTTTGGAAATGTTCATGATTTTTGATAAAGGTGAAAACCTCTGCCAAAAATGATGAGCATATTTCTAGGCCATTTATGGATTTATGAATTAACTCATAAAGTATTTGAATTTGGGCATTTGAATGCTATAAATAACTTAAATGCTCAAATAATTCTGAAACTAAATGTGGGCTATTGCATATATTTCAGAAGGTGCCCACAATTATTTTCAGGATTTTTAGAAGTGCTCTGGTATTTTTAATAAGGCCCAAACAACTACAGAAAAATAGAAAACAGAAAGAGATAAAAAGGAGAGAGAGAAAGGAAACTACCTGGGCCACCTACCTGCAGCCGCACCGGCCTAGCTCCTGTTCTGGCCTAGCCCACCAGGGGCTCCCCCTGTCGTCTTCCACCTCCTACCAGTCGGCAGGAGGGCGTGTGCCCGACGCGCGCCGGCATGCGCCGGCCACCTCCACCTTGTCTGCCTGTCTCCTCGCCGCCTTGAAGCGCCCAGACGACGCCACAGAGATGCTGAACCCCCTCGACCTTTTTCCCATGCTTCTCCCCTCCTCTGCTCCTCTCTCCCTCTCGTACTCGAGCACCACCGTCGCCGCCGCTTGCCGTGCCGTGCCCACCGCCTCCCCCTCGCTTCCCCGACCGGTCCATGAACTCCGCCTCGACGTCCTCGACCTCCTCGCTTCGCCACTCGACGCCGGGCGTGCTCCTCTGGCCTCACCAAGCCCGTCCCCGACTGCCGTCGCCAAAGATCCGCCTCGCCCAGCTCTGATCCCCCCCCCCCCGAGCCCACTTCGATGGTCGTTGCAACTGTCGTGAGCCACTGACTCTTCTCCCTTCCTCCGTTTTTTCTCTCGCACGTCGTAGCCGCCGTGCCACTTGCGCCCGATCGCCGCCCGCCGCACCGAGCTCGTTTCCAACGAGCTCCGGCCTCCCTAGCGGCTGTTGCTTGCTGCGCTGGATGCGGGCGAGCTCCGGCTCCCCGTGGGTGCTCTCCGCCGCTCATTTGGGCGCCGGGAGAGCGAACCCGAGCCCCTGCACCGCACCTGTCGTCGTCGGCGTCGAACCGCCAGCGAGTTAGCCTCAGTTGACCAGTGTGTTGACCTCCCCTGGGTCTATGACAAGTGGGCCCAGGCCCCAGCTAATTTTAGTTAAGTGTTAATCAAGCTTAATTAGCTTGCTGATACTGACATGTGGGCCCAGGGCCTTAACTAAGCTAGATTAGGATTAGATTAGTGCTAATTAATTTAGATTAATTAGTTAGTCATTGACGTGTGGACCCCACACATCAGGGTTGACCTGGACCCGGTATGTTAACCTGCTGACATCACACAGACGTCATGCTAACGCAGTTAACCTTTCTCTGTATTTATTCTTATTCAGGAAATTCCAGAAAATATCCAAAACTTCAAAATTCATATAAATTCAACCGTAACTCAGAATGAAATAAATTATATATGAAAAATGATCACAAAAATCCAATCTATCCATCTGTACCATTTTCATGCATGTTAGAATAACTTATAGCTTCTGTTTAGGCCAAATCATATAAATGACATTTAAACCTTCACATATGGAGTTTGAATTTGAATATTTGATTCAAACCAACTTCATTTAACCTGTTGCTAGTTGCATTAGCTCAAATCACAGCATATTGCCGTGTCATGATGATGCATAATATTGTGCATTGCATTGATTGGGTTCTTCTTTGTTTGCCGGTGTTTGTCCCCTCTCAGTAGACGACGTACCAACGATGAGTTTGATGACACCGATAAAGAGCTATACTATCTTCACAAGTACCAGGCAAGCAAAAACCCCTTGTTCATTCCAATACAATCCCACTCTCTCGCTCCTGCTCTCTTTTACTGCATTAGGACAACAACGATTCAATTGTTACATGATGCGGTAGTTGAACCCCTTTCCTCTGCATGACCTGTCATTGCCACAGTAAATAGATGAAACCCACTAGCATGAGTAGGAGTTGTTTGAGCCCTGATGTGCCTAGTCATTCATGCTTGTTTGTCATGCCTACTATTGCTTAGAGTTGTGTCAGGTCTGATTCATCGGGGATGAATTGGAATGTGGTGAACATGTCCTACTGTTGAGAGCTAAGTGTGTGAACACAATTTGGTAAAGGTAGCGATGAGAGGCCATGTAGGAGTACATGGTGGGTTGTCTCGTTAAAGCCGTCCTCAGGAACTGAGTTCTGTGTTTGTGATCCATGAACAGTTACTACCACACATTGGGTTCCGGTAACTCGACCCCTCTCGACTTATTAATCAACATGATCTCTGTCCAGGAGTTGCAACTAGTTTCTGGTGTTTGCAGGTAGTGTTAGTAGTCTACCAAGTGGCACCCGGTACAGGTGGGCTTGCGACAGACTAGGCACCGTGGCCCAGTGTACCAAGTGGCACCCGGATGGTGGGCTTGGGAACCCTGCACACATCGTTTGGGTCCGTGAGCGACACCCCGGCCGGATCTCCTTGCAGATGGAACCCGAATAGGCGATAAACCTAGACTAGAGACTTGTGTGGTTAGTCAGGTCATGGCCGACTCCCTCGCCAGGCTTCCGCTTGAAGGTTGCCGAGATACATGACTTGTACATGGCGGTAAGTGGCGAGAGTGTGTGTGAAGAAGTACACCCCTGCAGGGTTAACATTATCTATTCGAATAGCCGTGTCTGCGGTAAAGGACTTCTGGGTTGCCTGTATAGTTCATAGACAAGTGAAAGTGGATACTCTAAAATACGCAAGATAAGTGTGAGTGCTATGGATGGCGTTCTCGTAGGGAGACGGGAGTGGATCCATAGTGGTGTATTGATATGGTGAATATGTGGACTCGTGTGCGCCAGCTCAAAAGAGTTACTTGCAGTTGTAGTTCAGGATAGCCACCGAGTCAAAGCTGGCTTGCTGCAGTTAAACTCCACCACCCCCTTTGTTGATAATGATGCATATGTAGTTAGTTCTGATGTAAGTCTTGCTGGGTACATGTGTACTCACGTTTGCCTATTTTATGTTTTTGAAGAGAGACTTCAGTCTCGCTAGTAGTTCCGCTTGGACTTCGACGTTTAGCTTGTTACCTCAGCTACGATCTTGTGCCCTCAGCAGGATTTTGCAGATAGTCAGACTTCTCAGCCTTTTTCATTTGTAGATGTCTGTACTCAGACATGTTAAGCTTCCGCTTGTGCTTTGACTTGTGTGCTCTGAATGTTGGGTCATGAGACCCATGTTTGTAATATCTCGCTCCTCAGAGCCTATTGAATAAAATAATTGAGTTGTAGAGTCATGTTGTGATGCCATGTTGTATTTTCACATCGAGCATATTGTGTGTATGTTATTGAAATGCTTGGTATGTGTGGGATCTGACTATCTAGTTGTTTATCCTTGGTAGCCTCTCTTACCGGGAAATGTCTCCTAGTGCTTCCACTGAGCCATGGTAGCTTGCTACTGCTCCGGAACACTTAGGCTGGCCGGCATGTGTCCTTCTTCGTTCCTGTGTCTGTCCCTTCAGGGAAATGTCTTGTTGTGTCTACCGGAGTCCTGTTAGCCTGCTACAGCCCGGATTACCGGAGTCCTGCTAGCCCAGCTGCTACAGCCCGGATTCACTCACTGATGACCGACACGTTCGTTGCTGGGTCATGTATGTCTGTCCCTGTAAGTTAGCGCAACTTTGGGTTCACGACTAGCCATGTCAGCGTGGGTTCTTTGTCATATGGATGCTAGCGACACTATCATATATGTGAGCCAAAAGGCGCAAACGATCCCGGGCCTGGTAAGGTGACACCCGTGGGAATACCGTGCGTGAGGCCGCAAAGTGATATGAGGTGTTACATGCTAGATTGCTGTGGCATAGGATCGGGGTCCTGACAGCTTTGGTATCAGAGCCTGACTGCCTGTAGGATTGCCAAGCCAAACTGGTCGGAGTTAAGTCTAGAAATTCTTTAGTTATATAAGGGAATTGATTGTGGGATGGAACGTAAGGCTCTTTTTACTCCTTTACCTTATGACCTTCTGATCTGAGTCATCCTATCTTTCCTACGGGGTTAAGGAACTAGGCTATCTCCTCTTTCTATCAGGATCACGTGTTACTAATCTGTAGACTTGTAAGATTGTTGGACTTAAGCCTCATTTCAGTTCCTATTACTTCCGTGTGTTCATAGTTGGTCTCAGAATCTTGATATTGTGCTTCTGAGTGGTTATGCCACCATTTTTGTAGCATGTCTCAAATTCTTTTGAGCATTTACAGCTGTTATGTTGTCCGAGTCATCCTAGGTTTCTAAACAATCTGATGCATTTGCAGAATCCTTTCCCTCTGGTTTCGATGTTCCTTTAGGCCAGGTTAATCACACTAATTTTTGAGTTGAGGTATTCTATTGCCTCGACATATATGTTGGAATTATTATTATGACCCTAGGTGTCTTAGAGTACCACATAGTAAGCTAGCCATGATTTGTGTTACCAGTGTGATGATTTTGGCCGTCATTCTCGAAAGCATCCTATGATGCCACTTAGTTAGTAGGCTTTCTATTCCTGGTTTCTTGAACCCGAGATTCACCCTACTTACTTCATGTTGATAGCGTTTGCAAGTTCCTTTAGGATATTAGTAACCTTTGCAATAGTCCTCGAGGTCCGTGGTATATCCTTCTTCCAATACCATGAACCAATATGGCAGAAGCTCTTTGAACCAAAAGATCACAATAAGAGTGCTCTTAATGGGTTCTCCATTCAAGAATTGTGAATCTGCCAGTCTTACCTTTCTGCATGGGTTATCCGGAAGAAACCTGTTGAACTTCGTTCGACATACCAACCTATGCATCCACAACTCAGAAAGATATATGTTCCTTTGAGTTGTCCCTCTTTAGTTGTATTCTGACCTTCGTCTATCAATTGATAGTCAGGAGTAGTCATGCACTCGTGTTATCGATGCCCATTACTCCTGTGGTCCGTCAAGCCATTCTAATCGGAATGACTAGGAGAAACAAACTCCAGTACCTCATCCATATCCAGGATTGGGTCAAAGTAGTTGTACCTCGTGGATCAAAGTGCCAAACCAGCTTTTGATTATGTTCTACCTTGGGGTATTACCATCTTTATATCAAGGATGTCATGGGAATTGCACACCATCCTATGAACTCTTGATACAGTGATACTTCTCACCCTCATTATTCATTTCTCGGTCCCCGTGTTATTGTAACCGGAACGCCGACAAGTGAATCGTGATGTGTGAAATCTATACTCCTAGCAACTCATTGCTTGGTAGTAAATGGACAATAATTTCATTCTTAGCGTGTTGGTTACTGAATCACCGTTCTAAGATTGATCGTGCTTCTTAGTCCACTTTCCTGGTGCACTCTTCGATGGATGAGTTAGGATTCTGTCAAATCCTCACTCATTTGATCAGATCGTCTCGCCATGCAAATGCAAAATTGTCCTCGATCTTAATAACATGTCGGTGGTTCGTGATTTTCCAAATATCTTCTTGGAAGTACCACCAGGTTTCCCCCTGACCGATATGTTGAGTCTGCGATCAAGCTGGTTTTCCAATAAACCACTCTTTCTCCAAGAATCTATGTTGGATACCCCTGAGCTAGTTGGTTAAGCTAAACAACAACTTGGAGAGTTGGAAGATAAAAGCTTGCCTGGCTTAGTTCATTTTAAGGGATATCTTTTTTGTGTGGGTGTTGAAGAAAGATGATATCTTCATTGATTGAGCCTCGTGATCAATTGTTGGATCTATTGTCTTGTCCAAACTTTGATTTGAGTGTGGGCTATCCTTAAATCAAATCAGAACCAACAATATTCGTAATGTTGTCTTACTCGTGGTGGTTTCCTCGAGCATACACCATTATATTCTTGGGTCTGACCAATGCTATAACCTTGTCCACATAGTTGTGGAATTCCATCTCCATTGGAATTTTGATAAATTGTTGCTGAGCCCATCGGCAACATTCTTATCTTCTCCATGACTCATGTTGCACATTAAGCTAGTGTTGGAAACTTATGCTAGCATTTTCTTCGTGCTATCTCATGAAGGATATGTTTGGATGAAAGAAGTGACTTTCTTTAATTCACGTGCACTTGATGTAAGTTGTCGTAGTGGATCCGAGAAAGATTGTTTTTGCTTCCTCTAGAATTGTCCCAAGTTAGTCATGCCTATACGCGAAGTACTCTATGGTTTGATAGGTTGGCCGCCTCCATTCCATATGTGTTTCCTAGCACACCAAGCCACTGATTGATTTGTTCAAGGATAAGAAGTTCCTTCTTAAGAGCAAGACTTATGCAAGGACTTCGATATCCTCGATGATGGTTCCCCTTCTGAACTCGGCAGCGTTTTATTATAAGACTACTTTGTGGTCATGCTTGTCTCGGACAACACGTTCACATGTTGTAGCAGAACCAGCTCATGTTTTGGAGCTTGCTATCATAGTTTACTCCCTGAGAATCTCGCAATGTCATCTCGTCGGTTTATGTTGCAAACTTTCTTTTCCAGACACGTTTTCTGAATTACCCTGTTACCAACCAGATCTGAATCTCAGGCAGATATGATGGTTGGAACTTCTCCCAAGAACTATGATATAGGTTCCAGTGAAGTGGACGCACCTAGCTGGAAGAACTATTATTGTAGTATCTTATTTAAGCCGTTTGGTCACTTCCCATGAGGATTTCGCATGACTTAATCTAGTAGTTGTTTCTTATGGATTTTGTGCTCCCAAAGTCCGACCTTTACTTGATGGCCATGTTGATGCTTTTTAGGCATGATTGTGGTATCTAGAACATCAAGGAGAACATTAGAAGCGGGGTGCTAAATGTCTCTCAGTCGATCATCCAAGTTTTGTTCCTTGGCATTGCTAAGGACAAATCTGAGAAAGTGTTGCCTTCCTTTGCATCTGCATCGTCCATCACTATTCATCATGGTAGTATGATGTGTTGCCAGGATCCTCGACACGGATGTTGGTAAGACCTTGATGGGTATGGAAATGCTCAAGTTCTTGAGAACACACTCAGTCACTAGGTTATATCCTTGGTATCAACTAGAATGTGCCTCCCGTTTGCTGAGTTGTTCCATAACCATAGTTTCCTTTCCAATCTGAGTATGCCATTCCTTTGAACTCCGCCAAATGATTGCTGTCATTTGCCTTAGGCTGATATAAAGAGTCTTAATGATCTCTATATCAAAGGTAATTCTTTTTGCCACTTAAGGGAATAATTCTACGGGTCGCCCTCCTCCAAGATGTCTCGTTTTGGTGTCATGGCAACTCAACTCCTCGCTACGTTGGCAACCGTTCACCACCCTCTTAGGTGTGGAATTATTGCCTACCTAGTGAACCTTTGTCATGTGTTTCACTCCATCCCTCTGGACGTATGCTTTGTGTCTCAGCTCGAGAGATGTTTCAATGTCTCACTCCATGAGTTGATCATGAGTTGTTCGACCTTCGATAAGATTGATCCCTCTAGAGTTTTCCTTTTCCTCTCATTTTCATGTTAGTTGGAATTCTCGGGGTAAGACATCAAGACAATGATGGTGATCGAGTCAACGTTCTTATGAAGTGCCACCTGGATCATGAAGATCATGTTAGTTTGCGTTCCCTCTTCATCTTACCCTATGCTTGAATCTCGGGACGAGGTTCTTGTTTAGTGGGGGTGAGTTGTCACATCTCTAGTTTTGGTACGCTCTGAGCTAGCTAGTCATGTGTTGCATCATGTTTAATTTCTCTTAAACCTGAAATGGGGATTGTTCAAACCCTAGCACCAGATCAAATCAAATAGGTTCAACCTAAAATAATCTTCAACGAACCCAAAATGCCTTTGGAAATGTTCATGATTTCTGATAAAGGTGAAAACCTCTGCCAAAAATGATGAGCATATTTATTGGCCATTTGTGGATTTTTGAATTAACTCATAAAGTATTTGAATTTGGGCATTTGAATGCTATAAATAATTTAAATGCTCAAACAATTCTGAAACTAAATGTGGGTTGTTGCATATATTTCAGAAGGTGCCCACAATTATTTTCAGGATTTTTAGAAGTGCTCTGGTATTTTTAATAAAGCCCAAACAACTACAGAAAAATAGAAAATGGAAAGAGATAAAAAGGAGAGAGAGAAAGTAAACTACCTGGGCCACCTACCTGCAGCCGCATCGGCCAGCTCCTGTTCTGGCCCAGTCCACCAGGGGCTCCCCCTGTCGTCTTCCACCTCCTGCCAGTGGGCAGGAGGGCGTGTGCCCAACGCGCGCCGGCACGCACCGGCCACCTCCACCTTGCCTGCTTGTCTCCTCGCCGCCTCGAAGCGCCCAGACGACGCCACGGAGATGCCGAACCCCCTCGACCTTTTTCCCATGCTTCTCCCCTCCTTTGCTCCTCTCTCCCTCTCGTACTCGAGCACCGCCGCTCGCCGCTGCCGTGTCCACCACCTCCCCCTCGCTTCCCCGACCGGTCCATGAGCTCTGCCTTAACGTCCTCGACCTCCTCGCTCCGCCACTCGACGCCGGGTGCGCTCCTCTGGCCTCACCGAGCCCGTCCCCGACTGCCATCACCGGAGATCCCCCTCGCCGCCTCGCCTAGCTCCGATCCCCCCGAGCCCACTTCGACGGCCGTCGCAACCGCCGTGAGCCACTGACTCTTCTCCCTTCCTCCGTTTTTTCTCTCGCACGCCGTAGCCGCCGCGCCACTTGCGGCCGATCGACGGCTGCCGCCCCGAGCTTGTTTCCGACGAGCTCCGGCCTCCCTAGCCGCTGCTGCTTGCTAGCGCTGGATGCGGGCGAGCTCCGGCTCCCCGTGGGTGCTCTCCGCCGCTCATTTGGGCGCCGGGAGAGCGAACCCGAGCCCCTCCGCCACACCTGTCATCGCCGGTGTCGAGCCTCCGGCGAGTTAGCCTCAGTTGACCAGGGGGTTGACCTCCCCTGGGTCTATGACAAGTGGGCCCAGGCCCCTGCTAATTTTAGTTAAGTGTTAATTGAGCTTAATTAGCCTGCTGATACTGACATGTGGGCCCAGGGCCTTAACTAAGCTAGATTAGGATTAGATTAGTGCTAATTAATTTAGATTAGTTAGTTAGTCACTGACGTGTAGACCCCACACATCAGGGTTGACCTGGACCCGGTATGTTAACCTGCTGACATCACACAGACGTCATGCTGACGCGGTTAACCTTTCTCTGGATTTATTCTTATTCAGGAAATTCCAGAAAATATCCAAAACTTCAAAAATTCATATAAATTCAACCGTAACTCAGAATGAAATAAATTATATATGAAAAGTGATCAAAAAAATCCGATCTATCCATCTGTACCATTTTCATGCATGTTAGAACAACTTATAGCTGCTGTTTAGGCCAAATCATATAAATGACATTTAAACCTTCACATATGGAGTTTGAATTTGAATCTTTGATTCAAACCAACTTCATTTAACCTGTTGCTAGTTGCATTAGCTCAAATCACAGCATATTGCCATGTCATGATCATGCATCATATTGTGCATTGCATTGATTGGGTTCTTCCTTGTTTGCCGGTGTTTGTCCCCTCTCAGTAGACGATGTACCGACAATGAGTTTGATGACACCGATGAAGAGCTATACTATCTTCAGAAGTGCCAGGCAAGCAAAACCCCCTTGTTCATTCCAAAACAATCCCAATCTCTCGCTCCTGCTCTCTTTTACTGCATTAGGACAACAACGATTCAACTGTTACATGATGTGGTAGTTGAACCCCTTTCCTCTGCATGACCTGTCATTGCCACAGTAAATAGATGAAACCCACTAGCATGAGTAGGAGTTGTTTGAGCCCTGATGTGCCTACTCATTCATGCTTGTTTGTCATGCCTGCTATTGCTGAGAGTTGTGTCAGGTCTGATTCATCGGGGATGAGTTAGAATGTGGTGAACGTGTCCTACTGTTGAGAGCTAAGTGTGTGAACATGATTTGGTAAAGGTAGCGATGAGAGGCCATGTAGGAGTACATGGTGAGTTGTCTCATTGAAACCGTCCTCAGGAACTGAGTTTTGTGTTTGTGATCCATGAACAGTTACTACCAGACATTGGGTTCCGGTAACTCGACCCCTCTCGACTTATTAATCAACATGATCTCTGTCCAGGAGTTGCAACTAGTTTCTGGTGTTTGTAGGTAGTGTTAGTAGTCTACCAAGTGGCACCCGGTACAGGTGGGCTTGGGACAGACTAGGCACCATGGCCCGATGTACCAAGTGGCACCCAGATGGTGGGCTTGGGAACCCTGCACACATCGTTGGGGGCCGTGAGCGACACCCCAGCCAGATCTCCTTGCGGATGGAACCCGAATAGGCGATAAACCTAGACTAGAGACTTGTGTGGTTAGTCAGGTCGTGGCCGACTCCCTCGCCAGGCTTTCGCTTGAAGGTTGCCAAGATACATGACGTGTACATGGAGGTAAGTGGCGAGAGCGTGTGTGAAGAAGTACACCCCTGCAGGGTTAACATTATCTATTCGAATAGCCGTGTCCGCGGTAAAGGACTTCTGGGTTGCCTGTACAGTTCATAGACAAGTGAAAGTGGATACTCCAAAATACGCAAGATAAGCGTGAGTGCTATGGATGGCGTTCTCGTAGGGAGACGGGAGCGGATCCATAGTGGTTTATTGATATGGTGAATATGTGGACTCGTGTGCGCCACCTCAAAAGAGTTACTTGCAGTCGTAGTTCAGGATAGCCACCGAGTCAAAGCAGGCTTGCTGCAGTTAAACTCCACCACCCCCTTTGTTGATAATGATGCATATGTAGTTTGTTCTGATGTAAGTCTTGTTGGGTACATTTGTACTAATGTTTGCCTATTTTATGTTTTTGCAGAGAGACTTCAGTCTCGCTAGTAGTTCCGCTTGGACTTCGACGTTTAGCTTGTTACCTCAGCTACGATCTTGTACCCTCGGCAGGATCTTGTAGATAGTCAGGCTTCTCAGCCTTTTTCATTTGTAGATGTCTGTACTCAGACATGTTAAGCTTCCGCTTGTGCTTTGACTTATGTGCTCTGAATGTTGGGTCATGAGACCCATGTTTGTAATATCTCGCTCCTCGGAGCCTATTTAATAAAATACTTGAGTTGTAGAGTCATGTTGTGATGCCATGTTGTATTTGCACATATCGAGCATATTGTGTGCATGTTATTGAAATGATTGGTATGTGTGGGATCTGACTATCTAGTTGTTTATCCTTGGTAGCCTCTCTTACCGGGAAATGTCTCCTAGTGCTTCCACTGAGCCATGGTAGCTTGCTACTGCTCTGAAACACTTAGGCTGGCCGGCATGTGTCCTTCTTCGTTCCTGTGTCTGTCCCTTCGGGGAAATGTCACGCGGTGTCTACCGGAGTCCTGTTAGCCTGCTACATCCTGGATAACCGGAGTCCTGCTAGCCCAGCTCCTACAGCCCGGATTCACTCGCTGATGACCGACACGTTCGTTGCTGGGTCATGTATGCATGTTCCTGTAAGTTAGCGCCACTTTGGGTTCACGACTAGACATGTCAGCCCGGGTTCTTTGTCATATGGATGCTAGCGACACTATCATATACGTGAGCCAAAAGGCGCAAACGGTCCCGGGCCTGGTAAGGCGACACCCGTGGGAATACCGTGCGTGAGGCCGCAAAGTGATATGAGTGTTACATGCTAGATCGGTGTGGCATAGGATCGGGGTCCTGACGTTGACGACTTGTATGTTTAAGTGGGATATCTCATTTGTATGGACAAAGTAAAAATTATCATGTTTTGCATGCTTGATTTGTATAGATGGTTCGTTTATGTCAATTGTGAGCGGGAGGAGGCCAAAGAAGAGTCGGCCACACCAAATCCGGCAGGAAATAGGGTCCATATTAGTCAAATGATTGAGAAAGAGCATTTATTGTCAATCTAACCCTGCCATCCATACACCTCTTTGGTTTAGAGTTAGTTCAGGGTTAGAATCTAACTCTAACCTCTAACTGAGTTAGAGTTCTCCTCGTCTCAGTTCATCGCCATCATACTTTCCCCATTCCTGTGCTTTCAGTATCCTACGAATCAAAGAGGCCCTTTTTTGCCAGAAAAATCAAAGAGGCCCTGGTTTAGGTCCGGTCATTTTTTATAAACGTGTTATGTCCAAAATTTAATGAACGTGCTCCGGCTTCCACGAAAATAATCCAGTTTCATGTAGTAATTCAGTTATTTATTTATTATTCTGCGGGGGGTTTGCATGTAATTCGTGAGGTCTGAAATGTAAAGTACCCCGGCATATGCTCCGAGTCGTGCATGCACTACGACCCAGATGCTCTATGTCCCACATGTCGGTGAATGGGAGCACGTGGAAATAGCCTAGGAGTACATATAGGAGGATAAATGCGTGAAAAAATATGTACTGTGAAGCGTAGCTGCGGTTTGAAAAGGAGACCTAAAGTGATGACAGCTATAGGTCGCACGCACTCAACTAGTGGTACTAGACATACAACTAATTTTCCCCTCAAAAAAAGAGGCACGAGTGCTCAGTACTCCTATTATATAAACACGAGTCACATCTGACAATAGCATCCGTGCTACAGTTAGCTCTCCTCCCTCGTTTCTCTCTTCTAATTCTAAACTCGGCCGACGCCCAGTGGGCGGGGTGGGTTTGCTCAACTACGGTCCCACCTCACAGTGAAAACATTACGACCGGAATAAAAATGCCATATACTCCCTTTGTTCCTAAATATAAGCCTTTTTAGATACTATTTCAAATGGAATACAGCATACATATGTATGTAGACATAGTTTAGAGTGTAGATTCACTCATTTTGCTCCGTATGTAGTAGTCACTTGCTGGAATCTTTAGAAAGACTTATATTTGGGAACGGAGGGAGTACTATACTAATAAAACATTAAGACCACAAGGCGATGTAGTGCTGGATACAGGAGGCAATAAGAAGAGATGCATCCATCGACGACGTCCACCTCCTCAACTCAGGGCACTGGCCCACCGAATGGCGCCTAAGTAGCAGCAGCTTTCGTGGCCAGGTCGACGTGCTTCTGAACAATGGCATCCAAAGATTCCATCTGCTGGAAGAAGGCCAACGTCTTTCTGTCCTTGCTTGCCTTGTAGTGGCCTATGTAGACGATTTCCTTGTAGACGTGGATGTGCAGGTCGACGGTTTCTTGCATGGCGAGGCGCTGCGCGGCGAGCGCGGCCTCGAGGTGCATATTCTTCGTCGCTACCTCCGGCACCTGCAGGGCCACCAGGGCTTGAAAGAGTTCGTCACCATGGAGGCCGATGAGGGTCGCAGGCAATGAGGAGCCTGGGCGCGCGGGCTGGAGCAGTACGGCATGGTCGTCCGCGTGCTTCTTGACGGCGGTGAACTTGCGGATGGAGTTGGACATCATGTCGTCCATGCAAGAGGCGAAGCCGGCGTCGGCGAGGGCTACGATGCCTGCGGTCGCCAGCACCGTCTGGAAAAGCTGCGCAGTGCGGGGCTGCAGGCCGACGCCTTGGATGATTTGGCACAGCCGACTGCCACTCACGTCCATCGCCTCCATAGGTGCTTGTGGCTTCTGGTCACTTGGTCTTGGATTGGAGTGAGCAGTGTTGCGCAGAGACTTGGGGGTAGAAGGATTGGAGTGGTGGGCCGCCTTTATTGTATGAGAGTCCAAACTCTGTTGCATTCACATCGTGCTGGCTCTATTATGCTTCTCCAATTAATTCCCTATGCATGTAATTGAGGATGCATCATTGACCGTTCAACGTCTCGGGAACCACTAACCTCTCCCTCCTTGGCATTCAAGCACCTATGGACTCGTCGACGACGAGGTGCCTATGGTGACTTCATAAATTTCAAGATGATAGTGTCGTGCGTGTGTGCATTCATAGGGGTGAGTGTATGCGCGTGTATATGAGCACTTGCGTCTGTACTGTGTAAAAAATGTAAATGCGTGTCAAAAAGAGACTAGTCAGTATACTCAATATTGTGCACCTCGGAGAGGAAAACGATAGAACTAGTACGTATTTATTTACGGTGCAGATTCACTCATTTTGCTCCATATGTACTCCGTCTCGGTGTAGTCTAGTCACTTGTTGAAATCTCTAGAAGGGCAAATACTCCTTTCTGGTTTACAGGGCTATACTAGCAAGTAGTTGTACGTACTACTACAATAGTGGTCTCACATAGCAATTTTGTCTCATGCAAGAGCCTAGCTATATGCGTGCTCCAATGTTCGCAACTGCAACGTTCGATTTGAGCTTGGCTCTTCGCCTCTTCGAGAAGACGAACAATGATGTTATTACTACTGCTTCTACAGTGTCGAATCCACTACTGCATGTCCGTCCACCGCGAGCGGGACGGATAGCTTGTTGTAGAAGTACTACTAAGCAAAAGCCTGTCCTCGTTTGTGAGCAACCGAACGCATGGTCGAGGGAGAAGGCGTGTAGTAAAATCAAGCTTCTCCTCGTTGTACGAGTTGACGCGACACATCATAGCACTGGCCCCACATGCTTGCCTCTAAACTTGGCTGAAAGACCCGCAGTGTATAATATATTTGCTGCAACCTCTAACATTTACCCACCACAAATTAAAATATATGTGGTCGTATGCATCGTTCTGATGCAGAGGCCGGGGAGTCCCCCCTTTTCGAAAAATCAAATTAAAATATATATTCCTGTCTTGACCAGATGAGCGTGCAAACTACAATCACCAGGGTGACAGGTAGGGCTAGAAGACTATTTGAATTATTATTTTTAAACTTCGAGACGGCCACATAGCATGGAGCCGACCCCAACGATTTTAAGCTTACAGGCACGGTACACGCTATCCTAGACTAGTAGTACTCTACACATGAAACTGCCACACGAGCGTCCGGGCTGCGCTTGGCTCTTCGCCTCTTCGGGAAGTCGAACAATGATGGAGTACTACTACACTGGAGGAGTACTATAGTACGCTTCTGGCCATCTGACACCGATTGAACTGCTGCATGTCCACCACGTGCGGGAGGGAGAGCGTGTAGCGAAAGCTTCTCCTAGTCTTGCCAGCCACCACGCTCATGGGCGAGGGAGGGACGCTCTTGACTTTGCGTGTATGACAAGTGGTCCCGACAGGTGTGTGGCCAACCTGTCATACAGCCAAAGGCAGGTGCAGTTAAGTCCGCGAGGGAGAGGATAATCAAACTTCTCGTTGATGTATGAGTTGACGCCACACATCAAAGCACTGCACTCGATATATTTCAATAATTTGCGTTTACTGATGCATTAATTACAACGCATGCATGCATGTCGTGACTCTCCTTTTGATACTTGCATGTGTTCATTTAATGCACCTTGAAGTAGTATAAAATATGTGACGGTAAAGCTTTGTAATGTCCCGGCCCAAGTCGAGACATGGTTGTGCACGAGGAGGGCGAGATCATGCAGACCGAACAGGACCCGACGATGGAGCTCTCTAAGGTCTCGATGGACCTCATCGTGCTCCACTGCCCCTTGTGCCTCCGCCCCTTGATGCCTTCAGTGTATGAGGTTCGAATACACCTCGTCCGTTCGGCTGATTGAGCAAGGTGCAGGTTTCTTGATTGATGTGTTGTTCGATTGATTTCTGCAGTGCAAGGGAGGGCACCTGGCCTGCGCGGACTACCGCGTCAAGCACCCCGGGAACCAGCGGCAGTGGCAGAAGTGCGAGCATGGCGGTGGCTTCAACATGCGAAACACGGCGGTGGACTCCGTCCTTTCATCGGTGAGGGTGGAGTGCCCACACGAAGGCTGTGGGCTCTACGTCACTTACCACAAGCTCGCCGATCACCAGAGCATGTGTCCACTCGCGCCCTGCAAATGCCCCGTGCCCGTCTGCGGCTACGAAGGCCCGCCACCAGCGCTCTACCAGCACATCAGCACCGTGCATCCCATGCCCGTGCACAGGATCCAGTACGGCAAGGTGCTCCAGCTGCAAGTGCCACTATCGGAGCCACGGCTCTTGCTATTCACGGAGCAGGACGGCCGCGCGTTTTTCTTGGTCGGCGGCGTGCTCGACATCGGCGCGCCTATCACCGTGTCGATCGTCTGCATCAGAGCGGGGGCGTCCCCACTGCCGCACTACGTGGCCAAGCTGTGGGCAAACGGCCCGCCGGGGGAGCCCAAAGGCACGACCGACGCTGTCAAGGTGGAAATGGAGGTGACAAGCAACAAGGATCCCGGCGACGTCGACGTGTAGGAGCTGACCTTCTTCACAATTCCACCCAAGCTACTCGCCGGGGCTAAGCTGGTGTCCCTCCACATTCAGATTAACAAGCTCACGTCCTAAATGTTTCTATAGTGCCTTCTGTTTATCTTAGTAATATGCTAATATAGGGATTACCTCGGTCTACTTTAGCTTAAGAAATGGTGAGTTTTGGTGGCGATGCAGCAATTACTTCGACATCAGATCAGTAATTTCCAACAGTTGAACGGATATTTTGTGTCTGTTGGATATAAAGTTCCTTTGGGTAAGAAGTACTACTTGTCATCAAAATGGATAAAAGGAGATGTATGTATACGTATTTTAGTTCTAGATACGTCCCTTTTTATCCATTTTGTTGACAAGCACTCCCTCCGTTCCACAATACATGCCTTCCATTTGTCAAAATATAGATGTATCTAGACATGTTTTATTATATAGGTACATCCATGATAGAGCCAATCGGATGGTTGAGAACACTACAATTCGTAGCTACACATGCGTGTGTGACTCCCAGATGCAGAGGCCGAGGGTCATCATCCTCCTTTTCAAGAAAAAACAGACGCATGTGTGAGAGGACGAGTGTGTGCGTGCACCTATTCTCTTCCTGTATAACGTACTAAACTCAGAGTACAAGTTTTTGTGGGTGGCACGATGGTGCGTGCAAGAATTCCCGAGAGATAGGTTTAATGCGTCTGAAAAAAAGACTAGCCTAGAGCTCGCCACGCGGCTATTCCTGTCGAACGCCCCATTAACCGTAAGATATGTATGCAACGGTGCCAGTTATTGCATGTACACAGCAGTACTCCCTCCTTTCCAGTTTTGTCGGCGCTCTGGGAACGGGGGTCCCTAGACTTGCCTGCCGGCGGCCTGCGGCATGGCTCGAGTGGTGGCCCATACGGCCCATCTTCATCAGTGCAAGACTCAAGACCCTCGCGAGGGGCCAAGCCTCGCGGGGCGGACGACACAAGACTTCCTTAGGAACGGCCTCGCTAGGCAGGCTCGCGAGGAGGCGGAGAGATCAAGGAAGGGTACCACGTGAGGTGCTCGTGACGCAATCCATGACGATCGAGACCAGGCGGGCGCCAGGTGGGCGCCGGCCTGCGCAGTGTCCTTGTTCCTCTTTGGTGCAAAGGGGGCAAGCACAGGCGTGGAGTACCGAGGCATCAGGCAAAGGTTGCCATTTCAGTGCAACGAGACCAAGACCGGCCGAGCGGCATGATGGAGGTCACCGTGGAGCCCAAGACGGCGTCATCGCCAGTGCCTTT
Organism: Triticum timopheevii; assembly: GCA_963921465.1. NCBI lineage: Eukaryota > Viridiplantae > Streptophyta > Magnoliopsida > Poales > Poaceae > Triticum > Triticum timopheevii. The sequence continues at coordinate 555,347,733 of OY997264.1, read as the reverse complement.
GGCAGCCGAAGACCAACTTTAGTCAGGATAACTTGTACTAGATGTTCCCCTTCAAAATGGTCGTTGTTGGCGCCCTTCCCGCTCAATATTTAGGAAGAGGGCCAGGGCCTCTATAAATAGGGATAGCCACCACAATAGGGAAAAGGGGGGATCCCATCTCATAGAGTGCTCATTAGACCGAGAAGCGATCGAACTCATCCAAGCAGTTCATCGCACCAGCTCAAGAACACCTCGCGAGGCAGTTCATCCTTTGTACTATTCATCATCAGCCCCTGAGGCAATCCACCACACCACACACTATAGTAGGGTATTACACCACAACGGTGGCCTGAACCAGTATAAATCTTGTGTCCCTCGTGTTGTTCATCGTTTAGCTTAGATTCTCGGGAGGCGATCGGACATGGAGTGGTAGGGGGAAGATCTTCATGCGCACCCCAGAGTTCGAACCTTAAGGGTCTGCCGGAACCAAACATCCGACATTTGGCACGCCAGGTAGGGGTGCGCCGGAATTTTTCTTCCGCTGTTCCGCGTTCGATCTCCCGTCGTGTCCATGGCTGACGCTCGCCGGGCTCATGCCGAGCGTCGGGCTGCTCTCGCCGCCCGAGTCGCCCAGACGGCTCCCGTCGGCGGGTGCCCCCGTCGTTCCCCGTAGCCTGCCGCCAATGCCGCCACCGGCCCGGCGGGGAATGAGCAGCAGGCCTTGTCGCTGCATCCTTTGGTGTGGCGGGAAGGCCGCACCGCCACCCCGTCGCTGACTCCAGCTTGTTCGTCGTCCCACGCCCGTCGCGCCCCCGCAAATGCGCATGCTACGTTCCTCCTGGCGCGTGAACTCCTTCACTACCGTCCCGTCGACGACCTCTACAAGGAGTGGCTCGCTCACATCACCGAGCTCGTTAGCGTCGTAGGGGGCTCCTCTGCACCGTCCCTCTCGCTGCCTCGCCCTCTGTCCTGCGTAGGTGGCGCAGATCAGGAGGCTCCTCCGCCACCTCCTCCCCAAGAAGGCGCCCTAGCCCCAAGGCGCACGGCCCCAGGACGAGATCCACCGTGTCCTGCACCCACGCGGCAAGAAAGGAGCTGCCAAGAAATCCCTCATCCCCAAGAAGGTGCGCGCATGCTCCCAGCATCAGCACGCCATGACCGCATCCCTGCGCCAGCACGTCAAGACCCCGCGCTGCTCCAGGCAGCGGCGTGCGGGAACCTCCAAGAGCAAGCCCCGCATCAGCAGAGAGTTCTGGTGGCCATCGCAGGCTGCCGCGCCTTCACCACCAAGCTATGCAGTGTCGCCTGGCCAAGCAAATTCAAACCTGACCTGCCTCCTCGCTACGACGGCACTGCCGACCCCGCAGAGTTCCTACAACTCTATGAGCTGGACATCGAAGCCACCAACGGGGACAAAAGGGTCATGGCGAACTGGTTTCCCATGGCACTCAAGGATGGTGCCCGCACCTGGCTCCTGAACCTACCCCCTGGCACGATCTCCTCCTGGGACGAGATGCGCACTCGCTTCATCGCCAACTATCAGGGCACTCGCGACCGTCCGCCGGTCGTGGGTGACCTGCGCCGCATCAAGCAGCAGCCCGAAGAGACCTTGTAGAAGTACATCCAACACTTCAACAACGCTCGCCTCAAGATTCCTAGGGTGACCGAGGAGGCCATCATCTCAGCGTTCTCTAATGGCGTCCGTGACGTCAAGATGAAGGAGGAGCTGGCAATCCACGAAGATCTGTGCACATCATTGGAGTTGTTCAACCTGGCGACCAAGTGCGCCAGGGCAGAGGAGGGACGCCTTTCCCTTCTCGAGCTCCCGACTGCAGACCCAGAAGAGAAGAAAGCCAAGGCCAAGGACATGAAGCGCAAGGGAGCAGATGTGCTCGCAGCAGACCTGGACATGAAGCATGGCAGGGATCAGCCGGAGTCGTCCAAGGGCAGCCGGTACTGTGTGTACCACGATCTCCATACCCACAACACCAATGAATGCCAAGAGCTTAGGGCCGTGCGAGAAGGGCGTTTTGATCGACGCCCGCAACGATCGGGGCTACGGCCGAAGCGGAGGAAGAGGTGGAGGACGATGGGACGACCGTCGCCCTCGCCAAGGATGGCATGACCGGCCTCGCGAGCACCGCTAGCAGGACCAGCCTCGCGAGGGGGCTTGGAGGGATCAGCCTCGTGAGGATCGCCCGCAAGGCAACGCAGGACTTCCTCCTCTGCCACCACCGCCAGGAAGGAATGACGACCATCATCAGGACGAGGGGGCTGGGGGCTTCCAGGAGCCGCGTGCAATCGCTAGCATCTTCGGCGGTGCCCAGGCCCCAGCTTCTCAACGCATCTTCAAGCAGTTTGCTCGCGAAGTGAATGCAGTCCTCCCCAAGCTTGAGGCCACGTGCCCCCTCAGGTGGTCTGCGTGCGCCATCACGTTCAGCTCAGTGGATCAGCTCAAGTGTGCGGCAACAGCTGGTGTCCTCCCGATGCTTTGCTCCCTAGTCATCAGCAATGTGCAAGTTACCAAGACCCTCATCGACGGCGGAGCAGGGCTCAACGTCCTGTCCGTCGAGACGTTCAACAATCTTCAAGTGCCATACGATCATCCTCAACAAACCAAGCCCTTCTCAGGAGTCACTGATGGTTCCACTGTCCCGATAGGGCAGGTCCGCCTCCCTGTCACCTTTGGGCAGCGCAAAAACTACCATACCGAGCTCATTGACTTCGACGTCGCGCACATTCGCCTGCCATACAATGCCATCCTCGGGTACCCCGCTCTAGCCAAGTTCATGGCAGTGACTCACCATGGCTACAACGTCCTCAAGATGCCAGGAATTGGCAGAGTCATCACGGTCCCCTGTGAAGAGAAGGATGCAGTGTGCGCTCTCGAGCGCGCCTTCCAAGCCGCGTCGATCGAGGACCCAAACAGCAAGAGTGGAAACCTTCCTGAAGCAACCCCCAAGAAGAAGAAAACGTCACCTGGCTCAAGGCCTCAGGAGGCAGGCACCTCCGGAGGCGCCACATCCAGACATGCGCCCATCCAGGGGGCGCCATCCTCTGTCGCATAGGGAGGCGCGCCCAGCGCCTCCTTGGGCAAGGCTCGGGGGCTCTCTCTTGGGGAGCCACTGACTTTGCCAAGATCACGAGGGAGGCGCTCGGGCACCACTTGGAGGCATGCTTCGCGGCACGTTTCGCTCAGGAAGGCGTGAGGCAAGGAGGGCCCAACCCTCAGGAATTCATCACCAAGGTCGCTCAGGAATTGCAGGAATCGAGAATCATGCGCAGCAACCACCGCCTGCCCAGTGTAGCTCCCCATCCAGGCGAGGATGACGGGCTGCGCGTCTGCATCGACTACCCAGGGCTCAATTAAGTCGTGTCTCAGGAGTGCTTCTGGCCTTCGCGTGTGGGGGGTTGCGCGAGTCCACCGCACAGCTATGTTCGCATGCCCTTCGGCCTGCCGAACGCGGCTGCTGTCCACCAGCGCTTGATGAGGAGCATCCTGGAAGCTCAGGTGGCCAAGCATCGCGCGCTCCTGGAGGAAATGGAGATGGACCTCACTGAGCCGCCCGGACCTCCTGAGCCTTCCGAGGCTTGGAGCACCGAGGGCTCGTAATGGTCAGCTTCTTCACCACACATCATCAGCCACTCCGACACTCGCTCTGCAATGGTATCAGGTGACTTCTCTCAAGTTTCATTTCAAGCTGGGAGCGCCCTTAGGGCTGCATCATTCCTAGGTCGCGTGGGTCTATCCCCGCGGCATGTATCCGTTTTGCTTATGTCTTCAGCTTACCTTGTTGGGGGCGCCCCTCGGGCTGCATCATCCCCAAGCCGCTCGAGCCTGACCCAGCGGCGTGTGCCTTTCTCTACATCTATCTAAGTTGATTTGCTACTTCATGCTTAACCCGCTTGAGATAATCGCCTGCTCGATTGACACCTACCTTTGGAGCCGCTCGCTCTGGCACGACGCTTGCGCATGGTTCCATCCCTGCAACGTTGACAAATCGGAGTGGTCGAGCTCTGGCCGCAGCAGCCCCGCAAAGCGCTACCTCACCAGGCCCTCAGTGCCTCAATCACTCCCTCGGAGCAACCAATGGTTGGCTGGCAACCGTAATGGTAGTCCTTGTTTTCCTCGTATTTGTGTACAGGATCCACCTAAGGAATAGCATGGGGGTGTCATGAGACCTCTCTCCCTCTCTCCCATGCGATCCGCTCGCGCGTTAAAAGGGGGCGCCTGAGCATCGCGACTCAAGGGCTCTTACTGGCTCTCTAGCCCTCACCCCCTGGCCTCGACCCACGGCATCGCGACCTGTCATACCAGCGGCGGCTGAGCTCGCTCAAGGGCCAGGACCTGAGGACATAGAGCATGAAGGAAAGTGCGGGGAAGAGGGGAGAAGCTCACGAGTACCCGACCCAGCGACACCCTAGCTGCCGGCACGCGGGCCAGGCACCTCGCCGGATAACGACTCCGAGCTCACGAGATAAGTCACGCCCTTGCAGAGGCTAAATCAACGCGACGCAAACCCTCGCCTAGTGCGGCTCTGTCACAGTGACGTTGCCTTCCTTTCTTGCCCAACGGAGGCTGCTTGAGCGCTAAAGGGGACCCCCTGAGCATCGCGCCTCGGGGGCTCTTACTGGACCTTGGGCCGCTCACCTCCTGTCCTTGACCACGGCATCGTGACCTGGCATACCAGCGACGGCTGAAGCCTGCCTGGGGACCGGGACCTGTCAGCGTAGAGCACCAAGCCCTCACGAGGATGGAAAGGGGGAGCCGAGACGAGACAGAACAAGCATCTCGCATCAATTCATAATAAGGATGATATACACAAAAGACATGGCAGACGCCTTACATACCCCCGCGGGGTGTTTCTTCGATTCCTCGCAGAGAACAAAAGGCGCTAATCCTAAGGAACGTTAACTACGCGTGCCTCCATAGGAGACGCCATCATCAACAGTGGGCCGCCAAGCGCCGGCGCCAACCCCATCCAGATTAGCGGTGTCGGCGGCCAGACACAGCCGCCCTACTCCGAGCGTGACGCGAGTTTGGAGGCTCGTAGCTGTTGTCGCTCGTCTCCGGAGTCACGAGAAGCTCGGGAGAGTCGCTAGACCCACCGGCTTCTCCGCTGCTACTAGAGGAACTGCTGGGGAAGCGGTTGGCAAGCCTGGCCCTCGCCGCTTCAAGGCCTCGGCCGCCTTCCTTGGGGCAGCACTCCAGTCGGCGTCCTTCCGCGTCGAAGACCTTGAAGAACATCAAGGAGGCGCCATCGTATTCAAGATGAATTACAAGGGCGCCCCCTGTCCGGCAGACCCGGGCGATCTCGCCCCAACCCCGGGTCATGTAGACCTTGCCCGGAGCTAACCTTGACCTCCGCTCCGGTCATGAGGGTGCTGCAGTCAGCATGCTGCAGCCAGAGCTCCAGAGGCCCACCCAGCGGCATCTCGAAGGCGAAGGAGGGAGGAAGGCGAATCCAAGAGCGTGGAGGCATAGCGGCGTGAAGCACAAGCTCGCGAGAAGAGCCCTCGGCATGGACTCCAGGGGTGGCGACACGCACCGCGGTGACACGCCAGTGTCGCCGGCGGCGACGGCGGCGCCGCTCGGCATCTTCTTCTCCAGGGCCCTCGGCCCGGGCGTACAAGGGCAGCGGAAACCCAGGCGGCGGCCTTTCGTACCAGGGCCTCGACGTCTCCTACCATGCGACCACGTCGCGGAGGCCGGGGAGCGGCCGCTTCTTCGGCGGAAGCGGGTCAGGACCCTCTCGGGGGGCCTTCCCCTTCTCTTCCGCTGAAAACCGGCAGATCGGCGCCATTGGCGTAAGGTGGAGCAAGGGCAAGGAAGAAGAAGAAGGGGTGAAGCAGAAGGAGATAGACTACAGGGGCTCTCGCCCGTCCGTACTTATAGTCTGGAGGAGGCCAACCGTCGGCCTCCACGATCACAGGTAATCATGACCCATTTCTGCATGCAGGGACTAGTCAAGTCGAGCAGTTGCCGAGGCAGTGTGGGGAAGCGGAGGCGCCCACGTCCAATCATCCACCACGCGGCGCCCAAGGCCGTAGGCTGATGGGGCCCGTGATGCTCCGCATTTGCCCCTTCGCTTCTCCGCTAAGCCATGTCCGAGCGCGCCTTGGGCCCGGGGGCTACTGTCGGCGTTCTGGGAACGGGGGTCCCCAGACTTGCCTGCCTGCGGCCTGCGGCGTGGCTCGAGTGGTGGCCCAGTATGGCCCATCTTCATCAGCGCAAGACTCAAGACCCTCGCGAGGGGCCAAGCCTCACGGGGCGGATGACACAAGACTTCCTCAGGAACGGCCTCGCCAGGCAGTCTCGCGAGGAGGTGGAGAGATCAAGGCAGGGTACCTCGCGAGGTGCTCGTGATGCAAGCCATGATGATCGAGACCAGGCGGGCGCCGGCCTGCGCAGTGTCCTTGTTTCCTCTTTGGTGAAAAGGGGGCAAGCAGAGGCGTGGAGTACCGAGGCATCAGGCAAAGGTTGCTAGTTCACTACAACTAGACCAAGACCGGCCGAGCGGCAGGATGGAGGTCACCGTGGAGCCCAAGACGGCGTCATTGCCAGTGCCTTTGGCAGTCGAAGACCAACTTTAGTCAGGGTAACTTGTACTAGATGTTCCCCTTCGAAATGGCCGTTGTTGGCGCCGTTCCCGCTCAATATTTGGGAAGAGGGCCAAGGCCTCTATAAATAGGGATAGCCACCACAGTAGGGAAAACGGGGGGTCCCATCTCATAGAGTGCTCATTAGACCGAGAAGCGATCGAACTTATCCAAGCAGTTCATCGCACCAGCTCAAGAACACCTCTCGCGAGGCAGTTCATCCTTTGTACTGTTCATCATTAGCCCCTGAGGCGATCCACCACACCACACACTGGAGTAGGGTATTACACCACAATGGTGGCCCGAGCCAGTATAAATCTTGTGTCCCTCATGTTGTTCATCGTTTAGCTTAGATTCTCGCGAGGCGATCGGACGTGGAGTGGTAGGGGGAAGATCTTCGTGCGCACCCTAGAGTTCGAACCTTAAGGGTCTGCCGGAACCAAACATCCGACAGGTTTATAGGGCTTAATTCAAAAATCTCACCAACCAAGATGATGAGTGGTGGAATATTTTGTAGTTTGCAAAAGCACCTAATTAATGCTCTTGTTTTTCTCAAAAAATTATGTTTATCAATGCATTAATTGCAATGCATGCATGCATAAAGTACATGCATTGGTCAATTTTCTCTTAATACTTGCATGCAATGATTTAATGCACCTTGGAATCTGAACATGTGATAGGGAACAACCAGATTGAACCTTATAAAATTGAAAAACTAAAATTTTGAGATAAGCCCTATAAAACCGGAAAGGAGGGAGTAGAAAAAGCACTACTCCATCCGGGAATAGTGACGCACTTCAAAACTAGAACCGTCAATAAATTTTGAGCTTGCGTCTCGTCACATTCCAAATTACTCCTTGCTATATTGAATTGCAAACCTGTTCACACCGATCACAACCTAAACGGTTTCCCACTTGGGAGCGTATTAGTACCACGCTATATTGAATTGCAAACCTGTTCACACTGATCACAACCTAAACGGTTTTCCCACTTAGGAGCATATTAGTACTCGGTTATAAATACTAGTATGCCAAGATGACTGCACATTCCTCCTCAACTCCTCATCCACAAAAACAAACAAGTCATTCAGCATCCTTCCCTTGCGTCTGCTATGGCTAGCGTGAGTTCTGGGTCGAGATATTGCCACCAGGGACAGGCGAGCATGGAAGCAGAAGCACGAGTGATGTCCCGCCTCGCTGCGAGAGCAGCCGTCATGTCCCGCCATGTGGAAGTAGTAGCACAGAGGTCCCGCCGCGCCGCTGAAGCAGCACGAAGGTCCCGCCACACCATCGATGCAGGAGACTCGTCCGACCATGCCGCGGAAGTAGCAGAGATGTCCCGCCACGCCGCGAATGCAGCAGAGAAGTCCCGCCGCGCTGCGGTGGCCTCGGAAAATTTCTCGCGGGCAGGCGACGACTGTTACAGGTGCATGCATGCGGTCGTCCATAGCCAGATGGATCAGATCTCCGGCTGGGCGAGGTTTTAGGATGACATGAAAGCCTCATTTGAATAGGCTACCGGCGTCATCCGGCAACTAAGGGAGGGCAATGAGAGGCTCCGGGTCGAGCACGACCTGCTGAAGGAGAAGATCGTCCGAAGTGCAGACCAGCAGGAGGAGACCAGTGCCTTGTTGAAGAGGACCGGCGTCATCGTCAAGAAATTTATGGACGAGAATGACATGCTCCGCAACGAGCGCCAAAGACTGGTGGAGGAATCCGTGGATGTTCTCAAGTAGTGTCTTGAGGACACGAAAGAGCTCATCGCCGCTCGCCGCGGAGACTAGTTCCCGCGGCCTGCAGCAACGCATCAAGAAAGTAGATATCAGCGAGCCAGATCCTTGTCTTCCTTCTTCTTTTGCCCTTGTGTATTTCGGGCTTAGCCGCATGTGGATTTTTTAATTATCTTTCTAATTATGTAAGACAATTAATCGTCCTTATATATTCACCAGTCTTGCTATAAGTCGCAGTAGATGTTATATAGGTCCGTCGGATCTTACATCAAGATCTGTGCTTTCAGATTTTCTTTTTTCTCTATTAAATCTCAGTCGAGTGAGACATAGCCACACCATTAAACAGAGGCTCGGTAGCCATTAATGGAGACCTTAGGAGAGAGGTGGACGGCAGATGGAGGTCAAAGGGCTCTCCTCCCGATAAGCACGCGCAGGGGTCTGATCACACGCCTCTCATACTCAAATAGCTACCCTGCACGGCGCCTCCTAGCTAATAAAAAATGGGGACACGTGGCGGCATGTAAATGGTACTAGTAAGTAGAACGCCCACGGTTTCAATAATACTTGTGTTTCCAATTGTAACATGACAGCACTTGTTCCAAAATGACTTTGTTGATTGTTAATGTGTGCAAATCGGACTACAAAATTACCACAGCATGTTGGTGCCATGTCATGGCACCAAGCCAAGTTTCATTATTTTCATGCGTGTTTTGGATTTACAGGAATTAAAAAACTAAGTTTCTCAATGTTTCCAACCCAGCCACGACGCCCAGAATTTTGAATTTCATTCCCATTTCTTGCATGGAACCTAGAACTTTACCCGAGGACACACATGTGATTTTTCAACCAACTTTGGTGCACTGGAACATGTGCTAGTATTTCAAATTTGAATTATGCACACAAAGGTGACACGTTCCCTCCCAGAACCACGAGCCTTCTTGAGAGAAGCTCCGATTTGCAAGAAGCTTATACCAAAATTTGTTCCTATTCGGCCAATTTTTTTACCACGGCATGGTACTACCATGACATGACACCATGCCAAATTTCATGATTTTAAAACCAAGTTTCTCAATGTTCTCGACCGAGCCACGATGCCCAGATGTTTGAATTTTATTCTCATTTTTTGCATGGGACCTAGAAATTCACCCGAGGACACAAATGTGATTTTTCAACCAACTTTGGTGCACGGGAGAATGTGCTTGTAGTTCAAATTTGAATTATGCACATTAAATGACCAAAAACTCAATTAATGTGTAAATAAGGCCAAACGAAGCCGGAATAATTCCAAAATTTAACAGGGCACTCATGTAGTTCTATGTTGCCTTTGTAAATAAACTCAAGGGCGACAGCGTATATCGTTTCGCACTCAAAGGTGGCACGTTCCCTCTCAGAACCACGATCCTTCTTGAGAGAAGCTTCGGTTTTCAAGAAGCTTATGCCAACATCTGTTCCTATTCGGCAAATTTTTTTTACCACAGCATGGTAGTATCATGACATGACACCCATGCCAAGTTTCATGATTTTCAGACGTGCTTGGAATTTACAAGAATTTTAAAACCAAGTTTCTCAATGTTCTCGGCAGAGCCACGATGCCTAGATGTTTTAATTTTATTCTCATTTCTTGCATGGGACCTAGAAATTCACCCGAGGACACAAATGTGATTTTTCAACCAACTTTGGTGCATGAGAGCATGTGCTTGTAGTTCAAATTTGACTTATGCACATTAAATGACCAGAAACTCAATTAATGTATTAAAAACGACAAATGAACCCGGATTAATTCCAAAATTTAACAGGGCACTCATGTAGTTCTATGTTGCCTTTGTTAAGAAACTCAAGGGGGGGGGCAGCGTATATCGTTTCAAACTCAAAGGTGGCACATTCCCTCTTAGAACCACGAGCTTCCAAATCGGCCCAATTTTTTACCACAACATGTTAGTGCCATGACATGACACCATGCCAAGTTTCATGATTTCCAGGCGAGTTTTGGATTTACATGATTTAAAATCAAAGTTTCTCGATGTTCCCGGCCGAGTCATGACGCCCAGATGTTTGAATTTCATTCTCATTTCTTCCATGGGACCTAGAAATTCAACCAAGGACACACATGTGATTTTTCAACCCACTTTGGTGCACCGGTGCATGTGCATGCAATTCATATTTAGATTATGCACATTAAAAGTCCAGAAACTCAATTAATGTATAAAAAGGCCAAATGAACCCGAAATAATTCCAAAATTTAACAGGGCACTCATATAGTTCTATGTTGCCTCTGTAAAGAAAATCAGGGGGGAGGTAGCGTATATCATTTCGCACACAAAGGTGACACGTTCCCTCTCGGAACCACGAGGCTTGTTGAGAGAATCTCCGGTTTTGCAAGAAGCTTATACCAAAACTTGTGCCAATTCAGCCAAAAAAATATACATATGAAAACAGGGTTTAGATTATCCCGAACATCTCGCTACCTAGACCAATAATGTACTATGATTTGAATTCAACATAAAATGGATACAAATATTTGAATTGCAGGGCGTGTGGTACATGTAGTTCATAGTGAAATATGATTACTGTTATATGCATGTTTTTTGTTATCAAGATAACATTTAAATTATTGTATAACTTGACAACAATTATATTCAAATAAGGAAAATTCATTCAAATTTAGTCCATATGGTAGACGACAATATATATGTTCACATGGTGGAGTAAAATGTTCATATATGATGGAAGATCAAAATGTACGACTACATCAATTATAAACCGCAAGGTCACCTAACAATATATTCGAATTCAACATAACGTGGATTCAAAAATTGAAATTCGAGATCCTGGCATTTGTAATCATATAAAAAGGGACATTACTCTTTCTTTGGTGGGAATTGATTTGTTTTTTGTTGTTGTTGAGGGAAGTGCGAATTAATTTGGTACTGTGCAGGGTAATCTTGTTCTCCCAATTTTTTTTTACATTTTTCTTGTAGTTTTTTCAATGGCATCTATAGCCATATAGTAAAAGGGGACATGACTCTCTTGTGTCTTGTATGAATTGTTTTTTTTTACACGTTAAGTTTGTTCTGCCGAACAAGGAATCCACGCCTTGTTATCCTGAAATTTTCAAGCTCGAGTATCTTTTGTCTCACCTGCTTTGAAACTCCCGCCTCTTCAACCCGCGCCGCACCTTGTTATCCTGAAATTTGGACGCGCGCGAGAACTCCCTCCTCATCCAAAATTGGTCCCGCAGCCCGGACACGTGAAATCCCCCTTCTACCCCTCAGCCAAAAATGAAGCTCCACGTCGCGGTGTCAAAACTGGTGGGGGTACGCTGGTAACTTACCCTACATTTCGGACAAGCGCGTCCCTAAGCTTGGCTCCCCCTCCCCCTTCGCCCCCCACACATTCATACACCGAGGCCGCCAAAACCCGCGAAACCCCACGCTCCTCCGTCGGTCTCCCGACCAATGCCTAGCCGGAGACTCTTCCCCGACTATGTTGTCCACCGGAATAGCTCGTCGTCCCTCATCCACCGCATCGGATGAGGATCCGTTGTCAATCTGGTCGTCCCGCCGGATCAGCCGCCCCGTCCTCCACCTCCAAGGAGCTGCCCCAACGTTCGCCTCGTCTATCACGCCACCTCAATCCCCACAGGGCTGTCTTGACCTGCCCCACCGGAACCGTAGCACCCTCACCAATTCCTCCGATGAAGCCGAGGCCAACTCGGCGCCACCAAGGAGGTTCTGCACTCACCGCTGCATTTTATCTTTTATTTGATCTCACGGGGCTGCCAGTGCTCGATACCGAGCAGACATGGCAGGTCTCCATCGACGGCGCCGTCGCCGGCCACATCATCCACGGCGTCTCTCCCCCATATCGTTGCTTCCTCGGTGGCGACTTCCACAACGGCACTAGCTGCAGCTGCTCTGGCTCTCGCTCTCGCTGCGGCTCTGTTCTTGCTGTCGGTCGCGCTGCTGCACTGCTCTTGCTTTCGTTCGTGCTGCTGCTCCGGTCTTGCTCTCGCTTGCGCTGCTGCTGCTGCTGCACGACCTCCGGCAGCTATAGGAGTTGCTGCTTTAGCACTCGCTCGCGGTGCTTCTGCATGACTTGCTCTCTGCTAGTGTGTTCCCTGCTCGAGTGTCTGCAGATTTAGATCACTACTTCTCTGCTAATAGTGCTCGAACGCCCTAAACATCTATTGCAATGCTCTGTTACTAGTTCAATCAGTTTCGACAGTAAAATTCAGTTTTGACTGTAAAGTTCATTTTCTTCAGTTAAGTTCAGAGTGAACAGTACTTACAGATATCTGTCGGAGCGACCGTGGCGCGGCTGATGCGTTTTACATCTAGCACTTTTTGGTGATGTATTTTACATCATCTATTGCATATGATATTAGGGTCCCACTTCAGATTAACGTTGTATGTCTTGTCCTGCTTCAGCCTCGTCGTCGTACACCTTAGCGGAGCTGCTCCAACGACGGAACCGTCCATCACAGCGGAGCAGTACCCTCGGCGCCATTTCTAGAGGCCTCGGATCTTCTTCCCCGCCTCCGACAGTCACACCAGCATCATCACCATCCTCCACGTCCAACCCAATGATGCTGAGGTCCACAAGGCTATGCCAAAGAGGTTGTACACTCATCGCATCACTTTGTTACTCTTCATTCATCTCGATCCCTCAGGGATCCTTTGCTATGGAACTACTATTCGTGCAAATCTGTTAGAAGGAGTGGAGCAAAGCAAAACTGGAGGATTTTTTTCCTTTGGTGTCTCTTTCGAAGAAATAACGTAGGAATTTTATTCACTTGGTCGTCCTTTTAAAATTAATATGCACGAAGAACAGAACTAATTGCATTACTGGCATAATAAGATTCTTATTTTTTCATTTTCACATGGTTTGACTTTAATTTGACCAGGTTTCTCCATTCCTGTGTTCTTCCAATTCATGTGAGCCAAACACCCAGGTTGACTGAAATCCTATGTTTCGAAATGCTCTGTTTTGCACGTGCATTCCTATCCTATTCCTATGTTTTTCCTGTCGCTGCGTTTATAGAATCCTCCAATTCTAAGGAGCCCTTATAGATTTACTTCATTTTCAGATAGGCGTCCAAGAAAACTCTGTGTGTTATGTCCTGCTCCTGTCGTGCCGTCATCAACCCCACCTGAGGTGCACCATTGACAGAAGAGTTCACTGCAGGAGAGATCCCCCCTGTAGACTTTCTTTCACCGCCTCAGATCATCTTCCCCGTTGCCGGCAGCCACGCCAACTACATTACCATCATCGACTGAGCAGATGAACCTGAGGACTACACAGTTCCGGAAGAGAGGTCGCGGTCTTTCGTGTTTGCTTACGTTATACATCAGTTATTATTACCTGCTACTTTATCGTTCAAACTTGAGTTTTGAATTGCCCATGGGTCTCATATCGAGCCAGCAATGAATAGTATATGTCTACTATCTGGTTCATCTGGGGTCTTCTATGTAGTTCATGTTGGGTGGGCAATAAACAATAGATGATCCATTGTCTATCTTTTTAAACTGAAGCTATAATCTACCTGCTATCATTAGTTTTGGATCCATCCACTCGTTTGCTACCATCAGTCTTGATTTTTGCATGCACCCCTTAGGCCTTACAAAATCTAACTATTTTTTTATTATGCATGTCAGATATTGTACACAATTGTACTGAACATGTAGAGAAAAAGAGAAGACCATTGCGTGGGAATATAATGTCATTCAGACGCCGCTCCATGGTGGGCGAAGTGGGCCCCCCTCCTGCATTTCCAGATTGTATTCTAGAGGAAGATAACTGTTTAGATGGAGATTCAAAGGGAGCCGACCATGCCTGTTTACCACCTGAGGTGTTTGCTCTAACCTGACATGCTGATGTTGGTCATATCATGCATATGGCACCTTGCATTGCTTACATTATACATCTTATATGTCAATAGCTTAGTTTAGATATGTTTTGCGTGAATGCCACCTGTTTGGTTTCTATATCATCCCACTATTCCTAAATATTTGTCTTTTTAGAGATTTCAACAAGTGACTACATACGGAACAAAATGAGTGAATCTACACTCTAAAATATGTCTATATACATCCGTGTGTGGTAGTCCATTTGAAATCTCTAAAAAGAAAAATATTTAGGAACGGAGGGAGTATATGGGAATAATGCAATGCCATCTTCTTTAGCCAGGCATCATATACGTGAATCATGCAATGCCATCCTGTTTAGCCAGTCATCGTATATGTGAATCGTATCGTGCCATATTTTTTTCCATAATGTATTCCATTTGTCAACAATGTTTATACATTCATCTTCTCTTCCTGTGCATCAGCCATTTGAGTCGGTCATGGGAAAATCTGGAGTGAAAACAAGGTCTTCTGAGCAGTCAGTGCTACCTGCCGATGCAAATTACTTGCTGGTTACAGATAGCTCCTCAAAGGAGGATTGAGAGACAGATGCCATCTTCTTAGATTAGACATGCTTTGTGTGAATGCCTCATGTTTGCTTTCTATATCAGATATGTGAATTATGCAATGCCATGTTTTTCAGCCAGTTATCATATATGTGAATTATGCACTGCCATGGAGCCAGGCATCATATATGTGAATTATCTCATGCCATCTTTTTTTTCATTACGTATTCCATTTGTCGACAATCTGTGTATATTGAACTACTCTTCATGTGTATTAGCCATTTGAGCCGGTTATGGAAAAATCTGGAGTGAAAACAAGGTCTTCAGAGCAGGCAATGGTACCTGTTGAAGCATATATCTCGATGGTTACAGGGAGCTCCTCAGAGGAGGATTCAGAGACAGATGACCAGTCCTATATCCCACCTGAGGTGTATACTCTAAGTTGCAATGTTTATATTTCTCATATGATGCATATGGTGTCTTGCATTTCTTAGTTTAGACATCATATGCACAATATTGAATTCTATCTGCTTAGTTTAGAGATCATACATGTGAGTGCCAGCTGCTTAGTATACGAATCAATTATGTCAATTATATCATGTCATCCTGTATACTTAGACAACATGTATGTGAATTATTTCATCCCAACCTATTTTAGAAAGACATCATATAGTTTTGTCATGTCATCCTGTTTAGGTACTCATCATATGTTGAATTATGCCATTATATCCTGTTAAGTTATCCATCATATATCTGAAACTGTGTCATGCTATCATGTTTAGTTAGGCATCATATATGTGAAATTGTGTCATGCTGTCCTGTTTGGTTAGACAACATATATGTGAATTACCACATCTGTCTATCATACAATGTTTGTACGTTCAATTTCTTTTCTTGTTTATCAGCCATTTGAATTGGAGGGGGTGATGGCAGTATCTAAGGGAGCAAAAACCCGTTCTTCACAAAAGACAGTGCTACCCGTCGATGCAGATAGAACCATGGTTGTACTGGCCCACAAACTAGCCCCACCACACATAATCGAGACTCTTCCAGATTGCACACTTACACCGTTGGGCAGAGAACCAGCTACAACCCATCTAACCACAACCCCAGCGGATAGTAACCCACTTCTAGTTGACAAAGCACCATGTCCACCATAGAGTACCCCCACACAAGCAGTTTGTAAAGCTAATGCAGTGCCCAAAGCACGAAGACCACCACAGCTAACCCAAACTCCATGTTTAAAGTAGAAGAGCAACTGTTCTCAAGTCAGATTCCGTAGCTATGGTCCATACTCCTTTGTTGTTGCATCACTGTATTTACTCATACCAACTACTTTCGAATTTGAAGGATCCAATTGAAACTCCAATGACGCAACAGGTATGTTTTAAACCTATTTCTTTAACTGGATTGCTGTTCTAACTTCTTGCTCTATGTTGATTTCAGTTTAAGTTGTATAAACAGTTATGTTCTCATGTGATGCACATTACAAGTGCTGCCAATGCTGTGTAGTTTCTCACACTTATATTCTGTCTATGCTGCTGTGTCTTAAAAATATGAGTTGAATTGTGTCTCTATCTTGATTAGGGAACATAAACTAGAATGATATGGACAATACAGTGACCATAGTACATAGATATATGTTTGTTTCATGCTGTTATCCTGTCCACCTTACTACTGAACCGGTTTACCAAAATGAGTTCATATACTACAAGCTAAACCTGTGATGTGTCTGCTTGTTTCTCTTGTAGTATGCAAACAGAATATTGGAGAAGAGCACCCCACTATTGAAAGGATCGATACAGTTGACTAGAGGGGGGGTGAATAGGCAACTAACAATTTTTAAACTTTTCTTTACCAAATTAAACTTTGCAACAAGATAGGTTGTCTAGATATGCAACTATGTGAGCAACCTATATGATGCAATAACAACTAGCACATAAGCAAGCAAGGGATACAACACACACAAGCTTGCACAAGTAAAGGCACGAGATAACCAAGAGTGGAGCCGGTGGAGACGAGGATGTGTTACCGAAGTTCCTTCCTTTTAAAGGGAAGTACATCTCCGTTAGAGCGGTGTGGAGGCACAATGCTCCCCAAGAAGCCACTAGGGCCACCGTATTCTCCTCACGCCCTCACACAATGCGAGATGTCGTGATTCCACTATTGGTGCCCTTGAAGGCGGCGACTGAACCTTTACAAACAAGGTTGGGGCAATCTCCACAACTTAATTGGAGGCTCCCAACGACACCACGAAGCTTCACCACAATGGACTATGGCTCCGAGGTGACCTCAACCGTCTAGGGTGCTCAAACACCCAAGAGTAACAAGATCCGCTAGGGATTAGTGGGGGAATCAAATTTCTCTTGGTGGAAGTGTAGATCGGGGCCTTCTCAACTTATCCCGAGCAAATCAACAAGTTTGATTGGCTATGGAGAGAGATCGGGCGAAAATGGAGCTTGGAGCAACAATGGAGCTTTTGGGGGAAGAGGTAGGTCAACATTGGGGAAGAAGACCTCTTTATATAGTGGGGGGAACAATCCAACCGTTACCCCCCCCCCCCCCAAGCAGCCACGCACAGAGCGGTACTACCGCTTGGGCAGGGCGGTACTACCGCTGAGCCAGCGGTACTACCGTTCCCTCCCAGCGGTACTGCCGCGCTCACGAGGGTAGCACGGACCTGGGCCCAGAGCGGTACTGCTACCTCTAGCACTGAGTTGGTTTTCCCCGAAGAGGAGAGGATGATGCAGCAAAGTAGCGTAAGTATTTCCCTCAGTTTTTGAGAACCAAGGTATCAATCCAGTAGGAGACCACGCACAAGTCCCTCGTACCTACACAAAACGATAGCAACTCAAAACCAACGCGATTAGGGGTTGTCAATCCCTTCACGGTCACTTACGATAGTGAGATCTGATAGAGATGATAAATAATATTTTTGGTATTTTTGATAGATAGATGCAAAGTAAAAAGTAAAAGGCAAAGTAAAAACAAAGCAAGTAAATAAAGTGATAGAGATTGATATGATGAGAATAGACCCGGGGGCCATAGGTTTCACTAGTGGCTTCTCTCAAGAGCATAAGTATTCTATGGTGGGTGAACAAATTACTGTTGAGCAATTGACAGAATTGAGCATAGTTATGAGTATATCTAGGCAATGATCATGTATATAGGCATCACGTCCAAAACAAGTAGATCGAAACGATTCTGTATCTACTACTATTACTCCACTCATCGACCGCTATCCAGCATGCATCTAGAGTATTAAGTAAAAAACAGAGTAACGCCTTAAGCAAGATGACATGATGTAGAGGGATAAATTCATGCAATATGATAAAAAAAACCATCTTGTTATCCTCGATGGCAACAATACAATACGTGCTTTGCAACCCTTTTTGTCACTGGGTAAGGACACCGCAAGATTGAACCCAAAGCTAAGCACTTCTCCCATTGCAAGAACTACCAATCTAGTTGGCCAAACCAAAAAGGATAATTCGAAGAGACTTGCAAAGATAACTCAATCATACATAAAAGAATTCAGAGAAGAATCAAATATTTTCCATACATAATACTGGATCATAAACCCACAATTCATCGGTCTCAACAAACACACCGCAAAAAGAAGATTACATCGAATAGATCTCCACAAGAGAGGGGGAGAACATTGTATTGAGATCCAAAAAGAGAGAAGAAGCCATCTAGCTACTAGCTATGGACCCGAAGGTCTGAAGTAAAGTACTCACACTTCATCGAAGGGGCTATGGTGATGATGTAGAAGCCCTCCATGGTGGATGCCCCCTCCGGCGGAGCTCCGGAACAAGCCCCAAGATGAGATCTCGTGGATACAGAAGGTTGCGGCGGTGGAATTAGGTTTTTGGCTCCTCTCACGATCGTTTGGAGATACGTAGGTATATATAGGAGGAAGGAGTACGTCGGTGGAGCTTCGAGGGGCCCACGAGGTAGGGGGGCGCGCCCTCCACCCTCGTGATCGCCTCATGGCTTTCTGGACGGAGGGTCCAAGTCTCCTGGATCTTATCTGATGAGAAAATCACATTCCCGAAGGTTTCATTCCGTTTGGACTCCGTTTGATATTTTGTTTCTTTGAAACACTGAAAAAGGCAAAAAACAGCAATTCTGGGTTGGGCCTCCAGTTAATAGGTTAGTTCCAAAAATAATATAAAAGTGGAAAATAAAGCCCAATATAGTCCAAAACAGTAGATAAAGTAGCATGGAGCAATCAAAAATTATAGATACGTTGGAGACGTATCAGGCATCCCCAAGCTTAATTCCTGCTCGTCCTCGAGTAGGTAAATGATAAAAAAAAGAATTTTTGATGCGGAGTGATACTTTGGCATAATTTCAATGTAAATCTTCTTAATTGTGATATGAATATTCAGATCCAAAAGATTCAAGACAAAAGTTTATATTGACACAAAAATAATAATACTTCAAGCATACTAATCAAAGCAATCATGTCTTCTCAAAATAACATGGCAAAAGAAAGTTCATCCCTACAAAATCATATAGTTAGGCTATGCTTCATTTTCGTCACACAAAGATGTTCCCAACTTCTATACCCCGATGATAAGCCAAGCAATTGTTTCATACTTAAATAATCTTAAACTTTTTCAACCTTCACGCAATACATGAGCGTGAGCCATGGATATAGCACTATGGGTGGAATAGAATATGATGATGGGGATTGTGTGGAGAAGACAAAAAAAGGAGAAAGTCTCACGTTAACGAGGCTAATCAACGGGCTATGGAGATGCCCATCAATTGATGTCAACATGAGGAGTAGGGATTGCCATGCAACAGATGCACTAGAGCTATGAATGCTCAACAAAAGAAAACTAGTGGGTGTGCATCCAATTTGCTTGCTCATGAAGACCTAGGGCATTTGAGGAAGCCCATCGTAGGAATATACAAGCCAAGTTCTATAATGAAAAATTCCCACTAGTATAAAAAGACAACTTATGAGACTCACTACATGAAGAACAAGGTGCTACTTTGAAGCACAATATATGAGACTCACTACATGAGGAACAAGGTGCTACTTTGAAGCACAAGTGTGGAAAAAGAGATAGTAGCATTGCCCTTTTCTTTCTTTTTTTGGGCCTTTTTTTTGCCTTTCTCTTTTTTTTATTTGGGCAATGCTCTAATAATGATGATCATCACACTTCTATTGATTACAACATAAGGATTATAGCTCGAAACTTAGAACAAGATATGACTCTATATGTATGCCTCCGGCGGTGTACCGGGATGGTGCAATGAATTAAGAGTGACATGTATGAAAAATAATGCATGGTGGCTTTGCCACAAATACGATGTCAACTACATGATCATGCAATGGCAATATGACAAAATTAATGTATGTCATGATGATGATGATGGAAGTTGCATGGCAATATATCTCGGAATGGCTATGGAAATGCCATGATAGGTAGGTATGGTGGCTGTTTTGAGGAAGATATAAGGAGGTTTATGTGTGATAGACCGTATCATATCACGGGGTTTGGATGCACCGGCGAAGTTTCCACCAACTCTCAAGGTGAGAAAGGGCAATGCACGGTACCGAAGAGGCTAGCAAAGGTGGAAAGGTGAGAGTGCATATAATCCATGGACTCAACATTAGTCAAAAGAACTCATATACTTATTGCAAAAATTTAGAAGTCATCAAAAATCCAAGTACTACGTGCATGCTCCTAGGGGGATAGATTGGTAGGAAAAGACCATCGCTCGTCCCCGACCGCCACTCATAAGGATGCACAAGCCAGGTACACTTCATGTTTCAAATTTGTTACACAACTTTAACCATACATGCATGCTACGGGACTTGCAAACTTCAACTCAAGCATTCTTTGAATTCATAATTACCCAACTAGCACGACTTTGATATTATCACATCCATATCTCAAAACAATTATCAAGCATCAAACTTATCTTACTATTCAACACACTCAAAAGAAAGGTTCACATATCTTGAACACCAAGTATATTAACATTAAGCAAATTACCATGCTATTAACGACTCTCAAAATAATCTAAGTGAAGCATGAGAGATCAATAGTTTCTTTAAAACAAATCCACCATCGTTCTCTAAAAGATATAAGTGAAGCACTAGAGCAAAAATTATCACGCTCAAAAGATATAAGTGAAGCACTATGACCAAAACTATCAAGCTCAAAAGATATAATTGAAGCACATAGAGTATTCTAGAAAATTCCAAATCATGTATGGCTCTCCCAAAAGGTGTGTACAGCAAGGATGATTGTGGTAGACTAACAAGCAAAGACACAAATAATACAAGACGCTCCAAGCAAAACACATATCATGTGGTGAATAAAAATATAGCTCCAAGTAAATTACCGATGGAAGTGGACGAAAGAGGGGATGCCTTCCGGGCATCCCCAAGCTTTGACTTTTTGGTGTCCTTGGATTATCTTGGGGGTGCCATGGGCATCCCCAAGCTTAGGCTCTTGCCACTCCTTGTTCCATAATCCATCAAAAAAATTCACCCAAAACTTGAAAACTTCACAACACAAAACTCAACATAAATCTCGTGAGCTCCGTTAGAGAAAGAAAACAAAAGACTACTTCAAGGTACTGTAATGAACTCATTCTTTATTTATATTGGTGTTAAACCTACTGTATTCCAACTTCTATGGATTATAAACTATTTTACTAGCCATAGATTCATCAAAATAAGCAAAGAACACACGTAAAACAGAATCTGTCAAAAACAGAACAGTCTGTAGCAATCTGTAACTAACACAAACTTATGGAACTCTAAAAATTCTACCAAAATAGGAAGTCCTGGAAATTTTGTTTATTGAACAGCAGAAAAAAGAATCAACACAAAATCACGTTTCTGTGATTTATCATAACTAAATTCGTGCGTGCAAAGTTTCTGTTTTTCAGCAGAATCAAATCAACTATCATCGTAGGTTATCCTATAGGTTCTACTTGGCACAAACACTAATTAAAACATAAAACCACATCCAAACAGAAGGTAGATGGATTATTTATTCCTAAACATAAGCAAAAACAAAAAACACAAAATAAAATTGGGTTGCCTCCCAACAAGTGCTATCGTTTAACGCCCCTAGCTAGGCATAAAAGCAAGGATAGATCTAGGTATTGCCATCTTTGGTAGGCAATCCATAAGTGGCTCTCATGATAGATTCATATGGTAATTTTATTTTCTTTCTATGGAAGTGTTCCATACCCTTCTTTAAGGGAAATTGGAATTTAATATTCCCTTCCTTCATATCAATAATTGCACCAATCGTTCTAAGGAAAGGTCTACCAAGAATAATAGGACATGAAGGATTGCAATCTATATCAAGAACGATAAAATATACGGGCACATAATTCCTATTTGCAACAATAAGAAAATCATTAATTCTTCCCATAGGTTTTTAATAGTGGAATCCGCAAGATGCAAGTTTAGAGAGCAATCATCAAAATCACGGAAATCTAGCAAATCACATAAAGCTTTGGGAATAGTAGAGACACTAGCACCCAAATCACACAAAGCATGAAACTCATAATCTTTAATTTTAATTTTAATAGTAGGTTCCCACTCATAATAGAGTTTTCTAGGGATAGAAACTTTCAACTCAAGTTTTTCTTCATAAGATTGCATTAAGGCATCAACAATATGTTTGGTAAAGGCCTTATTTTGACTATAAGCATGAGTAGAATCTAGCACGGATTGCAACAAGGAAATACAACCGATCAAAGAGCAATTTTCATAATTAAATTCCTTGAGATCCAAAATAGTGGGTTTAGCAACATCTCGGTTTTTATTTATTTCAAATCCCATTTTCATCAATTTCATCATCAAGATCTAGAAACTCTGAATTCTTAGAGCGCCTTCTAGGTAAAGGAAGATCATATTCAGTTTCATCAAGATTCATATTGCAAAACAAAGATTTACTGGGGGACACATCAATAACTTTTAGATCTTCATCTTGATTTTCATAGGAATTGGAAGAACACGCTTTAATAAAGGCATCTTTGGAAGCACGCATCCTAGCGGTTCTTTCCTTGCACCCATCAATGGAAATTCTCATGGCTTTGAGAGACTCATTGATATCATGCTTAGGAGGAATAGATCTAAGCTTTAAAGAATCAATTTCAAGAGAAATTCTATCAACGTTCCTAGCCAAATCATCAACTTTAAGCAATTTCTCTTCAAGCAAAGCATTAAAATTCTTTTGTGAATTCATAAACTCTTTAACACTACACTCAAATTCAGAGGGCATCTGATTAAAATTTCCATAAGAGTTGTTGTAGGAATTTCCATAATTATTAGAAGGATTACTAGGATAAGGCCTAGGATTAAAATTCCCTCTATACGCGTTGTTTCCAAAACTATTCCTACCAACAAAATTCACATCCATAGATTCATTATTATTCTCAAGCAAAGTAGATAAAGGTATATCATTGGGATCAAGAGGAGTATTTTTAGGAGCAAACATCTTCATAAGTTCATCCATCTTTTCACTCAAAACATTGTTTTCTTCTATAGCATGCACTTTTTTACTAGAAGATCTTTCGGTGTGCCATTGAGAATAATTAGCCATAATACTATCAAGCAATTTGGTAGCATCCGCTAATGTAATTTCCATAAACGTGCCTCCCCCGGCCGAATCTAAAAGATTTCTAGAAGCAAAATTCAATCTAGCATAAAAAATTTGTATGATCATCCATAAATTCAAACCATGAGTAGGGCAATTGCGAAGCATTAATTTCATTCTTTCCCAAGATTGGGCAACATGCTCATGATCAAGTTGTTTAAAATTCATGATATCGTTCCTAAGAGTGATAATCTTAGCGGGAGGAAAATACTTAGAGATAAAAGCATCTTTGCACTTGTTCCAAGAATCAATACTATTTTTAGGCAAAGACGAAAACCAAACTTTATCACGATCTCTAAGTGAAAATGGAAATAATTTCAATTTGACAATATTGTTATCCGTATCTTTCTTCTTTTGCATATCACACAAATCAACAAAATTGTTTAGATGAGTAGCGGCATCTTCACTAGGAAGGCCGGCGAATTGATCTTTCATAACAAGATTCAGCAAAGCGGTATTGATTTCACAAGACTCATCATTATTAAGAGGAGCAATCGGAGCACTAAGGAAATCATTATTATTGGTATTCGAGAAATCACACAATTTGGTATTATCTTGCACCATGGCAACAAGTAATCCAACACACAAGCAAACAGAAAGGCAACGAAAAAGGCAAATGGGAAAGAGAGGAGGAGATTGGGAAAGAGAGGGCGAATAAAACGGCAAGGGTGAAGTGGGGGAGAGGAAAACGAGAGGCAAATGGCAAATAATGTAATGCGAGAGATAGGGATTGTGATGTGTACTTGGTATGGTTGACTTGCTTGCGTGAGCCTCCCCGGCAACGGTGCCAGAAATTCTTCTTGCTACCTCTTGAGCACTGCGTTGGTTTTCCCCGAAGAGGAGAGGATGATGCAGCAAAGTAGCGTAAGTATTTCCCTTAGTTTTTGAGAACCAAGGTATCAATCCAGTAGGAGACCACGCACAAGTCCCTCATACCTACACAAAACGATAGCAACTCAAAACCAACGCGATTAGGGGTTGTCAATCCCTTCACGATCACTTACGATAGTGAGATCTGATAGAGATGATAAATAATATTTTTGGTATTTTTGATAGATAGATGCAAAGTAAAAAGTAAAAGGCAAAGTAAAAACAAAGCAAGTAAATAAAGTGATAGAGATTGATATGATGAGAATAGACCCGGGGGCCATAGGTTTCACTAGTGGCTTCTCTCAAGAGCATAAGTATTCTACGGTGGGTGAACAAATTACTGTTGAGCAATTGACAGAATTGAGCATAGTTATGAGTATATCTAGGCAATGATCATGTATATAGGCATCACGTCCAAAACAAGTAGATCAAAACGATTCTGTATCTACTACTATTACTCCACTCATCGACCGCTATCCAGCATGCATCTAGAGTATTAAGTAAAAAACAGAGTAACGCCTTAAGCAAGATGACATGATGTAGAGGGATAAATTCATGCAATATGATAAAAAACATCTTGTTATCCTCGATGGCAACAATACAATACGTGCTTTGCAACCCTTTCTGTCACTGGGTAAGGACACCGCAAGATTGAACCCAAAGCTAAGCACTTCTCCCATTGCAAGAATTACCAATCTAGTTGGCCAAACCAAAAAGGATAATTCGAAGAGACTTGCAAAGATAACTCAATCATACATAAAAGAATTCAGAGAAGAATCAAATATTTTCCATAGATAATACTGGATCATAAACCCACAATTCATCGGTCTCAACAAACACACCGCAAAAAGAAGATTACGTCGAATAGATCTCCACAAGAGAGGGGGAGAACATTGTATTGAGATCCAAAAAGAGAGAAGAAGCCATCTAGCTACTAGCTATGGACCCGAAGGTCTGAAGTAAACTACTCACACTTCATCGGAGGGGCTATGGTGATGATGTAGAATCCCTCCATGGTGGATGCCCCCTCCGACAGAGCTCCGGAACAGGCCCCAAGATGGGATCTCGTGGATACAGAAGGTTGCGGCGGTGGAATTAGGTTTTTGGCTCCTCTCACAATCGTTTGGAGATACGTAGGTATATATAGGAGGAAGGAGTACGTCGGTGGAGCTTCGAGGGGCCCACGAGGTAGGGGGCGCGCCCAGGGGGGCGCGCCCTCCACCCTCGTGACCGCCTCGTCGCTTTCTTGACGGAGGGTCCAAGTCTCCTGGATCTTATCTGATGAGAAAATCACGTTCCCGAAGGTTTCATTCTGTTTGGACTCCGTTTGATATTTTGTTTCTTCGAAACACTGAAAAAGGCAAAAAACAGCAATTCTGGGCTGGGCCTCCGGTTAATAGGTTAGTCCCAAAAATAATATAAAAGTGGAAAATAAAGCCCAATATAGTCCAAAACAGTAGATAAAGTAGCATGGAGCAATCAAAAATTATAGATACGTTGGAGACATATCAGGTACTACCGCGGGAGTACGGGCGGTACTACCGCTTGGAGCGGTACTACCGCCGCTACTGCCGCTACTAGTATCGCAAAACTCGACACGAAAAACAGGGGTCTCGAGTCGAGGCGGTAGTAGCCCGGAACCATAGCGGTACTATGGCCGAAGACAGCAAGCAGTACTACCGCTTGACGTGCTTCGGCGGTACTACCGCTGAGGACCGCGGTACTACCGCTGGGACAGGTCAAGGCAGGCAAGGAGAGGAAAGGTAGCTCCAATGAAGCGGAATGGAACGTTGGGTGTGATAAGGATGTGTACGTGTTGATTCCACCCTAGCCTTACCAAAGCGGATCCCCTCTTGATAGTACGGTGACTCCTACGAAACTAGTCCACCAACAGAGAAACGAAGGAGCTACACCGTCTTGAATAAAAACACCGAGGGGATGGAATCGTCTCGTACCAAAGGATGAATCTCTGAAAATCTCAACGCACATTAGTTCACAAAAGCATTGTCATCAATCATCAAAACACCTTGGGGATAAATATGCCCTTGCAATCTCCCTCTTTTTGGTGGATTGATGACAATACGGGATTTGCACAAACGGGGAAAGACATAGGACATGCGCAAAACCCCACCGTCCTAAAATGTAGATGGGCTCCCCCTAGATGTGTGCTATCTAGATAAGTGCTTTGGACTGCACAGCACACATACTAGGATCAGCGCTCCCCCTACATTTTAGAGACCAACAACCTAAGCAGGGTATATGAGAGCAAAATAAATAACAGGATAGGCATGCAACTCATAAGCTAGATAGACATAGATAAAGATAATCTAAAGATAATCTAAAGATAAGGTAGCATATGTCTCACACCATATGTCTGGAACTTAGGTCTCACTGACACAAAACCAAACAAAGCAAACGGTGAGAAAACACAAACACACCACACAGAAGACGGAAGACACAAATCCCTAAACTCTCTCCCCCTTTGGCATCGAGACACCAAAAAGGAGAGGGAGTGTTGCTACGGCTCCAGGTGATAGCAAGTGAGGGTCACAAATATCAGATCTCAGCGGGATCGTCTTCGCCATCGTCATCAGTCAGGAACTGCTCGGCATCAGAATCGGTCCACGGGCAGTGCTGCTGAATCCACTCCTCCTCCTCAGTAAGCTGGTCCTTAGATCCACCGATAACTGTGGCACCCAACTGACGCATGAGCTCCTTGTGATGACCTCGGGCCTTCTTCTCAGCCACATGAGTCATTTACTGACCATGAGACTCCAAGTAGAACAGCTTCTTCATCTTGAGCTTGAGCTTCTTTGCCCAAGAGAGCTCTGCCCCAGAAGGCTCATAGTCATCATCATCCTCAGCCTCGGCCTCCTCCTCGGTCTCCATGGCAGCAGCAGACGAAGGACCTCCAGATTTAGGGACCTGAGTGCCCCAGTTGTCCTTCTTCCTCAGACGCTTGATCTCATGAGAGACCAACTCTCCAGTCTCTAGCATCACCTTGGGATAGACATGATCCCAGGCCTTCTCAATAAGCAGCATGATGAACGGACCATAAATCGGGCACTTGCGCTCAGAGATAGCAGATAAGAGCTCAGACCACATAACATGAGAGATATCCAGGGACTCGCCGGTGTTTTCTTCCTTCTCACGCTGGCAGAAGAGAAGCATGTCCACGAGATAAGAATGAACCATATCCAGATTCCCGATGCAAGGGAAAAGAGTCTCACGGAAGACACGGTGAAGAATGTCCAGAAAGGCAGGCAGCTCATATGTTTCCTTCTTCGTCTCAGGGTTGATCTTCAGAGTGCAGTAGGGCCAGAGTGCTTGCTTGTGAGTGGAGGTGGTGTTGCGGTGTGGCGAAAGCCGACAGGAGACGCAAGCCCGTGATCTTCCACCCCAATCAACTCCATGAACGCCTTCCACTTGACAGAAAGCAACTTGCCATTGGTCATCTAAGTCAGTGTCCTGTCCTCGTCAGTCCCGAGATGAACCGTGGCATAGAATTGGGCCACAATGTCAGCATCATAATCTTTGTTGAATTGCATGATACCAAGAATGTTCAGTTGAGTGCACATCTGAAGAGCTTCACCAAAGTATTCAGGATCCTTCTCCATATGGTCGGTGTCGATGGAGTGCACGTTAACATAGAGGTTCTTCTTGGCCTTGAGCACATCAAAGAATATGGCAAACTGAAACCTGTTCCAGAACGGACGGTTGACCAAAGTGGGATCTTGGTCTGCCTCATAGGGGTTGCGGCGACGCCTTGCCCAGAACTCCTTGGCTTGCATTTCCGGCATGGTTTTGCCAGATTGCTTCGGCTTGACAGCAGACTTCTTCTTGAGTTGAGGTGGAGGTGGAGCACTTGAGGAACCTCCTGCAGACTCAGTTGTGCAGTAACGCTTTGACGTGGCACGACCGGGGTTGATACGCCGAGCCTGATGCTCAGGATGTTCATCACCTGGAACCACACACAAGAACACACAAAACAACCAGAAAGAACGAGCATAAGCCACCAAACACAACAAAAGGATCACTGAGAGGTAAGAGTATGATGGAACTTGGTAGAGGGCGGTAGTACCGCGACCTGGGAGCGGCAGTACCGCTCCAAGCGGTAGTACTGCTCCAGAGGGAGTGGTAGTACCGCTCGAGATGGGGAAACAGCGGTTTCCTACTGCCGTGGTCAGATCCGGCACTACCGTCCTACCAAATACAAAAATACTTCTACCAACCACTAATCCAAACTGCCTAGATGCCTTTTCCATCCTACTCAAGCCTAGATTTGGCCAAAAATCTAGAGATGCAACCACTATTGCCCCTAAGATGCTAGATTGGAAATCTAGATAAGAAGAGAGAGGGAACGGGGGCAATACCGGCATTCATGGCAAGAGGACAAGGTGGGGATCGACTCCACCGAAGGGAATGGAGAGGGACACCCCGGAGAAGGAGATCCACCAGAGCCCTCCCACGGCGCCAGTTGCTGGAGAGACGAGACGGAGCGAGGGGGCGAGCAAATGGGTATGGGGAAGGTAAACCTCCCCCTGCCCACGACATAACCCCCTGACCCCGCCCCGCAGCGGTAGTACCGCGCTAGTGAGCGGTAGTACCGCTTAAAGCGGTACTACCATGCACCACCAGCGGTAGTACCACCCAGCAACAAAAAGGCACTAGGCAGAACGGCTAAGCTCAAAAAGAAACGGAGAAACACAGCCAAGAAGGAGGAAAGACAACATGGCCACAAACACACTAACAAAGGGCCAAAACACACCTCTTCGAGAGAGGGCGGTGGCCGAGGCCACCTATGTTTGAGTCAAGAGGTATGGCGTCGCGAAGATTTTAACCTTGGACCCATGACCAAAACTCGTCCTTGAAGCACAAGTACCATAAAAAATGGTTAAAGTGAAAGACTAGATCAATTTATGCATAATGGGGGGAGGGAGAGTTCATTGAGAGAACAACACTCCCCCTATGTCCATTCCTACATCTAAACTAGATAACAAGTTGAGTGAGGTGGTGTGTGCAAGGGTTCAAGTCACATTGCTCGAATCAATGATATTTAGCTCATGCCTTAACTCGCGAAATCTTGCTTCATCCAAGGGCTTCATGAATATATATGCAAGGTTATCATGAGTGTTGACATACTTGAGCTCGATCTCCACTCGCCTAATGTGATCCCGAATGAAATGATACCGAATCTCAATATGCTTCGTCTTGAAGTGTTGCACCGGATTGAGAGAAATCTTGATGGCACTTTCATTATCACACCAAAGAGGCACTTTGTCACAAATGACACCGTACTCCTTTAAAGTTTGCCTCATCCATAAGAGTTGTGCACAACAACTACCGGCCGCCACATATTCCGCTTCGCTGGACGAGAGACACACACACAACTTTGCTTCTTGGAAGACCAACTCACCAAAGAGCAACCAAGAAATTGGCACCCTCCAGAAGTGGACTTCCTATCCACTTTGTCTCCCGCCCAATCGGAATCCGTATATCCTTCAAGCTTGAAGTTTGCTCCTCTTGGGTACCATAAGCCAAAGTTTGGGTATGAGCCAAATATCGAAAGATTTGCTTGACTGCCACATAGTGGCTTTCCTTTGGTGCGGCTTGAAACTGTGCACATATTCCCACACTCAACATGATATCCGGTCTAGATGCACAAAGGTAAAGCAAGGAGCCAATCATGGAGCGATATACCTTTTGATCCACCACTTTACCACTGGGATCAATGTCAAGTTGGCATTTGGTAGGCATTGGAGTAGAAGCCGGCTTGACATCACTTAGCTTGAATCTTTTTAGCATGTCTTGAGTGTATTTGGCTTGGTTGATGAAGGTACCTTCTCTTCTTTGTTCGATATCAAAACCAAGGAAGAACTTCAACTCTCCCATCGAAGACATCTTGAACTTAGAGGTCATGAGTGCGGAAAATTCTTCATTGAAAGCTTTGTTAGGGGAACCAAAGATAATGCCATCAACATATAGTTGGCATACAAATAACTCCCCTTTGACATTCTTAGTAAAAAGAGTGGGATCAATTTGCCCCACCTCAAATCCATGATCTTGTAACAACTCGGTAAGGTGGTCATACCACACATGTGGGGCTTGTTTAAGGCCATAAAGTGCCTTATCGAGTTGATACACATGATTCGGGAAGTAGGTATCCTCGAACCCGGGGGGTTGCTTGACATAGACCAACTCATTAATAGGACCATTAAGAAAAGCACTTTTCACATCCATTTGTTGCAACTTAAAGTTGTGATGGGAAGCATAAGGAATCAACAAATAAATGGATTCAAGGCGAGCAACGGGGGCAAAGGTTTCACCGTAGTCGATACCCTCGACTTGGGAGTAGCCTTGTGCTACCAATCTTGCCTTGTTGCGAATGACGTTCCCATGAGCATCTTGCTTGTTCTTGAAAATCCACTTGGTTCCAATGACGTTGTGGTTCCCCGATGGCCTTGGCACCAATCTCCACACCTTGTTGTACTCGAAGTTGTTGAGTTCTTCATGCATGGCATTGAGCCAATCCGAATCTTCGAGCGCCTCATAGACCTTTTGGGGTTCAACACAAGAGACAAACGCATGATGTTCACAATAGTTTGCTAATTGTCTACGAGTGCTTACCCCCTTTCTTAGGCTTCCAACCACATTCTCCATGAGATGACCTTTGGTGGTGAGCTTGGAAGCAATCTTCACGGCATGACTCTCTAATTCCTCCTTGGATGTGGAAGGAGGAGGGTTAACTTGATTATCTTGAGCGCCATCTTGAGCTTGTTCTTGATCATGAGCTTGCTCATGATCTTGAACTTGCTCGAGGGGGAGAACTTGACCTTGGGCATCATTTGGAGGTTCATCACCATCTTGAGGTCGATCTTGCCCTTGCTCTTGTTCACGAGATTGAGGGCCTTCACTTTGTTCTTTGGAAGCGGGTGGGTCTTGGGGAGGTGATGGCTCCACTTGAATGGAGCATTGTCCTTCTCCTTCGGCCACAAGGGGTTCCTCAATGGGTAGAATATGACCAATACCCATTCTTCTTATGGCTTGGGGAGGAATTTCATCACCTACATCACAAGTACCACTTTGCTCCACTTGGGAGCCATTATGTTCGTCAAACTCCACGTTACACGTCTCCTCAATGAGTCCGGTGGACTTGTTGAGGACACGGTAAGCATGAGAGTTTGTAGCATAACCAACAAATATGCCCTCATAAGCTCTAGCCTCAAATTTAGACAAACGGACACCTTTCTTGAGAATGAAACACTTACGCCCGAACACCCGGAAGTACTTGAGATTGGGCTTGTTACCGGTGAGTATTTCATAAGGAGTCTTGTTCAAGCCCTTGCGGAGATAGAGCCGATTGGATGCATGACATGCTGTGTTGATGGCTTCGGCCCAAAAGTTGTATGGAGACTTGAACTCCGCCATCATGGTCCTTGACGCATCCATCAACGTCCAGTTCTTCCTCTCCGCAACACCATTTTGTTGAGGGGTATATGGTGCAGCATATTGATGCTTGATCCCCTCATCACTAAGAAACTCATCCAAGGTGTAGTTCTTGAACTCGGTGCCGTTGTCACTTCTTATTGTCAAGATCTTTGCATTATGTTGACGTTGAGCTTCATTTGCAAAGTCGATGACGGTTTGTTGAGTCTCGCTCTTCCTCTTGAAGAAATATACCCAAGTGTATCTTGAATAATCATCCAAAATCACCAAGCAATATTTTCTACCTCCAAGACTATCAAACGATGGTGGCCCAAAGAGATCCATGTGAAGGAGCTCCAAGGGTCTCTTTGAGTAGATGATAGTCGTGGGAGCATGAGCCGTTTCATGAAGCTTTCCTTCAATACAAGCACTGCAAGCACGATCTTTGGCAAAACTAACATTTGTTAGTCCACGGACATGGTCCCCCTTGAGAAGACTTTGCAAAGATCTCATATTGACGTGGGCTAAACGGTGATGCCAAAGCCATCCCACGTCAACTTTAGCCATTAGGCATGTCACGGTCTTAGTGGGTCGCTCCTAAAAGTTAATCACATAGAGACCGTTCTCGACATGCCCAACAAAGGCTACTTTAAGAGTCTTGCTCCACAAGAGGGCCACAGTATCAATGTCAAATAAAGTGGCAAAACCCATGAGTGCAAGTTGATGAACGGAAAGTAAATTATATGCAAGGGACTCAACAAGCATGACTTTCTCGATCGTTAGATCATGAGAAATG
This sequence comes from Triticum timopheevii, assembly GCA_963921465.1. Classification (NCBI taxonomy): domain Eukaryota; kingdom Viridiplantae; phylum Streptophyta; class Magnoliopsida; order Poales; family Poaceae; genus Triticum; species Triticum timopheevii. The sequence goes on along the minus strand of OY997264.1, from coordinate 555,315,280 downwards.
ACAACCTTGCCAAGACCCAATACCTTAGAATGTGAGGCATCACCCCACTCGACATTGGTGGGCATAGATGGAATCTTTTGCACGTCCACCACCAAGTCCTTGCTCCCGGTCATATGATTTGTTGCTCCACTATCGAGCAACCATGATACCCCACCGGAAGCAAACACCTACAAGAGATCAATGCTTGGTTTTAGGTACCCATTTAGTAATGGGTCCTTTGATGTTAGTAACAAGGGTCTTAGGAACCCAAATAGACCACTCAATGTACTCATAAGAGGAACCAACAAATTTAGCATAAACATGTCCATCACTAGCACGGCACAACACATGAGAAGGGTTAAAGTCGCCGGCTTTGTTGAAGGAGGGGAGGTGGTGTTACCCTTTTTGACATTAACACCCTTCACATTGTTCTTCTTCTCCTTAGGAGCACCCTCTCCCTCTTTCACAAAGGTTTGCTTGAGAGGGGGAGGTCGTTTGGTCTTTTCGTTCTTCTTCTTGTTCTTAGACTTGGGTGCGAATCCAATTCCTTCCTTGGCAACAACTTCCTTTTGATTGCTCAAAAGGCCGTTGAGGTTCTTCTCACCTTGAATGCATGTCACAAGGCCTTTCTCAAGTTGATCCTTCAATTTGGCATTCTCCTCCACAAGATGCACATGCTCACAACACGGGTTAGTGGCATATGCATTATCAATTAATACCATATGAGGAAAGGTGGCCTTTTCCTTGGTTAGCTCAACTTGGAGTTGAGCATGAGACTCCTTGAGGTTTTCATGTGCACCCTTCAAGACCTTGTGGGCCTTGTCAAGTACATCAAACTCCTCCTTGAGTCTAGCATGATCAACCCCAAGTTTAGCCTTCTCAGAAGTTAGCACACGAGACACAACAAGAGCATGATCAAGATATTTCTTTAACTTGGCATGGTCACTGTTGTGTGACTCCTCAAGAGCCAAATGATGCCCACACTCTTCCTCAAGAGCATTGGACAGATTCGATATCTCATCGGCATAGTCACGACTATGACCTTCCATCTTAGAGGTGGTTTCTTCGTGAGCCTCGATCATGTAATTGGCTTCACCAAGTTGTTCCAAGAGAGCAACAAAGTGCTTCTTGGATTTGCCTTACTCATAAAAGACTCAAATTCATTTACTTCTTCATTAGACCCCTCACTTTCATCAATGCCATCCGTCAAAGAGGGATTAGTAATGATGGTGGTTTTGATGTTGGGGGTTACCTTTTTGGTGGCTTTAGCCATGAGGCACTTGGCGGTGATGTTCTCGTTGGGTGAATCGAAGAGAGACATCCGGGGAGATGTGGCAATGGCAACGGATGCCATGTCCATTGCTTCTCTATCTTCATCATCATCGTCATCCTCACGGTATTCTTCTTGAACCACCAACCCACGAGTAGGAGTCTTCTTGGTGAAGTTGTTCTTGTTGGGGAAGGACTTGGCTTTATCTTTTCAGATGAACTTGCCACCATTGTCTTCCCGCTTCTCGTAAGGACAATCCGCAACGAAATGGCTCACATTGCCACAGTTGAAACAAGTTCTAAGTCGTTGCTTGCCCTTGATGCCACTTGAGTTGTTCTTGTTGAAGTTGGGTCTTGAATTCTTCTTGCTCCAAAATTGTCTTGAAGCAAGAGCCATGTGCTCATGATTGATTATTTCGTATCTTCGGGGTTGCTCTCCTCATCCTCCTCTTCTTCCTCTTCTTCCACAATAACCTTGGCCTTCAAGGCAAGGTTGGGCTTCTTTGCCCTTTGAGAATGGAGCACCGCATTGTCGGCGGTCTTGTCCAAGATGCTCATTGCAACGAACTCATCCAACACTTCGCTTGAGGTCATGGAGTGGAAGTCCGGTCTTTGACGAATGACGGAGGACATGGCCTTGTTGTAGGGCATCATTGCCTTGAGGAACTTGCGCTTGATCCAATTGTCATCCGTGTCCTTGCTCCCATGATCTCGGAGTGAGACCGCGAGTTTGGTCACTCTTCGAAAGAGCTCACGAGGTTCTTCATCTTCTTTCATTGCAAACTCATCGGCTTCATCTTGCACCACTTCATAGTTGGAGCGTTGAATGCTAGCACTTCCTCGATAGAGAGACACAACGCATTGCCATGCGTCTTTGGCCATGGCATGGGGTCGAAGATGAGGGAGATCTTCGGGAAGGATTGCATCTTGGATGATGAAGAGAGCACTCTCATTGAATTGATTATCCACCACTTCTCTCGGGGTGAAGTTGCTTCGGTCATGTGGATAGAAACCTTCTTCAATGATTCTCCAAAGGTTAGTATTCACATGATTTAAATGACGCTTGAAGTGATACACCCAAGAATCAAAATCCTCATTTTTCACAATCCTAGGAGGAGGACCGGCATGATTTAAATGAGTAGAGGGAATCGGTCCTCCATAAATTGGAGGTTCCACATGGGCAAAGATGTCGGTGCCATTTCTACCACTGGTAGAAGGACCCTTCTCACTATTAGCTTCCCCCTTGTCGGAGTTAGCATCCATCACCTTTCCTGTGCAACAGTAAGCGCTGGAGGATTTAAGCACCAAACAAGAGAAAGTTAATAAGCTTGCTAAGCATCTTGCCAGCATTATGGGTACCCGGGATATTGTTTCTTGAACTCTTCTGAAGTGGTTTCAGTTCTGAACTTGTTTTGCTGCGGCGTTTATATGCTGCTTGTTCCCTATATTTGCACTGGTGGCGAACTTTGATGCCCAGTGGATGTAATATGTGTAATAGCCGTGATAGCCTAGCATAAGTTGCTTGCTTATTTATTTCCTTGTTGTCTTGTTTATTTGTTTGCTTGTAGTCAATGCAGTTCTTTTTCCACGGTTTGCTAGTGGCTGCAATAACCTAATTTTTAAAACTAGGCCACAATAACCATGGGCTAATATTTACTGTAGTGACACTGGGCCTTCTACGGGCCGTAGAAATAGTGGGCCTTCTACGGGTCGTAGAAACAATGGGCCTTCTACGGGTCGTATCATCAATAGGCCTTATACGGGCCGTATGATCGATTGGCCAGACATGGGCCAATAACAGGCCGCATTATGGCCGTGAACGGGCTAGAGTTGGAATAGTCCGTTCATGGGCCGACCATAACGGGCCATCGTTAATAGGCCGTATTTGATGATGCTATGAAAACGGCCCAACGTATTAACGGACCACAAACGGGCCGACTGTAACCACAGGCTGAATTTGGCCCACAAGCAGAAAATGAGAGTAACAGGCCGTAAGTAAATGAATGCTGGAAATGAGCCGAAGAATAAATGGGCTCTGAGAAGGCTGAAAGATAACGTGGGCTGGAAACGGCCCAATGGAATAACGGGCCGTTAATGGGTATAAAGTGATACACTGTTCATTACGGGACAGTTTCACCACAGGCCGTTAATGGGTGTAAAGTGATACACTGTTCATTACGGGCCAGTTTCACCATGGGTCGTTAATAGGCCAAGAGTTACATAGGGCCTCATATGGGCCGAAAGATGTCATGGGCCAGAAGTGAAAACGGGTTGGAATCATATTGGATGGCCCAGATGACGCTACTGGGCCTAATTCGGATAGGGCGTAACGGGCCTTGGGTTAGCGGGTTGTAAATGGGCTATATGCGAACATGCCGTTAACAGGCTTTCCATGGGCCGGCCCGCCACCTTTTGACCAAGTCAAACGGGCCGGCCTTTTCATAGGAATGGGCCTCTGTTGGGCCGTACCACGTGTCGACGTATCATAGGCGCCTTCTGTCCAATGAGTGGATGACATCTGTCCCAACGATGAGCCGACACGTATTTCCTCCAGCCAATGATGATTTTACACGTGGAAAATCCCCATTGGTCGGGGTTGTTAATGGGTTATCGGATCCAAAACCCGACCCGATAGCTTAACGGCATTCCATTACGGTGGATGCCACGTGTCGGTCACCCTTGACGAAAGCACTTCTGTGACGCGCGATTTATCGTCATGGAAGTGGACACTTCCGTGATGATAATTTTGGTAATGTCATGGAACACTTCTACGACAGCACAGGTATGACTATCTTGATTCTGTCATAAAATCGTCATGGATGTACATGCATGACAAAAAACATGACCTACTGTGACAAACACGTATTATCACGGAAGTGTATTTTTTTGTAGTGCTCCTCACATCGCCGATCTCCCGCGAACAACGAAGACCCTTGAATGGCGATCTCCCGCGAACAGCGAAGACCCGTGAATGATGATCTCCCGCGAACAACACCTCGTGTTTCCCTCGAACGGTTCGTCCAAGTACCACAGATGTGATGCCTCCAATGTATCCACACGTGCGGGATGCAGCGGCGGGCGGCGGACTGCTAGGTCCGGTCGCACGTCATGGGCATGGGGAGTGGCGGCGGCTATCGAGGGTGGGAAAAGATCAACCCTGAGAGGTGCGCCCACTCCCCTTTATATAGACCTCCGAGGTGGGCTCAACACTTGAGCCCACTAGGAGTCTGCGTCCATTTTCCACTTAGATCCAATCTGAATGGGCTGCAGCCCCTTAAGTGTGCGACCCTATAGGTTCACGTACACATGGACACGACCAAGTCGATAGTTGGTAGCGGCTCCTAGCAGAACGTGCCAACTCCCATGTGTGCATAAAGTCATTTGACGAACCTCGACAATGTGTCATATGCAATATTCCTTTTGCCTCACGATATTTGTTGTCGAGCTCAAGGCGAGTACTTGTCACCCTTGTGATAGCTCGACCTCTCTTCTCGAAACCGTGTTACAGATTCCCGAATTGGGTTAACACTTAACCCAAGTCGCATGGCCATGCTTTTTGAATCTGATCACTCGAGAAGGCCCAGAGTATATCTCTCCAAATAGGAGGGGCAATTCCCATCTTGGTCAACCATGTCTCACGACTCACCCGAAAGCTACCTTTATAACTACCCAGTTACGGAGTAGCGTTTGATAGACCCTAAGTGAGTCGATCCTCATCCCAAGAACATGTGAGGACCTCATGTCTAGGACATGGCATAGACATTGTACTTGAGACTAACAGATGACTATATCTCGCCGCGTCTCAAAGTGGGTCTGTCCGACTCGGTGATCTCCATCCCCGAGTCCATACTATCGGTTTAGCATCTCCATGCACATGACTTGTGAAACATAGTCATCAACTGAGTCGTATACTAGTCAAGGATATGTGTCCGCATAACCTTATCAACTAGGGACCATTAGAACAATCATCATACAATGCATAGTTCCACAAACAAGTCACATACTTATTCATAAGCATTTCCCGACGTCTACTTATATTACCAATTATTTGACACTCATCACAAGACAAGACAAAGTTATGAGCATCTTTAAAGAGAGTAGGCCAATAAAAACTAGTATATTGTAATACCTTGTGTGCAGTTGTATCTCCAGTATGGTGTCCTTCGTAAGCCTCAGAGTGACACTTGCGTATAATTTGTTCATGTTCATGCTCAGGTACACAACGTCTAATAACACCATCTACTCCTTCTCTATAAAGGTGTGGGTCATCCCAGAAGTAATGTCTTAAGTCATAGATAAACATTTTCTTTTGTTGGTATGTAGAACTACGTGGTATAAATTTAGCAACAATATAATTAGCATAGTCTGCATACCATGGGGTACTACGAGAAGCATTTATAACAACTAATTATTCATCAGGAAAACTATCATCAATAAGTAGTGGGTCATCAAGAATATTTTCTAATCTAGAAAAGTTATCTGCTACGGTGTTCTCAGCTTCTTTCCTATCAGTAATATGTAAATCAAATTCTTGCAGCAAAAGAACACACCTAATGAGTCTAGGTTTAACATCTTTCTTTTTCATTAGGTATTTAATAGCCGCATGTTTTTTCGAGATTTTGAAAAAAAATCTGACTTCCAAAAAATGTTGACGAATTCAAAACAACTCTTGAGTTAAAAAATATTCAAAATTGCAAAAGAATGAACATTTTTAAGTTTAATGTTTTTTTATTTTTAAACAATTGTTTATGAGGATTTTTTAATAATGAACAAATTTTTAATTAGATGAACATTTTCGAACTTGATGAACACATTTTTTATTCAAGAACATTTTTTAGAAAATGGATGAACACATTCTGAATTGGATAAACATTTTTTGAATTTTATTGACAAATTTTGAACTTAATGAACACTTTTTAAAATCGATGAACAAATTTCAAATATGATGAACATTTTTTAGTTTGATGAACTAATGAACATTTCTTAAATTCGATGAAGAAACTTTTAGTTCGATGACCAATTTTTGTATTAATTCTATCCAGTTATTTGAGAGGGTACTTCTCTAGGGAAAAATATGATTAATTATAAAATAAGCTTAGGAGGTTAAGCATTTTTTTTAGTTTAGTAAATAATTTCTACTTTACTTTCGTTCAGTGAATTGTTGTTAGATTTTTGTTGGATTTTTAAATATATTTTTATTATAAACTATTTATTTATTTTAGGGACAATTATTTTTTACATTTTTGTGCGGTGATTATTTTTGTTTTTATACATTTTTAGGGTACTAATTTTATTTTTATACATAAACAAGGGTTTTCTATTTCATTTCAGCTGACACAAAATGGGCCTCATAGCGGGCCACAAAGCCCTACCCGAATGATACAACACGAGCACAAGGAAGGTGCTATATAAACTCGCATAACTCTTCGTGCCGAACCCTACTGCCCTTCCGAAGCCTCTCCCAAACCCTCCCGCCGCCGCCGCCGCCGCCGCCGCCCGCCACCGAACAGCAGCCATGCCGCCCAAGCTCGACCCGTCGCAGGTGGTGGAGGTCTACGTCCGGGTGACCGGAGGCGAGGTCGGCGCGGCGTCTTCGCTTGCCCCCAAGATCGGCCCCCTCGGTCTCTCCCCCAAGAAGATCGGTGAGGACATTGCCAAGGAGACGGCCAAGGACTGGAAGGGCCTCCGCGTCACCGTCAAGCTCACCGTCCAGAACCGTCAGGCTAAGGTCTCCGTCGTCCCTTCCGCCGCGGCGCTCGTCATCAAGTCCCTCAAGGAGCCCGAGAGGGACAGGAAGAAGGTGAAGAACATCAAGCACAACGGCAACATCAGCCTCGACGACGTCATCGAGATCGCCAAGATCATGAAGCCCAGGTCCATGGCCAAGGAGATGGCCGGGACTGTCAAGGAGATCCTCGGCACCTGCGTCAGCGTCGGCTGCACCGTCGACGGGAAGGACCCCAAGGACCTGCAGACGGAGATCGACGACGGCGAGGTCGAGATCCCCTCCGCTTAAAGGTATAACCGAGAGCTTTTCTTGCATTACTGATGTTGCAATGCAATGTTGGATTATTACGGCTTTGATGAGTCCATTCTGGTATTTTATTGCGACCGGTAAAATATGATGAATACAACCCGCTACAAGTAATTTCCCCTTATAGTATTAAGTTAATTGCAAATTATGTTGTGTAAATGGACAAAAAATTCAACAGTGCTGTTTGTACTGCTATGCCGACCTGTTTGTTTCATACGATCATCTATTGCAAATTTGTTTATATGGTCTGTTGAAATAGTTTGTGGAGACATGAGTTTCTATTGTGGTATTAACAGGGCAACAAGTTCTGTTTTGTGTTTTGATCTCTAAGTAGTTCATTAGTTCTCTTTCAATCTTGAGTCGAAGTAAGATTTTTGTTTACTATAACTAGGCCTGGTTAATCACTGATTCACTGTTACTCTTTTGTTTATAGAGTATGTAATTGTATATGCTAACTTTAGATTTTTTTTCTGTAGTGAATGTACCTATACCTATCATATGCACTTTGTGATATTGTTTGAGTGATAAGTTGCTCCTAAATTTACCATCCCAGCAGTTCCTTATTTTCTGACTCGCAGGATAAATAGGGGCAGATGTTTTTTTATTCGTTGCAAAATTCTATTGTATGGAACTGATGTGCTTGTTCTCGGAGATGTATCTTTGTTTTGCGCTAGCATATGTATCTTGCAGATTACTTGGTATTTGAATGTTTGTCTTGAATCATGCCCCTGCCATCTAGATTGTTATTTGAATATTGGTACGTTCTAGTGGCCTAATTTTGATCCATGGATTCTCCCCATCCTTAATCAGTTTCTTGCTTTCTTAGAAACGAGCCATAAATTCCATCTCACCAATTTGATGAATTTTTAAATTGCAGGCCTGATGTTGAGGTGATTATCATCCGATGATATGGAAGTCATACCCTGTTGCAAATGTTGCTTATGTACCTCCCAAACGATGTGATCCCTCCTCTTTTTGTCATATTTTAGCAGTAATCCTGTGAGACCTCTTGTTACTACTGCATATTTGGTCTTTGCAATGTAGTTTGTGCACTTGGGTTAACTTAATCTATACCATTCAGTGGTTGAAAGTTTGTTCTTCCATGTCATTTCCTTGTGTGTGTGGGATTCAGTTAACTGAATGATGCCGATGGTTCTGTGAATGATGCAGTTCTTCTCAGCTTCTGGGAGGGCTCTTTGCTTCCTAAAGCTGAAAGACAAAGGAACCCTGACCATTCTCAAAATACCCTGGCAGTGCATTCGCATGAGCTTTCAGTTCCTCCTATCATCTGCTAGAGTTGCTCCTATCATGAGCGAAGGGCAGGGCAAATCCTTGTTGTGGGATGGACGAGACCATAGAGGTGGGTGACGAGAATTGGCTGGATGCGTCTTCAGCATGCATCTGGTCGGTGCCTGCTGCACATCCTCTTCCTCCCATTCGGTGGCCGCCTGCTGCACATCTTCCTCTTCCTCCCATTCGGTGATTTTGTATGTGCTTATTGCCATCAATTTGGTGCGGCAAGGTGTGCATTAAAGCATTGTTACGTAAGAACAGGGCGTTGCGCGCGGCCTGGGCTGGGCTGGGCTGACCAACATTTCCCTAGGAAATGTGTGTTCCATCATTTCTTCGATACGACTGGCTGAAGCTAAGTTTCGTTTCGAAAACAACATTTTTTGCCTTTTATAAGAAGCACAAGCCATATGCAGCCATGTTACGTATAATGAATGAGTGCAATGATATGATCTGATGACGACTTGATGAGATGAAACAAATGAGCTCTAGGGCATATGTCTGTCACCAAGGGTGTCCACTAATGTACAATCAACTAAGGGAGCGGCTGAAAATTAATTTTGGGTTAGTTGACGGACCCAGAATCATTTCAGTTGCCCGCACCCAAGGCCAAGGCCGGGGCGTGGGAAAATTTTCTTGCAGCTAAATGCTAGGTCCATTGGAATGAAACCATTCCATTCCGTGACAGTTGGTTCCTCAATCAAACACACCCTAAAGTATTAGTCTGCAAGGGACCTGTATCATGTTGTCTCAACTTTACATTTAGAAGTGCTTATTTTTGGGCGGGGGCTTGGCTCTAATCCTCGTTCCGTCACTAGAAGGCCTCACATTTTTCTGGCCTTTACGGAAGCACATCTACATGTGCTCGAAATATTGCACATCTAAATCCTATGTCATTGATTTTACGCTAAGATTCGTGCAAACATTTTCCTTTTTTTTTCTGATTTGATTGAGTCACTTAGATGTGCAATAACTAGGGCACGTGAGACATAGCTTTCCTCCTACCCGCAAAAGAATAAGACAGCTTTCTTCCAACCATACAACTCCCCCCCATTCCGCTATTTCCTAAGTGTTCTTAGAATGCCATAATTTTTTTCACTACCATGGTTTAACTACGCCTTTTTATACTGAAAATTTTATAAATAAAAATTAAAATAAACAATGACAAAATTTGCACACAATTGGCACTGATTTTTTGATTTTTTTAAATATGCAAGAATAAGCATATAACAACATCAGTTTCGCAAAATATGATGTTTTCAAGAAGGAATTAATTGATGGCATTATTATTACCTGAAATAGAAAAATAAAAAGTATTATAAAGAAAAATGAAGTAGTGGCATTGGTATTACCCTTAGAGAAGAAAGGACATGAAAAGGAAATAAAAAATTTCAAAATAGTAAATTTTCATAAGAAATAATGAACTAGTACCATTGATAATAATAAAAAACAAATACAAAATGAACTAGTAGTGGTAATAAATACAAAATGAAAATAATAAAGTTTTCAAAGAAAAAAAATGAAATAGTGGTAATACCAATGAACTAGTAGTTTCTAAGAAGGAATAAATTAGTGGCGTTGATATTACACTTCTTAAAAACATAAAAATAAATCAAATAACAACAAAATTTGCACACAATTTAAACGGAAATTGTTGTTTTTGAAAATATGCACTAATAAGCATATACCAGTCAAAGTTTCGCAAAAAAACATGTTTTGTAATAACGTATTAATTAGTGGCATTGGTATTACCATTGAAGAAGAAAGAAAATGAAATAAAAGTAAAGCTAAATCAAAAATGAAGAAAAGGAAGAATGGATTAGTGATGTTGATATTATACTCAAAGAAGAAAGACAATGATTAAGTAAAAAAATCAAAATAATAAATTTTTGTAAGAAAGAATGAATTAGTGACATTTGTATTACCCCTTAAGAATACAAAAATGAAATAAAAACAAAAACAGTCAAAATAATAAAGTTTTTGTCGGGTGGTAGGTGCGACATATGCCAAGGGATGGCTAATCATTGTGGGAGCTAGTAAGACGTCGCCGGTGCGTGGAAACGGGATGAGGTGAAGACATGCACGCTGGCGAATCCTACTCAAGTTCGGAGCTTTCCTAGGAGATAACACCCCTAGTCCTGCTCCGCGGGGTCTCCGCGTGATCACTAAATCAACATGTAGCTACAAGTTGCTCCTTGAGCTGTTCGGCTAGAGGATGGAGAAGGGCAATGTTAGCTCTACTCCTCTCTATCTCTCTACGTGTGTGTGTGTGTAACTCTAAGAGATCAACCCTTTGCATGGGTGTCCTGGGGGGTTTATATAGGCCTACCCCCCAGGGGGTACAATGGTAATCCGGCCGGGTGTAGGCCCAAGCCGTCAGTGTCTGTGGCGGCCGGCTTCTCCGCTGGCCGCTGGGGCCCGCCACTTGGTGGGTCCCGCCGGCTGCCGGGCTCTCGGCCGACAGGTTGGGCCCACTGCTTTTGGGTCATGTCGGCTGCTCATCACTGTAGCCTTGCCCCTGATGATGATGGCTTGGTCGGGACGAGCGTGGCTACAGTGCCGCCGCCTGGCGGGCGTTCACTGTAGCCACACCCCGTCTTATCTAGTTAATGGCGCATAAACTTCTAGGGGAGGGGAGGGCCGACTGCTGGGAGCCGGCCTCCCCCTTTGCCGACTGGTCTGGTCGTGCCGCCTTTGGGCATCTCTCTGGCCGGTAGGGCCCGCCGCTTGCGGGCCGTACCGACAGCCCGTCATGGGATTATAGCAGCTCTCCCATGGATGATGTCATGGTCAACATGGCAACAGTGCTGCGCTGGGCGAGGGACGGCCGCTCGGTACGTCGTACTGTGGCCACGCCTGCTCCGGGATTCGGGGGTGACAGGCTGCACTATAGCCACACCCTGTCTTGTCGCCGTTATGTGGGTGCAAACTTTGAGGGTGTCCGGGTGGGCCGCCTGCTAGGAGTCGGCCACTCTGGCGGCCGCCTGCTAGGATTCGGCCCACAGAGGGACCGTTCATTAAGCCTTGCTGCCTTCTTGCAGCCGGCCGCTTGGACCAGCCGGCCACGGGAAGGCGGCCCTTCGTCTTGGATGCTTGAGGGGCGCAGTCGGCCCGATGTCTTGAAACGCCAGGGGGAGCAGATAAGGCTACCCGTGTTCATTTACTCCGACAGTTTTCTAAGGAAGTATGAATTAGTGACATTGGCATTACCCTTTAAGAAGAAGAAAATTGAAAAAATGAAACAAATACTGACCAAATTTGCCGACAATTTACACATTTTCATAAGAATGAGTTGGTGGCATTAGTATTTGACCCTTAAATAAGAAATAAAATAAAATAAGAACTAGATGAAATCATAATAATAATGTTTGCTAAAAAAGGATGGATTAATGGCAATGGTATTACTCTTTCAGAAGAAATAAAATGAAAAATATGAAATAAATAATGACAAAATTTGCACAAAATTTAAATAATATAAGAAGTTTACTATGAAAGAATAGGTTAACGTCATTGGTATTTTACCCTTGAAAATAACAAAAATAAAATAAAACTTAAAAATCAACACAATGAAGGTTTCTAAGGCAGAATGAACTAGTGCCACTGGTATTACCATTAAGAAGAAAATCAAAATAAAAAACTTGCACACAATTTTGCTCTGAAATTGCACTTTTTAGATATGCAATGAATAAACATATAATAGTGCATTTCACACTCTAGTGTAATTTACACACATACTCTATAGTACTTTCGTGTTTACATTTCCGCTCATCCAATATGCAAAAAATACCTATTCAGAAAAAAAGAAATCCGGCTAAAAAAAGAAAAGCAAAAAAATTTGGGAAAATTGACTTGCCCCAAATAGGGGCAAGTCAAAAAATTGGCGTAAGAAAAAAGCGACTTACCCCAAATATGGGCAAGTCAAAAATTTGGCCGAGACAAAAGTGACTTACCGCAAGCAGGGCAAGTCAAAAATTCTGGCTAAGAAGACAAAATGAACTTACCCCAAAAAAGGGCAAGTCAAAATCAGTCCAAACTATCACAAGAAAAAAAACACAAATCTTAACGAAAGATTCGGTGGTTAGAAAATTGACTTACCCAAATTTAAAATTCAGGCGACTTACATAAGCTAAAGTGATTAACTAATTAAAACCCTGTATTCAGTTGTTTTCTTGCATTTTTAGTACGAGACAAGACCTAGGCGAGCTCAACACAATGCAAACCACCCGCTCTTGGCTAGCACTTGCGTCGATTCCCCGGCATGCATTATTAGCGAGACGTTGGAGACTTTTTGAATTCACGATCAGCTTTCAAGATTTACACGGTAGTATGTGCTCGGATCTGCTAACTACTTTCTGAAATTCCCGAAGTTTTTCTGCTATGGCTTCTGCCCATTGAGCTGTAATAAGAGTTTTCTCCTATAGCTTTGGAGGTACTGGTAGACTCCTTTTCGGTTTGGACACGCTGGACCTGGACATGCTTTTGGATTCTGTTTTAGAGCTCGTCAATTTTTGTAGAAAACCCCGAGGAGTCAAATGATTTCATCCTGGTCTCGCACATCTTTAGGTGACCATTGGATCTAGATCCAACAGCACTGCTCGTGCTGGAGCACCTAAGCTTATGTGCTCCTGAAGCACAGGATATTCTCCCTTACCCTCTCATAATCAAATAAATAATAATAATAATAATAAATAGTCTCACGGACTACGTCACACAAATTTTAATGAGGATAACCGCGTAGGGGAGTTGCCTTATTACAAACTTAAACACACATGAAACTACCAACACTCTCACAAACTAGGTGGCTTAGGGATGGAGATGGGGTCACTACACATGTAACAAAGGAGACAGGTGTAGCAGAGGAGAGAATCGGCTGGAGATGATGGCGCATCGGCGGCCTTCGAGGAGAAGGTCCGCCGGGCCAAATGAAAATCATACGGTGGAATTGCCTTGGTATGGTCTCCCCCATGGCAGTTCACGAGCTCTTGGATCTACAAGGGCGAACCAAGGCAGATTTAATTTTATTTCAGAGTCTCATTTGAATAAATATAAAACTGATGAGTTTCGTCGTGTTTTAGATTTGGATTCGATGTTTGTAGTGGAGAGTGATGGCCGGACTGGTGGCCTCGTTATGTTTTACCACAAAATGAATAAAGTTGTTTTAAACTATGTGGCGGCTAATTTTATAGATGTTTTATTTATGAATGGCAATGTTATGCAATGGCGTTTTACGGGCGTTTATGGTCATCCGAATTGGAGGGATCGTACTTTATCTTGGAATGATATCCGTAACTTGCACAATAAAGGTGATCACCCTTGGGTGGTTTTGGGAAATTTCAATGAAATTCTTCTTTCTTCGGAAAAAGAGGGAGGCAATGCGAGACCTAATGCAATGATGAGAGAATTTCGGAATTGTTTGGGAGAATGGGGACCTCTTCACTTGGAGGAGGGGCGACATAAGGGAGAGGCTTGACCGTGCGGTTTGTAATGTGAAATGGGCAAACAAGTTCCCTAGGTCTGCAGTTATAAATGAAGAACATATACATTCTGATCATCGCCCTCTCATTCTGGATACATACTATTTTGATGGTAATATTTTTAACCACCCAAGAGGCCGACTGAAACAATTTGAAGCCCAATGGCTCAAAGAAGAAATAGTTGAAGAAATTGTACATACAGCATGGGAAAAAGCAAAGATATGGGGTATTGGGCCATCTCTCACTGAGCATACACGGGCGGTGAATGCGGATTTGCACATTTGGGACCGTGATATTCTCAGAGGATCGAAAAAAGAATTAATAAATTTAAAAAGAATTAGAAAAGCTACAGAGGGGTCCTATAAACACGGAGCCCCAGGCATGACAAAAAGAGATTCTTGTCATTATTGAAAACATTTTGGAGCAAGAGGAGATCTTCTGATTACAGAGGGGCCGTGCAAATTGGCTTTTACATGGTGATCGCAACACTTCTTTTTTCCATAATGCGGCAACGGCTAGGAAAAATTGAAATCGGATTAAACAATTGATGATAATGGTGTTTGGGTGCAAGATACGGAGATGAAGAACCATATCATGGGGTATTTTTCTAATCTCTTTACTTCACAAGTTGCTCAACCTAATTCGGAGGTTTTATCCATTGTCAGAAGAAAAGTGACAGATGAAATGAATATTGCTCTCCTCACCCCTTATACAACAAAGGAGGTTTGGAAGACGCTATTTGATACAGGAGACTTAAAAGTAGACCCAATCATGGACAACCCGGCCCGCCGGCCCGAACCCAAAGCCCGACATTCGGACCGGGCTCGGACTCCATTTTTTGACCTGAAGCCCGACCCGAAATCCAGAATAAAGCCCGAAATATATAAAAAACATATTTTATTCAAAATATAGGTATAGTAAGTTAATATAATATCCCGAAAATGATTAATTTAATTAAAAAATGTCACTGTTCATGTACTTCGGGCCGGGCCGGGCCGGGCTCGGGCTTGGGATTTTTTCTTCGGGCTTTGTCAAGCCCGGCCCGAACCCGACCCGGCCCGACGTTTTCCCAGGTTTACTTAAAAGCGTCGGGTCCGGATGGATTACATGCCATTTTTTTATAAAAGATTTTGGTCTATGTTGGGGGATGATCTTACCAAAGAGGTACTCCAGGCAGTGAATATTGGTACTATACCTGATGGGTGGAAGATACGACAATTGTAATGATCCCAAATGTTGGTTCCCTAGAAAAGGTAACTCGGTTTAAACCAACCAGTCTATGCAACGTGGTGTATAAGGTTATTTCAAAAATTATTGCGGCTCGTTTGAAGTTAGTCCTTCCAGATGTTATCGGTATGACTCAGAGTGCATTTGTACGTGGAAGAATGATGACAGATAATATTTTAGTGGCCTACGAATGTTTTCACACAGTAAAGAAAAAAAAGAGTGGTAAAGAGGTATGTGTGCCATCAAACTGGACATGCATAAAGCGCATGACCGAGTAGAGTGGTCTTTTCTAAAAAAATGCTGAAATTGGGATTCCAAGAGAAGTGGGTAGATAGTTATGCAATGTGTATCCTCTGTGGAGTACCGGGTTCGTTTTAATAATGAAGAGACTGAGAGTTTTTAAGCTACTAGAGGTCTGAGGCAGGGAGACCTCCTCTCGCCATATTTATTCTTGTTATGTACGGAGGAGCTGACCGCTCTACTAGCTAATGCAAAGGAGAATGATAATATTTCTAGAGTTAAGGCCCGCAGAGATGCCCCATCGATTTCAAACCTTCTATTCGCTGACGATTCTTTGATCCTTATGAAAGCGAATACTATGAATGCAGAGGCGTTGAAATCAGTTTTGGATTCTTATTGTGCCGCCTCAAGGCAATTGGTGAGCGTTGAAAAATCTAGTATTTTTTTAGTCCTAGTACAAAAGTAGAAGATAGAGCGCAAATTTGCACAATACTGAATATTATGACCGAAGCCCTCAATGACAAATATTTGGGTTTGCCTGTAAATGTGGGCATGGACAAAATCGATTGTTTTCAATTCCTAATTGATCGCATTATTACAAACATTAGTGGATGGAAAGAGAAGCTGTTATTCGCGGGAGGAAAGAAAATTCTACTTTAATCTGTTGTACAAGCTATCCCAGCTTATGCTATGTCTGTCTTTAAAATTCCTATTTTTTTCTGCAAAGGGATCATTGACGCGATGCCGCAATTTTGATGGGGTGACGAGGACAATCAAAAAATGGTGCATTGGAGGAGTGATGGAAGATGTGTGTCCCAAAAGAAATGTATGGGATTCCGGGATATACATTGTTTCAGTTTGGGCTTTGCTAGCCGAGCAAGTGTGGCGTTTGCTTGATAATCCAGAACCATTATGTACCACAATCTTGAGAGTTAAATATTTTCCGGATGACGATTAATGAATGTAAATCTAAAGAAGGGTTCCTTTTACCTCGGTGGTTAGAAACGTTGATATAATTTTTATTAGAGTCATTTACAAGCCGAGTCACCCGGGTCCACACCGTTCAGATAGATCAGACTGCCCGAAGCCGCCTCGAGAGGCTCGACGACCAGAAGCATGTCTTTGCCCTCGAAGGAGGGTACTCCAGCATCTTTATAGGAGTACTGCAGTTTAGCTTGGTCTTTTGGTGTTGAGGCTGCCCTGGTGTGTTTGGTGGAACCTGTTGATGGTTTTGATAGGAGATGGGCTGCATCCCAAACAAAGACTTTGTCGTGATGATAACAGGTGGGCAGTTAAAATTTTCATCGATGAAATTCAATAGCTAACGACTTATCACATTTCGCCATATGTCTTAGAATTAAACATCCATGTTACAAACATTCATCACAATCGCATGTCCCATGCAAACACACACACAAATTAAGGCTGGTCCACTCTACTGGCCCAAGCGACAAACTCACAATATTCGATTTCTAGCCCACCGCCGTCTGCAACGACGAGAGGGCCGCACGACTAGAACATGGGCGGCGGCATGGCGCCGGCGTGCGCGGCGGCGGCGTCGTGGGCGCTGCGTGCCTGGTGGCAGAGCTGGCGGAGCCTGGTGGGCACGTACCAGATGGCGAGGCGCGGGTGCGCGGCGAAGACGGCGTCGATGTCGAAGCCGTGGCGCGCCGCGATGTCCACCAGCGGCGCGTAGCAGGCCTGCCTCCAGGCGCCGACGTTCTCGCCGCGCGCCTTGTACGCCCGGCGCAGCGCGTCGGAGGCGTCCTCGTCCAGGCAGTGCAGCGCGTAGCAGTGCACGTAGTGCCGCATCTTGGGCTTATTGATGTAGCTCGCCCCCACCTTGCTCGCGTACCTGAACACCTGGTTCGTCACCTGCATGCGCCCACAAGTACACCCAGTACACGAGTTAGCTCAGGCTCATCAGCTCGCCAGTTCGTCATGCGTCGCACAGTGCGCGCGCCCGGTGCGGTCTGACTGGGCGCTGCGCCCGTCGCATCACCATGGAATCCGGCCAGGCGGTGCAGTGCAGGCGAGGCAGCGGTGGCGCGCACACGCACAGTGGCAGGCGGAGCACTGGGGAGGTCACATGGCTCGGCGTACTTACGTGGCAGGGGAAGCCAGCCACCCGGCACCCGGCACCCGAGGGAGGGCCCCTCCCCCTGCCTCTGCCTCCATGTCATGCACGCCTACCTGATGCTGAGCTAGGGGCCGACAGGACAGCACAGGGCGGCCAGGCTTTCGGGGCCTATCGATAGCTGACACGTCCGGGCTCTTTTCCAGGTTTTCTACGACTGCTCGTAGGGCGTCGGCGTGCGTGTCTAGCACCGGAGAATGCTCCTAGTGCTTGATCGCATTTCATTTCCTCTCCAAGTATCTACGGCTTGTGGTCTATATATTCTAGTACCTTTTCTTATGTATTCTAGTATCTACTAGTAGGGCACTAGAAAGATTATGTGACAGCAGCATCTCCAGACTCCAGAACTACCAAACGAAGCCCAAATTTATGTAAGGGAAGTAGGGAATATCCCGTGCATTCAGTCATGTTGAGTTCGAGGCAACAAGTTCACAAAATTCGACTAAGAACTACTCCTGCGTAGTTAGCTAGGCCTTTTTAGCTCAAACTATTCCAATATCCGTCGTGCTTGGTTTGACGCCAAAAGTTAACAGTAGAACCAATTTTATGGCATCACACAAACATCGACAAATCAAATATTGGCATCAAACCAAGTATACTTATACATATGCAAATTTTGCACTGAAGTTGCAAATCAGCATTTAATTGAATATAACCTCTAGGGAAATTCGTCTCATTTGTTCCTATATATTTCCTAATTTTCAACGGTGTCTACGTTGCAACCGAACACCCGTTTGGAGCTAATTACTACTCCGCCCGTTTCTAAATATAAGCCTTTTTAGAGATTCAATATGAACTAAATACAATGTATATAGATGTATTCTAGGGTATAAATTCACTCATTTTTCTTCGAATTTAGTCCATATTGGAATCTTTAAAAAAGCTTATATTTAGGAACGGAGGGAGTATCATACTATCCCCCCGCAAATAAAATTACTATCATACTATGGCTTGCATTTTTGTCACTGCAATCATGTATTTTTCATATTCACACTTTTTTTGGATTCATACATGCATGTTTATTTCCTATTACATGCCTACATCCATTTTGTTGGTCAAACTTTGGGTAACTCAGGTTTGGCATGGTTAAGCACAAACTAACCGGGTTCTTACTACTACTCCAGCTAAAGACTACGTTAGCAAACCCTAATACACACTGCTTAGAAAAACCAGGTCAGGTTTAAACTACACCTCAATTCACATGTAATGCACCTGATTATGAGGCCATGCATGCAGCAACATGTACACATGATTACTTCCAGATTTTTATACACGGTTGCCGTTGTAAAACTAACTTAATCAAAGCACACACTTCCCTCGTATTGATCTCTAATTAATCTTTTGTATTTTGTATTTTCGAAAAAAAAAACTTTTGTACTTTTAAATTTGCAAATAAATAAATCCTTTTGTACTTTTTGGCAGTGACTGCCACATGCAGAAGCCAATGGTACATGAAGGTGAGTGCAGATTTTCTAAACTAACATGAGATCTTTGCTTCCATCAGAAATTTATGAGATGGCAGCGCGTCGGTAGTATACAAATGAACAGAACTGTCAGTAATCAATACTAGCTTGAGTAGTCACGGTGAGTTCAGTAGCTGACATGCAGCTGTATTCAGATTCAGAGCAGCCAACGTAGCGTAGGTAGAGAGAGTTACGTAGCAATGGCGAATTATGTGTACCTTGGTTGGAGACTTCTGGCCATGCAGCTTGGCCATGGACTGCACCTGGAGCAGGAAGAGGCGGCACTGCTCGTAGAGATGGAACAAGTAGTCCAGCCCGTTCTTCTTCGCCCTCGCCACCTCGCCGGGCTCCGTCACCACGAACGGGTGCTCCCGCTGCCGCTCCCCGCCGACGCCTCCGGCTGACGACTCCGTCGACTCCGACCGGCCGCCCCCGCCGTCCTCGTGCTCGTCCCCCTGCATGTCCAGCCGCAGCTCCTTCACCTTGTTCCTCCTCGCCTTTTTGGCCTTCCTCGCTGCGGACCCATTCTTCTGCTTCTTGCCAGACGCCATCATCCTCATGGCGTCGTCTTCGGCGATGCCGCCGCTAGCCGCCCCATCGCGCTCGTTCGATAGCACTGTTAGATCGTATACACGCACAACGATTACTTAGCGGCTTCAAATAAACAAACACAACAACATAATCGGATGGATCGTGCATGGATAATCACCTTCCTGTGAGGCGCCGTCGATGGTGCTCCCGGACTGGTATCCGTGGTGGCGGCAGCCCGGTGACATGAGGCGGCCACGTTCGGCGCGCAACGCGGCGCGAAGGCCGAACCGCTCGCCGATGAGCAGGTCCCAGCGGAACAGCCCCGCGAGCGCGGCCGTCATGTCGTCGAGCTCGCGCTCGGTCATGACCAGGAGCGTGCTAGCCGTGAACCCGAGCTCCGAGATCCGCGCCACCGTGGACGCGCGCACGCCGTACCCGACCACGAGGTCCTCCAGCTCCCTCGGCGCGTTCGCCGGAGGCAGCGCAGGAGGAGGCGGAGGCGGGGGAGGAGGAGGAGGCACGGCTGCCGGAGCCGGCGGGCCGAGGTCCCACCTGAACGGGTGCGCGGCCAAGAAGGCGTCGTTGGGATCCATGCACGACACGAGACGAGAGTCTTCTTCTCTCGCTTTTGGCGCTTATGCTAGCTCTTTCTTCCTGGTGTTCTGCCTTTGCCGTGGCCGAGCATCGCAATGGCATCGGGGCTCGCCATATAAAGCCGCGACTGTAGTGTTGCTGCATGCATGCAAGGAAGCGGTTGACTTGACAAATCCTACTGTTGCTTCGGATGGATATCTATCTATCTCACTATCTGCACTGCATTTATTCATGCATGCTCTGTCGTTTGGCCATAGCTTGAAGCGAGCGAGCTATGGCTTGGCTATGGCTGTGGCTTGGCTGGCTCCGTGAAAACGACTAGTCCTGTAGAAAGCTGCGTCGCCACCGGGGC
Source organism: Triticum timopheevii (assembly GCA_963921465.1). Lineage (NCBI taxonomy): Eukaryota > Viridiplantae > Streptophyta > Magnoliopsida > Poales > Poaceae > Triticum > Triticum timopheevii. The sequence continues at coordinate 555,294,690 of OY997264.1, read as the reverse complement.
CGCGATTTGACACTGTAGATTCTAGCGCCTATTACGTGCTGGCTGGCACATAAAAAGAAGACACGCTAAACCTAATAATACACCAGCAGCGCACTGTGTAGTCCTATCACGGCGTGCGTGCGTGCGTGCATGCATCAGTACTGTGCACGTCGCAAAGTTCTTCCAAAAGATCTCCGTCTTTTGCTGGGTGCTTTTCTCCTGCATGCGCCCCCACTGTTTTCTTCCAGATGCTTTGCTAAGAGTAAGCTTGTTGAATAGGTTTATTCGGGCATTATCCTTTTTCATGGTGCAAACGAGATGCAAGTTATAAAACTAAAAATAGGGACCGGCTATGAGTCAATCGATTGAATTCTGAGTTTGGGTTTGTCGAATTCTGGTCTGCCCTTGATTTATGATCAGACGGCCAACTCGGCTAGGCCGGCACAAAAGGCAGAAGCCCACCAAAACACAACCCGGCTTATGCAGAAAACTCACACGTTAACCCGATAAGAACAACACAAACACACATGATCGCATCCACGGCATAGGTCCCTTAACACTTTCTTTCCTTCTTCCTTCTTCCTTCCTTCATTAGCTTTCCTTTCTGTTCCCTCTCTTCTCTCCCGATGCGATGCAAAGACGGCGCCACCATGGATCCCCACCAGAGGTCAGATCTGAAAATAGAAAGAAATCAAAAGAGAAAGAGGAGGAAGAATTTAAAGTGGATTTCATTTCCGATTTGTGTGATATTCTGGAAGCTGCTTCTTACCCTATTTTAATATGTGGCTGTTTCAATTTGGTCAGAAGTGATGCTGATAAAAAGTAGTGATATTATTAACCCTCATTTTACTTTCATGTTCAATGATTGGATCAACAGATGGGGACTCTAGAAATTCCTATCTCTAACCGCGGCTTCACTTGGTCTAACAACCAAGATGATCCCATCTTTGTTGTTCTAGACAGGGTGTTTACTTCTGTTTATTGAGATGGGCGCTTTTCCTTATCTTTCCTTGTTGCTCTTCCAAGAGTTGGCAGTGATCACACTCCCCTTGTTCTAGACACCGGAGATAGGAAAATCTCCGGCCCTAAAATGATTAGATTTAAAACATGATGGTTGTCTCCACCTTATTTTGCTCAACTGGTTGCTAATGTTTGGAATATTGTCTCTCATGCCTCTTCTTCTATTGAGAATTGGCACTGTAAAACTAGATTGCTAAAAGATTAAAGGATGGAGTATTAATATTGAAGCAGATATAGAAAAAAAGAAATAGGCCCCCATATGGAGTTTGATTTACTTGATGTGTTAGTCCGAGAAAAACCCTCTTTCTGATGCTGAGTCTGACATGAAGAGGGTGATTAAAAATGAACTAGATGATATTGGAAAAATAGACTGCTTTATGGCAGAGGTCGAGAGATAGAAAAATTCTTGAGGGAGATCGTAATAATGACTATTGCCACTCTCTGGTTAACCATAGACACCGTAAGAATCATTTAATACTCTGATTGGTGATGATGGTCCTATGACCTCTACCTATGATATGCTTATTTGCTACTTCTTTCTACAAAGATCTTTTCTCTTTTCTTTACCTAATAATAAAGCAAATTGGGTTTCTTTCGTCCGTCATGCCATTTTTCAGAAAAGTCCCTCTATTTCAGAGAATTCAACCCGCAGTCCTGTTTTAAGTTAAAACGAATCGTTATTTTCGTATTTTACACAAAAGTCCCTGTCTTTTCTTGAAATCAACCCGCCGTCCGGATATAAGTCACACCCGAACCGTTATTTTACATTTTTCGAAGCCCCCCTGATGTTTTAGGTAATTCATCCATGGATCATATTTAAGTCAAACAAATGCTTTTTAAAATCATCCATATCTTTTAAACCGTAACTCCGATTTGAACATGTTATATATGAAATTTGATTAGAAAAATATGTAGAATATGAATATGAGATTATTTTTACCTTTTAAGTATCTTTGAATATTATTTTGGAATATATTTGAGTCAAACCAAATGATTTTCTAAATTATCTATATCTTTTAAACCGTAACTTTGATTTTAACATATTATATATGAAATTTTATTAGAAAAATGTGTGGAATCTAAATATGATGTTAATTTTACCTGTTAAATATTTTTAAAATATTGTTATGGAAGCAAACTTATAATTTATAGCGCAAGATCCATTTTTTCATACCGGCGGCGATTCGGATTGGAAATAAACACTCCACTATAACCATATACGGAAAAGAAAACATCGAGTACTACACGTGCATACCTCTGAAAAATGTCGCAAGGAAAAACAACAGGTTTCTCATCACGAGAGTGAGAGAAAGCAAGCGAGAGAGAGAGAGAGAGGGAGAGAGAGAGGGGGGGGGGAGAGGGAGGAGAGAGGGAGAGAGAGAGACGCCTTAGGATTAACCATATTCAACACACATTTTTTGTTGTTTTGTGTGAACACCGAGCCATCGCCGGCGAGGGTGAGAAGGAGGATAAGCGGCAACACAAATATGATGCCTCACAAAAATAAAGAAGATGGACCTATTGTGGTCTTGAGTGATGGCTGTTGAGTTAAGAGTGTGTGTTATGTTTTCTCTCCCGTTGCAACGCACGGGCTCTTTTGCTAGTGAACCTAAAACAAATATCCACCCGGGCCTTGATTTTTGAGTGGATTCTGAATGTCAGTGAAGAGGAAAAATTCCCTTTTGAAAAAACTCTTTTCTGAGGAGGAAATCAAGGCAACCATCATGGGTTCTTATGCCAATGGTGCTCCTGGCCCTGATGGTCTTCCATTTAGTTTTTATCAAACTTTTGGGGATGTAATAAAGAGTGACTATATGTTGCTTGTCAAGCATTTTGAAGTAGGGGTGGTGGTTGTCTAGCATTTTAACTTTGATATCATTACCCTTATTCCTAAAGAACCTAATGCGAAAAAGATGATTTTTCTATCCAAATAGTTTAAGTAACAGAGTTATTAAGATCTTTACTAAAACTATGACTACTAGAGCTTCTCCTCTTTGTGATAGACTCACCTCTCCTAACCAACACTAGTGCAGAGTTGTCATATGCAAATGGTTTAAACACCCTTTTGCTGACACAGTTTCAAACCATTTCCTTGCTAAGGTGGGTGATAGGAGGGTCCATCTGACACGACCCAGAATAATTGTCAGTGATAGCTCCACGGATCACACCGCTAAGAGCGAAAGTGATCGTGTGTGTCCGGGAGAGCTATCGCAAACAAGCAGGACAAACATGCTGTGTAAGACAAATTTAGGATGAATGCGTGTCTCTCATAATAAATGTAATCAGGAAACGATGAATTAAAATACCAGCAAACAAAACTTAAAAAAATTACGCTTGATGTCTACTACACAACTTGTTCTTGTAGACTCGTGTTGGGCCTCCAAGCGCAGAGTTTTGTAGGACAGTAGCAAATTTCCCTCAAGTGGATGACCTAAGGTTTATGAATCCATCGGAGGCGCAGGATGAAGATAGTCTCTCTCAAACAACCCTGCAACCAAATAACAAAGAGTCTCTTGTGTCCCCAACACACCAAATACAATGGTAAATTGTATAGGTGCACTAGTTCGGCGAAGAGATTGTGATACAAGTATAGTAATGATAGTAGATATTGATTTTTGTAATAGTAACAATAAAAACAGCAAGGTAGCAAGTAACAAAAGTGAGCACAAACAGTATTGCAATGCTTGAAAATGAGGCCTATGGTCCGTACTTTCGCTAGTACAATCTCTCAACAATGCTAATATAATTGGATCATATAACCATCCCTCAACGTGCGATGAAGAATCACTGTGAAGTTCTTTCCTAGCGGAGAACATAAGACGAAATTGTTTGCAGGGTATGAAACCACCTCAATGTTATCCTTTCCGATCGACCTATCCAAGAGTTCATACTAAAATAACACCAAGTTATCCTTTTCGTTCGATCGATCTAAGAGTTTGTCTAAAATAACACCATATGATACACATCAACCAACTCTAATGTCACCTAGATACTTGATACATCTCCATCGTATCTACTTTTCCAAACTCTTTTGCCCTAGTTTTAGATTCTAATTTGCATGATTCAAATGGAACTAACCCGGACTGACGCTGTTTTCAACAGAATTGCCATGGTGTTATTTTCGTGCAGAAATAAAAGTTCTAGGATTGACCTGAAAATTTATGGAGAATATTTTGGGAATATACAGAAAATATTGGCACAAGAATTAACCAGAGGGGGGCCATGATATGTCTCCATCGTATCTACTTTTCCAAACTCTTTTGCCCTTGTTTTGGACTCTAGTTTGCATGATTTGAATGGAACTAACCCGGTCTGACGTTGTTTTCAGCAGAATTGCCATGGTGTTATTTTTGTGCAGAAATAAAAGTTCTCGGAATGACCTGAAAATCCTCGGAGAATATTTTCAAAATTAATAAAAAACATTGGCGGAAGAATCAACCGAGGGGACCCACATGCTGTCCACAAGGGTGAAGGGCGCGCCCACCCCCCTAGGGCGCGCTCCCCTGCCTTATGGGTCCCCTGGACCTCCACTGACCTCAATTCCAACTCCATATATTCACGTTCGGGGAGAAAAGAATCCGAGAGAAGGATTCATCACATTTTACGATACGGAGCCACCGCCGCCTCCTGTTCTTCATCGGGAGGGCAGATCTGGAGCCCGTTTGGGGCTCCGGAGAGGGGAAATATGCGTTGTCGTCATCATCAACCATCATCTATCACCAATTTCATGATGCTCACCGTAGTGCGTGAGTAATTCCATCATAGGATTGCTGGACGGTGATGGGTTGGATGAGATTTATCATGTAATCGAGTTAGTTTTGTTAGGGTTTGGTCCCTAGTATCCACTATGTTCTGAGATTGATGTTGCTATGACTTTGCTATACTACTTGTCAGTAGGGCCCGAGTGCCATGAATTCAGATCTGAACCCTTTATGTCTCCATGAATATATTTGTGTTCTTGATCCGATCTTGCAAGTTGTAGACACCTATTACGAGTTATGATCCGCATACCCCAAGGTGACAATAATTGGGAATTCTTTCCGGTGATAACCGTAGTTTGAGGAGTTCATGTATTCACTAAGTGCTAATGCTTTGTTCCGGTTCTCTATTAAAAGGAGGCCTTAATATCCCTTAGTTTCCATTAGGACCCCCCTGCCACGGGAGGGTAGGACAAAAGATGTCATGCAAGTTCTTTTCCATAAGCACGTGTGACTATATTCGGAATACATGCGTACACTACGTTGATGAACTGGAGCTAGTTCTATGTCACCCTATGTTATAACTGTTGCATGATGAATGCCATCCGACATAATTATCCATCACTAATCCATTGCCTACGAGCATTCCATATATTGATCTTTGCTAAGTTACTTTTCGGTTGCCACTGTTACAATTGCTACAAAACTGCTACTGTTACTTTTGCCACCGTTACCGTTACTTCCATACTACTTTGCTACTAAATACTTTCCTGCAGATATTAAGTCTTTCGGGTGTGGTTGAATTGACAACTCAGCTACTAATACTTGAGAATATTCTTTGGCTCCCCTTGTGTCGAATCAATAAATTTGGGTTGAATACTCTACCCTCCAAAACTGTTGCGATCCCATGTACTTGTGGGTTATCAAGACCTTTTTCTGGGGTCACAAGCACTGGGAGCGTGCCCACCCCTCTGGGGCGCGCCCTGCAGGCTTGTGGGCCCCTGGAGCACCTTCGACCTCAACTCCAACTCCATGTAACCCTATATGAGGAGAAAAAAATTAGAGAGAAGAGTTCATCATGTTTTACGATACGGAGCCGCTGCCGCCTCCCATTCTTCCTCGGGAAGGCTGATCTAGAGTCTATTTTCGGCTCTGGAGAGGGGGATTCGTCACCATCATCATAATCAACCTTCCTCCATCGCCAATTCCATGATGCTCACCGCCGTGCATGAGTAATTCCATCATAGGCTTTCTAGACGGTGATGCGTTTGATGAGATTTATCATGTAATCGAGTTAGTTTTGTTAGGGTTTGATCCCTAGTATCCACTATGTTCTTAGATTGATGTTGCTATGACTTTGCTATGCTTAATGCTTGTCACTAGGGCCCGAGTGCCATGAATTCAGATTTGAACCCTTTATGTCTCCATGAATATATTTGTGATCCAATCTTTCAAGTTGTAGACACCTATTACAAGTTATGATCCGCATACCCCAAGGTGACAATAATTGAGATTCTTTCCGGTGATTACCGTAGTTTGAGGAGTTCATGTATTCACTAAGTGCTAATGCTTTGTTCCGGTTCTCTATTAAAAGGAGGCCTTAATATCCCTTAGTTTCCATTAGGAACTCGCTGCCACGGGAGGGTAGGACAAAAGATGTCATGCAAGTTCTTTTCCATAAGCATGTATGACTATATACGGAATACATGCCTGCATTATATTGACAAATTGGAGCTAGTTCTGTGTCTCCCTAGGTTATAATGCTACATATGAATATCATCCGAAACAATTATCATTGCCGATGCAGTGCCTACGAGCTTTTCACATATTGATCTTTGCTAAGTTACTTTCGTTGCTACTGCTATTACAATCACTACAAAACTGCTACTGTTACTTTTGCCACTGTAACCATTACTTCCATAATACTTTGCTACTAAAAACTTTGCTGCAGATATTAAGTCTTTCAGGTGTGGTTGAATTGACAACTCAGCTGCTAATACTTGAGAATATTCTTTGGCTCCCCTTGTGTAAAATCAATAAATTTGGGTTGAATACTCTACCCTCGAAAACTGTTGCGATCCCCTATACTTGTGGGTTATCAAGACCTTTTTCTAGCGTCGTTGCCGGGGAGCATACCTCTATTCTCTGAGTCACTTGGGATTGATATCTTTTGATAACTATGAGTAGTCTGAAAGATAACAAAAGCAAGATTTTTCCCTCTACTACGAGGGGAGGTAAGGAATTTCCATCTAGCTCTGCACTTGATTCACCTTCGGTTTTGAATAAGCTTGCGACACCACCTGCTATTCAATCTGATACGTTGCAAGTAACTGATGATGCTACTTCTGCTATGCATGATGCTTATGATGATACTACTGCTTTGCGTGATAATATTGTGCCAGTGGGTGAATTTCTTGATGAACAAATTGCTAGAGTTAATGCTAAAACCGATGAAATCATTGAAACTGAACACTTTGAAACACCTGCTAGACCTAGCTCTCCTAGATATGAATTGCCTATTATGCCTGAGGGTTATGTTATCGAAGGAGAGGTTGCTAGGGACTTTCTTGCTTGTAAGGATAGAGATGATCTTAAGAAATTATTATGCAAGTGGAAAGAAAAATCTTTGAATGCTAGAATGCAATATGATTCAAAGTTTGCTACTTCACCTACCTTTGTTACTAATAAGGATTATGAATTCTCTACCGATCCTGAGTTAATTACTTTGGTTTAAAATCTGATCCTTTCCATGGTTATGAATCTGAAATTGTTGTGGCCTATCTTACTAAATTGAATGATATAGCCACCCTGTTTGCTCATGAGGAAAAAATTCGCTATTACTATATTCTTAAGTTGTTTCCTTTCTCGTTAAAGGGTGATGCTAAGATATGGTTTAATTCTCTTGCTCCTGGTTGTGTGCGTAGTCCCTAGGATATGATATATTACTTCTCTGAAAAATATTTCCATGCTCATAAGAAACAAGCTGCTTTACAGGAGATATTTAACTTTGTGCAAATTGAAGAAGAGAGTCTCCCACAAGCTTGGGGGAGGCTTCTCCAGTTACTTAATGCTTTGCCTGATCATCCTCTCAAGAAAATAAAATACTTGATATCTTTTTTTATGGACTAATCGATGCTTCTAGGGACCACCTAGATAGTTGTGCTGGTTGTGTTTTCAGGGAACAAACTGTTGAACAAGCTGAATTACTATTGAATAATATATTTAGTAATGATAATGATTGGACTCTTCTCGAACCACCTCCTAAGCCAACTCCGAAGAAGAGAGTTATTCTATTTCTCAGTCCTGAAGATATGCAAGAGGCAGAGAAATCCATGAAAGAAAAAGGTATTAAAGCTGAAGATATTAAGAATTTACCACCTATTGAAGAAATACATGGACTTAATGCTCCGACACAGGTAGTAGAGGTAAATTCTCTCTATAGATTCGATGAGGGTGATATTCCTTATAATAAGTCTGCTAGTCAATGCTTGGATGAATTTGATAACTTTACTGTTAAACAAGAAAACTTCAATGCATATGTTAGTAGGCAATTGAAATGTAATGCTTATATGCTTGACTGCTTGGGTGATTATATGTGTAGAACTATTAATGATCTCAAGATTATTAGTAAACATGCTTCCATGGTAAAAACTCAAGTAGAACAAGTTCTCAAGGCACAAAATGATTTGTTGAATGAGATGAACAATAAAACAAATTATCATTTTGTTAGAGTTATGACAAGAGGTGGTAAAATGACTCAGGAACCTTTGTATCTTGAGGGCCATCCTATAGAGTTGAACAAGATTCTCATAGAATTAATACTGATGCACCTAGTTCATCTAAGAGAAATAAAATTGATAGGACTTTGCATGCTTCTAGTGATCCTACTATAGACACACCTGAGAACCCAAATGATATTTCTATTTTTGATGTTGAGACAAAATCCGGTGATGAACATGAACCTAGTGATAATGTTAATGATGATGTTCATGTTCATGCTCAACCTACCCATGATAATGATGTGGAGATAGAACCTCCTGTTGATCTTGATAACCCACAACCCAAGAGTAAAAGATATGATAAAAGAGACTTTTTTGCTAGAAAACATGGTAAAGAAAGAGAACCATGGGTTCAGAAACCCATGCCCTTTCCTCCTAAACCATCCAAGAAAAAGGACGATGAGGACTTTGAGCGCTTTGTTGAAATGCTTAGACGTGTCTTTTTGCGTATGCATTTGACTGATATTTCAAAAATGTCTCCTTATGCTAAGTGTATGAAAGATATTCTTACTAATAAAAGAAACATACCGGAAGCTAAAATTTCCACCATGCTTGCTAATTACACATTTAAGGGTGGAATACCAAAGAAGCTAGGAGATCCAGGAATACCAACTACACCATGCTCCATTAAAAGAAACTATGTTAAAGCTGCTTTATGTGATCTTGGAGCTGGTGTTAGTGTCATGCCTTCCTCTTTATATCATAGACTTGATTTGAATAAGTTGACGCCAATTGAAATTTCTTTGCAAATGGCTGATAAATCAACTGCTATACCCATCAGTGTTTGTGAGGATGTGCGTATCGTAGTTGCAAATGTTACTATTTTAACGGACTTTGTTATTCTTGATATACTTGAGGACGATAGTATGTCGATCATCCTTGGTAGACCCTTTTTAAATACTGCAGGGGTTGTTATTGATTGCAACAAGGGCAATGTCACTTTTCATGTTAATGTCAATGAACATACAGTACTCTTTCCGAAGAAACAACCTAAAGTGAATAATATCAATTCTATTGGAAAAAATTCAACAATACTATTGGAGGTTTTGAATTCCCTCTCCCTACTGTCAAAAAGAAATGTGATATTATTATTGTTGGGGACATGCATATCCCTGTTGAGGTAACTGTCGGTGGGAACGACACCTATGGGATCATGGGAATCCCTACTACGGTTGCGGGGCACGGGGTCGTGAGAAAAGCGGGATCAGCAATTAGCACAAGCACACGGTTCGTTTACCCAAGTTCAGGCCGCGAGGATGCGTAACACCATAGTCTTGCTTTTGTGTTTATTTGAGTGTTCTTGGAGTTCTTGAGCTTGCTACGATGAGTGTAACTTGTCCAAGGGTCTGAATCCTTCTCCTGGATGCCTCGAGCCTCCTTTTATAGTCAAGAGGATCGCCACAGTGGCACACAGGAGGTGGCATCGGTGTATAGTGGCTAAGCTTATCGCTTAGCCATTACGGGACAAGACGCATTTAATGCGCCCCTTAGGTGTCCCTCTCACTTTATCGGGGACGGAAACCAGCCCCCGTCCCGTCCGCCGCCGCTCCACCTCGCTCCGACACGCGTCCAGGCCAGCGATGCGCATGGTGCCATGTAGGCTGGCAAGCTGCTGAGGTGGCGCGGTGGTAGGGCCTTCACGAAGATTTGCATGCCACCACGTAGGCACGCGCTGAGTTGGCATGGAAGCCTCATGTCGACACACAGGTGCCTACCTAGCTGGTGGGCTGGCAGCTGCATGGGAGTGGCGGTGGAACCTTGGCGGGTGTGGGCCTGGTTGTGGCTCCGCAGATGTCCTCGGCAAGGGTCTTGCCGTTGCACCGTGGTCGTCCCCGGCAAGGATCTTGCGGGAGGTCTCGTGGATGCCCTCGACAAGGGTTTTGCTGAGGCTCGTCATCTTCTAATCCTTATCCAACTCTGTGTGCTTCTTGTCTTCACAAAGATCTGCATGCCATCATGGAGGTGCCTCCCGAGCCTTGGTCCCAACGTGGTCGGTGGTGTTGGAGAACCTGGGGCTCAAGGGCGGCGTGCTCCATTGGCGTCGGGCAAGTTGCCCTGGCAAGGTTCTTGCCATGGCTGCGGAGGCTGCCCCGGCAAAGGTTTCGCCCGGGGAGCCTGTCCTACCCTCTTGCTCTTTGTCTTTGTGTCTTGGCGTTGCTTTGACCATCTTGCGGGTTTGACTCCTCCCTCTGCCCTGCTAAGCGTGTCCATGGGCGCGGCTCTGACTGCCCGTGCACAGGTAAGGCGGTACAAAGGAGTGCCCCTACTTTAGTACACTGACAGGAATACCCGGGCCTGGGCCACATATAAGCGCAACGCGTTGTTGGGCTAGGTCCAAAACGGTGCGCGGGCAGGCGGGGCGGTTTTTACCGCAGTAACTTTTTTGTTTGCTGCACTTCCCCACGGCCCGCATTGAATGCGTGACGTGGGGGTCGTGCGCGCGGTGACCGAAGCGTGCTTGCATCAACCTGAAGTGAACAGTAAAGAGGCGGCTTGCGTGTCTCTTCAAGATCGCGGGGCCACTGCTCATTTACATTTCCTTCTTTTGGAACCGTCGTTCCACGCATCCCACTACGCCCGCCCCTCGTGCCATGTATGCCGCATGCATGGTGCAGGGCGGGTGGCAGGCGCGTGGAATACGGGAAGACGTGCATGCGTGGGTTGATACCCACGCCCTTCAATTGGGCTGAGAGGGGCGGCCGAGCCCTGACCCTGCCCCTTTATAAGGAGGGAAGCGGGAGGGGCGGCACCCCTCAGCCCTTCGCCATCCGCCTCTTCCCATCCTTGCTTCTTCTTCTCTTCTGCCATGGCGAGAGGGCGCGCTGATGCTTCGACGATGGCGGCGAGGGTCTCCGCTCGACAATGTGCCCCTCCTCCCCAAGAGCCCGTGGCGGCGGAGCCGGCCGTGAGGGGAAGGGGGAGAGGGCGTGGCCGAGGCCACCGTGGCGCTCGGGGAAGAGGAGGACGGGGCGGCGCGTCGGCCTCGTCTCCGCCGGCGGTCCCTCCCCCAATGGTGGGCCATGTTGGGGACCAGCCCCGCGAGTTCTTCATCAGGCTGCGCCGGCTGGCGCGTCGTCGCCTTCGACTCCCTACCCCATTCGCTCGGGAGATGGAGCTTGACCCGCCGCATGCACTGAGATTGCATATGAGGGGCTGTGGAAATAGCAGCACATGGGCCGATGTTGATTTCCCAGCTCCTCATGTCATGTATCTCCATCGCGGATGGAAGACCTTCGCTCGCATCCACAGCCTGACGGCAGGGCTCATTCTCCATTTCAAATTAATGGAGAACGGCCTCCTTTCCGTCAAGGTCTTTGGAGACTTTGGGACTGGCCTGAAGTGCTGCGTGGAGAGCTCCTCTGATGACGAAGACTCTTCCTCGAGCGAGAGTGACGAGGAGGACTGATAGGTCTCCAACGTATCTATAATTTTTGATTGTTCCATGCTATTATATTACCCACTTTGGATGTTTATGGGTTTTACTCTACACTTTTATATCATTTTTGGGACTAACCTACTAACCGGAGGCCCAACCCGAATTGCTGTTTTTTTTTGCCTATTTCAGTGTTTCGAAGAAAAGGAATATCAAACGGAGTCCAAACGGAATGAAACCTTCGGGAGCCCATATAAATAAAGAGGCAAAAGAAGCCCACCAAATAAAAAAAATAAGTATATGAGTATATGAGTTCTTTATGACTAATGTGAGTCCATGGATGTACGCACACTCACCCTTCCACTTTGCTAGCCTTTATTATGCCGCGCAACCTTCGCCGGTATCATGCACCCATTATTTACCTTCCTCAAAACAGCCACCATATCTACCTGTTATGGCATTTCCATAGCCATTCCAAGATATATTGCCATGCAACTTTCCACCGTTCCGTTTATTATGACACGCATCATCATTGTCATATTGCTTTTTGCATGATCATGTAGTTGACATCGTATTTGTGGCAAGGCCACCTTCATAATTTTTCATACATGTCACTCTTGATTCATTGCATATCCCGGTACACCGCCGGAGGCATTCTCATAGAGTCATATTTTGATCTAAGTATTGAGTTGTAATTCTTGAGTTGTAAATCAATAAAAGTGTGATGATCTTCATTATTAGAGCATTGTCCCAAGTGAGGAAAGGATGATGAAGACTATGATTCCCCCACAAGTTGGGATGAGACTTCGGACTAAAAAAAAGAGGCCAAAGAATCCCATATAAAAAAAGAGGCCAAAGAAGCCCACCAAATAAAAAAATGAGAAAAAAGAGAGAAGGGACAATGCTACTATCTCTTTTCCACACTTGTGCTTCAAAGTAGCACCATGATCTTCATGATAGAGAGTCTCCTATGTTGTCACTTTCATATACTAGTGGGAATTTTTCATTATAGAACTTGGCTTGTATATTCGAATGATGGGCTTCCTCAAAATGCCCTAGGTCTTCGTGAGCAAGCAAGTTGGATGCACACCCACTTAGTTTCTTTTGTTGAGCTTTCATATATTTATAGCTCTAGTGCATCCGTTGCATGGCAATCCCTACTCACTCACATTGATATCTATTAATGGGCATCTCCATAGCCCGTTAATACGCCTAGTTGATGTGAGATTATCTTCTCCCTTTTTTGTCTTCACAACCACCATATACCACATATAGTGCTATGTCCATGGCTTGCGCTCATGTATTGCGTAAGAGTTGAAAAAGCTGAAGCGCGTTAGAAAGTATGAACCAATTGCTTGGCTGAAACTGGGGTTGTGCATGATGGGGGTATTTTGTGTGATGAAAATGAAGCATGGCCTAACTATATGATTTTGTAGGGATAAGCTTTCCTTGGCTATGCTATTTTGATAAGACATGATTATTTGTTAGTATGCTTCAAGTATTACTATTTTTATGTTTTATAAGCTTTTATCTTGAATCATTCGGATCTGAACAATCATGCCACAATAAAGAGAAAATTACATTGAGAATTATGCTAGGTAGCATTCCACATCAAAAATTCTGTTTTTATCATTTACCTACTCGAGGACGAGCAGGAATTAAGCTTGGGGATGCTTGATACGTCTCCAACTTATCTATAATTTTTGATTGTTCCATGCTATTATATTACCCGTTTTGGATGTTTATGGGCTTTACTCTACACTTTTATATCGTTTTTGGGACTAACCTACTAACCGGAGGCCCAACCCGAATTGCTGTTTTTTTTGCCTATTTCTGTGTTTCGATGGAAAGGAATATCAAACGGAGTCCAAACGGAATGAAACCTTGTGGAGCGATCTTTTTGGAACACACGCAATCCAGGAGACTTGGAGTGGATGTCAAGAAGTAACCGAGGCGGCCACGAGGGTGCCCAGCGCGCCCTACGGGGGTGGGCGCACCCCCACCCTCATGGGCCCCTCGTGGCTCCCCTGACCTACCTCCTTCGCCTATATATATCCACGTACCCCAAAAACATCCAGGAGCACCACAAAAAACTAATTCCACCGCCGCAACATTCTATATCCGCGAGATCCCATCTTGGAGCCTTCGTCGGTGCTCCGCCAGAGGGGGAATCAACCATGAAGGGCCTCTACAGCATCTCCAAGGCCTCCCGATGAGTTGTGAGTACTTTACCACAGACCTTCGGGTCCATAGTTATTAGCTAGATGGCTTATTCTCTCTCTTTGAATCTCAATAGAAAGTTCTCCTCGATCTTCTTGGAGATCTATTCGATGTAACTCTTTTTGCGGTGTGCTTGTCGAGATCCGATGAATTGTGGGTTTATGATCAAGTTTATCTATGAGAAATAATTGAATCTCCTCCGAATCATTTTATGTGTGATTGGTTATCTTTGCAAGTCTCTTCGAATTATCAATTTGGTTTGGCCTACTAGATTGATCTTTCTTGCAATGGGAGAAGTGCTTAGCTTTGGGTTCAATCTTGCGGTGTCCTTTCCCAGTGACAGTAGAGGCAGCAAGGCACTTATTGTATTGTTGCCATCAAGGATAAAAATATGGGTTTTAAATCATATTGATTGAGTTTATCCCTCTACATCATGTCATCTTTCTTAATGCGTTACTCCGTTCGTCATGAACTTAATACTCTAGATGTAGGTAGGAGTCGGTCGATGTGTGGATTAATAGTAGTAGATGCAGGCAGGAGTCGGTCTACTTGTCACAGAGGTGATGCCTATATACATGATCATGCCTAGATACTCTCATAACTATGCACTTTTCTATCAATTGCTCGACAGTAATTTGTTCACTCACCGTAATACTTATGCTATCTTGAGAGAAGCCACTAGTGAAACCTATGGCCCCCGGGTCTATATTTTATCATATAACTTTTCCATCTACTTTTATTTGCATCTTTTATTTTCCAATCAATATCATAAAAATACCAAAAATATTTATCTTATCATATTATCTCTATCAGATCTCACTTTTGCAAGTTACCGTGAAGGGTTTGACAACCCCTTTATCGCGTTGGTTGCGAGGTTCTTGTTTGTTTGTGTAGGTGCGTGGGACTTTTGAGGAGCCTCCTACTGGATTGATACCTTAGTTCTCAAAAACTGAGGGAAATACTTACGCTACTTTGCTGCATCACCCTTTCCTCTTCAAGGGAAAAACCAATGCATGCTCAAGAGGTAGCAAGAAGGATTTCTGGCGCCGTTGTCGGGGAGGTCTTCGCTCAAGTCAAGACATACCAAGTACCCATCACAAACTCATCTCCCTCGCATTACATTATTTTCCATTTGCCTCTCATTTTCCTCTCCCCCACTTCACCCTTGCTGTTTTATTCACCATCTCTTTTCCGTTCGCCTCTCTCTCTCGCTTGCCTTTTGTTTGCTCGTTGTCATGGCCAGCTCGGTCTTTATCCCTTCGTCTCCCAACTTTGAAGTCCTTCACTTCAAGCAAAGACAAGGAGAAAATTTAAAAGATGCTTGGTTTAGGATGCTAGAATCTTACCGTAGTTGCAATATAGAAGGAGATTTCAAGATTTTACTGCGCAATTTTTCCGTTGGGTTAACCTTATCCCATAGACAACTCCTTGATTTTGCCGCCAAAGGGAGTTTTATTGAAATTGATCCTAGTTTCGCTTATGAAATTATAGAGGGGATAGTAGGAGTACTTCCCCTAAAAAATGGATCACCCTTTACTCAAGAAGGAACCCAAATTCTAGAGAAATTAAGCGAATTGCAAAAATTTGTCGAACCACTTAAACATATTGGTGGGAATATCAACCGCATGAATAATTCGATTACACTCTGCAATAAGCAGCTGGATGCTTTAGATCAAAAGATCTCCGAGCATGAAGGGAAATGCAAGGAGCCTCCCAGATCCGAGCATAACTCCATTAAAAATATAAATGCCAAAGATGGCACTACATAAATCTACCCTCGCTTTTATGCCTAGCTAGGGGCATTAAACGATAGCGCTTGTTGGGAGGCAACCCAATTTTATTTTTGTTTCTTACTTTTTGCTTCTATTTAGTAATAATTTTTTTCATATAGCTTCTATTTAGATGTGGTTTTATGTTTTAATTAGTGTTTGTGCCAAGTAGAACCTATAGAATAACCTACGGTGATAGTTAATTTGATTCTGCTGAAAAATAGAAACTTTTGCACACACAAAAATAATTTTAGTAAATCACAGAAACGTGATTTTGCGTTTATTATTTTTTCTGTAGATCAATAGAAAAATTGACCAGGACTTCCTATTTTGGTAGGAGTTTTAGAGTTTGATAAGTATTCAAAAGTTACAGATTTCTACAGACTGTTCTGTTTTTGACAGATTCTGTTTTTCGCGTGTTGTTTGCTTATTTTGATTCATCTATGGCTAGTATCGGGGGGTATGAACCATAGAGAAGTTGGAATACAATAGGTTTAACACCAGTATAAATAAAGAATGAGTTCATTACAGTACCTTATGTGGTGGTTTTTCTTTCTTGCACTAACGGAGCTTATGAGATTTCCTGTTGAGTTTTGTGTTGTGAAGTTTTCAAGTTTTGGGTAAAGATTTAATGGACTATGGAATAAGGAGTGGCAAGAGCCTAAGATTGGGATGCCCATGGCATCCCAAGATATTCAAGGATAACCAAAATCCTAAGCTTGGGGATGCCCCGGAAGGCATCCCCTCTTTCGTGTTCGTCTATCAGTAACTTTACTTGGAGCTATATTTTTATTCGCCACATGATGTGTTTTGCTTGGAGCGTCTTGTATGATATGAGTCTTTGCTTTTTAGTTTACCACAATCATCCTTGCTGTACACACCTTTTTGGAGGGACCCACATGATTTAGAATTTATTAGAATACTCTATGTGCTTCACTTATATATTTTGAGCTAGATAGTTTTGCTCTATGAGCTTCACTTATATTTTCTAGAGCACGCCGGTGGCTTTATTTTGAAGAAATTGTTGATCTCTCATGCTTCACTTATATTATTTTGAGAGTCTTTTAGAACAGCATGGTATTTGCTATGGTTATAAATTTGGCCCTAGAATGATGAGCATCCAAGTTGGGTATAATAAAAACTATCATAGAAAGTGCATGAAACACTATGATCCAAGTTGTTTTGAGATATAAAGGTGGTAATGTTAGAGTCATGCTAGTTGGGTAATTATGAAATTGAGAAATACTTGTGTTGAAGTTGGCAAGTCCCATAGCATGCACGTATGGTAAAAGTTGTGTGACAAATTTGTTGCATGGGGTGCTCTTTTAATTGTCTTCCTTATGAGTGGAGGTCGGGATCGCGCGATGGTTAATTCCTACTGTAAGGGCATATTTATCCCCAAGATGTTTTGGTGATTGATGACAATGCTTTTGCGGACTAATCGTGTGCGTTAAGTTCTTTCAGAGATTCATCCATTGGCACAAGACGATTACCTCCCCTCGGTGTTTTATTCAAGACGGTGTAGCTCCTTCGTTTCGTTGTTGGTGGACTAGTTTCGTATGAGTCACCATACTATCAAGAGGGGATCCGCTTTGGTAAGGCTAGGGTGGAATCAACACGTACACATCCATATCACACCCGACGTTTTCCTTCCGCATCATTGGAGCTGCCTTTCCCTCCGTACCTGCTCTGTCCTGTCCCAGCGGTAGTACCGCGGTCCTCAGTGGTAGTACCGTCGAAGCTCATCAAGCGGCGGTACCGCTCCATGAGCGGTAGTACCGCTCCCAGAGCGGTAGTACCGCTTGTGGTCTTCGGCCGTAGTACCGCAGTGGTTCCGGGCTACTACCGCCTCAATTCGAGACCAATGTTTTTCGTGTCGGGTTTTACGGTACTAGGAGCGGCAGTAACGGCGGTAGTACCGCTCCAAGCGGTAGTACCGCTCTTGCTCCCGCGGTAGTACCGCTCGGGGGCCAGGACCCTGGCTGTTGGGGAACGTAGTAATTTCAAAAAATTTCCTACGCACACGCAAGATCATGGTGATGCATAGCAACGAGAGGGGAGAGTGTTGTCCACGTACCCTCGTAGACCATAAGCGGAAGCGTTATGACAACGCGGTTGATGTAGTCGTACGTCTTCATGATCCGACCGATCCAAGTACTGAACGTACGGCACCTCCGAGTTCAGCACACGTTCAGCTCGATGACGATCCCCGGACTCCGATCCAGCAAAGTGTCGGGGATGAGTTCCGTCAGCACGACGGCGTGGTGATGATGATGATGTACTACCGGCGCAGGGCTTCGCCTAAACTCCGCGACGATATGACTGAGGTGGAATATGGTGGAGGGGGCACCGCACACGGCTAAGGAATGATCATGAAGATCAACTTGTGTGTTCTAGGGTGCCCCCTGCCCCCGTATATAAAGGAGCAAGGGGGTGGGGGTGCGGCCGGCCCTAGGAGGAGGCGCGCCGGAGGAGTCCTACTCCCACCGAGAGTAGGACTCCCTCCTTTCCCTAGTTGGATTAGGATTGGGGGAAGGAAGAGAGGGGGGGGGGGGGGAAGGAAAGGGGGGGCGCCGCCCCCCTCCTTGTCCAATTCGGACTTGGGGGGGGGGGAGGGGGAGGGACGCGCGGCTGCCCCTAGGCCTCCTCTCCTCTTCCTCCACTAGGCCCAATAAGGCCCATTAGGTCACCGGGGGGTTCCGGTAACCTCCCGGTACTCCGGTAAAATGCCGATTTCACCCGGAACACTTCCGATGTCCAAACATAGGCTTCCAATATATCAATATTTATGTCTCGACCATTTCGAGACTCCTCGTCATGTCCGTGATCACATCCGGGACTCCGAACAAACTTCGGTACATCAAAACTTATAAACTCATAATAAAACTATCATCGTAACGTTAAGCGTGCGGACCCTACGGGTTCGAGAACTATGTAGACATGACCTAGAACTATTCTTGGTCAATAACCAATAGCGGAACCTGGATGCTCATATTGGTTCCTACATATTCTACGAAGATCTTTATCGGTCAAACCGCATAACAACATACGTTGTTCCCTTTGTCATCGGTATGTTACTTGCCCGAGATTCGATCGTCGGTATCCAATACCTAGTTCAATCTCGTTACCAGCAAGTCTCTTTACTCTTTACGTAATGCATCATTCCATAACTAACTTATTTAGCTACATTGCTTGCAAGGCTTATTGTGATGTGCATTACCGAGAGGGCCTAGAGATACCTCTCCGACAATCGGAGTGACAAAACCTAATCTCGAAATACGCCAACCCAACATGTACCTTTGGAGACACCTGTAGTACTCCTTTATAATCACCCAGTTACGTTGTAACGTTTGGTAGCACCCAAAGTGTTCCTCCGGCAAATGGGAGTTGCATAATCTCATAGTTACAGGAACATGTATAAGTCATGAAGAAACCAATAACAATATACTAAACGATCAAGTGCTAGGCTAACGGAATGGGTCATGTCAATCACATCATTCTCCTAATGATGTGATCCCGTTAATCAAATGACAACACATGTCTATGGTTAGGAAACATAACCATCTTTGATTAATGAGCTAGTCAAGTAGAGGCATACTAGTGACGTTATGTTTGTCTATGTATTCACACATGTATTATGTTTCCGGTTAATACAATTCTAGCATGAATAATAAACATTTATCATTATATGAGGAAATAAATAATAACTTTATTATTGCCTCTAGGGCATATTTCCTTCAGTCTCCCACTTGCACTAGAGTCAATAATCTAGATTACACAGTAATGATTTTAACACCCATGGAGTCTTGGTGCTGATCATGTTTTGCTCGTGGAAGAGGCTTAGTCAATGGGTCTGCAACATTCAGATCCGTATGTATCTTGCAAATCTCTATGTCTCCCACCTGGACTTGGTCCCGGATGGAATTGAAGTGTCTCTTGATGTGCTTGGTCCTCTTGTGAAATCTGGATTCCTTTGCCAAAGCAATTGCACCAGTATTGTCACAGAAGATCTTCATTGGTCCCGATGCACTAGGTATGACACCTAGATCGGAAATGAACTCCTTCATCCAGACTCCTTCATTTGCTGCTTCTGAAGCAGCTATGTACTCCGCTTCACATGTAGATCCCGCCACGACGCTTTGTTTAGAACTGCACCAACTTACAGCTCCACCGTTTAATAAAAACACGTATCCGGTTTGCGATTTAGAATCGTCTGGATCAGTGTCAAAGCTTGCATCGACGTAACCATTTACGACTAGCTCTTTGTCACCTCCATATACGAGAAACATATCCTTAGTCCTTTTCAGGTATTTCAGGATGTTCTTGACCACTGTCCAGTGATCCACTCTTGGATTACTTTGGTACCTTCCTGCCAAGCTTATTGCTAAGCACACGTCAGGTCTGGTACACAACATTGCATACATGATAGAGCCTATGGATGAAGCATATGGAACATCTTTCATTTTCTCTCTATCTTCTGCTGTGGTCGGGCATTGAGTCTGACTCAACTTCACACCTTTGTAGTACAGGCAAGAACCCTTTCTTTGCCTGATCCATTTTGAACTTTTTCTAAACTTTATCAAGGTATGTGCTTTGTGAAAGTCCTATTAAGCGTCTTGATCTATCTCTATAAATCTTGATGCCCAATATATAAGCAGCTTCACCAAGGTCTTTCATAGAAAAACTTTTATTCAAGTATCCCTTTATGCTATCCAGAAATTCTATATCATTTCTAATTAATAGTATGTCATCTACATATAATATTAGAAATGCTACAGAGCTCCCACTCACTTTCTTGTAAATACAGGCTTCTCCAAAAGTCTGTATAAAGCCATATGCTGTGATCACACTATCAAAGCGTTTATTCCAACTCCGAGATGCTTGCACCAGTCCATAAATGGAGCGCTGGAGCTTGCACACTTTATTAGCACCTTTTGGATCAACAAAACCTTCTGGCTGCATCATATACAACTCTTCTTCTAGAAATCCATTCAAGAATGCAGTTTTGACATCCATTTGCCAAATTTCATAATCATAAAATGCAGCAATTGCTAACATGATTCGGACAGACTTAAGCATCGCTACGGGTGAGAAAGTCTCATCATAGTCAACCCCTTGAACTTGTCAAAAACCTTTCGCAACAAGTCGAGCTTTATAGACAGTTATATTACCATCAGCGTCAGTCTTCTTCTTAAAAATCCATTTATTCTCAATGGCTTGCCGATCATCGGGCAAGTCAACCAAAGTCCATACTTTGTTCTCATACATGGATCCCATCTCAGATTTCATGGCCTCTAGCCATTTTGCGGAATCTGGGCTCATCATCGCTTCCTCATAGTTCGTAGGTTCATCATGGTCAAGTAACATGACTTCCAGAATAGGATAACCGTACCACTCTGGTGCGGATCTTACTCTGGTAGACCTACGAGGTTCAGTAGAAACTTGATCTGAAGTTTCATGATCAATATCATTAGCTTCCTCACTAATTGGTGTAGTTGTCACAGGAACCGGTTCTTGTGATGAACTACTTTCCAATAAGGGAGCAGGTACAGTTACCTCATCAAGTTCTACTTTCCTCCCACTCACTTCTTTCGAGAGAAACTCCTTCTCTAGAAAGGATCCGAATTTAGCAATGAAAATCTTGCCCTTAGATCTGTGATAGAAGGTGTACCCAACAGTCTCTTTTGGGTATCCTATGAAGACACATTTCTCCGATTTGGGTTCAAGCTTATCTGGTTGAAGTTTCTTCACATAAGCATCGCAGCCCCAAACTTTAAGAAACGACAACTTTGGTTTCTTGCCAAACCATAGTTCATGAGGCGTCGTCTCAACGGATTTTAATGGTGCCCTATTTAACGTGAATGCGGCCGTCTCTAAAGCATAACCCCAAAACGATAGCGGTAAATCAGTAAGAGACATCATGGATCGCACCATATCTAGTAAAGTACGATTACGACGTTCGAACACACCATTTCGTTGTGGTGTTCCGGGTGGCGTGAGTTGCGAAACTATTCCGCATTGTTTCAAATGTAAACCAAACTCGTAACTCAAATATTCTCCTCCACGATCAGATCATGGAAATTTTATTTTCTTGTTACGATGATTTTCCACTTCACTCTGAAATTCTTTGAACTTTTCAAATGTTTCAGACTTGTGTTTCATTAAGTAGATATACCCATATCTGCTCAAATCATCTGTGAAGGTGAGAAAATAACGATACCCGCCGCGAGCCTCAACATTCATTGGACGACAAACATCAGTATGTATGATTTCCAACAAATCAGTTGCTCGCTCCATAGTTCCGGAGAACGGCGTTTTAGTCATCTTGCCCATGAGGCACGGTTCGCAAGTACCAAGTGATTCATAATCAAGTGATTCATAATCAAGTGATTCCAAAAGCCCATCAGTATGGAGTTTCTTCATGCGCTTTACACCGATATGACCTAAATGGCAGTGCCACAAATAAGTTGCACTATCATTATCAACTCTGCATCTTTTGGTTTCAACACTATGAATATGTGTATCACTACTATCGAGATTTAATAAAAATAGACCACTCTTTAAGGGTGCATGACCGTAAAATATATTACTCATATAAATAGAACAACCATTATTCTCTGACTTAAATGAATAACCGTCTCGCATCAAACAAGATCCAGATATAATGTTCATGCTCAACGCTGGCACCAAATAACAATTATTTAGGTCTAAAACTAATCCCGATGATAGATGTAGAGGTAGCGTGCCGACCGCGATCACATCAACTTTGGAACCATTTCCCACGCGCATCGCCACCTCGTCCTTAGCCAATCTTCGCTTAATCCGTAGTCCCTGTTTCGAGTTGCAAATATTAGCAACAGAACCAGTATCAAATACCCAGGTACTACTGCGAGCATTTGTAAGGTACACATCAATAACATGTATATCACATATACCTTTGTTCACTTTGCCATCCTTCTTATCCGCCAAATACTTGGGGCAGTTCCGCTTCCAGTGTCCAGTCTGCTTGCAGTAGAAGCACTCAGTCTTAGGCTTAGGTCCAGATTTAGGTTTCTTCTCTTGAGCAGCAACTTGTTTGCTGTTCTTCTTGAAGTTCCCCTTCTTCTTCCCTTTGCCCTTTTTCTTGAAACTGGTGGTCTTGTTGACCATCAACACTTGATGCTCCTTCTTGATTTCTACCTCCGTGGATTTTAGCATTGCGAAGAGCTCGGGAATAGTCTTGTCCATCCCTTGCATATTATAGTTCATCACGAAGCTCTTGTAGCTTGGTGGCAGTGATTGAAGAATTCTGTCAATGACACTATCATCAGGAAGATTAACTCCCTGTTGAATCAAGTGATTATTATACCCAGACATTTTGAGTATGTGTTCACTGACAGAACTATTCTCCTCCATCTTGCAGCTATAGAACTTATTGGAGACTTCATATCTCTCAATCCGGGCATTTGCTTGAAATATTAACTTCAACTCCTGGAACATCTCATATGCTCCATGACGTTCAAAACGTCGTTGAAGACCCGGTTCTAAGCCGTAAAGCATGGCACACTGAACTATCGAGTAGTCATCAGCTTTGCTCTGCCAGACGTTCTTAACATCGTCAGTTGCATCAGCAGCAGGCCTGGCACCCAGCGGGGCTTCCAGGATGTAATTCTTCTGTGCAGCAATGAGGATAATCCTCAGGTTACGGACCCAGTCCGTGTAATTTCTACCATCATCTTTCAACTTTGCTTTCTCAAGGAACGCATTAAAATTCAACGGAACAACAGCACGGGCCATCTATCTACAACAAACATAGACAAGCAAAATACTATCAGGTACTAAGTTCATGATAAATTTAAGTTCAATTAATCATATTACTTAATAACTCCCACTTAGATAGACATCCCTCTAATCCTCTAAGTGATTACGTGATCCATATCAACTACACCATGTCCGATCGTCACGTGAGATGGAGTAGTTTCAACGGTGAACATCAATATGTTGATCATATCTACTATATGATTCACGCTCGACCTTTCGGTCTCCGTGTTCCGAGGCCATATCTGTTATATGCTAGGCTCGTCAAGTTTAACATGAGTATTCCGCGTGTGCAACTGTTTTGCACTCGTTGTATTTGAACGTAGAGCCTACCACACCCGACCATCACGTGGTGTCTCAGCACGAAGAACTTTCGCAACGGTGCATACTCAGGGAGAACACTTCTTGATAATTTTAGCGAGAGATCATCTTAAAATGCTACCGTCAATCAAAGCAAGATAAGATGCATAAAGGATAAACATCACATGCAATCAATATAAGTGATATGATATGGCCATCATCATCTTGTGCTTGTGATCTCCATCTGCGAAGCACCGTCGTGATCACCATCGTCACCGGCGCGACACCTTGATCTCCATTGTAGCATCGTTGTTGTTACACCATCTATTGCTTCTACGACTATCGCTACCGCTTAGTGATAAAGTAAAGCAATTACAGGGCGTTTGCATTTCATACAATAAAGCGACAACCATATGGCTCCTGCCAGTTGCCGATAACTTCGGTTACAAAACATGATCATCTCATACAATAAAATATAGCATCACGTCTTGACCATATCACATCACTACATGCCCTGCAAAAACAAGTTAGATGTCTTCTACTTTGTTGTTGCAAATTTTACGTGGCTGCTATGGGCTGAGCAAGAACCGTTCTTACCTACGCATCAAAACCACAACGATAGTTCGTCAAGTTAGTGCTGTTTTAACCTTCACAAGGACCGGGCGTAGCCACACTCGGTTCAACTAAAGTGAGAGAGACAGACACCCGCCAGCCACCTTTAAGCACGAGTGCTCGTAACGGTGAAACCAGTCTCGCATAAGCGTACGCGTAATGTCGGTCCGGGCCGCTTCATCTCACAATATCGCTGAACCAAAGTATGACATGCTGGTAAGCAGTATGACTTGTATCGCCCACAACTCACTTGTGTTCTACTCGTGCATATGACATCTACGCATAAAACCAGGCTCTGATACCACTGTTGGGGAACGTAGTAATTTCAAAAAATTTCCTACGCACACGCAAGATCATGGTGATGCATAGCAACGAGAGGGGAGAGTGTTGTCCATGTACCCTCGTAGACCGTAAGCGGAAGCGTTATGACAACGCGGTTGATGTAGTCGTACGTCTTCACGATCCGACCAATCCAAGTACCAAACGTACGGCACCTCCGAGTTCAGCACACGTTCAGCTCGATGACGATCCCCGGACTCCGGTCCAGCAAAGTGTCGGGGATGAGTTCCATCAGCACGACAGCGTGGTGATGATGATGATGTACTACCGGCGTAGGGCTTCGCCTAAACTCCTCGACGATATGAACGAGGTGGAATATGGTGGAGGGGGGCACCGCACACGGCTAAGGAACAATCACGAAGATCAACTTGTGTGTTCTAGGGTGCCCCCTGCCCCCGTATATAAAGGAGCAAGGGGGTGTGACCGGCCCTAGGAGGAGGTGCGCCGGAGGAGTCCTACTCCCACCGGGAGTAGGACTCCCCCCTTTCCCTAGTTGGATTAGGACTTGGGGGGAAGGAAGAGAGGGGGGAAAGGAAAGGGGGGCGCCGCCCCCCTCCTTGTCCAATTCGGACTTGGGGGGAGGGGCGCGCGGATGCCCCTAGGCCTCCTCTCCTCTTCCTCCACTAGGCCCAATAAGGCCCATTAGGTCACCGGGGGGTTCCGGTAACCTCCCGGTACTCCGGTAAAATGCCGATTTCACCCGGAACACTTCCGATGTCCAAACATAGGCTTCCAATATATCAATCTTTATGTCTCGACCATTTCGAGACTCGTCGTCATGTCCGTGATCACATCCGGGACTCCGAACAAACTTTGGTACATCAAAACTTATAAACTCATAATAAAACTGTCATCATAACGTTAAGCGTGCGTACCCTACGGGTTCGAGAACTATGTAGACATGACCTAGAACTATTCTTGGTCAATAACCAATAGCGGAACCTGGATGCTCATATTGGTTCCTACATATTCTACGAAGATCTTTATCGGTCAAACCGCATAACAACATACGTTGTTCCCTTTGTCATCGGTATGTTACTTGCCCGAGATTCGATCGTCGGTATCCAATACCTAGTTCAATCTCGTTACGGGCAAGTCTCTTTACTCGTTATGTAATGCATCATTCTGTAACTAACTTATTTAGCTAAATTGCTTGCAAGGCTTATTGTGATGTGCATTACCGAGAGGGCCTAGAGATACCTCTCCGACAATCGGAGTGACAAAACCTAATCTCGAAATACGCCAACCCAACATGTACCTTTGGAGACACCTGTAGTACTCCTTTATAATCACCCAGTTATGTTGTGACGTTTGGTAGCACCCAAAGTGTTCCTCCGGTAAACGGGAGTTGCATAATCTCATAGTTACAGGAACATGTATAAGTCATGAAGAAAGCAATAGCAATATACTAAACGATCAAGTGCTAGGCTAACGTAATGGGTCATGTCAATCACATCATTCTCCTAATGATGTGATCCCGTTAATCAAATGACAATACATGTCTGTGGTTAGGAAACATAACCATCTTTGATTAATGAGCTAGTCAAGTAGAGGCATACTAGTGACGTTATGTTTGTCTATGTATTCACACCTGTATTATGTTTCTGGTTAATACAATTCTAGCATGAATAATAAACATTTATCATGATATGAGGAAATAAATAATAACTTTATTATTGCCTCTAGGGCATATTTCCTTCACTGCCTTCCTCGTCAGCACGGTAGTACCGCTGTGTGGGAGCGGTAGTACCGCTCTGCAGCGGTAGTACCGCCCTGCCCTAGCGGTAGTACCGCTCTGTGCGTTTGTGTTCAGTGGGGTAACGGTTGGATTGGTTCCCCCACTATATAAAGGGGCTTCTTCCCCAAAGTTGACTCACCTCTTTCCCCCAAAGCTCCATTGTTGCTCCAAGCTCCATTTTCACCCGATCTCTCTCCCTAGCCAATCAAACTTGTTGATTTGCTCGGGATTGGTTGAGAAGGCCCCGATCTACACTTCCACCAAGAGAAATTTGATTCCCTCTCTTATCCCTAGCGGGTCTTGTTACTCTTGGGTGTTTGAGCACTCTAGACGGTTGAGGTCACCTCGAAGCCATACTCCATTGTGGTGAAGCTTCGTGGTGTTGTTGGGAGCCTCCAATTGTTGTGGAGATTGCCCCAACCTTGTTTGTAAAGGTTCGGTCGCCGCCTTCAAGGGCACCAATAGTGGAATCACGGCATCTCGCATTGTGTGAGGGCGTGAGGAGAATACGGTGGCCCTAGTGGTTTCTTGGGGAGCATTGTGCCTCCACACCGCTCTAACGGAGACGTACTTCCCCTTAAAAGGAAGGAACTTCGGTAACACATCCTCGTCTCCACCGGCTCCACTCTTGGTTATTTCGTGCCTTTACTTTTGCAAGCCTACTTGTGTTGTATCCCTTGCTTGCTTATGTGCTAGTTGTTACTGCATCATATAGGTTGCTCACATAGTTGCATATCTAGACAACCTATTTTGTCGGAGTAATGGGCCACGGGTAGGCTGACCCGGGTCCCAAGATCTTTCAAGACATCGGGGCAGGCCATGCCCCTCAGCCGAGTCCCGGACGGCGACCTTCGAAGAAGGCCGAGTCCCGGCTGGCGACCTTCAAAGAAGGCCGAGTCCCAGCTGGCGACTCTGAAGCAAGCCGACTCCGGGCTTGCGACCTTTCAAGGGGCCGACTATGAGAGTCGGCCCGCGACCTTTTCACGAAGACCGACGCAGGGTACGGTCCCGACGTGGCCGTCCCCTCAAACCTACGGGAGGTAGGCATGGCTACAGTGAGCGGTACCACCAGGAGATCTCCGGTAAGGCGCGACACTATTGCCATGCCTCCCCTGACTTCAGCCACAGTGCGCAAGGCACTGTGCCCACGACGGCGGCCTGTACGGCCCAAAGACCGCCGGGCCCCCCGTCAGTGAGGGAGAAGAAGATGGCCGGAGAGTCCGAAGATGGCCCTGCGGGAGTCGGCCTTCCCAGAGTCGGCCGCCTCTCAGTCAGGGCCCCACGAGCCATAAACCAGATTGGACGGGGAGTGGCGACAGTGATCGCCCGACAGACGGTGGCACTGTTCCCACGACCCCATGACCGAGCCTGCGTCATCAGGAGTGTTGCACAGTGCCCGGCCTGTCCGCGGGGCCTGCCAGTCGGTGGGCCCCAGAAGCCGGCAGGGGGAGCGGCGGCATGAGAGACAGACAGCTGGGGGCCACACCCAGTCAGTTTACCATTGTACCCTCGGGGGGTAGGCCTATATAAACCCCCCGGGGCACCCATGCAAAGGGTTCGGCCCTGGATAGGTTTTTAGACACATAGCAAGCAAAGGAAGGAGCCAGCCTTGCTCCCTCCCGCCACCCGAAACAGCTCAAGGAGCACCTTTGTATTATCGTCCCATAGTGATCATGCGGAGACCCCGCAGAGCAGCAGTAGGGGTGTTATCTCCCCGGAGAGCCCCGAAGCTGGGTAAGATTCGTCGGCGTGCATGTCTGCGCCTCATCCCGTTTCCAGGCACCGGCGACGTTCTACTCGCCCCCACCATGATAAGCCACCCGTTGGCATATGTCGCATCCAACCCCCGACATTTGGCGCCCACCGTGGGGCGAGGTGCACCGTCGTCCGGAGATCTATTCTGGACGGGAACCCTCTTCCTCCCTGGTGAGCGCAGCCAGCCCGGCTCGCCAGATGGAGTCTGCATCGACACACTGCGCGGCGCTGAAGCCGCCTGCGCTGCGAGCGGCCTCGCCGGACTCATTGGCGAGGTGCGCCTCTGCGACGAGCCCACACCGAGTGCGGGGGCGGGTGGCCCCGAGAGCCTCCTCGCGGGCCTCCTCGACCAACTCCACGCCGCCGGCGAGCCCGCCGTAGATTTGGAGTCCGTAGGCTCCTCCGACCCGATGCTGGTCGACTCCGACGCCGTATCGCTCGATATCTTCCCCACCAACGTGGTGGTCTACGACGAGCCGCTTTCGTACGAGGAGAGTGGCGGAAGCGCCGTCACGGAGGTGCTCGTCATCGGCCACGGCGAGCACTCCGGCGAAAACGCCCAGGACCCGCTGCCAGCGGCCCTGCAAGACCTGGCCGCGCCCATCCTAGAGGGCGCGGACGCGGAGATGCTGGAAGAACGCCGCCTTCAGATCATCGAAGGCGCCAAGAAGTTGGCGAGCATGAGACGCTTGTTAGAAGCATACCAGCGCGAGATGGATCGTGCTGTAGGCGGCTCGCCGGCTCCGACTGGGCCGAGCCGTCTAGGTGCGGTCTGAGTCCGCGGCGCGGCCATCGCCGACTTGCTCGGGGCGAAACGCCCCGTGTACGCCACCCCTGCGGAGAACATCCGCCCCGCCCAAGCGGCGACCGAAGAACTGAAGAACCTCGAAGGCGAAGAGCGCCGTGTAATTGCGGAGCGAGTCCAGCAGCTCCTCGATGCGGTTGCAGCACAAAACGCGGCAGGCGGCCGCGCAGACGCGCTGCAGCAGCCGAACAATGACTTACCCCCTCGCCGAGATCAAGGCGCAACCTCCCGGACGCCGACTGGCGGAGTCCGCGGGAGGAAAGAGAAGGAGCCGGCTGCCAGTCACAGCCGGACTCGCATCACCATCGAGCGCGACCAAGACGGCCGCCCCAGAGCAGTGGAATGGCGAGATGATTATCTGCCTCCCCCACCCCGAAGAGAGCGGCGAGTTTCTCCGCCGCCTGTTGAGCATCCGACTCTCGGAGGTCGCCTTGGCCGCCGAGAGGGAGTCGGAGAGAATGACGCCCGCCACCGGATCGACCGACTCCACAGATCCCTGGCGTTAGAAGAAGAAGATGAGTTGGGTCCGCCTTGCTTCGGGCCCCGCATCAGAGATGAGCCCTTCCCCAAAGGGTTCACGCTCCCCCGAGACACGCCCAAGTACACCGGCTCCGTGAAGCCGGAGGATTGGCTGATAGACTACTCCACAGCCGTCAACATAGCCAACGGCAACAAGCGAGTCACCGTGAAGTATGTTCCCCTCATGCTCCAGGGCACGGCCCGGACATGGCTGAACAGCCTGAAGCCCCGCAGCATCAATAGCTGGGTCGACTTTACTGAAGCCTTCATTCGCAACTTCACCAGCACGTACAAGCGACCTCCCAAGCCGCGCCAGCTCTCCTTGTGCGTGCAAGGCCCTGAAGAATCAACACGCGACTACCTCACGCGCTGGGGCGAACTTCGAAACTCCTGCGAGGGCGTGCACGAGGTGCAGGCCATCGAGTACTTCACAGCCGGGTGCCGAGAGGGCACCCTCCTCAAGCACAAGCTCCTCTGCGACGAGCCCGAAACCCTCGACGAACTGCTAGTCATAGCAGACAAGTACGCCACGGCCGACTCTTCTATGAAGACAGAGATTCAAGTCAACGCGGCTGGCAAAGTGATTCCCCAGGCCCCCAGAACCCCGGCTGGAGACGCCAGCCGGCGACAGCAGCAGAACGACAACAAGCGCAAGGCCCCTCAGCCGACTTCCAATAGTCGGCAGGTCGCAGCAGTAGAAGATCAGCAGCCGGAGGGGCAGCCTCAGGCCAAGCGGCAGAAAGGCGGCAAGTCCAATTGGTTGCCGGCTTTCTCCTATGAGCAGACTTTGGATGGACCTTGCAAGTTCCACAGCGGCGCGAAGCCGTCGAACCACACCACCAGGAAGTGCCATTGGCTCGCCAGGATCGCCAAGGGAGACGGCCTCGCCCCTCCGCCGCCTGCGGGGCCGCCGCCTCCGCCGCCACCCCCGCAGCTGGCGGCTCGGCCAGTCGGCGCGGTCTAAGACGAGTTCCCGGAAGAGCACGGAGCCTACGTAGTGTTCACCAGCATGGCAGATGACCGGCGCAGCAGGCGCCGACAACAGCAAGAAGTCAACGCGGTAGCAACTGACGCCCCAGAGTTCATGCACTGGTCCGAGAAGCCTATTAGCTGGAGTCGGGCGGATCATCCAGAAGAGATGTCGAGTCCGGGCTCCTACGCTCTGGTCCTAGGCGCGACCTTGGCCACTGATAGGCGGGCCGCCTGTTTCTCACGGGTCCTGATTGATGGAGGCAGCAGCATAAACATCCTGTACAAGGACACAATGGAGAAGCTTGGAATCAGGCGAAGGCAGTTACAGAGCAGCCGCACCGTATTCCATGGAATTGTCCCTGGCCTCTCCTGCTCACCGATCGGCAAGATTCTGATAGACGTCCTCTTCGGAGACAAAGATCACTTCCGCCGAGAGCCTGTCTGGTTCGAGGTGGTAGACTTGGAGAGCCCGTACCACGCCCTACTTGGCCGGCCTGCCTTGGCCAAATTCATGGCCGTTCCCCATTACGCCTACCTCAAGATGAAGATGCCGAGTTCCAAGGGGATCCTGACTGTTGCTGGCGATTACAAGAAGTCGTCCGCTTGCGCGGCCGAGAGCAGTCGGCTGGCCGAGTCTTTGGTGATCGCAGCCGAGAAGCGGCTCCTTGACCGCGTCGTGGCGATGGCTGGGAAGCAGCCAGAGATGTCGCCCGACCCCAAGGAGTCGGAGGCAGAAGGATCATTCAAGCCGGCTAAAGAAACCAAGAAGATACCCTTGGACCCGGAGCACCCAGAGAAATACGCTGTCATAGGCACAGGCCTCGACAGCAAATAGGAAGGCGAGCTCGTCGATTTCCTCCGAGAGAATCGGGACATCTTTGCATGGTCCCCCAAGGACATGCCGGGTGTACCGACGGAATTCGCCGAGCACAAGCTACACGTCAGGCTGGATGTAAAGCCCGTCAGACAGCCCTTGCGCCGCCTGTCAGAAGAGAAGAGAAGAGTTGTGGGAGAAGAGATAGCCCGGCTCCTGGCAGCCGGATTCATCATGGAGGTGTTTTTTCCGGAGTGGTTAGCCAACCCTGTGCTGGTATTGAAGAAGAATAAGGAGTGGAGGATGTGCATAGAATACACCAGCCTCAATAAAGCATGCCCGAAGGATCCATTTGCTCTGCCAAGGATCAATCAGGTGATAGACTCCACAGCCGGATGCGAGCTGTTGAGTTTCCTAGATGCATACTCAGGATATCACCAGATCAAGCTGAATCCAGCAGACAGACTAAAGACCGCATTCATCACGCCGTTTGGAGCCTTCTGCTACCTGACAACGACGTTCGGCTTGAGGAATGCCGTCGCCACCTTTCAGCGTTGCATGCAGAAGTTCCTCCTCAAGCAACTCGACAGAAACGCCCACGTTTACGTGGATGATGTGGTGGTGAAGACGGAAAAGCGTGGGACGCTACTGGAAGACCTCAAAGAGACCTTTGACAATCTGCGCCGATTCCAGATCAAGCTCAACCCTGAGAAGTGCGTGTTCGGAGTCCCGGCCGGCCAACTCCTCGGCTTTTTGGTCTCCGAATGCGGCATAGAGTGCAACCCCGTGAAGATCAAGGCCATTGAGAGAATGGAGGTACCCAGCCGACTGTTGGATGTGCAGAAGTTCACCAGCTGCTTGGCATCAATCAGCCGATTCATCAGTCGGCTGGGCGAGAAAGCTCTGCCTTTGTATCAACTGATGAAGAAGACCACCTTTTTCGAGTGGAACCACAAGGCAGACGAGGCATTTCTCCAACTAAAGAAGATGCTGGCGACTCCCCCTGTGCTGGCGGCTCCGACTCCCAAAGAGCCCATGCTCTTGTACATCGCCGCCACCAGCCGGGTAGTCAGCACGGTTATTGTAGTCGAACACAAGGAGGAAGGCAAAGCACTTCCGGTCCAGAGACCGGTGTATTACCTGAGCGAGGTACTATCGACCTCCAAGCAGAACTACCCTCACTATCAGAAGATGTGCTACGGCGTGCATTTTGCCGCCAAGAAGCTGAAGCCCTACTTTCAAGAGCATCCAATCACGGTGGTTTGCACCGCCCCACTCGCCGAGATCATTGGAAGCCGAGATGCCTCCGGCCGAGTGGCCAAGTGGGCTATCGATCTAGCTCCTTACACCATCTACTATCAACCTCGCACCGCCATCAAGTCACAGGCGCTGGCCGACTTCCTCGTCGACTGGGACGAGACTCAGTACCTGCCACCAGCGCCCGACTCTACTCATTGGCGGCTGCACTTCGACGGCTCCAAGATGCGCACCGGCCTTGGAGCCGGCGTTGTCCTCACCTCCCCCAAGGGAGACAAGCTCAAATACGTGCTGCAAATCCACTTTGCCGCCTCCAACAACGTCGCTGAATATGAAGCGCTCATCCACGGACTCCGGCTTGCCAAAGAACTCGGCATTCGCCGGATCCTGTGCTACGACGACTCCGACTTGGTGGTTCAGCAATCATCCGGCGACTGGGACGCCAAAGACGCAAACATGGCCAGCTACCACTTCCTGGTGCAGCAACTCAGCGGATACTTCGAGGGGTGCGAATTCCTTCACGTACCGAGAAACAACAACGATCAAGCAGACGCCTTGGCACGAGTCGGCTCTACTCGCCAAGCGATACCTTCCGGCGTCGCCCTTCAGCGCCTCCTCAAGCCGTCTATCAAGCCTTCACCAGAATCTGACTCCATCTTCGTGCCGGCTCCGCCAGAGATAGTCGGATCCGACTCCAAGGCCCCGGCAAGCGACCTCAAGAAAGCCACAGTCGGCCCGGGGACTGCGCCAGTCGGCTCGGGGACTTCCAGGCCCAGCCCGGGGACTGCGCCAGTCGGCCCGGAAGCTGCGCCAGTCGGCCCAGAGATTCCCTCAATCCAGCAAGCGGCGGCAGACTCCAACCCACCGCCTCCCAGCCCAGCCACCCTTGTCCAAGTCGCTGTGGTAGCAGTTGAAGAGATAGCAGCACCTTCATGGGCGCAGCCCATCCTCAAGTTCCTAGTAAACAAGGAGTTACCAGCAGACGAGACCCTGGCTCGGCAAGTACAACACCGAGCAGCAGCCTACACCATAGTCAACAGAGAGCTAGTCAGGCGCAGTGTCACTGGTGTCCACCAGCGCTGCGTAGAGTCAGAGCAAGGCCAAGCGATCCTCAGAGACATCCATCAGGGCGAGTGCGGCCACCATGCGGCTTCAAGGGCGCTCGTGGCCAAAGCCTTTCGTCACGGTTTCTTTTGGCCGACCGCCCTGGAAGAAGCTAAAGAACTAGTCAAGAAATGCAAGGGGTGCCAGGTGTTCCGCTCCAAGCCCCTCCAGCCGGCTTCCGCGCTGAAGACAATCCCCATTGCCTGGCCCTTCGCAGTCTGGGGCTTGGACATGGTGGGACCATTCAAGACGGCCCGAGGCAGCCTAACTCATTTGCTTGTCGCGGTGGACAAGTTCACCAAGTGGGTAGAAGCAAAGCCCATCAAGAAATTAAACGGGCCCACAGCTATGACCTTCATTGCCGACATCACGGTGCGGTACGGCATACCGCACAGCATTATCACAGACAACGGCACCAACTTCGCCAAGGGCGCCCTGGCACGTTTCTGCGCGATGCAGGGCATCCGACTAGACTTAGCATCCATTGCCCACCCGCAGTCAAACGGCCAGGTAGAACGAACCAACGGCCTCATCTTGTCTGGCATCAAGCCTCGATTGGTCGAACCACTCGAGCGCTCGGCCGGCTGTTGGGTCGAAGAGCTGCCTGCCGTCCTCTGGAGCCTGCGCACAACCCCAAACAAGTCAACCGGCTTCACGCCGTTCTTCCTCGTCTACGGTGCCGAAGCCGTCATCCCGACGGACATATAGTTCGACTCTCCGCGAGTCTCCATGTACACCAAAGAGGAGGCTGAGGAAGCACGCCAAGACGGCATCGATCTACTGGAAGAGGGCCGACTGTTGGCACTCAGTCGGTCCGGCATCTACCAGCAGAGTCTGCGCCGATACTACAACCGCAAGGTCAGGCCAAGATCATTCCAAGAGGGCGACCTTGTGCTCCGGCTGATTTAGAGAACAGCCGGCCAGCACAAGTTGTCGGCGCCTTGGGAAGGTCCCTTCATCATCAGCAAGGTGCTAGGGAACGACGCCTACTATCTGATCGACGCTCAGAAGCCTCGAGCGTGCAAGAGGGACGACTCCGGCAAAGAAACAGAGCGCCCGTGGAACGCAAATCTTCTGCGAAGATTTTACAGTTAATGCAGTATGTATCACGCTACCCTCTTTTGTATTAAAGTACTAAGACCTTAGGCCCCCCGGGACGAGCTCGGGGACTGCCTTTTTGATTATCTGTATGATATGGATTACGCTTCCTTTTATCATACTATCTGGCACCAGGTCCGACTAGTCAGCCCGGGGACTCGCCGTCTTGCGCTATGAAATGCTCCCTGAAGTCAGACAAGTAATGTGCCGCGCTCAAAGCCGTCTCCTGCCGAAAGCCGCAGCTCGCAGAGCGACTGTCGGTAAGCAGAGGATGGGAAAGAACGAGTGCACACATGAAAAACGGCTAAGGACTTAAGAGCTACGCATAGCCCAAGCCGGCTGCCAGCCTCCCCTTACCGAGCCGACTCGCGAGCAGTCGGCTCGCAGTCTCAATTTTCATCAAGAATAGCCGACTCTCGAAAGTCAGCCTGTCGATTTTCAGCAAACTTGCTAAGGTATTCTAAACGACTAAGTACTTGCCTCCCTAAAGTAGCTGAGCACTTGACCCAGCGGCAGTCCGCAGAGCGGCTGCCCAGTCGGCAAGGCGGCAACTGAAGGAAGGCGGCAAAGGAAAAAGTCTAAAGAACCAAAGCAAGGAAAGGCGGAAATTTGATAAATATTTACATAAGGCCCTTGGCCGAATACACCCCGTGGGTGGAATTGTTCAAAACTGACAAGTTTTTTAAAAAAGAACAAAAGAGACAGGTAAAACTGAAGCACTCTAGGGGGCTGCCTCCGGAGCCGGAGGGTCGGAGGTGGCGGCGGTGTCGGACGTCGGGGCAGTCGGCTGGGCGGTCTCGGCTTGGCCGCCTCCAGCGACAGTCGCCTTGTTCTTCTGAGGCTCGTTGCTGGAGGCGCGATCAGGCTGGGGCTGGCCGCCCGCTTCGTCCTCTGGCGCCTCCTCCTCGCTTCCGTCCTCCGACTCGTCCTCCTCCTCGACGCTGGAGCCGATCACCTCCGCCGAGTCCTCCTCGTACTCCGGGTGCATCCCGAACCATTCCGGCGGGACCTCCTCGCCGCCTTCGGTCCACTCGGGCACGAAGACACTAGTGTCCGTGTACTCGGCGATGGCCGCCGCGCGCTCGACAAGGGCGCCTTCCATGGCCTCCAGCTCGGCCTGGGCCTCTGACCGGAACGCGGCCAGACGGTCCAGGTCCAGCCCTGGATACCACCCTTTGACGAACTCCAAGGCCCAGCGTGCTCCGGCACGGGCCGAGGAGCCCCTCCAAGCCTCGGAGCGACCGGCGGCGACCTCCAGCCAGTCGGCCGTCCGGCTGGCGGTGCAAAGAGCTGGCACCTCCGGCCACAGAGCGGCAATGACTTGAGCGCCGGCGCGTTGAAGATGGCGCAGCAGACGATGAGCAGGACGAAGGCGAACCCCGATGCTCAGGAGCTGCTCGTCGATGGTTCGGGGGGCGTTGGCGGCAATCACTTCGCCCTTCGCCCTTCGCTCCTCCTGAGCCGCCTCGATGGCCAGAGGAACGACCTGCGAGTGGCCGGGAAAGAAGTCTGCCAAGACAGAAAAGAAGACAGTCAGAGAAATCAGAAATCAGCCCGACACATGAGTCGGAAGACCAAAGAAGAGAAAAAATAATTACCGTCGACGATGTCCTCAAGCGTGTGGTAGCCGGAGGTCAGCATCGCCTCCCGGTCGGTCCAGGCGGAGCGCTCGACCTCGAACTCGGCTATGAGGGCATCCTCCCGCGACTTGGCGTCTTCCTGCGCCTTCCGGAGCAGCTCTTTCTGCTCGGCCAGCTGCGTCGCCAGCAGGTCGCGCTCTTGGACGAGCTTGTCGCACTCCTCCTCCTTGGCGCGACGAGTGGTGTTGGCCTCATTCAGCTGCTCCTGGAGGGCGGCATTGGCATCTGAAGATCGAGAGACGTTATCAGTAAGAAAGGTCACCGAGGAGATCCGGCCCGACTGCTCAGCAGTCGGCCCGAATCTCGGGGACTACAGCCCGCGGGCACGCCAGCGCGCCCTCGCGGAGAAGAAGGAAGATAGATCGCCAGGGAGATCCGGCCCGACTGCTCAGCAGTCGGCCCGAATCTCGGGGACTACAGCCCGCGGGTGCGCCAGCGCGCCCCCGCAAAGAAGAAAGAATTAGCCCACCTCGGCTTTCCGTCAGATCGGCGGTCCGCTTCCGCAGCTCTTCAACATTGCGGTTGAAGGCAGTGGCGCGGAGATTGTGGTATTCCTGCAAAGCCGGCAAAGCAAAGTTAGCCTTCGGAGCTCGCCAGAAGGAGTTCCGAGTCGCCTGCTCAGCAGCCGACCCCGAACTCGGGGACTACACCCAGTGGGCGCGCTGGCGCACCCCCACGGGAAAAGACAGAAACTAAAAAAGGAAAAACAAAACATACCCAGACGGAGGTCCGCAGGGCCAGATGCGCTTTGGTGTAGAGTTGGAGGGCGTCACCCTCTTTGCGCAGCTTCGATTGGACGTCCAGAAGGGCCTGGTTCAGCGGGCTGGTGCCGCCTTCACGCAGCCAGCCGGTGGGCGCGGCACTTGAGGCCTCGACGTCCAAGTTCGCCGAGCTTGCAGCGCCGGTTTCCCGAGCTCGCGGCGCTGAGTTTGTCCTCTCAATCCGGCGGCGCGCTGGCACGGCGACCTGAAGAAGTAGCTGCGCGTCGGCGTCGTCCGCAGTCGGAGGATCCTGCGGGTCCACCGGCTGTTTGCCGTGCGGCCTTGAAGACGGAGGCGGCGGGGGCGGCGGGGGCGGCGCGTGAGTATCCGAGCCTGAGACGTCACCGCCCTCCTCCGCGAGAGGGTTTGCGGCGCCGACCTCCCCGGTCTGCCCCGTGAACTCAGTTGCCGGCGGCGCCGACGATAGTGGGGGGACGAGCATCGCCGATCGACGACGCGCGACCTCCTCGGCATGCCGCTTCGCCGCGGCCGCAGCCACGGCCTCCTCCAGGTGCCGCTGGGCGTTGGCAGCCGCCTTCTCGGCCTCCGCCTTCTCCAGGCGGTCGGCCTCCTCCTCCTCGCGCTTCTCTCGCGCGTTCCGTGCCGTCGCCTCTCGAAGGTCGGCGGCGGGATCAATCCGCCGTGTGTTGGCAGACGTCTCCACCGACCCCATGACGGAGGGGACGGCGGCTCTCTCAAGAGAGAGGGGAGCTCTGGAGAAGGTCGGAGGGAAAATCAGAAAAAACTCCAAGCGAGATCCAGGAAAGAAACGACAGAGTAAGAAGACTCACGAAGAAACTAGCGGCGGCCTTCTCACTTCCTTTCGGAAGCGTTTGGCCTTCGCGGCCGCCTCCTCCCGCTTGGTCGCGGCGGCGGCTCCCTTGAACTTCTTCGACTTGCCACCGGGCACACTCGGCCCGGCGTGACGCCTCTTCGCGCCGGCTTGGCTGGAGGAGCTGGCTTTCGGCTGGCGGCGCGGGGCGACTTCCGCGTCGGCGTTGCCCTCGGGCCAGTCGGCGAAGGTCGCCGACGGTCTGAGGCCGCCGTCTGCCCCCTCTCCGCCGCCTTCGGCGTCGGCCTCCAGTGCTGCCGCTCCCAGGTCGGGGTCGTCAGCATCGCTGACCTCGCGATCTAGGACGTAGTCGCGAGGCTCTCTTGTGGCGCCGGCTGAGGGCGCCGTAAGGGGATTCTGCCCAGAAGACGCCAACAAAGATCAGAGCTCGAGGTCTGACGGAAATAAGATCGAGCTGCAGATAGATGCGACTTACCATTGGACGGGGGTTGTCGCGCGAGTACGGCTCCTTGCCGAACTGCCACTCCTCCGTGAACCCGCAGTGGGTGATGTGGTTCACCAAGTTCGCCACCTCCCCACGCGGCATGTCCCTGGTGCACAGCCGGCTCGGATCATGTCGGCCGCTCATCTGGCAGATGAGGTGAGGCCGGCCTTGGAGCGGAAGAACCCGGTGCGCCACGAAGGCGGCCAGAAGATCGGAGGCGACGAGCCCCTCCGACTGCAGCATGACTCGGAGCCGCTCCACGGCGCCGTTTCCGGAGGTCGAGAGAGACTTGGAACGATGGGACCAACTGGCCAGCCGGCCAGTCAGCGGCTCGGGGTCGAAAGGCGGCAGGTTGACCCAGTCGCCGTCGGTGGAGATGTTCTTCACGTAGAAGTAGGACTTCTGCCACATCTTCACCGACTTCACCAGCGGGATGGGCGGAAAAGGATTGTCGGCCGTCGAGCGCCGCACCGCGATGTAGGTGCCGCACTGAGCCGGCGTGCCGGCGGCCTGAGTGCCGAGTTTGGCAGAGAAGAACTCCCCTCATAGCTCGAGGGTGGGGAGAACGCCGATGTAGCCTTCGCACAGGGTGGCAAAGGCGGAGAGAAGCACCACCGCGTTGGGGGTGAGGTGGTGCAGCTGCAGTTTGTGGAACTCGAGAAACGAGCGGAAGAATCCGCTCGCCGGAAGCCCCAGCCCGCGCATAAGATGCGAGCGGAAGATGACCCGCTCGCCCTCCTCCGGCGCGGGCCGGATCTCTCCCGCCGGCGCGGGACGGGCGTGCACCAGGTCCGCACTGGGGAGACGGTGAGTCAGGCAAAGGAACTCAATGTCCTCCGCCTCCACGTCCGAGCCATCCCACTCGCCGGAGCGCGAGGCAGGCGGCGCGGCGGAAGAAGAACTCATCGCCAGCGAGGAA
Source organism: Triticum timopheevii (assembly GCA_963921465.1). Lineage (NCBI taxonomy): Eukaryota > Viridiplantae > Streptophyta > Magnoliopsida > Poales > Poaceae > Triticum > Triticum timopheevii. The sequence goes on along the minus strand of OY997264.1, from coordinate 555,255,145 downwards.
GAAGGTTTTGGCTCGCGGCGGAGGAAGAATGTCGTGGCTCGCGGCGAAGGAAGGATAAGGGCGGGAGAGCGGGCAAGAGGGTGCGCGTGCAGTGCCGCCCCGCTCCTCCCCGCCTACTTATAGCCCTACGGGCTGAGAAGCCGAGGGGGCGACAGGGGGATTAACTGCGCCCGTGGCCCCACGCCGCCCACGATCAACCCCCACGAAGTTACTGCGCGCAGTAACGACGTGGGGATGCCAACCGCCCTCGGCCACAGCGGATCCGCTCGGGGCCCAAGGCGCGGTAATGGCGGGCCCCACCTGACGGCCCGTCCCGTCACGCGCGTGGGTGGACAGACTATCGCCTCCACGTGGCGCCGCGCGACAGGACCGTCTCGATAATGGCAGGGGGGCGTGACCGATACGCCTCCCGTTTTCCCGCCACGACTTGCGGATGGCGGCCCCTCGCCGAACGAGTCCGACTTCGGCGAGGCGGCCCAAAGCAACAGCAGCCGAGTCTCAGAGTCGGCACTAGATGAAATGAAACTGCTGAAGCCCCTCGAGGTGGCACCCGCCGGGCTTCACCAGCTTCGGGGACTACTGTCGGAGTAATGGGCCACGGGTAGGCTGACCCGGGTCCCAAGATCTTTCAAGACATCGGGGCAGGCCGTGCCCCTCAGCCGAGTCCCAGACGGCGACCTTCGAAGAAGGCCGAGTCCCGGCTGGCGACCTTCAAAGAAGGCCGAGTCCCAGCTGGCGACTCTGAAGCAAGCCGACTCCGGGCTTGCGACCTTTCAAGGGGCCGACTATGAGAGTCGGCCCGCGACCTTTTCACGAAGACCGACGCAGGGTACGGTCCCGACGTGGCCGTCCCCTCAAACCTACGGGAGGTAGGCATGGCCACAGTGAGCCGTACCACCAGGAGATCTCCGGTAAGGCGCGGCACTGTTGCCATGCCTCCCCTGACTTCAGCCACAGTGTGCAAGGCACTGTGCCCACGACGGCGGCCTGTACGGCCCGAAGACCGCCGGGCCCCCCGTCAGTGAGGGAGAAGAAGATGGCCGGAGAGTCCGAAGACGGCCCTGCGGGAGTCGGCCTTCCCAGAGTCGGCCGCCTCTCAGTCAGGGCCCCACGAGCCATAAACCAGATTGGACGGGGAGTGGCGACAGTGATCGCCCGACAGACGGCGGCACTGTTCCCACGACCCCATGACCGAGCCTGCGTCATCAGGAGTGTTGCACAGTGCCCGGCCTGTCCGCGGGGCCCGCCAGTCGGCGGGCCCCAGAAGCCGGCAGGGGGGGCGGCGGCATGAGAGACAGACAACTGGGGGCCACACCCAGTCAGTTTACCATTGTACCCTCGGGGGTAGGCCTATATAAACCCCCCGGGGCACCCATGCAAAGGGTTCGGCCCTGGATAGGTTTTTAGACACATAGCAAGCAAAGGAAGGAGCCAGCCTTGCTCCCTCCCGCCACCCGAAACAGCTCAAGGAGCACCTTTGTATTATCGTCCCATAGTGATCATGCGGAGACCCCGCAGAGCAGCAGTAGGGGTGTTATCTCCCCGGAGAGCCCCGAAGCTGGGTAAGATTCGTCGGCGTGCATGTCTGCGCCTCATCCCGTTTCCAGGCACCGGCGACGTTCTACTCGCCCCCACCATGATAAGCCACCCGTTGGCATATGTCGCATCCAACCCCCGACATATTTTGTTGCAAAGTTTAATTTGGTAAAGAAAAGCTTAAAAATTGTTAGTTGGCTATTCACCCCCCCTCTAGTCAGCCATATCGATCCTTTCAATTGGTATCAGAGCCTCGTCTCTTTTTAAGGACTTTACCGTCCGAAGAGTATGGTTGACGTCGTAGATGATGTGGGAGAGCACTCCGGTGCGAATCCGATATCATCTACGGGAGATGGGGGTAACTCGATCTCACGTGAGTAATTCAATGTGGCGTTGGACACATTGAAAACCTCCATGACGACCGAGGTCAAGGACATGTTTAAGGAATTCTTAGAAGGGCTTAAACTTTCCACCGCGCCCGTGAAAGTGGGTGATCCCGCCAACACGGTGACGGATGCTAACCCCGAAAAGGGGGAAGCTACTAGTGAGAAAGCTCCTATGTCTAGTGGTAAAAATGGCACCGGCATCTTTGCTCACGTGGAACCTCCAATTTATGGAGGGCAGATTCCCTCTACTCATTTAAATCATGCCGGTCCTCCTCCAAAGTATGAGAAACATGAAGATTTTGATTCTTGGGTTTATATCTTCAAGCGTCATTTAAAACATGTGAATACTAACCTTTGGAGAATCATTGAAGAAGGTTTCTATCCTCATGACCCAAGCAACTTCACCCCTCGAGAAGCCGTGGATAATCAATTCAATGAGAGTTCTCTCTTCATCATCCAAGATGCAATTCTTCCCGAAGATCTCCCTCATCTTTGACCTCATGCCATGGCTAAGGACGCATGGAAATGTGTTGTGTCTCTCTATCGAGGAAGTGCTAGCATTCAACGCTCCAACTATGAAGTGGTGCAAGATGAAGCCGATGAGTTTGCAATGAAAGAAGATGAAGAACCTCGTGAGCTCTTTCGAAGAGTGACCAAACTCGCGGTCTCATTCCGAGATCATGGAAGCAAGGACACAGATGACAATTGGATCAAGCGCAAATTCCTCAAGGCTATGATGCCCTACAACAAGGCCATGTCCTCCGTCATTCGTCAAAGACCGGACTTCCACTCCATGACCTCAAGTGAAGTGTTGGATGAGTTCGTTGCAATGAGCATCTTTGACAAGACCGCCGACAATGCGGTGCTCCGTTCTCAAAGGGCAAAGAAGCCCAACCTTGCTTTGAAGGCCAAGGTTATTATGGAAGAAGAGGAAGAAGTGGAAGATGAGGAGAGAAACCCTGAAGACACCAAGTATGATTATCATGAGCACATGGCCCTTGCTTCAAGACAATTTTGGAGCAAGAAGAATACAAGACCCAACTTCAACAAGAACAATTCAAGTGGCGTCAAGGGCAAGCAACGAGTTAGAACTTGCTTCAACTATGGCAATGTGAGCCATTTCATTGCGGATTGTCCTTATGAGAAGCAGGAACACAATGGTGGCAAATTCATCCGAAAAGACAAAGCCAAGTCCTTCCCCAACAAGAACAACTTCGCCAAGAAGACTCCCACTCGTGGGTTGGTGGTTCAAGAAGAATACCAAGAGGATGACGATGATGATGAAAATGGAGAAGCAATGGCCATGGCATCCGTTGCCATTGCTACTACTCCCCCGGTGTCTCTCTTTGATTCACCCAACGAAAACATCGCCGCCAAGTGCCTCATGGCTAAAGCTTCAAACAAGGTAACCCACAACATCACAACCACCATCATTACTAATCCCTCCTTGGAGGATTGCATTGATGAACATGATGGGTCTAATGAGGAAGTGAATGAATTTGAGTCTTTTATGAGTAAGCTCAAGGGCAAGTCCAAGAAGCATTTTGTTGCTCTCTTGGAACAACTTGGTGAGGCCAATGACATGATCGAGGCTCACGAAGAAACCATCTCTAAGATGGAAGGTCATAGTCGTGACTATGCCGATGAGATATCGGATCTCTCTAATGCTCTTGAGGAAGAGCGTGTTCATCATTTGACTATTGAGGAGTCACACAACGATGACCATGCTAAGTTAAAGAAAGATCTTGATCATGCTCTTGTCGTGTCTTGTGTGCTAACTTCCGAGAAGGCTAAACTTGGCGTTGATCATGCTAGACTCCAAGGAGTTTGAGATACTTGATAAGGCCCACAAAGTCTTGAAGGGTTCTCACGCTAACCTCAAGGTGTATCATGCTCAACTCCAAGTTGAGATAACCAAGGAAAAGGCCACCTTCCCTCATATGGTATTAATTGATAATGCATGTGCTACAAACCCATGTTGTGAGCATGTGCATCTTGTGGAGGAGAATGCCAAATTGAAGGATAAACTTGAGAAAGGCCTTGTGACATGAATTCAAGGTGAGAAGAACCTCAACGACCTTTTGAGCAATCAAAAGGAAGTTGTGGCCAAGGAAGGAATTGGGTTTGCACCCAAATCCAAGAGCAAGAAGAAGAAGAACGACAAGACCAAATGTCCTCATCCTCTCAAGCAAACTTTTGTGAAAGAGGGAGAGGGTGCTCCTAAGGAGAAGAAGGAAAAAGTGAAGGGAGTTGACGTCCAAAAGGGCAAAAGCATTTCCTCCAACAAAGCCGGCGACTTTAACCCGTCATATGTGTTGTGCCGTGCGAGTGATGGACATGTTTATGCTAAATTTGTTGGTTCTCCTTATGAGTACATTGAGTGTTCTATTTGGGTTCCTAAGACCCTTGTTACTAACATCAAAGGACCCATTACTAAATGGGTACCTAAAACCAAACATTGATCTCTTGTAGGTGTTTGCTTCTGGTGGGGGATCATGGTTGCTTGATAGTGGAGCAACAAATCATATGACCGAAAGCAAGGACTTGGTGGTGGACGTGCAAAAGATTCCATCTATGCCCACCAATGTTGAGTGGGGTGATGCTTCACATTCTAAGGTATTGGGTCTTGGCAAGGTTGTCATTTCTCGTGATCTAAAGATCGAGAAAGTCATGCTTGTTGAGTCCCTTGCATACAATTTGCTTTCCGTTCATCAACTTGCACTCATGGGTTTTGCTACTTTCTTTGACATTGATACCGTGGCCCTCTTGTGGAGCAAGACTCTTAAAGTAGCCTTTGTTGGGCATGTCGAGAATGGTCTCTATGTGATTAACTTTTCGGAGCGACCCACTAAGACCGCGACATGCCTAATGGCTAAAGTTGACGTGGGATGGCTTTGGCATCGCCGTTTGGCCCACGTCAATATGAGATCTTTGCAAAGTCTTCTCAAGGGGGACCATGTCCGTGGACTAACAAATGTTAGTTTTGCCAAAGATCGTGCTTGCAGTGCTTGTATTGAAGGAAAGCTTCATGAGAAGGCTCACCCTCCCTCAACCATCATCTACTCAAAGAGACCCTTGGAGCTCCTTCACATGGATCTCTTTGGGCCTCCATCTTTTGATAGTCTTGGAGGTAGAAAGTATTGCTTGGTAATTGTAGATGATTATTCAAGATACACTTGGGTATACTTCTTCAAGAGGAAGAGTGAGACTCAACAAACCGTCATCGACTTTTGCAAATGAAGTTCAATGTCAACATAATGCAAAGATCTTGACAATCAGAAGTGACAATGGCACCGAGTTCAAGAACTACACCTTGGATGAGTTTCTTAGTGATGAGGGGATCAAGCACCAATATGCTGCTCCATATACCCCTCAACAAAATGGTGTTGCGGAGAGGAAGAACCGGACATTGATGGATGCGGCTAGGACCATGATGGCGGAGTTCAAGTCTCCATACAACTTTTGGGCCGAAGCCATCAACACTGCATGTCATGCATCCAATCGGCTCTATCTCCGCAAAGGCTTGAACAAGACTCCTTATGAGATACTCACCGGCAACAAGCCCAACCTCAAGTACTTTCGGGTGTTCGGTTGTAAGTGTTTCATTCTCAAGAAAGGTGTTCGTCTGTCTAAATTTGAGGCTAGAGCTCATGAGGGCATATTTGTTAGTTGTGCTACAAACTCTCATGCTTACCGTGTTCTCAACAAGTCCACCGGACTCATTGAGGAGACGTGTAGCATGGAGTTTGACGAAAATAACGGCTCCCAAGTGGAGCAAAGTGGTACTTGTGATGTAGGTGATGAAATTCCTCCCCAAGACATAAGAAGAATGGGTATTGGTCAAATTCTACCATTGAGGAACCCTTTGTGGCCGAAGGAGAAGGACAATGCTCCACTCAAATGGAGCCATCACCTCCCCAAGACCCACACGCTTCCGAAGAACAAAGTGAAGGCCCTCAACCTCGTGAACAAGACCAAGTGCAAGATCAACCTCAAGATGGTGGCGAACCTCTAAATGATGCCCAAGGTCAAGTTCTCCCCCTCGAGCAAGTCCAAGATCATGAGCAAGCTCAAGATCAAGAACAAGCTCAAGACGGCGCTCAAGATGATCAAGTCAACCCTCCTCCTTCCACACTCGAAGAGGAATTAGAGCGTCGTGCCGCGAAGATTGCTTCCAAGCTCACCACCCAAGGCCATCTCATGGAAAATGTGGTTGGAAGCCTAAGAAAGGGGGTAAGCACTCGTAGACAATTAGCAAACTATTGTGAACATCACGCATTTGTCTCTTGTGTTGAACCCCAAAAGGCCTATGAGGCGCTCCAAGACTCAGATTGGCTCAATGCCATGCATGAAGAACTCAACAACTTCGAGTACAACAAAGTATGGAGATTGGTACCAAGGCCATCAGGGGACCACAACGTCATTGGAACCAAGTGGATCTTCAAGAACAAGCAAGATGCTCATGGGAACATCGTTCGCAACAAGGCAAGATTGGTAGCACAAGGCTACTCCCAAGTCGAGGGTATCGACTACGATGAAACCTTTGCTCCCGTTACTCGTCTTGAATCCATATGTTTGTTGATTGCTTATGCTTCCCATCACAACTTTAAGTTGCAACAAATGGATGTGAAAAGTGCTTTTCTTAATGGTCCTATTAATGAGTTGGTCTATGTCAAGCAACCCCTCGGGTTCCAGGATCCCTACTTCCCGGATCATGTGTATCAACTCGATAAGGCACTCTATGGCCTTAAACAAGCTCCACGTGCGTGGTATGACCACCTTACCGAGTTGTTACAAGATCGTGGATTTGAGGTGGGGCTAATCGATCCCACTCTTTTTACTAAGAAGGTCAAAGAGGAGTTGTTTGTATGCCAACTATATGTTGATGATATTATCTTTGGTTCTCATAACAAAGCTTTCAATGAGGAATTTGCCGCTCTCATGACCTCCAAGTTCAAGATGTCTTCGATGGGAGAGTTAAAGTTCTTCCTTGGTTTTGACATCAAACAAAGAAGAGAGGGAACCTTCATCAACCAAGCCAAATACACTCAAGACATGCTAAAAAGATTCAAGCTAAGTGATGTCAAGCCGGCTACTACACCAATGCCCACCAAGTACCAACTTGACATTGATCCCAATAGTAAAGCGGTGGATCAAAAGGTATATCGTTCCATGATTGGCTCCTTGCTTTACCTTTGTGCATCTAGACCGGATATCATGTTGAGTGTGGGGATGTGTGCACGGTTTCAAGCCGCACCGAAGGAAAGTCACTATGTGGCGGTCAAGCGAATCTTTTGATATTTGGCTCATACCCCAAACTTTGGCTTATGGTACCCAAGAGGGGCAAACTTTAAGCTTGAAGGATTTACAGATTCCGATTGGGCGGGAGACAAAGTGGATAGGAAGTCCACTTCTGGAGGGTGCCAGTTTCTTGGGTGCTCTTTGGTGAGTTGGTCTTCCAAGAAGCAAAGTTGTGTGTCTCTCTCGTCCACCGAAGCGGAGTATGTGGCGGCCGGTAGTTGTTGTGCACAACTCTTATGGATGAGGCAAACTTTAAAGGAATACGGTGTCATTTGTGACAAAGTGCCTCTTTGGTGTGACAACGAAAGTGCCATCAAGATTTCTCTCAACCCGGTGCAACACTTCAAGACGAAGCATATTGAGATTCAGTATCATTTCATCCGGGATCACATTAGGCGAGGGAAGATCGAGCTCAAGTATGTCAACACTCATGATAACCTTGCAGATATTTTCACGAAGCCCTTGGATGAAGCAAGATTTCGCGAGTTAAGGCATGAGCTAAATATCATTGATTCGAGCAATGTGACTTGAACCCTTGCACCCCCCACCACACTCAACTTGTTGTCTAGTTTAGGTGTAGGCATGGACATAGGGGGAGTGTTGTTCTCTCAATGAACTCTCCCTCCCCCCATTATGCATAAAACGATCAGCTCTTTCACATTAGCCATTTTTGATGGTACTTGTCCTTCAAAGACGAGTTTTGGTCATGGGCCCAAGGATTATTCTTCGCGGTGCCATACCAATTGACTCAAACATAGGTGGCTCCGGCCACCGCCCTCTCTTGAGAGAGGCCAGAGCTCGCTCTGCTTTCGTGTGGTTGTCTTGAAGGAGTGGGTTCTGGACCGTTGTTAGTGTGTGTGTTGCCTTGTTGGTCTTTCTTTTTCTTGGCCTTGCTTTCTCGTTCTCCTTTTGTGCTTGAGCCGTTGGTTTAGAGGCCTTTTTGTTGCTGAGCGGTACTACCGCTGGTGGCGAGCGGTACTACCGCCCTCCAGCGCGGTACTATCGCTGTGAGGCGCGGGCAGGGGGTTATATCGAGGGCAGGGGGAGTTTTCTTCTCCCCCATACCCATTCGCACGCCCCCTTGCTCTGTTCCTCTCTCTCCAGCAACCGGCGCCGCGGGAGGGCTCCGGCGGATCTCCCTCTCCGGGGCGTTCCTCTCCACTTCCTTCGGTGGAGTCGATCCCCACCTTGTCCTCTTGCCATGGGTGCCGGTATTGCCCCCGTTCCCTCTTTCTTCTCGTCTAGATTTCCTATCTAGCATCTTAGGGGCAGTAGCAGTTGCATCTCTAGATTTTTGGCCAAATCTAGGCTTGAGTAGGATGGAGAAAGCTTCTAGGCAGTTTGGATTGATGTTTGGTTGGAGTATTTTTTAATTTGGTAGGACGGTAGTGCCGGATCTGACCACGGTAGTAGGAAACTGCTGTTTCCCCGTCTCGAGCGGTACTACCGCTCTCTCCAGAGCGGTACTACCGCTTTGAGAGGTACTACCGCTCTCTATGGAGCGGTACTACCGTTTGGGGTGGTACTACCGCTCGCAGGTCGCGGTACTACCGCCCTCTACCAGTTTCCATCATGCTCTTACCTCTCAGTGATCTTTTTGCTCGTGTTTTGTGGCTTATGCTCGTTCTTTCTGGTTGTTTGCGTGTTCTTGTGTGTGGTTCCAGGTGATGAGCTTCCTGAGCATCCGGCTCGTCGTGTCAACCCCGGTCGTGCCACGTCCAAGCGTTACCGCACCACTGAGTCTGCCGGAGGTTCCTCAAGTGCTCCACCTCCACCTCAACTCCAAAAGAAGACTGGTGCCAAGCCGAAGCACTCTGGCAAAACCGTGACTGAAATGCAACCCAAGGAGTTCTGGGCAAGGCATCGCCGCAACCCCTATGAGGCAGACCAAGATCCCACTTTGGTCAACCATCCATTCTGGAACAGGTTCCAGTTTGCCATCTTCTTTGATGTTCTCAAAGCCAAGAAGAACCTCTTTATCAACGTGCACTCCATCGACACCGACCATATGGAGAAGGATCCTGAATACTTTGGTGAAGCTCTTCAGATGTGCACTCAACTGAACATTCTTGGAGTCATGCAATTCAACAAAGATTATGATGCGGATATTGTGGCCCAATTCTATGCCACGGTTCATCTCGGGACTGATGAGGACAGGACACTGACTTGGATGGCCAATGGCAAGTTGCCTTCAGTCAAGTGGAAAGCTTTCATGGAGTTGATTGGGGTGCAAGATCTAGGACTTGAGTCTCCTGTCGGCTTTCGCCCACACCGCAACACCAACGCCACTCACAAGCAAGCTCTATGGCCCTACTACACTTTGAGGATCAATCCTGAGACAAAGAAGGAAACTTATGAGCTGCCTGCCTTTCCGGATATCCTTCACCGTGTCTTCAGAGAGACTCTTTTCCCTCGTATCGGGAATCTGGATATGGTTCACTCCTATCTCATGGACATGCTTCTATTGTGCCAGCGTCAGAAGGAACAGAATACCGGAGAGTCCCTGGATATCTCTCATGTTATGCGGTCTGAGCTGTTATCTGCTATCTCCGAGCGCAAGTGCCCGATTTATGGTCCGTTCATCATGCTGCTTATTGAGAAGGCCTGGGCTCGTGTCTATCCCAAGGTGATGCTGGAGACTGGAGAGTTGGTTTCTCACGACATCAAGCGTCTGAGGAAGAAGGATAACTAGGGCACTCAGGCCCCTAAGACTGGAGTTCCTTCGTCTGCTACTGCCATGGAGACCGAGGAGGAGACTGGGGCTGAGGCTGAGGATGATGATGATGACTACGTGCCTTCTGAGGCAGAGCCCTCTTGGCCAAAGAAGCTCAAGCTCAAGATGAAGAAGCTGTTCTGCATGGAGTCTCACGGTTCGTACATGACTCATGTGGCTGAGAAGAAGGCCCGAGGTCGCCACAAGGAGCTCATGCGTCAGTTGGGTGCTACAGTTAACAGTGGTTCTAGGGACCAGCTTACTGAGGAGGAGGATTGGATTCAGCAGCACTGGCCGTGGACCGATTCTGATGCCGAGAACATCCCGACCGACGACGGTGGCGCAGATGATCCCGCTGAGATCTGATGTGTGTGTCCCTCTATTGCTATCACCTGGAGCCGTAGCAACACTCCCTCTCCTTTTTGGTGTCTCGATGCCAAAGGGGGAGAGAGTTTAGGGATTTGTGCTTTGTGTCTTCCGTCTTCTGTGTTTGTGTTTTCCTCGCTATTTTCTTTGGTTGGTTTGTGTCAGTGAGACCTAAGTTCCCGTCATTTGGTATGAGACATATGCTACCTTATCTTTCCAGTATCATTATCTATGTCACTATCTAGCTTATGAGTTGCATGCTTATCCTGTTAAGTTTTCTATGCTACTCTCATATACCCTGCTTAGGTGGTTGGTCTCTAAAATGTAGGGGGAGCGTTGATCCTAGTATGTGTGCCGTGCAGTCCAAAGCACTTATCTAGATAGCACACATCTAGGGGGAGCCCATCTACATTTTAGGACGGTGGGGTTTTTGCGCTTGTCCTATATCTCTCATGTTTGTGCAAATCCCGTATTGTCATCAATCCACCAAAAAGGGGGAGATTGTATGGGCATATTTATCCCCAAGATGTTTTGGTGATTGATGACAATGCTTTTGCGGACTAATCGTGTGCGTTAAGTTCTTTCAGAGATTCATCCATTGGCACGAGACGATTACCTCCCCTCGGTGTTTTATTCAAGACGGTGTAGCTCCTTCGTTTCGTTGTTGGTGGACTAGTTTCGTAGGAGTCACCGTACTATCAAGAGGGGATCCGCTTTGGTAAGGCTAGGTTGGAATCAACACGTACACATGCATATCACACCCAACGTTTTCCTTCCGCATCATTGGAGCTGCCTTTCCCTCTGTACCTGCTCCGTCCTGTCCCAGCGGTAGTACCACGGTCCTCAATGGTAGTACCGTCGAAGCTAATAAAGCGGCAGTACCGCTCCACGAGCGGTAGTACCGCTCTCAGCGGTAGTACCGCTCCCAGAGTGGTAGTACCGCTTGTGGTCTTCGGCCGTAGTGCTGCAGTGGTTCCGGGCTACTACCGCCTCGATTCAAAACCAATGTTTTTCGTGTCGGGTTTTACGGTACTAGGAGCGGCAGTAACGGCGGTAGTACCGCTTCGAGCGGTAGTACCGCTCTTGCTCCCGCGGTAGTACCGCTCGGGGGCCAGGACCCTGCCTTCCTCGTCAGCATGGTAGTACCACTGTGTGGGAGCGGTAGTACCGCTCTGCAGCGGTAGTACCGCCCTGCCCTAGCGGTAGTACCGCTCTGTGCGTGGGTGTTCAGTGGCGTAATTGTTGGATTGGTTCCCCCACTATATAAAGGGGTCTTCTTCCCCAAAGTTGACTCACCTCTTTCCCCCAAAGCTCCATTGTTGCTCCAAGCTCCATTTTCACCCGATCTCTCTCCCTAGCCAATCAAACTTGTTGATTTGCTCGGGATTGGTTGAGAAGGCCCCGATCTACACTTCCACCAAGAGAAATTTGATTCCCTCTCTTATCCCTAGCGGATCTTGTTACTCTTGGGTGTTTGAGCACCCTAGACGGTTGAGGTCACCTCGAAGCCATACTCCATTGTGGTGAAGCTTCGTGGTATTCTTGGGAGCCTCCAATTGTTGTGGAGATTGCCCCAACCTTGTTTGTAAAGGTTCGGTCGCCGCCTTCAAGGGCACCAATAGTGGAATCACGGCATCTCGCATTGTGTGAGGGCATGAGGAGAATACGGTGGCCCTAGTGGCTTCTTGGGGAGCATTGTGCCTCCACACCGCTCTAACGGAGACGTACTTCCCCTTAAAAGGAAGGAACTTCGGTAACACATCCTCGTCTCCACCGGCTCCACTCTTGGTTATTTCGTGCCTTTACTTTTGCAAGCCTACTTGTGTTGTATCCCTTGCTTGCTTATGTGCTAGTTGTTATTGCATCATATAGGTTGCTCACATAGTTGCATATCTATACAACCTATTTTGTTGCAAAGTTTAATTTGGTAAAGAAAAGCTTAAAAATTGTTAGTTGCCTATTCACCCCCCCTCTAGTCAACCGTATCGATCCTTTCACCTACCAACCCTTCCCTTAGGAGCATGCGTAGTAGTACTTTGCTTCGAGGGCAAGTATAGTTTTGCAATAAGTATATGAGTTCTTTATGACGAATGTGAGTCCATGGATGTACGCACACTCACCCTTCCACTTTGCTAGCCTTTATTATGCCATGCAACCTTCGCCGGTATCATGCACCCATTATTTACCTTCCTCAAAACAGCCACTATACCTACCTATAATGGCATTTCCATAGCCATTCCGAGATATATTGCCATGCAACTTTCCACCGTTCCCTTTATTATGACACGCTCCATCATTGTCATATTGCTTTTTGCATGATCATGTAGTTGACACCGTATTTGTGGCAAGGACACCTTCATAATTTTTCATACATGTCACTCTTGATTCATTCCATATCCCGGTACACCGCCGGAGGCATTCACATAGAGTCATATTTTGTTCTAAGTATTGAGTTGTAATTCTTGAGTTGTAAATCAATAAAATTGTGATGATCTTCATTATTAGGGCACTGTCCCAAGTGAGGAAAGGATGATGAAGACTATGATTCCCCCACAAGTCGGGATGAGACTTTGGACTAAAAAAATCAAAAAAATAAAAGAGGCCAAAGAAGCCCATATAAAAAAAGAGGCCAAAGAAGCCCACCAAATAAAAAAATGAGAGAAAAGAGAGAAGTGACAATGCTACTATCTCTTTTCCACACTTGTGCTTCAAAGTAGCACCAAGATATTCATGATAGAGAGTCTCCTATGTTGTCACTTTCATATACTAGTGGGAATGTTTCATTATAGAACTTGGCTTGTATATTCCAATGATGGGCTTCCTCAAAATGCCCTAGGTCTTTGTGAGCAAGCAAGTTGGATGCACACCCACTTAGTTTCTTTTGTTGAGCTTTCATATATTTATAGCTCTAGTGCATCCGTTGCATGGCAATCCCTAATCACTCACATTGATATCTATTAATGGGCATCTCCATAGCCCGTTGATACGCCTAGTTGATGTGAGATTATCTTCTCCCTTTTTTGTCTTCACTACCACAGTATACCACATATAGTGCTATGTCCATGGCTTGCGCTCATGTATTGCGTAAGAGTTGAAAAAGCTGAAGCGCGTTAAAAAGTATGAACCAATTGCTTGTCTGAAATCGGGGTTGTGCATGATGGTAGTATTTTGTGTGATGAAAATGAAGCACGGCCTAACTATTTTATTTTGTAGGGATAAGCTTTCTTTGGCGATGCTATTTTTATAAGACATGATTATTTGTTAGTATGCTTCAAGTATTACTATTTTTATGTTTTATAAGCTTTTATCTTGAATCATTTGGATCTGAACAATCATGCCACAATAAAGAGAAAATTACATTGAGAATTATGCTAGGTAGCATTCCACATCAAAAATTCTGTTTTTATCATTTACCTACTCAAGGACGAGCAGGAATTAAGCTTGGGGATGCTTGATACGTCTCCAATGTATATATAATTTTTGATTGTTCCATGCTATTATATTACCCGTTTTGGATGTTTATGGGCTTTACTCTACACTTCTATATCATTTTTGGGACTAACCTACTAACCGAAGGCCCACCCCGAATTGCTGCTTTTTGTGCCTATTTCAGTGTTTCAAAGGAAAGGAATATCAAACGGAGTCCAAACGGAATGAAACCTTCCGGAGCGATTTTTTTGGAACACACGCAATTCAGGGGACTTGGAGTGGACGTCAAGAAGTAACCGAGGCGGCCACGAGGGTACCCGGCGCGCCCCCCACCCTCATGGGCCCCTCGTGGCTCCCCTGACCTACCTCCTTTGCCTATATATATCCACGTACCCTGAAAACATCCAGGAGCACCACGAAAAACTATTCCCACTGTCACAACCTTCTGTATCCACGAGATCCCATCTTGGAGCCTTCGCCGGTGCTCCGCCGGAGGGGGAATCGACCATGGAGAGCCTCTACATCATCTCCAAGGCCTCTCCGAGGAGTTGTGAGTAGTTTACCACAGACCTTCGGGTCCATAGTTATTAGCTAGATGGCTTCTTCTCTCTCTTTGAATCTCAATATAAAGTTCTCCTCGATCTACTTGGAGATCTATTTGATGTAACTCTTTTTGCGGTGTGTTTGTCGAGATCCGATGAACTGTGGGTTTATGATCAAGTTTATCTATGAGAAATAATTGAATCTCCTCTTAATTCTTTTATGTGTGATTGGTTATCTTTGCAAGTCACTTCGAATTATCAGTTTGGTTTGGCCTACTAGATTGATCTTTCTTGCAATGGGAGAAGTGCTTAGCTTTGGGTTCAATCTTGCGCTGTCCTTTCCCAGTGATAGCAGGGACAGCAAGGCACCTATTGCATTGCTTCCATCGCGGATAAAAAAATGGGGTTTACACTATTGGAATCAGCTACTTTGCCATCTGCCAGCTCTTTGCCATCAGCTAGCGGACGGCAAAGAAGCTCTTTGCCATCAGCTACCCGAAAGCAGACGGCAAAGAGCTGGCTGATGGCAACGAAAGCCTTTGCCATCAGCCAGCTCTTTGCCGTCCGCTAGCTGACGGCAAAGAGGGAGGAGGGCCCACTGAGGAGCTGGTTAAAAAATACTTAACGTCCCCCCGCTTTCCCGTCCGCCGCAGACGGCAAATATGAAGAAAAGCGGACGACAAAGGAGGGCGGATGGCAAAGGCTGCCCTAACTAACCTAACTAACGGCCGAGCCCCCCGCCCGTTAGTCATCTCTCTCCCTCGACCTCCTCCGCCCACGCCCCCGCCGGCCGCCGCCGGCCCCGCCCTCGCCGCACTCGCCACCGCCCCCCGCCGCCCGCCCCCGCCCTCGCCGCACCCGCCACCGCACCCGCCGCCGCCGCTCCCACCCCCTCCCCCGCCGCCCGACCCGCCACCGTCCCCCGCTGCCCGGCGCCCCCGCCCCCGCCCCTCCCGCCCGGCGCCGCCCCCGCCCCCGCCGCCCGGACATCCCATTGCCCCGGAACCCCGCCGCCCCCCCACCCACCCACCACCCCGGCGCCAGGGTCGCCCCCTGCTCCGGTGAGTTTTTTTCTTTCTGTTTTTCTTTTTTTTGCTATTTAATTCTTGTTTAATTGTTAGTGTTAGTGTTAGTGTTAGATTTAGTGTTAGAAAAGAAGAAAATTTAGTGTTAGTGTTAGAAAAAAGAATATGTAGAAGAAAAGAAGAAGAAGTGGAAAAAAGATGAAAAAGAAGAAAAGAAAAGAAGTAGAAAAAAAGATGAAAAAGAAGAAGAAGAAAAGAAGTAGAAGAAGTAGAAGAAGTAGAAGAAGTAGAAGAAGAAGAATAGAAGAAAAGAAAAGAAGTAAAAGAAGTAGAAAAAAGATGAAAAAAGAAGAAGAAGAAGAAAGGAAAGAAGAAGAAAGGAAAGAAGAAGAAGAAGAAGAAGAAGAAAGGAAAGAAGAAGAAGGATAGAAGAAGAAGAAGAAGAAAGGAAAGAATAAGAAAAAAGAAGAAGAAGAGAAGGAAAGAAGAAGAAGGAGAGAAGGAAACACCCCGACCACTGACCCCGACACCCCGACCCTGACACCACACCCCGACACCTGACCCCGACACCCTGACCCCGACACCCCGACCACGACACCACACCCCGACACACAGACCACGACACCACACCCAGACACCCCGACCCCGACACGACACCCTAACCCCAAAATAGCACCCGGACACCGACATGACACCCCGACCCCCTAAACCTCCCGAAAAGGTGCTCTTTGGCCTTCCAGAGGCCGACGGGGTTATATATTTGTGAATTATTAGTTAGGTCATATATTTTTCGATTTTGTTATGAAAAACATCATATATAATTGTGTTGATCGGGTAGATTTAAATGTGCAGTTGTTTCATCGCTGCGAGGTTTGGTGTTCGACGACCTCACCGTGCGTTTGACGAGCTCTGCCCCTTCGTTTGTGGGTGAGCACAAATGACATGTCCTTCTCCCCCATTAATTATTTGCACAAATGACATGAAATTTGGTAGCTAGCTATATATATGTCTTGAATCATCAGTATGCGTAACCAATATGTGTCTCCCATTCGAAAGCGCCATAGTTATAAATATGCATGCATTTGCATATTTATAACCTTGATTCTTTCGAATTGTCCAACGCTATCCATGGACAGCCCGAGTATGTGTAGATTGGGTTCGTTTTCCCATATGCTTTGCTTCGGATCCGACGCATAAATTTTGTCAGTGCCTCCCCTGTTGTTCTCCGGGTACACATCCTCTCTGTTTATTGCAGAGACGTGTATCAGGAGAACAGCGGGGAGGTGCTGCCGAAATTTTGCATCGGATCCGGAGCATAGCATATGGGAAAATGAACCCAATCTACACATACTCGGGTGGGATTAGGACCTATCATTACCTATTAGAGTGTAGGTTGCATGGACGTAATAAAATTGACAAAGTAGATCAACTGATGAATATATACATGGTGAATTATATATATAATTGTTGTGTGTCCAGTAGCTCTGAAAGTCAAGATGAGTGATCGTGCATGGATGTATACCGGTCACACTGGTCAGAACAAATGGAGCGCTGAATGGTTCACAAAAACCAAGGGGTTTGTGCAAGCCGCATTTGCAAATGGCCAGAGGAAAACTTGGTGCCCCTGTTTCCGATGTGGCAATTGGGAAAAGAGGACAGAGGCTGAAATGGGTAAACACCTGCAGAAGAATGGTTTTACGCCCGATTATACGGTGTGGAAATTTCATGGTGAGTCTGCCCAACGTGACCGAGCTGAGGTGGATCATCGTCGCACCGACGAGCATGGTACCAGGATGGAAAACATGATGCAAGACTATGATGATGCTCCGGATTCGGACGAGGAGATGGAGGAATCTGCAAAGGCCTTCAATGAATTGTTGGAGTCTTCAAAACGTCCGCTCCACGAGCACACTAAGCCTTGTCAGTTGGATGCCATCTCACAAGTAATGGCTTTGAAGGCTCAGCTCAACTTGGGCAGAGAATGCTATGACGCAATTATGACAGTATTTGGACGCTTTCTACCCAAAGGCCATGTAATGCCTGCAAACCAATACCAGTCGGACAAAATCCTCCGTGCACTGAAGATGCCTTATGAGAAGATACATGCCTGTGAGAAAGGATGTGCCTTATTTAGGCTTGACTATGCGGACTTGAACTATTGTCCCATTTGCAAGTGTTCCAGGTATATTGTGGTAGACAATGGTATGGGTGAGAAGACATAGACCACTATCCCTGTTAGTGTTCTTCGGTATATGCCAATCGTACCAAGACTTCAATGTCTTTTCATGGTCGAAGAGACGGCCAGACAGATGACATGGCACAAAACAGGCAAAAGAACCGAACTAGATGCAGATGGGAAACTGATGATGGTACACACATCGGATGGTGTTGCATGGAAAAGGTTTGATGAATTACATGCTGACAAAGCGGCAGATCCGAGGCATCCTCGAGTCGGCATCAGCACCGATGGGTTCAGTGTGTTTGGTATGACGGCAGCCCAATACAGTTGTTGGCCCGTATTTATCTTTCCACTCAATCTCCCCCCGGACAGATTATGCAAAGAAAGAACATTTTCCTGACGTTGATAATTCTAGGGCCCAACTATCCGGGGAAAAATATGAATGTGTACATGCAGCCGCTTAAGGACGAATTGCAAGAAGCCTGGGATAATGGGTTCAAGACATACGACGCCTATAGCAAACGAAACTTCATAATGCGTGTCTGGTACATGTACTCGACGCATGACTTGCCGGCGTATGCGCTATTCGTTGGCTGGTGTGTGCATGGAAGGTTCCCGTGCCCCACATGCAAGGGAGCTCTTGAGTTTCGTTGGCTTCAGGCCGGTCGCAAGTTTTCTTGCTTCGACATGCATAGACAGTTCCTGGATCCTCGCCATAAGTTCAGGAAAGACAAGAACAACTTCATCAGAGGTAGAGTTGTAAAAAACTCTACACCACCTGCGTTGACAGGCCAACAGACCCTGGATCAGTTAAACGCTCTCGAGCCAGATCCAGAGCGTCCAGGGTACTTCAAGGGGTATAATTCTAAGCACGCCTAGACTCACAAAACATGCTTATGGGATCTGCCTTACTTGAAAGACCTCCTTTGCCCACACAACATCGACGTGGAAGGGGAGATTATGCATTTATTGATGATACTGATCGAGATTATTAGTAGTGTCAGGTATTCAATTTTTTTATGTTGTACTTGACGATGATACACTTAAGTGATATACATATTATTATTCATGTCGGTATTTTTTTATGTTGTACTAATTTCGTTTACTCTTTGTCATGGCAGGTGTTGAAAGATGGAAGGGGAGCCGACTGAGGCCAAGGACAAACGTGCCCAAATTGAAGGTGTGCCACACCATCAAGGTAGCTCCAGCTTATATCAGTTCGGGCGGAATTGGGTAATGTGGTTTGCTTCATGATTAATGCAATTCATTCATCATGCTAGCTTGAGCCCTTTAATTACTAATTTACTTTGTTTCTCTCTTTCAGGCATGCTACAATAAGACGGATAAGGTGCAGAGGGGTACGACCTGTATGCCATGGCCCACACTGCCTCTTACAAGCTAGTCAAGGGGAAGGTGAGGAAAGGGGAGGAGTTTAACCCGAGCCAGATCCCCTGCAATCCAGAGCAGGTGATGAGGTCCCATGGCTCCATAGCCATTGATCCAGAGATTGCTCCTGAGACCACGGTGAGTTTAATTTGAATGGACGTTACTTGCTAGTCTTAACATTTGAGTGTCATCATGATAACGAAACATTGGAAATGATCTTTGGTGCAACGTAACTCCACACAAGCATCACACGATCCTTCTCCAGCTACTGGCATGAGCTAGCCCGCTCCCACACCTCCATGATCAAGGTAAGTTTCTTTTGCTTAACAAATGCATAAAGACCTAGACTTAGCTTTATTTCATCCAATATGCTTACCTTAATGACCTAGAGTTAGCTTCTTTTCCTGCAAAATGACTTAATAAGCTTACCGACCTCCAAAACCAGCCATTTTACCTAAGTTAGCTCTAAAACGATCTATACTTAGCTTTGTTTCCTCCAAAATGACCTAAGTTAGTTATAATATGCTTAGTTAACTAGGTTTGCTCAATAATGACATGTACCGACCTTACTTATGTAAAAAATGGCATAATTAGCTTAGTTAGCTCATAAACGATCCATTTTACCTACATTAGCTCTAAAATGATGCATTTTACCTAAGTTAGCTCATAAACGATCCATTTCACCTAAGTTACCTCACAAATGATGGCGTGCTTCTTCTTCTAGTCTTCTTCTTCTAGTCACCTTTTCCTAACTTTCTTATTTGCCATTTTGCAGATTTCATTCACTTCTCGGAAGCTAGCTTGCTATGGAGTGCTTGTTTTTTATTTCATTCTCTTCCAGTATTCTCCTAATGGTTGCAAATTATGTGTATGCTACGATGGAACTTGCTACCTTGATGAAACTTTGCATTGTAATATGTATGTGCAACCTCCTAATGGTTGCAACTTATGTGTATGTGCAACTTGCTATGTACGAGTGGATGGAACTATATATGTATGTACGATGAAACTTATGTGCTGTTAAATATATCTATATATGTCATATATATTTGCTGTGAAATTTGTTGGATTAAAAAAACAGAAAAAAAGAGACAATATGCAGGCTCTTTGCCGTCTGCCACCGACGGCAAAGGGTTCTTTGCCATCAGCAGCGGACGACAAAGAGGCCATGTGGCAGGCAACTATGCTTCCTGGGAGGCTGACCTATTTGGTCAGTTTGCCAACAGTGGCTGACGGCAAAGAGGAAAAAAACTTTGCCTATAGCGGCGGACGACAAAGAGGAAAAAAACTTTGCCTACAGCGGCGGACGGCAAAGGCTTGCCGTTAACCACCTGAGGGAGTAACAGCGCAAATATTGCCGTCAGCATTCTTTGCTGTCGGCAGCTGATGGCAAAGGAGCCTTTGCCGTCAGCTTCCCGAAGCGGATGGCAATGTAGCTCTTTGCCATCCCTTACGTTGCCGTCCACTTTTGCCGTCCGCGGCCGACGGCAAAGACCTTTGCCGTCCGCCATCCATGCCTTTGCCGTCCGCCGTGGCTGATGGCAAAGTAGCAGATTCCTGTAGTGTTATATCATATTGCTTGAGTTTATCCCTCTACATCATGTCATCTTTCTTAATGCGTTATTCTGTTCTTCATGAACTTAATACTCTAGATGTAGGCAGGAGTCGGTCGATGTGTGGAGTAATAGTAGTAGATGCAGGCAGGAGTCGGTCTACTTGTCACAGACGTGATGCCTATATACATGATCATGCCTAGATACCCTCATAACTATGCACTTTTCTATCAATTGCTCGACAGTAATTTGCTCACCCACTGTAATGCTTATGCTATCTTGAGAGAAGCCACTAGTGAAACCTATGGCCCCCGGGTCTATCTTTTATCATATAAGTTTTCCATCTACTTTTATTTGCATCTTTTATTTTCCAATCTGTATATACCAAAATTATTTATCTTATCATATTATCTCTATCAGATCTCACTTTTGCAAGTTACCGTGAAGGGATTGACAACCCCTTTATCACGTTGGTTGCGAGGTTCTTGATTTTTTGTGTAGGTGCGTGGGACTTTTGAGGAGCCTCCTACTGGATTGATACCTTGGTTCTCAAAAACTGTGGGAAATACTTACGCTACTTTGCTGCATCACCCTTTCCTCTTCAAGGGAAAAACCAACACATGCTCAAGAGGTAGCAAGGACAGCGACAGCAACGACGAGGGTAGCAGGCAAGAGGATGACGGGTCCGACTAGGAGCCATGCCCGCCGTCCCAGGGCAGTGCCGATAGCAGCAACATCTGCACCGGGCCCCTTCTTCCGGTGGGGCCGGCTCCTTGAACTTCTCGGGGTCGCTTCCCTGGGCGGCGGGCATGGGAAGGCCGGGGAAGGCGAAAAAGGCGGGTGGCGGGCCGTCAAGTCGGAGTACGAGGCACGGACGCCTTCGTAGCATATTGACGGACCGCTGCCTCATCTTCCAGCACTTCTCTCAGCACCAGTATCACCAGCCCTCCCCTAGGTGGCCGCTGACATGTTCTCTTGGCGCCTTCTGCTGCTCGTACCTCGCCTAGACGCTCCTTCTGCCCTTTTGCCTTCTTGTTCCGTTTCCTGAGAAGAGGGACAAGAAAGGGATTACAGGCACCTTATCTTTTTCCAGCTTGTAAGCCCACATGCCTTAGTTAGATCTAAAACCTGTAATCCCCTTGCTCATGTTTACATTCCGTATGAACTGTACCTACATGGAACGTATTAATGAAAAAGGGTGCTTGCCGGGTCTTATGTGTGTGAGCAAAGACTATACCAAGGAACAAATCCTTGTTATTTTTAACATAAACATCGTTGCCCGGCAGCAGGCCTTGCCGCTCCTCTACTCCATTCGACCATACTCACGCCTTTGGCGGAGGCAGGGGCGAAGTAGGGGTTGGCCCTATGCTTGCTTCCTTGCCGCTGCGGCTACAACCAAATTCCGAACCAAGGAGAGGTTCTCGGGTGGCAGGAATGAAGGGAGCACGACAGCCTTAGAATAAAACGAGGCTTCACACGTCCCAATTTTATACGCCAACGCATAACAGGGGAATGAAAAACTTATCTGATCCTGCAGCCCCCGGCAATCTCAGCTTGCCGGGGGCGGACCCGTGTATCTTCAACCCTCGGCAAGCTTGGCTTGCCAGGGCTGGGGCGCCGGCCCGTTCTTTTTTCCCCATCCATCTTGGGAGGAGTGCTCATGTTTCTTGCGAACCAAAGGAGATGGAAAAGAAACAGGGAGACGCAGACTCGACCTCTATGCTAGGGATTAGTCGCCTCTAAGCATTATCAACCCTAACCGAGGGAGAGACTCAAACTAGCATGCATGCTATAACTTAGGGCATCAGCGCTTCGTTTATTTATGCTCAAGGTCTGCGCCTGGCTTTGTACAGAGGGTTACATGCCTTGTCGACAAGGCTTGTACAAAAGGTAGTTTGCCGGGGGGCCCGGCAACCGCGCCTTATGGGTAAAACTTGCGAAGACGCTCGATGTTCCAGGAGTTGCTCACTGGAATGGCATCTTCAGTCTCCAGGCGGACTGCGTCGGGCCTGGTGACTCGTGTTACCCAATAAGGGCCTTCCCAGTTTGGCGTCAACTTGTTGGAATTCTTGGCCGACTGAACGCGCCGAAGAACAAGGCCGCGTTCCTCAAAGCTTCGGGCATGAACCTTGCTGCTATGGTAGCGGCGCAAGGCTTGCTAGTAGCATGCTGCTCTCACAGCCACCCGAAGACAATATTTCTTGAGGAGCGTCACGTCATCTTGCTGCAATTGCTCTTGCTCAAGATCATCATAAGCGAGCACTCGAGAGGTGACCCGTATATGAGTTCCATGGGGAAAACTGCTTCTGCCCCGTATACCAGGGCAAAGGGTATCTGGCTGTGGCTCGATTTGGCGTCGTTCTGATCGACCAAAGAACCGCCGGCAACTCATCAATCCAGCGCCTTCAGCACTTGTGCAGCCTGTCAAAAGTCTTCGTCCTAAGGCCACACAGCACTTCAGCGTTTGCCCTCTCTGCTTGGTCATTGCTCCATGGACGGAAGCAAAACAGACCTTGCTGCCGAGGTCTCCAATGTATTGCATGAAGTTGTGGCTTGTGAACTGCGTGCCGTTGTCAGTGATGACTCTGTTCGGCACACCAAAGCGGCAAACTAGCCCCTTAAAGAATTTGACGGCTGACTGTGCGGTCACCTTCCTCACTGCTTCCACCTTCGGCCACTTTGTGAACTTGTCGATTGCAATGTACAAGTACTCAAAGCCCTCGATGGCGCGGGGAAAAGGGCCCAGTATGTTGAGCCCCGAGACCGAGAATGGCCAGGAGAGAGGGATTGTATGCAAGGCTTGAGCTGGCTAATGAAGCTTCTTTGAGTGGAACTGGCACGCTTCACACTTGGTTACTAGTGCTGTCGCATCCTGGAGGGCAGTGGGCCAGAAGAAACCTTGCCGGCAAGGGCCCTCGACCCTATGTGCGAACCACATATGCCTCCATGTATCTCCTCCAACAGCTCCAGTCCTTCCTCCCGGGGGATGCACTTCAATTTCACTCCATTTGGTCTTTTTCTATACACAACATTGTCAACAAACTGGTACAGGGCAGACCAGCGGGCTACTTTCTCTGCTTCTTCCTGCTCCTCAGGAAGCTCCCTTGTTTGGAGGAATCAGACGGTATGCTGCGGCCATGCTGGAGCCTGTGGCTCGACGACAAGGACCAAAGGCACTTCCTCTGCCGTGGGAATGGTTGCCTCAATGGCATGGGCTTGGCGCCCCGCCGGAGTTGGTTGTCCCACGACAGGCTGGGCGTCCACGGCAACATCTTCGCCAGCGGCCCCAGGGAGCTCGGTGGGAAAGTACTTGTCGGGGCCTGACTTCCTCCGCTTGTTCTGCTCTGTTGATGGTTCGACGGATGGTTGAGTTAACCGAAGCACAAAAGTACCTAGTTCCACATGTAGCTTGAGGGCAGCGCACTTCGACAGGTAGTCTGCAATGTCATTCTCCACTCGGGGGACATGCTCTGCCTGTATACCGTCAAAGCGCTCCTCCAGTTTCCTCACTTCATCCACGTAAGCCTCCATCAACGGGCTTTGATAATCCTTGTTAATCTGCCCGACGACAAGCTGTGAATCACCCTTGACGATGAGCTTCTTGACCCCGAGGTCTGCCACGATCCTGAGACCGGCAAGCAATCCCTTGTATTCAGTAGGGTTGTTCGTCGAAATCTCCCTGGGAAAGTGCATCTGGATCACGTACTTGAGGTGCTCTCCGGTGGGTGCGATGAGTAGCACACCAGCATCGACGCCTTGTAGCAAAAAAGCCCCATCAAAGTACATAATCCAGTTGCGACTTGTTTCCTTGCCGGGGAGAGTGGTCTCCTGGATCTCTTCGTCGGGCGTCGAGGTCCATTTGTTAATGAACTTCGCCAAGACTCTGCTCTGAATCGTCGAGGTGCTTTCAAACTTCAAACCAAAACTTGACAGCTCCAAGGCCCATTCCACAATCCTCCCTGTTGCATCTGGGTTATGCAGTATCCGTTGCAATGGGAGGCGGGTGAAAACGGTGATCTCGTGCGCTTGGAAGTAATGACGCAGCTTCCCCGAGGCCATAAGGAGGCTGAAGAGCAATTTCTGCACACCGGAGTACCTCGACCTAGCCCCCTGCAAGAGCGAGCTGACGAAGTAAACCGGGTGTTGCTCATCTTCTTCTTCTGCACCACTTCACCTAGTTGCGTGGGCCCTGGTGTCAGACCTTGCCGGGGGCCCAGCCTTACCGGGACCAGGACTTGCCGGGGAGAGTTCTGGTTCACCATCCGTCAACTCTGCCGTTGCTGCTGCCTCTTCATCGACCTCCCTCTGTGCCACCAGGGCGGCGCTAACCACTTGATTCGTTGCTGCTAGATACAGCAACAATGGTCTTGTGGTTTGGGCGCAACCAACACTGGAGTGGAGGAGAGGTATTTCTTCAAATCCTGCAGCGCTGCCTCGGCCTCTGGGGTCCACTCCATTGGGCATGCCTTCTTCGAGATCTTGAAAAAGGGAAGGGCATGCTCAGCAGACTTGGAGATGAATCTGCTCATCACGGCGATGCAGCCAGTGAGCCTTCGCACATCCTTGATCCGCTTAGGTGCCTCAATCTGCTCAATGGCCTTAATCTTGTCTGGGTTTGCCTCAATCCCACGTTGCGACACGAAGAACCCGAGAATCTTGCCAAACGGGACACCGAAGCCACACTTCTTAGGGTTCAACTTGAGGTTGATCTTGCGCAAATTTGCAAACATCTCTTCCAAATCTTGCACAAGTGTCGCCTTGTCCTTGGTTTTGACCACTATGTCATCCATATAAGCTTCCATATTTCTATGTAGCTGGGGTTCAAAACCAATTTGGACTGCTCTCGCAAAGGTCGAGCCAGCACTCTTCAACCCGAAACGCATCCGTAAAAAGCAATAAGTACCACATTGGGTGATGAATGCTGTCTTCTCCTCATCTTCTCTTGTCATGAAAATTTGGTGGTAGCTTGAGTAGGCGTCAAGGAATGATAACAGGTCGCATCCAGCCGTGGAGTCAACAATCTGGTCGATGTGCGCAATGGAAAATGATTTTTCGGACAAGCCTTATTGATATGTGTGCAATCAATACACAGCCTCCACTTCCCGTTTGCCTTGCGCACCACCACCGGATTGGCCAACCACGTTGGACGGAGTACCCCTCTTACCAAGCCTTCCACCTCTAGCTTCTTGATCTCTTCTGTGATAAACTCCTACCTCTCCAGAGCTTGCTTCCTGGCCTTCTGCTTGACAGGCCACGCATGAGGACAGACAGGGTGCTCAATTACTTCCCTGGGAACGCCGGGAATGTCGGATACTTGCCATGCAAACACATTGACATTTGCCCGCAGGAAAGTGACGAGCCCGCCTTCCTATTTGTTCTCGAGGGTGGAGCTTATGGTAAAAGCCCCTCCCGTGCCGTCCTCTCCGATGGATACCTTGTTGGTCTCTGGTGGTGCAGCTCTAGATTTCTTGCTCTTGCCGGTGGAGCTCTCTGGCACGTCTCGACGGGATTACAGCACTCCGGAGAGGTGCACTTGCCGGAGTGGGTGCGAGAGGTCTCGCCGGTCTTCTTCCCTCCCGGGACTCCAGAGGCAGGAGCAAGTGCCTTAGCGGCAGCTGCTGCAATTGCTTCCTGTAGAGTTGGTCAGCGCAGATCAGCGCGTCCTTCTTGTCGGAGGGGACGGTGATGATGTTTATCGGCCCCGGCATCTTCAGCGTATTGTAGGTGTAATGTGACGCCACCATGAACTTGGCGAGTGCCGGGCGGCCGAGGATCTCGTTGTAGGCCAATGGGATCTCGGCCACGTCGAAGACAATCCTCTCTGTCCTATAGTTCAGCTCTCCACCAAACGTCATGGGCAGCGTGACCTTACCCTTTGGCTGGCTTCTCCCCGGATTAACCCCTTGAAACGTGCTCGTCTCTTCGAGGTCTCCATCAGGAATCTGTAGCCTTTTGACCATGATCGGCGAGATCAAGTTCAGACCGGCCCCGCCGTCAACTAGCATCTTCGTCACCTTGAGGTTGCGGATCGTTGGTGAAACCAACAACGGCAAACACCCGACCGCAGTTGTGCGATCAGGGTGATCCTCGGTGTCAAAGATGATAGGCGTGCCGGACCACTTCAGTGGCTTCCGTGCATCGAGTGATGGCTCCACCGCTGTGATCTCATGCGCCCACTTCTTGAGTTGGCGGTAAGAGGTGTGCAGCGAGGCGCCACCATCAACGCACATGGCCTCCGTAGCTTTCTAAAACTCATGGTCGCTGGACTTGTCGTCCTCGTCATGATCATCGTCTTCCTGTTTCTTGTCGCGGCCTCGGGCGGGCCTCTCTTGCTGGTTATCCTTGCCGGGGCGGCCTCCTTGGCCGCCACGCTTCTTGCCAGATCCTTCGGCACCGACTTGACCTTTCTCCTTGTCCCGCCTCTCATATTCAGCTTTCTACTTCTCAGCGAGCAGCTCAACTTGTCGGCAGTTCTGGAGGTCGTGGCCTTTGGTGCGGTGGATCTTGCAATACCACTTGTTGGAGCCCCCTAGTTTATCGGCAGCCGCCAAGGCCCAGCAAGCAGCACACCCGGCAATCTCCTTGTCGGGGTCGCTTGCCTTGGCCTTTTTGGCAGTGCCGGTGTCGTCGGATCCCTCGACGGCAAGCACAGCCTTGCCCTTGCACTTTCTATTACGGCACCGACCCTTCTTCGTTGGGGCAGCATCGTCATCGTCTGTGGAGTCGGTTTCTGCACCGGCGTCCTTGCCGGGGTACTTCCTCCCCTCTTCAGCTCAAGCACATCGATCGGCCAGAACATAAAGCTCGGCCACATCCTTGACCTTGTTCATCGCCAGCTCCTCATGCATCTTGCGGTTGCGCACATTCTGGTGGAACGCACTAATCACGGCGGTGGGATGAACGTCTGGGATGTTGTACTGCACTCAGCTGAACCTTTGGATGTACTTCCGCAAGTTTTCTCCTTCCTTCTAGGGGATGATATGCAGATCGCTTGCCTGGCCATGAGCTTGATGGCCTCCAGTGAATGTGCCACCAAACTCATGACACAGATCCGACCAAGAAGAAATGGAGTCCACCAGCAAGTGCATCAACTATGACATGACATTGGGCTTGAGCGCCAATGAGAAGTAATTGGCAAGCACCTTGTCATCGCGGGCTCCAGCAGCTTGCATCGTGACGGTGTAGATGCTGAGGAACTCTAACGGGTGAGTCTTGCCATTGTACTTCTTGCCAACGTCGGGCTTGAATGTGCGGTGGGAGGGCCACTGGAACTTCTGCAGCTCATGGGTGAAGGTCGGGCAACCCACCTCATAGGGTAGGCCACTGTAGCCTCCCGGTGCTGGGTGGTCCATAGTGGGCCCTGCCCACCTATCTGATTGGTGGCGTGCATCACATCGGTGTTTGATGGTGGTTCGAGCGTCTTCAAGGGCTCGCTCCTGAAGAACTTGACGCTGGTCGCGGTGGATCCGTGGATCGGACGACGCTATGGAGATATTATTGCAAGCGTCATCGCGATGGATCGACACTCGCGGTGGCTGGCATGGGGGAGGAGAGTGCACCATGGCTGCATCGCCCCCAGTCCTTCCACCGCTGGCATGCGGTGGCTTGACGGAGCGATGGCCTACGAGCCCCGCTGGTCACGGCTCATCTTTGTTGGTGATGCCGATGAGGCTCCGGACAGTGGCTCTCCACTCGTCGAGCCTTTCCGCAGCAGTAGGAAAGTCGAGGAGCAGCTGCGACGCACGCCAGGGCTTCTGCTGGTGTGGGTTGCGGCGAAAGCTGCATGGACTGTGACGTGCTTCGACTTCTAACTATGTTAGAAGGAGCTCTATCACGGCCCTGCGGCTGTCCGCCATTTTTGCCAGCACCTCAGCATGCATGCTGGCCTTCCTTGTCCCGTGAAGGACGCGCGGGACTCTTCCCAGGGCGGCGCCTAGGGTCACCACTTAGGAAGAACACGCCATGGGCGCCAGTGTGGGTGTTCGCGGGTCGCGCCACGGGTTCTATCCGCGACCGGCCCACTATTGGCCCGCATCGGTACATGCAGTCCGGTTCCAGATGAACCGATCGCTGTGGTCGTCTTCCTCTTGGGAGCCATGGCGACGAAGAGCTGTTCGACGAGATGCTAAACCAGATTCTCATGACTGCGCTCCCCTACCTGGCGCGCCAAAGATGCAGTGGGAACGGCACCTATGGGATCACGGGAATCCCTACTATAGTTGCGGGGAGCGGGGTCGTGAGAAGAGCGAGATTAGCAATCAGCACAAGCACACGGGTCGTTTACCCAGGTTCGGGCCGCGAATATGCATAATACCCTAGTCCTGCTTTTGTGTCTATTTGAGTGTTCTTGGAGTTCTTGAGCTAGCTACGATGAGTGTAACTTGTCGAATGGTCTGAATCCTTCTCTTGGATGCCTCGGGCCTCCTTTTATAGTCAAGGGGATCGCCACAGTGGCACACAGGAGGTGGCATCAGTGTACAGTGGATAAGCTTATCGCTTAGCCATTACAGGACAAGATGCATTTATTGCGCCCCTTAGGTGTCCCTCTCACTTTATCGGGGACGGAAACCAGCCCCCGTCCCATCCGCCGCCGCTCCACCTCGCTCCAACACGCGTCCAGGCCAGCGGTGCGCATGGTGCCATGTAGGCCGGCAAGCTGCTGAGGTGGCGCGGTGGTAGGGCCTTCACGAAGATTTGCATGCTACCACGTAGGCATGCGCTGAATTGGCCTGGAAGTCTCATGTTGACACGCAGGTGCCTGCCTAGCTGGTGGGCTGGCAACTGCATGGGAGTGGCGGTGGAACCTTGGCGGGTGTGGGCCTGGCTGTGGCTCCGCGGATGTCCTTGGCAAGGGCCTTGCCGGGGCCCCAGCAAGGGTCTTGCCACAGCATCATGGTCGTCCCCGGCAAGGATCTCGCCGGAGGTCTCGTGGATGCCCTCGACAAGGGTTTTGCCGAGGCTCGTCGTCTTCTAATCCTTATCCAACTCTGTGTGCTTCTTGTCTTCACAAAGATCTGCATGCCATCATGGAGGTGCCTCCCGAGCCTTGGCCCAACGTGGTTGGTGGTGTTGGAGAACCTAGGGCTCAAGGGTGGCGCGCTCCGCTGGTGTCGGGCAAGTTGCCCCGGCAAGGTTCTTGCCGTGGCTGCGGAGGCTGCCCCGGCAAAGATTTCACCCGGGGAGCCTGTCCTGCCCTCTTGCTCTTTGTCTTTGTGTCTTGGCATTGCTTTGACCATCTTGCGGTTTTGACTCCTCCCTCTGCCCTGCTAAGCGTGGCCGTGGGCGCGGCTCTGACTGCCCGTGCACAAGTAAGGGGTACAAAGGAGTGCCCCTACTTTAGTACATCGATAGTAACCTAGTGCTATACGAAGATTCTCCGATTCCATGTCATTCAGAAGAAGTTTGTTAAGGAGACTTGATCAGCCTTGTTCATGGATTCCTTTTGATGGGCATGAGATGAATGAATTTAGTAAACACAACTTTCTATACCCACCTTTTACTTTTCTGTTATTTAGAGTAAATAAAGCAAAAAATACTATTATTTGTTTGTTTTCCGAATTATCCATGCAATAAAAAATGACTAGAAAATAAAAGTTCTCCAAATGCCCTGAAAATTTAGTTAGATTTTTTTTCCAGAATATTTAAGAATTTTTGGCACTAAAAACACATCAGGGGGGTTGCACCAGTGGGCCACAAGCCCACAGGACGCGCCCACCCCCTGGGCACGCCTATATGGCTTGTGGGTCCCACGTGGGTCCCCCTCACTTATGCCAGCACCCATCCACTTCGTCTTCCTCCAGAAAAATTCCCACCATTGCTCAAACCCGTGTTCTAGCTCATTTTCGCTGCCATTTTTTATCTCCTTGCTCAAAGTTCAATTCACAAAACCGTTTAGGGGATTGTTCTTCAGTATGTGACTCCTCCAATGGTCCAATTAGTTTTTTTTCTAGTGTCTTATATATTGCTATTTTTTGCTGCTGTGGTGACCATGTTCTTGAGGTTGCATGTCAAATTTATATGGTCCAATATAGTTTTGTTGCATGATATAGCCTCTAGACACTTGTGGGAGTAGTTGGTATCAATCTTGTTGAGTTTTGTTCACTTTTATTTTGAGTCACTAAGAATTTCAGAAATTTTTCAGAGGGAGAAAATGTTGAGGAAAGTGTTCCAAGGTGGTTCCTCGGAGAAGAAGGCTCCAAGGATCGCGATACATGAGCTAGATCTCGAACCACCGAGGTTTGCTCTAGTGCAACCTTGTGAATGGTCATCAGATAATTTCATGAACGGTGCCGGGTTCGAGAATGAGTTCTATGCGTACATGCATAACGCCGAGCTGACAGACTTTGTGTCAGATAAGTGTTTACAGTATTAGTACCACACCGATTCCTTTGTGCGGAGATTTAAGTATTAAGTCCATCGCAATACGCATTCTATTTTGTTTGATCTTTATGATAAATCGTTTACAATGGACCTAGAAGATTTTAATGAAGCATGTAAAATTCCATAATGGGGTAGTTGTGCTGAACCTCGTAAATTTGACTGTTCTGAGTTCCTTGATAGCATTACTGTAGGAGAATCAGAACCATAACACAAGCCACTATAGGGAGCATTCACTTTCCTGCATTACATTACTTTGCTATCTTAAAAGGTAGATGCATTAATGGTTAACATGATCATAGCCACCTTTGCGCCCCCGATCTCATTGTTCTTAAGAGCGCAGTAATGAATGATAAAAGATTTAATCTAGGGGCTATCATTGCACGTCGTTTACATAACAATGCTAAAGATGGGCATTTCTTTGGTGGAATTTATGCCACCCGCTTAGCTAATTATCTTGGTGTCCCCATAAGGGATAATGATGTTCCGTTGCCACTTGCTTTCCTTGATTATAATGCTATGGTGCATTACTAGTTTCTTGAGAGGAACGATCAGTCCCTCCTGTACCGACTAATCTTTGACGAGGAGCGCGTCTTCTGTATTACGCTTCCTGCTGCCGCCTTCTTTGACTATCAGGTAAAATAAAGATACTTCATAACCAGAGAGGAGGCGAACGAGTATGAGAGAGAGGGGGAGGCAGCTCGTCTCCACGAGGCAGCTCGCCAAGCAGTAGTTGTCGCGGCTCAGTACAACCCCAACTACAATTTTGGATATCCGCCAGGCCAGCCGTGGCCCTAGACCAACTTAGGCCAAAAGCCTAAGCTTGGGGGAGTATGTTTTTCTCAGCGACATTACATTCATGTTCACACACTCATCCCAGTTGTCGGTGTTCATACTTCTTTGTTGTACTATCTGTGTTAGTTTATTTTTCTCGCCTTCTTCTTGTGTGTTTGAAAAACTTTGAGAAAATTTTAAAAGATTAGTTCTTGCTTCTTTTTAGTTTTTCTTGTTTATTAGTAGTAGTATTAAAAGAAAACCCAAAAAGATTTCTCGTTCTTCTTTTGCTTGTTGGGAGCTTTCCCATGTAAATAGTTTTTCTCATTCTTATTTTGCTTTCTTTCATAAAAACAAAAAATCCAAAAATATTTCATTGTTTTTCTTTGAAATTCTATTCTTTTCTTTGGGTCGTAAGGAGAAGACCATGATGAAAATGTTGAGTGGTTCCCATATGCATTATTGTTGATCTAACAAAAGAGCCCATATTACCTTGTCTTTTCCTTTGAATAAATGTTGCAGATTCCAGTTTAGTCCAATGCACGCGCACTCTTCTTATTATTCACATCATTCGGCTATGCAAGTGAAAGGCAATAATGACGATTTATGATGAAATGATTGAGATGGTGAAAAGGTGGTACGAACTCGACCTATTTTGTTTTTGCCAATATGATTAGCTCATCGTTCCTGTCGGTGTCAAAACCGGCGGATCTCGGGTAGGGGTTCCCGAAGTGTGCGTCTAGGCAGATGGTAACAGGAGACAAGGGACACGATGTTTTACCCAGGTTCAGGCCCTCTTGATGGAGGTAAAACCCTACGTCCTGCTTGATTAATATTGATGATATGGGTAGTACAAGAGTGGATCTACCACGAGATCAAGGAGGCTAAACCCTAAAGCTAGCCTATGGTATGATTGTTGTAATGTATGTTGTGTCCTACGGACTAAAGCCCTCCGGTTTATATAGACACCGAAGGAGGCTAGGGTTACACAGAGTCGGTTACAATGGTAGGAGATCTACATATCTGTGTCGCCAAGCTTGCCTTCCACGCCAAGGAAAGTCCCATCCGGACACGGGACGGAGTCTTCAATCTTGTATCTTCGTAGTCTTGGAGTCCGGCGGACGATGATAGTCCGGCTGTCCGGACACCCCCTAGTCCAGGACTCCCTCAGTAGCCCCTGAACCAGGCTTCAATGACGATAAGTCCGGCGCGCATAATGTTCGGCATTGCAAGGCGGGTTCCTCCCTTGAATAATCCAGAGAAGATCATGAACACCAGGATAGTGTCCGGCTCTGCAAAATAAATTCCACATTCCACCGTAGAGAGAATAATGCACATAAATCCAATCTGCTGACGTTTTATGCGGCATGACATCACACCGCTTCCAAGCCTTTATTTGAATCATTTTTTATTATACCACCTCAGCACGTTTAGCGAAGTGGTTTCCTTGGCACGTCTTGTCGAAGCAGAGATCGTGTTCCCCTTATTCCGGGATTCTCATCAATACGGACGTGGGTAACCCAACCGCACCATTGATGGTGGCGCTTGGGGGATAAGCGAGTTTTACCGGGCCGGTGGGGGACGCATAGTCCTCGTCCACCTATATATAAGGGATAAGGATTTACCTTCTCACCTACGCCTTCTTCCTCCTTTGCTTACCCATCTCCGCGTACTCAAGCTGCAACGCCCAAGCTCGCGCATCTCGCCTCGGCCTTCTCCGAATATGTCCGGAGCGGGAGGCAAATGGTTGGCCTCCACCGTCAAGGAGGAGCACATCACCAAGCTGCGCAGCGCCGGATACCTCTCCGGCGATATCGCGCATCGGCTGCCCGACGAGGGGCAGCTCATCCCTACCCCCGGGCCCCATGAGAGGGTCGTCTTTCTTCCCCACTTCCTCCGCGGACTG
This sequence comes from Triticum timopheevii, assembly GCA_963921465.1. Lineage (NCBI taxonomy): Eukaryota > Viridiplantae > Streptophyta > Magnoliopsida > Poales > Poaceae > Triticum > Triticum timopheevii. The sequence continues at coordinate 555,221,672 of OY997264.1, read as the reverse complement.
GGCTTTCCACTGCACCCATTCATCCAGGGGCTCATGTTTTACTACGGCCTGGATTTCCATGATCTGGCACCGAACTTCATCCTCAACATCTCGGCGTTTATCGTTGTGTGCGAGGCCTTCCTCTGCATCCGGACCCACTTCGGCCTGTGGCTGAAGACCTTCAACGTCAAGCCAAAGGTTGTGAAGGGCACGCAAGCGGAATGCGGAGGCGCCATGTTGGGTAAGTTACCCAACGTCCTTTGCCTCGAAGGGGCCTTCGTGGACTCCGTCAAGGGGTGGCAATCGGGGTGGTTCTACATCACCGAGCCGCGCGAGCCCCCATGGGCGGCGGCCCCCGAGTTTAGATCTGGCATCCCCACGCAGCTCACCTCCTGGAAAGAGAAGGGCTTGCTGTGGGGCAATCCGAACGAGCTGACCGGACTCCGAACCTGCATCCAGAAGCTGGTGAGCAATAAGCTCAGGCTCGTCGATGTGGTCCAAGTCATGCTCATCCGCCGGATTCTCCCATGCCAAGAACGGGCATTCAATCTGTGGGAGTTTAATCCGGAACAGCACCAGGCGCTAAGCGGGCTCTTCGATACGGCATATGAAGGCGCCTGGAGGGTGCTGTTTAAGGGTGCCGAAGCCCCCGCATCCACGACGGAAGATCGCGGATTTTGCTCGCAGCATCCGGCTGACGAGGTAAGTGATTCAACCCCTTTACGGGACACTTGTGGTAATCAAATTGATTCTAAGAGGGTTTCAATCTCTCATTTCCTTTGACAGGAATGGATGGAGAAGGCCGAGCAGCTTATCAGCCCGGCTCCCATGCCAGAGGACCCAGTGAACGCCCGTCTAGCAGGGCTGCTGGTTCCGGCACCGCACGTGGTGCCGGATAAGAAGGCCAAGAAGGTGGCCGCGGGGACTCGAAAGAGTTCCCGCCATCAGGCGTCCGACGACGAGGCGGACTCCTCCCCTGAAGACGAGGAGGAGGAAGAAGACTCTCTCCCGGAGGAGGGAGAGAAGAAGAGGAAGGCTTCCCCAATAGGGGAGGCCGAAGGGTCCAAGAGGGGGAGAACTATTCCCCCGGACAGTTTCGCCAACACCATCGTTGGCGAGGAGGAGTGGCCTTTAAGGGCCAGGCGTCCGGCAAGGTCGTAAGTATCTGGATCCTTGATATGCAATTTCTTTCGTATTGCGTAGCGTCCTTCTAATGCCGCATTTTGTCCATAGTCCGGCCGATGATGATCTCCCCGCTTCATCGAGCGGGTCATTGGCCCCGTCGGATGTGGATTTACTTCCGACTGCCATTACCCCCCGCGCCGACGAGGACGCCCAGGTGGGATCCCAGAGAGGGACCCATCAGGAGGAGGCTCCGGAGGCGCCGTCAGGCAGCCTCCCGGACTTTGCGCCGGACTCTACATTGGAACCTGCAGTGGTTCCAGAGTCCGGCAAGCGGCCCCTTCGAAAGAAGGGCAGGACTGTGACACCGGCAGCCTCCGTCCAACCGGAGGCGCCGAACAACTTGTTGGAGGCGCTTAAAGGCGCTTCCATCGAGGAAGAACACCGCACTCTCATGAGTGCGGTGATTCAGAAGGTTCAGCTTGCCAGGAGCGGGCTGACCGAAGCCTGCAGCAGCCTTCTAACAGGCTTTGAGGTAAGAAGTTAAAGTTATGTAATGTAATACCGCATAGACAGTAGCCCCTGATGCTCAGTTTGGTGTTCGGCAAGAAAAAGCCGGACTGAGGATCTAACAAGAAATACGCATGGTTGCTTATAATATGTCAATATGGGTTTGCAGGCTGTGCTGCTGACCTCTGCCGCACTGACTGCGGAGGTCGGTGTGTTGAAGCAGGACCTCGAGCGGTCCGAGCAAGAGCTCGGCCATGCCAAGAAGCAGCTCGAGGACAAAGAAGGTGAGTAACACCGCTTTGAATAATTACCTTATAGAAAAGGATTTTGGTTGCAATAAAATTAACAAGGATAATATGGGTATTGCAGGGGCCACGAACGAGGTGGCAGCCCTGAAGGAAGTTGTGTCTGCGGCCGAACGCAGTGCGGCCGCGGAACGGGCAGAGCGAGAAAAGCAGGAGGCCCGGGTGGCGGAAGTACGGCAAGAGCTCCAGGCTCTCATGGAGAAGCATGAGAGTTTGGAGCGTGACTCCAAGACTCGAGAGTCCGAGCTTGCCTCGGCTCTCGAAAGTGCCAAGTCTGCCAAGGCCGAGGCCCGTAAGGCCCTTCAGGAGGTTGAAGATGTAAAGAAGATAGCGGCGGGTAAGGCATTTTTCATGCAAAGCAAGCATGTTAATGTAAACTACCCGACACTTACCCGCATACGGAGCTCTCCAGGGGCGTTTGCAGATCTGCCGCGTAGTGCGTCCGATGCCGCCGCATTCTATCGTGGCGAGGAGGGGAGCTCGACGGAGAAGGTCTTCTGGTCTTAGTACGCTGAGGCCGGCCATCCGGTGCCCCCAAGCGACCAGCTGAAACAGCTGGTCGAACTCCACAAGGTAGCTGAGGAGGCCATGAAGGGCCTTATAATCCGGCTATGGCCTGGACAGGCCATGGCTGGGAGCTACTTTGGCCTCGTGCGGCGGCTGGTGGATGCGTGCCCCTGGGTGGAGGTCATCAAGCGCTCCGCCTGTATTGAAGGTGCTCGTCGGGCCCTTGCCCGCACGAAGGTGCATTGGGGCAGGTTGGATGGGGAGAAGCTTCTCACGGACCCACCGCCACCGGGCAAGGAGTATCGCACGCCCGAAATGTATTATAAAACTGTCCTGAAGGGAGCCCGCGATATTGCGGATGAGTGCCCCAGAAATGTAATCTTTGAGTAAACTCGCTATGTATTATCCTGTGCGCTGAAAACTTCGTTCATATGCGCCTTGAGCAACGCTTGTTTAATTTAAAATATTACCTTCTGTGCGGCCGTCTAAAAAATCTGAGAGATGGCAAGTCGTTGGCTTCAGCCCCTGAGCCGCGAGTGCTGGGGTGTTCGGGATAAACTTGAGCACTCTTGTTCCCATTTTTGGGTCCATCTAGGGAGGCGCTCAACACAACGAACAAGGCAACCGGACTTATGATGCTTGAACACTCTCACTTAGCCATAGAATTCTATAATTTTAAATTTCGGCGAAGCCCCTGGTATTCGGAAGAACGAATCCGGGGCGCTATCCACGCCTTCGTCGGACATTGTCCGGAACTTCGCTCGAAGCGGCGTGAGTCTTTATGGACCCGAAAAAACCTCTCGAACAGCGACCAGTCTCTCGCCTTATCATGCCGGTCAGTTTTAGCTTTCTCCACTGAGGCGCTCGCCCGGCTCAACTGGGGCGGAATCGCAGTGGTTCTCCCAGTGCCATCTTAGCCGACAGAACGGAACGTAAGGCACCAAAACGTGGGAGCCGGGCAAACCCAACTATTGACCCAAGACATGATTTGGAGCCGATTCATATAATGCTATAAGTTCGGGTGCCGCACTTGTGAAAGTGTTCGGACTTATCACACCATAATGTGGGGAACATAAGCCCCTGGTGTATTCGGCCGTACCAAAATATACGGGTGCAAGATGTCATGTAATGAACATATATATATAAAGTAATGCAATTGTCGTCGAAAAGTGCTACATTATTTATTAAAGAAAGTCTGCTATGAGTGCGGACTGATACAAATAGTGCGGTAAGCAAGGGTTTTGGACTAATTAAACATGTCCCCCTCCAGGGGTGAGCTGCGGACTTGGTGTATATAATCGAATTTAATGCTCGTAACTGAGACCACCTGAGTGTTCGTCGCAGCCTTCTTTCTTCCCTGGCTGTTGCATCATGAGTTCGGCAGGTTCACCGCCGGACAGGGCCTCTGGTTAACGGAGTCCTGTGTACACAAAGAAGTAAAGTGAAAAAGAAAAGAAGGGGGGCACACTTGCGAGCCCCTGGTGTGGTCGAGCCGCACTCTGGGTCCGTTGTGATCGTGCCCCTTCCCCTGCGCCCATGGTATCTCCAAAGCGTAATGATGTACGCGGCGGGTTGTTCTTGCAATCATGCGAGGGCGGGGTTAGGGACGCATTGCTACGCGTGCTCTGATCGTGCCAGGTTGTCTTCGTTGGTGTTGCTTCGGGCGTGTTTTGCTGTATCCGGCCGTTTGACGGCCGGACTCGAGAATTGCCTTAAAAGGCTGCTCTGTACTTCTGCCGCGAGAGCTGCTGTATGTTCCTCCGTTCGGAGGGAGCGTTCCGTATTTCCGTTGACCGTGATGACTCCACGAGGGCCTGGCATCTTGAGCTTGAGGTATGCATAATGCGGCACCGTGTTGAACTTTGCGAACGCGGTTCGTTCGAGCACAGCGTGATAGCCGCTGCAAAACGGGACTATGTCGAAGATTAACTCCTCGCTCCGGAAATTGTCCGGGGATCCGAAGACCACTTCCAGTGTGACTGAGCCTGTACAGTTGGCTTCCACACCTGGTATGACACCTTTAAAGGTTGTCTTTGTAGGTTTAATCCTTGAGGGGTCTATGCCCATCTTGCGCACTGTATCCTGATAAAGCAGGTTCAGGCTACTACCGCCGTCCATCAGGACTCTTGTGAGGTGAAATCCATCGACGATTGGGTCTAAAACCAATGCGGCGAATCCGCCATGGCGTATGCTGGTCGGATGGTCTCTTCGATCGAAAGTGATCGGACACGAGGACCATGGATTGAACTTCGGGGCGACTGACTCCATCGCATAGACGTCCCTTAGTGCGCGCTTCCTCTCCCTCTTGGGTATATGGGTTGCGTAAATCATGTTCACCGTCCGCACTTGTGGGGGGAAACCATTCTGTCCTCTATTGTTCGGCGGTCGGGTCTCTTCCTCGTCATCGCTGTTTAGCCCCTTGTCATTGTTTTCGGCAATTAACTTACCTGCCTGCTTGAACACCCAGCAATCTCTATTGGTGTGATTAGCTGGCTTTTCAGGGGTGCCATGTATCTGGCATAAGCGGTCGAGTATTCGGTCCAAATTGGACGGACCCGGAGTGGTTCTTTTGAATGGCTTCTTCCGTTGACCGGGTTTAGAGCCTCGGAATCCGGCGTTGACTGCCGTATCCTCCTTATCGTCGCCGTTAATGCGGCGTTTGTTTTTGTTCTGACGTGACCTGCCGTTGTTGTCCTTAGTATCCGGACTGCCAGAATTTTTACGGAGGTTATTGCTGCGAGCTAGCCAGCTATCCTCTCCCGTGCAAAAGCGGGTCATTAGTGACGTGAGGGCTGCCATGGATTTCGGCTTTTCTTATCCCAGGTGCCGGGCCAGCCACTCGTCGTGGATGTTATGTTTGAAGGCTGCAAGGGCCTCTGCATCCGGACAGTCGACGATTTGGTTTTTCTTTGTCAAGAACCGTGTCCAGAATTGTCTGGCCGATTCGTCTGGCTGCTGAATTATGTGGCTTAGGTCATCGGCGTCTGGTGGCCGCACATACGTGCCCTGGAAGTTATCGAGGAATGCGGCTTCCAGGTCTTCCCAACACCCAATTGACTCTGCGGGCAAGTTGTTAAGCCAATGCCGAGCTGGTCCTTTAAGCTTGAGTGGGAGATACTTGATGGCATGGAGATCGTCGCCGCGGGCCATATGGATGTGAAGAAGATAATCTTCGATCCAAACCGCGGGGTCTGTTGTGCCATCGTAGGATTCAATGTTTACGGGTTTAAACCCTTCAGGGATTTGATGATCCATTACTTCGTCAGTGAAGCATAGCGGGTGTGCGGCGCCTCTGTATTGAGCAATATCACGACGCAGCTCGAGAGAGCGTTGTCTGCTGTGTTCGGCCCGGCCGGGGTTATTGTATCCGGCGCGACGGTATTCGTCATGGGTCGTGGGGCGCCCACGTGATCCGTAGATGGATCTGGATTGCCTTGCTTTGTCCTCCAATACATCTCGCAAGTCCGCCGCGTTCCCTCTTGGCTTCGTACTCTTGGAGCGATGCCGGGGTATGGTCTTGGTTGGGGGCCTTGATGCCTCTCTGTCACGACCACGGGGTGGTCGGTCAGCCGTATCGTGCGCTGGTGATGGAGGTATGTATGCTTCCTCCTCTAATTGGGGGAGCAGCTTGCGTCTTGGGTAACTTTTGGAGGGGCGTTCGAGTTTATACTCTTCGGCCGCGAGGACCTCGGTCCATCGATCAGCCAGCAGATCCTGATCAGCTTGAAGCTGCTGCTGCTTTTTCTTGAGGCTATTTGCCGTGGCGATAAGCCTGCGTTTGAAACGCTCTTGTTCGATGGGATCCTCGGGCACGACGAATTCGTCGTCGTTGAGGCTTGCCTCGTCTTCGAAGGGAGGTGTATAGTTATAATCCTCAACCTCCTCGTCTGCCGCCCTCTCGTGAGGGCTTGCTTCTGCATCCTCCTGCGCTGAGTCTTGCTGGAGGGGATTGTCTTCGGCACTCTCTGGGGTATTATTATCTCCTGTGCCGGAATCTCCATTCTTGCTGTAGCGGGATTTAGAGCGGCGCCGCTGACGCCGGCGCTTGGGCTGTTTCTTTAAAGAATCTGCCTCCGCTGCTTCTTCGCCGTCCCCGTCTTTTGGGGTGTACACCATGTATATGTCGTATGACGAGGTGGTCTTCCAGTGCCCTGTAGGCGCTGGTTCCTGTTCGTCTCCGGCATCATCGTCCATAGCGTCGATGTCTTCGGAGTCGTAGTCTAGCATGTCGGTTAGATCATCGACAGTGGCTACAAAGTGGGTGGTGGGTGGGCTTTGAATTTCAATGTCGTCCGTATCCCAACCATCCTGGCCATAGTCCGGTCAGGACTCTCCGGATAGCGAGAGGTGCTTTAACGAATTTAGGATGTCGCCAAAGGGCGAGTGTTGGAAGATGTCCGTGGCGGTGAATTCCATAACCGGCGCCCAATCAGATTCGATTGGCAGGGGCGCGAGAGGTCCGGAGTCCAGCAAGGAGTCCAACTCCTCGGAGTCACGAGCTTCGCGAGGGACAAGGGTAGTGTTCGGCTCCATCGCCGTGGAAGTTGAAGCCCCCGAGGAGGTGTCTAACCACCGGTCCTCGATCTGGGCGATCGGCTCCGGTCTAAGGGCCAGAGCGGATTGTTGTGCGGCCACCAAGGCACTGTTCGGCGGCAGAGCTAGATCATGCCCATCGCAACAGTGCGGTGCGCTTGGCTTTGGCTCGAGCCCGTCGAAGATCAAGTCCCTGCGGATGTCAGCCATGAAGTTTAGGCTTCCGAATCTGACCTGATGGCCAGGGGCGTAGCTTTCGATCTGCTCCAGATGGCCAAGGGAATTAGCCCGCAGTGCGAAGCCGCCGAATACGAAGATCTGTCCGGGGAGAAAAGTCTCACCCTGGACAGCGTTGTTGACTGAAGATGCCATCGAGCCTATCGGTGACGACACAGAGGAACTCTCAATGAAAGCACCAATGTCGGTGTCAAAACCGGCGGATCTCGGGTAGGGGGTCCCGAACTGTGCGTCTAGGCGGATGGTAACAGGAGACAAGGGACACGATGTTTTACCCAGGTTCGGGCCCTCTTGATGGAGGTAAAACCCTACGTCCTGCTTGATTAATATTGATGATATGGGTAGTACAAGAGTGGATCTACCACGAGATCAAGGAGGCTAAACCCTAAAGCTAGCCTATGGTATGATTGTTGTAATGTATGTTGTGTCCTACGGACTAAAGCCCTCCAGTTTATATAGACACCGGAGGAGGCTAGGGTTACACAGAGTCGGTTACAATGGTAGGAGATCTACATATCCGTATCGCCAAGCTTGCCTTCCACGCCAAGGAAAGTCCCATCCGGACACGGGACGGAGTCTTCAATCTTGTATCTTCGTAGTCTTGGAGTCCGGCGGACGATGATAGTCCGGCTGTCCGGACACCCCCTAGTCCAGGACTCCCTCAGTTCCCGATTCAGCTTATTATGAATGAAACATGTTTGCAAGGACAATTAGAGATTATAGTTAATCTAGTCAGCCCTTGGTCTTCAGAGGTGCTCTACATTTATGTTTTGCGGTCTCAAAAAGAGCTAGCGAGATATCACTATATCATATTGTATCATGATTGTTTTGAAAAAAGTGTTGTCATCCCAGATTTATTAGTATTGCTCACTAGTTGATTATGCCCTTGATATGAGTAAATGTGAGGCCTAAATGTTATTGTGAATATGGTTAGTTCATAATCTTGGCTGAAAAACTGAACATCAGGTAGACATATTTACAACAACAAGATCAAACAGAGTTTGTAAAAGTTTTTCTTTGTCACTTTCAGTTTGTCAACTAAATTGCTTGAGGACAAGCAATGGGTTAAGTTTGGGGAGTTGATACGTCTCCATCGTATCTACTTTCCAAACTCTTCTGCCCCTGTTTTGGACTCTAATTTGCATGATTTGAATGGAACTAACCCAGACTGCTGAAAACAACATCAGTACGGGTTAGTTCCATTCAAATCACACCAAACCATATAAATTTGTAGTAAACAGGGCATGAATACTTCATAAATTATAGATACATTGGAGACGTATCAACGCTCCAAGCAAAACACATATCATGTGAAGAATAAAAATATAGCTCCAAGTAAAATATACTGATAATTTTGAAGACAAAAGTGAAGGACATATGCCCTAGAGGCAATAATAAAGTTATTATTTATTTCCTTATTTCATGATAAATGTTTATTATTCATGCTAGAATTGTGTTACCCGGAAACATAATACATGTGTGAATACATAGACAAAATAGAGTGTCACTAGTATGCCTCTACTTGACTAGCTCGTAAATCAAAGATGGTTAAGTTTCCTAACCATAGACATGAGTTGTCATTTGATGAACGGGATCACATCATTAGGAGAATGATGTGATTGACTTGACCCATTCCATTAGCTTAGCACTTGATCTTTTAGTATGTTGCTATTGCTTTCTTCATGACTTATACATGTTCCTATGACTATGAGATTATGTAACTCCCGTTTATCGGAGGAACACTTTGTGTGCTACCAAACGTCACAACGTAACTGGGTGATTATAAAGGTGCTCTACAGGTGTCTCCGAACGTACTTGTTGAGTTGACGTATTTCAAGATTAGGATTTGTCACTCCGATTGTCGGAGAGGTATCTCTGGGCCCTCTCGGTAATCCACATCACTATAAGCCTTGCAAGCAATGTAGCTAAGGAGTTAGTTACGGGATGATGCATTACGTAATGAGTAAAGAGACTTGCCGATAACGAGATTGAACTAGGTATTGAGATACCGATGATCGAATCTCGGGCAAGTAACATATCGATGACAAAGGGAACAACGTATGTTGTTATGCGGTTTGACCGATAAAGATCTTCGCAGAATATGTAGGAGCCAATATGAGCATCCAGGTTCCGCTATTGGTTATTGACCGTTGACGTGTCTCGGTCATGTCTACATAGTTCTCGAACCCGTAGGGTCAGCACGCTTAAAGTTCGATGACGGTTATATTATGAGTTTATGTGTTTTGATGTACCGAAGGTAGTTCAGAGTCCTGGATGTGATCACGGACATGATGAGGAGTCTCGAAATGGTCAAGATATGAAGATTGATATATTGGACGACTATATTCGGACACCGGAATGGTTCTGGGGGTTATCGGATATATACCGGAGTACCGGGGGGTTACCGGAACCCCCCGGAGGTTAATGGGCCTCATGGGTCCAAGTGGTGGAAGAGGAGAGGCAGCCAAGGGGCAACCATGCACCCCTCCCCCCAAGTCCGAATTGGACAAGGAGGGGGATGGCGCCCCCCTTTCCTTTCCCCCTCTCTCTCCTTCCCTCTCCTCTCCTACTCCAACAAGGAAGGTGGGGAGTCCTACTCCCGGTGGGAGTAGGACTCCTCATGGGGTGCGCTAAGGTTGGCCGGCCCCCTCCCCCTCCTCCACTCCTTTATATACGGGGAGGGGGCCGGCCAACCCTAGTTGGTTTAGGGGTCGTCAATACTCCAAATTTGTCGTCAATACTCCAAAACCAACTAGGGGTGCGCCAAGGTTTGCCGGCCCCCTCCCCCTCCTCCACTCCTAATGCGTTTGTGAGAATTGCAGGATATCGCAGGTAGTGTCCCTCATTGATTCGGTTTACCTACCGGAGATGACCCCTAAAAATGTATGAAGACATTGAAGACAGTGATGGTAAGAGAAGATATTCATATTGAAGACTATGACATGAGAAGACATTGAGTGAAGACTATGGAGCGCGAAGACTATGTGATTTCGTTGTTTCCTTTTCTTCTTTGTTGAGTCATAGGATCCACTGTACTGTTAAGTGGGGTCCAAGTGAACTATGTCAGAGTGACTGAAGTGATGCTCAACCCAAATCCTATGTCTTCAAGCGAAGACAATGAGAGAAAATCTTATACAGAGCTGGATGAGTCAGCTTTGCTTGTAGCCCAAGTAAAGTTGCCGTGTGTGTTTGAAATCTGACCGTTGGAACACGTGTCAGTTCCTTAGTGACCCAGGGTCATTTCGGACAAATCAGGTCGGGTTGCCTAGTGGCTATAAATAGCCCACCCCTACACCATAAATTGGTGGCTGCTCAGAGTTAGTGCACGGCTTTTGTCGTTTGAGAGCAACCCACCTCGAAGCATTTTAGAGAGAGAGATCCTTGCGAGGACAGAGCCCAAACACCCAGAGCGAAAGAGTGTTAGGCATCAGTGAAGTCTTTTTGTCTGTGTGACCTGAAGACTTATTACACTTGAGGACTGTGAATCCTCCAGCCGGTTAGGCGTCGCGTTCTGAGCATCCAAGAGTCATTGTGGATTGCCGGTGAACGAAGTCTGTGAAGGTTTGGAAGTCTACCTTGAAGACTTACCAGAGTGATTGGGCGAGGACTGGGTGTCCTTAGCTCAAGGGGAATAAGGTGAAGACACGGTCTTCTGAGTTAAATCTCAGCCTCCCTAACCAGACGTACAGTTGTCACAGCAACTGGAACTGGTGCAACAAATCATGTGTCTCCAACGAGCAACTAGTTCTATTCCTTTCCATCCTTTACTTAAGTTTGTCTTCGTGAAGTCATTGCCTATCTGTTGTACCTGTTTGACTTCATCGCTTGACTACTATCGTTGATTGGCTTCATACTATCTTCCATCCTGATCCTTACTACTTGTTGCTATTGGTCCTGTGCCTTCACATTATTGCATACTTTACTATGGCTTGCTTAACAGTAGTTTATCTTCCGCTGCATATCAATTAGGGCTTTTCAATTGTTTGTCTTCGAAACTTCCAAGTTTTGTAGACTTTCATAAAAATCGCCTATTCACCCCCCTCTAGTCGATACTAGCACTTGCACGTACGACTACATCAACCGCGCTGTGCTAACGCTTCCGCTTTCGGTCTACGAGGGTACGTGGACACACTCTCCCCTCTCATTGCTATGCATCACCATGATCTTGCGTGTGCGTAGGAATTCTTTTTACTACATTCCCCAACAGAAAGAGGGGATGCCATCTGGGGCATACCCAAGCTTAGATGCTTGAGTCTTTCTTGAATATTTCCTTGGGGTGCGTTGGAGATCCCTAATCTTAGGTTTTGCCGATCTTTGTTCTTCTCATAGCGCTATCTCACCCAAAACTTGAAAACCTCATTCACAGAAAACTTAATGGAACTTTGTGAGAGAGGTTAGTATAATAAAAGTAAATCCTTCACTTAGGTACTCTCAAACAAGAGTCATAATTATTCCTAATTCATGTCTACTGCATTCTATCATTTCCATAATTTATACCCCCCAATAGAAGCCATCAGAACTCTAAAACAAGTAAAAAAGAAAACAAAACAGAATCTATCAAAACAGAACAATACGTAAAGATCCATTTTTTCGTCAAACTTGTGTAACTCCAAAAATTCTGAAAAATAGAACACCATATAGAATTTCTACTTACATACTTTGTAAACATTTATGCAATTGATCATGTTCCTATAAAGAATGAAAATTCAGAAAATGGACTCAAAATTTTGTTTATTCATAAAACCTAATAAACAGGCAATTTGCAACATCCTAAAGGACTAACTTGGCACAAAAATGAAAGAAAAGATACAAAAATAATTACTACAGTAGCAATAGTCATGTTGACACACTAAAAGCAAAACAAAATAAAGGATAACTACTGGGGTGCCCCCCAACAAGCATTATTGTTTAATGCCCTCTAGCTAGGCATAATGCAATCTATCAAGTTTATCATCTTTTATATCCTCAATAAGAAAACTTGATTTTTTAGGAGGATTAGCAATCATTGTATTAATCATAACACTCGTCGGCACAAAGTCCAAAAACTTTGTGTCAAAGATAGGTTTCTTTTTTATCTTTATGAAGTTAGGGTGAACACTTATCATTTTTAGATCTTCCTTCTCTTTACTAGAAGAAGCGCCCTTATTAGATTTGGGAACTTTGGATACACAAGTACGTTTCATATTTTTATTTGTAGAGACTTCCTTACTAGTTTTGATGGAAGAAAAAGCTGAAGCCAAGACATTAATAACTACCTCCAACTTATCAATTCTAGCGGGATTTTGTTCTACTCTATTGGTAATTGATTCCTTTTCTTTTACCAACTTTATAGAATTTCCTGCCGTAGAGCCTAACTTAATTACTAGATTATGCACATTTTTATCCAAATTTTCTAATTGCTCAACAGTTAACATTTTTTCAATGATATCAATCTTTGCATAAGGTGTTCCAGTGTCACTATTGTTTCATTGATTTTAATAGGTGGTAATCCCACTAAATTTCCCATAGATTAAAGCATCGAAAGGGTGACTATTCAAGAAATTTCCTCCTGTAATAATATCAAGCACAAATCTATATCAAGTAGTAACACCAACATAATTTTTTTGGAGAGGAATAGCGATAGAGTGCTTATGGATAGATCTATTTTGACCATCGCAAAATTCTATACCAAGCATCTTTTAAAGTCTCTCCACCCCTTTGTTTGAAATTAAGTACCTCCAACTCGGTCTTAGAATGGCAAGTGAAGAAGTAGCCATGATAGCAACACAAGCAGAAATAACACAAGAGTTTTTTTTAGTATTTTGGAATTTTTTGGCAAACAAAAGAGAAGTCAAATAAAAAGGCAAAAGGCAAGAAAATTAAAACAAGCAAAAGTAAAGTGTCTGTATCAAGGCACCTAATTTGGTAGAAAATGACTCCCCGACAATGGCGCCATAAATTCTCCTGCTACTCCTGCAGGAGTTATTGGATTTCCTTAAAGAGGAACGGTGTTGTAGCACGACAGTAGATAGTATTTCCCTCAGTTAAGAGCCAAGGTTAAATCGAACCAACAGGAGTCACCGTGCTAGCAACTTTAGTAGTACCTGCACACAAACAAATAATTTGGTTGCACCGAACAAAGGCAAGGGGGTCGTCACTTCTCTTTTCTTGCTACTTACAAGATTAAAAGCAAATTGATAGGGCAAAGAGGCAAAATAAAAAAAAGAGAGTAAAGAGCAATGGTGGGAGTTTTTGTATTGATGGAAGATAGACCTGGGGGCTCATAGGTTCACTAGAGGTATCTCTCAAAAGCATGTAAAGGCATGGTAGACAAATTACTGTTGGGTAATTGACAAAATAGCACAAATTATAACTATGATCATTCGTGGCATAATCTCACATAGGTATTACGTCCGTGATAAGTACAACCTTAATCCAACTGCATCCACTACTATTATTCCACCCCAAGACCGCTATCCAGCGTGCATCTCAAAGTATTAAGTTCATAATAAACAGAGTAACGCAATAAGAAAGATGACATAATGTAGACATGAAGAGATCAATCAATATGACCAAACCCCGTAGTTTTATCCTTAGTGGCAACAATACAATATATGCCTTTGTCCCTATTGTCACTGGATAAGATCACCACAAGATTGAAGCCACTACTATGCACCACTCCCTGTGAAGATGTACTCAACTATCTTGGCCAAAGAAAACTCATAGATCGTAAATCATACATAGCTATAAAATTACACAAAGGAGAGACTTCAACAGAATCAATATAAATCATTGAACCATCCAATTATAAATCCATAATTCACCGGATCACAATAAACATGCCACACGAATTACATCAAATAGATCTTAGAGGAGATCGTTGTATTGAAGATCAAGAGAGATAGAGAGAGAGAGCCATCTAGCTGATAACCCACAAGTATAGGTGGTCGCAACAGTTTTCAAGGGTAGAGTATTCAACCCAAATTTATAGATTCGACACAAGGGGAGCCAAAGAATATTTGCAAGTATTAGCAGCTGAGTTGTTAATTCAACCACACCTAGAGATTAATTATCTGTAGCAAAGTGATCAGTAGCAAAGTAGTATGATAGTTTTGGTAGTAGTAGCAACAGCAATAGTAACGGTAATAGTGATAGCAGTAATTTTGTAGCAAGTGCAATAGTGACAGTAGCAGTAGTAACTTAGAAGAAACAATATAAGAGAAATTCGTAGGCATTGGATCGGTGAATTCATTGAATGGTATTCATCATATAACAGTCATAACCTAGGGCGATACGACACTAGCTCCAGTTCATAAATATAATGTCGGCATGTATTCCGTAAAAAGTCATACATGCTTATGGAAAGAACTTGCATGACATCTTTTGTCCTACCCTCCCGTGGCAGCGGGGTCCAATTGGAAACTAAGGGATATTAAGTCCTCCTTTTAATAGAGAACTGGAACAAAGCATTAACACATAGTGAATACATGAACTCCTCAAACTACGATCATCACTGGAAAGTATCCCGACTTCTATCACCCCGGGGTTGCCGGATCATAACACGTAGTAGGTGACTATAACTTGCAAGATCGGATCTAGAACATAGATATAATGGTGATAACATAAATGGTTCAAATCTGAAATCATGGCACCCGGGCCCAAAGTGACAAGCATTAAGCATGGCAAAGTCATAGCAACATCAATCTCAGAACATAATGGATACTAGGGATCAAGCCCTAACAAAACTAACTCGATTACATGATGAATCTCATCCAACTCCTCACAGACCAGCGAGCCTACGAAGGAATTACTCACTCCCAGTGGGGAGCATCATGGAATTGGCGATGGAGAAGGGTTGGCAATGACGAAGATCTAAGATCCTCCTCTCCGAAGCCCCAAACGGACTCTAGACTGGCCTCCCGATGAAGAACAGGAGGTGGCGGCGGCTCCTTCTCGTGAAACTTGATAATTCTTTCTCCCTGATTTTTCCTCCGAAAATGTGATTTTATATAGTATCAGGGTTGAAATCTACAGGGCCACCAGGTGGGGACAACCCACCTGGGCGCGCCTGGGGGGGGGGGGGGGGGGCTGGTGGGTTGTGCCCACCTAGGTGCTCCCTTCCGGTGGTCCTTGGCTCCGAAATTATCTTTTGTTGTATAAAAATTCCACGCAAAGTTTCGTTCCAATTCGAGAACTTATATTTTTGCAAAAAAAACAACACCATGGTAGTTCTGCTAAAAACATCGTCGGTCCGGGTTAGTTTCATTCAAATCAGGAAAACTAGAGTCCAAAACAAGAGAAAAATCGTTAGGAAAAGTAGATACGATGGAGACGTGTCAACTCCCCCAAGCTTAAACCTTTGTCTGTCCTTAAGAAATTTAGTTGATAAACTGAAAGTGAAAAATAAAAACTTCTACGACCTCTTTTTCTCTTGTTTACATAAATAAGTTTAAGTAGCACCCAGGTTTTCAGCAAAGATTACGACTAACCATGTCGACAGTAACTCTTAAAAATTATATTAACTCGTATTAATGGCACAATCAACTAGCAAGCAATAATAAGATAACTCAAATGACAACACTTTGTCAAAACAACCATGATATAATATGACAGTAGTGGTATCTCGCTAGCCCTTTCTGAGACCGCAAAACATAAATGCAGAGCACCTCCAAAGTTCAAGCAGCGACTAAACATTGTAATTCATGGTAGAAAAGATTCAGTCATGGTGCACCCAACATTAGCTACACACAATGCATGAGGATGACAATAGTGCTCTCAGGTTCTAGCGCTTATTTGAGAAGGTGATGACACGACATAAAACTAAATAGATAGTCCCTTCATAGAGGGAAGCAGTGATTTGCAGAGGTGCCAAAGCTCAAGTTTTTAAAATAGTGGTAAATGAAATTTTGAGAAATGCACCCTTCTTGTTTACTTCGCGACCATTAGTTATCGATATCTTCAATGAAAAACACATTAGTGGCGGTTCCCAAGCGATAAAAGTAAAAGTTTACTCCCCCTCCACCAACAATTACACTCCACGGCTGGTCCGAAACAACGGGTACCGTCCATACCAACAATAGTCCTGGGGGAGTTTTGTTTAATTATTAGCAATTTGAATCCGGGACTGGGAATCCCTATTATCGCCCCTCTCATGCAAGGACGAGTGAATCAACACTCATCATGAGAATAACCCGCTTAGCATGAAAGATACTATCTACCTCTTATCGCTCTATGAACAATCTAGGCACACAAAAAAGGGTATTTATTTGAAGTTTTTAGAGGTGGCACATGCAAATTTACGTAGGACAGAAGAGTAATACCGCATATAGGTAGGTATGGTGGACTCATCTAGAATAACTTGGGTTACATGATTTTGATGCACAAGCAGTAATTCCGCTTGTACAGGCGAAGGCTAGCAATTAGGTTGAGAAGCGGCCAGCTAGAGAGAGAAAATGGTCATGAACACACATTATGCATAATTAACATTGGATACTAGCATGAGTAGGATATGAACACCATGAATATAAATATCATTGAGGCTATGTTGGTTTTGATTCAACTACATGCATGAACATGTGCCAAGTCAAACCACTCGAACATTCATAGGAGGATACCATATCATCATACTACATCACAATCATTTTAAATGCAATGTTGACATCCAAGATAAATTATTATCCACTCCTAGTTACTTAAGCATGGAATGAGAAACTATAATCTCTAATTGTCATTGCAAACATGTTTGATTATAATGGGCTGAATCATGGATACTAGGTTAAACATATTTACATAAACAGGGCAAGTTGAGTTCATACCCATTTCTCTCTGCCACAACCAGTTCATCAAATATCGTCATTATTGCCTTTCACTTGCACGACCAAATGATATGAAAATAATAATAGTGCAAGAGTGCCGTGGACTAAGCCGAAATCTGCAAACATTTTATTCCAAAAAGAGAAGACAAAGCAATTTGAGCTCTTTGTTAGATCAACAATAATGCATATGAGAGCCACTCAACATTTTCATCATGGTCTTCTCCTCTGTATGACTCAGTAAAAATGGAAAAAGAAATTCAGGGAAACACACTGAAATATTTTTGGAGTTTTTATTTTTTCTAGAAGAAAGCAAACTAAGAAAGGAGAAAAACAAAAACGAGAAAAACTATTTACACGGGAAAGCTCCCAGCAAGTAAAAGAAGAATGAGGAAATCTTTTTGGGTTTTCTTTTAGTACTGCAACTAATTAAACTAGGAAGAAAAAGGAAAAGAAGCACTAGTTATTTTTGGATTTTCTCAAAGTTTTTCAAACACACAAGAAGAAAGCGAGAAAATAAATCTAACATGGATAATATAATGAAAAAGTGTGTACACCGACAACTGGAATGAAATGTGTAAACATGAATGCAATGTCGGTGAAAATACGTACTCCCCCAAGCTTAGGTTTTTGGCCTAACTTGGTAGTCACCGTCAGTAACTTGTATAATGGTCGGAGTGATAGCTCACGGAGGTTCTAGGTGCAGACGCCTCAGCCCGCCGCGCAGCCACAACCTCCGCGTTATGTGCTCGAGCCTCGCTCTCAAGAACATAATATCTTCCCTTGCTATGAACATCAAAGAGAGCAGGTGCAGGCAAAAAGGTGTCCACAACATACTTTTTATTAAACAACATGTTATATGTATAATTATGGATTTCACCAGTAAGGAACCTATGGTGTTTCATGGCGTCAAAGTCTAAATACTGTGTGGGTCAGCTAGGGTCATAAGGCCATGGTGAAACACCCAGCTCCCTCGCTAAATGTGTGGCACAAATCCCACCATAAAAAATATCCACTACCCGCGTTGTGTTGTAACCTGCGTGCAACAATCGCTCCAAGATTATAACACTTGTCACTGGTGAGAGCGTTGCGTATGAGGCTCAAGTTAGGAGCACAAAGTGTACTACAATCTTGTTTGCCTATGATGCATTTTCCATTAAATAGTGCGAAGTATTGAATTGAGGGAAATGAATGCTCTTTATTCCACCTTGCATCACTCCTCTAGTCTCACCATAGCAAAGGCTAGTCAAGAATATCTCAAACTCCGACCTTGGTGATTCATCCAATGAACCCCAAAATGGAATTTTGCAGTGATTAGAAAATGTCTCTAGAGGTATAGTAAATGGATTGTCATACAGTTTAAATGATACTCTGGACTCACGAGGATGGAATTTAAATTCTTTAGTAAACGACTCCGTGAGGCTGAGATGTTGATGGCACATATCTTTGATGTAGCGACCGAGCTCGGCATTGTGAACATATTAAGCAAACTCTTCTTTAATACCTGCACTCACCATAAAATCATTGCATGGCCATAAACATGATTTGGTGGCGGCATCTCGTATAGAATTTGCATTTGGTTAAACATAAGACCGATGAACGGAACTGCTACTGGAAGATGCCTCTACGGACCTCCGCCTCGAAGAACTCCTTCCAAAGAAGTTCATCATATAAGCGTACAATTTCTGAAAAAATTTGGCCACAAAATTTTATTTAGGCAAACTTCACAAGATTGATAGCAACTACTCATAGGGATACATAGAGGCCATATCAAGCATTCAAACTACTTAGAACTCTAAGAACTCAACATGCAAGCTCATCTACAGTAGCACCAAGAGTAACTAATTATTTAAAATATAAACAACTAAAGCAAAAAAACTAATTGGACCAATGGAGGAGTTACATACCAGGCAACAATCCCCCGAAACAATTTCGGAAACAGAGCTTCGAGCAAAGAGATCGAAATCTGCGTGTTTGAGAGAAAGAACACGAGAGAGAGAGAGAGAGAGAACAATGGTGATTTTTTTGGAGGTAGGTGGTGACATGGGCTAAAGAGATAAGTGAGGGGCCCACGTGGGGACCACAACCCACCAGGGCGTGCCTGGGGTTGCTGGCGCGCCCAGGTGGGTTGTGCCCACCTGGTGCACCCCTCTGATGTTATTTGCATAAAAAAATCGTAAATATTCAAAAAAAAATCATATTAAATTTTTAGAGCATTCTAAGGACTTTTATTTTTGGGTCATTTTTTATTGCACGGGGAATTCGAAAAACAGACAAACCATGGCATTTTGTTTATTTAACTAACAAAAACAGAAAACAAAAGGTAAGGACAGGAGGTAGTGCTCACTAAATTCATCAACTTCATACCTCTAAAAAATGATTCATTAATAAGGTTGGTCAAGTCTTATTAACAACCACTTCCGATTAGCATGAAACCAAAAAACTTTCATAAAACACTAAGTTACCTCAACGGGGATATGAATGTCCCCAAAAATAAGCATTTCATATTTCCTTTTGGCGGTAGGCAGAGGTAGTTGAAAACTTCCAATAGTGATTGTCGGAGATTTTTCGATAACATTAATACCATCCACTTTGATATGTTTCTTTGGGAAGTGCACCGTATGCTCATTACCATTGATATGAAAAGTGATCTTGCTTTTGTTACAATCAATAATAACCCCCGCAGTATTCAAGAAGGGTATACCAAGGATAATCGACATGTTGTCGTCCTCGGGCATCTCAAGTATAACAAAGTCAATTAAGAGAGTAAAATTTGCAACAACAACGGGCACATCCTCACAGATACTGATAGGTATGGTAGTTGATTTGTCAGCCATTTGCAAAGATGTTATGGTAGGTGTAAGTTTATTCAAATCAAATCTTTTATATAAAGAGAAAGGCATAACACTAACACCAACTCCTAACTCACGTAAAGCAGTTTTCACATAATTTCTTTTGATGGAGCAAGGTATAGTTGGTATTCCCGGATCTCTAAGTTTTTTAGGTACTCTAACCTTAAAAGAATAATTAGCAAGCATGGTGGAGATTTCAGCTTCCGGTATTTTTCTCTTATTGGTGATCATGTCTTTCATGTATTTTTTTGCATAAGGAGGCATTTTCAAGATATCAGTCAAGCGGGTGCGCAAAAAGACTGGCTTAAGCATTTCAGCAAAGCGTTCAAATTCATCATCATCCTTCTTATTAGTTGATTTAGGTGGAAAGGGCATAGGTTTTTGAACCCATGGTTCTCTTTCCTTGTCGTGTTTTCTAGTAACAAAGTCCCTTTTGTCATATCTTTATTCTTGGGTTGTGGGTTATCAAGATCAACTATTGGTTCTAGTTCAACATCATTGTCTGGTTCTTTATTATTTGTTTGAGTGTCTTCATGAACCTCATCATTATCTTTTTCATTATCAGAAGGTGAGTGTTCATTACCAGATTGAGTTTCAACATCAGAGGTAGAGACTTCATTATCATTATCGGGAGGTTTTTCTACTTCAGGTTCACTAGGGGCATGCAAAGTCCTATCGTTTTTCTTCTTCTTCTTCTTCTTCTCTTTAGAAGGACTAGGTGCATAAGTGTTAGCTCTTTGAGAGTATTTTTCAATTCTTTTAGGGTGTCCCTCGGGATAAAGTGGTTCCTAAGTCATTCTACCTCCTCTAGTCATTACTCACCATGATCATTGATATTATTGTTCATTTCATCAAGTAGTTCTCTTTGAGATTTAGTAACTTGTTCTAATTGAGTCTGAACCATAGAGGCATGTTTTCCTACACCTCTAACATCATTGGTAATTCTAAATAACAAGTCACTCAAGAGAGCAATCATATCGGAATTGTATTTCAATTGTTTCATAACATTTACATTGAAGTGATCTTGCTTTCTAATGTAGTTACCAAACTCATAAAGGCATTGACTAGGATGCATATTGTAAGGATTCTCATTGTCATTGAATTTCATTAAAGAATTTACCTCTACCACCTTAGGTGGTGGTGGTGTATCAAGCCCATGTATTTCTTCAATAGGAGGCAAAAAATTTACATCCTCAGCTTTAATACCTTTTTCCTTCATAGATTTTTTTGCCTCTTGCATATCTTCAGGGCTGATATATAGTACACCCCTCTTCTTGGGAGTATGTTTAAGCGGTGGTTCAGGAAGATTCCAATCATCATAAGTTTTCAATCTGTTATTCAATAATTCTTCAGCTTGTTCAATAGTTCGTTCCCTGAAAACATGACCAGCACAATTATCTAGGAAATCCCTATAAGCATCGGTTAGTCCATTATAGAAGATATCAAGTATTTCATTTTTCTTAAGAGGATGATCAGGGAAAGCATTAAACAATTGGAGAAGCCTCCCCCAAGCTTGTGGGGGACTCTCTTCTTCAATTTCCACAAAGTTAAATATTTCCTGTAAGGCAGCTTGTTTCTTATGAGCAGGGAAATATTTTCCAGAGAAGTAATAAATCATATCATGCAAGGGACTACGCACATAACTAGGAGCAAGAGTATTATACCAAGTATTAGAATCACCCTTTAATGAGAAAGGAAATAATCTGAGAATATAATAGTAGCAAATTTTCTCATCATGAGCAAAAAGAGTGGCTATGTCGTTCAACTTAGTAAGATGTGCCACAACAGATTCAGTTTCATAACCGTGGAAGGGATCAGATTCAACCAAAGTAATTAACTCTGGATCGACAGAGAATTCATAATCCTTATCATCAACAAAGATAGGTGAAGTAGCAAACTTAGGATCACATTTCATTCTAGCATTCAAAGATTTTTCTTTCAGCTTGCATAATAATTTCTTAAGATCATCCCTATCATTGAAAGCAAGAAAGTCTCTAGTTGTCTCCTCATCTATAACATAACCTTATGGTACTTTTGGCAATTCATATCTAGAAGAACTAGGTCTAATAGGTGTTTCAAGATTGTCAGTTTCAAGCTCTTCATCAATTTCAACAATTTCATCAGTTTCAGCACTCTCAAAAGCTTTAGTACTAGCAAGTTGTTCATCAAGAAATTCACCTAGTGGCACATTATCATCAAGCAAGGTACTAGCATCATCATGAGTATCATTCATAGCAGAAGTAGCATCATTAATAACTTGCGACATATCAGGATTAATAGCATGTGGTGGTGTTGCAAGTTTACTTATAACAGAAGGTGAATCAAGTGCAGACCTAGATGGCAGTTCCTTACCTCCCCTCATCATGGAAGGAAAAATCTTAGTCTTAGCATCCTTCACATTCTTCATGGTGATAATTTGATAATAATCCTAAGTGACTCAACAAATATATCTATGCTCCCCGCAATGTCGCCAGAAACAGGTCTTGATAACCCACAAAGTATAGGGGATCACAACAGTTTTTGAGGGTAGAGTATTCAACCCAAATTTATAGATTCGACATAAGGGGAGTTAAAGAATTTTTGCAAGTATTAGCAGCTGAGTTTGCAATTCAACCACACCTCCAGAGTAATTATCTGCAACAAAGTGATCAGTAGCAAAGTAGTATGATAGTTTTGATAGTAGTAGCAACAACAATAGTAACGGTAACAGTGATAGCAATAATTTTGTAGCAAGTGCAATAGTGACAGTAGCAGTAGTAACTTAGCAGAAACAATATAAGAGAAATTCGTAGGCATTGGATCATGAATTCGTTGGATGATATTCATCGTATAATAGTCATAACCTAGGGCGATACGGCACTAGCACTAGTAGAAAAAGGGTCATACGTGAAGCCCAATAGTGTCGGTTTGTATTAGAGCCGGCACTAATGTGTACAATAGCACCGGTTCATGGCGGCGATCAATAGCACCGGTTCGTGGCGAACCTTTAGTACCGGTTCATGCCACGAACCGGTACTAAAGGGGATGTGTCAGCCTGCGGTCAGGCTATGGCCCCACCATCACCATTTAGCGCCGGTTCGTACCACGAACCGGTACTAATGAGGTTATGGCAAGCTGTTTTTAGTCCCACCTCGCTCCCCTAACAAGCCTTTTACCACCTTAAATATGTTATTTCTCAAACTATCACAAGCACTTGGTCTTCATTGAACTCTATGTGTAAAATTTGTGGCCGCAATATGAGTCTTCATCGGTTTATAAATCTTTGATGACTCATATTGACAATTCAGATTGTACACACAAAGATCATTGATGATCAAAGTATTTTTGATGTTATAAGATCATATTGGCAGTTTAGACTCTAAAGAAATATAAGATCGTGATGTAAATGCTCTTATATTTTTTTGCGTTCAGTATGCACCATTCAAAGCGACGCCATCAACTTTCAACCATTTCTGCCTTCATTTGCTATTTTTCATGCATTCAATGATTTGTTTTGAGAACTAAATGACCTGGAAATTGAAAAGCACTACAAATGAACTCTGAAAAAGTTGAAACTTGGCATGGTATCATCATTTCACCCACATAGATTGTTCAAAAAAGTAGAGAGGGTTACGGCAAAAACTGGATGCACTTCGTTTACAAACTGGACAATCTCTTTCGAAGTATTCAGGTTTCTGACGAAATTAAACTCATCTGTTACAAAGGCATTTTATTTTTTTAAACTTATTACAACTCCAGACTTTTTGTGCATTCAGTATGCATCATTCAAAGCGACGCCATCAACTTTCAACCATTTCTGCCTTCATTTGATATTTTTCATGCATTTAATGATTTGTTTTGAGCTAAATGACACTAATTAAATTTTGTGCAGGCAGCGCACCACCTTTAGTACCGGTTGGTGGCTCCAACCGGTACTAAAGGGTAAGCTGTTTTTTAGTCCCACCTCGCCAAGAGAGAGAGAGAGTAGGAGCGGTTTATAAGCCCTGGGTGCAGAGACGATGAAGAAGAGGCTCAATGCTCACGTTGCTTAGCTTCAAGCCTTTAGGAATATGGTAGATTGCACGGAGCTACACGCAGTGCAGTTTACACTATTCCAAAAGGCTTGAAGCAAATTAACGAGCATTGCACCTCTTTTTTATTTTTAATAACTTATTACAACTCCGGACTTCTTCTGTTATGGCAAAAGGAAGGAGGAGAAGAAGAAGAGGAAGAAGAATAAGAAGAAGAGGAAGAGGAAGAAGAGGAAGAAGAAGAGGAAGAAGGAGGAGAAGAAGAAGAAGAAGAGGAAGAAGAAGAAGAAGAAGAGGAAGAGGAAGAAGAAGAAGAAGAGGAGGAGGAGGAGGAAGGAGAAGAGGAAGAAGAAGGAGAAGAAGAAGAAGAAGAGAAGAAGAAGAGGAAGAAGAAGAAGAAGAAGAGGAAGAGGAAGAAGAGGAAGAAGAAGAAGAAGAAGAGGAAGAGGAAGAAGAGGAAGAAGAAGAAGAAGAAGAAGAAGAAGAAGAAGAAGAAGAAAATAAAGCAGAAAAGAAATAACTATATAAAAAAATTACTCTAAAATAAATAGAAGAAAATAAATAATGCAGAAAAGAAAAAAACTAATATAAAGCAAAATTATTCACAAAGAAACTAAATACGGCAAAAAAAACTACTCAGAAATAAATAGAAGAAAAAAATAAAGCAGAAAAGAAATAACTATATAAAAAAATTACTCAAAAATAAATAGAAGAAAATAAATAATGCAGAAAAGAAAAAAATTTAAAAAAATGTTGGGGCGCTGCCCGGTGGGCCTACAAGATAAATAATGCAGAAAAGAAATAACTATATAAAAAAATTACTCAAAAATAAATAGAAGAAAATAAATAATGCAGAAAAGAAAAAAAATTAAAAAAAATGTTGGGGCGCTGCCCGGTGGGCCTACAAGATAAATAATGCAGAAAAGAAATAACTATATAAAAAAATTACTCAAAAATAAATAGAAGAAAATAAATAATGCGGAAAAGAAAAAAATTTAAAAAATGTTGGGGCGCTGCCCGGTGGGCCTACAAGACCTAGGGTGTGCAAATGCAGGCCCAGAAGGTCCAGGAGGCTCACCGGGCAGCGCGCCATAGTTAGGCCCAGAAGCCTGCTATATAGAGGAGTTCGAAAGGGCAGCCGCGGCTGGGTTTATAAACCAGTGCGGCTGCCCTTCGCTCGGCGAGGTGGGACTAAACATAGCGCACCGCGGGTGGCAGCGCACGGCCTTTAGTATCGGTTGGTGGCTCCAACCGGTACTAATGCGTTGCCCTTTAGTACCGGTTGGAGCCACCAACCGGTACTAAAGGGCCTCGTTTCCCGCCGCTTGGGCTGGCCAAAATTGGCCTTTACTACCGGTTGGTGGCTCCAACCGGTACTAAAGGCTCCCCCTATATATATGGCACTTACGAAAAATCAGTTATCGTCGCCACTTCGTTCCACGTTTCTCGCACGAGAGAGTCTCTCGCTCGATCTCGCCGACGCCGCCGCGCCGCCGTGCCGTCGCCCTCGCCGCCCCCGCCGCCCATCGTCGTCGTCGCCGCGCGCCCCCGCCGCCCGTCGTCGTCGCCGCGCCCCCCCCCCCCCCCGGCCCGCCGCGCGCCCGTCGTCGTCGCTGCCCCCGGCCGCCCGTCGTCGCCGCCCCCGGCCGCCCATCGTCGTCGCTGCCCCGCGCCACCCGTACGCGCCCTATATACGTACACACGCATACGTATACACACATACACACACACACTACACACACACACAGACACACACACACACACGCATACACACACACTACACACACACACGCATACACACAGACACGTACACACAAACACACACACATACACACATACACACACACACACATATTTTTTTACTTATTTTCTGTTTTCTATATATAATGTTTAGATGAATTAGAACTATCTAGTTTATTTTTAGAATGTTAATTAGAAATGTTATCATCGATGAATTAATATAATAACTTGTTTATTTTTAGTAAATATAATGCTTAGTTGAACTAATTGAATTAATATATAGATCAACTAGTTTATTTTTAGAAGATGCTTAATTAGTTGAACTTGTTGAATTAATATATAGAACTAGTTTATTTTTAGAAGATGCTTAATTAGTTGAACTTGTTGAATTAATATATAGAACTAGTTTATTTTTAGTAAATGCTTAATTAGTTGAACTAATTGAATTAATATAACTAGTTTATTTTTAGTAAATGCTTAGTTGAACTAGTTGAATTAATAGATTTTTCTGTTAATAGATTTTTTTTCTATTAATAGATTTTTTTTCTGTTAATAGATTTTTTTGGTGATATTATTATTGAATATGCATGTTTGGTGATATTATTGTTAATAGATTTTTTTGGGTGATATTTAGATTGTGTAATTAATTTTGTTCATAGAATTTTAATGATTTTTTTGTTCATAGTATTTAGAAAAAGGAAAAAAAGAAGAAGTAGTTTATATATAGTTGAACTAGCTAGTTGATTTAATAAACTAATTTATTTTACTATATATAGAAGTAGTTTGTTTTTAGTAAGTACTACTTATTTATTTATAGTAAGTGCTTAGTAGTTGAACTAGATAGTTGACTTAATTAATAAAACTAAATTATGAACGTAGGCCGGAAATGTCGTACTCATCGGACGACGAAAACCGCCCGGGGGAGTGCGACTGGTGCCACGACGACCGAGGTATCTGCGACAGGTTCATTGAGCTGGGCGAAGATCGGCGCTTCAGCATTAAGCTCGAGGAGACCTGCGATGTTCATACGGTACGCAACGACGACAATAGTTTTTTTCGTAATTAAGCACGACTTCAACTATTTTAACGTGTATTTTTCATCTTTTCCAATTCGACTAGCTTATCTCATGCTTTACAAGACGCTATGTCTTGGAGAGGATGGGTTTTGAAGACCATGAAAATTTCGAAACCAAAAAAATTATCCTAAGTACCGAACATGGTGTGGATTTTCAAGTAAAGTTGTACAATGCTCAGAGTGTAACCCATTTTGGTTGCAAAAATTGGGATGCATTTTGCAAGATGTATGGTCTTGATGAGGGTATGCTTGTCACCATGGATCTTGGTGATCCTACAATCGAGCAAGAGACACCTTCGATTTGGGTCTTTGTGCATACACCTCCAGTTCTTCCCTCATGTGAGCTAAACATAGTTATTAAGTAATTTATATTGTTTATTTCAAAATATAATGTTGACAACTTATCTCCATTGACAGCTTATTTTCATTCTTCAAAGAATGTGCGGAAGATGGTAGACAGAACGTACTACACTGAAGGCTCCGAATTAACTTATCAGGAGAAAAATCATCTGGTCGGATTTTGTACTGATCTTGAGAATTACAATATCTACAATCAAACTCGTCAACATTATGGTCAATACGTGCCACTAGTGCACGTGTTAAACTACGGTAACTACCATGGAGATACCCTGGTAAGATTATTTTTTACTATTACAACATCCGTGCATCTTTTTGCACACTTCTAAAACTAGTACATCATTGCTAACTACAAAGTTATTATTATGTTTTTCAACAGATAATCCCGAATGATTGTGTGCCTCATCTGATGTATACGCGTGGTAGCCTTCATGTTTTGAACATACGACCAGGTCGTCCTACGAATCTCAACTGTCCATACCGGGTTTCTAAAAGAAGTGGAGATATAACAATCAAAGAATGGAAAAAATGTATGGACAGTCGTAAGGAGCTTCTTGGAAGCAATAAGCAGCGAAAGGCAAGAATTGGAGACAGGATGATCGCCATTCTTCATAATGGAGAGTCAGGGTCTATATTGTTTTATGCTATTTTACCTTAAGGGTGTTTAGGTCCTACCTGATACTGATGATCATGTGCTAAGAACAATTATGTAGGGTTGGGTTCGATGACTATATATGAGGATGATGATCGTATGACTTATTATTAATAACGAGTAGAAGTTGTATGATGATGCATGATTAGTAGGACTTGTTATTATATATATATATATATGATGATGTAATGATGCAAAGCATGCATGAGCATGTTATATCTGCGGGTGCAATGAACATAGCAGCAGCGTTGATAAACAAAGCATGCATGATGTATGATGCATAACGTGTACAATGTGTAGTATCGTAAAATACCAGCAAACGAAAAAGAATTAAAATGGAAACACAAAATTAAATGAAAAAGAAATCATAAAACTAAAAACCCACTAAACCTTATAGTACCGGTTGGTGTTACCAATCGGTACTAAAGGGCTCCAGGCCCCCGGAGCTGGCTCGTGCCACGTGGTTGCCCTTTAGCACCGGTTCGTGCTGAACCGGTACTAAAGGGGGGGCCTTTAGTGACCACAAATTAGTGCTGGTTATGTAACCGGCACTATAGGGCCTTACGAACCGGTGCTAATGCCCGGTTCTGCACTAGTGTAGCCCCAGTTCATAAATATAATGTAGGCATGTATTCCATAAATAGTCATACGTGCTTATGAAAAGAACTTGCATGACATCTTTTGTCCTACCCTCCCGTGGCAGCGGGGTCCAATTGGAAACTAAGCGATATTAAGGCCTCCTTTTAATAGAGATCCGGAACAAACCATTAACACATAGTGAATACATGAACTCCTCAAACTACAGTCATCATCGGATAGTATCCGGACTTCTGTCACCCCGGGGTTGCCAGATCATAACACATAGTAGGTGACTATAACTTGCAAGATCGGATCTAGAACATAGATATAATGGTGATAACATAAACGGTTCAGATCTGAAATCATGGCACCCAGGCCCAAAGTGACAAGCATTAAGCATGGCAAAGTCATAGCAACATCAATCTCAGAACATAATGGATACTACGGATCAAGCCCTAACAAAACTAACTCGATTACATGATGAATCTCATCCAACTACTCACCGACCAGCAAGCCTACGAAGGAATTACTCACTCCCGGTGGGGAGCATCATGGAATTGGCGATGGAGAAGGGTTGGTGATGACAAAGATCGAAGATCCCCCTCTCCGGAGCCCCAAACAGACTCCAAACTGGCCTCCCGATGAAGAACAGGAGGTGGCGGCGGCTGCGTCTCATGAAACGCGATAACTCTTTCTCGCTGATTTTTTCCTCCGAAAATGTGATTTTGTAGTATCAGGGTTGAAGTCTGCGGGGCCACCAGGTGGGGACAACCCACCTGGGCGCGCCTGAGGGGCGACCCCCTGGTGGGTTGTGCCCACCTAGGTGCCCCCCTCCGGTGGTCCTTGGCTCCAGAAATTATCTATTATTGTATAAAAATTCCACGCAAAGTTTCGTTCCAATCCCAGAACTTTTATTTCTGCACAAAAACAAAACGATGGTAGTTCTGTTGAAAACAGCGTCAGTCCGGGTTAGTTTCATTGAAATCATGCAAATTAGATTCCAAAACATGAGGAAAAGCGTTAGGAAAAATAGATACGACGGAGACGTATCACTAGCTAGCTACTACAATGGACCCGCAGGTCCTCAAAAAACTACTCACACATCATCACAGAGGCAGCAAGCTTGCTGAAGATGGCCTCCCCAATGATTCTCCCTTTCGACAGAGTGCCAAAATAGGGCTCCTGATGGGATTGCACCGGAATAGAGGCTTGCGGCGGCGATAATTTTTTTGGGGTTTTGCTCTAAGGGTTTCGGAATATGTGGATATTTATAGGCCAAGAATCAGGGCAAACAGAGCTACAAGGGGCCCACAAGGCAGGCATGCCAATCCTCCAGGGTGCATCCCTTGCCTTGTGGGGCCCTCGTGGGTCTTCTGGTACTTACCTGAAGTTTCCAGGGTCTCTTATGTTTCAGAAAAAAACAAAAGTTTCATCGTGTTTGGACTTCTGTAGGTTTTGATTTTCTGAAAACCAAAAAAATGCAAAAAAGAAACTAGCACTGGGCACAAAATTAATAGGTTAGTCTGCAAAAATAATATAAAATGAAATAAAAAACATACAAAACTGATAATACAATACTCCGTCTGTTTCTTTATATAAGGTGTATTTGTTTTTCAAAATTCAAATGAGTGCATGTTTGACCAAGTTTTTAGAAAGATATATCAATATCCACAATACCAAATCTATATCATTTGATCCATCATGAAAAGTAGTTTCATATTTTATCTATTACGTATTGCAGATGTTGTTATTTCATCCTAAATCTTGGCCAAATATTTAAGTGGTTGACTTGCACGAAAATTGATGATGCACCTTGCGTTCTTGAAGGGGTGACATTTAACAATAAAAAATTATAGATATGTTTGAGATGTATCACGTCACAATGCTCTAGAACGCAGGAATGGAAGTGCTTCTCGTCGAGGAAGAGGAGTGACCTCTTATAAGCGAAGTGAGTTGCAACAGACCGATCGGTAGTGGGAAGACAAATGGGATCCCACTAGGGAGAGGAAGAGAAACAACCCGCTCAACTGTTCAGATTCATCTCCCACGCAAGAGGCAAAACATTTTAGCTTCTTTTTCTTGTGTGACAAAAATTAAGGTAGGGCTCACACGTTGCACAAGTACTAGAGCGGCTCGACCACGAAACATGAAACACATACAAGGCGTCACGTGGCGTGGCATGACACACGACTGAGGAGGAGCGTGCATCAAGCTCTTGGTGGTATGTGAAATGACTCTCCTTATAAGTTGGTCTCACATATCCTCCATTAGCGGGTGGGATTAAACTTTCCATACCACATTGTCATGCATGAATGCACCACATGGGCTTGTGAGATTAACTAAGAGTTATTGGCAATATTCTAAAATACTAAATGGGCCAGGCCCAATAATTCCAACAAAGAACTCCCACTGAATTGTATCTTGGACAAGAGTTTCAGGTTAACTCGTGCTCACGCACTAGAGTGTATGGGCCCACCTAGCTGAGTTTTTTTTCAAAAAAATTGTTAAATGGCGGGCCTGCGACCATTGACTACTTAGCTATCCACCAGCGATGGTTGACCACTGAGAGTTGACCGTTGACTTTTCACAAAAAAAATAAAAGCTTCACATTTTTTTTCTAAAAAAGGTCAACAAAATTTAAAAAGTTCATAAAATTTGGAAAAAACACAAATTTGAGAAAAGTTCACGAATTTCAAAAAAGTTGTAGACTTAGAAAAGTTTGTAATTTGGAAAATTTTCACAAAAACGAAAATAAGTCCAAGAATTTTAAAATAAAAATCACAAAGGATTTTTAAAGGTTCATACTCATCTAATTTGAGAAAAACTTCACGGATTTTAAATGGAAATTTCATAAAACATTGGGAAAAAAATTCAAATTTGAAAAAAAAGTCCACAAAATTGGGTAAAAATTGCAAATTTGATAAAAAATAAAAAAGGAAAAAGAAAACAAAATGAAAAACCGGTGAAAAATCCTACAAGGGCCAGCCCATTTAGATGCCAATGTTGTGTAGGGGTGTGCACCAGTTAGAAAAATGCACTCTAAACGTCGCTTAAGGTGCCAAATAGGAGTTGGGGTCGTCAACCTCCTCGATCAGTTGAATGCTCCCCATGCGGGTCCAACACTCGACCAACTCACGATACGCTTGATAGACAATCCAGTTGATAATTCCAGCTACTCAACCCGAGCGTTTGGTCCATGGCCTACTTGATTACCCCTTCTTCTTTTTTGACAAGTCGTATATGAGACAGGTGATGTGCCTAGGGCGCTGTCCGCGAAGCCACCAGGAGTCCCAAAGTCTGTCCTTCATCCTATTTTCTACTTTAATCGTCGTTGCGGTGTAAAGTAGCTCCATATCACCATGGTTTCATAGGTTCCCAAGACCAACCTAGGTTCTCTATGCAGCCTTCCGCATAAGCCAAGGCCAACAAAGTCTAAGGGAGCAAATGTGTTAAGGTACAGAATTCCGAGACCACCTAGCTTGGTCGGACGACAAACCATTTTCGTGTTAACTTTGCATTTGCCACAAGAGACCATGGTTGCAAGAGACTTTGTCATTTACCACGAAAAAGTCACCATAAACTCCGATAATATCATCACCATTATACTTGCACTGATCGAATGACTTTTATTGTGCCTTTTTTGTGTGTGGATATAAAAACATTTATTTTATAGTCTCATGTAGATAGTAAAACCTTCAGGGGTTTTCCCCACAGGCTGTGAAAAATTATACGTATGTATTTCCCGCTAACTATCACTTGATCGTATCATACTATTACTCCCATGGCTGCTATTTCTGGTTCTCCAACGGCTTGCGCGGAGCATGTCGGCCTCACGTACGCGTGAGCGATCCACAGTCAGAACCTCGACGTCCAGCGAAATATCGATCTCCTGCTCTCGATCGCATTAACGAATCCGGGAACTGAAAGTAGCACGCCAGATCATTGGAGTCGTGGAATAACCGTGTGCAGGTCGAAGGGCCTCCACACGCACAAGTGCAAGCAGCAGCTAGTCTAAGCCGATCCAGGCTTTTCCCTCTGGCTCCCCTGCCTCCCCGCAAGCAAACAAACACGCGAGCATAGTGTTCCACGACCGATGACAGTACGTGGGATTCCCAGGACGGTGCAATTTGACTGGCTCCTACTCTCACTTTGATCAACTGCCCCATCAACACCGATGGCCCCCGCCAACTCGTGCGTGAAGCCGTGAACCACGCTTGTCTTGTTGCGTCGCCCGCCATGCGGCCGGCATCTCGCTGAAGCCGTCCGTCTCCGGCTGTACCTCGCGCGCCTCTCGAGGCAGGCACGTTCTCGCGGGGCCACGCGACGACTGAGGGGCGCTAGCTGCATCTGCGTGCTCCTGGTGCTGTCAGGCCTGTTGAGTATAAGGATTATTAGAAAATATAGAATAGACCAGAATTTTGGTCTTGCCTTATCTTGGATTTCAAGTTGGTCTTTGTAATCTTATTTATATCCACGAGGTTCAAGCAATACAACGAACTATTCCACAAATCTCTTTTTTTACCTTCTAACATGGTATCAGCCTAATCGATCCTAAACCCTAGCAGCCGCAGCTTCCACACCCGCGCGCCGCCCCCGGGACGGTCGCCTCCATGACCGCCGTCGGGGCCGCGCCGCCCGTACCTAGGGTTCGTCCGCCGGCCGTGTTGGCCGGCTGCCCTAGAGAGTCTTTTTTCCGATCCTTTGATCCGGATTTCTCTCTCTCTCGCCAGTCGCTTTGATTGGCGTCTACTTTCAGTTTTCCGATCCACTTGATCGGTTTGCGTCGCCCACCGCCGCCGTCGACCCTCACGCGCCTCTACTCCGACTTTGGTGTCGACTACACCGGCGTCTTCTCCGATTAGCGGCCTCGCGCGGCACGCGGTGGCCCGGAACGGCCGCCGTCCGCGCCTCAGTCCGCTCGTCAAGTTGTGCCGGTCATCACCGCCCCTTCTTCGATCGGACCTACAACCATCCCCGCCTCCATCCGGTTCCTGCAGACTTCATCAAGCCAGCCACCACGCCACAAGCCTCACGATCCAAGTCAAATCAGCCATCTCGTACGAGGCATGCATGAGCCAAACCATGCGTACGCGCTGGCCGTTGTGTGCTGATTTCCTGTTGATGCAGCCTGTTGAGTATATTGTGTACGTGTATATTTGTGTGTAGGACCCACCTCCTGTTTCCTTTGTATAGTCGAGGTTGTGGCCCACCTCTGTACTTATATATACGTGCCTGGTGCACCGATCAATACATCGAGATTGCACAGCCCATATCTTGTCATTCTACATGGTATCAGAGCAGCACGATTCTAAACCTAGCCGCCGCGCCTCCGCGCCGCCGCCGCCGCCCCTCCACGCCGCCGTCACCAGCCGCCGCCGCCGCCGCCCTCCTTCCGGCCGCCGCCGCCGCCGCTAGTCACCGCCGCCCCTCCTTCCGCCTCGCTCGCTGCCGCTGCCTCCCTCCGAGGCCGCCGCCGCCGCGGGTTTCGCTTCCGCCTCCCTCCCCTGCGCCACGCCTCCCTCCCTCCCCTTCCACTCTACCCGCGTCGCGCCGCACCCCTCCCTCCCCTTCAACCGCGCCGCCCGCCTCCCCTTCCACCTCCCACCCGCGCCGCACCCGCCCCGTCTTCCTACACCCGCACCGAACCAACCATGAGCTCCTCCTCGTCCACCGTCTCCAACCCGTTTGCCGGTCCTGATGTCACCCTTGTCCGCGACCTCAACATCCATGAGCGTGTTCCGGTCAAGCTTGATCACACCACCGCCTCCTACTCCGCTTGGAAGCGGTATTTTTCGCTTGTGTTCCGTGAGTACCTCCTGCACGGCCACGTGGATGGCACCGTGGACTCGGCGCTCATGATCAACGACGAGGAGTGGATGATCCTCGACGCCACCATCATCCGCTGGTTCTACCTCATCATCTCCAGCGACATCTTCCACACCGTGGTGAACGACGAGGACGACGCCTATGCGGTCTGGACCAAGCTCAACGGCCTCTTCACCGACAATCGGCTGCAGCGCAAGGTCCTACTCTATGGTGAGTTTTACGGGTGCCAGTAACTTGACTCATCCATCGATGATTTTTGCATGCGCCTCAAGAAGCTCGCCGATGAGCTCCATGATCTCGGGGAAAAGATTGGCGACGAGCTCCTCATCAGCACCCTCTCTGGCGGCCTCAACGAGGACTTCGGGAACGCCGCCTCCAACCTCACCCTCATCCCGGCGCCCACCTTCGCCAAGGTGGTCGCGTACCTCAAGCTGGAGGAGCACCGGATGCGGGTGGCCCGGACTCGCGCGACCCACACTTCCCACGTCGCAGGCACCCGCGGGGGTTCGGCCCCGCCACTGCCCCGCCCCAGCCGGCGGCGCCCGCCTTCCCGCCCACACCAGCCGCCCCCTTCCCGCCGCCCCAGCCGGCGGCCAATGGGGGGGTCGTCGCGGCGGTCGCCGGGGTGGCCGCAAGCAGGGGGCGGCGGCGGTGCTTAGGGAGGAGCACCTTGCCCGCAGCAGCAGGCCCCTCAGCCGGCCCCGTGGTACGCCGGCCAGAACCCATGGACCGGCGTTGTCCACGCCTACTCCATGCCGATTCCCCGGGCCCCTGCTCCGGGCCTTCTCGGCACTCGGCCTCCGTCACACCAGGCATACTACGCCGCGCCGCAGCCCTATGCAGCGCCCTACGGTCAGCAGCCGCCGCCAGGTGGGCCGCCGCTGCTGCCCCTGACGGCTGCGCTGCCTCTCCCGCCGGCACCGTGGGACCCGGCCCTTCTGGCGGCTCTCCACAACGCTCCTTCCCCGTCTAGCTACACCGGTGGCTGCGATTGGTACATGGACAGTGGCGCCACTGCTCACATGGCGGCGTACCCCGGTAACCTCCACACTGCCCATCCTGTCCACACCTCCAACCGCATCACCGTTGGTGACGGTTCTTCTCTTCCCATCACCCATATTGGACATACATATTTTCCGTCTAACTCCACTCCTATATCCATGTCTAATATTCTCGTTTCTCCTGAACTTATTAAAAATCTTGTTTCTGTTCATTCTCTTACATGTGAAAATCCGGTTGCTGTTGAATTTGACGAATGTGGTTTTTCTGTTAAGGACGCTCGCACGCGGATGGTGCTCCACCGATGTGACAGCCCCGACGAGCTCTACCCGGTTCACACCGCCACCTCCACCACTTCCGCCGCCCCTGTCGCTCTCGCCACTGGAGTGGATCTTTGGCACGCTCATCCTAATCCTGCCACACTTCGCCACATACTTCGGAGTTTTTCTTTCACGTGTAATAAGAACGAGGATCACTCGTGTCATGCATGTCGCCTCGGCAAACATGCTCGTCTTCCGTTTAGGCCTTCTTCCTTTGTTGCATCGTACCCGTTTGAGTTAATTCATAGTGATGTTTGGACATCTCCTGTTGCAAGTAATACGGGCTTTCTTTATTATCTTGTCATACTTGACGATTTTTCGCATTATGTGTGGACCTTCCCGTTGCGCCGCAATTCGGATGTTATATCCACTCTCGCCGCTTTCTATTCTTATGTTCTCACGCAGTTTGGTCGACCCATTCTTGCGTTGCAGACAGACAACGGGAAGGAGTTTGAAAACATCGCTGTTCGTAATCTTCTCACCACACATGGCACGATTTTTCGTCTCACTTGCCCGTACACCTCGCAGCAGAACGGTCGTGCTGAGCGCATCCTTCGCACTCTTAATGACTGCGTTAGGACTCTTCTCTTTCATCCCAATGTGCCTCCGCGCTTTTGGCCTGACGCTCTAGCCACCGCTTCTCTCCTCATCAACATCCGTCCATGTCGTACTCGCGGGAACTTTACACCTCACCATCTTCTCTTCGGTGCACCTCCCTCTTATGAAGGGCTTCGCATCTTCGGCTGCCTTTGCTATCCTAGCATCGCCGCCACTGCGCCTCATAAGCTTGCACCTCGCTTCGTCGCCTGCATCTTTCTCGGCTACCCACCTAACACTAAGGGCTACCACTGCTATGATCCCGTCTCCCATCGTGTTTTCACCTCCCGACACGTTTACTTTGATGAGATGGTGTTTCCGTTTCAGCAGCAGGTACCCCTTGTCGTCTCGTCGCCGCCGGCCACAGGCGGCCCTTCGACGACCTCGTCAGGTGGACGATCCCGTCTGGCCCGTGGACTGCCTCCGGGCTTTGGCGGTCCCTGCGCCCTCCTGCCGGCGCCCGTCCACTCGGCCTCCTCGGCCGGCTCCGATGGCGCAGCCGGCGCCCCGCCTTCACCCGCCGCCCCCGACTTGGGCGCTGCGGACTCGGCCGCCTCCTCCGCGGCCTCGACGCCCGCCTCCTCGCCGGCTCCGACGCCGGCCCCGACGCCGGGCCCCTCGCCGGCCCCCACCCCGGCTGCCTCGCCGGCCCCGACGCCGGTCGCCTCGCCGGTGGCTCCGGTGGCGCCGCCTGGCCCAGTCACCCGCGCTCGCGCCGGCGTTCATCGTCCGAGCCTCCGGTACTCGCATGACGAGTACGTCCCCGCCGCCTCCGCCGCGGAGCCGTCGCCCATTCCTGCGTCCGCTCGCGCCGCCCTCCGTGATCCTCACTGGCTTGCGGCGATGCAGGAAGAGTTCGATGCTCTTCAACGGAACCGCACCTGGACCCTGGTTCCCCAGCCTCCTCGCGCCAACGTCATCACCTACAAGTGGGTCTTTCACCATAAGACCCGCTCAGACGGTACACTCGAGCGCTACAAGGCTTGCTGGGTGGTCCGCGGTTTCCGCCAGCGCGCTGGAGTTGACTTCACTGAGACGTTTGCCCCGGTTGTTAAACCGGGCACGATCCGCACCGTCCTCCAGCTCGCCGTCTCCCGCGGCTGGCCTGTTCACCAGATGGACGTCTCCAACGCCTTTCTCCACGGCCATCTTGAGGAGCAGGTGTTTTGTGAGCAACCCACCGGCTTCGTCGACGCCTCACTTCCCGGCCATGTGTGCCTGCTGTCCCGCTCTCTTTACGGGCTCAAGCAGGCACCCCGAGCCTGGTACCAGCGGATCGCCGGGTTCCTTCAGACACTGGGTTTCAGCGTTACTCGCTCGGACGCCTCACTGTTTGTCTATCGCCACGGTGACACGACTGCATATTTGCTGCTTTACGTCGACGACATCATGCTGACAGCCTCCTCCGCAGCCGCTCTTCAGCAGATTACTCTCCGGCTGCGTGACGAGTTTGCTATCAAGGACCTGGGTGCTCTACATTATTTTCTTGGCATTGAGATCGTTCGGCGTCCGGACGGTTTCTTTCTTCATCAGCAGAAGTATGCACATGAGCTTCTTGAGCGTGCTGGCATGCTCAACTGTCATCCTGTGGCTACTCCTGTGGACACGAAGGCCAAGGTCTCTGCTCTTGAGGGTTCGCCTGCGTCGGATGCTCCTTTCTACCGGTCTATTGTCGGCGCTCTCCAGTATTTGACTCTCACCAGACCGGATCTTCAGTATGCTGTATAGCAGGTGTGTCTCCACATGCACGCCCCTCGTGACTCTCATTGGACTCTCGTGAAGCGGATCCTTCGCTATATCCGTGGCACGATGTCCCTCGGGTTGACACTTATGGCGTCCACTTCTCTGGATATGGTGGCCTACTCCGATGCAGACTGGGCTGGCTGCCCCGATACTCGTCGGTCCACCTCTGGCTACTGCGTCTACCTCGGTCCTTCACTCGTCTCGTGGTCGTCCAAGCGACAACCCACAGTTTCGCGCTCTAGCGCGGAGGCTGAGTACCGAGCTATGGCCAACGCTGTCGCCGAGTGCACCTGGCTACGACAGTTACTTCAGGAGCTACATCACGACGTCTCCCAGGCTACGGTTGTCTACTGCGACAACGTCTCTGCGGTGTACCTCTCCGCCAACCCCGTTCATCATCGCCGAACTAAACACATCGAGCTGGACATTCACTTTGTGCGCGAGTAGGTGGCTCTTGGACGCATGCGGGTTCTCCATGTGCCGACCGCTCAACAGTTCGCCGATGTGATGACGAAGGGACTACCGACTTCTACCTTTGAGGAGTTTCGTTCCAGTCTTTGCGTCACTGGCGCCGCTTCGACTGTGGGGGGGTGTTGAGTATATTATGTACGTGTATATTTGTGTGTAGGGCCCACCTCCTGTTTCCTTTGTATAGTTGAGGTTGTGGCCCACCTCTGTACTTATATATACGTGTCTGGTGCACCGATCAATACATCGAGATTGCACAGCCCATATCTTGTCCTTCTACACGGCCGTCCGCTGCAGCCACGTGACCTTCGGCCTCATGCACCAACGTTGCGCGGCTTGGAGCCCTCTCGACTATTCATGCGCACATGTTGGCTGCTAATGCTCCTTCGCTGGTTTGCGGCCATCTGCCATCGTCTGCACTTTTCAACTCTAACAATCGGATTGATCACTTGTTCGCTCGCGATCTGTCTCTGGTACACTGTGCAACCAATCTGGCCCGTTGGTTGCGCGCACCTCCGCAGGTGTTTTGAAGATCGTTCCCGAGTTCAGCGCGTCCCTGTACCGATCGAGCAACGGGCTGGCGCTGCATCGTCCCGTCGGGCCGCAGCACCACCGCGTCGTGGTTCTCCTCGCGGCTGCATCAACTCGCGCGTCGCCGCTGCGTCACCCCTTCTGGCCGTAGTGCCGCGATACGCGGTCCCCGCCGCCACCCCGAGGCCGCCCCGGCGGTTGCACCGACCCACGCTCCGCCGGCCCTTCGGATTGTCCCGCCGTGGCCCGCGATCCCCGCCGCCACCCCGAGGTCTTCCTGCCGTCGCCCCAACCTGCCCGCCGCCACTGCGTCGCCCCTTTGGGCCATAGCGCTGCGGCCTGCGGTCCACTCCGTCGTCACCGCGCGTCGACCTCCCGTGGTATGCGTCGCGCCGTCTCTCTTGGCGCGGGAACGCCACCATCCGCTCCGGTCTTCGTCACGCTGTCAGGGTTCTTTGCCTACTTCGAGCATCGCGGCCGCACTCCTAACCTAGCCGCCGCCGCCGCCGCTCTTCTCTGGCCGCCGCCGCCGCTACCTCCGTAGCCGCCACCCGTCCAACCTGTTCGTCTTCGTCCAGCACCAGCTCGTCGCCAGCGTCGCCGTCATCTACCCCGACCACTTCGTATACTCCGAGAACCGCGGGCGGCATCGGCACCACGCCAATTGGTGCCACAACCGTCGTCAAGTCTTCTTCTCTACTGGCCCTCCGATTCCTCGACATGGCGAACAACTCGTGTAGGTCCCAATCTCCGCATGCCCGGTGCTGGCAACACTGATGCGTGCCTTCATCCACGACATGTCCCCGGGCCTGGCAAGCCTGGTCGGCGCTTCAACAACTTCATCTTCGTCCGTCTATGCATGCCCGGTGTTGGCAACACCGGTGCGTGCCTTCGTCAACGATGTGACCCCGAGCTTGGCAAACCCGCCGCGACGCATCGTCAATAACATCTTCTTCCCGGTGCACCACTACTTCGACACCACTGCGTCCATGCTAACTCGGCGCCCCCTTGCGCCCGCGGCTCCACGACGACTTCCTCGACACCGGCCGCCCTGACTCGACATCGACCACGGCATTCTTCGCACGGCTACCTCGACCACGGCTCCACCACCCATGCTCTTGGCTACCTCGACAAACGGCACAAAGGGTTATCGCCTGCTTGAGCAACATCGTCGGGTTCCACTCCAGCCACGACTCTGCGATGCATCGACCGTTACGACTGTGGGGGGGGGGGGGTCCGTTGGCTTGACTTCGGATTCTTCTCCAGTCTCACCGTCTGCGTCGCTACCGTTGTGACTGGGGGGTGTTGGGTATAAGGATTATTAGGAAGTATAGGATAGACTAGGATTTGGTCCTGCCTTGTCTGTACTCCAAGTTGGTCTTTGTACTCCTATTTATATGCCCACGAGGCTCAAGTAATACAACAAACTATTCCACCAATCTCTCTCTTTCCCTTCTAACAAGGCCATCTCCGACCCTCAAACCTCCCCTTCGTACAGCGATGTCCGATTCGCAGAAGCGACCCAACATGGACCTGTATCGATTCTTCCGCAAACCGGAGACAAACGGAAGGAGATTTGCGGGAGTCCGAACCGTTGTCACGTCTACTTCTGACCACCCTGACCCACCCAAACCCCTCATCCCTCGTCCGCGCGTGTTCCCGCCCGACGCGATCTGCCCGCATTTATGCCGCTGTAGAGCGCGCCACTCCACATTGAAGGCGGATCAGAACGGACGCGACTACTCACTGCCTCCGCCATTGAAGCAGCGGGCCGGCCGAGGACGTTGTACGCCCGGCTGAGCACGCCTCCTCGCCGCATTCAAACGCCTCCATTAAACCCGCATGGAAGCCAAGGAACCTACTCCGGCCGCACGTCCGTTCATGAGCGGGTTGGCATTAAACACAACGGCGGGTAGGTTCCTCCTGTCCGCCCTCTACATAAACCTGGCCAGACACCGGACAAGAATCGCAACATTAACTTTGCCGCTCCCCATCTCCTCATTCCTCAATTTTCTTCACTCTGTCGATGGCATCCAACGAGTAGGAAGAGTAGTTCTCCGGCATAAAAGCCGGCTGGGTGGCCCGACGAGCCGGTCGGATACTAGCGAGGAAGCTCGTTGTGCCACCTCCCTCGCCTAGCCCGACGGACCTAGTTGCCGCCCCAAGGACGGCGGGGAGCACGACAGCATAGGCATCATCGCTACCGTCGACGCCACTGCGTTGTGCCGCGCCTCACGTGCCTGCGATCACGCGCCATGCAGGCAGAGACAGAAGCCGGGTCGTAGAGGTCGACGAGTCGGTGGCTTGCGCGTCCGCGTCCATCGCCATCATCAAGGAGAAGTAGAACACGGGAGGCCGCCATCGCTTGGGTCTGCCACTGCCGAGGTACCGCCGGTGTACAATCGGTGTCTTGCCCTGTCGCCAGCCACCGTCGTCCCCTTACCCAAGAACCAACTTTGGTCCGTGCAGCGTACATACCCTTCCCCTCCGGCCGAAGCATCAGGCGGCGGTTCCACTCCGATGAGCGGTGAGAAAGCGAGCCGTCCTTTGCGTTGAAGCATATACCTCCGGGGTCAGCGCTGCCGGTCATGGGGATGACGTTGGAGACCCGCCGCGCCGACCGTAGACTAGTCCAGTTTCGTTTTTAATTGAACATATGTCCAAAATATAACTGTTTCCGTCCGGTTTATATGAAATCTATCATGTTTATATGAAATCCGGCCGAGTTTGAATGAATTTCATCTGCTTTGTTGAGAAAGAGTTTGCAATATATGCGGCTAGCGTTGATGGCGGCCTCCCGCATCTGCGTTCTTGGACCGATCCCCCTGTCCACGAACGAATGCGGAAGGAGATTTACGGATTACCGTTGGAGATACCCTTACTATTTCGCAGAACTCCTGGTTACCACCTGATTACTATCTTTAATGTGGACCCACCTCTATCCGTATAGACCGTGCGGTTCAGACACGTTTTACCATTCAACACCGGTCTGTTTCTGTTCGCCGGCCGGTCCGGACGTCCAAAATCCAGCAAATCGAAGCCAAACGAACGGGGCCTCTGTGGGAGCCTGAACATCCACATAATGAACCAAAAACCGTCACGTACTCTTCTCTCTGCCTGAATAATGGAAGGCCGCTGGTTGTTGTGTTTAGCGGAAGATTAGCCTAGCGTTTTGGCGCAAGGCTTTCAAATCTTTTGGCAGAAGCCACTTTATTTCCTTTTGTTTCTTCAAATGCTTGGTGAAAGAAATCTACTAATCACGCATTAGTATTTGGTGAAAGACTTCCACCAACACTTGGGGAAAGCTTCCGTCAACGCTTGAACCCTCGGACTAGTAGCTTCTGCCACTCGATGAAAGGCTCCCGCCAAAACGTGCCACTTTTTCCTTTAAGTTTGGTAACTAAGAGCAACTCCAACGGGCCGATCCAAACGCACAGCGCTTTTATCCGCTTTTTCTTCGTTTGGGTTGGCCGCCCGCCCGGCGTCCGCCCTCTTTTAGATTTAGGTCGGCGGCGCGCCCAACGCGTCGACCCATTTCATGATCGCGCACGCTTTTAGATCATGCCATCGGCCATGTCGTCGCCTTGGTTTTGGCGCTCCAGCGCGCGGGAAAGGTTCGCGCGCGGGGGAAAATTGGCCTAGCACGCGTTGGCTTTGGCGCTCCAGAGCGCGGGAAATGTTCGCACGCTTGTTTTGGCGCGCCGCGGCCGGCGCTCGTAATAAGAAGGCGCTCCCTCCACACTCAGTCCGCCGCCCACTCATCTCGCCCTCTCTCACTAGCCTCGCCGCCTGTGCGCCACCATGTTGATGCACCGCCTCGGCGCTTCGGATTTTCGCGGAGTCCGCGAGCGCCCCTCCGTCGCCTTCTCCGCCGAGATCTTGTTTGGCGAGAAACGCCTCATCCTCGGCACCTTCGACACCGTAGGGCAGGCAGCCCGCGCGTACGACGCGGCGGCGTGGCGCCTCCGGCGGCCTAGTCGGGAGATGAATTTTCCCGACGTGTCGAGCCAACGGGCGCAGGATCTGGCGCCTCTCCCGCGGCTTTTCACTGACGAGGATCGTCGCGTCCACCGGAGGCGGCAGCGTCGCCTCGCCATCGCCGAGATGGACGTGCAAGCCTTGGTGGTGTGGCGCGAACGCTTCCCGCAGGACATCATCAACGGACGTCAGTTCTATGAGCAGAGGAGGACGGAGAGGAAGGCGAGGATGACGGAGCGAGCCGCCTACCGGGAGGGAAAGCATGCGCGGAAGCAGGCCGCTCAATTGAGACTGAAGCTACAAGAAACATCGGGGTGGGACTTCGAGGACGAGCAGGCTGATGACGCCTATATTCAGACGTCGGAGGAGGACATTACCGAGTCAGAGTCGGAAACCGGCAAGTAGTTGATCTTTTCTTTTATCTGTGTACGCAAGAACTATCTATGTATCCCTTTTCATCGGAAAAAAATGACCGACGGCGTCAGCGACGAAGCAGGCGGTGGAGGGTGTGCGCGCGCGGGGAGGAGAGAGGGCGAGCACGCGCGCATCCATCTTGTGTCCGCGCCGACGCAAATCCGGCTCAAAAATGGACCGAGAATGGGTAGGCAGGCGGACGAAAACGGACGCGTGTTGGGACTTTTCTATCTGCGCCGACCCAAACAGACGGCAACGGACGAAATGGGTCGCCCCATTAAAGTTGCTCACGCATTATATTATAATGAGTCATGCATGATTTGGCGGTATGCTACTTTTTAAGTTAATAAAAAGGACAATGGAGGTATGGCATCGGATGGCCGGATTTCGTATCAATGTCCGAACACTAGTCCGAGCCAGCCCATAGACAGATGCAGTGTTCGATTTGGGGGATGGGGTCCGAATTTGTGATGCCTTTACTTGGGCAA
Organism: Triticum timopheevii; assembly: GCA_963921465.1. Classification (NCBI taxonomy): domain Eukaryota; kingdom Viridiplantae; phylum Streptophyta; class Magnoliopsida; order Poales; family Poaceae; genus Triticum; species Triticum timopheevii. The sequence goes on along the minus strand of OY997264.1, from coordinate 555,178,059 downwards.
CCCGCACCATTTTTTGACATACACCGAGTTACCAAGAAATCATGTTAGGTACTTAGTTTGGTTATATGCATCACGTCATTGGAAATTTTTCTGCACTGCGTTTGGTTATCCGTGTTTCGGGATTTAGGCTGGGATTATGTAATTTGCTGTGTTTGTTTGCACACATTCATCCAATTTGGCCCGATTAAGTTAACAGTTACACACGAATCATGTTACAGTATATTGAATAGGTTCTATTCGTTTACCCGAATTAAAATGAAAAACATACAATACGAAAGTTTTGTAAAACAATGAGATGAAGCTAGTGGTCGAAGTAAATTTCAAGCGGTCCAGCGTGCGCGACGGATTTGACGAATTTCATCTAAACTAACATGCATACATCACATGAACACAATACAATAGAGAGATAAAAATCTACTTGTCTACGAGCGTCGAAATAGAAAATTTACAACATGAAATTTGTGTGAAACAGCAAGATGAAGCTGGCGGTCAAAAAAATTGAAACGGTCAATTGTGTGCAAAGAATTAGCAATCATCTAAAAAAACTTCAAACATGAACACGAAATTGAACACTCAATGGAACTACTAACTGGTTACCAGAATGTAATGACAACGCCGATGCACATCTTTTTCGTATTCAACTTATCTCGAATCGAAGCACCTTGTGTAGATTAGAAGGAACAAGGTGAGGAAATTAAGGAGGGTGAAAAAAAATACCACATGCAAAGCCATTGATCCACAAGTATATGGGATCAATTATAGCCTCTTTCGATAAGAGTTTCGAACCCAACAAGAAGCTAAAGAAAGAATTAATATTTCCTTCAAGTTCTATCGACCGCCGATACAACTCTACGCACACTTAACATTTGCTTTACCTAAAACAAGTATGAAACTATTTTGTAGGTGTAATGGGATAAGTTTGCAAGATAATAAAGAATACCTAAATAAAAGCTAGGGGTTGTTTAGATAAAGAAAAAATAAGTTAGTTTTAGTATAGAGCTTTTTGTAACACAAAGAGAAGGATTTGTCCCTAGGCAACTGATAACTAGACAGGTAATCATTATTGCAATTTTATATGAGGGAGAGGCATGACCTAACATACTTTCTGTACTTGGATCATATGCACTTACGATTGGAACTCTAGCAAGCATCCGTAACTACCAAAGATCATTAAGGTAAAACTCAACCAAGCATTAAGTAACAAGTCCTCTTTACTCCCATGTGCAACAACCCCCTTATTTGGGCGTAAGTTTCTGTCACTCTCGGCACCCATTATAAGCGAATTATAAACGTATTGAAACACCTTACAGCGGTAATCCCACACGCTTGCGCGACACGGAGTGCACCATAGGACAACACCAAAATAAAACATACAACTCAAACCAATCATGATCATCAATCAACCCATACGACAAAACGAATCTACTCAAACATCATAGGATGACCATACATCATTGGGTATTAATATATATCATGAAGCACCATGTTTAAGTAGAGATTACAGCGGGTAGAAGAGGTGTTACACCACTACATAGAAAGGAAGAGAGTTGGTGATGACGGCGACGAAGTTGTTGGTGTAGATCGCCATCATGATGATTGCCCGCGGCGTTCCGGCGCCACGGGGTGAGAGGGGGAGAGAGCCCCCCTCCTTCTTCTTCTTGTTCCTTGGCCTACCCCTGGATGGTAGGAGAGTTCCCCCTCACATCCATGACTGCCATGGCTCCCGGAGGGCAGGAGCCCTCCGAGATTGGATCTATCTATCTGTTTCTCTTCTGTTTCCGCGCTCTTGTTTTCTGGCCCTTCACCGTTTCTTAAATTCCCGGAGATCAGTAACTCCGATTGGGCTGAAATTTAAAGGGGTTTTTCCTCTGGATATTATCTTTCTTGCGGCAAAAGAAGGGCACCAACTGCCTTACAGTGGCCCCACAAGTCTGCCCGATGCGCCCTGGGTAGCGGGCGCACCTCTCGAGCTTGTGGGCCCCTCGGGCGTCGTCTCGCATTGATTTTTTTTCTCAGAAATAATATATATTCCAAAATAAATGTCCATAAATTTTTATTACGTTTGCACTTCGTTTGATATGGATATTCTGCGAAACAAAATACATGCAACAAACAAGAACTCGCACTGGGCACTGGATCAATATGTTAGTCCAATAAATTATATTAATTGTTGGCAAAAGTATGTAAAAGTTTACAATATTGGCATGAAAAAATAAAAAAATATAGATATAACGGAAATGTATCAGCATCCCCAAGCTTAATTCATGCTCGTCCTCGAGTATGTAAATGATAAAAAAGATAATTTTTGATGTGTAATGATACCTAGAATAATCTTGATCATATAATATAATCATGTATGAATATTGAGACACGTGTGATTCAAAGCAATAGTCTATTTTGATGAAAAGACATCAATACTCAGGTATCCCAACAAACAATCATGTCTTTCAAAATATCAATGCTAAAGAACATTATCCCTACAAAATTATAAGTCTTGTCATGCTCCATCTTCTTAACACAAAGTATTTATCATGTACAACGCCGATGACAAGCCGAGCAATTGGTTCATACTTTTTAATGCGCTTCAGCTTTTTCAAACCCACGCAATACATGAGCGCAAGCCATGGATATAGCATTATGGGTGAAAGAGATTAATATGGAGAAGACAAGAAAGAAAGAAAGTCTCACATTGATGCGGCTAATCAACGGGTTTTGGAGATGCCCATCAATTGATGTCAATGCAAGGATTATGGATTGCCATGCAACAGGTGCACTAAGAGCTATAAGTATATGAAAGTTCAAACTGAAAACTAAGTAGATGTGCATCCAACTTGTTTGTCCATGAAGACCTCGGGCATTTCAGGAAGCTCATCATCGGAATATATTAGCCAAGTTCTATAATGAAAAATTCCCACTAGTATATGAAAATGACAACATAGGAGACTCTCTATATGAAAACATGGTGTTACTCTGAAGCACAAGTGTGGAAAATGATAGTAACATTGCCACTTCTCTCTTTTTCTCTTATTTTTTTGTTTTCTCTTTTTTAATTTTTTGTGGGCACTTTTGGCCTCTCTTTAATTTTTTTGTTGGGCTCTTTTTGGTCTCTCTTTTTATTTATTTTTATTTCCTCACTGGGACAATGTTCTAATAATGATGATCATCACACTTCTATTTACTTACAACTCAACATTACAACTCGACACTAGAACAATATGACTCTATATGAATGACTCTGGCAGTGTACTAGGATGTGCAATGATGCTACTGTAATATGTATGATAATGACGAACGATGGTTGAGCCACAAATACTATGTTAGCTATATGATCATGCAGAGCAATATGATAATGAATGCTCAAGTCATGTATATGATGATGATGGAAGTTGCATGGCAATATATCTCGGAATGGCTATGGAAATGCCATGATAGGTAGGTATGGTGGCTGTTTTGAGAAAAATATAATGACGCTTATGTGTGATAGAGCGTATCATATCACGGGGTTTGGATGCACCGTTAAAGTTTGCACCAACTCTTGAGGTGAAAAAGGGCAATGCACGGTACCAAAGAGGCTAGCAAATTGTGGAAATGTGAGAGTGTGTAAAACCATGGACTCACATTAGTCATAAAGAACTCACATACTTATGGTGAAATTTTATTAGCCTCGAAGCAAAGTACTACTACGCATGCCCCTAGGGAGATAGATTGGTAGGAAAAGACCATCGCTCATCCCCGACTGACACTCATAAGGAAGACAATGAATAATAAATCATGCTCCAACTTCTTAGCATAACGAGAGACTATACATGCATGCTTCGAAAATCGCAAACTTAACACCAATATTCTTTCTAAACCACAATCATTCGCTAGTACCTCCCACATATTACTATCTCAATATCACAAAACTATTGCAAGGAATTAAACATATCATATTCAGTGATCTACAAGTTTTATGTAGGACTTTATGACTAACAAGTGACCAATTCCTATTGACTCTCTAAATAGATATAAGTGAAGCATGAGGGTTTAATTCTTTCTACAAAAGTCTTGCCTGCGCTCTAACAAATATAAGTTAAGCAAAAGAGCATTCTACAAATGGCGGTTTTCCTATGTAGAGAAACAGGCAACCAAACTTCAAATTATATAAGTGAAGCACATGAAGCATTCTATAAAGCCATACTCAAAAGATATAAGTGAAGTGAAAAGAGCTTTCTATGAATCAACCAAGGACTATCTCATACCAGTATGGTGGATTATTAAAAGAACAATAAAAAGCAACGGCGCTCCAAGAATTTACGCATAGCATGTGAACGAAACAAAAGGGAATTGCCCTATGTGTGAACAAAACAAAAGGGAACAAAACAAAACAACACTAAAAGAATTTACGCATATCATGTATTACGGAACGAGTAAAGAGACTTGCCGGTAGATTGAACTAGGTATGGAGATGCGGACGATCGAATCTCGGGCAAGTAACATACCGACGGACAAAGGAAACTACGTATGTTGTCATAAAGGTTCGACCGATAAAGATCTTCGTAGAATATGTAGGAACCAATATGAGCATCCAGGTCTCGCTATTGGTTATTCACCGGAGAAGCGTCTCGGTCATGTCTACATCATTCTCGAACCCGTAGGGTCCGCACGCTTAACGTTCGTTGACGACATAGTATTATACAAGTTATGTATGTCAGTGACCGAATGTTGTTCGGAGTCTCCGATGAGATCACAGACAGACGAGGAGCTCCGGAACGGTCCGGAGGTAAAGATTTAATATGGGATGATAAAGTTTGGTCTCCGAAAGGGTTTCAGATGTTTCCAGAAATGTTCTGGTGCGAGGACACTTTGGTTGGGCCAAGGAGTAAGGCCTACGGGGCTTTAGGTCGGTCCAAAAGGAAGTTTTGTGGAGGTCAGGGATGGGACGCCAGGGACCATGGCATCTGGGCCAAACGCCATGGACCGTGGCATCTGGTGCTGGAATCCGAGAAGGACTCTTCCTTGTGTTCCAAACTGACTTTGGGGAGGCCCTCTCTCCAAGTTACGACCTCGGGGCTCAACATATAAATAGAGGGACAGGGCTAGCCCCTAGAACACACCACGATTCACCAAGCCATGTGCCGGCGCCCCTTTCCCTCTAGTTCATCCTCTGCTCTAAATTCGTTGTGCTTGGTGAAGCCCTACGGAAATAGTTTCATCACCACCGTCATCACGCCGTCGTGCTGCCGGAACTCATCTACTACTTTGCCCCTCTTGCTGGATCAAGAAGGTGAGGATGTCATCAAGTTGAACGTGTGTTGAACGCGGCGGTGCCACACGTTTGGTGCTTGATCGGAACGGATCGTGAAGTTGTACGACTACATCAATCGCGTTGAGAAACGCTTCTGCTTAGCGATCTACAAGGGTATGTAGATGCTCTCCCCCTTTCGTAGCTATGCATCTCCATGGATAGATCTGGCGTGTGCGTAGATTTGTTTTTTGTTTTCCATGCAACGTTCCCCAACAGTTCTTTGTACATAGCTCGTGCGTAAAGGAGCGCTCTTGGGACATTCAGCGCTCTGGGTAGTTCGGGTCCTCCTAGCAACACCTATGTAGTTCCGTTTGTTTCTGGAGTGTGAAGCTCTCAAGAAGGCGGCGTTCTCGATAGGCTGCTAACTAGGACCTGATCCTAAGCACCATTGACTAGAACATGCACAATCGAGATGCATTCCAGCAAGCGTAGGGAACAACTGTGCAAAAACGGAGTCATTTAACGAAAAGGCTTGGGGAGTTTTTCCCACCTTAGGAATTCATTTACATATAGCTTGTCTGTTAAGGACCAATTGTAGGGCATAATTGCGCTTGTGACTAATACTGGTCCAACCAGGAACACCATTTGTAGCTCCACCTACCCTAAGATTGCGAAGCTTGTCGGGAAGGCGGCATTTTCTTTCGGCTGGTACATGGGATCCGGTCCTGGGCACCGTTGGCTAAAATGTGCGCACCTGTGAGCATTCCGACAACATGGAGCACATAATATGTAAAAGGGAGTTACCTAAGGATGGGAGAACATTTAATAAATAAACTTGTATACAAGTTAAGTGCAAATCAGATGCTAATTAACTTTTCATATTAAAACGTTGTTGTGGCATTTTATGCCCAAGTCAGTGTTGTAGGAATACAAGTGGAAGCCTCTTTCACGGTGATACTAGCATCGACGTCCCTGGGAGCAACCACCGGCATCAAGAACCCCAGAGTTCTTTGCTGGAATTGTAAGCCTTCCGAGGAACGATCCTCCTAGAAGCCGGCGTCGTGAACGTCAAAGTTCTCCGCTGAAATCATAAGTCTTCCCGGAAAGCCCCTTTCCAGAAGCCAGTGTTGAGAACGTCAAAGTTCTCCGCTGAAATCATAAGCCTTCTCGGGATTTCTCGAAAGCAAGGCAAGAGATAAAGCTCCACTCCAACATTGAGTTCCGCAGAGTTCTCTACCGGAGAGTTTTCGTAGAATTAGGCTCGGGGCCTCGCAACGCCTTTGAGAATAACTTTCTTTGTAACAGCCTTTCCAGAAATGGTCTTTTCGGAAAGAAGGATATAACAGTCATGACCCATGCCAAGTTTGGCCCCATCTCCAGCATCGAGTTCTTGGAGTTCTGTGTTGAAGTTGGGCCGGGGCTCCTGTCGGTGTAGTAAAAACCAGGGTTCCACTAACCTCCGAGCATGGGCCATGACAATGCACAACTACATCGGCAAAGAATCGATATTCATCGGCAAGTGCTACATCGGGTAAGCGTTACATCAATAAGCAAGACTCAAGATGCCGTCAAGCCACTTTCCTGGCAAGGTGCATTCCACCTTGCCGGCTAGGCCAGATCCAACAAGCCCAAATACCGAGCTGGCAAGCTCAACACCGGCAAGCTCCAGGGCAACAAGTTCCAAGCGGCAAGGTCCAGGCCGGCAAGTTCCCTTCACCACTTCATCGCTTCACCGCTCCACCTCGGCGGGCAGTCAGAGACTTGCCGACAGGTGGCGAGCGCATAGGCGGTTAGGTAGAGCTTGTCAGGGCACGTGATGAACCATCGATTAGAGATCACCTTTATCCACACCTATCTTAGTGCGTGTCAGGCTAATATTCATCCTATGTGTTACCATTTTTGCCCCTTAATCTATAAAAGGAGGTCCATGCAAACCTTTAGAGGCATTCAGGCATTCGGCCATTTGATTTAGGACCATTGGATGGTCGACACTTTGCTCATTTACACGCGTAGCCACACTTCCCGCACATTCTTGCCAGCAAGCTGCGCTCCTTGTACTTGAGTTCAACACATCCAATACAAACAAAACAGGAGTAGGGTTTTACACCTCACAATGGCCCAAACCTGGGTTAATTCCCGCGTTGATTGCTAGTTCTGCTCTTTGTGCTTGTTGATCTCCCCAGTTGAACCGCAAAGAGGCCCTTGTCGGTCCCATGGATCATCGTACACACGACATTCCTCTTATCAGAAATACACTACCACATTTCGTATGCTTGCATACGAAATTCCGGGTCGATGAGTACGTCCGTGTGAGTGAGTCCACATGTCTCAAATCAATGTACATGTTCTGCATGGTCGTGGTGGCAGTGTTTGGCCTTGAGTACCCGAGAAAGCCAAATGTCGCTGATAAAGTCTGGTTGTTGGTGATCAATAATGTTGATAGAGGCTTTCCAGGATTGCTTGGTAGCATAGATTGTATGCACTAAAAGTGAAAGAATTGTCCATTTTCTTAGCAGTGACAGTACAAGGGGCATGTGAAAGGTGTCATTGTCATACTAGAAGCGGTGGCTTCACAAGATCTTTGGATATGGCATTCTTTCTTTGGCATGACTGGTTCTCACAATGATATCAACGTGCTTCAGCGTTCTCCAGTGTTCGCAAGGCTTCTAGAAGGCCACCCCCCAGAGGTCAACTTTGAGATCAATGGTCACCATTACAACATGGGATACTACCTGGTTGATGGTATCTATCCTCAATGGTCAACTATGTGATCACAATGTCCAATCCGAAAGGAGAGAAGAGACAGAGATTCGCCCAACAGCAAGAGAGTGCTAGGAAGGATGTGGAGCATGATCTTTGTGTGCTTTAATCTCGATGGGGTATCATTCAACAGCCTGCACTGACATGGAGCACCGAGAAGCTTTTGGAGGTGATGACTGTTTGTGTGGGCATGCACAACATGATCATGGAGGATGGGCGTGATAACAACATCTATGACCAAGGGTTTGAATACCAGGGTGAAATTGTTGTGCCTGGGCACCAAGAACCAGCAACTTTTGAACAGTTCACCCAATTCCATCGTGAAATACGTGACTTTACTCATATGCAACTTCAAAATGACTTGGTTGAGTACATGTGAATTCATATTGGCAATCAGTAGATGTATCGATTCATTTTCTTTACATGTATTCAAGACAATTTTTGATTGGATTGTAAAATCATTTGATTGTGTTTTCATTCGGTTGTAAACCTAGTCGCAATGTTTGATTTATTTGGTCGTAAATCTATTTGCAATGTTTAATATAAAAATTGTCTACTTTTGGCCTACGGGCGGCTGTGGCGGATCAGATGCATCCACGTGTAAAGTACACGTCCAGCGTATTCGGAAAAATGGTCGAACACTATCTTTTAGCCGACCCAAATGAACGAAATTCGCACAAAACGGACGTCCATTTAGAGTTGGCCTAATAACAGTACTTGCTTCTTCCACCAAGTTCATACGGCTACGTCGTTGTCTCATGAAAGCTAGAGCTGCGCGCCATGCTGCGAATCTTTGACCCACGTACAATTCGCATGACCGTCTTTTCCTAGGAAATCGTAAAATATATAGCACGAGTGTCAGTAATATTCTCAGCAGCCGCCCGCAGAAGAATCAGTGCATTCACAATAGTAGTTCACAGCATACTCTTAGGTCCCACTTTTAATCGGTGTAAGTTTGTACTCCCTTGGTCTCAAAATAGGTGACATGACAATACCAGCCACGACTGATTTCCGCCCGGAAAAAAAGACCGGCTGAGGCGTGTAACGTAAACCGACCAATTATGAGTGTAAATAAGGATACAATTGTAAACATTATTACAGGCCTATATGGTGAACCAACCATATGGAACAAGCCTACCGGTCATTTGCCAACCAAGCAATGTTCTTTGGCGTGGCGACTATATCTCGCATTCAGAGAGATGGAAGGGATCTCTCGCTTTTCGAGTAGATCCCACGATCTCGTAGTTGAGAGCCTACATTGCTAGCCACCGGAATAGCATGTGTCTCATGACAGATTCCAAGGCGCGACGTGCTTGATAGGAAAAGAGCTGGTATTCCATAGGGTTTTCTAGGTATTTTTGTTTTTCTTCTGTTTTATTCGCTTTTCTTCTGGTTTTTTCCGTCTTCTCATTTTCTTTTGTTTATTTCCTTTTTTGTTTTGTTTCTTTTTTTCTTCTCCATTTTCTTCTTGTTTCTCATTCTTTTTTCATTTGCTTCCTTGGTATCTTTTTATTTTCCTTTTTCTTTGATTTATTTTGTTTCTTTTTTAGTTTTCATTTTTTTCATTTTCTTTGTTTCTTATGGCTTTCATTCAACTTTTTTATATATGTCAACTACATTTTTCTAATACACGTTTAACAATTTTGCTTGTAAAACTTGTTAAATTAATGAAATACCTTTTCTCCTCGCAAAGAAAAACATTTTCATATACATGATAAAAAATTCAAATCTTTTTTAATACATGGTCAACAATTTTTATATGCACATTTAAAATTTCTTAAATGCTTGATTAACATTTTTCAACATTTTTTTCAGATGCTAACATTTTTATATGCATGATCAATATTTTGTTTCAAATACTTGTTCAACATTCTTCAAATACTTGTTCAACAATTTTCAAATACTTATTCAACATTTTTATAATTCTTGATTAATATTTTTATGTACATGATCAATATATTTTTTCAAATACTTGTTCAACTTTTTTTTCAAATGCTTCATTAACTTTTTTTATGCATGATCAACATTTTTTCAATTACTTGTTTAACCATTTGTTAAATGTTTTCTGTATAGTGTTTTTTGTAATATATATTTATAATATTTTAAAGTATAAACAAAAGTACAAAAATAAAGCAGAAACAAAATCAGAAAACGTAAAAAAATAAGAGGTTGTGGCCTCCCGCGTGCATGGGCCGTCCCAACTTATTGGCCCTGTCAGCGAGTCGGAAGCCAGACTCATTGAAGGCAAGATATAGGGGCGCCCGTTTTACGGGGGAAAACAATAATCAAGCTTGCTCATATAGCTTTGAAAACTCGTGTTTAGATCAACGAGGTACATTTTATATGACTCCGTGTTTAGAACAGTGAGCGCCATTTGCCCTCCCTTTTACCCTGAAATACAACTATATAACTTCCTAAACTGGTCACTTTTTTGCGAAAATGATCCAGATCTATTATCAAAGTTCACCGGAAGTACAAAGCATCTCAAACATAATAAAAATGACATTGAGATTCCAAGAACCCCAAACAACCACTACTGTCGTCAGAACGAGACGCCAACGCGCCGCTGGCGCAAGTCCCCTACCGGACTCGTCTTGATCTTGTCGATGACAGCCAGGGAATCTTCGTCCACGTGCCCCTAAGGACTAGTGCCTTGGAGTAGCAATCGTCGCCGTTGAACCCTTGTATAGATCTGAAGCACCTGACACCCAATCTCGCCACATGACAAGAAACCCTAACCTCACCGCCACAAGGAGAAGGAAGTAAAGCTACGTTGGATCTCCATCGACTACGTCCAGACCAACGAACTCAAGGTGGACCGGAACCTGGAAGACAAACTCGAGGTAGCAGTGCCGCCATCCGCTCGAACACCGCACCTGCGAGGACTAAAAAAACCTAACCTAAAGTACTAACCGGAGCTAAGGCACTAGGATTCCCCTCCCGCCACCAGCCGCCGGAGCGACAGACAAAGGGGATGTAAATCCACGGGCATGTCGGCGAAGTTTGTAGGAAGGAGTTTGCCCTAGCTGCCTAGGGTTAGGGGAGAAAAAGGAGAGGACGTCTCGTAATGGCCTAATAGGTCTTCCTAAACTTGTCACTTGTGCAATTATACAATGAATCTATGATGATTGGAACTAGATATCCTTAGACGTTGTGGTAAAAATATGAGAATGTTTAGCAAAAGTTTGTCACAGAGATTGCTTACAAACCGGACCATCTTCGAGGAAGAAACTAGGTTTCGAGAGAGAACGAGCCAGATTTGCACGTGGATCGATCGCAGCTTTGGCGATTGGCTTTGTTTTTTTTCACATTTAATACACACCATTAAATGCATTTTCTGAGATCATGTCAAAATTTGGCATTTTTATGTCTGTTTGCAATATTTAAGTCATTAAATGCATTTGTAGGCATTCGAAACAGGCCAGGTTTGCATGTGAGGCAACAGGCGTTCCCGGTTAATTAAGACTTTTTTTGCACCCAACATACACCATTACAAGTGACATGTTAAAATTTGGAATATTTTCGTGTTTGTTATCTATATTTAAGCCATTAAGTGCATTTGCCTATAATAAATTGCTAGAAATCTATTTGAAGCCCTAAAAATAGCAAATTAACAGTAAAAGTGTTAAACTCTTACATGGAAGTTCCAGTTATGTACTTTTAGTGTAAGAATGTTTTTGGGCCATAAGCCTAAACCTAAAACACTAGTACCATGACATTAAAAAAATGACTACTAGTGGCGTGCACGAGAAAATACCCGCCACACGTAATTGGGTTACTAATGATGGACAAGGCAAACTTACCAGTGGCGGTCGAAACACAAGCTTACCAATAGTACTTTAGTAACCAGTGGCGGGTAGCAATACGTGCGCGCCACTAGTACATTTTGGGCCATGGGTATGACTTTGAGCTTGCCACTAGTAAGTGGCGCGATTACGAGTGATAAGTGCCAGGGTGTGCCCACCCACCACTAATGTGACCCACCTATAAACAATTTTCTAGTAGTGAACACATAGGTCAAAGGGTTTGTGCGCTTTAGCATGGCGATGGTGTGGGATTGATTCAAGACGGGTGTACACATGATCATTCACCTTGTAGTCATGTTGAAGGTCGAGTTAGGTATGATGGAAGATTTCACTATGTTGATGGAGAGGCTACAACTTAAGTGCACAAAGGGTCGAACCTATTTTAGTGTGGAAAGCGAGGCGTGCTGTTCAGACTTGAGCTTAGTAGACGGAGGGATGCGTTTAACTCGACATCCGTTAGTGATGACCGGTGGTTCTCCATAATGTGTGGTTGAGGTGGTGTCGCTTCACAACCGAGGGTACTCTACCAGGGCATCAAAGACTTGGCGTGGTGGTAAAGGCGAGGCCTGCGATAAGCATGGGACATGACAACAGACTAGGACACTAGTTGTTAGTCATGTTGCGAAACAACTAGGAATTTGACTTGCGATGACTGCATGACGATAGTAAAATTCCTTCAAGTTCCAGACATACATTAAGAAGGAGCGAGAATGTTGAGTTCACACTACTCTTATATGTGATACCTAATAAGAGAAATGTTCACTTTCATGCAGAACAATGATGAGTGTGTGACAGCATTCTGTGGAGAGATAGGCCCCGGGCCGTGGGCGTGAGGCCCAAATTCTACGAGTACTATACTTACTATACACACGCACTACAGTTAATGAAGGGGCCCGGGGCAGAACACTGGACTGGCTCCGCCCCTGATGGCATTTTAATGGATAGTCTGGGAAGTTGAGCATAAACTAAAGTAAAAAGGTAATTTTATTTTGCTCGAGTGATGAAAAGAGACTATAGTTGAAGGTGGAGTCACATGTAGTCTGGGATTAGAAACGGTAATCATGTTATAACCTCAAGTCCAATGTGCATGAAAGTTCAACACATGGATGAATTTAATATGTTGGAGAATATTCGTAATGTGAAGTTTGTTGGCGTTGTCTCAAATATTTTATACAAGGTATGTTAGGGCATCTCCAAAGTAGACCCTCAAATTGCCCTCATCCGTCTGTCCAGACTGAGCTGTCCAAACCCATTTTACCATCCAACGTGGTACCTTATCGGTCTATGGAGCGGTCCGGATGTCCGCTTCCCACAAACCGGAAGCAAACCGGGGGGTGCAGGAATTCGGACCGCTGCCACATAGGAATCCACACCCCTAATCCACTTTTCTGTCACTCTACCTGTTGGGGAACGTAGTAATTTTGAAAAAAATTCCTACGCACACGCAAGATCATGGTGATGCATAGCAACGAGAGGGGAGAGTGTGTCCACGTACCCTCGTAGACCGAAAGCGGAAGCGTTAGCACAACGCGGCTGATGTAGTCGTACGTCTTCACGATCCGATCGATCAAGTACCGAACGCACGACACCTCCGAGTTCTTGCACACGTTCAGCTCGATGACGTCCCTCGAACTCTGATCCAGCCGAGCTTTGAGGGAGAGTTCCGTTAGCACAACGGCGTGGTGACGATGATGATGTTCTACCGACGCAGGGCTTCGCCTAAGCACCGCTACGATATTATCGATGAGGACTATGGTGGAGGGGGGCACCGCACACGGCTAAGAGATCAATGATCAATTGTTGTGTCTATGGGGTGCCCCCTCCCCCGTATATAAAGGAGTGGAGGAGGGGGCCGGCCAAGGGGAGGAGGCGCGCCCAAGGGGAGGAGTCCTACTCCCACCGGGAGTAGGACTCCTCCTTTTCCTATTTGGAGAGGGAGAGGGAAGGAAGAGGAAGGAGGGAGGAAGAAAAGGGGGGGCGGCCCTCCTCCCAATTCGGATTAGGCTTGGGGCGCGCGCCCCCTCCCTTGCTCCTTTCCCCTCCTTTCCACTAAAGCCCATTAATTAAGGCCCATATACCTCCCGTGGGGTTCCGATAACCTCCCGGAGCTCCGGTATTGTCCTAATCTCACCCGGAACCATTCCGGTGTCCAAATATAATCGTCCAATATATCAATCTTTATGTCTCGACCATTTCGAGACTCCTCGTCATGTCCGTGATCACATCCGGAACTCCGAACAACCTTCGGTACATCAAAACACATAAACTCATAATATAACCGTCATCTAACTTTAAGCGTGCGGACCCTACGGGTTCGAGAACTATGTAGACATGACTGAGACTCGTCTCCGGTCAATAACCAATAGCGGAACCTGGATGCTCATATTGGCTCCTACATGTTCTACGAAGATCTTTATCGGTCAAACCGCATAACAACATACGTTGTTCCCTTTGTCATCGGTATGTTACTTGCCCGAGATTCGATCATCGGTATCTCAATACCTAGTTCAATCTCGTTACCAGCAAGTCTTTTTACTCGTTATGTAATGCATCATCCCGTAACTAACTCATTAGCTACATTGCTTGCAAGGCTTATAGTGATGTGCATTACCGAGAGGGCCCAGAGATACCTCTCCAACAATCGGAGTGACAAATCCTAATCTTGAAATACATCAACTCAACAAGTACCTTTGGAGACACCTGTAGAGCACCTTTATAATCACCCATTTACATTGTGACGTTTGGTAGCACACAAAGTGTTCCTCCGGTAAGCGGTAGTTACATAATCTCATAGTCATAGGAACATGTTTAAGTCATGAAGAAAGCAAGAGCAACATACTAAACGATCAAGTGCTAAGCTAACGGAATGGGTCAAGTCAATCACATCATTCTCCTAATGATGTGATCCCGTTAATCAAATGACAACTCATGTCTATGGTCAGGAAACTTAACCATCATTGATTCACGAGCTAGTCAAGTAGAGGCATACTAGTGACACTATGTTTGTCTATATATTCACACATGTATTATGTTTCCGGGTAATACAATTCTAGCATGAATAATAAACATTTATCATGATATCAGGAAATAAATAATAACTTTATTATTGCCTCTAGGGCATATTTTCTTCAGTCTCCCACTTGCACTAGAGCCAATAATCTAGATTACACGGTAATGATTCTAATACCCATGGAGCCTTGGTGTTGATCATGTTTTGCTCGTGGAAGAGGCTTAGTCAACGGGTCTGCAACATTCAGATCCGTATGTGTCTTGCAAATCTCTATGTCTCCCACCTGGACTTGGTCCCGGATGGAATTGAAGCGTCTCTTGATGTGCTTGGTTCTCTTGTGAAATCTGGACTCCTTTGCCAAGGCAATTGCACCAGTATTGTCACAAAAGATTTTCATTGGACCTGATGCACTAGGTATGACACCTAGATCGGATATGAACTCCTTCATCCAGACTCCTTCATTTGCTGCTTCCGAAGCGGCTATGTACTCTGCTTCACATGTAGATCCCGCCACGATGCTTTGTTTAGAACTGCACCAACTGACAGCTCCACCGTTCAATATAAACACATATCCAGTTTGCGATTTAGAATCGCCCGGATCAGTGTCAAAGCTTGCATCGACGTAACCATTTACGACTAGCTCTTTGTCACCTCCATAAACGAGAAACATATCCTTAGTCATTTTCAGGTATTTCAGGATGTTCTTGACCACTGTCCAGTGATCCACTACTGGATTACTTTGGTACCTCCCTGCTAAACTAATAAGAAGGCACACATCAGGTCTGGTACATAGCATTGCATACATGATAGAGCCTATGGCTGAAGCATAGGGAACTTCTTTCATTTTCTCTGTATCTTCTGCAGTGGTCGGGCATTGAGTCTGACTCAATTTCACACCTTGTATTATAGGCAAGAACCCTTTCTTAGCTTGATCCATTTTGAACTTCTTCAAAACTTTATCAAGGTATGTACTTTGTGAAAATCCGATTAAGCGTCTTGATCTATCTCTATAGATCTTGATGCCCAATATATAAGCAGCTTCACCGAGGTCTTTCATTGAAAAACTTTTATTCAGGTATCCTTTTATGCTATCCAGAAATTATATATCATTTCAAATCAATAATATGTCGTCCACATATAATATCAGAAATGCTACAGAGCTCCCACTCACTTTCTTGTAAATACAGGCTTCTCCAAAAGTCTGTATAAAACCATATGCTTTGATCACACTATCAAAGCGTTTATTCCAACTCCGAGAGGCTTGCATGTGGCACCCCGGCTCAGAGAAAAACGGAACGCCCCGTATTCCAGCCCAGAGATCGAGGAGAAATCTAGAATACGGCACTGCTTAGCATAGAACAAACCAGCCTTCTATTATTACACGAATATGAATACAAGGTCTCCGATATTACAATGAATAACATCGGTACGGCGACACTACGCCATCCTCAGTTGCTCTATGCAAGCAGCAGAACAACACGATGGAGCGGAAGAACTCTAGCAGCGGAACAAAGGCGGCGGTGGTGAACTCCACTCCGCAGGGACTCTGGCTGGAACGCTTATCCTAGCTCGCAAACAAGGACTCCACGGCAAACAAGCAATCAAATCCGGAATGACCTGCAAGCTGGCATGACACTCCAGGTCAGTACATTGAATGTACTTGCAAGCTCACAAACAACCAGAAGCATTCAAGACAGACAACAGCATGGCAATTACAGGTTAAACAATAATTAACATGAGATCATCAGCATAACATGGCATGACCAACATAAACATGATACAGCTAACACAACATGACCATATTAATCCGACAATACTAGCATGCAACATAATGCCACTACATGCACCACTTATTCTGCTCGGGTTACCTCGTAACCAACACATGCATCACTTACCAACCTCGGACATCACATGATCATCTCAGAATCAAATCAAGCTTAGTATAAACAATACCGTAGTAATTAGTAAATGACCACAAGGAGCTTGATCTTTACCCACGACTCTCGTACAACATCACGAATATACAACAACTCGTTATCCTTGATACCATTGTGATCCTTACGGCGATCACCACCCGACCAACACTTGGCCCGTGATCCTTACGGCGATCACCACTCGACCAACACTTGGCCCGTGATCCTTACGGCGATCACAACCCGACCACTACATGGCTCGTGATCCTTACGGCGATCACAACCAACTTATCTCCTTATTATTAAACACATTATTCTTATTATTGTTGACTCATGGTGTGACCTTCTCTCGACCTGGGCCCTTATCCGCGGGCGCGGCTATCGATAGATTAATATACACTCTGCAGAGGTTAGTACATTGTACCCACACTGCGGAACCAATGGCCTCGCACTCCCATTCGGGTGGACCAACGGCATTCCGAAAAAACCATCCTACTGCCATGACACTCTCCCGGCCACTCCTACTCACTCCCCACTGGGCTAAGTCATGGGTGGCCCCGTGTCTACCTCCAGACACAACGACCACCGTCGTGGCCCATCCCACACGGGGACACGGATCCAAAAACTCAAATAACTCAACAACGGGCACACAAGGTTATGCCTGCTTACTGGGCCAGGCTACAGCACGCCCATAACCTTCCCTCATTGGAGGCACCGGCGAGAGGCACGACAATAGACCCAGTTAGGACCGTCCCATACCGGTAAGCATGGTTGCACTGGTCAGCATCGATTCAGCAGCACCATGACTCAGCCAACAGTTGTTCAAGTTCAATTTAATCTGGTTAAACTTGAATGCAAATATGCTGAGCCATGATAAAATTCATGAACATGATATCAATATCATCATGAGGGTATCACATAACTATCCACCATATCAACAATAAATCATATCCACTGAGCACGGCATACTGACTAGTATGAACATCACCAACATCAACATGTACCACTAGCAATCATAAACATATGAAAGGTAATACTAGCAGGTATATCATGATCACAGAGTAAAAAACAACATAGCACAAAAGTGAACATGCAAATCTGAACATTACCAGAACAACGATAACCATCTTTTCAACAAGCAAACATTTAATACAGATTCAAGTCGAAAACCATGGCTACTGCATGACTATCATGCAAGTGGGTATTGTGGCTTGCCTGGGGATGAAAAAGGCACCGGGGAGAAGTGCGGTGAAGCCGCGGAAAGATTCACCAAAAAACGTTCTCTCTCGGAGGGGGCTGAATAAGGGCAAGGGCATAATGGTCATTTTCACAGTGTCAAACCATAGTGAAAGTGTGGCCAACAGAACGGGCTCGACGAAACAAAGAAGTGGGCTTTGGATTCACCTCAAACGGAGTTACTGATAAAAAGATATGGAAGTTTTTCTGCCAGGGACCCATCTGTAATGAAAAACTTTTCAACCAGGGGCCTGAACAGAAAAAGTGAAAACGCATTTTGGGAAAATACGCTTTCACCTTATCCAAAGGAACAGTGGTGGGGCTGACGCGTGCGGGTCCCACGGGTGGGGCCCGTCACTTATCCACGTGGGCTAGGCTGGTCAACGGCCAGAGGCCGACAGGTGGGGCCGAGAGGGGCATGGGACCCACTGGCAGGGGCCAGGCTGGCGTCGTCGTCTTGTTCCTCGCCTGGCCCGACCGAAGTAGAGGAGGGGCAGAGGCAGGGGAGGAGCGGCGAGGGGGCCGGCCAGCTCCGGCCATCTCCGGCCAGACGGAGACCACCGGCGGGACCGCGAGGCAGAGGCGCCTCCGTTCAAAGGAGAAGCGGCTCCCGGGAAGGTGCGTGGAGGAGGGGAGGACGCGGCAACGGGAGATGCCAGGAGCTTCGGGCGGCGGCGGCTCTCGGCGTTGCGGGCTCTCCGGCGACGAACGGAGGGGATGGGGAGGCTGGTAGAGGTGTGGGGAGTGTCGTGGTGGAGACGGGAGAGAGGAAGGAGCTCCGGATGGGCTCGGTCGAGGTGGTGGACGAGAGCAACGGCGACGGCCAAGCTTAACGAGTGTGGTCGGGAGGCTCTCTGGGAGGAGGGGAACACGGTGGAGGGTTCAGGAGGTGGAGAGGAGGACTAGGCTCGCCGAAAACGAGAAGACCGGCGATGGCCGAGGCGGACTCCGGTGAAAAGAGAAGGGGGGCCGAGGGCTCCGGTGGGCTAGGGAGGCAAGCGAGGAGTGGATGATCTGCGGGAGGGCTCGGGTCATGCTTATATAGCCGAGGGGAGGCTTCTCGAGCTCACGGGCGAGCTCCAACTTGCAAACAATGGAGGACAGAGCCGGTTTGTGGCACGGGCATGGCGTTAGCGGTGCATTTAAGGTGAACGGCGACGAACCATCGATGCAGGGCATCACGGGGGAGCTACTAGACAAGGTTTGAGGTCGAGACGAGGAGGTAGACGACGGGCACAGGGCCGGGAAGAATCCAGAGCACGCCATTTGCATGACATCAGCGTGATCACCACCGGCACGGGAGCAAATGGCTAGTTTTGGCGTGGCCGACCATGTCTAGTGGAATGACCCTAGTGTCCTGAGTATAAACGAGGAAACAAATCATTCCAGGGGCAAAGAAGAGAATGGCACTTAGCTCCAAAGTGAACCAGCAGCCAAGTGTTTGTGCTATGAAGTGGGGACACCAGCTAGGTAACTCAGTAACTAGCTTGTCTGGGAGGTTTAACTATCGAAGGACATTCATCCTGGAGATTTTGAGGGTAAAAGGATCAAGATTTACTGCAGTTGCTTCACAACTGCATACTTGGTCCAGAAATGAAGATCATGATGATGCTCTCACATGGAGTGTCCACTTGAGCTCAAATTGGGTAAGGCTTAGTCATTTGGTCATATTAAGACGCTGTAAAAAGCTCATGCCAAATGGACAAACCAAAATAGCACTTGCTTCACAAACTTCTTTGCTGACCAGAAACTTGAAATAATATTGGTGATCAAATGGATCAATGAAATGACGCCAAAATGTGTGGAGATATGTTTTATGGGTATAAGAATGATCTGGTAATTTATCAGGATTTGTGAAGCAATATAAAATATACTTGCTTCACAACCTGAAAATATTGCCAGAAACAAAGATTTGCTCCTGTGCTCACATAGATGATTGGATGGGGCTGAAAATGGGTGGAAGGGGTTACTATGAACACATTAAGGAGTTTGCAAAAGTTCATCTCATTTGGATACTCCTAGCTAGTACTTCCTTCACAAAGCTTTCTGTCTGACAGAAACTTTGAAAAATCACTGAGGAAGATTGGCTAGGCAAATAAAGTTGAACTTGTGCATGGGGCAATTATTTGGACATATAAACATGCCCAAAAGGTTGGGAGTAAATAGGAGAAATATAAATGACACTTCCTTCAGAAAGTGCCATTCAGGGCAGAATAGGAAATGAATTATTGGAGGATTATTTTTGAACATGGAAATGAAAAGTTTTGCCATATTTGATCAAGATATGACCCAAACAATTTATGAGAATTATTTGGGAATTTTTGGAGTGATGGAAATATAGGTTGCTTCACAACCTAGGGCAATCTGAGTTATTCCTTTAATAGAAAAGGAATATTCCCAATAAAAAGAATATTGGGATTTGGGCTAGGATGAAAATGACAGGGTCTAGGGAAATATTTGGGAATGACAAGCCACTCTGGAAGCAAAGAAGAGGGCATCTTCTTCAGTTTCAAGACCACAAAGCCACGGAGAAAGAAAACTCAAGCAAAACCTCGGAGAAACAAAAGAAAAAGAAAGGGCAAAAAATGAGGCTGTCACAAACCTTACCCCCTTAAAGAAATCCCGTCCTCGAGATTTGGTTGCTCAGGGAACAAGTATGAATATTCTGACTTAAGGAAACCGTTTCCAACTCGGGTATCCTTTTTCTTTTATTGTTGTTCCCATTAAATTTTTATCTGACTGGTCCTGGGGTGGTTTGATTCACTGTATCCACATTCTGACAGATATTTCCTGGCTTGCTCATTCTTATATAGGCTCCAATTTCTTTTTAGATTTGCTGGCTAGCCGAGTGTGAGTTAATTATCGCGACTGAAATATATGTCTGCCTCACAAATCCAAAAGTGATTTCCGCTGGGTGTGCCACCCGGTACTGACAACCTTTCATGTAATGATGATCAGAATTTTTTGATGAAAACTCAAGCTTTGTCTCATTGCATTGGGTTTCTCCACTAAATGCAGGTCCTTTGGGTTCCAAACAGTGAGTTAAAACATAAGGTTTCCTGACAGCTTCTGACTCATCGCAGAAGTTTCTGAATCATCTTAACTGGTTCCATTGTCGTGAGTATTGGATCCGTACCAAATATTTGATTATCTCCTGTCGTGGCCAACATAAAGGGTTTGGCCTGTATGATAATATCTACAGACTTGACTGACGGTGGTTCTGACGGAAAAAATTTGTTCTCGACAGGCTATCCATGATGATTCATATAAGTGAGGACGCAGACTTCCAGACTGTTATTCCTCATGCCAATTCCTCATGTTGTAGGCATATCCATGTGGATCAATACTGACTTAGACTGTCCAGGGATCTCCACCATGGGGGTCGTATACAATTTTCATACCTGCATCACTGGTCTTGCTCCTTCATTATTGTTTTCTTGGTCTGGACCTTTGGCTGAAAGAGCTGGGCCATATTGCTTCTTCGTATGACCACAGGTACTGTCGGTGCAATTTTTCGGCAGTTGTAGTTTATCCTCATTCTTCTGATAGGGTAACCCATTAAATGGCAGGTTCAACACCTCTCAAGTTCTGATCGTTGGGAAATGATCATCTGAAACCCTTGCAAGAAATCGGCAAATAAATCAGTAGCCACCAGAACGGTCTTTACAACTTAGATCTGGGACATTACTGAAATAACTCAACCACGACTCAGGACGGCCGAAAAAGCAGCTCAGAGCATGAGACCGGGTCGATAAGAAGAAGGTGGCAGCTCCCTAAAATAGCCAAAAAGCAGTTATAGGGATACTATCACAAAAAGAAACTCAACAGCTGTACGAGCTGGCCGAAAAGTAGCTCAGACTCGTGGCAGTCGTTGAAGAGAGAAACAAAAATCGGCATCCACCCCAGATAGCTAGAAACAGCTTAGATCACAGCCGTGGTGCGGTCATTGGAGAAAAGGGGACAAGGGCTCATCAGGATCATTTTCTAGTTTCCTAGGTACTTGTACTGAGCTCATTGATGTCGTCAATCCTCATAATCCTTTGTCACACTGTGGTGTATACTGGCTTTCTTCTATTAACCATCCTCACGTGGTTGTCAGATCCTCATTCGAGTGACTTGTAAGATCTTTGGTGGTATGCTCATCGCATATATATGAGGACCTGATTCTGAGACAGACGTGTATTCTGACTGATTCTTGCTTCTGACCAAAATGTTGCGGATCTGATTCTTGGATTCACTGCCATAAGCTGTCAATTCACAGCGTACTACCTTGTACCAATGTCTTACTGAGGAATATTAGCTGGCTTGTGCTCGAAACTTTCATCGGACAGCTTGCTGAAGAAGACTGAATATCGTGCTTCAGAAGCTTACCCCCTTAAGGACTTTGCTGGGGAAAGGCTCGGTACCTTATGCCGGAAGCTTTTGCGGTTGCTTACTGAAAAAAGGCAGAGTACCTTGTGCGAGAAATCATCCATGTATCGTACTGAGAAAGATAGATGAATCTTGCATTCGAAGCTTCTCTGGTATCTTGTGAGGGAAAAGTGGGTTGCTTACACCAGAAATTTCTTATTGTGATATGTGGACCGATTTCCACATATACATACCATCTGAATATTTTTGTTGTTGATTTCTTGTATGAAACTGGGTTTTACTGGACTATCCTCCTTTCTGAGTATATGCCATATATTTGCTTGCTTCCAGGTGCATCGAGTTCAAAAATCATCCTCAATGAAAAATTAAACTTGTATCTGAGCCATACCTTTGATAATATTCTGTCAACCTTGCACACCATTTATCTTCTTGCTTATTTAATCATTTTGTTGTGATGAGTGCATGCTAATGCAAACTTGATACTGACGGTCCATCCAGGATTTCTTTTGCATCCAGACAAGATATTCCCAATTTCACTGCAAGCTGCTGATAATTCCATTATGTTTAGCTGAGTTTCCAAATATATGCATTCCTTGCTGACTCTTCGGGTCCGGTGTCGGTTGACGAGCAAATTTAATAGGGGAACAATTTGTAACACCGAAGGCCCAAAGAAAGGAACAACAGAAACGACTAAAACAAAAGCACACAAGCATACTACTAATAATTAATCAAGCAAGCATCACATATTACTGCTAGTCACACAATATGCCCTACTTAAGCACACAAATTTCACGGAATCTCCGGTACTACGATCTAGCATGCTGTGACGGTGTGCACGAGGACGAATAAATGTGTGGAAGAATTGGTGTAAACAGCGCTACACCAAGTGCTAGCTTAGCCAGATAGCAACCTGGACTAGCTCAGAGGCGAGGACGTACTCGGTAATCATGTAGCGGGACACGGGGGTCGCAACCACATTATTATCAAGCGGACGGAAAAATATCCGTACTCGTCCAAGAAATAGGTTTGTGGGGAAAAACTGGGGCTGCTGACATTGCCCTTTCTTGATAACTAAGATCATTAAGGGTTGCCAACACGACGAAATAAAAGAACGATCCGGGATAGAAACATGTCCATCACCGAAACGATAAACGGGGCTGAAAGAAAGATATCGGCGTGATACCTAAGCACTATTTTGCAAACAGTGTCGGGATCACTTAGCATCACTCTGCTGGGACAGAAGTAACACCAAACACCGAAAGAACTGGAGGAATGCAAAGGTTGAGCTGTAGTGGATCCGAACCGATGCCAGCTACACTCACTAGATAAACCATTAGCGACTAAATAAAAATCTATATGCATGCTATGCGACAAACAAATGCAGCAATCAAGTGCAACAAACCAACTGGGGTCTATACTACTGCTTTCTAACGTTCGCGCAGTCTAGGGTGTCCTACAGCCAGACCTGCTCTGATACAAAGCGCTGTGGCACCCCGGCTCAGAGGAAACCGGGACGCCCCATATTCCAGCCCAGAGATCGAGGAGAAGTCTTCTGGAATACGACACTGCTTAGCACAGAACAAACCAGCCTTCTATTATTACACGAATATGAATACAAGGTCTCCAATATTACAAAGAATTACATCGGTACGGCGACACTACGCCATCCTCAGTTGCTCTATGCAAGCAACAGAACAACACGATGCGGCGGAAGAACTCTAGCAGCGGAACAACGACGACGGTGGTGAACTCCACTCCGCAGGGACTCTGGCTGGGACGCTTATCCTAGCTCGCAAACAAGGACTCCACGGCAAACAAGCAACGAAATCCGGAATGACCTGCAAGCTGGCATGACACGCCAGGTCAGTACATTGAATGTACTTGCAAGCTTACAAATAACCAGAAGCATTCAAGACAGACAACAGCATGGCAATTACAGGTTAAACAGTAATTAACATGAGATCATCAGCATAATATGGCATGACCAACATAAACATGATACAACTAACACAACATGACCATATTAATCTGACAATACTAGCATGCAACATAATGCCACTACATGCACCACTTATTCTGCTCGGGTTACCTCGTAACCAACACAGGCATCACTTACCAACCTCAGACATCACACGATCATCTCAGGATCAAATCAAGCTTGGTATAAACAATACCATAGTAATCAGTAAATGACCACAAGGAGCTTGATCTTTACCCACGACTCTCGTACAACATCACGAATATACAACAACTCGATATCCTCGATACCATTGTGATCCTTACGGCGATCACCACCCGACCAACACTTGGCCCGTGATCCTTACGGTGATCACCACCCGACCAACACTTGGCCCGTGATCCTTACGGCGATCACAACCCGGCCACTACATGGCCCGTGATCCTTATGGCGATCACAACCAACTTACTCCTTATTATTAAACACATTATTCTTATTACTGTTAACTCATGGTGTGACCTTCTCTCGACCTGGGCCCTTATCTGCGGGCGCGGCTATCAATAGATTAATATACACTCTGCAGAGGTTAGTACACTGTACCCACACTACGGAACCCATGGCCTTGCACTCCCATTCGGGTGGACCAACGGCGTTCCGACAAAACCGTCCTACTGCCATGACACTCTCCCGACCAATCCGACTCATTCCCCACTGGGCTAAGTCATGGGTGGCCCCGTGTCTACCTCCAGACACAACGACCACCGTCGTGGCCCGTCCCACACGGGGACACGGATCCAAAAACTCAAATAACTCAACAACGGGCACACAAGGTTATGCCTGCTTACCGGGCCAGGGTACAGCGCGTCCATAACCTTCCCTCGTTGGAGGCACCAGCGAGAGGCACGACAATAGACCCAGTTAGGACCGTCCCATACCGGTTAGCGTGGTTGCACTGGTCAGCGTCGATTCAGCGGCACCATAACTCAGCCAACAGTTGTTCAAGTTCAATTTAATCTGGTTAAACTTGAATGCAAATATGCTGAGCCATGATAAAATTCATGAACATGATATCAACATCATCATGAGGGTATCACATAACTATCCACCATATCAACAACAAATCATATCCACTGAGCACGGCATACTGACTAGTATGAACATCACCAACATCAACATGTACCACTAGCAATCATAAACATATGAAAGGTAATACTAGCAAGTATATCATGATCACAGAGTACAAAACAACATAGCACAAAAGTGAACATGCAAATCTCAACATTACCGGAACAACGATAACCATCTTTTCAACAAGCAAACATTTAATAAAGATTCAAGTTGAAAACCATGGCTACTGCATGACTATCATGCAAGTGGGTATTGTGGCTTGCCTGGGGATGAAGAAGGCACCGGGGAGGAGTGCGGTGAAGCCGCGGAAAGATTTGCCGGAAAACGTTCTCTCTCGGAGGGGGCTGAATAAGGGCAAGGGCATAATGGTCATTTTCACAGTGTCAAACCATAGTGAAAGTGTGGCCAACAGAATGTGCTCGACGAAATGAAGAAGTGGGCTTTAGATTCACCTCAAACGGAGTTACTGATAAAAAGATATGGAAGTTTTTCTACCAGGGACCCATCTGTAATGAAAAACTTTTCAACCAGGGGCCTGGACAGAAAAAGTGAAAACGCATTCTGGGAAAATACACTTTCACCTTATCCAAAGGAACAGTGGCGGGGCTGACGCGTGCGGGTCCCACATGTGGGGCCCGTCACTTATCCACGTGGGCCGGGCTGGTCAACGGCCAGGGGCCGACAGGTGGGGCCGAGAGGGGCGCGGGACCCACTGGCAGGGGCCAGGCTGGCGTCGTCGTCTTGTTCCTCGCCCTGGCCCGACCGAAGCAGAGGAGGGGCAGAGGCCGGGGAGGAGCGGCGAGGTTGCCGGCCAGCTCCGGCCATCTCCGGCTAGACGAGACCATCGGCGGGACCGCGAGGCAGAGGCGCCTCCGTTCAGAGGAGAAGCGGCTCCCGGGAGGTGCGTGGAGGAGGGGAGGTCGCGGCGACGGGAGACGCCAGGAGCTTCGGGCGGCGGCGGCTCTCGGCGTTGCGGGCTCTCCGGCGACGAACGGAGGGGATGGGGAGGCTGGTAGAGGTGTGGGGAGTGTCGTGGTGGAGATGGGAGAGAGGAAGGAGCTCCGGATGGGCTCGGTCGAGGTGGTGGCCGAGAACAACGGCGACGGCCAAGCTTCGGGAGGCGCTGCCAGAGGGACTCCGGGGTCGAACGAGTGTGGTGGGGAGGCTCTCTGGGAGGAGGGGAACACGGTGGAGGGTTAAGGAGGTGGAGAGGAGGACTAGGCTCGCCGGAAACGAGAAGACCGGCGATGGCCGAGGCGGACTCCGGTGAAAAGAGAAGGGGGCGAGGGCTCCGGTGAAAAGAGAAGGGGGCTAGGGAGGAAAGTGAGGAGTGGATGAGCTGTGAGAGGGCTCGTGTCATGCTTATATAGCCGAGGGGAGGCTTCTCGAGCTCACGGGGGAGCTCCAACTTGCAAACAATGGAGGACAGAGCCGGTTTGTGGCACGGGCATGGCGTTAGCGGCGCATTTAAGGCGAACGGCGACGAACCATCGACGCAGGGCGATGCAGGGCATCACGGGGGAGCTACTAGACAAGGTTTAAGGTCGAGACAAGGAGGGAGACGACGGGCACAGGGCTGGGGAGAATCTAGAGCACGCCATTTGCATGACATCTGCGTGATCACCACCGGCACTGGAGCAAATGGCTAATTTTGGCGTGGCCGACCATGTCTATTGGAATGAACCTAGTGTCCTGAGTATAAACGAGGAAACAAATCATTCCAGGAGCAAAGAAGAGAATGGCAC
This sequence comes from Triticum timopheevii, assembly GCA_963921465.1. NCBI lineage: Eukaryota > Viridiplantae > Streptophyta > Magnoliopsida > Poales > Poaceae > Triticum > Triticum timopheevii. The sequence continues at coordinate 555,150,906 of OY997264.1, read as the reverse complement.
TTAGCTCCAAAGTGAACCAGCAGCCAAGTGTTTATGCTGTGAAGTGGGGACACCAGCTAGGTAACTCAGTAACTAGCTTGTCTGGGAGGTTTAACTATGGAAGGACATCCATCCTGGAGGTTTTGAGGGTAAAAGGATCAAGATTTACTGCAGTTGCTTCACAACTGCATACTTGGTCCAGAAAATGAAGGTCATGATGATGCTCTCACATGGAGTGTCCAATTGAGCTCAAATTGGGTAAGGCTTAGTCATTTGGTCATATTAAGATGCTGTAAAAAGGTCATGCCAAATGGACAAACCAAAATAGCACTTGCTTCACAAACTTCTTTGCTGACCAGAAACTTGAAATAATATTGGTGATAAAATGGATCAATGAAATGATTCCAAAATGGGTGTAGATATGTTTTATGGGTATAAGAATGATCTGGTAATTTATCAGGATTTTTGAAGCAATATAAAATATACTTGCTTCACAACCTGAAAATATTGCCAGAAACAAAGATTTGCTCCTGTGCTCACATAGATGATTGTATGGGGCTGAAAATGGGTGGAAGGGGTTACTATGAACACATTAATGAGTTTGAAAAAGTTCATCTCATTTGGATACTCCTAGCTAGTACTTCCTTCACAAAGCTTTCTGTCTGACAGAAACTTTGAAAAATCACTGAGGAAGATTGGCTAGGAAAATAAAGTTGAACTTGTGCATGGGGCAATTATTTGGACATATAAACATGCCCAAAAAGGTTGGGAGTCAATAGGAGAAATAACAAATGACACTTCCTTCAGAAAGTGCCATTCAGGGCAGAATAGGAAATGAATTATTGGAGGATTATTTTTGAACATGGAAATGAAAAGTTTTGCCATATTTGATCAAGATATGACCCAAAAAATTTATGAGAATTATTTGGGAATTTTTGGAGTGATGGAAATATAGGTTGCTTCACAACCTAGGGCAATCTGAGTTATTCCTTTAATAGAAAATGAATATTCCCAATAAAAAGAATATTAGGATTTGGGCTAGGATGAAAATGACAGGGTCTAGGGAAAGATTTGGGAATGACAAGCCACTCTGGAAGCAAAGAAGAGGGCATCTTCTTCAGTTTCTAGACCACAAAGCCACGGAAAAAGAAAACTCAGGCAAAACCTCGGAGAAACAAAAGAAAAAGAAAGGGCCAAAAATCAGGCTGTCACATTGCACCAGTCCATAAATGGATCGCTGGAGCTTGCACACTTTGTTAGCATCCTTTGGATCAACAAAACCTTCTGGCTGCATCATATACAACTCTTCTTCCAGAAATCCATTCAGGAATGCAGTTTTGGCATCCATTTGCCAAATTTCATAATCATAAAATGCGGCAATTGCTAACATGATTCGGACAGACTTAAGCATCGCTACGGGTGAGAAAGTCTCATCGTAGTCAACCCCTTGAACTTGTCGAAAACCTTTTGCAACAAGTCGAGCTTTGTAGACGGTTACATTACCATCAGCGTCTGTCTTCTTCTTGAAGATCCATTTATTCTCGATGGCTTGCCGATCATCGGGCAAGTCAACCAAAGTCCACACTTTGCTCTCATACATGGATCCCATCTCAGATTTCATGGCCTCAAGCCATTTTGCGGAACCTGGGCTCATCATCGCTTCCTCATAGTTCGTAGGTTCGCCATGGTCAAGTAACATGACCTCCAGAATAGGATTACCGTACCACTCTAGTGTGGATCTTACTCTGATTGACCTACGAGGTTCGGTAGTAACTTGATCTGAAGTTTCATGATCAATATCATCAACTTCCTCACTAATTGGTGTAGTCGTCATAGGAACCGGTTTCTGTGATGAACTATTTTTCAATAAGGGAGTAGGTACAGTTACCTCATCAAGTTCTACTTTCCTCCCACTCACTCCTTTCGAGAGAAACTCCTTCTCTAGAAAGGATCCATTCTTGGCAACAAATGTCTTGCCTTCGGATCTGTGATAGAAGGTGTACCCAACAGTTTCCTTTGGGTATCCTATGAAGATACATTTTCCGATTTGGGTTCGAGCTTATCAGGTTGAAGCTTTTTCACATAAGCATCGCAGCCCCAAACTTTAAGAAACGACAACTTTGGTTTCTTGCCAAACCATAGTTCATAAGGCGTCGTCTCAACGGATTTTGATGGTGCCCTATTTAACGTGAATGCAGCCGTCTCTAAAGCATAACCCCAAAATGATAGCGGTAAATCAGTAAGAGACATCATAGATCACACCATATCTAGTGAAGTACGATTACGATGTTCGGACACACCATTACGCTGTGGTGTTCCGGGTGGCGTGAGTTGCCAAACTATTCTGCATTGTTTCAAATTTAGAACAAACTCGTAACTCAAATATTCTCCTCCACGATCAGATCGTAGAAACTTTATTTTCTTGTTACGATGATTTTCAACTTCATTATGAAATTCTTTGAACTTTTCAAATGTTTCAGACTTATGTTTCATTAAGTAGATATACCCATATCTGCTAAAATCATCTGTGAAGGTGAGAAAATAACGATACCCGCCGCGAGCCTCAACATTCATTGGACCACATACATCAGTATGTATGATTTCCAACAAATCAGTTGCTCGCTCCATAGTTCCGGAGAACGGCGTTTAGTCATCTTGCCCATGAGGCATGGTTCGCAAGTACCAAGTGATTCATAATCAAGTGATTCCAAAAATCCATCAGTATGGAGTTTCTTCATGTGCTTTACACCAATATGACCTAAACGGCAGTGCCACAAATAAGTTGCACTATCATTATCAACTCTGCATCTTTTGGCTTCAACATTATGAATATGTGTATCACTACTATCGAGATTCATCAAAAATAGACCACTCTTTAAGGGTGCATGACCATAAAAGATATTACTCATATAAATAGAACAACCATTATTCTCAGATTTAAATGAATAACCGTCTCGCATCAAACAAGATCCAGATATAATGTTCATGCTTAACGCTGGCACCAAATAACAATTATTTAGGTCTAAAACTAATCCCGAAGGTAGATGTAGAGGTAGCGTGCCGACGGCGATCACATCGACTTTGGAACCATTTCCCACGCGCATCGTCACCTCGTCCTTAGCCAGTGTCCGCTTAATCTGTAGTCCCTGTTTCGAGTTGCAAATATTAGCAACAGAACCAGTATCAAATACCTAGGTGCTACTGCGAGCTCTGGTAAGGTACACATAAATAACATGTATATCACATATACCTTTGTTCACCTTGCCATCCTTCTTATCCGCCAAATACTTGGGGCAGTTCCGCTTCCAGTGACCAGTCTGCTTGCATTAGAAGCACTCAGTCTCAGGCTGAGGTCCAGACTTGGGTTTCTTCTCTTGAGCAACAACTTGTTTGTTGTTCTTCTTGAAGTTCCCCTTCTTTTTCCCTTTGCCTTTTTTCTTGAAACTGGTGGTCTTATTGACCATCAACACTTGATGCTCCTTCTTGATTTCTACCTCCGCAGCCTTTAGCATTGCGAAGAGTTCAGGAATTGTCTTATCCATCCCTTGCATATTATAGTTCATCACAAAGCTCTTGTAGCTTGGTGGCAGTGATTGAAGAATTCTGTCAATGATGCTATCATCCGGAAGATTAACTTCCAGTTGAATCAAGTGATTGTTATACCCAGACATTCTGGGTATATGCTCACTGACAGAACTATTCTCCTTCATCTTGCAGCTGTAGAACTTATTGGAGACTTCATATCTCTCAATCTGGGCATTTGCTTGAAATATTAACTTCAACTCCTGGAACATCTCATATGCTCCATAACGTTCAAAACATCGTTGAAGTCCCGGTTCTAAGCCGTAAAGCATGGCACACTGAACTATCGAGTAGTCATCAGCTTTGCTCTGCCAGACGTTCATAACATCTGGTGTTGCTCCTGCAGCAGGTTTGGCACCTAGCGGTGCTTCCAGGACATAATTCTTCTGTGCAGCAATGAGGATAATCCTCAAGTTACGGACCCAGTCCGTGTAATTGCTACCATCATCTTTCAACTTTGCTTTCTCAAGGAATGTATTAAAATTCAACGGAACAACGGCACGGGCCATCTATCTACAACAAACATAGACAAGCAAAATACTATCAGGTACTAAGTTCATGATAAATTTAAGTTCAATTAATCATATTACTTAAGAACTCCCACTTAGATAGACATCCCTCTAATCATCTAAGTGATCACGTGATCCAAATCAACTAAACCATAACCGATCATCACGTGAAATGGAGTAGTTTTCAATGGTGAACATCACTATGTTGATCATATCTACTATATGATTCATGCTCGACCTTTCGGTCTCAGTGTTCTGAGGCCATATCTGCATATGCTAGGCTCGTCAAGTTTAACCTGAGTATTCTGTGTGTGCAAAACTGGCTTGCACCCATTGTAGATGGACATAGAGCTTATCACACCCGATCATCACGTGGTGTCTAGGCACGACGAACTTTGGCAATGGTGCATACTCAGGGAGAACACTTTTATCTTGAAATTTAGTGAGAGATCATCTTATAATGCTACCGTCAAACAAAGCAGATAAGATGCATAAAAGATAAACATCACATGCAATCAATATAAGTGAAATGATATGGCCATCATCATCTTGTGCTTGTGATCTCCATCTCCGAAGCACCGTCATGATCACCATCGTCACCGGCGCGACACCTTGATCTCCATCGTAGCATCGTTGTCGTCTCGCCAACTATTGCTTCTACGACTATCGCTACTGCTTTGTGATAAAGTAAAGCAATTACAGGGCGATTGCATTGCATACAATTAAGCGACAACCATATGGCTCCTGCCAGTTGCCGATAACTCGGTTACAAAACATGATCATCTCATACAATAAAATATAACATCACGTCTTGACCATCTCACATCACAACATGCCCTGCAAAAACAAGTTAGACGCCCTCTACTTTGTTGTTGCAAATTTTACATGGCTGCTACGGGCTTAGCAAGAACCGTTCTTACCTACGCATCAAAACCACAACGATAGTTCGTCAAGTTAGTGATGTTTTTAACCTTCTCAAGGACCGGGCGTAGCCACACTCGGTTCAACTAAAGTTGGAGAAACTAACACCCGCCTGCCACCTGTGTGCAAAGCACGTCGGTAGAACCAGTCTCGCGTAAGCGTACGTGTAATGTCGGTCCGGGCCGCTTCATCCAACAATACCGCCGAACCAAAGTATGACATGCTGGTAAGCACTATGACTTGTATCGCCCACAACTCACTTGTGTTCTACTCGTGCATATAACATCAACGCATAAAACCTGGCTCGGATGCCACTATTGGGGAACGTAGTAATTTAAAAAAAATCCTACGGACATGCAAGATCATGGTGATGCATAGCAACGAGAGGGTAGAGTGTGTCCACGTACCCTCGTAGAATGAAAGCAGGAGCGTTAGCACAACGCGGTTGATGTAGTCGTACGTCTTCACGATCCGACCGATCAAGTACCGAACGCACGACACCTCCGAGTTCTTGCACACGTTCAGCTCGATGACGTCTCTCGAACTCCGATCCAGCCGAGCTTTGAGGGAAAGTTCCGTCAACACGACAGCGTGGTGACGATGATGATGTTCTACCGACGCAGGGCTTCGCCTAAGCACCGCTACGATATTATCAAGGAGGACTATGGTGGAGGGGGCACCACACACGGCTAAGAGATCAATGATCAATTGTTGTGTCTATGGGGTGCCCCCTCCCCCGTATATAAAGGAGTGGAGGAGGGGGCCGGCCAAGGGGAGGAGGCGCGCCCAAGGGGGGGAGTCCTACTCCCACCGGGAGTAGGACTCCTCCTTTTCCTATTTGGAGAGGGAGAGGGAAGGAAGAGGAAGGAGGGAGGAAGAAAAGGGGGGCCGGCCCCCCACCCAATTCGGATTAGGCTTGGGGGGCGCGCCCCCTCCCTTGCTCCTTTCCCCTCCTTTCCACTAAAGCCCATTAAGGGACATATACCTCCCGGGGGGTTCCGATAACCTCCCGGAGCTATGGTATTGTCCCAATCTCACCCGGAACCATTCCGGTGTCCATATATAGTCGTCCAATATATCGATCTTTATGTCTCAACCATTTCGAGACTCCTCGTCATGTCCGTGATCACATCCGGGACTCCGAACAACCTTCGGTACATCAAAACACATAAACTCATAATATATCCGTCATCTAACTTTAAGCGTGCGGACCCTACGAGTTCGAGAACTATGTAGACATGACCGAGACTCGTCTCCGGTCAATAACCAATAGCGGAACCTGGATGCTCATATTGGCTCCTCCATGTTCTACGAAGATCTTTATCGGTCAAACCGCATAACAACATACGTTGTTCCCTTTGTCATTGGTATGTTACTTGCCCGAGATTCGATCGTCGGTATCTCACTACCTAGTTCAATCTTGTTTCCAGCAAGTCCCTTTACTCGTTACATAATGCATCATCCCGTAACTAACTCATTAGCTACATTGCTTGCAAGGCTTATAGTGATGTGCATTACCGAGAGGGCCCAGAGATACCTCTTCGACAATCGGAGTGACAAATCCTAATCTCGAAATATGTCAACTCAACAAGTACCTTTGGAGACACCTGTAGAGCACCTTTATAATCACCCAGTTACGTTGTGACGTTTGGTAGCACACAAAGTGTTCCTCCGGTAAGCGGGAGTTACATAATCTCATAGTCATAGGAACATGTATAAGTCATGAAGAAAGCAATAGCAACATACTAAACGATCAAGTGCTAATCTAACGGAATGGGTCAAGTCAATCACATCATTCTCCTAATGATGTGATCCCGTTAGTCAAATGACAACTCATGTCTATGGTCAGGAAACTTAACCATCTTTGATTCACGAGCTAGTCAAGTAGAGGCATACTAGTGACACTATGTTTGTCTATATATTCACACATGTATTATGTTTCCTGGTAATACAATTCTAGCATAAATAATAAACATTTATCATGATATGAGGAAATAAATAATAACTTTATTATTGCCTCTAGGGCATATTTCCTTCACTACGCCCATCCCCCTTATTTTGCATCTGCACCCTCCTTGTCTGACACCATCGATGTACCACTCAAGTTGCCACCTAGGCATCGGCGGACGTTCGTAGGCCCCACCCTGCGCGGCTGCCATCCGTGGAGTACGCCGTCGTCCACCCAGGATCCCACCGCAACTAGGTATCCTTTGCCCCTGCCGACGACATCCATGGCAGACACCACATCCATCAGGTGTTCAGCCAAATGCCATTGAGCTTTTTTTAACTTCTTGTTGTTTTCAAGCATGGTGACGGGTACTTGGTGAAGGAGGATGAGTTGTTGTGTGATCCGTGGGTGGCCGTATCTGCGGACTTTGTAGGTATGAACTCAAGGAGCTCGATGTTTTGGCGGTGTGTGCATGGTTCGTTTCATGCGCGGAAGCACTTCGCGCCCGATGACATGCACATCATCAATGAACGCAATGTGATGTCGATATCACATCGATCGTACACCATCTGCAACTCCATTCCGAAGTTTTGCGGCGGTTGAACGAGTGGAGACAATGTGCCCATTGGGTATGTCAAGCATTGAGATTGTAAGTTTTGCTTCTTGTTGCTCTACATGTTGGTTAATTCATTCATTCATTCAATGTTGCTCGACACATTGTATAGCTTACACAAGCTGCCATGATGTACTATAGGAACAAGGGCAGGCCACTCACACACATACATGATTTTAGTATCGTTGACTTCCAAAGCATTTTGGAGCACTGTTTTTTTGCCGCATCTTTCAAGAATGTGATCTTATGACGAAAATTTGCAAACACTTTGCACATTTGTCAAATTTTACCACAAAACAGTTTCCAAAGAATGTTCACAACTTAAGAAAAGTTCACAAGTTTGGAAGAAATGTTCACAATTTCAAAACAATTCTTTCACTACTTTTATAAACATGTTCATGATAAAAAGAACATTCGCGAGTTTGGAAGAAATGTTCATGATTTTCATAAATCATTCTTAAATCCAAAAAAATGCTCAAGAATTTTATTTTTTTCGCAAATTTGAAAATTGTGCACAAATTGCAATATATTTCATGAATTCGAAAATTATTCATGATTCCGAAAAAAAGTTACGAACTGGTAAAAGATTTTGCGAATTTTAAAAAAGGGAAAATAAAATAAAAATGATAATGAAAAGAAAAACGAAAAGAGGAAAAACAAGAAAGGAAAAAAGCATGAAAGAATAATGAACAAAGGACACAGAAAAAAAGAAAAAATGCAAATGAAAATAAATGTACTAAAACAACAGAAGAAAATAAAAAAAATAGTTTAGAAGGTTCAAAGGTTCTAGGACCTTCTAAATGCTTGGGCAGGGCTATTTTGGTATACCCCTTCGGTTTTAAGAGGCTAATTGGTTTGATGCCAACATTTGGCATTGCTAATACTTGGCAAGCCAACAATTGGCAATTTCACAAGTTGCCAAAAATTGGCAACTTTTTGTGAGGTTGGCAAGTAAAATTGGTCACCAACCAAACACTAGCCAATATTTGGCATTTACCAAATGTTGGCATGCCAACTTTTGGCATCAAACCAATCATGCTCTAAGTCATAAGCTGCGGGATGCTACTCTATCCCCAGCTTTTTTCCATTGCGAAGAAACTAGAGGTGGAAATAAGTTGAGCTAGCTTCTCAAAACGAGTTCTTTTAGGCTTCTAGCTTATTTCTGCCATAAGCTGCTAGAAGCCACAAAAGAACTGGCCTTATTCAAGTACAAGCGGGGGTGCGCGTCCTCAAAAAACAATGTGCGATCCGCAGCGGTTCCTATCGTAGTGTCGCCTGCAAGGAGCCGCTCCTGGTCCAGCCCAGTGACCGCGCCTGCTGACGTCATACTAACATTATCCATGTTTTGTTTTTCTCCACTTTTTTTTGTTTGTCGATTTATTTTTTTACAATTTTTTTATTTCGAAAAGTCTAAATATACGTGTATATATTACAAATAATACATAAAATGGTAGAAACTGTTAAACATGTTGTTTAAGAATATTAATGTGTACAGAAAAAAGTTGGTTATGCATACAAAAAATGTCATGTGTTTGGAAAAATGCACGAGCCATTTATAGAAAAGTCCATACAATGTACAAAAAATGTTTAAATAATTTATAAAAAATGTTTTGTACATTAAGAATATGTATATTACATATTTAAATGAGTATAACTTTTTTTGTACATTTTCAAAAAATACGTACCATATGTACAATAGCTCCTGTAGGTTAATATTTTTATTTCCACTAAAAATAAATTTGACATTTTGAAGAAGAATTAAAGGGTTCCAAAAAAATGTCCGTGAAAAATTTAAAAATAATTATACAGTATAAAAGAATGTTCGTGTAAAGTATTTGTTTATATGAAATGTACAATGTGTATGTGGGAAATGTTACTGTATATTCAAAAAAGTGTTCAGAACATTTTTTTAATATGTGCATCATTTATTTGAAAAAAAAATGTCCAAAGTGTATCAGAAAGATATGCACGTGAGCTCTAAAAATGTATATTGTACTGACTACTGAGAATGAAGTAGATATGAGTACACAAACCGATAAAAATCTTGAAGAAATAAAATAAAAGCAAAAAACCAAAGAAAACATAGAAAATAAAGAAAACCAAATATAATTTAGAAAGAAAGAAATACCAACGAAAACCAATGAGAAAACAAAGAAAACCAAAGTAGAAATGAAGAAAAAAAATAAAACCAAAGAAAACCATGAAAAACCAAATAAAACCAAAAAAGAAAAGAAAACCATACAAACTGAACGTATAGCAATCGCCACGAGCGGTAGCGACTACCGTGCTAAATGACCCAGCCCTCTACTATGTCACCTATATGCGATTCTTATTAGAAATTATTACGGACGACACATAGTTGTCGCGGGTGCGCGTTTGATCATGAAGTGAAATTTTATGTTAAGGCCCCAAGCACCATGGCTTTATTCAGGAAGTGGGCCGGAACGTGGCATGAGGCGTGGATTTGTTTATTTACTGGGTGAAAAGAATGAGGCGTTGATTTGTTAGGATATGAGCTCACTTGGGCTCTGTAATTTGGAGAAAAATAAGGAATAATAGTTTTTTAATCCACAATGTATATATGGTATAGTATCACTATGTACATATCAATTTTGGTGAGAAAAAACATTTATTTTCTTAAATAAGTGTTCAACTTTCTCCTTGGTAACCTATAAATTGGTCATCGGAATGATTCATTTAGACGCAAAACAAATTTGTACTCCCTCCGTTCCTAAATCTAAGTCTTTTTTAGATATTTGAATGTGCACTACATATAAATGAATATAAACATATATTAGAGTGTAGATTCACTCATTTTACTCCATATGTAGTCCATATTAGAGTCTACGCTCTAATAAATAAATATTAGAGTACCATTGTTTAGAAATCATTTTTTTATCATAGTACAACTTTCTGGGCATCACAAGTATTATCTTTTTCTTAAAAGTCACACTCCCAGGTATTGTTAAAATAAACAGCCTGGTGTGTGGAAGGCAAGTTTCACAAGTTTCATTATTTGGTACTGGAAACTTGCCTTCCACATATCAGGTTATTTATTTCTGGTTTGCAAACATTATTTCAAACAATAAGAGCACGTCCATTATTTTCTTGACCAAATTTTCTTAAGAATAAATTCCTGAGGTATTTATTGATCTGCACACAGAGATAACAACCGATAAAGAGAGGGGACACACAAAGAAAATAGGCAAAGAAGGGAACACAGATCTAATCAGCTGCAATCTACCATCGTAAGACAACATAGTGGAGCATCTACTAGTCTCCTCTAAATTCTTTGACCAATGGGTGTGAAATCTTCAAATTTGGGCTTGTAAGCGTTGAGAGGCAGACCAAGATAGATGAAGGACAAGGAACCTCTCAGCCAACCCATGATATTGAGCAATTTGATGAATTGATCTTCGGTAACATTGATGGGATCAAGAATTGACTTGGAGCGGTTAATTCTCAATCAAGTTTGGGCAGCAAAGTGAAGCAGGAGATTTTTTTACATCATGCAGTTGACTTTCCACATCGGGCATGAAGAAGATTGTGTCATCGGCATATTAGATCAGGGGAAAATTAGGACATGAGGGAATTTTTAAGTGGTGGATTAGCTCAGCTCTCATTACTTAATTGAGCACCAACTAGAGGAAATCAGCAGCAAGAACAAAAAATGTGGTATGAATTGTTGTGGTGGAAGCAAATTTCTAGCATATACCATTAAAATGCTCTGATACTATTTTGTAACTAGCACAATGCACGTGCATTGCTACGGAGCCATAACAATGACGATGAGATACTACTGGCTTAGGAAATCATCAAAAGATGATGATGTCTTATTTCTATTGCATGGTTTATAATTAAAAAGGGAGCGTAAATATAACTAAAGGTCATGTTGTAGTCACTGATGATTTTTACGCAACTATTGTAGGACCTTTGCAATATTTACAATGGGATAACATTTTAAATTTTAAAACATTGGTGAATGGACATGAGTAATTTGAATGAACACGATCGTGGATTTGGTAGGATGACAACGTCTATGCCGTGTTGAAATTACAATGTGTTTGCTCTCTTCTACTATGCTATAGAAGTGGAAGAATTGATTGGGTAGAGAAATTAAAATAAAGACCACGCATGATTTTGAATTGGAACCATATGTTATAATCTGTGTTTTTATAAGAGTGTTGTGCTCATATTAGGGTAGCAGTGTATTTGTTTATCTGGGATGGGATAGATCAGGTTGGTCATAGTGGGCAGTAATTTAGACTAGTAACATGTGTTAGTACCTCTATAGTGGGAGTAACATATGTGTGGTATCATGCAACACTTTATTTATTAGGTTGTAGACTCATCTTGTCTTGATATGTGTGATGTTACCCATAGTATGAATAACACATTATGTTACCACATGACTCTATTGTCTCACTAATTACTCGACACATTATCTATTTTGCCTAGATATGTGTAATGTTACCACTTAGAGCAAGTACAATAGTGTCAGCCGACTATAAGCAGTACCACATCATCAAAAATCACCGTTCGAGGAAAGAGAGAGAATAGAAAAGAAGGGAGCGGGTGCTCCAGCTATCGCCCGCTATAGCGCCAGAAACAAGAAAAGCAACCACATGCAGTTGTGTGACCAGGCGCTTCCACCAATCAAGAGTGTATCCTTTCCTTCCTTTACATGCAAACATTGAATAGTACTAGCACAGCCAAACTATTGTATTAGTGGGCTTTTATAAAGGCTTTATGTGATGTGGCATTCGCACATAGCCAGCGGCAGGCTTTGTTAATAACATGCTTTTATGTTTCTCCCACAATGAGTAGTCTCACAATAGTAACATTTGTTTATTATAGTTTTTGGAAGGTTGTTAGTCTCATATGTGGGTAAAAATGCATTTGTTTATTTATATTGTCTCACATGTGAACTTACCGCCAACTCCAATCTTTATGGACATGTTTGGTTATCGGCATTCGGTCCAACCAGGCCCGCGCGGGAAGAATCCGACCCGTTTGGTTGCCAGCATACACTATTGGGCCTGCATCGCACAAATTTTAAAGTAGCTCTAGGCCTGTCTTATTGAGAACACTCAGATCGGCAGTTTCTCCAGAGCCAGGCCCGCGTGGTGCTCATGGGCGGCGGGGACTGCACGCGCTGAGCCACGCACACCAAGCCGCGTTGCTTCCCGAAGCACCGACAATTATTACCCTCACCACCCCCTCATCGCTCCCTCTCCCCTCTTGCTTATCCCCACTCTCACCGATGGCGGCGGCGGCTACATCGTTCAGCAGATTGGCGAACAGCAAGGCAACCTCCGGCCCCTACACTGGCATCCGTATCATCACCTCCGACACGACAATGGCGGTAAGCACTTTTTTCACCTTCTCACATACTCATTCGCATTCCATCCACGTTTAGGTTTAATCCGCGTTAGGGGAATGGGGAATCGGTGTAAATTGCCATAGGAGTGGTCATAACATCATCATGAGTTTGTATACCGATTGGTTTGAGGTTGCGGACTGGGATTGAGTACAAGGGTGAGGCAGTATTGGGGGTAAATCTTAAACAGTAGTCCTAGATCGTAGCCTTGGCGACCCTCAAGGCGCTTGGAGTGGCAGGTGCCCTTGCCCTTGTTCTTCTCCTCGAGCTGCATCACCGTCTCTTCTTCCTCGTCGGAGTCTAGATTGATTGGCATGCTTCTATGTCCTGGCTCCGGCGCTCTTACAACCATCGCCACTGCAACTTCTTCCACCTCCATCGCCACCGCTTCTTGTTCCTCCACTGCCACCACAGTCCTTGTCGTGAAGTACGCTATGGCACCATGGTCATGAGGATGCCTGTACTCTCTATACTTGGCCCACCTTGATCTCTGTCGAGCGTTGGTGGAGTCAGCCTGATTCATGGACCAGCGAAGGGTGTCGACTGACATAGCGCCCATCGTTGGGTCAGGAATCAGCGTCTTTAACTCCACCGGCGTCGCCTTCTTCATCCCTGCGTCCGACTCTTTCTGCATGTCTGCCATGCTGGTGAAGTTGGAGCAGATTTCCATGGTGTTCTCGAACTTGGTATGGTCACCAAGCAAGTGTTGGGAAACGTAGCATGCAATTACAAAAAAATTCCTACGCTCACGCAAGATCTATCTAGGAGATGCATAGAAATGAGAGGGGGAGAGCGTGTCCACGTACCCTCGTAGACCGAAAGCGGAAGCGTTTGCTTAACGCGGTTGATGTAGTCGAACGTCTTCTCGTTCCGACCGATCAAGTACCGAACATACGACACCTCCGAGTTCTGCACACGTTCAGCGCGATGACGTCTCTTGATCTCTTGATCCAGCAGGGTGTCGAGGAAGTAGACGAGTTCCGTCAGCACGACGGCGTGGTGACGGTGATGGTGATGTGATCCGCGCAGGGCTTCGCCTAAGCACCGGAGAATATGACCGGAGGCGTAAACTGTGGAGGGGGGCGCTACACACGGCTTGGAACAATTGATGTGTGTTTTAGGTGCCCCCTCCCCACGTATATAAAGGAGGGAGGGGAGGGAGCCGGTCCTAGGCGCGCCCAAGTAGGAGGAATCCTACTTGGGCTCCTAGTTGGATTTGCCCCCCCCCCTTTACTTTTACCGGAGAGGGGAAGGAGGGGAAGAGAGAGGGGGAGAAGGAAAGAGGGGGCGCTGTTGGGGAACGTAGTAATTTCAAAAAATTTCCTACGCACATGCAAGATCATGGTGATGATATAGCAACGAGAGGGGAGAGTGTTCGTCCATGTACCCTCGTAGACCGTAAGCGGAAGCGTTAGCACAACACGGTTGATGTAGTCGTACGTCTTCACGATCCGACCGATCCAAGCACCGAACGTACGGGGCCTCCGAGTTCAGCACACGTTCAGCTCGATGACGATCTCCGGCCCTCCGATCCAGCAAAGGCTCCGGAGATTAGTTCCGTCATCACGACGGCGTGGTGACAATGATGATGTTCTACCGGCGCAGGGCTTCGCCTAAACTCCGCGACGATATGACCGAGGTGGAATATGGTGGAAGGGGGCACCGCACACGGCTAAGGAACGATCCGTAGATCAACTTGTGTGTCTTTGGGGTGCCCCCCCCCCCCCGCCCCCATATATAAAGGAGCCAGGGGGGAGGAGGCGGCCGGCCTAGAGGGCGCGCCAAGGGGGGGAGTCCTACTCCCACCGGGAGTAGGACTCCCTCTTTCCAAGTAGGAGTAGGAGAAGGGGGGAAAGAGGAGGAAGATGGGAAGGAAAGGGGGGGGGCGCCTCCCCCCTTCCCTTATCCTATTCGGACTAGGAGGGGGAGGGGCGCGCGGCCCCCTCCTGGCTCCTTCCCTCTTCTCCCTCGTGGCCCATGTAGGCCCATTAACCCCCCGGGGGGTTCCGGTAACCTCCTTGTACTCCGGTAAAATGCCGATTTCACCCGGAACTATTCCGATGTCCAAACATAGGCTTCCAATATATCAATCTTTATGTCTCGACCATTCCGAGACTCCTCGTCATGTCCGTGATCACATCCGGGACTCCGAACAAACTTCGGTACATCAAAACTTATAAACTCATAATAAAACTGTCATCGAAACGTTAAGCGTGCGGACCCTACGGGTTCGAGAACTATGTAGACATGACCTAAAACCATTCTCGGTCAATAACCAATAGCGGGACCTGGATGCCCATATTGGTTCCTACATATTCTACGAAGATCGTTATCGGTCAAACCGCATAACAACATACGTTGTTCCCTTTGTCATCGGTATGTTACTTGCCCGAGATTTGATCGTCGGTATCCAATACCTAGTTCAATCTCGTTACCGGCAAGTCTCTTTACTCGTTCTGTAATACGTCATCTCATAACTAACTCATTATTTATAATGCTTGCAAGGCTTAAGTGATGAGTATTACCGAGAGGGCCCAGAGATACCTCTCCGACAATCGGAGTGACAAAACCTAATCTTGAAATACGCCAACTCAACATGTACCTTCGGAGACACCTGTAGTACTCCTTTATAATCACCCAGTTACGTTGTGACGTTTGGTAGTACCCAAAGTGTTCCTCCGATAAACGGGAGTTGCATAATTCTCATAGTTACAGGAACATGTATAAGTCATGAAGAAAGCAATAGCAGAATACTAAACGATCATGTGCTAAGCTAATGGGATGGGTCATGTCAATCACATCATTCTCCTAATGATGTGATCCCATTAATCAAATGACAACACATGTCTATGGTTAGGAAACATAACCATCTTTGATTAATGAGCTAGTCAAGTAGAGGCATACTAGTGACTATATGTTTGTCTATGTATTCACACATGTATCATGTTTCCGGTTAATACAATTCTAGCATGAATAATAAACATTTATCATGATATTAGGAAATAAATAATAACTTTATTATTGCCTCTAGGGCATATTTCCTTCAGTCTCCCACTTGCACTAGAGTCAATAATCTAGATTACATAGTAATGATTCTAACACCCATGGAGTCTTGGTGCTGATCATGTTTTGCTCGTGAGAGAGGCTTAGTCAATGGGTCTGCAACATTCAGATCCGTATGTATCTTGCAAATCTCTATGTCTCCCACTTGGACTTGGTCCCGAATGGAATTGAAGCGTCTCTTGATGTGCTTGGTCCTCTTGTGAAATCTGGATTCCTTTGCCAAGGCAATTGCACCAGTATTGTCACAAAAGATCTTCATTGGTCCCGATGCACTAGGTATGACACCTAGATCGGAAATGAATTCCTTCATCCAGACTCCTTCATTCGCTGCTTCATAAGCAGCTATGTACTCCGCTTCACATGTAGATCCCGCCACGACGCTTTGTTTAGAACTGCACCAACTTACAGCTCCACCATTTAATATAAACACGTATCCGGTTTGCGATTTAGAATCGTCCGGATCAGTGTCAAAGCTTGCATCGACGTAACCTTTTACGACTAGCTCTTTGTCACCTCCATATACGAGAAACATATCCTTAGTCCTTTTCAGGTATTTCAGGATGTTCTTGACCGCTGTCCAGTGATCCACTCCTGGATTACTTTGGTACCTTCCTGCCAAGCTTATTGCTAAGCATACATCAGGTCTGGTACACAGCATTGCATACATGATAGAGCCTATGGCTGAAGCATAGGGAACATCTTTCATTTTCTCTCTATCTTCTGCTGTGGTCGGGCATTGAGTTTGACTCAACTTCACACCTTGTAGCACAGGCAAGAATCCTTTCTTTGCCTGATCCATTTTGAACTTTTTCAAAATTTTGTCAAGGTAAGTGCTTTGTGAAAGTCCTATTAAGCGTCTTGATCTATCTCTATAGATCTTGATGCACAATATATAAGCAGCTTCACCGAGGTCTTTCATTGAAAAACTTTTATTCAAGTATCCCTTTATGCTATCCAGAAATTCTATATCATTTCCAATTAACAATATGTCATCTACATATAAAACTAGAAATGCTACAGAGCTCCCACTCACTTTCTTGTAAATACAGGCTTCTCCAAAAGTCTGTATAAAACCATATGCTTTGATCACACTATCAAAGCGTTTATTCCAACTCCGAGATGCTTGCACCAGTCCATAAATGGAACGCTGGAGCTTGCACACTTTGTTAGCACCTTTTGGATCAACAAAACCTTCCGGCTGCATCATATACAACTCTTCTTCTAGAAATCCATTCAAGAATGCAGTCTTGACATCCATTTGCCAAATTTCATAATCATGAAATGCAGCAATGGCTAACATGATTCGGACAGACTTAAGCATCGCTACGGGTGAGAAAGTCTCATCGTAGTCAACCCCTTGAACTTGTCGAAAACCTTTCGCAACAAGTCGAGCTTTATAGACAGTTACATTACCATCAGCGTCAGTCTTCTTCTTAAAAATCCATTTATTCTCAATAGCTTGCCGATCATCGGGCAAGTCAACCAAAGTCCATACTTTGTTTTCATACATGGATCCCATCTCAGATTTCATGGCCTCTAGGCATTTTGCGGAATCTGGGCTCATCATCGCTTCCTCATAGTTCGTAGGTTCATCATGGTCAAGTAACATGACTTCCAGAATAGGATTACCGTACCACTCTGGTGCGGATCTTACTCTGGTAGACCTACGAGGTTCTGTAGAAACTTGATCTGAAGTTTCATGATCAATATCATTAGCTTCCTCACTGATTGGTGTAGTTGTCACAGGAACCGGTTCTTGTGATGAACTACTTTCCAATAAGGGAGTAGATACAGTTATCTCATCAAGTTCTACTTTCCTCCCACTCACTTCTTTCGAGAGAAACTCCTTCTCTAGAAAGGATCCGAATTTAGCAACGAAAATCTTGCCCTCAGATCTGTGATAGAAGGTGTACCCAATAGTCTCCTTTGGGTATCCTATGAAGACACATTTCTCCGATTTGGGTTCGAGCTTATCTGGTTGAAGTTTCTTCACATAAGCATCGCAGCCCCAAACTTTAAGAAATGACAACTTTGGTTTCTTGCCAAACCACAGTTCATAAGGCGTCGTCTCAACGGATTTTGATGGTGCCCTATTTAACGTGAATGCGGCCGTCTCTAAAGCATAACCCCAAAACAATAGCGGTAAATCAGTAAGAGACATCATAGATCGTACCATATCAAGTAAAGTACGATTACGACATTCGGACACACCATTTCGTTGTGGTGTTCCAGGTGGCGTGAGTTGCGAGACTATCCCGCATTGTTTCAAGTGTAGACCAAACTCGTAACTCAAATATTCTCCTCCACGATTAGATCGTAGAAACTTTATTTTCTTGTTACGATGATTTTCCACTTCACTCTGAAATTCTTTGAACTTTTCAAATGTTTCAGACTTGTGTTTCATTAAGTAGATATACCCATATGTGCTTAGATCATCTGTGAAGGTGAGAAAATAACGATATCTGCCACGAGCCTCAACATTCATTGGACCACATACATCTGTATGTATGATTTCCAACAAACCTGTTGCTCTCTCCATAGTACCGGAGAACGGCGTTTTAGTCATCTTGCCCATAAGGCACGGTTCGCAAGTACCAAGTGATTCATAATCAAGTGATTCCAAAAGCCCATCAGTATGGAGTTTCTTCATGCGCTTTACACCGATATGACCTAAATGGCAGTGCCACAAATAAGTTGCACTATCATTATCAACTCTGCATCTTTTGGTTTCAACACTATGAATATTTGTATCACTACTATCGAGATTCAATAAAAATAGACCACTCTTCAAGGGTGCATGACCATAAAAGATATTACTCATATAAATAGAACAACCATTATTCTCTGATTTAAATGAATAACCGTCTCGCATCAAACAAGATCCAGATATAATGTTCATGCTCAACGCTGGCACCAAATAACAATTATTTAGGTCTAATACTAATCCCGATGGTAGATGTAGAGGTAGCATGCCGACCGCGATCACATCGACTTTGAAACCATTTCCCACGCGCATCGTCACCTCATCCTTAGCTAATCTTCGCTTAATCCGTAGTCCCTGTTTCGAGTTGCAAATATTAGCAACAGAACCAGTATCAAATACCCAGGTGCTACTGCGAGCATTAGTAAGGTACACATCAATAACATGTATATCACATATACCTTTGTTCACTTTGTCATCCTTCTTATCCGCCAAATACTTGGGGCAGTTCCGCTTCCAGTGTCCAGTCTGCTTGCAATAGAAGCACTCAGTTTCAGGCTTAGGTCCAGACTTGGGTTTCTTCTCTTGAGCAGCAACTTGCTTGCCGTTCTTTTTGAAGTTCCCCTTCTTCTTCCCTTTGCCCTTTTTCTTGAAACTAGTGGTCTTGTTAACCATCAACACTTGATGCTTGAGGTAGTCCTGGACTAGGGGGTGTCCGGACAGCCGGACTATCATCGTCTGCCGGACTCCAAGACTACGAAGATACAAGATTGAAGACTCCGTCCCGTGTCCGGATGGGACTTTCCTTGGCATGGAAGGCAAGCTTGGCGATACGGATATGTAGATCTCCTACCATTGTAACCGACTCTGTGTAACCCTAGCCTCCTCCGATGTCTATATAAACCGGAGGGCATTAGTCCGTAGGAGACAACATACATTACAACAATCATACCATAGGCTAGCTTCTAGGGTTTAGCCTCCTTGATCTCGTGGTAGATCCGCTCTTGTACTACCCATATCATCAATATTAATCAAGCAGGACGTAGGGTTTTACCTCCATCGAGAGGGCCCGAACCTGGGTAAAACATCGTGTCCCTCGTCTCCTGTTACCATCCGCCTAGACGCACAGTTCGGGACCCCCTACCCGAGATCCGCCGGTTTTGACACCGACATTGGTGCTTTCATTGAGAGTTCCTCTGTGTCGTCACCGATAGGCTTGATGGCATCTTCAACCAACAACGCTGTCCAGGGTGAGACTTTTCTCCCCGGACAGATCTTCGTATTCGGCGGCTTCGCACCGCGGGCTAATTCGCTTGGCTATCTGGAGCAGATCGAAAGCTACGCCCCTGGCCGTCAGGTCAGATTCAGAATCCTAAACTTCACGGCCGGTGTCCACGGAGACTTGATCTTCGATGGACCCGAGCCACAGCCAAGCGCGCCGCACTGTCACGATGGGCATGATCTAGCTCTGCCGCCGAACAGTGCCTTGGTGGCCGCACACGAATCCGCTCCGGCCATTAGTCCGGAGCCGATTGCTCGGATAGAGGATCGGTGGATAGACACCGCCTCGGGGGCTTCAACTTCCACGGCGATGGAGCCGAACATTAATCCTGTCCCCCGCGAAACTCGTGATTCCAAGGTGCCGGACTCCTTGCCGGACTCCGAACCTCCCACGCCCCTACCAACCAAATCGGATTGGGCGCTGGTTATGGAATTCACCGCCGCGGACATCTTCCAACACTCGCCCTTTGGCGACATCCTAAATTCGCTAAAGCACCTCTCGTTATCGGGAGAGTCCTGGCCGGACTATGGCCAGGTTGGTTGGGGTACGGACGATGAAGAAATTTAGAGCCCACCCACCACCCACTTTGTAGCCACTGTCGACGATCTAACCGACATGCTAGACCATGACTCCGAAGACATCGACGGAATAGACGACGATGCCGGAGACGAACAAGAAACAGAGCCTATAAGGCACGGGAGGACCACCTCGTCATATGACATATACATGGTGGATACCCCAAAGGAGAGCGATGACAAGGACCAACGGGCCGCGGCAGAAGATAACCCCGCCGATAAACAACCAAAACGGCGACGCAGACGCCGCCCTAAGTCCCGCCTCGATGACAACAACGCTCCCAAGGAGCCCGTAATACAGCAGGGCTCACAAGTGGACGACGAACATGCAGATAAGCAACCGTCCGAACATGACGAGTCAGATAATCAGTCCATGCCCGGCGAAAACAACAGTCCGGACGACCTCATGCCGGACACGCCGCCGGAGAGCAAAAACCTTCGGAAAAGACTCGTCAACACTGCAAGAAGCCTGAAGAAGGAAAAGTGGAAGCTCAAAACAGCGGAAGACACACTCAGAATGAAATGGAGCAAAGTGCTCAAAACCGCAGATAAACACGGCAATGGCCACCAATCAAAGAGCTACCCGAAGCGCAAGCTGCTACCAGAATTCGACGACGAGGCCATAGAGCCCCCACAGTCAAAAAATAAAGAGGCTGCCTGGTTGGATAGACGGCCAGATGATAGGCCAAATTCTGAAAGCGGCGCCGCACATAAACCAACTAATGAACCTGGAAAGACAGTTGGCCCAGCCAGGTCCATCTACGGGCCAAAGAAGAAGGCCCCAGGAAGCAAGGCAACACGTCAAGTGTCCGAAGATAGCGGCACACACAAATACAGGGGCGCCGCACACCCACTATGTTTCACCGATAAGGTGCTGGACCATGAATTCCAAGCAGGATTTAAACCCATAAACATAGAGGCCTACGATGGAACAACAGACCCTGGAGTCTGGATAGATGATTATATACTGCATATACACATGGCCAGAGGAGACGATCTCCACGCCATAAAATACCTACCCCTCAAGCTTAAAGGGCCAGCCCGTCATTGGCTTAAAAGCCTCCCTGAAAACACTGTTGGAAGTTGGGAAGAGCTCGAGGACGCGTTTAGAGCAAATTTTCAAGGGACTTATGTCCGCCCTCCGGATGCAGATGATCTAAGTCATATAACTCAACAGCCCGGAGAGTCAGCGCGGAAATTCCGGAACAGGTTTCTCACCAAAAAGAACCAAATAGTCGACTGTCCGGACGCCGAAGCCTTAGCAGCTTTCAAACACAATGTCTGAGACGAATGGCTTGCCAGGCACCTCGGCCAAGAAAAACCGAGGACAATGTCCGTGCTAACAAGCCTCATGACCCGCTTCTGTGCGGGAGAGGATAGCTGGCTAGCAAGATGCAGCACCAGCAACCCAAGTACATCCGAGATAAGAGATGGAAACGGAAAATCACGGCGCAGAAAAGAGCAGCGCCGGAATAAAGAGAAAAGCCCAAAGAGCACGGCAGTCAACGCCAGATTCAAAAGCTCGCGGCCAAACAACAAAACACAGCCTCTTAAGGATGACAGCGATGAATTGTCCAACTTAAACAAGATCTTGGGTCGGATATGTCAAATCCATAGTACCCTCGGAAGGCCTGCAAATCACACCCACAGGGATTGTTGGGTTTTTAAACAGTCTGGCCGACTAAACGCCGAACACAAGGGGCTCAACGCGTCAAGCGAATAAGATAAACCCCACCAGCAGAGCACCAGAAAACAAAAGACTTTCCCACAAGAGGTCAAAGCAGTAAACTCACTTCATGTGATAATACGGAAAAATAGTGCGGCACTTCCTAAAAAGAGCCTCGCACGGTCCAAACCAGCAGACCATAGAGATTGGATATCAAAACCAATCACTTTCGACCACCTGGACTATTCCAGAAGCGTTCGAAGCGCAGGACGGACTGCCCTGATATTGAATCCCATAATAGACGGACTACAATTCACTAAAGTCCTAATGGACGGAGGCAGCGACTTAAACCTGCTGTATTCAAACACAATCCATCAGATGGGGATAGACCCTACAAAAATTCGACACAGCGCACTTCCTTCAAAGGAGTGACGCCAGGACCTTACGCCAAGTGCACAGGCTCCATATTACTAGAAGTCGTGTTCGGATCACCGAACAATTTTCGGCGCGAAAAACTAATTTTTCACATCGTCCCATTTAAAAGTGGATATCAAGCACTATTGGGACGAAAGGCTTTTGTCCGTTTCAACGCCATACCGCATTACGCATCTCTTACACTCAAGATGCCCGGTCCGCGTGGCATCATTTCAGTGCGAGGGTCACTCAAAGACCCCGGACTCGGATAGACGAGTCCGGCTTCAGCAGGCTAGGGGCTCCCTAGCCGCACACCTCTTCACAGGGGGCTGCGCGCACAAACAACCGTGGGTTCATACAAACCCCGCTTTACTTATTTATATTTCTCCTTTTACACATATATTTTCCGCACAAATTGTTTCCAAACTAAGCGTTCCTCTCTTTTTACAGATGAACAACGTGCATACCCGTCCAGGATAACGGCGCAACGGAGACGCAGGCACAGACGTGCAGTAGGGACCCGTTGCGAGGATTCTTTTCAGATTAAGACCCTGCGTAGACCTTTCTTAAATGTCTCTTGTTGTTATTCTCCCTTGGTTTCTTCCTATAGCCAAAGCGGAGCCTGACGTTTTGGCATCGGACGCGTCAGAAGACCATGCCCGTACTTGGACACTAGGGGCTTAGGGCATTGTTCTGCCCATTATCATAAAGACCGAACACCTCAGGGAGTGTTCGCCGTCTCGAGTTAGGCATTATATGCATCAGCTCTGAATCATGTCTTTGGTCAAATGTTGGGTTTGCCCGGCTCCTGTTTTTTGCTGCCTTACGTTCCGTATCATCGGCTAACACGGCACCAGGAGAACTACTGCGATTGTGCCCCAGTTCGGCTGGGCGAGCACCTCAGTAGAGAAAGCCGAAAACTGACTGTCATGATATAGCGAGAGACTGGTCAACCACTCGATCGACTACCGGAATGTTTAGAATTCCCCGCTTTGACGAAGGACCGTTTCCCGGTCAGGCACACACGCGCCCCGAACTCGGAGAAGCGCGGTGCCCCCAGGGGCTATATCATAGCCCCACCCTCGAGCTCCAATGGCTAAGTGAAAGTGATAAAGCATTATAGTCCGGATTGCCTCGTTCGCTACGCTACCACCTCCTAAACAGGACCGAGACGTCAGATTAAGTGTGAACACGCGCAATTTTTGCGAACACCCCCGCACCTTGTGCGTGGGGGCTGAAGCCGAAGACTGCAATCTTTCAGGTTATACAAGTGTATACGTAAATGGCCGCATAGGAGAAGTTTTATTACTTGGGACGCACAAGTATAAAAAGCAGTTATATCATAATCATCATTTTACAAGCTAAAACGTTCATTTGAACGTGACATTTTTTGAGCACTGCGACTCTATTACACGAGCGCCACGCATAACTTCCCCGAAATAGTGCTCGGCGGGGAGCCGGTCTTCATCCGAGCCCTGGGCGGCAACAACGGTGGCATCCATCTCTGTCCAATGCGCCTTTACGCGGGCAAGTGGCATCCGCGCGCCCTCGATGCAGGCCGACCGCTTCATCTCCTTGATATGCGGCGCCGCTCCAAGGAATTGCTGCAGTAAGCCGAAGTAGCTCGTCGCCTTGGGCCTCTCTGGCCAGACATGAGCCACGATGTCAGTCATGGCAAGTCTGGACAACCTATTTAGCTCGGCCCATTCGGCCAACCGGTCGGTCAACGGAAGTGAGTGATCCGGACTATGGAATTGAGACCAAAATAGCTCTTCCGTCTTGTGATCCTTCTGGCTCCGGAAGTGCTCAACGGCATCAGCCGCACTTGCCGCTAAGTCCATATACGGATCCTCCGGACTCCACAGCAGATCAAATTGAGCATACTTTTGATCCATAAACCGGCGACGCAGCAGATAAGGCTTGCCAGCCACGATATCTCCGGCCTGGCGCAGCTCCTCCCTCATGGCCCGCATTGTAGAGCGGGCATCCTTGGCCTCGGCGGTGGCCTTCTTCAGGTCTTCCCGCTCCGATAAGCGCTCGTTTTCAAGAGCCTCATTGCGGTCGGCAGCATCTTTCACTTTTACGGCCAATTCGGCCACCTCTTCCCTGCTTAGGCAGTGAGCAGCCTTTTCGGCTTTCAACTCCTCGGCCGCCCTCGAGGCAGCCGCGTCACTCCTTCGGGCTTACTCCTTAGCTTGAGCAAGTTCGGCCCGAAGGCTCTCCACAGCAGCAGCACCGTCCGTATAACAGCATATAATTTATCAGAGGAGGGCTTTGACCCCGTTAATAAAGCGACTGTGGAGAACTCATTTACCTTGCGACTCGTCAAGTCGCCGGTTGACAAGTGCGATGTCCGCATCCGCCGCGTCAAGTTGCCGCATTAACTCGGCAACCCCACTAGTCCGGCTAGCCCTCGGACTATCCGCCACCTGCATAGGAACGGCGACATTCATTACTTGCGATTTCGATCCTCGGCACGCTGTCGTCTTCGACAACCTACCGAGTCTCAGGGGCTACTATCTATACAGAGCACACTTTTATGTGCAAAACTGTCAAAAATAGAAGATGCGTCATTTTCGCGTACCTCAAATCCCGCCAGCAAACTCATAGCGGCGTTACGCAATCCGCTCTCGGCGGACAAAATCCTTCCAATCACCATGTGCACTAGCGCACGATGATCTTCTGAGATGGACGCCCTCTAAAGCAGATTCTTCAGTCCTCCCGGCCAGATACTAGTGGGCGCCGAACTCTCCGGCCCCTC
The DNA here is from genome assembly GCA_963921465.1 of Triticum timopheevii. Taxonomy (NCBI): domain Eukaryota; kingdom Viridiplantae; phylum Streptophyta; class Magnoliopsida; order Poales; family Poaceae; genus Triticum; species Triticum timopheevii. Next base: position 555,125,512 of record OY997264.1, on the reverse strand, counting down.
CGGACTTGGGGATACCCTCCGTGACGATACTTCAGGCTCGTCTGCCATATCTGATGGCGCAGCAGACGGGGGCGTTTCGCTCTCCATAATCTCCAGAAGAAGGTCCCCCGAAGACGAACTCATCTGCGAAGGCTGCAAATCCGAACTGCAAAATAAAAATTTCGGTCACCCACAGAAGCATAAATGGAGGTACTTTCTTACTGATGAAATTCCCTTTTCATACTCACGGCTCGCTGGAGGGCTGATCCTTTAGCGATGGTTGTGCGTCCGGATTCTCCCTGGACGCCGGATCCCCCGGGGAAGTTCTCTTCCCCCGTTTAGGGGCTTTGGCCTCCGGATCCTCGGAGGCGGTCCTCTTCTCCCCCTGGAAGGAGGGGTTCTTGATTCCCCCCTCTTCAGACGCCCCTTTGGGCGAAATATTAGCTCCTCTATTTTCCCCATCGCTCCCTTCTGTGGGCACGACCTCCAACATTCTGACCAGCACGGGCTCCAGTGCGGTCTCTGGGAGGGGGGCCGGACACCTTATCAGCCTTGATCGCGCCACCCACTCCTGTGAAGAGTAATGCATCAGGAGGCGAACTCTAGAAAGGCAGATAAACAGAATGTCTGGACTCTGAGCTATTTACCTGAGTATCCAGGCGATTGCGGCTTAGGCCTGCGTCCTCAGCTAATTCCGGACACGCCACCTGCGGTCCGAAGAACAACTTGTACATCTCCACGGGTGTTGCACCCATGAAGTGTTGGAGAATCCGAGGTCCCTCCGGGTTGAACTCCCATAAACGGAGAGGACGGCGTTTGCAGGGCAGAAGATGCCTGATTATCATAACCTGCATCACCACGACCAGATTGATCTCCCTCGCTTGGAGGTCTCGAATCCGGCCCTGCAGTGAGGGCACGTCTTCGGACGGCCCCCAATTGAGCCCTTGGTTGACCCACGACATCAGTTGGCGTGGAGGTCCCGGGCGGAATGAAGGCGACGGCTTTTGCTTGCTGCCCCTCGGAGCGGTGATATAGAACCACTCCTGCTGCCACAGTCCGAGTTCCTCTTGGAAGGAACCCTCGGGCCACGGGGCATCGGCCTTTTTGCTTATGGCCGCCCCGCCGCACTCCGCTTGACGCCCCCCGATCATCTTTGGCTTCACATTGAAGGTCTTCAGCCACAGGCCGAAGTGGGGAGTGACGCGGAGGAAGGCTTCGTAGACGATAATGAATGCGGAGATATGGAGGATGGACTCTGGAGCCAAATCGTGAAAATCCAGCCCATAGTAGAACATGAGCCCTCTCACGAAGGGGTCCGTCGGGAAGCCTAAACCCCGACGGAGGTGGGATACGAAGACGACATATTCGCTGGGCTCGGGGGCGGGCACGGCCTGCCCTTGGGCAGGCAACTTGAGCGAAATCTCGTAGGTCAGGTACTTGGCCTCACGTAACTTCAATATGTCCTCCTCCGTGACGGAGGAGGGCATCCACCGGCCCTGGAGGTCGGAGCCGGACATGGTTGAGGATCCGAAGCGCTTGAATCTGAGGCTCTGGGTGTTGGAACTGGGAGCGAGGAGGAGATTCGATGCGAGATTGAAGAACAGGAACGAGCCTTGGTCCTCTTATAAAGGGGAAAAATACCAAGAGCCGTCTCCGTGACCGTTTGGGATTCACCTTCGATAGAGGAGGCGTGGCAACAGAAACGGTTGGGTTACCCACGTACGTATTGATGAGAATCCCGGAATAAGGGGAACACGGTCTCTGCTTCGACAAGACGTGCCAAGGAAACCGCTTCGCTAAACGTGCTGAGGTGGTATAGTAAAAAACGATTCAAACAAAGGCTTGGTAGCGGTGTGATGTCACGCCGCATAATACGTCAGCAGATTGGACTGGTGTACATTTTATTCTCTCTACGGTGGAATGTGGAATTTATTTTGCAGAGCCGGACACTATCCTGGTGTTCATGATCTTCTCTGGATTATTCAAGGGAGGAACCCGCCTTGCAATGCCGAACATTATGCGCGTCGGACTTATCGTCATGGGAGCCTGGTTCAGGGGCTACTGAGGGAGTCCTGAACTAGGGGGTGTCCGGACAGCCGGACTATCATCGTCCGCCGGACTCCAAGACTACGAAGATACAAGATTGAAGACTCCGTCCCGTGTCCGGATGGGACTTTCCTTGGCGTGGAAGGCAAGCTTGGCGATACGGATATGTAGATCTCCTACCATTGTAACCGACTCTGTGTAACCCTAGCCTCCTCCGGTGTCTATATAAACCGGAGGGCATTAGTCCGTAGGAGACAACATACATTACAACAATCATACCATAGGCTAGCTTCTAGGGTTTAGCCTCCTTGATCTCGTGGTAGATCCACTCTTGTACTACCCATATCATCAATATTAATCAACCAGGACGTAGGGTTTTACCTCCATCGAGAGAGCCCGAACCTGGGTAAAACATCGTGTCCCTCGTCTCCTGTTACCATCCGCCTAGACGCACAGTTCGGGACCCCCTACCCGAGATCCGCCGGTTTTGACACCGACAATGCTCCTTCTTGATTTCTACCTCCGCGACTTTCAGCATCGCGAAGAGCTCGGGAATAGTCTTGTTCATCCCTTGCATATAATAGTTCATCACGAAGCTCTTGTAGCTTGGTGGCAGTGATTGGAGAATTCTATCAATGACACTATCATCAGGAAGATTAACTCCCAGTTGAATCAAGTGATTATTATACCCAGACATTTTGAGTATGTGTTCACTGACAGAACTATTCTCCTCCATCTTGCAGCTATAGAACTTATTGGAGACTTCATATCTCTCAATCCGGGCATTTGCTTGAAATATTAACTTCAACTCCTGGAACATCTCATATGCTCCATGACGTTCAAAAACTTCGTTGAAGGCCCGGTTCTAAGCCGTAAAGCATGGCACACTGAACTGTAGAGTAGTCATCAGCTTTGCTCTACCAGACGTTCAGTTGCATTAGCAGCAGGCCTGGCACCCAGCGGTGCTTCCAGGACGTAACTTTTCTGTTCAGCAATGAGGATAATCCTCAGGTTACGGACCCAGTCCGTGTAATTGCTACCATCATCTTTCAACTTTGCTTTCTCAAGGAACGCATTAAAATTCAACGGAACAACAGCACGAGCCATCTATCTACAAACAAACATAGACAAGCAAGATACTATCAGGTACTAAGTTCATGATAAATTTAAGTTCAATTAATCATATTACTTAAGAACTCCCACTTAGACAGACATCTCTCTAGTCATCTATGTGATCACATGATCCAAATCAACCAAACCATGTCCGATCATCACGTGAGATGGAGTAGTTTCAATGGTGAACATCGCTATGTTGATCATATCTACTATATGATTCACGCTCGACCTTTCGGTCTCCGTGTTCCGAGGCCATATCTGTATATGCTAGGCTCGTCAAGTATAACCTGAGTATTCCGCGTGCGCAACTGTTTTGCACCCGTTGTATTTGAACGTAGAGCCTATCACACCCGATCATCACGTGGTGTCTCAGCACGAAGAACTTTCATAATGGTGCATAATCAAGGAGAACACTTCTTGATAATTAGTGAGAGATCATCTTAAAATGCTACCGTCAATCAAAGCAAGATAAGATGCATAAAGGATAAACATCACATGCAATCAATATAAGTGATATGATATGGCCATCATCATCTTGTGCTTGTGATCTCCATCTTCGAAGCACCGTCATGATCACCATCATCACCGGCGTGACACCTTGATCTCCATCGTAGCATCGTTGTCGTTACGCCATCTATTGCTTCTACGACTATCGCTACTACTTAGTGATAAAGTAAAGCAATTACAGGGTGTTTGCATTTCATACAATAAAGCGACAACCATATGGCTCCTGCCAGTTGCCGATAACTTTGGTTACAAAACATGATCATCTCATACAATAAAATATAGCATCACGTATTGACCATATCACATCACAACATGCCCTGCAAAAACAAGTTAGACGTCCTCTACATTGTTGTTGCAAATTTTACGTGGCTGCTACGGGCTTAGCAAGAACCGTTCTTACCTACGCATCAAAAACCACAACGATAGTTCGTCAAGTTGGTGCTGTTTTAACCTTCGCAAGGACCGGGCGTAGCCACACTCGATTCAGCTAAAGTGAGAGAGACAGACACCCGCCAGTCACCTTTAAGCACGAGTGCTCGTAACGGTGAAACCAGTCTCGCGTAAGCGTACGCGTAATGTCGGTCCGGGCCGCTTCATCTCACAATACCGCCGAACCAAAGTATGACATGCTGGTAAGCAGTATGACTTGTATCGCCCACAACTCACTTGTGTTCTACTCGTGCATATAACATCAACGCATAAAACCTAGGCTCGGATGCCACTGTTGGGGAACGTAGTAATTTCAAAAAAATTCCTACGCACACGCAAGATCATGGTGATGATATAGCAATGAGAGGGGAGAGTGTTCGTCCACGTACCCTCGTAGACCGTAAGCGGAAGCGTTAGCACAACGCGGTTGATGTAGTCGTACGTCTTCATGATCCGACCGATCCAAGCACCGAACGTACGGGGCCTCCGAGTTCAGCACACGTTCAGCTCGATGACGTTCTCCGGCCCTCCGATCCAGCAAAGGCTACGGAGATTAGTTCCGTCAGCACGATGGCGTGGTGACGATGATGATATTCTACCGGCGCAGGGCTTCGCCTAAACTCCGCGACGATATGACCGAGGTGGAATATGGTGGAAGGGGGCACCGCACACGGCTAAGGAACGATCCGTAGATCAACTTGTGTGTCTTTGGGGTGCCCCCCCCCCCCCCCCGCCCCCGTATATAAAGGAGCCAGTGGGGAGGAGGCAGCCGGCCTAGAGGGCGGGCCAGGGGGGGAGTCCTACTCCCACCGGGAGTAGGACTCCCTCTTTCCAAGTAGGAGTAGGAGAAGGGGGGAAAGAGGAGGAATATGGGAAGGAAAGGGGGGGCGCCTCCCCCCTTCCCTTGTCCTATTCGGACTAGGAGGGGGAGGGGCGCGCGACCCCCTCCTGGCTCCTTCCCTCTTCTCCCTCGTAGCCCATGTAGGCCCATTAACCCCCCCGGGGGTTCCGGTAACCTCTTGGTACTCCGGTAAAATGCCGATTTCACCCGGAACTATTCCGATGTCCAAACATAGGCTTCCAATATATCAATCTTTATGTCTCGACCATTCCGAGACTCCTCATCATGTCCGTGATCACATCCGGGACTCTGAACAAACTTCGGTACATCAAAACTTATAAACTCATAATAAAACTGTCATCGAAACGTTAAGCGTGCGGACCCTTTGGGTTCGAGAACTATGTAGACATGAACTAAAACCATTCTCGGTCAATAACCAATAGCGGGACCTGGATGCCCATATTGGTTCCTACATATTCTACGAATATCTTTATCGGTCAAACCGCATAACAACATACGTTGTTCCCTTTGTCATCGGTATGTTACTTGCCCGAGATTTGATCGTCGGTATCCAATACCTAGTTCAATCTCGTTACCGGCAAGTCTCTTTACTCGTTCTGTAATACGTCATCTCATAACTAACTCATTAGTTATAATGCTTGCAAGGCTTAAGTGATGAGTATTACCGAGAGGGCCCAGAGATACCTCTCCGACAATCGGAGTGACAAAACCTAATCTCGAAATACGCCAACTCAACATGTACCTTCGGAGACACCTTTAGTACTCCTTTATAATCACCCAGTTACGTTGTGATGATTGGTAGTACCCAAAGTGTTCCTCCGGTAAACGGGAGTTGCATAATTCTCATAGTTACAGGAACATGTATAAGTCATGAAGAAAGCAATAGCAGAATACTAAACGATCATGTGCTAAGCTAACGGGATGGGTCATGTCAATCAAATCATTCTCCTAATGATGTGATCCCATTAATCAAATGACAACACATGTCTATGGTTAGGAAACATAACCATCTTTGATTAATGAGCTAGTCAAGTAGAGGCATACTAGTGACTATATGTTTGTCTATGTATTCACACATGTATCATGTTTCCGGTTAATACAATTCTAGCATGAATAATAAACATTTATCATGATATGAGGAAATAAATAATAACTTTATTATTGCCTCTAGGGCATATTTCCTTCAGGCGCCGCCCCCTCCCCTAGTCCAATTTGGCCTCCTTCCCAGGTGGGGGGCGCGCCACCCCTTGTGGGCTGGTGTGCCTCCCTCCGATGGCCCATATGGCCCATAACTTCCCCCAGGGGGTTCTGGTACCCCCCCGGTACTTCAATATGTACCCGATACACTTCGGAACACTTCCGGTGTCCGAATACTATCATCCAATATATAAATCTTTACCTCTTGACCATTTCGAGACTCCTCATCATGTATGTGATCTCATCCGGGACTCCGAACAACATTCGGTCACCAAATCACATAACTCATATAATACAAATCGTCATCGAACGTTAAGCATGCGGACCCTACGGGTTCGAGAACTATGTAGACATGACCGAGACACTTCTCCTGTCAATAACCAATAGCGGAACCTGGATGCTCATATTGGTTCCCACATATTCTACGAAGATATTTACCAGTCGAACCATTATGACAACATATGGTATTCCCTTTGTCATCGGTATGTTACTTGCCCGAGATACGATCGTTGATATCTTCATACCTAGTTCAATCTCGTTACCGGCATGTCTCTTTGCTCATTCCGTAATGCATCATCCCGCAAATAACTCATTAGTCACATTGCTTGCAAGGCTTCATATGATGTGCATTACCGAGAGGGCCCAGAGATACCTCTCAGATACTCGGAGTGACAAATCCTAATCTCGATCTATGCCAACCCAACAAACACCTTCGGAGATACCTGTAGAGCATCTTTATAATCACACAGTTACGTTGTGACATTTGATAGCACAAAAGGCATTCCTCCGGTATCCGGGAGTTGCATAATCTCATAGTCGAAGGAATATGCATTTGACATGAAGAAAGCAGTAGCAATAAAACTGAATGATCAATATGCTATGCTAACGGATGGGTCTTGTCCATCACATCATTCTCCTAATGATGTGATCCCATTCATCAAATGACAACAAACGTCTATGGTTAGGAAACTTTAACCATCTTTGATTAACGAGCTAGTCTAGTAGAGGCTTACTAGGGACACAGTGTTTTGTCTATGTATCCACACATGTATCAAGCTTTCGGTTAATACAATTCTAGCATGAATAATAAACATTTATCATGATATAAGGAAATATAAAATAACAACTTTATTATTGCCTCTAGGGCATATTTCCTTCAGCGAGCACCTGAGGAAGAAAGCCCTCCATCCAATGCCCCAAGGGAAGGAGTTAGGGATGGGGTTGGAGTTGCTGCTGGAGTTCATGGCGGTAGACAGGAGGAAGAGTGGGAGAGAAAGAAATGACTGAGTGAGATGGTGGGTAAGTAGTGACCGTGAGGATGGGCAAATAAAGGGGTTATGGATGATAGGTTTTAATGGCGGTCAACTTCGGAACTTTGTGCTCTTCATAATGCGCTCTCTTGATAATGCAGATCGACACAGACAACAAGGGCAAGGAGGTGGTGCCTCCCATGGATAAGGGCAAGGAGGTCGTGCGCCCATGGAGGTTGTGTCGACCACGCCTGAGGAGGTGGCCACTGATGAGGACGTTGTGTCGGACGAGCCCTCTAGCGGCAAGCGTCGTAACTACGACCACTACCATGAGGAGAGAGGTCCAACCCACTTCTGCAAGGTGATACTTGCCCCTCAGCTTGAGTGGATCCCGATGCCCCTGGACTTCACCAAACACTTCGCGGCGGCGCCGCAAGATTTCAAGCTCAGGACCAACACCGACTGCTCGTGGAGGGTGACTATCCGGCTGATGGACGACAGGGTGATCCTCGATCAGTGTTGGCCCCCCTTCGCCGTCATCCATCAGATCATGATCGGCTACATGGTGCCGTTCAAGCTGCTCACTCCCGACACACTCAAGGTCATCGTCTTCAACGACGAAGGCATTGAAATGGTAACCAAGTGCGGCAAGCATGATGACGCCTTTGTCGTCAACGTCTAGGACTGCCCTTCCTATGCTCCAGCCGGTTTAGTTTCTTATCGTATTGTTTTGCATTTGAATTGATATGTTTAAGTGTGGCACTTTATTTAAACTGCGGTTAGCTATGGTTTACAACTATCTTTTGCTGTGTATATGATTTTTTTTCTTCACGCCGTTGTGTGCTGGTAACCTCACCACTTTGACAAAGAGGGTACCAGACAACAGCCGTTGCATGGAACCAAATACCATGTAGTTGCTTGAGCCGAGCCAATGCAGGCAACCAAACGGTAAGCCAAAGTTGCTCCCCTAATGCAAGAGGCCTAGAGGCGGGCAACCAAACAATGTGCAGATGTCGATTTTTTGCATGTTTTCTCATCCAGGCTCCATTGAGCCAGGCTTGAGTTAGCCAGGCCCGACTCACAATGCTACCAAACACATCTTATAAGTACTCCCTGCATATATATAGGGCCTAATATGTTTCTAAGGCTATCTTTGACTATTGATAAGATTAATAATATATAAGATGTATAATGTAAAAATTATATCATTGGAAACTCCTTCCACGCACAAATTTGATGGTACACTTTGTGTAACTTATATGTCATATATCATTGCTCTAACATGTGGTTAAAATTAGAGCAAGTTTAACACACAACACAAAGCACGCCGCGAGCCACTGGCAGACTAGCTCGGCGATCAGATCCAGCAAAGTTTGCCGTCTGGGCAAGGGCGGCATGTGGTGGTGGCCGCTTTCATCGCGTCAAACACTAAGCTGCTGTCCGATCCCCACGGTTGGTGAAATGCCACCAAGTCTTTGCATGTTGGACTTGAAATCACGAACAGTTTTTTAAAATGTGAATATAATTTCAAAAATTCCAAACATTTTTTACAAAACACAAAATGAATTGAATTTGTGCCAAAAATAGAAAACAGGAACATTTTTTAGCTTCCGAACAATTTTAGAAATGTGCGAACATTTTTTAAACTTCACGAATCTTGTTGTGTTATAGTGGGCCGGCTCAAATTCTTGTCCGTGAGAGTAGCTGGTTACCGGCCGGGATTGTAGTATTCTCAGAGTGCCAAACAAGTCTAGGGTCCAAAATAGACCGGGATTACAAGTTTAGAGTGCCAATTTTCGGGATTCAAAATTCAAGGTTTGATTTAGTTTTCGTCTACAATTTCAAGGTTTATTTTGGACTTTTTTCCGTTAAGAATCATCTGAACCACCGTAAAAGTATAGCAGAGTTTCAAAAAAGTATAGCAGAGTTGTGCGTGGTTACATGTGATGTGCCGCCGAGGCGTGTGCACGTAGATGTGTATGCGTCGTTCAAGAGCATCGCGCAAAGCTAAGGTCAAGCTATTTTCCACAGGTTGTGGGCAAAGGAAGGGGCCGATGATGACGATGCAAGAGGCAGAGAGTGCCACCAAAAGCAACGCTCACTCCATTCCACGATATAGTGATTTTGTAAGAGAAATTCCATAATGTAAGCAGCGAGCCAACCGTGGTGGACCTGAACAATGACATCCTGTCACGGGCGCCATCTTTTCTCAGTTGTCGCAACGTATGGTCTTGACTCTTGACGTCCATTTCGACCTTATGCATTGACTCGCATGAACAATGCCGGTCTTCGCCGTGGCTGTGATGCAATATTTACAGCTGTTGCCACTTCCTTGCGAGTGACAATGATTGAAGATTGACATCTCTTCAGAGACTGCGCAATTGCGTAACAGCACACACAGATAGAAACTATTGAAAATGAAGTCAGGCACTTGGCAAGGTAAGGATTGTAAATTTGATTAGCAATCAAGTCAGACACTTGGTCTTCGCCTCTTCGGCAAGCAAGAGGCTGGCTTCCGAGTGTGGGTGGCTGGGCTGGGGACCTAGGCTGGGAGTGAAAAAACAAGAGCTAATACACAATTACACATGCATTACGACGGAAGAGGTATATCTTTGTTCAAGATCAAAAAAGAACACATAAATCTGAGGGCTTTTGCACAAAATCGCCATCGCCAGGAGACCACTAGAAAAGTCGACACTTTGAACAAAGCATAGCAACCACACCGTGCATTCGCTCCCGCGCACAACCGAGAGGAAGAGAGACATGCCGTGCGGAAGAGAGAGCAGATCAGCGGCGGTGGCTGGCGTGCCCGCACGGCGGCTCCGCCCGCTGGTGCTCATGCTCGTCCTCTTCTGCGTGATGCCCCGCGGCGCACTCTCACGGGGCCTGGCGCTGCCGCCACAGCCACCGCCGGTGGTGCGGAACATAACGTGCGACATCATCCCCTATCCATTTGGTGTCCGAGGCAAATCCCTCCCCGGCTTCGAGGTGGCGTGCGGGCAGAACAAGGAGGCCATGCTGAAGATCGACGAGCATAGCTATAAGATCGTCGATGTGTCGGTTGAAGGAGCCTTCGTCGTCGTCTTAGCCGGGCCCATCAGCCAAGTCTGCTACGACCGCAACGGTAAGCAGACGGAGACCATCGAAATCGATGGTATCAGCTTGGAGCGGACGCCGTTCTCCTTCTCCAAGCGCAATAAGCTGGTGGTCACTGGATGCAACTACAGGCTAGTTGCTAACTTCGGCAACTCGGAGCCTGTTAACAGCCCTTGGCTACCTACCACCTGCACCTCCTATTGCAACGGAAGCTCCAACGCCGTCGATTGCCTTCACGGGGTAGGCTGCTGCGAGGCCTACGTGCCGATGGATGCCGCTCGAGAGTTCGGCTATGAGTTCGACAAGATATCAGGGAATGTCACCGGTGACGAGGGCGGCACCTGCAGCGCTGCTTTCTTCCTCGACCAAGATGACCAAGTCTTCATGGGTGGTAGAGGGAATGCGCAGAAGCCGCTGAAAGACGTGCTGTTGCCGGCGGGCGACCACAGAATGATCTTGGATTGGGCAGTTGGGCGCGGCACATGTGACCAGGCCTCCAACTACAACTTGGCGCCGATGTACTGCAATAGTATGAGCGGATGCATTGATGCGTCCAGTGGAGCGGGTTATCTCTGCAAGTGCAACGCAGGGTTTGACGGGAATCCCTACATTGCAGATGGATGCCTAGGTAAATATTACTTCATCCACCAGAGAGATATCCATGACCTACAATATTGTAAGTACAATTTGCACCTGCAGTTTCATACGAAAGCACGCGACGCAATAGTCAGTCTTCACATAGGTCTTGTAATTAGCCTAGATAGATTAACAAACAGCTTCTTTTTCAGAAGAAAAAAAAAGAAGGCAACCACCCACATAGGTCTTGTAATTAGCCTAGATAGATTAACAAACAGCTTCTTTTTCAGAAGAAAAAAAAAGAAGGCAACTACCCTGTCTTCATCGCTTTATCTTTGTTAGCACAAACTGATGATGAGACTGAAATCTAGGCGAGAAAGATACAACACAATCAAAAAAACAAAGGTTGGTGTTTTTGGTTCTACCACATCCTAACGTTTCTCAAATTATCCTGTGCAACAGCCATCATCAGCAAAAGGCCAGGAAAAAAAACATGGGTTCCAGAAAGAACTATCAAGGATGAGACATCACGAGTATAAATTGGTTTCGTCACTCGCATAAATAGAACTAACTGGATATAAGTTACAAACCACTGGGTGAACTGCCTCTGTTCCTTTTTAGTTTTGAACATGGATGTGGTCTCCAATGTATTACCTTTGACAACTGACTTTTACTACCTCTGTCCCAAATTTGGGAAAGCGGAAGTAATAATTAATTATATGTTAGTCAGAATTATTTCAAAACGACATGTAAAGGAGAACAGAGAGTAATGAAATTAAAGTATTTCTGATGATACATCTACTTATAACATTCACACATGAATATCCAAATACTTTCGTGTATATTAGCTTAGTTGTAAAAGTTCTGTAAAGTTGATCGCATGCATCCTAAATCGACATGTAAAAGAGAACAGAGAGTGCCACCTATCCTTTACATGTTGTTTAGGACCATTGATAGATATGTCAAGGTTACAGTTGGTACCATCAGAAGATCTAACACTGACCATTTCTTTAAATGCAGGTTCCCCTATGCAACAACCACAAGGTATGATTAAAAATTTGCATTTTGCTAACGAGTGGCACAACAGGACTAAATTATTAGTGCCATTGACGATTTATGGATGTATATTAGGTTTGAATGTCTGCACTCATCCTGAAAAGAACCCCTGCGCGTACCCAGAGTACTGCAGTGATGAGCAAGGGGTAGTTGAGTGTGATTGTCCTCCCGGCATGAGTGGCAATGGCTGGAAAAGGGGAAGTGGGTGTCAGAAGCACTTTCCCACGGATGCTGCTTTGGGTAACTTACTCACACCTGGCATTACCAATTTTGAGTATTATCTTTTGTTTTGACTTCATTTTTATTCTATTGAGGCAATTCAGATAAAGAGGTTCTGCAATGGTGCCATGGTGGTGTGCTGCTGTAGTACACTGTTTATATGTAATATGATTCATAACAGAGTTCAGTACCTGACCCAAGAAAAAGGGTTAAAATATGTTCTTCTTTTTTTTTGGGGGGGGGGGGGGGGGGAGCTCACAGGCAGATACACAAACACTAGCTGCAAATTTTTGTGATAAATTTTGCAATTTAAAGCTCTAAAAGGATAATCTTGGTGTACGCAAAATTATTGTTTAGCACCTCGTCCTTACATTTTTACCGCAGAGCACAAAATGATAATTTCACCAAATTCACATGTGCTTAGAGTGTTCACACATCTACATGGTATTTCTCTAAAAAAACACTTACAAACACACCTTTTTCTAATAAAGTGTGTAGGGGCAACCGAGCTCCAAAAATCTGTGTCCCTATACAGCTCTTATGATGGCTCATATGAATGGCCAATGAACTACAGGCATAGAATATTTTGCAAGTTTACATAGTGTTTATGACTATAAGAGAAGATTACCTGGATCAAACGCATCTTCCCTAATGGCTAGTGTTAAGGGGATTTGGCAGCTTATGCATGTCCTAAAGATTATGTCAATATACTATCTGCATGGGAGTAATCAAAAGTAACTTGATAGCTATCAGCATTTCTTACTAAAATGTTAGTTCCACATGCGTTAAATGAAGAACGAAGACTTACTTTTCCATCCAATATTTGCAGGTGTTGGTCTTGCACTTTTAGTTACAACATCTAGCGCAGCTCTGTGCTACTACTGGGGCATGAAGAGAAGACAGGTGAGAAGAAAGAGAGCTGAGTTATTCCGTAAGAATGGAGGCTTGCTGTTGCAGCAGAGATTTACGGCAATCACATCTCAAGGTAAGGACTCGTCAGCAAAGATATTCAGTGCGGAAGAGCTCAAGACTGCAACTAACAACTATAATGAGACTCGAATCCTTGGCCGAGGTGCATATGGCACAGTGTACAAGGGTGTTCTTCCAGATGAGACTGTGGTTGCTGTAAAGAAGTCTAGAGTGTTCGATGAGAGCCAGGTGGAGCAATTTGTCAATGAGATTACCATCTTATCACAGACCAATCACCCCAATGTTGTCAAGCTTCTGGGATGTTGCCTAGAGACCGAGGTGCCTTTGTTGGTGTATGAGTTCATACCCAATGGAACACTCTTCCAGCATATCCAAAACAGAAGTCCACCTCGCTCCTTAACATGGGAGGATACCTTAAGGATAGCTGCACAAATAGCAGAAGCACTTGCCTATCTGCATTCCACATCTTCTATACCAATTATTCACAGGGATATAAAATCAAGCAACATACTGTTGGATGAGAAATTTGTGGCTAAAATATCAGACTTTGGTGCATCAAGATCAGTTCCATTTGACCAAACTCATGTAACCACCCTTATTCAAGGTACAATAGGGTATCTCGATCCTGAATATTTCCAAAGCGGCCAGCTCACAGAGAAGAGTGATGTCTACAGTTTTGGAGTAGTTCTTGCAGAACTATTGACAAGGCAGAAGCCTATTTCTGTAGGCAGGCCAGAAGAATCATGCAACTTAGCCATGCATATGGTGATTGTAGTCAATGAAGGGCGCCTACTTAAGGAGATAGAGCCACACATTTTGGAAGAAGCAGGTGAAGAGCAACTCTATGCAGTTGCGCAGCTCTCTGTGAGATGCTTAAGTATGAATGGACAAGAACGACCCATTATGAAGGAGGTTGCATCAGTTTTAGAGGAGCTAAGAAGGTCATTCATCAAGGAACAAATTATGAGAAAAACAAATGAACCATATAATGAACAAGGGAACCTTCTACGTGAAGCAAGCTCAACTTCCAGCCTGCACCGTTCAGAAGGAAGTACACAGTTGAGCATGGAGGCTGAAATGAAAGTTTCTTGTCAGAGTCCAAGATAACCCTTCTCATAGTAATTTAATGTCAGTTGACATCTCAAGACAATGTGTAATATAGTTACGGAGAATTGCATAAAATAGCTCAGAGTAATCACTATTTACTTATTCTTGATATCCCACAAATCACCCCAAATTCTTGATATCACAACTGTGGGTTCATATCCAATTTTACTTCCGATATTTACACCAAGTGGATATGATATCACATTTGTTCCTAATTTTCATCTAAATCAAGCACTAAAAAACCGTCTCGACTGACTGAGATCGAGATGTATGCAAAACCAGGGGAATGCGGAGTGCCTGTGAAAACCTAGTCACATGCGCCTAATTGGCCCCTCAGTATTAGATTATGCAGCTAGTCCATGGTTCACAAGAATAAGGTACTATGGTGATTTCAACTCAATGCATTGGGTTGCGCCATTCCAAGTCCTATTAGCACTTGAGGCCTGGCTTAATGGACATTCTACACACAACCAGTGAGTGTAGTGTATACTTATATCGGTCATTGTCACACATAGAGATCACTGATCATGGATTCATGGGTATAATTTTACCACAAAGCATAATCCACCTACATCTTACTAGATGAAAGTATGCAGGATGTGGGTTCTAATACACTTCTTTTCCCTAAGTAAGTGGCTGGATCAGCCTAGTAGAACATTTACTACTACTTTGGTACAAGCGACTCACCCTGGCTGGCCTCTTGCATTCCACCGCGGAAGAAGCCAATATCAGTTCCAATATACAGAGATAAAGATTAGCCACTTACCTCGCCGCCATGGCGCCAGGCACTGGGGCTCCGGCGCGGCTCCGACCCTAGCCTCCCCGAGCAAGCTCCAGCCTCATCACCGCCCACACCTCGGGGCTACAATTCCTGCCAGGGCCTCGGCCCGCGAGGGCACGGTGAGACGACCTCCCACGATAGCGGTCGAGGGTCGAGGGCTCGGCGAAGCCGGTGCCGAGGAGGGACGGCGCGCGGGGGCCACTGGGGGTGGGAGAGGGGCATTGCGGCTGACGGGAGGGCCCCGCGGCTGAGGCGACCATGGGGGGAATGTGGCCCGCCGTGCCATTGCGACAGAGGAGGAGATTTTGTTTTTCTTTTTGAGACTAGGAGGAGTTTTTTTTTTTGGAGAAATACAAGGAAGAAGGAAAAAAAATTAGGGTTAAACAAAGCTTTATCACTCATAGTTTACATGGTGTGCGATAAAAAACGGATCATGGAGTTCGGACAACTAAACATGTCGCCCCTGATCCAACAAATGTGAAAGATTGGCTAACCTATCTGCATCTGTGTTCGAGGCTTTACCTTCAAAAATAAATTTACAACTGAAAGTTAAAGATTTAAGCTTGATCTTGCTAATAATAGCTTCGTACGCTCCATGGCTTCCTTTGTCAATGTCGTTGTCGGGGGTGTCGTGCGACATATGCTAAATGATGGCTTATTATGGAGGGGGCTAATAAGACGTTGTCGGTGCCAGGAAACGGGATAAGGCGAAGACATGCACGCTGGCGAATCTTACCCAGGTTTGGGGCTCTCCTTGGAGATAACACCCCCAGTCCTGCTCTGCGGGGTTTCCGCATGATCACTCAAGCAACAATGGTGGCTACAAGCTTGCTCCTTGAGTTGTTTCTCCAGAGGAGGAAGAAGAACAAGGCTAGCCCTAGCTCCCTCTCTCTATATGTGTGTGTAGATGAACTAAAGTCTGAACGAGGCGGAATCCTTTGCATGGGTGCCCTAGGGGATTTATATAGGCCTACTCCCCAGGTGTATAAAGGTAATCTGGCCAGGTGTGGGACCCGACTGTCAGTGTCTCTGGTCGCCGGCTTCTCCGCTGGCTGATGGGGCCCGCCGTCTGGTGGGTCCCTCCGGCTGTCTCGTACTTGGCTGACAGGCCGCTCCCGCCGCTTGCGGGTCTTGCCTGCTGCTCAGCACTGTAGTCGTGCTGCTAATAATGTATGCTTTGTCGGGGTAGGCATGGCTACAGTACCGCCGCCTGGCTAGCCATTCCCCGTCTCTTCTGGTTAATGGCGCACAAACTCCAAGGAGGGGGGAGGGCCGCCTGGTCATCAGCCGGCTCCTCTTGAGCCGCCTGGCTAGGGGTGGCCGCTCTCTAACTTCTCGCGGTCAGGTGGGGCCCGCCGCCTGCGGGCCGTACCGACAGCCCGTCGTGGGAGCATGGCTTCCTCTAACAGGGGTGATGTCACGGGCAGCGTGGCAACAGTGCCGCGCCGGACGGGAGATCTTCGTCTGGTACGACGCACTGTGGCCACACCTGGCCCTAGATTTGGGGGTGGCAAGGCATATTGTAGCTAGCCACGCCCTGCCTCATTGTATTTATGTGGACGCAGACTTTGAGGGCGCCTAGGGCCGCCTGCTAGGAGCCGGCCCACCTCGTGGCTGCCTGCTGGGCTTTGCCGTCTCCTGGTAGCCGGCCGCTTGGACCAGCCGGCCACGAGGAGGCGGCGCTTGGCTCTTTGAATCTCGAGGGACCAGCCGGCCCCGATGTCTTGAAGCGTCACGGGGGGGGCCGATGAGGCTACCCATGGCCAATTACTCCGACAGTAGTCCCGAAGCTGATGGGGCTCCGTGGCTGAAGAAAGGAAGGAGCCTCGGCAGCTTCCTACTCCGAGTGCTTCATTTGATCTTGCTCCATCCATCTTCCGGCGTACCGACTGTCAGGAGTCAGATACGACCAGGTAGGCCGTCTGGTGGTTTTTGAAACGTCGTGGCGGGAGCTGGGTGACGCGCTAGCCTGGCGTCAGTCTTGCCGCCTGCCAGCTGCATGCCACGTGTCGCTAGCCGGACAGGCCGCCTGCCAGCCCACGCGCGCGATGGGGCATCGCCGCAGGCCGGGGCCCACCACTACCGAGCCTCGACACGCGCGCGGATCCGCTGTGGCCGAGGCAAACGGTTGGGATTCCGTGGCGTGATTACTCCATGCCGTTACCGCGCAATTAATGCGGGGTCGTGGGGTCATGGGCACAATTAATCCCACGATCCCCATGCCTCGTCCCCTCGGCTTCGCAGCCCAGGGCTATAAGCAGGGGGAGGAGGGGGCGGCATTAGCACGCGCGTCCTCCTTTCTCTCTGCCTTGCTCTTCCTCTTCTTTCTTTCCGCTGCCGCTGCACTCCCGCATTTCGTCGAAGTACTGCCGCGACCCATCGTCACCGGACCCAGCCTCTTCGCCGCACCGTCGCCTTGTCGAGCTTGAGCTTCCATGGCGCGTGGGCGGTCCGCTGACTGGGACGGCTCGGTCGTCATCGAGGACCACCTCACCTACCTCCGCAACACACGGCGGCTGCCAGGCGAGGGCTACGTCTAGATGCACGTCCCGCCCGCGAGGAAGATCTCGCCATCGTTGGAGGAGGGCAAGCGCGTCATCTTTCGCTCACATTTTCTCCGAGGCTTCGGCCTGCCGGCGAGTGGCTTCCTCCGCTCTTTCCTCCAATTCTACAAACTCCAACCGCACCACCTCACACCAAACATGGTGGTGCTGCTGTCGGCCTTCGTCACGCTGTGGGAAGGCTACCTCAGCACTCTCCCCACTCTCGACTTGTGGGGAGAGTTCTTCTACACCAAGCTCGGCACCTCTGCCAAGGACGAGGCGGCTCATTGCAGAGCTTTCGTCGCGGTGCGGCGCCCGGGAGTCGGGACCCGTCTGCCGGCTCCAGGTAATTACGGACTTGGAGGGCCTCAAAGCCTCCGACTTGTTGACCGCCTTCGTGGAGCGCCGGGTTCTCCCTCTCCAAGGCCGGCCTCATCTGATTAGTCAGATGAGTGGGCACCAAGACCCGTGCCAGCTGTCCACCCGGCAGATGCCAACCCCGGAGATGGCCCGGATGGTGAACGAGATATCGAACTGCAAGCTCTCGGAGTCGGAGTGGCAGTTCGGCAAACGGCCGTATTCCCGTGTCCGCCGGCCGCCTGCGGTAAGTTTATGAATTCTCTCTTCTTTTCTTGGTCTTTCTTCTTCTGCCGACTTCTGCTTTGCCGACTGATCAGCCGGTCAAGTCGCAGCTCCTCACGACCCAGCCAGCCACCGATGTCCTGGTGCAGGGCCAGGAGTTCACGCCGGACCGAGCGGTGAGTGATGTGGACGACCCCGACTTGGGGGCGGCCGCCTTGGAAGACGACGTCATAGGTGGTGGCGACGGGGAAAGCGGCTCCGGTGGAGGAGGCGGCCTCGAGACGTGGCCAGACGATGACGAGGAGGAGGCCGAGCTGCGTCGCCCGCCGGCCGCCAATAGGGCAGGGGCGTATTCTTCAGCGGCGCTGACTGCACCAGGCGGCGCGCCTAAGCGCCGAGCCGCCTCGCAGCTGCAAGGCGTCCGGTCAAAGAAGCCCAAAGGCATGGCCGCAACAACCAAGCGGGAGGAGGCCGTCGTGAAGGCGGCCCGGTTCCGGAGGGCCCCGAAGCAGCCACCGACGGTTTCTGTGTAAGTGTTTATCTTCCCTTTGTCCTTTTCGTAAAACTTCTTCTGAATTCTTCTTGTCTTGAATGAGTAGAGCCCCGCTCTCTCTTGAGCGGTCGACCTCTCCATCTATCATCGGGGGAATAGGGGGCTCCCCCGACACCCGCCGCGTGGACCCGCGCGCGGAGCTCCAGGCGGCGACGGAGCAGAACACACGGGAGGCGCGTGAGGAGAAGGAGTGGGCGGAGCAGGTAGAGGCGGACACAACCAAGGCTCAGGCCGACGCCGCGGCCAAGGCCCGGAAGGAGGAGGCGACCAAGGCCCAGGCAGATGCGGCCGCCAAGGCACAAACAGGAGGGGGCCGTGGGTAACCAGGCTCCACGGCTGGTCATCCCGCTGCGCTACATGCCGCCGGTGCCGGAGGTCTTGGCACCGACTGAAGGGGTCGGTGACGACCAGCCGGTCATGGAGAGGGAGGCAGGCGACGCCGTCTTCCAGAGGACGGAGGTGTCCCAGCAGGCGGCGGCTGCCGCGGTTTAGGGTAGTCAGCCTGATGCGCCGCCGGCGTCTCCAAGCGGCGGCGAGCTGGTGGTGGGCGCGGCTGATGTCTATTACACAACCTTCTTCTTGTAGACATTGTTGGGCCTCCAAGTGCAGAGGTTTTTAGGACAGTAGCAAATTTCCCTCAAGTGGATGACCTAAGGTTTATCAATCCGTGGGAGACGTAGGATGAAGATGGTCTCTCTCAAGCAACCTTGCAACCAAATAACAAAGAGTCTCTTGTGTCCCCAACACACCCAATACAATGGTAAGTTCTATAGGTGCACTAGTTCGGCGAAGAGATGGTGCTAAAAGTGCAATATGGATGGTAGATATAGGTTTTTGTAACCTGAAAATATAAAAACAGCAAGGTAACTAATGATAAAAGTGAGCGTAAACGGTATTGCAATGGTAGTAAACAAGGCCTAGGGTTAATACTTTCACTAGTGCAAGTTCTCTCAACAATAATAACATAACTGGATCATATAACTATCTCTCAACATGCAACAAAGAGTCACTCCAAAGTCACTAATAGCAGAGAACAAATGTAGAGATTATGGTAGGGTACGAAATCACCTCAAAGTTATCCTTTCTACTCAATCTATTCAAGAGTCCGTAGTAAAATAACACGAAGCTATTCTTTCTGTTCGATCTATCATAGAGTTCATACTAGAATAACACCTTAAGACACAAATCAACCAAAAACCTAATGTCACCTAGATACTCCAATGTCACCCCAAGTATCCGTGGGCATAATTATACGATATGCATCACACAATCTCAGATTCATCTATTCAACCAACACAAAGTACTTCAAAGAGTGCCCCAAAGTTTCTACCGAAGAGTCAATACGAAAACGTGTGCCAACCCCTATGAATAAGTTCACTGAACCCGCAAGTTGATCACCAAAACATACATCAAGTAGATCACGTGAATATCCCATTGTCACCACAGATAAGCACGTCAAGACATACATCAAGTGTTCTCAAATCCTTAAAGACTCAATCCGATAAGATAACTTCAAAGGGAAAACTCAATCCATTACAAGAGAGTAGAGGGGGAGAAACATCATAAGATCCAACTATAATAGCAAAGCTCGCGATACATCAAGATCGTGCAAAATCAAGAACACGGGAGAGAGAGAGAGAGAGAGAGAGAGATCATACACATAGCTACTGGTACATACACTCAACCCCGAGGGTGAACTACTCCCTCCTCGTCATGGAGAGCGTCTGGATGATGAAGATGGCCACCGGTGATGGATTCCCCCTCCGGCAGGGTGCCGGAGTGGGCTCCCGAGAGGTTTTTGGTGGCTATAGAGGCTTGCGGCGGCGGAACTCCCGATCTATTGTTGTCTCTGATGTTTTTAGGGTATATGGACATATATAGGCGAAAGAAGTCGGTTAGGAGAGCCACGAGGGGCCCACGAGGGTGGGGGGTGCGCCCAGGGGGAGGGCATGCCTCCCTGCCTCGTGGCCACCTCAAAGCTTCCCTTACGTGCACTCCAAGTCCCCTGGATTGCTTACATTCCAAAAATAATTTTCCCGAAGGTTTCATTCCGTTTGGACTCCGTTTGATATTCCTTTTCTTCGAAACACTGAAATAGGCAAGAAAACAACAATTTGGGTTGGGCCTCCAGTTAATAGGTTAGTCCCAAAAATGATATAAAAGTGTATAGTAAAGCCCATAAACATCCAAAACAGGTAATATAACAGCATGGAACAATCAAAAATTATAGATACGTTGGAGACGTATCAAGCATCCCCAAGCTTAATTCCTACTCGTCCTCGAGTAGGTAAATGATAAAAACAGAATTTTTGATGTGGAATGCTACCTAACATAATTCTCAATGTAATTTTCTTTATTGTGGCATGAATGTTCAGATCCAAATGATTCAAGACAAAAGTTCATATTGACATAAGAAATAGTAATACTTCAAGCATACTAATAAAACAATCATGTCTTCTCAAAATAGCATGGCTAAAGAAAGTTATCCCTACAAAATCATATAGTCTGGGTGTTGCTCTATCTTCATCACACAAAGTATTTAATCATGCACAACCCCGTTGACAAGCCAAGCAATTGTTTCATACTTTAGTAATCTCAAACTTTTTCAACTTTCACGCAATACATGAGCGTGAGCCATGGACATAACACTATATGTGGAATAGAATGGTGGTTGTGGAGAAGACAAAAAGGGAGAAGATAGTCTCACATCAACTAGGCGTATCAATGGGCTATGGAGATGCCCATTAATAGATATCGATGTGACTGAGTAGGGATTGCCATGCAACGGATGCACTAGAGCTATAAGTGTATGAAAGCTCAAAAATAAACTAAGTGGGTGTGCATCCAACTTGCTTGCTCACGAAGACCTAGGGCATTTTGAGGAAGCCCATCATTGGAATGTACAAGCCAAGTTCTATAATGTAAAATTCCCACTAGTATATGAAAGTGACAACATAGGAGACTCTCTATCATGAAGATCATGGTGCTACTTTGAAGCACAAGTGTGGTAAAAGGATAGTAGCATTGTCCCTTCTCTCTTTTTCTCTCATTTTTTTATTTTTTATTTGGCCTTTCTCTTTTTTTATTTGGCCTTTCTCTTTTTTTGTAAAGTCCGAAGTCTCATCCCGACTTGTGGGGGAATCATAGTCTCCATCATCCTTTCCTCACTTGGGACAATGCTCTAATAATGAAGATCATCACACTTTTATTTACTTACAACTCAAGATTACAACTCGATACTTAGAACAAGATATGACTCTATATGAATGCCTCCGGCGGTGTACCGGGATATGCAATGAATCAAGAGCGACATGTATGGAAGAATTATGAAGGTGGCTTTGCCACAAATACGATGTCAACTACATTATCATGCAAAGAGCAATATGACAATGATGAGGCGTGTCATAATAAACTGAACGGTGGAAAGTTGCATGGCAATATATCTCGGAATGGCTATCGAAATGCCATAATAGGTATGTATGGTGGCTTTTTTGAGGAAGGTATATGGTGGGTGTATGGTACCGGCGAAAGTTGCGCGGCACAAGAGAGGCTAGCAATGGTGGAAGGGTGAGAGTGCGTATAATCCATGGACTCAACATTAGTCATAAAGAACTCATATACTTATTGCAAAAATCTACAAGTCATTGAATCAAAGTACTACGCGCATGCTCCTAGGGGGGTAGACTGGTAGGAAAAGACCATCGCTCGTCCCCGACCGCCACTCATAAGGAAGACAATCAATAAATAAATCATGCTCCAACTTCATCACAAAGCGGTTCACCATATGTGCATGCTACGGGAATCACAAACTTCAACACAAGTATTCCTCAAATTCATAATTACCCCACTAGCATGACTCTAATATCACCATCCTCATACCTCAAAACAATTATAAAGCATCAAATTGATCATAGCATCCAATTCACTTTCTATGATAGTTTTTATTATACCCAACTTGGATGCCCATCATTCTAGGACCAATTTTTATAACCATAGCAAATACCATGCTGTTCTAAAAGACTCTCAAAATAATATAAGTGAAGCATGATAGATCACCTATTTCTACAAAACAAAACCATCGTCGTGCTCTAAAAGGATATAAGTGAAGCACTAGAGCAAAAGACAAATTATCCCAAAAGATATAAGTGAAGATCAATGAGTAGTCGAATAATTATGCAACTATGTGAAGACTCGCTAACATTTAAGAATATGAGATCTTAGTATTTTATTCAAACAGCAAGCAAAACAAAAAAAACAAAATGACGCTCCAAGCAAAACACATATCATGTGGTGAATAAAAATATAGCTCCAAGTAAAGTTACCGATAAACGAAGACGAAAGAGGGGATGCCTTCCGGGGCATCCCCAAGCTTAGGCTCTTGGTTGTCCTTGAATATTACCTTGGGGTGCCTTAGGCATCCCCAAGCTTAGGCTCTTGCCACTCCTTATTCCATAGTCCATCGAATCTTTACCCAAAACTTGAAAACTTCACAACACAAAACTCAACAGAAACTTGTAAGCTCCGTTAGTATAAGAAAATAAATCAACACTTTTGGTACTGTTATGAACTCATTCTAAATTCATATTGGTGTAATATCTACTGTATTCCAACTTCTCTATGGTTCATACCCTCCGATACTACTCATAGATTCATCAAAATAAGCAAACAACACATAGAAAACAGAATCTGTCAAAAACAGAACAGTCTGTAGTAATCTGTATCATTCGTGTACTTCTGTAACTACAAAAATCCTACCAAATTAGGAAACCCTGAGTAACTTGTGTATCAATCCATAGAAAAAATAATCAGAGCAAAATAACGTTTCTTTGAATTATCAAAACTAATTTACTTGGTGCAAAAGTTTCTGATTTTCAGCAGGATCAACACAACTATCACCGTAAGCTATCCTAAAAGTCTTACTTGGCACTTTATTGAAACAAAATCTATAAAACATGATAACTACAGTAGAATAATCATGTGTACACACAAAAACATTAAGGTTAAATATTGGGTTGTCTCCCAACAAGCGCTTTTCTTTAATGCATTTCTAGCTAGGCATGATGATGACAATGATGCTCGCATAAAAGATAAGGATTGAAACATAAAGAGAGCATCATGAAGCATATTACTAGCATATTTAAGCCTAACCCACTTCCTATGCATAGGAATTTTGTGAGCAAACAATTTATGGGAACAATAATCAACTAGCATAGGAAGGCAAAACAAGCATAACTTCAAGATTTTAAGCTCATAGAGAGGAAACTTGACATTATTGCAATTCCTACAAGCATATGTTCCTCCCTCATAATAATTTTCAGAAGCATCATGAATGAATTCAACAATATAACCAGCACCTAAAGCATTCTTTTCATGATCTACTTGCATAGAAAACTTACTACTCTCCACATAAGCAAAAAATTTCTCATTCGGAATAGTGGGAATATCATAAGAGACTTGAATACTATAAATTGTTTCCATATTAAAAGAGTAATGCTCAGAAAAAGGGTAATCATAGTCATGACAAGTTTTATAAATATAATCATCACTAATTTTTATGGCATAAGTTTCATCACAATAATCATCATAACTAGCAACTTTGTTCTCATCATAATCGATTGAAACCTCTTCCAAGATAGTGGAATCATCACTAAATAAAGTCATGACCTCTCCAAATCCACTTTCATATTCATCACAATAAGATTCAACATCCTCCAAAATAGTGGGATCACTACTTCCTAAAGTTGACACTCTTCCAAACCCACTTTCATCAATATAATCATCATAAGTAGGAGGCATGCTATCATCATAACAAATTTGCATATCAAAACTTGGGAGGCTAAAAATATCATCTTCATTAAACATAGCATCCCCAAGCTTGGGACAAACATTAATTGCAGCAAATATATTCTCAAATATGTCATCCTCATCAAACATAGCTTCCCCAAGCTTGGGCCTTTTCATATCATAGGCATAATCATTCTCATCATTAATAGTATGGATAGCACCAATAGTATAGCAATTATCATCATCACAATGAGTAGTAGGAGCAACATCATTTGAGGGAGATACCTTTCTACCTTTGCTTCTCCATCTTTTATTTTTCTTCTTCACATTATGTGTGGGTTCAACCTTCTTCTCTGAGCTCCTTATTGATGAGATTGGTTGAATAGAAAGCTCCTCCTCGTTTCCTGATTCATCATAAGAAATAATAGGAGGATATTGGGAAGTCTCTTCCCTTTCATTGCTGTTCTCTTCATCTTTTATTTGATTTTTTTTCCTTTATGTAATTGGCAATATAAGGATTTTTAATGCAATTCACCGCACAATACATATAAATCTTCTCAAAATCAAGAAATCTATCAAGATTAAATTTTGGAATACCCTTAGTTATACATTTCATTTATTCATACCCCAAAAGAAGACTAAGCTCTTTATGATGCTCAAGGGTGATCAAGTTATCACAATTTTTGGACACGATTCGATCATGAAACAATTTGCATTGGAGATTTAAATGACCATGTTCATTGCAAAGTTCACAAGGATAGCGAAAAATATTGAATCTTTCAGCACAAACATCAAGCCTTTCTTGCAACAATTTAGTTTATAAATGCTTATTCCTCTTGCAATATCTATCTTCCCTATTTGGTGTGTACTTGCAAACCTAATACACTCCACAAAAATCGACATGCTTATAAGAGATATTTTCATCATGACTAGTGCAATCATCATTAGTACTATGGATATTCAAGGAGTTCATACTAACAACATTGCAATCATGCTCATCATTCAAAGATTTAGTACCAAACATTTTATAGACTTCTTCTTCTAGCACTTGAGCACAATTTTCCTTTCCATCATACTTACGAAAGATATTAAAAAGATGAAGCATATGAGACAAACTCAATTCCATTTTTTTGTAGTTTTCTTTTATAGACTAAACTAGTGATAAAACAAGAAACTAAAAGATTCGATTGCAAGATCTAAAGATTTACCTTCATGCACTCACCTCCCTGGCAGCGGCGCCAGAAAAGAGCTTGATGTCTACTACACAACCTTCTTCTTGTAGACGTTGTTGGGGCTCCAAGTGCAAAGGTTTGTAGGACAGTAGCAAATTTCCCTCAAGTGGATGACCTAAGGTTTATCAATCCGTGGGAGGCGTAGGATGAAGATGGTCTCTCTCAAGCAACCCTGCAACCAAATAACAAAGAGTCTCTTGTGTCCCCAACACACCCAATACAATGGTAAATTCTATAGGTGCACTAGTTCGGCGAAGAGATGGTGCTAAAAGTGCAATATGGATGGTAGATATAGGTTTTTGTAACCTGAAAATATAAAAACAGCAAGGTAACTAATGATAAAAGTGAGCGTAAACGGTATTGCATTGGTAGGAAACAAGGCCTAGGGTTCATACTTTCACTAGTGCAAGTTCTCTCAACAATAATAACATAACTGGATCATATACCTATCCTTCAACATGCAACAAAGAGTCACTCCAAAGTCACTAATAGCAGAGAACAAATGAAGAGATTATGGTAGGGTACGAAACCACCTCAAAGTTATCCTTTCTGCTCAATCTATTCAAGAGTCCGTAGTAAAATAACACGAAGCTATTCTTTCTGTTCGATCTATCATAGAGTTTGTACTAGAATAACACCTTAAGACACAAACCAACCAAAACCCTAATGTCACCTAGATACTCCAATGTCACCGCAAGTATCCGTGGGCATGATTATAGGATATGCATCACACAATCTCAGATTCATCTATTCAACCAACACAAAGTACTTCAAATAGTGCCCCAAAGTTTCTACCGAAGAGTCAAGACGAAAACGTGTGCCAACCCCTATGCATAAGTTCACTGAACCCGCAAGTTGATCACCAAAACATACATCAAGTAGATCATGTGAATATCCCATTATCACCACAGGTAAGCACGGCAAGACATACATCAAGTGTTCTCGAATCCTTAAAGACTCAATCCGATAAGATAACTTCAAAGGGAAAACTCAATCCATTACAAGAGAGTAGAGGGGGAGAAACATCATAAGATCCAACTATAATAGCAAAGCTCGCGATACATCAAGATCGTGCAAAGTCAAGAACACGAGAGAGAGAGAGAGAGATCAAACACATAGCTACTGGAACATACCCTCAGCCCCGAGGGTGAACTACTCCCTCCTCGTCATGGAGAGAGCCGGGATGATGGAGATGGCCACCGGTGATGGATTCCCCCTCCGGCAGGGTGCCGGAACGGGCTCCCGAGAGGTTTTTGGTGGCTACAGAGGCTTGCGGCGGCGGAACTCCCGATCTATTGTTGTATCCGATGTTTTTAGGGTATATGGACATATATAGGCGAAAGAAGTCGGTCAGGGGAGACACGAGGGGCCCACGAGGGTGGGGGGCGCGCCCAGGGGGAGGGCGCGCCTCCCTGCCTCGTGACCACCTCGAAGCTTCCCTTACGTGCACTCCAAGTCCCCTGGATTGCTTCCGTTCCAAAAATAACTTTCCCGAAGGTTTCATTCCATTTGGACTCAGTTTGATATTCCTTTTCTTCGAAACACTGAAATAGGCAAGAAAACAGCAATTTGGGCTGGGCCTCCGGTTAATAGATTAGTCCCAAAAATGATATAAAAGTGTATAATAAAGCCCATAAACATCCAAAACAGGTAATATAATAGCATGGAACAATCAAAATTATAGATACGTTGGAGATGTATCGGTGGCTCCCGTCATCGACACTCCGATGCGCCGACGAGTGGCGAAGGCGGCCTCATTGCCGTGGCCTCAGGAAGTCGGAGCCTCGAGCTCGGCTCCGGACGCGGAGGCCACTAGTGTCGTCCCGCTGGAGTGGACGCTTGGGGGCGGGACGGGCGTCCTGAACAAGGCTACACAGGAAGTCCGCATCCAGCTTCAAGCCCATGGCGACACCCTCCAAAGCTATACGCAGACGTTCCTAGCATCACGAGCCACCGTCCGGGTATGCTCCTTATGATTTTGCTTTCGATCTTTGCAATCTTCTATGGGGGCGTGCCAGCGCACCCACTAGGTGTAGCCCCCGAGTTCCGGGCCGGCTGCTGAGCAGGCAACTCGGAACTTAAAGGTAAGCTCTGAGTGCTAACCCTTTCTTTTCTTCTGTTAATTCTGTTGTAGGATTACCACAACCTTCGTGCGTCCGCCTATAACTCCCAAGTCCAGGAGCTAGCTAAGCGGACCGCTGAGCTGGCCGACAGCCGGAGTAAGCACTCCATTTTTCTCTCTCGCGGGGGCGCGCCAGCGCACCCGTGGGGTGTATCCCCCGAGATTCGGGCCGACTGCTGAGCAGTTGGGTCAGATCTTCCGGCAACTACTTCTATAATTTGTTGATTGACTTTTCTGTGTTGTCTTCTGCAGGAGCCAACGCTACCTTGCGGCAAGAACTGGGCAAGGCTAAAACTACGCTGCATGCCAAGGAAGAGGAGCACCTCAGGGTGGAACAGGAGCATGACCGCCTGGCCAAGCAGCTGGCTGACCAGGCGGCCGGGCACCGGGCGGAGCTGCGGAAGCTCAAGGAGGCGGAGGAGGCTCTCCAGGCCGAGTTCGAGACTCAGCGCTTGAACTGGTCTGAGAAGGAGAAAGCCCTGGAGGCCGGCTACGGCAAGGTTGAGGATATGCTCGATGGTGAGTCATTCTTCCTCTCCTTGTCCTGCCTGCCGACTTGTCCTATGAGCCGGCTTCTGACTTCTCACTTCTTTTTCCTTGGGTAGAATACTTTCCTGGCTACTCCGTTGCCGCCAGTCAGGTCGTCGAGGCTCATCGTAATGAGCGGAGGCTGGCTGGTGCGACGATCGCGCCCAACGCCCCTTGGACCTTTGCCGAGCAGCTGCTCGCCATCTAGGCTTGCCTCCAGCCGGCGCATCAGGCTCTCCGCCGTCTTCAGCGCGCCGGGGCCCAGGTGGTCTCCGCCCTTTGGCCGGGCTTTCCTCTTCTATGCACCACCAGTCGAACCTCCGACTGGTTGGAGGTGGCCATCGGCTGCCTCGAGGCATGGAAGGGCTCCTCCGCCCGGGCGGGCGCGCGCCGAGCCTTGGAGTTTGTCAAGGGGTGGTACCCCGGGCTGAACTTGGACCAGCTGGCCACTCTCCGTGCCGAAGCCGGCGAGGAGTTGGAGACGATGGTGTTCCAGCTCTATCATCGTGCCGCGGCGATCGCCGAGTACACGGACACCTGCGTCGTCCTCCCTGAGCTAGACGAGGCGGGCGTCAAGGTGCCACCCAACTGGTTCGGGCTGAACCCAGAAGGCGGCGAGGAATCGGTGGAGGAGATCGCCTCCAGCGATGAAGGCGAGGGAGAGGAGGATGAGGACGAGGACGGCGAAGTCGATGCGCCGGATGGTGAAGACGACGGCTGGCCTCAGCCTGACCAAGTTTCGACCAATGGACGAAGCGCCGGCGAGTCGACTGCTGCCGATGCTGACCAGGATGAGACCCACCAGTCGGCCGCTCCACCACCCAGAGGCTCTACCTCTGCCGACCCCTCCGATCCGGCTGCTGCTCCTCTGGCCTAGGCGGCCAAGTTATCTTTCCTTTTCCTGTTTTGTACTTCGTGAACAAAGGTTGTTAGGTTCGCGTATTTCCACTCGCTGGGGGTGTATTCAAACTCTGTTGAATGACGTCCAAGGGCCTTTGTTGTAAAAATTATCTCTTGCCGATTCCAACATGTCTTGCTTTTTACTCCTTTGGCTTTTTCCTTTGCCGCCTTCCCTTGGCTGCCGTCTTGCTAACCGTATAGCCGCTCTGCGATCTGAGGCCGGGTTAAGTACTTGGCCGTTTGGGAAGACAAGTACTTTAGCCATTTTGTAGAGTGTAGCAAATAAGGTTAGAAACCGGTCGGCCGGCCGGCTGCTCAGCAGTCGGTCGGCGAGGTAACAAGCCAGCTCGGTCTATGCAAATGCTTTAGTCCTTAGCCATTTTTCGTGTGAGCGCGGTTTCCTACCTTCATCTCTTGCCGGCCGGTCAGTCGCTCTGCGAGCTACGACTTGTGGCAAGAAAGGGCTTTGGTGTCGGCGCACTACTTGTCCGACTGCAGGTAGCATTGACATAGTATAAGGCGGCAAGCCCCCGGGTCGACTGGTCGAACCCGGTGCCAGGCAGAATAATGAAATAACACATTCATAGGCATAGAACTTATCATATAGATAAAAGGGGTAGCCCCCGAGTGCTCCTCGAGGGCCCTGATGTCTTAGTGCTTAATACAAAAGGTAGCGTGGTACATATGAATCAACTGTAAAATCTTCGATGGAGGTTCGCGTTCCATGGGCGCTCTGTTTCCTTGCCGGAGTCGTCCCTCTTGCGTGCTCTAGGCTTCTGCGCATCGATGAGGTAGTAGGAGTCGTTGCCCAATGCTTTGCTGAGGATGAAAGGGCCTTCCCAAGGGGCCGAGAGCTTGTGTTGTCCGGCTGTTCGCTGGATCAGTCGGAGCACAAGGTCGCCTTCTTGGAAAGATCTTGGCTTGACCTTGCGGCTATGGTATCGGCGCAGACTCTGCTGGTAGATGGCGGACCGGCTGAGTGCCAACAGCTGATCCTCTTCCAGCAGATCGACGTCGTCTTCTCGTGCTTCCTTCGCCTCCGCCTCCGTGTACATGGTTACTCGAGGTGAGTCAAACTCGATGTAAGTTGGGACGACAGCCTCGACACCGTATACGAGGAAGAATGGAGTGAAGCCGATTGATTTGTTCAGAGTGGTGCGGAGGCTCCAAAGGACGGCCGACAGCTCGTCGATCCAGCAGACGGCCGACCGCTCCAGAGGATTGACCAGTCGGGGCTTGATGCCGGAGAGGATGAGGCCGTTTTCTCGCTAGACCTGACTGTTTGACTGTGGGTGGGCAACGGATGCTAAGTCCAGTCGGATGCCCTGCATCGCGCAGAAACGGGCCAAGGCTCCCTTGGCAAAGTTTGTGCCATTATCGGTGATGATGCTGTGCGGTACTCCGTATCAGGTGGTAATGTCTGCGATGAAGGTCACAACAGTCGGACCATTCAACTTCTTGATTGGCTTTGCTTCAATCCACTTGGTGAATTTGTCCACAGCGATGAGCAGATGGGTCATGCCGCCGCGTGCTGTCTTGAATGGTCCCACCATGTCCAATCCCCAGACGGCAAAAGGCCAAGCCAGGGGGATGGTCTTGAGTGCAGAAGCCGGTAGATGTTGCTGGGAGATGAACTTCTGACACCCTTTGCAATGCTTGACCAATTCCTTGGCGTCTTCCAAAGTAGTCGGCCAAAAGAAACCATGGCGTAAAGCTTTGGCGACAAGAGATCTAGAGGCCGCATGGTTGCCGCATTCGCCTTGGTGGATATCTTTGAGGATTGCTTGGCACTTCTCTGGTTCTACGCAGCACTAGAAGACTCCGGTCACACTACGTCTGACAAGCTCTCGATTTACTATCGTGTATGCTCCTGCTCGGCGCTGCACTTGCCGGGCCGAGATCTCATCGGCCGGTATCTCTCTATTCACCAGAAACTTGAGGATGGGCTCTGCCCATGATGGTGCTTGAATTTCTTCTACGGCCACTTGTACTAGGGCGGCTGGGCTGGGAGGTGGCGGGTTGGAGTTGGCTGCCGCTTGCTACATCGTCGAAATCTCCGGGCCGACTGATGCAGCCCCCGGACCAGGTGCGACTGCCTCGGTCCCCGAGCCGCTTGGTGAAGTCCCTTGGCTGACTGCTGCAGCCCCCAGGCCGGGTACGACTGTTGCAGTCCCCGCGCCGCCTGCCAAAGTCCCCGGGCCGGCTGCTGCAGCCCTCGAGTCGGATCCGACTGATTCGGGAGGAGCCGACACGAAGATGGACTCAGATTTTGGAGAAGGCTTGACCGATGACTTGCGGAGGTACTGAAGGGAAACACCGACTGGTATTGCTTGACAAGTGGAGCCGATCCGTGCCAAGGCGTCTGCTTGCTCATTGTCGTTTCATGGCACGTGAAGGAACTCACACCCTTCAAAGTATCCGCTGAGTTGCTGGACGAGGAAACGGTAGCTCGCCATGTTTGTATCCTTGGCGTCCCAGTCGCCAGACGACTGTTGGACCACGAAGTCAGAGTCGCCGTAGCACAAGATCCGGCGGATGCCGATCTCTTTGGACAACCAGAGGTCGTGTATTAGTGCTTCGTACTCGGCAACATTGTTGGAGGCGGCAAAATGTATTTGCAATGTGTATTTGAGCTTGTCGCCTTTGGGAGAGGTGAGAACAACGCCGGCTCCCAAGCCGGTGTGCATCTTCGAGCCATCAAAATGCATTCGGCAATGAGTGGAATCCAGAGCTGGCGGCAGGTACTGGGTCTCGGCCCAGTCGACAAGGAAGTCGGCTAGTGCTTGGGACTTGATGGCGGTGCACGGCTGGTAGAAGATGGTGTAGGGGGCCAACTCGATGGCCCATTTGTCCACTCGGCCAGACGCATCTCTGTTGCCAATGGAGCGGTGCAGACAACTGTGATTGGGTGCTCTTGAAAATATGGCTTCAGCTTCTTGGTGGCAAAGTGCACGCCGTAGCACATCTTCTGGTAGTGGGGGTAGTTCTGCTTCGAGGCTGATAGCACCTCTCTCAAATAGTACATGGGCCTCTGGACCGGCTGTGCTCTGCCGTCTTCTAGGCACTCTACTACCATGACAGTGCTGACCACTCGGTTGGTGGCAGCAATGTAAAGGCACATGGGCTCTTTAGTAGCCGGAGCCACCAGGACAGGCGACATGGTCAACATCTTCTTTAACTAGAGAAAAGCTTCGTCCGCCTTGTCATTTCACTCGAAATGAGTGGTCTTCTTCATGAGCTGGTATAGGGGAAGAGCCTTCTCGCCTAGCCGACTGATGAAACGGCTGATGGATGCCAAACAGTCTTTAAACTTCTAGACGTCTCTCAGTCAGGTGGGTTTCTCCATCCTCTCGATGGCCTTGATCTTCACAGGGTTGCACTCAATGCCGCGCTCTGAGACCAGGAAGAAAAGGAGCTGGCCGGCTGGTACTCCAAAGACGCATTTCTTTGGGTTGAGCTTGATCTGAAACCAATGCAGATTTTCAAAAGTTTCCTTGAGATCTTCCAAGAGGGTACCACACTTCTCCGTCTTCACCACAATATCGTCTACATAGACGTGGGCATTTCTGCCTAGTTGCTCGAGGAGGCACTTCTGCATGCAATGTTGGAACGTGGCACCGGCATTTCTCAGGCCGAATGCATGGTCAAGTAGCAGAAGGCTTCGAATGGTGTGATGAAGGCGGTCTTCAGGTGGTCTGCCGGGTTCAACTTGATCTGGTGGTAACCTGAGTAGGCATCCAAGAAACTCAACAGCTCACATCCGACTGTGGAGTCTATCACTTGGTCAATCCGGGGTAATGCAAACGGATCCTTGGGGCAGGCTTTGTTGAGATTGGTGTAATAAATGCACATATACCACTTGTTATTTTTCTTCAACACCAGGACTGGGTTGGCGAGCCACTCAGGGAAGAAAACTTCCATGATGAAGCCGGCTGCCAACAGGCGAGCGATTTCTTCTCCAACAATTCTTCTCTTCTCCTTCGACAATCGGCGGAGGGGTTGCTTGACTGGCTTGGCATCTGCTCTGACATGTAGCTTGTGCTCGGCAAAATCCGTTGGAACACCTGGCATGTCTTTGGGAGACCATGCGAAGATGTCCCAATTCTCACGGAGGAAATCGACGAGCTCACTTTCTGCTACGTCTTGAGCTTGCGTTGGTTTTCCTTGAAGAGGAAAGAGTGATGCAGCAATAGTAGCGTAAGTATTTCCCTCGGCTTTTGAGAACCAAGGTATCAATCCAGTAGGAGTCTCCTCAAAAGTCCCACGCACCTACACAAACAAACAAAGAACTCGCAACCAACACAATAAAGGGGTTGTCAATCCCTTCACGGCCACTTGCGAAAGTGAGATATAATAGAGATAGTATGATAAGATAAATAAATTTTAGGTATTTTATAATATAGATGCAAAAAGTAAAGATGCAAATAAAAGTAGATTGGAAGCAAATATGATAAGAGATAGACCCGGGGGCCATAGGTTTCACTAGACGCTTCTCTCAAGATAGCATAAGTATTACGGTGGGTGAACAAATTAATGCTGAGCAATTGATAGAAAAGCGAATAATTATGAGATTATCTAGGCATGATCATGTATATAGGCATCACATCCGCAACAAGTAGACCGACTCCTGCCTGCATCTACTACTATTACTCCACACATCGACCGACTCCTGCCTGCATCTAGAGTGTTAAGTTCACAAAGAACAGAGTAACGCCTTAAGCAAGATGACATGATGTAGAGGGATAAACTCAAGCAATATGATATAAACCCCATTGTAAGGGCATTTTTATCCCCAAGGTGTTTTCGTGATTGATGACAATGCTTTTGCGGACTAATCGTGTGCGTTGAGTTTTTCAGAGATTCATCCTTTGGCACGAGACGATTCCCTCCCCTCGGTGTTTTATTTAAGACGGTGTAGCTCCTTCGTTTCTCTATTGGTGGACTAGTTTCGTAGGAGTCACCGTACTATCAAGAGGGGATCCGCTTTGGTAAGGCTATGGTGGAATCAACACGTACACATCCTTATCACACCCGTTGTTCCTTTCCGCTTCACTGGAGTTCTCCTTCCTCTCCTTGCTTGCCCTGACTGGTCCCAGCGGTAGTACCGCGGGCCACAGCGGTAGTACCGCCGAAGCACATCAAGTGGTAGTATCGCTTGCTGACTTCCGCCGCACTACCGCTGAGGCTCCGGGCTACTACCGCCTTGACTCGAGGGCTTGTTTTCTCGTGTTGGGTTTTGCGGCACTTGTTGCAGCAGTAGCGGCGGTTGTACCGCTCCCAAGCAGTAGTACCGCCCTTACCACCGCGGTAGTACCGCTCTGGGTCCAGGACCCTGCTCCTCTCATGTGCACGGCAGTACCGCTAGGTAGGACGGTAGTACCGCTGGCTCAGTGGTAGTACCGCCCACCCAAGCGGTAGTACCGCTCTCTGCGGGGCTGCTTGGGGGGGGGGGGGTTACGGTTGGATTGTCCCCCCCACTATATAAAGGGATCTTCTTCCCTAACGTTGACCTACCTCTTCCCCCAAAAGCTCCATTGTTGCTCTAAGCTCCATTTTCGCCCGATCTCTCTCCC
Organism: Triticum timopheevii; assembly: GCA_963921465.1. Classification (NCBI taxonomy): domain Eukaryota; kingdom Viridiplantae; phylum Streptophyta; class Magnoliopsida; order Poales; family Poaceae; genus Triticum; species Triticum timopheevii. The sequence continues at coordinate 555,090,544 of OY997264.1, read as the reverse complement.
TAGCCAATCAAACTTGTTGATTTGCTCGGAATAGGTTGAGAAGGCCCCGATCTACACTTCCACCAAGAGAAATTTGATCCCCCACTAATCCCTAGCGGATCTTGTTACTCCTGGGTGTTTGAGCACCCTAGACGGTTGAGGTCACCTTGGAGCCATAGTCCATTGTGGTGAAGCTTCGTGGTGTCGTTGGGAGACCCCAATTAAGTTGTGGAGATAGCCCCAACCTTGTTTGTAAAGGTTCGGTCGCCGCCTTCAAGGGCACCAATAGTGGAATCACGGCATCTCGCATTGTGTGAGGGCGTGAGGAGAATATGGTGGCCCTGGTGGCTTTTTGGGGAGCATTGTGCCTCCACACCACTCCAACAGAGACGTACTTCCCCTCAAAAGAAAGAAACTTCAGTAACACATTCTCGTCTCCATCGGCTCCACTCTTGGTTATCTCATGCCTTTACTTGTGCAAGCTATTTGTGTTGTATCCCTTGCTTGCTTGTGGACTTATTGTTGTTGCATCATATAGGTTGTTCACCTAGTTGCATTTTTAGACAACCTACTTTGATGCAAAGTTTAATTTGGTAAAGAAAAGCTAAAAATTGTTAGTTGCCTATTCACCCCCTCTAGTCAACTATATCGATCCTTTCAATTGGTATCAGAGCCTCGTCTCTTTATTAAGGACTTAGCCGTCCAAAGAGTATGGTTGACACCATAGACGGTGGGGAGGAGGAGCACTCCACTGTGAATCCGATCTCGTCTACGGGTGATGGGGAAACCACAGTGTCCCATGAGGAATTCAATGTAGCCTTGGACACATTGAAAACCTCCATGACAACCACGGTTGAAAGCATGTTTAATAAATTCTTAGAAGGACTTAAACTACCTACCTCGCCGTTGAAAGTGGGTGATCCCACTAACAAGGTGACGGATGCTAACTCCGACAAGGGGGAAACTAATAGTGAGAAGGGTCCTTCTACTAGTGGTAGAAATGGCACCGGCATCTTTGCCCATGTGGAACCTCCAACTTATGGAGGACCGATTCCCTCTACTCATTTAAATCATGCCAGCCCTCCTCCTAAGATTGTGAAAAATGAGGATTTTGATTCTTGGGTGTATTGCTTCAAGCGTCATTTAAATCACGTGAATACTAATCTTTGGAGAATCATTAAATAAGGTTTCTATCCACATGACCGAAGCAACTTCACCCCTAGAGAAGCAGTGGATAATCAATTAAATGAGAATGCTCTCTTCAGCATCCAAGATTCTATCCTCCCCGAAGATCTCCCTCATCTCCGAACCCATGCCATGGCCAAAGATGCATGGCAATGCATTGTGCCTCTTTATCGGGGAAGCGCAAGCATTCAACGCTCCAACTATGAAGTGGTGCAAGATGAAGCCGATGAGTTTGCAATGAAAGAAGATGAAGAACCTCGTGAGCTCTTTTGGAGAGTGACCAAACTCGTGGTCTCACTCCGAGATCATGGAAGCAAGGACACGGATGACAATTGGATCAAGCGCAAGTTCCTCAAGGCCATGATGCCCTACAACAAGGCCATGTCCTCCGTCATTCGTCAAAGGCCGGACTTCCACTCCATGACCTCAAGTGAAGTGTTGGATGAGTTCGTTGCAATGAGTATCTTGGACAAGACCGCCGATAACGCGGTGTTCCGCTCTCAAAGGGCAAAGAATCCCAACCCTGCCTTGAAGGCCAAGGTTATTGTGGAAGAAGAGGAAGAAGAGGAAGATGAGGAGAGCAACCCCGAAGATACAAAATATAATGGGATATTTAAATTAGTGCCCCTGGTTCCTTAGTTGTGCTCACTTTTCCCCACGCTCCAAATGTTTGCTCACTTTTCCCCTCTTCCTTAGCTGAAACTCTCACAAATGCTCATAGCGGGCGTTTGCCGTCTTGAACGTCCATTGACCGTTAATTGCTGATGAGTGGGGCCGAGTCTTCGTCTGACTGTTGCTTGCTGACGGGTGGGACCGCAAGGAGACACGTATTGGGCAGCTTGTCTGAATCTGAAACAGATCTAGACAGGCCGCACTGCATCGCGCCGCCCCGCCCCCTCCGCCGGCGTCGTTCCGCGTCCACCGCTGTTGTTTCCTCCACCCTATGCCCTTTTCCATTCATCAGCGACGCCGCGTCTCCGCCAGATATAGCCCACCTCCCCATCTGGGATTACATAGCGATGTTGAGTGAGGACGCCCGGAATGCAGTCGACCGCGGAGAGGATTGGGTCGAATCCGTGGCAGATAATTCATGGATTAAACCTGGGTAAGCATTGTTTCCTCTCGAATTGACGTTCTAAGTCGTATTGTAGGCCGTATTTGACTTCTGTTTGCTTGAATCCTTCGAATTTGTGCTCGATTTTACCCGGCTAACTGAAGCCTTTGTTTCCTTCCCCAACAAAATAGGATTGATCCCGCGTTGGCTTTCTGGCTGGCGATTAGAATGGAAACTAGTGTGCTGCGTGGTACTAAACCGCATTTGATTTCATCAATTTTCTATCCCAATGTGGTAGAAACCAGCATATCTTTCAAAGATTTGCGAGCTGAGCTCTGAAACACCTATCCCTGGAGTGATGCCGATTCTGTTGAACTGAATTACTTCAGCAGTGACGAGCAAAGATTTCTCCCACTAACTTGCGACGATCATATGCCGTTGCTTTTTGCTGGGATTGCTGGCTGCCGATTCGGTAAACTCCAAATCGATGTGCTTCAGCCACGCGCAGAACGGGTGAAGGGGAAGGGAATTCAGACATCATCTGTCTGTGCTAATAGCCAGCACCCCGGCACTCCTTGTAGGTCGACACCAAGTAAAGCAAGTGGTTCGTGGAGCCACAACATGCCTGCTGCCAATTCTGGTTCCGATTCAGCTGCTGCTTCTCGTGTACCTTCTGCAGTTGGTGTAGAAGAAGATGCAGAACCTGACGAGGCAGTGCCTACAAATGATGATGAAGACGAGATGATGTTTCCTGAACTGGTCGATGTAGCCAGTCAGCAAGCAGTGGATGACGAATATATGGAGGAGCCCATCAGCCAAGCTAGGTTTGATGACACTGACGATGAAGAGAAGGTGGAGAACATGGACAGCTTAATCGAGGATGAATACGATGGTGATGACATGCCAACAATTGAGTGGAACAGAGAAAAACCTGAGCTTACTGTAGGTACCATTTTCCAATTAATGGTGGACTATCGGAATGCAGTGACAACATGGTGCATTATATCTGAAAACACCTATAAGATCAAAAGGAGTGAGCCAGCAAGGTTCACAGTTTTTTGTCCATATCCTAGGTGTAGGTGGAAGTTGCATGCATCTCATATGAGAAAGAGCAAATATATTCAGGTAATCCAAGTTTAGTTAGTAATTTAGTTTCAGATCGTTGAGTAAGGTTTCTTAACTGTTCTTTACCCTTTTATTTTGTTTCAGATAAAGAAAAACGCACACAAGCACACTTGTCCACCTGGAGGGGGAGGGGGGAAGGCCAAAACCAAGCTAGCAAAAACTAGGTGGGTGGCAGATGCTATATTGGATTGGCTAAGAGAAGAACCTGGACTTGGTCCAACAGCACTCCATGGGAAGCTTTTTGAGAAGTACAAGATAGAAATTCCTTACATGAGAATTTTCAATGCTAGGGAAAAGGCTCTTGACAGAATTAATGGTCAATGGAATGACAGTTTTCAGCTGCTTTACACTTTCAAAGCTGAAGTGGAGATGGCAAGTCCAGGGAGTGTTGTGGAGATTGACAAGCATACAGTTCCATTCAAAATAAAAAGGAAGTCATTTCAGAAGGAGTGCTTCAGAAGGGCTTTTGTTTGTTTCAAGGCTTGCTGGCAGGGGTTTCTAGATGGTTGCAGGCCCTATTTGGTTGTAGATGCTACACATTTGACTGGAAGATGGAGAGGACAGCTAGTAGCAGCTTCTGCAGTTGATGGACACAACTGGCTATTCCCAGTTGCATTTGGTGTGGTGGAGGCAGAGTCTGAGGAAAGTTGGGTCTGGTTTCTGTAGCAGTTGCGCAACATTATAGGCACACCCCCAGGTTTAGCTATACACACAGATGCTTGCAAGGGTTTAGAGAGTGCAGTGGAAATTGTATTCCCTGGAGTGGAGCATAGGGAATGTATGCGACACCTAGCGCATAATTTCAAAAATAAGTTCAAAGGTAAAGTTTATGATGAGAACTTATGGCCAGCATCATACACATGCAGCAAAAGGAAGCATGAACACCATTTGAGAGTGTTGTATGCTCAAAATCCTCTTGTGAAGGAGTACATGGATGCACATCATGGCAAGGTGTGGTCAAGAAGCAAATTCAACGAAATCTGCAAAGTAGATTATGTGACCAGTAACCTTGCAGAATGCTTCAATTCAAAGTTCAAGTCAGTGAAAGGGCTCTTGTTGTGGCAAGCATTTGACAAGATGAGGCAAATGATCATGATAAAGATGGCTCTTCACAAAAGAATTGCAGAAACACAATATGTTGGTCATCAAATGCTCCCATCACTGATTAAGGCATTGCACTTGAAGGCAAGAGGACTGAAGATGAAATGTATTCGATCTGGTACATATGAGGGAGAGGTTACCTATACTGACACTAAAAATAGGGTATGGAGGTATCCTGTGAACCTAAGTACTAGAGAATGTAGTTGTAGGCAATGGCAGATCCGTGGGAAGCCATGCATACATGCCCTACATTTGATGACCGTTATCGGGGGTGCAGATGGTGAAGTTGATCAATATTGCTCTGAGTATTTCTCTGTTGCCAAATTTATGGCTGCTTATGCTGACAATGTGCCTGCACTATTGGGGAAAGATCAATGGAACATAGTAGATCCAGGGTTCAAACTCCACGCTTCTGTCATTACTAGACCACCAGGAATACCAAGGAACCAGAGGATTAGAGCAGGTGAGGAGGGTCGTCTACCAAAGAAGCGTGCTTGCAAAAAATGTGGAGTTCTGGGGCATATTGCTAGGCTTTGTACCAATGCAGTGGATGCATCATTTGGAGAGGAGGAAAGATGGACAGCAGCCAATGCTGAGGATAATGCAGCAGCAATGGAGACTGAAGATGCAGTGGAGAATGCAGCAGCAATTGAAGCAGTGGAGAATGCAGCAGCAAATGAAGCAGTGGAGAATGCAGCAGCAAATGAAGCATCTTGGTATGTGTTTGCACCCTTTGTATAATGCAGCTACCCTTTTGTTTGCATTTGTTCTCTTTTTTGCCTATGGCTTATAATTTTATTTACCAGCTCTAGGGAGAAAAGGCCAAGAAATGAAGAAGCAGAAGATTTTGAAACCATGGCCTTTGATGGTTTTGAATCTATAAGAGAGGAAGAGGAGGGCGTAATTATTCCAATTGTGCCTTTAAAGATTACTGAACCCATAGATGACCGTCAAATGGTCGTCAAGTGCTCGGCGAGTGCAACTACTCCATCAGCACCTCCACGAGGAAAACCCCAAGTAAAGCCCAAGATCAAAAGGAACAAGAGTCTGAAAGAAAAGAGCATCTCAACTAGGGAAACTAGGAGCAAGACGGTGAAGCCAGCTGCAAACACAAGGAGCAAGTCGAAAATTGGAATTAAGTTGTTGGGAAATGTATGTGTTGTCAATTTGAGGGCGAGTGGATCGCTTAAAACTTGGTAGATTTGTATTAAGATGTTGGCATCTTAAAACTTGGTAGATTTGAGCTACTGTGAAAACTTATCAGTTGTAATAATGTTGCTTCTACTTTGGTTTCTTATTTGAGTCAGAATTCAAATTTCCATCAAAATTTGAATTTAAATCAATATTTGAATTTGGACCAAAATTTGGATCCGAGTCAAAGTTGAAGTTGAACATTGGAGGTTCATTGCTCTGTGCGGTGTATTTGATCGAGTATTTGAAGTCCAATATTCGTAGGTGAATAGTCCAAATGAGAAATGTGCTAGAAACGAGCTCGAAAGCTAGGGTAAACAGCCCTATTTGAAATCAAGTTTTTCTTGACCTAGCCTAAATGAGGCATATATATTTTTATTAACACTTGTTCCATATATATAGGGTAAAAACGAAGTCTCACTATTTATTGATTAATATTCATATTACTACATTTTTTGAAAAAATATGCTTTTATTTCAAAACCGTCAAATAACACGTTTTAGATATGAAAATGAAAAAGTAAGTTCAGATCCTTCTTACTCACTCCAAAATGAAGCTATGGAGATTTTTCTGATTTTTTTAAATTATTTTGAAAAAAAATTCAAACCCTAAACCCTCTCTCCCTATTCTACGAACTCTGAAAATGTTCATAGGTGATAGCTCATTTGTGTGAAGACTTTTTTCATGAAAATGACCTACACCAAGTTTATATTTTTTTCTCATAACCTTGTCACATATGACGGCTATGTGCACAAGAATTACAACATTTTGAATTTTTTTGAATTTTTTAAAAACATTTGAACTTGATTTCGACAGATCACTTCAAAAAATGATTTTTCGAAAAAACGCCCCTATACCGAGTTTATATTTTTTTATGGTAACTAGGTCTAATAAACGGACGAACTACGTTTGTTTTATATTTTTGCGATTTTTTCTAATTTAGTTATGGCCATTTGAAATCTGGTCAAACCCTAATAACCCCCTTGACTCGCTCATAACCCCACAGAAATGCTCCAAACCCTAGCATTGAACGTGCGCCGTCAGATCCTACCAAGCATCAAACACCACCCGTTAGATGTAGGGCAGGCATGCGCGATCCGCATGATCCATCCTGATTGGCTACTGCACTGTCCTTCTCGGGTTTTTTACGATCTGCCCCACTTTACATATGAAATTGTATTTTTCGCACATGACCACCACATGTCAGTGTTAAGAGTTGGTTCAAATATTCAAACCGCAAAATACAATGTGGCAATTCGTCAATATAGCTTCCCCTTCTCCTCTTCTCCATCTGACAGACAAAGGCATCGAGCAGATCGAGCAATTCCTCTGTTTCTTTCCCCATCTTCTCGTTCTTCTTCCTCTCGAGCAACTCCTCTGTTTCTTCCTCTCGGGCGATATGTCGACCTCCTCGTCAGCCCCCCGTTGCACGTGGCCGGTGTATGGTCCAGTGCCGATGACTCGATGCCCTGACTGCCCACGGACTGCGCCACTGAAGTGGTTGACTTCGAAGGAGGAGAAGAATGGGAACTTTGGGCGCGAGTTCGTCAAATGCGAGAGCAAGCTGGAGGGGCAGGTTAGATCTGAGTTTTCCTCGCATCCTTTATCTCTAATTTCTCAAAAAATCTGTCAGATTTGAATTTAGGATACATGATTTCGTTTTCAGATCGTGAAGAAATGCCACCATTTTGAGTGGATGGATGATTACATCAAGAGGCTTCAAGGGTCGGGCTTGCTGGATTCGAGGGGGAATGCAATCCGAGAGTCCAATCTGCCCCATGACAATGCTGCTCCGGCAGCAGCAGCGCGTCCGGAATACTCGACGGCGTTCGAACTGAAGACGGAATTGAAGAAGATGAACAAGAACTTCAAGGAGCTTATTGAGTTGAAGAAGCAATCCAATCTGATAGCTTTAGGAATACTTGCTCTAGGAATTTTTTACTTGATGGCCATCTCTCATTAGAGATGTTTGTCTACTGTTTAGTGCAACTGTTGATCTCTGAATGCAACTCTGTTTAGTGCAACTATCGATCTCTGAATGTATGTAGTTTACTGTTATGTTTCGACACTTTTAGTTTCGGCAGAAGACAACTACCAGTTCAGTGATAGGATTATTTTGTTAGCTAATAACCTCGAGTGTTGGATCATACCCTAGCTCGTCAGATGACAGTAAGCAGTACTTGAGCAGCACAAGGGATATACATCAAGTTCATCTCTTCTCTCTTGCACTTGCCAAACTTTTGTCCTCGAGTTTGTCAGTTCTGCTAGAAAAAAAACCTAGTTCGCGGGCCCAAAGAGAATCAAGCTGCAATAGGCCCACAAAGGATAAATGAGGCCCAGAAACAAGTGATGTTTCTTTTTTTGTTTAGGAATGATTGCTTTGTTCTTTCTTGTTTCTGATTGATTTTTTCATTAATTTGATTGCCCAATCTCTTCTATTTCATTGAGGAATTTTTTTGGCTTTCCTTTATGGGTCCCTTCACTTTTTTTTTCTCTTCACCGTATTTGCTTTTGTTTTGCTTTCTCACAACCTGGCTTAGTTTGGCAGTGGAGTAATTTTAGAATCAAAGTATTTGCAAACATCGGTATTATTATGCCTAGCAAACCAATACTTCAGTATTGGAAAAAGAGGCCCAACCTTCTTTTTTATATACTTCAAAAATAGTGTAGTTTTCTAGATATTAAAGTATATAAAACTACACTTTTGACTAAAGCCAAACATCTCAAAGTATTTGATACTTCAATATTTCTGGAAACCAAAGTATTCTTGGAATACCTAAAAAATACAGAGCTCCCAAACCAAAGCCGTGTACAATATGTTCTTATTTTTAGAAGGCATCTATAAACACATCATTTTTAGTTAGTTTGGTTAATTTTGCCCATGTCAATTAGCCGTGTCTAAACTTGGGACAAACAAAATACAAACATAACAAATCATTAATATAACACACATAACTTAACTTAGATAGAGTTGCTAGGGCAACACAAGTTCTTACATATAACACGGCACCAATACATATAACACATAACTTAACTTAGATAGATAGGGTAGCTAGCTAGGGCAACACACACACACCAAACTCACACTACATAGTAGTAGGGTAGCTAGGGCAACACCGCCATGTCTTCACCGTCGTCTTCACCTTAATCGCCGGCTTCACTGTCTTCGTCGCCGCCGGCTTCAGTACTCCTCCTCCTCAAGGCCGTTGTCGCCGACGTAGTACGGGAGGCTGTGCCTGCGGTTGCGAGCGGGGAAGACGCTTTCGAAGTCGGTGAAGATGTTATAGGTCGTGAATGCGATGAACTCGCACCCACACCAATACACCTTGCCGAGCAGGTAGTAGGCATCGAACCTGTTGGTGAAGTGGATGACGAGCCCTACCACTGGAGCGTTGGCGTGGGGACGCTGTTCCACGAGGTTGAACATGGGCGGAGAGCCCACCGGGAGGTGGTGGAAGCCCGCACGGAGGAACCCCCTTGCAAGCTCAGTGCTTCCCCTCCAGCGGGAGAACGCCCACACGCGAAGGGATTCCTCGACGATGACGTTGGCGGGGTACCGCCGTTCCGGCACGGTGGGCGGCGCTTGGAACGTCGGCCCGTTGTACTGCATCTTGCTCGCTTCGCTGAGTGGAACGACTTTGGCTTTTGGGGGAAGAAGAGAAGTTGGAGGCGCAGATAGATCTGTAGAAGAAGAGGCAATGAAGGGCAGTTTAAATAGCCGGGGGAGACGAAGTGGGTACACGCGCAACCGGCGTAGATGGTGACTCAGTCCGTGCGTGAACCGATGCGATCATCAATTTGTGAACGTGAATCGATGCGAGCGTGCTTTGCGTGCTCTACGTTGGCGGCTGCCTGCCTCCCCCTTCTGCGTGCTCTGCGTTGGCGGCTGCATGCCTCCCATTCACGAGCGTGCGTGCAGCCTGCGGCGTGAACCGATGCCTCGACATATGGATGCGACCGTGCGTGCAGCCTGCCCCTTCTGCCACCGACACGTATGGCTGCGACGCGTGAAACGACGCTGCGGAGCGACTGAATCCACCGGCAACCGTGTGGCACGGATCGATGCGTGCGTGTCAGCGTGCATGCATGCGATTAGGTCTAGGTCACTAGATGCGTGCGTGGCGGTGTTCGCATGCATAGCAGGCTACATCGATGTCGAAGCCGGGCATGCATTGCAGGCTGCATCCATCCATAGCAGGCTTTTTTAATTGGGCTCCCTTTTTAATTTATTACCAGCCAACTAACGGGCCCGTCCTATGAACACAAACACGGCCCAACCAGCGAAGCCACAGCCACAGTCAACAGAGTCCAATTTGTCTCAAAAAAAAGTCAACAGAGTCCAACGTGGCCCCACAAGTCAGTTAACGGCCGAGACGGCAAACGTCTGTTATGAACATTTGTGAGAGTTTCAGCTAAGGGAATGGGGAAAAGTGAGCAAAAGTTTGAAGCGTGGAGAAAACTGAGCACAACTAAGGAATTGGGGGCACAGATGGAATAAGCCCAAATATAATCATCATGAGCACATGGCTCTTGCTTCAAGGCAATTTTGGAGCAAGAAGAACTCAAGGCCCAACTTCAACAAGAACAACTCAAGTGGCTTCAAGGGCAACGAGTAAGAACTTGTTACAAATGTGGCAATGTGAGCCATTTCGTTGCGGATTGTCCTTACGAGAAGCGGGAAGACAATGGTGGCAAGCTCATCCGAAAAGACAAAGCCAAGTCCTTCCCCCAAAAGAACAACTTCACCAAGAAGACTCCTACTCGAGGGTTGGTGGTTCAAGAAGAATACCGTGAGGATGACGATGATGATGAAGATAGTGAAGCAATGGCCATGGCATCCGTTGCCATTGCCACAACTCCCCGGATGTCTCTCTTTGATTCACCCAACGAGAACATCACCGCCAAGTGCCTCATGGCTAAAGTCACCAACAAGGTAACCCCCAACATCAAAACCACCATCATTACTAATCCCTCTTTGACGGATGGCATTGATGAAAGTGAGGGGTCTAATGAGGAAGTAAATGAATTTGAGTCTTTTATGACTAAGCTCAAGGGAAAATCCAAGAAGCACTTTGTTGCTCTCTTGGAACAACTTGGTGAAGCCAATGGCATGATCGAGGCTCACGAAGAAACCATCTCTAAGGTGGAAGGTCATAGTCGTGACTATGTCGATGAGATATCGGATCTCTCTAATGCTCTTGAGGAAGAGTGTGGGCATCGTTTGGCTCTTGAGGAGTGACACAACGATGACCATGCCAAGTTAAAGAAAGATCTTGATCATGCTCTTGTTGTGTCTCGTGTGCTAACTTCCGAGAAGGCTAAACTTGGGGTTGATCATGCTAGACTCAAGGAGGAGTTTGATGTACTTGACAAGGCCCACAAGGTCTTGAAGGGTGCTCCTACAAACCTCAAGGAGTCTCATGCTCAACTCCAAGTTAAGCTAACCAAGGAAAAGGCCACCATTCCTCATATGGTATTAATTGATAATGCATATGCCACTAACCCGTGTTGTGAGCATGTGCATCTTGTGGAGGAGAATGCCAAACTGAAGGATCAACTTGAGAAAGGCCTTGTAACATGCATTCAAGGTGAGAATAACCTCAACGACCTTTTGAGCAATCAAAAGGAAGTTGTGGCCAAGGAGGGAATTGGGTTCGCACCCAAGTCCAAGAACAAGAAGAAGAATGACAAGACCAAACGACCTCCTCCTCTCAAGCAAACCTTTGTGAAAGAGGGAGAGGGTGATCCTAAGTAGAAGAAGAACAATGTGAAGGGTGTTGATGTAAAAAAGGGCAAAACCACCTCATCCAACAAAGCCGACGACTTTAACCCTTCTTATGTGTTGTGCCGTGCTAGTGATGTGCATGTTTATGCTAAATTTGTTGGTTCTCCTTATGAGTACATTGAATGGTCTATTTGGGTTCCTAAGACCCTTGTTACTAACATCAAAGGACCCATTACTAAATGGGTACCTAAAACCAAGCATTGATCTCTTGTAGGTGTTTGCTTCCGGTGCGGGATCATGGTTGCTCGATAGTGGAGCAACAAATCATATGACCGGGAGCAAGGACTTGGTGGTGGACGTGCAAAAGATCCCATCTATGCCCACCAATGTCGAGTGGGGTGATGCCTCATATTCTAAGGTATTGGGTCTTGGCAAGGTCGTCATTTCTCATGATCTAACGATCGAGAAAGTCATGCTTGTTGAGTCACTTGCACACAATTTACTTTCCGTTCGTGAACTTGCACTCATGGGTTTTGCCACTTTCTTTGATATTGATACCATGGCCCTCTTGTGGAGCAAGACTCTTAAAGTAGCCTTTGTTGGGCATGTCGAGAATGGTCTCTATGTGATTAACTTTTCAGAGCGACCCACTAAGACCGCGACATGCCTAATGGCTAAAGTTGACGTGGGATGGCTTTGGCATCGCCGTTTAGCCCACGTCAATATGAGATCTTTGCAAAGTCTTCTCAAGGGGGACCATGTCCGTGGACTAACAAATGTTAGTTTTGCCAAAGATCGTGCTTGCAGTGCTTCTATCGAAGGAAAGCTTCATGAAAAGGCTCACCCTCCCACGACTATCATCTACTCGAAGAGACCCTTGGAGCTCCTTGATACGTCCATTTTGCATCATGCTTTTATATCAATATTTATTGCATTATGGGCTGATATTACACATTATATCTCAATAGTTATGGCTATTCTATCTTATTTTACAAGGTTTACCATGAAGAGGGGGAATGCCGGCAGCTGGAATTCTAGCTGGAAAAGGAGCAAACGTTGGAAACCTATTCTACACAACTCCAAAAGACCTGAGACTCCACGAAACAACTTTTCAGATTTAATAAGAATTTTTGGCAAAAGAAATAGGCCAGGGGGGCCACACCCTGTCCAGGAGACAGGGGGCGCGCCCCCCTGTAGGATGCGCCCCCTATCTCCTGGGCCCCCTGGTGGGCTTCCGGCTGCCATCTTCTACTATATGAAGGGTTTTCCCCTGGAAAAAATCGTGGGCAAGCTTACGGGATGAAACTCCGCCGCCACGAGGCGGAACCTTGGCGGAATCAATCTAGGGCTCTGGCGGAGCTGTTCTGCCGGGGACACTTCCCTCCGGGAGGGGGAAATCATCACCAACGTCATCATCAATGATCCTCTCATCGGGAGGGGGTCAATCTCCATCAACATCTTCACCAGGACCATCTCATATCAAAACCCTAGTTCATCTCTTGTATCCAATCTTGTATCAAAACCACAAATTGGTACCTGTGGGTTGCTAGTAGTGTTGATTACTCCTTGTAGTTGATGCTATTTGGTTTACTTGGTGGAAGATCATATGTTCAGATCCTTTATGCATATTATTACCCCTCTGACTATGAACATGAATATGCTTTGTGAGTAGTTACGTTTGTTCCTGAGGACATGGGTGAAGTCTTGCTATTAGTAGTCATGTGAATTTGGTATTCGTTCGATATTTTGATGAGATGTATGTTGTCTCTTCTCTAGTGGTGTTATGTGAACGTCGACTACATGACACAAGTTTTTCGAGAGGGTTATCAACCCCTATCTTGAGGAGGTGCTGCATCACCCTCAAACCATTGAGATGCGTGAGGAGGTGTTGCACATCCGCGATGTGGAGGGACCAAGGCGTACCGGGAGCGTGGAGACAAAGCTCGAAGCTATGGAGCAAGAAGCTTTCAAGTGTCAGGGGATGGTGGAGCATGGACTCAACGCCAACCAGATGATGATCACGGAGTTCACCAACAACCACAAGCTGGATGCAAAAGTCATTGGCGAGACCATCTTCAAGCTTCAAGAGAAAATCGAACACCTCCAAGCCCAAATCTATGACCTGCAAAACCAGAACTATGAGTATGAATATAGATTTAAAAGGATGAGTATGGCTGCAGATTTAAGGATCCCGGAGACTCGATCATCCTTTTATGATGGAGAGCCTATGCCATGGAAGACGGACGACAAGCCTACATCATCAACAACTCCTACTTCACCACCTCCGAAGAAATAATCACATGGGTATGGGCACTCCCCTTGGCAACTGCCAAGCTTGGGGGAGGTGCCCCGGTATCGTATCACCATCACACTCCTATCTTTACCGCTTTATTTAGTTCGATCCTTTTAGTAGTACCTTGATCTTTTAGTTCGAAGTTTTGATATCAAGTAGTTTTGAGTTTTGCTTTATGATCTCTTTATGTAATCGAGTCCGTGTGCTATCTATAATAAAGATTAGTGTTGAGTCAAGGGCTTTGCTATGTTGCCATGATCTTAAAAAAGTAGAAAGAACAAAAGAGTTCATATTGATCTTATGGATAGTGATAACTTCACACATAGAAAGTATGAGGCATAAAAATTGTTGAGAGTTGATGAACGTAGCCTTGGTCATTGTTGCAATTAATAGGAAGTGATAAGGAAAGAGGGGTTCACATATAAATATATTATCTTGGACATCTTTTATGATTGTGAAGCACTCATTAAGTATGACATGCTAAAACAGTTGACGTTGGACAAGGAAGACAACGTAATGGTTTATATTTTCTGACATCTCAGTTAAAGTATATTGTCATTGACCTTCCAAACATGTTGAGCTTGCCTTTCCCCCTCATGCTAGCCAAATTCCTTGCACCAAGTAGAGATACTACTTGTGCTTCCAAATATCCTTAAACCCAGTTTTGCCATGAGAGTCCACCATACCGACCTATGGATTGAGTAAGATCCTTCAAGTAAGTTGTCATCGGTGCAAGCAATAAAAATTGCTCCCTAAATATGTATGACATATTAGTGCAGAGAAAATAAGCTTTGTACGAACTTGTTGTGGAAGTAATAAAAGCAACGGATTGCATAATAAAGGTCCACATGCAAGGGGCAATATAAAGTGACGTTCTTTTGCATTAAGATTTCGTGCATCAACCCTAAACGCGCATGACAACCTCTGCTTCCCTCTATGAAGGGCCTATCTTTTACTTTATGTTTTTACTTTATGCTAGAGTCAAGGTGATCCTCACCTTTCCCTTTTTCATTTTATCCTTTGGCAAGCTCCTCGTGTTTGAAAAGATCATGATGCATATATCCAATTGGATGTAAGTTGGCATAGGCTATTATTGTTGACATCACCAAAAGGTGAATATGTTGGGAGGCAACACAATAAGCCCCTATCTTTCTCAGTGTCCGGCTAAAACTCTATAACCACAAGTATTGCGTGAGTGTTAACAATTATAGGGGACTACAAGATAGTTGAGTATGTGAGCTTGCTTAAAGGCTCTATTATTGACTCTTTCTGATATTACGATAAATTGCAATTGCTTCAGTGACTGAGATTATAGTTTGTTAGTTCCCAATGGAGTTTTTGAACCATACTTGACATTGTGAATTTCTTATTTCTTGAACATAGGAAATCATATGACAAAATCCATATATGTTGTTGTTATTAGAATGATCATGATGCCCTCATGTCCGTATTTTATTTTTATCGACACCTCTATCTCTAAACATGTGGACATATTTTTCGATTTCGGCTTCCGCTTGAGGACAAGCGAGGTCTAAGCTTGGGGGAGTTGATACGTACATTTTGCATCATGCTTTTATATCAATATTTATTGCATTATGGGCTGCTAATACACATTATATCTCAATACTTATGGCTATTATCTCTTATTTTACAAGGTTTACCATGAAGAGGGGGAATGCCGGCAGCTGGAATTCTAGCTGGAAAAGGAGCAAATGTTGGAAACCTATTCTGCACAACTCCAAAAGACCTGAGACCCCACGAAACAACTTTTCAGATTTAATAAGAATTTTTGGGCAAAAGAAATAGGCCAGGGGGCCCACACCCTGTCCAGGAGACAGGGGCGCGCCCCCTATCTCCTGGGCCCCCTGGTGGGCTTCCGGCTGCCATCTTCTGCTATATGAAGGGTTTTCCCCTGGAAAAAATCATGGTCAAGCTTATAGGACGAAACTCCGCCGCCACGAGGCGGAATCAATCTAGGGCTCTGGCGGAGCTGTTCAGCCAGGGACACTTCCCTCCGGGAGGGGGAAATCATCACCAACGTCATCATCAACGATCCTCTCATCGGGAGGGGGTCAATCTCCATCAACATCTTCACCAGCACCATCTCATCTCAAAACCCTAGTTCATCTCTTGTATCCAATCTTGTATCAAAACCACAAATTGGTACCTATGGGTTGCTAGTAGTGTTGATTACTCCTTGTAGTTGATGCTATTTGGTTTACTTGGTGGAAGATCATATGTTCAGATCATTTATGTATATTATTACCCCTCTGATTATGAACATGAATATGCTTTGTGAGTAGTTACGTTTGTTCCTGAGGACATGGGTGAAGTCTTGCTATTAGTAGTCATGTGAATTTGGTATTCGTTCGATATTTTGATGAGATGTATGTTGTCTCTCCTCTAGTGGTGTTATGTGAACGTCGACTACATGACACTTCACCATTACTTGGGCCTAGAGGAAGGCATAGGGAAGTAATAAGTAGATGATGGGTTGCTAGAGTGACAGAAGCTTAAACCCTAGTTTATGCGTTGCTTCGTTAGGGGTTGATATGGACCCATATGTTTAATGATGTGGTTAGGTTTACCTTAATACTCCTTTTTGTAGTTGCGGATGCTTGCAATAGGGGTTAATCATAAGTGGGATGCTTGTCCATGTTACGGCAGTACCCAAGTGTCGGTCCACCCACATATCAAATTATCAAAGTACCGAACGCGAATCTTATGAATGTGATGAAAACTAGCTTGACGTTAATTCCCAATGTGTCCTCGGGAGCTCCTTCTTCATCATTAGAGTTTGTCCAGGCTTATCCTTTGCTACATAAAGGATTGGGCCACCTTGCTGCACTTTATCTACTTTATTTACTTTTCATTTGTTACTATTTATCTTATCACAAAACTATCTATTACCTACTATTTCAGTGCTTGCAGAGAAAACCTTACTGAAAACCGCTTATCATTTCCTTCTGCTCCTTGTTGGGTTCGACACTCTTACTTATCGAAAGGAATAAGATAGATCCCCTATACTTGTGGGTCATCAAGACTCTTTTCTGGCGCCGTTGCCGGGGAGCGTAGCGCTCTTGGTGAGTGGAACTTGTTAAGGAAAAATTTATATAGTGTGCTGAAATCTTCTATTACTTGTCACTATGGAAACTAATCCTTTGAGGGGCTTGTTTGGGGTATCTTCACCCCAACCAGAAGAGCAAAGAGATGCTCCTCAACCTACCAAACCTTATGAAAATATTCACTTTGAGATTCCTTCGGGTATGATAGAAAAACTGCTAGCTAATCCTTTTGCAGGAGACGGAACATTGCATCCCGACTTACACCTCGTCTTTGTGGATGAAGTTTGTGGATTATTTAAGCTTGCAGGTATTCCCAATGATGTTGTCAAAAGGAAGGTCTTCCCTTTATCTTTGAAGGGAGATGCAATAACATGGTATAGGCTATGTGATGATACGAGCTATTGGAATTATAAGCGATTGAAGTTGGAATTTCACCAGAAGTTCTATCCTATGCATCTTGTTCATCGTGATCGTAATTACATATATATAATTTCTGGCCTCGCGAAGGAGAAAGCATTGCTCAAGCTTGGGGGAGGCTTAAGTCAATGTTGTATTCATGCCCCAATCATGAGCTCTCTCGGGAAATGATTATTCAGAATTTTTATGCTCGACTTTCTCTTGATAATCGCAACCTGCTTGATACTTCCTGTGCTGGTTCTTATATGCTGAAGACTATTGATTTTAAATGGGACTTATTGGAAAGAATTAAACACAACTCTGAAGATTGGGGTTCCGACGATGGTAAGGAGTCAGGTATGACACCTAAGTTCGATTGTGTTAAATATTTTATGAATATCGATGCTTTCCGTGGATTTAGCTCTAAGTATGGACTTGACTCTGAGATAGTAGCTACTTTTTGTGAAACTTTTGCTACTCATGCTGGTCTCCCTAAAGAGAAGTGGTTTAAATATAATCCTCCTATTGAAGTTAAAGTAGTTGCACCTATTACAGTCGAAGAGAAGACTATTACATATAGTGATCCCATTATTCCTACTGCTTATGTTGAAAAACCTCCTTTTCCTGTTAGGGTAAAAGATCATGTCAAAGCTTCGACTGTTGTCCGTGAGAGTAATACTAGGACTTATACACCTCCTGAGAAAATTAATGTTGAACCTAGTATTGCTATGATTAAAGATCTTTTGGATGAAGACTTAGATGGGCATGTTATCTATTTTTGTGGAGAAACTGCTAATATTGCTAGACCCGATACTAAGACACGTAGACCTGTTGTAGGCATGCCTGTTATTTCTGTTAAAATAGGAGATCATTGTTATCATGGTTTATGTGATATGGGTGTTAGTGCTAATGCAATACCTTATGATCTGTATAAAGAAATTATGCACAATATTGCACCTGTTGAATTAGAAGACATTGATGTTACTATTAAGCTTGCCAACAGGGACACCACTAAACCTATTGGGATTGTTAGAGATGTTGAAGTCTTGTGTGGGAAGATTAAATACCCCGCTGATTTTCTTGTTCTTGCTTCCCCACAAGATGATTTTTGTCCCATTATTTTTGGTAGACCCTTCTTGAATACTGCTAGTGCTAAGATTGATTGTAAGAGAAAGGTTGTCACTGTTGGCATAGACGGTATGTCTCATGAGTTTAACTTTGCCAAGTTTAGTAGACAACATCGTGAAAAGGAACCATCTAGTAGGGATGAAATTATAGGTCTTTCTTCCATTGTTGTTCCTCCAACTGATCCGTCAGAACAATATTTGCTAGACCATGAAAATGATATGTTTATGAAGGAAAGGGAAGAAATAGATGAAGTGTTCCTTAAACAAGAACCTATGTTGAAACATAACCTTCCCGTTGAAATTCTTGGGGATCCCCCTCCACCCAAGGGTGATCCCGTGTTTGAACTCAAACCATTACCTGATAATCTTAAGTATGCTTATCTTGATGAAAAAGAAATATATCCTGTTATTGTTAGTGCTAACCTTTCAGAGAAAGAAGAAAAAAGATTATTGAAAACTCTGAAGAAGCACCGAGCTGCTATTGGATATACTCTGGATGATCTTAAGGGCATTAGTCCCACATTATGTCAACACAAAATTTCAGTGGAGAAAGATGCCAAACCAGTTAGAGATCCTCAAAGACGATTAAATCCCAAAATGAAGGAAGTGGTAAGAAAGGAGATACTAAAACTCCTTGAGGCAGGTATTATTTATCCCGTTGCTGACAGTGAATGAGTAAGCCCTGTCCATTGTGTCCCCAAAAAGGGAGGTATTACCGTTGTTCCTAATGATAAATATGAATTGATCCCGCAAAGAATTATTATAGGTTATAGGATGGTAATTGATTTCCGTAAGTTAAATAAAGCTACTAAGAAAGATCACCACCCTTTACCTTTTATTGATCAAATGCTAGAAAGGCTATCCAAACACACACATTTTTGCTTCCTAGATGGTTATTCTAGCTTCTCTCAGATACCTATATCAGCAGGGGATCAATCTAAAACTACTTTTACTTGCCCTTTTGGTACTTTTGCTTATAGACATATGCCTTTTGGTTTATGTAATGCACCTGCTACCTTTCAAGGATGCATGATGGCTATATTTTCTGATTTTTGTGAAAAGATTTGTGAGGTATTCATGGATGACTTCTCCGTCTATGGATCCTATTTTGATGATTGTTTGAGCAACCTTGATCGAGTTTTGCAGAGATGCGAAGACACTAGTCTCGTCCTGAATTGGGAAAAGTGTCACTTTATGGTTAATGAAGGCATTGTCTTGGGGCACAAGATCTCCGAGAGAGGTATTGAAGTTGATAAAGCCAAAGTTGATGCTATTGAAAAGATGCCATGTCCCAAGGACATAAAAGGTATAAGAAGTATCCTGGGTCACGCTGGTTTTTATAGGAGGATCATTAAGGACTTTTCTAAAATCTCTAGGCCTATGACTAATTTATTGCAAAAAGATATTCCTTTTGTCTTTGATGATGATTGTGTAGAAGCATTTGAAACACTTAAGAAGTCTTTGATCACTGCACCTATTGTTCAGCCACCTGATTGGAATTTACCTTTTGAAATTATGTGCGATGCTAGTGATTATGCTGTAGGTGCTGTTTTAGGGCAAAGAGTCGATAAGAAATTGAATGTTATCCATTATGCTAGCAAGACTCTTGATACTACCGAGAGAAATTATGCTACTACTGAAAAAGAATTCTTAGCAGTTGTGTTTGCATGTGATAAGTTTAGACCTTATATTGTTGATTCCAAAGTTACTATTCACACTGATCATGCTGCTATTAAATATCTTATGGAAAAGAAAGATGCTAAGCCTAGACTCATTAGATGGGTTCTCTTGCTCCAAGAATTTGACTTGCATATTATTGATAGAAAGGGAGCTGAGAACCCCGTTGCAGACAACTTGTCTAGGTTAGAGAATGTTCTTGATGACCCATTGCCTATTAATGATAGTTTTCCTGATGAACAATTAGCGGTCGTCAATGCTTCTCGTACTGCTCCTTGGTATGCTGATTATGCTAATTACATTGTTGCTAAATATATACCTCCTAGTTTCACACACCAACAAAAGAAAAAGTTCTTTTATGATTTAAGACATTACTTTTGGGATGATCCACACCTTTATAAAGGAGTAGATGGTATTATTAGATGTTGTGTGCCTGAGCATGAACAGGAAAAAAATTCTACGCAAGTGTCACTCTGAATCCTATGGAGGACACCACGCTGGAGATAGAACTGCACACAAGGTACTACAATCTGGTTTTTATTGGCCTACTCTTTTCAAAGACGCTCGTAAGTTTGTCTTATCTAGTGATGAATGTCAAAGAATAGGGGAACATTAGTAGACGTCAAGAAATGCATATGAATTATTCTCTTGTTATTGAACCGTTTGATGTTTGGGGCTTTGATTATATGGGACCTTTTCCTGCCTCCAATGGCTATACACATATTTTAGTTGCTATTGATTACATTACTAAGTGGGTAGAAGCTATTCTAACTAGTAGTGCTGATCATAACACTTCTATTAAAATGCTTAAAGAAGTTATTTTTCCGAGGTTTGGAGTCCCTAGATATCTTATGACTGATGGTGGTTCACACTTTATTCATGGTGCTTTCCGTAAGATGCTTGCTAAGTATGACGTCAATCATAGAATCGCATCTCCTTATCACCCGCAGTCTAGTGGTCAAGTAGAGTTGAGCAATAGAGAACTCAAATTAATTTTGCAAAAGACTGTGAATAGATCTAGAAAGAATTGGTCCAAAAAACTTGATGATGCATTATGGGCCTATAGAACTACATATAAAAACCCTAAGAGTATGTCTCCATATAAGATGGTTTATGGAAAAGCATGTCATTTACCTCTTGAACTTGAACATAAAGCATATTGGGCTATTAAAGAGCTTAATTATGACTTCAAACTTGCCGGTGAGAAAAGGTTATTTGATATTAGCTCACTTGATGAATGGAGAACCCAAGCATATGAGAATGCTAAGCTTTTCAAATAAAAAGTCAATCGCTGGCATGATAAGAGGATACAGAAGCGTGAGTTTAACGTAGGAGATTATGTGTTATTGCTCAACTCTCGTTTAAGATTTTTTGCAGGAAAACTTCTCTCAAAATGGGAAGGTCCCTACGTTATCGAGGAGGTCTATCGTTCTGGGGCTATAAAAATCAACAACTTTGAAGGCACAAATCCGAGGGTGGTAAACGGTCAAAGAATTAAGCATTATATTTCAGGTAATCCTATCAACGTTGAAACTAATATTATTGAAACCATAACCCCTGAGGAATACATAAGAGACACTTTCCAGAACGTTCCAGACTCCGAAAAGGCATAGGTACGTGGTACGGTAAGTAAACCGACTCCAAAACAACTCTAATGGCAATTTTTATCAGTTTTCGATTATTTAAGAATTTTAGGAAGAAAGAAGTAGTCCGAAAGGGGCACGAGGCTCCCACGAGAGAGGAGGGCGCACCCCCCCTGTAGGGCGCGCCCCTGTCACGTGGGCACCTCGTGTGCCTCCCGGACTCCGTTTTCTTGTATGTTATGTAGTTTGGTCGGTAAAAATTCATTATATATACTCCCGAAGGTTTTGACCAACGTATCACGCAAATATCCTCTGTTTTCATTTCAAGCTGTTTCTGTTTCAGATCTAGAGCATCATGTCGTCTCCAAGTGCTCCCAAGGACAAGTTTTTCGAGAGGGTTATCAACCCCTATCTTGAGGAGGTGCTGCATCACCCTCAAACCATTGAGATGCGTGAGGAGGTGTTGCACATCCGCGATGTGGAGGGACCAAGGCGTACCGGGAGCGTGGAGACAAAGCTCGAAGCTATGGAGCAAGAAGCTTTCAAGTGTCAGGGGATGGTGGAGCATGGACTCAACGCCAACCAGATGATGATCACGGAGTTCACCAACAACCACAAGCTGGATGCAAAAGTCATTGGCGAGACCATCTTCAAGCTTCAAGAGAAAATCGAACACCTCCAAGCCCAAATCTATGACCTGCAAAACCAGAACTATGAGTATGAATATAGATTTAAAAGGATGAGTATGGCTGCAGATTTAAGGATCCCGGAGACTCGATCATCCTTTTATGATGGAGAGCCTATGCCATGGAAGACGGACGACAAGCCTACATCATCAACAACTCCTACTTCACCACCTCCGAAGAAATAATCACATGGGTATGGGCACTCCCCTTGGCAACTGCCAAGCTTGGGGGAGGTGCCCCGGTATCGTATCACCATCACACTCCTATCTTTACCGCTTTATTTAGTTCGATCCTTTTAGTAGTACCTTGATCTTTTAGTTCGAAGTTTTGATATCAAGTAGTTTTGAGTTTTGCTTTATGATCTCTTTATGTAATCGAGTCCGTGTGCTATCTATAATAAAGATTAGTGTTGAGTCAAGGGCTTTGCTATGTTGCCATGATCTTAAAAAAGTAGAAAGAACAAAAGAGTTCATATTGATCTTATGGATAGTGATAACTTCACACATAGAAAGTATGAGGCATAAAAATTGTTGAGAGTTGATGAACGTAGCCTTGGTCATTGTTGCAATTAATAGGAAGTGATAAGGAAAGAGGGGTTCACATATAAATATATTATCTTGGACATCTTTTATGATTGTGAAGCACTCATTAAGTATGACATGCTAAAACAGTTGACGTTGGACAAGGAAGACAACGTAATGGTTTATATTTTCTGACATCTCAGTTAAAGTATATTGTCATTGACCTTCCAAACATGTTGAGCTTGCCTTTCCCCCTCATGCTAGCCAAATTCCTTGCACCAAGTAGAGATACTACTTGTGCTTCCAAATATCCTTAAACCCAGTTTTGCCATGAGAGTCCACCATACCGACCTATGGATTGAGTAAGATCCTTCAAGTAAGTTGTCATCGGTGCAAGCAATAAAAATTGCTCCCTAAATATGTATGACATATTAGTGCAGAGAAAATAAGCTTTGTACGAACTTGTTGTGGAAGTAATAAAAGCAACGGATTGCATAATAAAGGTCCACATGCAAGGGGCAATATAAAGTGACGTTCTTTTGCATTAAGATTTCGTGCATCAACCCTAAACGCGCATGACAACCTCTGCTTCCCTCTATGAAGGGCCTATCTTTTACTTTATGTTTTTACTTTATGCTAGAGTCAAGGTGATCCTCACCTTTCCCTTTTTCATTTTATCCTTTGGCAAGCTCCTCGTGTTTGAAAAGATCATGATGCATATATCCAATTGGATGTAAGTTGGCATAGGCTATTATTGTTGACATCACCAAAAGGTGAATATGTTGGGAGGCAACACAATAAGCCCCTATCTTTCTCAGTGTCCGGCTAAAACTCTATAACCACAAGTATTGCGTGAGTGTTAACAATTATAGGGGACTACAAGATAGTTGAGTATGTGAGCTTGCTTAAAGGCTCTATTATTGACTCTTTCTGATATTACGATAAATTGCAATTGCTTCAGTGACTGAGATTATAGTTTGTTAGTTCCCAATGGAGTTTTTGAACCATACTTGACATTGTGAATTTCTTATTTCTTGAACATAGGAAATCATATGACAAAATCCATATATGTTGTTGTTATTAGAATGATCATGATGCCCTCATGTCCGTATTTTATTTTTATCGACACCTCTATCTCTAAACATGTGGACATATTTTTCGATTTCGGCTTCCGCTTGAGGACAAGCGAGGTCTAAGCTTGGGGGAGTTGATACGTACATTTTGCATCATGCTTTTATATCAATATTTATTGCATTATGGGCTGCTAATACACATTATATCTCAATACTTATGGCTATTATCTCTTATTTTACAAGGTTTACCATGAAGAGGGGGAATGCCGGCAGCTGGAATTCTAGCTGGAAAAGGAGCAAATGTTGGAAACCTATTCTGCACAACTCCAAAAGACCTGAGACCCCACGAAACAACTTTTCAGATTTAATAAGAATTTTTGGGCAAAAGAAATAGGCCAGGGGGCCCACACCCTGTCCAGGAGACAGGGGCGCGCCCCCTATCTCCTGGGCCCCCTGGTGGGCTTCCGGCTGCCATCTTCTGCTATATGAAGGGTTTTCCCCTGGAAAAAATCATGGTCAAGCTTATAGGACGAAACTCCGCCGCCACGAGGCGGAATCAATCTAGGGCTCTGGCGGAGCTGTTCAGCCAGGGACACTTCCCTCCGGGAGGGGGAAATCATCACCAACGTCATCATCAACGATCCTCTCATCGGGAGGGGGTCAATCTCCATCAACATCTTCACCAGCACCATCTCATCTCAAAACCCTAGTTCATCTCTTGTATCCAATCTTGTATCAAAACCACAAATTGGTACCTATGGGTTGCTAGTAGTGTTGATTACTCCTTGTAGTTGATGCTATTTGGTTTACTTGGTGGAAGATCATATGTTCAGATCATTTATGTATATTATTACCCCTCTGATTATGAACATGAATATGCTTTGTGAGTAGTTACGTTTGTTCCTGAGGACATGGGTGAAGTCTTGCTATTAGTAGTCATGTGAATTTGGTATTCGTTCGATATTTTGATGAGATGTATGTTGTCTCTCCTCTAGTGGTGTTATGTGAACGTCGACTACATGACACTTCACCATTACTTGGGCCTAGAGGAAGGCATAGGGAAGTAATAAGTAGATGATGGGTTGCTAGAGTGACAGAAGCTTAAACCCTAGTTTATGCGTTGCTTCGTTAGGGGTTGATATGGACCCATATGTTTAATGCTGTGGTTAGGTTTACCTTAATACTCCTTTTTGTAGTTGCGGATGCTTGCAATAGGGGTTAATCATAAGTGGGATGCTTGTCCATGTTAGGGCAGTACCCAAGTGCTGGTCCACCCACATATCAAATTATCAAAGTACCGAACGCGAATCTTATGAACGTGATGAAAACTAGCTTGACGATAATTCCCAATGTGTCCTCGGGAGCTCCTTCTTCATTATTAGAGTTTGTCCAGGCTTATCCTTTGCTACATAAAGGATTGGGCCACCTTGCTGCACTTTATCTACTTTATTTACTTTTTGTTCGTTACTATTTATCTTATCACAAAAATATCTATTACCTACTATTTCAGTGCTTGCAGAGAAAACCTTACTGAAAACCGCTTATCATTTCCTTCTGCTCCTTGTTGGGTTCGACACTCTTATCAAAAGGACTACGATAGATCCCCTATACTTGTGGGTCATCACTCCTTCACATGGACCTCTTTGGGCCTCCATCCTTTGATAGTCTTGGGGGTAGAAAGTATTGCTTGGTGATTGTGGATGATTATTCAAGATACACTTGGGTATATTTCTTCAAGAGGAAGAGTGAAACTCAGCAAACCGTCATCGACTTTGCAAATGAAGCTCAACGTCAACATGATGCAAAGATCTTGACAATAAGAAGTGACAACGGCACCGAATTCAAGAACTACACCTTGGATGAGTTCCTTAGTGATGGGGGGATCAAGCATCAGTATGCTGCACCCTATACCCCTCAACAAAATGGTGTCGCAGAGAGGAAGAACCGGAGGTTGATGGGTGCGGCAAGGACCATGATGGCGGAGTTCAAGTCTCCATACAACTTTTGGGCTAAAGCCATCAACACAGCATGTCATGCATCAAATCTGCTCTATCTCCGCAAAGGCTTGAACAAGACTCCTTATGAAATACTTACCGGTAACAAGCCCAACCTCAAGTATTTCCGGGTGTTCGGGTGTAAGTGTTTCATTCTCAAGAAAGGTGTTCATTTGTCTAAATTTGAGGCTAGAGCTTATGAGGGTATATTTGTTGGTTATGCTACAAACTCTCATGCTTATTACCGTGTCCTCAACAAGTCCACCGGACTCATTGAGGAGACGTGTAACGTAGGGTTTGACGAAAATAACGGCTCCCAAGTGGAGCAAAATGGTACTTGCAATGTAGGTGATGAAATTCCACCCCAAGCCATAAGAAGAATGGGTGTGGGTCATATCCTACCCATTGAGGAACCCCTTGTGGCCGAAGGAGAAGGACAATGCTCCACTCAAGTGGAGCCATCACCTCCCCAAGACCCACACGCTTCCGAAGAACAAAGTGAAGGCCCTCAACCTCGTGAACAAGACCAAGGGCAAGATCAATCTCAAGATGGTGGTGAACCACCGAATGTTGCCCAAGGTCAAGTTCTCCCCCTCGAGCAAGTTCAAAATCAAGAGCAAGCTCAAGATCTAGAACAAGCTCAAGATGACACTCGAGATAATCAAGTTAACCCTCCTCCTTCCACATCCGAGGAGGAATTAGAGCGTCGTGCTGCGAAGATTGCTTCCAAGCTCACCACCAAAGGTCATCTCATGGAGAATGTGGTTGGAAGCCTAAGAAAGGGGGTAAGCACTCGTAGACAATTAGCAAACTATTGTGAACATCACGGGTTTGTCTCTTGTGTTGAACCCCAAAAGGTCTATGAGGCGCTCGAAGATCCGGATTGGCTCAATGCCATGCATGAAGAACTCAACAACTTCGAGTACAACAAGGTGTGGAGATTGGTGCCAAGGCCGTCGGGGAACCACAACGTCATTGGAACCAACTGGATATTCAAGAACAAGCAAGATGCTCATGGGAACATCATTCGCAACAAGGCAAGATTGGTAGCACAAGGCTACTCCCAAGTCGAGGGTATCGACTATGGTGAAACCTTTGCTCCCGTTGCTCGCCTTGAATCCATTCGTTTGTTGATTGCGTATGCTTCCCATCACAACTTTAAGTTACAACAAATGGATGTGAAAAGTGCTTTTCTTAATGGTCCTATTAATGAGTTGGTCTATGTCAAGCAACCCCCCGAGTTCGAGGATCACTACTTCCCAGATCATGTGTATCAACTCGATAAGGCACTCTATGGCCTTAAAAAAGCCCCACGTGCATGGTATGACCACCTTACCGAGTTGTTACAAGATCGTGGATTTGAGGTTGGGCAAATCGATCCCACTCTTTAAACTAAGAAGGTCAAAGGGGAGTTGTTTGTATGCCAACTATATGTTGATGATATTATCTTTGGTTCCCGTAACAAAGCCTTCAATGAGGAGTTTGCTGACCTCTAAGTTCAAGATGTCATCGATGGGAGAATTGAAGTTCTTCCTCGGTTTCGACATCAAGCAAAGAAGAGAAGGTACTTTCATCAATCAAGCCAAATACACTCAAGACATGCTTAAAAGATTCAAGCTAAGTGATGTCAAGCCGGCTTCCACTCCAATGCCCACCAAGTGCCAACTTGACATTGATCCCAATGGTAAAGCGGTGGATCAAAAGGTATATCGCTCCATGATTGGCTCCTTGCTTTACCTTTGTGCTTCTAGACCGGATATCATGTTGAGTGTGGGAATATGTGCACGGTTTCAAGCCGCACCGAAGGAAAGCCACTATGTGGCGGTCAAGCAAATCTTTCGATATTTGGCTCATACCCCAAACTTTGGCTTATGGTACCCAAGAGGAGCAAACTTCAAGCTTGAAGGATTTACGGATTGCGATTGGGCGGGAGACAAAGTGGATAGGAAGTCCACTTCCGGAGGGTGCCAATTTCTTGGTTGCTCTTTGGTGAGTTGGTCTTCCAAGAAGCAAAGTTTTGTGTCTCTCTCGTCCACCGAAGCGGAATATGTGGCGGCCGGTAGTTGTTGTGCACAACTCTTATGGATGAGGCAAACTTTAAAGGAGTATGGTGTCATTTGTGACAAAGTGACTCTTTGGTGTGATAACGAAGGTGCCATCAAGATTTCTCTCAACCCGGTGCAACATTTCAAGACGAAGCATATTGTGATTCGGTATCACTTTATCCGGGATCACATTAGGCGACGGGAGATCGAGCTCAAGTATGTCAACACTAATGATAACCTTGCAGATATTTTCACCAAGCCCTTGGACGAAGCAAGATTTCGTGAGTTAAGGCATGAGCTAAATATCATTGATTCGAGCAATGTATCTTGAACCCATGCACATCCAACCATATTCAACGTGTTGTCTAGTTTAGGTGTAGGCATGGACATAGGGGGAGTGTTGTTCTCTCAATGAACTCTCCCTCCCCCCATTATGCATAAATTGATCAAGTCTTTCGCTTTAACCATCTTCGATGGTACTTGTGCTTCAAGGACGAGTTTTGGTCACGGGCCCGAGGTTAAAATCTTCGCGGTGCCATACCTCTTGACTCAAACATAGGTGGCCTCGGACACCGCCCTCTCTTGAAGAGGTGTGTCTTGGCCCCTTGCTAGTGTGTTTGTTGCCTAGTCGTTTTTGCCGTTGCTTTCTCTCTTTTTGAGCTTAGTCGTTTTTGTCTAGTTGGCGTGGCGTGCTGGGCGGTACTACCGCTGGTGGTGCGCGGTACTACCGCCCACCAGCGCGGTACTACCGCGACGAAGCGGGATCAGGGGTTATATCGGGGCAGGGGGAGGTTTCTCTCCCCCATACCCATTCGCTTCGCCCCCTTGCTCCTCTTTGTCTCCAGCACCGTCTCGCTGCGGGAGGGCTCCGGTGGATCTTCTTTTCCTGGGCGTCCCTCTCCATTTCCTTTGGTGGAGTCGATCCCCACCTCGTCCTCTTGCCATGGATGCCGGTATTGCCCCCGTTCCCTCTCTCTTTTTGTCTAGATTTCAGATCTAGCATCTTAGGGGCAATAGTGGTAGCATCTCTAGATTTTTGGCTAAATCTAGGCTTGAGTAGGATGGAGAAGGCAACTAGGCACCTTGGATTAGCGTTTGGTAGGAATATTTTTGAATTTGGTAGGCCGGTAGTGCCGGATTTGACCACGGCAGTAGGAAACCGTTGTTTCCCCGCTTCGAGCGGTACTACCGCTCTCATTGGAGCGGTACCACCGCTTGGAGCGGTACTGCCGCCTCCAGGTCGCGGTACTACCGCTGCCTGCCAAATTCCATCATGTCTCTACCATTCATTGATCCTTTTTGTTGTGTTTGGTGGCTTATGCTCGTTCTTTATGATTGTTTTGTGTGTTCTTGTGTTTGGTTCCAGGTGATGAACATCCTGAGCATCAAGCTCGCCGTGTCAACCCCGGTCGTGCCACGTCAAAGCGTTACCGCACATCTGAGTCAGCAGGAGGTTCCTCAAGTGCTCCACCTCCACCTCAACTCAAGAAGAAGTTTGTTGTCAAGCCGAAGCCAACGGGCAAAACCGTGCCTCAAATGAATGCCAAGGAGTTCTGGGCAAGGCATCGCCGCAACCCTTATGAGGTAGACCAAGAACCCACTTTGGTCAACTGTCCGTTCTGGAACCGCTTTCAGTTTGCCATCTTCTTTGATGTGCTCAAGGCCAAGAAGAATCTCTATGTTGATGTGCGCTCCATCGACACGGACTATATGGAGAAGGATCCTGAGTACTTTGGTGAAGCTCTTCAGATGTGCACTCAGCTGAACATTCTCAGAATCATGCAATTCAACAAGGACTATGATGCAGATATTGTGGCTCAATTCTATGCCACTGTCCATCTAGGGACTGATGAGGACAGGACTCTGACTTGGATGACCAATGGCAAGTTGCTTTCTGTCAAGTGGAAGGCATTCATGGAGTTACTTGGGGTGGAAGATCATGGGCTTGCATCTCCTGTCGACTTTCGCCCTCACCGCAACACAACCTCCACTCACAAGCAAGCTCTCTGGCCCTATTGCACACTGAAGATCAACCCTAAGACTAAGAAGGAAACATATGAGCTGCCTGCCTTTCTGGACATTCTTCACCGTGTCTTCCGTGAGAATCTTTTCCCTCGCATCGGGAATCTAGATATGGTTCACTCTTATCTCGTGGATATGCTTCTCTTCTGCCAGCATGAGAAGGAAGCAAACACTGGCGAGTCCCTGGACATTTCTCATGTTATGTGGTCTGAGCTCTTATCTGCTATCTCTGAGCGCAAGTGCCTGATTTATGATCCGTTCATCATGCTGCTTATTGAGAAGGCCTGGGGTCAGGTCTATCCCAAGGTTATGCTACAGACTGGAGAGTTGGTGTCTCATGAGATCAAGCGTCTAAGGAAGAAGGACAACTGGGGCACTCAGGTCCCTAAATCTGGGGGTACATCGTCTGTTGCTACCATGGAGACCGAGGAGGAGGCTGAGGCTGAGGATGATAATGACTATGAGCCTTCTGGGCCAGAGCCCTCTTGGGCAAAGAAGTCAAGCTCAAGATGAAGAAGCTGTTCTACATGGAGTCTCACGGTCAGTACATGACTCATGTGGCTGAGAAGAAGGCCAGGGGACGTCACAAGGAGCTCATGCGTCAGTTGGGTGCCACCGTTCACAGTGGATCTAAGGACCAGCTCACTGAGGAGGAGGAGTGGATTCAGCAGCACTGCCCGTGGACAGATTCTGATGCCGAGCAGTTCCCGACCGACGACGATGGTGAAGACGATCCCGCTGGGATCTAATGTTCGAGACCCTCGCTTGCTATCACCTGGAGCCGTAGCAACACTCCCTCTCTTTTTGGTGTCTCGATGCCAAACGGGGAGAGAGTTTAGGGATTTGTGTCCTTGTCATTGTCTGTTTCGCGAGTGTGTCTTCTTTGTGGTGTTTTCTCGCCATTTGCTTTGCTTGGTTTTGTGTCAGTGAGACCTAAGTTCCAGACATATGGTGTGAGACATATGCTACCTTATCTTTAGATTATCATTATCTATGTCTATCTAGTCCTTCGGTATCTTATGAGTTGCATGCTTATCCTGCTATATACTTTGCTCCCATATATCCTGCTTAGGTTGTTGGTCTCTAAATGTAGGGGGAGCGTTGATCCTAGTATGTGTGCCGTGCAGTCCAAAGCACTTATCTAGATAGCACACATCTAGGGGGAACCCATCTACATTTTTAGAGTTGTGGGGTTTGCGCATGTCCTATGTCTTTTTCCGTTTGTGCAAATCCCGTATTGTCATCAATCCAGCAAAAAGGGGGAGATTATTTTTATCCCCAAGGTGTTTTGGTGATTGATGACAATGCTTTTGCGGACTAATCGTGTGCGTTGAGTTTTTCAGAGATTCATCCTTTGGCATGAGACGATTCCCTCCCCTCGGTGTTTTATTCAATACGGTGTAGATCCTTCGTTTATCTGTTGGTGGACTAGTTTCGTAGGAGTCACCGTACTATCAAGAGGGGATCCGCTTTGGTAAGGCTAGGGTGGAATCAACACGTACACATCCTTATCACACTCACTGTTCCTTTTCGCTTCAATGGGGTTCTCCTTCCTCTCCTTGCTTGCCCTGACTGGTCCCATCGGTAGTACCGCAGGCCACAGCGGTAGTACCGCTGAAGCACATCAAGCGGTAGTACTGCTCCTTCAGCGGTAGTACCGCTTGCTGACTTTCGCCGCAGTACCGCTGAGGCTCCGGGCTACTACCGCCTCGACTCGAGGTCTCATTTACTCGTGTCGGGTTGTGCGACACTTGCTGCGGCAGTAGCGGCGGTAGTACCGCACCCAAGCGGTAGTACCGCCCTTACCACCGCGGTAGTACCGCTCTGGGTCCAGGACCCTGCTCCTCTCATGTGCGCGGCAGTACCGCTAGGTGGGACGGTAGTACCGCCCACCCAAGCGGTAGTATCGCTCTCTGCGGGGCTGCTTGGGGGGTAATGGTTGGATTGTTCCCCCCACTATATAAAGGGGTATTCTTCCCCAAAGTTGACCTACCTCTTCCCCCAAAAGCTCCATTGTTGCTGCAAGCTCCATTTTTGCCCGATCTCTCTCCCTAGCCAATCAAACTTGTTGATTTCCTCGGGATAGGTTGAGAAGGCCCCAATCTACACTTCCAGCAAGAGAAATTTGATTCCCCCACTAATCCCTAGCGGATCTTGTTACTCTTGGGTGTTTGAGCACCCTAGACGGTTGAGGTCACCTCGGAGCCATAGTCCATTGTGGTGAAGCTCCGTGGTGTCGTTGGGAGCCTCCAATTAAGTTGTGGAGATAGCCCCAACCCTGTTTGTAAAGGTTCGGTCGTCACCTTCAAGGGCACCAATAGTGGAATCACGACATCTCGCATTGTGTGAGGGCGTGAGGAGAATACGGTGGTCCTAGTGGCTTCTGGAGAGCATTGTGCCTCCACACCGCTCTAACGGAGACGTACTTCCCCTCAAAAGGAAGGAACTTCGGTAACACATTCTCGTCTCCATCGGCTCCACTCTTGGTTATCTCATGCCTTTACTTGTGCAAGCTATTTGTGTTGTACCCCTTGCTTGCTTGTGGACTTATTGTTGTTGCATCATATATGTTGTTCACCTAGTTGCATTTTTAGACAACCTACTTTGATGCAAAGTTTAATTTGGTAAAGAAAAGCTAAAAATTGTTAGTTGCCTATTCACCCCCCCCCCTCTAGTCAACTATACTGATCCTTTCACCCATCTTTTTATCCTCGATGGCAACAATACAATACGTGCCTTGCAACCCCTGCTGTCACTGGGTAAGGACACCGCAAGATTGAACCCAAAGCTAAGCACTTCTCCCATGGCAAGAAAGATCAATCTAGTAGGCCAAACCAAACTGATAATTCGAAGAGACTTGCAAAGATAACTCTATATCATGTACAATCTTAGGCTCTTGCCACTCCTTATTCCATAATCCATAAAAACTTTACCCAAAACTTGAAAACTTCACAACACAAAACTCTATATCCCCTCTAAAATTTCATAAGAGGAATTAGGATCCTACATGATAAAGGTGATCCTTCTTGTCAGGGAAGTACTCCTACTATCCCCTCTAAAATTTCATAAGAGGAACTAGGATCAATTTCAATAAATTCCCCTTTTGCAGCAACATCAAGGAGTTGTTTGTGGGGTAAGGTTAACCCAATGTAAAAATTGCGAATTAAAATCTTGAAATCTCCTTCTAAAGCACAACTACGATAAGATTCTAACATCCTAAACCAAGCATCTTTTAAATTTTCACCTTCTCTTTGCTTGAAGTGGAGAACTTCAAAGTCGGGAGACGAAGGGATAAAAACTGAGCTAGCCATGACGACAAGGTAAACGGTCTAACACACGAGCAACGGAAAAGGCAAGCGAAAGAGAGAGGAGGAGATTGGGAAAGAGAGGGAGAATAAAACGGCAAGGGTGAAGTGGGGGAGAGGAAAACAAGAGGCAAATGGCAAATAATGTAAATGCGAGGGAGATGAGTTTGTGATGGGTACTTGGTATGTCTTGACTTGAGCGAAGACCTCCCCGACAACGGCGCTAGAAATCCTTCTTGCTACGTCTTGAGCTTGCGTTGGTTTTCCTTGAAGAGGAAAGGGTGATGCAGCAATAGTAGCGTAAGTATTTCCCTCAGCTTTTGAGAACCAAGGTATCAATCCAGTAGGAGGCTCCTCAAAAGTCCCACGCACCTACACAAACAAACAAAGAACTCCCAACCAACACAATAAAGGGGTTGTCAATCCCTTCACGGCCACTTGCGAAAGTGAGATCTAATAGAGATAGTATGATAAGATAAATATATATTTGGTATTTTATAATATAGATGCAAAAGGTAAAGATGCAAATAAAAGTAGATTGGAAGAAAATATGATAAGAGATAGACCCGGGGGCCATAGGTTTCACTAGAGGCTTCTCTCAAGATAGCATAAGTATTACGGTGGGTGAACAAATTACTGTCGAGCAATTGATATAAAGGTGAATAATTATGAGATTATCTAGGCATGATCATGTATATAGGCATCACGTCCGCAACAAGTAG
This sequence comes from Triticum timopheevii, assembly GCA_963921465.1. NCBI lineage: Eukaryota > Viridiplantae > Streptophyta > Magnoliopsida > Poales > Poaceae > Triticum > Triticum timopheevii. The sequence goes on along the minus strand of OY997264.1, from coordinate 555,056,675 downwards.
ACCGACTCCTGCCTGCATCTATTACTATTACTCCACACATCGACCGACTCCTGCCTACATCTAGAGTATTAAGTTCACAAAAAACAGAGTAACGCCTTAAGCAAGATGACATGATTGTCGGTGTCAAAACCGGCGGATCTCGGGTAGGGGGTCCCGAACTGTGCGTCTAGGCGGATGGTAACAGGAGACAAGGGACACGATGTTTTTACCCAGGTTCGGGCCCTCTCGATGGAGGTAAAACCCTACTCCTGCTTGATTGATATTGATGATATGGGTATTACAAGAGTGGATCTACCACAAGATCAAGGAGGCTAAACCCTAGAAGCTAGCCTATGGTATGATTGTTGTAATGGTTGTGTCCTACAGACTAAAACCCTCCGGTTTATATAGACACCGGAGAGGGCTAGGGTTACACAGAGTCGGTTATAATGGTAGGAGATCTACATATCCGTATCGCCAAGCTTGCCTTCCACGCCAAGAAAAGTCCCATCCGGACACGGGAGGAAGTCTTCAATCTTGTATCTTCATAGTCTTGGAGTCCGGACGACGATGACAGTCCGGCTATCCGGACACCCCCTTGTCCAGGACTCCCTCAGTAGCCCCCGAACCAGGCTTCAATGACGTCGAGTCCAGCGCATATATAGTCTTCGGCGTTGCAAGGCGGGTTCTCCTTAAAATTCCATGTGCTTGCCGGATAGTGCCCGGCTCCCTTATAAATGTTGTGCTCCTTGGCTTCCACGCCCAATAATGGCCTTCTTCCACGCGTCGCACGAATGTGAAAAGCCAGGGTATCTTTTATGTTTTACCCCCCAGCTGCGCAAGTAATCTTCCTATAAGAGAGATAAGAATCCCGATCCAAATCACACCATCCTTCTTCCGCGAGTACTCATCGGAGCGCTTCTGACCGAAAACCCATTCCATCATGGACCGTCGACGCGGCTCCTCTTCTCATGCTCCCAGCCCTCCGCCAGGAGATTGGAGGAGATGCTCAGTTCCGCACACCGAGCTGGTGAAGCTTCAAGCGGAGGGATATCTTCCTCTGGCCTTTATGGTCCCGATTCGAGCTGGGCTGGCCACCTACAAATGTGGGAAGCAAGCGGAGGCCACCCCTAGTCCCTCTAAAGGAGAGCGGGTGTGCTTCGTCCCCTATCTAATAAGGGGGCTTGGATTTCCTGTACATCCGTTCCTCCGCGGGCTTTTGGAGTTCTACGGACTCCAGCTCCATCACCTCACGCCCGCCTCTATTCTGCATATCGCGGGTTTCGTAGCTCTTCGCAAGCTATTCCTGGGCATCGAGCCCCATTTTGCGCTGTGGAAGAGGCTATTCTGCCTCGTACCCCGTTCTCACGAGGGGTCAATATATCAAGTGGGCGGTGCCGAAATATGGCGCATCGCCGGGACCGGATATCCATCCGGAACCCCAAAGAAGGCGTCCGAAGACTGGCCTTCGGAATGGTTTTACATAGAAGACGCTCCACTGCCGGACCCAATTCGGATCGGCCTCCCGGAGTTCAGCAAGGCTCCTCTGAAGAAACGCCTAAGTTGGCGCCCGCGGAGCCCTCAACTGGAGGAAGACAAGGGCGTCCATTATTTGATGGGCCGGATAAGGTTGCTGGCCCATTCCGGATTGACCATGATCGGAGTCATGGCCACGTGCATAATGCGGGGGGTGCAGCCGCTGCAATACAGGGGCCACCCCATGTGGGATTTCAACAGGGAAAATGACGCCACCCGCCATGGCCGCAAAGGGCCGGGATCGCCCAAAGATCTGGTGAAGATTCTGTCCGGCCTGTACAAGGGGGAGAAGGAGGACTTCCTCCAGACAAGCCCATTGAATGGGTTCTCCATTAATAACCCTCGGCGCTGGGTAAGCGGACATTTTATTTATCCGACCCATGCTTTCAAAGTTAAGTACCTTACTTTACGATTTCGACGCAGGAGCTGCGTCGGGATGTGGAGGGCATACATAGTCCGGCCCCACAACCCGAGGATCCAGAAAGATCCCTTGATCCGGCCTCCGAAGAGGATCCGGACATAAAGGTGGAGCTAATCGACGGGGTGTTCCACCAACTCAGCATGGACAATGCTCTAGTCGCCATTACGGCTGACTACCCCAGCCTATCTCCGGCTCCTCAGGTGATTGTGACCGAAGTCCTGACACCATTATTTCGTCCTTGCGCATTTCTGACCACCGTATACAATGGCGTCTCGCAGGAGGTGCCTTCAAGGCAGGAAGCCGAGCCCACGGCGGCTGGCCAACAAGGGTCAGTCCGGCCCAGCAGGCGGAAGAGGAGTGCGGCGCGGATCGAAACATCATCGCAACGGTATAGCTCGCGACTGTTATTTAGGAAAAGGATTCCCTAGGAGGTGTATTAACGCTCATGACCTTTCTAGGAGAAAGAGCACTCGCCGGACTGTGTCCGGAGGGGTTGCCAACCAAGCCTCCGCCTGCCAGGCTCCAACACCTGGTTCGGAGGGGGAGGCGAGCGTAAGGCGCGGGCCGGATTCTCCTCCAGCGGAGGATGCCGACCGGCTGCCCGCCACCAGGTCTGAGGTGGAGAGCGCCATGAATCATAGGCGCCGCCGGACAGTTCTGCGTGACGCGTGTTTCTCCCCAGAGGCGTTGAATGCCTTTAACGTGGGGGACGCGCACCTCCGTGCTGCTCAAGATGGTTTGACCAGAGCCACGGAGCAGTATGTAAAAGACATACGGGTAAGAGATTTTAATAGTTGTATATGCCAGTAGCCCCCGAGACTTAAAGTAGTTAGAGTAACTGATTTAAGGATCATTTGATATGCAGGATCTTACAGAGAAGAATACCCAATTGTCCCTGGAGCTACAAGAGTGCAAGGCCCAACTTGAGGCCGCACTCGCTGCCGTAGGAGGAAACACAGAGACCCCTCCTGGTAACACATTATTTTAAAAAGATAAGCGGTGTGCGGTGTGCGTGTAAGTCTGACAATGATATTGCAGATGTTGCCGGACTGGATCCGGACAAGCAACAACTACTGCATCAGCTGAAGGCCGGCGAGAGGGTGCTTACGAAGGTGCAGCAGGAAAGGAACAAACTCCAGGATGCCCACACCCAGCTTGGAGAAGAGCTGAAAGGTGTTCGGGCCGAGCTGTCTGGCTCCGTGATGGAGAATCAGCGGCTTCATCGCGGCATCTATAGTAAGTGCTTGAGCGGACTCCTTTGAAAAGAAGAGTTCGGCGAGAAAGTCAATTGATAGAAATATGTCTGTAGGTGTGCTCACAGGTCGCCCTGCGGAGGAGATGCCCGTCTCAACGGGTGATCAACTTCCCGAGCTGGTGCAACTGCTCGAACGTGTTCGGCAGGCGATGAGTGGCGTCGTCCAGGCCTTATGGCCGTCCCTCTCCCTACCCGAGGGCCTTGGAGAGCTTGCGGAGAAGCTTCAGGGAGCGCGGCAGCGCTTCCGTTTATGGAACATATCGGCCTGCCGCCAAGGTGCCAGGGAGGCCTGGGCCATGGTGAAGACGCGGTACAAGAAGGCGGATCCCAACCACATGGCCGAGGTCGGACCTGTGGGGCCTGATGGGGAGGAGATCCCTGTGAGCTTAGTGTACGGCCAAGTAGAGTTGGCCGCTAAATATTCCCAACGGGGCTGTAAATTAGACAGCCTGTTAGACGGGATTGAGGAGGAGTACAGTCAGTCGATTTGATGATGTATTTAAAATGACATGTAAAATGCCTTCTAGCCGGATTGTAGATCGTTTGTCTTTGCCAACCTTTTCGCTTCAACCTCGGGACCCTAGAGTCCAGAGTGTGTCAGAATACCTTCTCGGTTAAGAAAAACCGGGCATGCATGGAGACCAGGCGTAGGGGTCATTAGTGCTTTATCAGACAAGTGCCCAACTAGTTATGTTATATTACATGGTTAGTAAGAAACATCTTCCAGGGAGAATAGTTCCGTTAAGGGTTCCTTTCCCTGGGAGGCATGCCCTAAAGTGCATGTCCGGACTGCGAAAAGAGCAGGAAAACATCTGGGGGCAGATAAATAAATAGGTAAAAAATCATCTTTCGAGTCACCGACCTAATATTCCCTTAAGAACGCTAGCTTTCGGCTAACCCGGCAGTAACAATCGCAGAGGTGCTCCCTTTACCTCCTAGCCGAACAATCGGGAACATAGGGGTAAGCATAGGAGCCAGGCAACCCAGCTTGGCCAAAACTTAAGTCATATCGATGCATATAATGGTGAATAAAAGGTACATGTGGAAGTTTGACACATGTGCTGGGCATGAAGCCCGTATAAGTAAGCTTCTGGTAAAGAAGCCCCCAGGTATAATGAGTGCGGATAGCACATCAAGTGTGTGCGAACAATGCGCAAGTAGGCCTTTAGGGGCTTTTATGAAAAAGGTGAGAGAAAAGAGAGAAACGAAAGACAGCTGAAGTGTAAAAAATTTGGACGGAGGAAGGAGACGAACTCTTAGTCCGGCGCTAGCGTAGAATCTTCGGAGGCGGGATGCGTTCCATGGGTTCGGCTCGAGTCGGTTGTCCGATGCATTTCGCAGGCGGTACGCCCTGCCGGTCAGGACTTGATCGATAATGAAAGGGCCTTCCCATTTGGGCTTGAGCTTGTCCTTTTTCTTGTCCGGCAGGCGTAGAACTAGTTCGCCAACATTGTAAGTTTTAGCCCGTGCTTCTCTGCTTTGATATCTTCGAGCCTGCTGCTGATAGAATGCGGAACGAGCCTTTGCCATGTCGCGTTCTTCCTCCAATGCGTCCAAGTTGTCCTGCCGATCCAGCTCGGCTTCTCTTTCTTCGTACATGCGCACTCGAGGTGAGTCATGAATGATGTCGCAGGGCAAAACTGCCTCTGCGCCGTATACCATGAAAAATGGTGTGAATCCGGTAGCACGGTTGGGCGTTGTCCGCAGCCCCCAGAGTACGGAGTCAAGATCCTCTACCCAGTGCGTGTTAGATTCCGTAAGGGACCGCACTAGTCTGGGTTTGATGCCGCTCATTATTAGACCATTTGCTTGTTCCACTTGACCGTTGGTTTGAGGATGATAGACTGAAGCGTAATCGAGCTTAATGCCCATATTTTTGCACCATGATTTAACCTTGTCGGCCGTGAAGTTCGTGCCGTTATCGGTAATGATGCTATGGGGGACGCCATAACGGTGTACTACCCCGGATATGAAGTCTATCACTGGTCCGGACTCTGCCGTTTTAACTGGCTTGGCCTCTATCCATTTGGTGAATTTGTCCACCATGACCAATAGGTACTTTTGCTTGTGGGTTCCCCCTTTAAGGGGTCCAACCATGTCAAGCCCCTAGACCGCGAACGGCCAGGTGATGGGTATAGTTTTGAGGGCGGTGGGTGGCATATGGCTCTGATTAGCAAAGAGCTGACAACCGACGCATCTTTGGACTAAGTCCTGAGCATCTGCCCGGGCCGTCGGGAAATAAAATCCTGTACGGAATGCCTTGCCTACAAGGGCCCGAGCTGCGGCGTAGTGTCTGCCTAGTCCGGCATGAATTTCAGCCAGAAGGTTTCGCCCTTCCTCTTCGTATATACACCTTTGAAGGACTCCGGCTGTGCTTTTTTATAGAGTTCTCCCTCGTGGACCTTGTAGGCTTTAGATCGCCGAACTATGCAGCGGGCCTCATTTTGGTCTTCGGGAAGTTCCTGCCTAAGTAAGTAGGCTAGGAATGGCTCTGTCCACGGGGCGATTACTGCCATTATTCCATGGGCTGAAAGTGTTATTTCATCGGCTGAGTCGCCGATTATGTCAGATTGTTCTGTGTTGGGTGGTGCGGCTGCTTCCGGGTTGTTATTTCCGGACTCCTCTTCCCATAGTACGGATGGCTTAAAGAGCCATTCCAGGAAGATGTTTGGAGGGACAGCATCGCGCTTCGCGCCGATGCATGCTAATACATCGGCTGCTTGGTTATTATCCCGGGCTACGTGGTGGAATTCGAGTCCTTCGAACCGAGCTGACAATTTCAGGACAACGTTATGATAGGCTGCCATTTTCGGATCCTTGGCGTCAAAGTCTCCATTTACTTGGGATATTGCAAGGTTTGAATCCCCGCGCACCTCTAGGCGTTGAATGCCCATGGAGATTGCCATCCGGAGGCCATGTAGGAGGGCCTCGTATTCGGCTGCATTGTTGGAGTCCGTGTACATTATCTGAAGTACGTATTGGACTGTGTCCCTGGTTGGGGACGTCAATACGACGCTAGCCCCCAAGCCGACCAACATTTTGGAGCCGTCGAAATGCATAATCCAATTGGAGTACGCGCCGTACTCTTTAGGGAGTTCGGCTTTAGTCCATTCAGCGACAAAGTCAGCCAAGACTTGCGACTTTATAGCTCACCGAGGTTTGTAAGTTATATCGAATGGTAAGAGCTCAATGGCCCATTTTGCAATCCTGCCCATCGCGTCGCGGTTGTTTATAATGTCGTTGAGGGGCACTTCGGAGGCCACTGTTATCGAGCACTCTTGAAACTAGTGTTGGAGCTTCCGAGATGCCATGAACACCGCGTACGCTATCTTTTGGTAGTGCGGGTAACGGGACTTGCAGGGAGTTAAGATAGTGGATACATAGTACGCTGGTTTTTGAAGAGGGAATTTATGCCCTTCTGTTTCTCATTCGACGACGAGTACCGCGCTTACAACTTGATGTGTTGCCGCGATGTATAACAACATTGGTTCGCCCAGGTTAGGCGCAACCAGGACCGGATTTGTTGCCAATATGGCTTTTATTTCTTCGAGTCCGTCAGTTGCAGCATCCGTCCACTCGAAGTGTTCGGTGCGCCTAAGGAGGCGATAGAGGGGCAATGCTTTTTCTCCCAAACGGGAGATAAAGCGGCTTAGAGCCGCCATGCATCCAGTCAATTTTTGTATTTGTTTGAGGTCTTTTGGAATATCCAGCTGTGACAGAGCTCGAATTTTGGCTGGGTTTGCTTCAATTCCTCTACCGGATACAATGAAGCCCAGGAGCTTTCCGGCTGGTACGCCGAAAACGCATTTTTCTGGATTCAGCTTAATGTCATATGCTCGGAGGTTGTCGAATGTAAGCCTCAAATCGTCTACTAGAGTCTCGACGTGTTTGGTTTTGACGACTACGTCGTCTATGTATGCCTCTTCTGTTTTGCCGATCTGGGTAGCCAGACATGTCTGAATCATGCGCTGATATGTTGCGCCGGCGTTTTTGAGTCCGAAGGGCATCATGTTGAAGCAGAATGGTCCATATGTAGTAATGAATGCCGTTGCGGCTTGGTCCGCCTCCGCCATCTTGATTTGATGGTAGCCGGAGTATGCGTCGAGGAAGCACAATGAATCGTGCCCTGCAGTAGCATCGATTATTTGGTCGATGCGGGGAAGGGGGAAGGAATCCTTTGGGCAGGCCTTGTTGAGGTCTTTAAAATCGACACATAGGCGCCAGGATTTGTCCTTCTTTGGTACCATTACCAGGTTTGCTAGCCAGTCCGGATGTTTGATGTCTCTGATGAATCCGGCTTCCAGTAGTTTGGCTAGCTCTTCTCCCATTGCCTATCTTTTGGGTTCGGAAAATCGCCGAAGAGCCTGTTTAACTGGCTTGAATCCTTTTAGGATGTTTAGGCTGTGTTCTGCCAATCTGCGTGGGATTCCTGGCATATCTGAAGGGTGCCAGGCAAAGATGTCCCAATTTTCCCGAAGGAATTCTCGTAGTGCGGCATCTACATCAGGGTTCAACTGTGCCCCGATGGAGGCCGTCTTTGTTGGGTCCGTTGGATGGACCTGGAATTTGACTATTTCATCCGCTGGTTTAAAGGAGGTGGACTTGGATCTCTTATCGAGTATCACATTGTCCCTATTCACCATAGAGCGCAGCGCAGTGAGTTCCTCCGCCGCTAGGGCTTCGGATAGTGCCTCCAGGGCTAATGCGGCTGTCTTGTTTTCGGCGCGGAGTGCTATGTCCGGATCACTAACGAGAGTGATTATTCCGCTGGGCCCAGGCATCTTAAGCTTCATGTACCCGTAATGGGGTATGGCTTGAAAAATTGTGAATGCCTCTCGTCCTAATATAGCGTGATATCCGCTGCTGAACGGGGCCACTTGGAACGTGACCTCTTCGGACCTGTAATTGTCCGGCGAGCCGAACACCACATCAAGTGTGATTTTTCCTGTGCAGCGCACTTCCCGGCTAGGGATTATTCCTCTAAAGGTTGTGCTGCTTCGCTCAATGCGGCTCCAGTCTATTTCCATTTTTTCAAGAGTTTCCTCGTAGATGAGGTTTAGTCCGCTGCCGCCATCCATGAGTACCTTGGTAAGACGAAAGCCGTCCACTATTGGACTGAGGACCAATGCGGCTGGTGCTCGTGCTGTTCGGAATTTAGGTTCGTCGCTGGCATTGAAGGTGATGGCCGTGTCACTCCATGGATTTGTTGTTGCTACTTGGTAGACTTCGGCGAGGCTGCGGATTGTTCATTTTCGCATATTATTTGATGCGAAAGTCTCGAAGACTGTTGACACCGTACTGGTACTGTTGGAGTGGTTTTCCGGGGCTAGAAGCTCCTCGCCACTTTTGGCCACCTGCCGCAGTATCCAACATGCTCGAAGGCTATGTGTTGGGGTGGCGCCTTCTGTACTGTGAATTTTACAGGGTCCACTGATCCATCCCTCCAGTACGGTTCCGTGCCCTTTATGGGGTTTTTGCTTTTTGGTTTTTGTACCTGGTGCCTGAGTGTCATGCACCCTTTTGTTACGGACTAGGGTTGTATTCGGGGCCGGATTGTCCCAAAACTTAGTTTCGGTTTTCCGGAAACTCTCCATCGCACAGTACTTTCGTACTATGGACGCCAGGTTGGCGAAGCGTGTAATTTCATGGCGACTGACGGCGTTCAAGACTCCCTCATCCGTGCAATTATTGCAGAAAATTGAAATTGCGTTTTCCTCTCGGCAGTCCTTTATCCTGTCCATAACCAGGAGGAATCTGGTCCAGTAATGATGAACTGTTTCAGCGGGCTCTTGCCGGATTTGAGATAGATCGCATATGTCTGGGTGGGTGGGTGGAATTGAGTCTGGAACCCTACCCATCTCGAGGCTCAAGGGCCGAGAAGTTTCCGAATTTGGAAGCTTGGATTGCTGGACGTTGTCCAACGAGTCCGGTCCGATGCCTGATTTTAGGTTCAGTGCTTGATCGAAGCCCGTCCCTCCGCGGGAATCCGGCATGGAGGGTTCGGGAGCCCGGACATGACTAGTTTTCAATACAGGAGAAGAGTCGCCGCGTTATTCCTCTACCACCGCAACGTGGTGGGTAACCTGGGGAGAGTTAATCTCTCTCAGATTGGTTTTAAGCCCAATCTGATTGTAGTCTGTAGCGACTCCCAGGGCGGCGATGCGATCCAAGAGCTCGTTTACGGACGAGAGCTATATTGGATCCAGCTGTTCGGCGAATTCTGAGTTGACGTGAAGATTGCTTTTGATGACCCGAGAGGTCATCGTCGAAGCGGTGGCCGAATAGGCAGTCATGAGAAAACCACCCAGCCGGATAGTTTGGCCGGCAGCCAGGGCTCCTTTGGCGAAGATACCGTCTTTAAAGATGGGAAGAGGCATCCATCCTATCGGTGACGGCACAGAGGAACTCTCAATGAAAGCACCAATGTCGGTGTCAAAACCGGCGGATCTCGGGTAGGGGGTCCCGAACTGTGCGTCTAGGCGGATGGTAACAGGAGACAAGGGACATGATGTTTTTACCCAGGTTCGGGCCCTCTCGATGGAGGTAAACCCTATTCCTGCTTGATTGATATTGATGATATGGGTATTACAAGAGTGGATCTACCACGAGATCAAGGAGGCTAAAGCCTAGAAGCCAGCCTATGGTATGATTGTTGTAATGGTTGTGTCCTACGGACTAAAACCCTCCGGTTTATATAGACACCTGAGAGGGCTAGGGTTACACAGAGTCGGTTACAATGGTACGAGATCTACATATCCGTATCGCCAAGCTTGCCTTCCACGCCAAGGAAAGTCCCATCCGGACACGGGACGAAGTCTTCAATCTTGTATCTTCATAGTCTTGGAGTCCGGCCGACGATGACAGTCCGGCTATCCGGACACCCCCTAGTCCAGGACTCCCTCAGTGATGTAGAGGGATAAACTTGAAGGAAATATGCCCTAGAGGCAATAATAAAGTTATTATTTATTTCCTCATATCATGATAAAAGTTTATTATTCATGCTAGAATTGTATTAACCGGAAACATGATACATGTGTGAATACATAGACAAACACAACGTCACTAGTATGCCTCTACTTGACTAGCTCATTAATCAAAGATGGTTAAGTTTCCTAGCCATAGACATGAGTTGTCATTTGATTAACGGGATCACATCATTAGGAGAATGATGTGATTGACATGACCCATTCCGTTAGCCTAGCACTTGATCGTTTAGTATGTTGCTATTGCTTTCTTCATGACTTATACATGTTCCTATAACTATGAGATTATGCAACTCCCGTTTACCGGAGGAAGACTTTGGGTGCTACCAAACGTCACAACGTAACTTGGTGATTATAAAGGAGTACTACAGGTGTCTCCAAAGGTACATGTTGGGTTGGCGTATTTCGAGATTAGGTTTTGTCACTCCGATTGTCGAAGAGGTATCTCTAGGCCCTCTCGGTAATGCACATCATTATAAGCCTTGCAAGCAATGTAGCTAATGAGTTAGTTACGGAATGATGCATTACGTAACGAGTAAAGAGACATGCTGGTAACGAGATTGAACTAGGTATTGGATACCGACGATCAAATCTCGGGCAAGTAACATACCGATGACAAAGGGAACAACGTATGTTGTTATGCGGTTTGACCGATAAAGATCTTCGTAGAATATGTAGGAGCCAATATGGGCATCCAGGTTCCGCTATTGGTTATTGACCAATAACAGTTCTACGTCATGTCTACATAGTTCTCGAACCCGTAGGGTCCGCATGCTTAACATTACGATGACAGTTTTATTATGAGTTTATAAGTTTTGATGTACCGAAGGAGTTCGGAGTCCCGGATGAGATCGGGGACATGACGAGGAGTCTTGAAATGGTCGAGACGTAAAGATCGATATATTGGACGACTATATTCGGAGTTCGGAAAGGTTCCGAGTGATTCGGGTATTTTTCGGAGTACCGGAGAGTTACGGGAATTCATATTGAGCCTCAATGGGCCATACGGGAAAGGAGAGAAAGGGCCAAAAGGGTGGCCGCACCCCTCCCCCTGGACTAGTCCGAATTGGACTAGGGAGGGGGGGGGCCTTCCTTCCTTCTCCTTCTCTCTTCCCTTTCCTTCTCTCCTACTCCTACTACATGGAAGGGTTCCTAGTTCTACTACGAAAAGGGGAATCCTACTCCCGGTGGGAGTAGGACTCCCCTAGGCGCGCCATAGAGAGGGCCGGCCCTCCCCCTCCTCCACTCCTTTATATACGGGGGCATGGGACACCCCATAGACACACAAGTTGATCTACGGATCGTTCCTTAGCCGTGTGCGGTGCCCCCTCCACCATATTCCACCTCGGTCATATCGTCGCGGAGTTTAGGCGAAGCCCTGCGCCAGTAGAACGTCATCATCGTCACCACGCCGTCGTGCTGACGGAACTCATCCCCGAAGCTTTGCTGGATCGGAGCCCGGGGATCGTCATCGAGCTGAACGTGTGCTGAACTCGGAGGTGCCGTACGTTTGGTGCTTGGATCGGTCGGATCGTGAAGACGTACGACTACATCAACTGCGTTGTGCTAACGCTTCCGCTTACGGTCTACGAGGGTACGTGGACAATACTCTCCCCTCTCATTGCTATGCCATCACCATGATATTGCGTGTGCGTAGTAATTTTTTTTAAAATTACTACGTTCCCCAACAGTGGCATCAGAGCCAGGTTTTATGCTTAGATGTCATATGCACGAGTAGAACACAAGTGAGTTGTGGGCGATACAAGTCATACTGCTTACCAGCATGTCATACTTTGGTTCAACGGTATTGTGAGATGAAGCGGCCCGGACCGACATTACGCGTACGCTTACGCGAGACTGGTTTCACCGTTACGAGCACTCATGCTTAAAGGTGGCTGGCGGGTGTCTGTCTATCTCACTTTAGCTGAATCGAGTGTGGCTACGCCCGGTCCTTGCGAAGGTTAAAACAACACTAACTTGATGAACTATCATTGTGGTTTTGATGCGTAGGTAAGAATGGTTCTTGCTAAGCCCATAGCTGCCACGTAAAATTTGCAACAACAAAGTAGAGGACGTCTAACTTGTTTTTGCAGGGCATGTTGTGATGTGATATGGTCAAGACGTGATGCTATATTTTATTGTATGAAATGATCATGTTTTGTAACCGAAGTTATCGGCAACTGGCAGGAGCCATATGGTTGTCGCTTTATTGTATGAAATGCAAACGCCCTGTAATTGCTTTACTTTATCACTAAGCGGTAGCGATAGTCGTAGAAGCAATAGATGGCGTAACGACAACGATGCTACGATGGAGATCAAGGTGTCGCGCCGGTGACGATGGTGATCACGACGGTGCTTCGAAGATGGAGATCACAAGCACAAGATGATGATGGCCATATCATATCACTTATATTGATTGCATGTGATGTTTATCCTTTATGCATCTTATCTTGCTTTGATTGACGGTAGCATTTTAAGATGATCTCTCACTAATTATCAAGAAGTGTTCTCCCTGAGTATGCACCGTTGCGAAAGTTCTTCGTGCTGAGACACCACGTGATGATCGGGTGTGATAGGCTTTATGTTCAAATACAACGGGTGCAAAACAGTTGCACACGCGGAATACTCAGGTTAAACTTGACGAGCCTAGCATATACAGATATGGCCTCGGAACACGGAGACCGAAAGGTCGAACGTGAATCATATAGTAGATATGATCAACATAGTGATGTTCATCATTGAAACTACTCCATCTCACGTGATGATCGGACATGGTTTAGTTGATTTGGATCACGTGATCACTTAGATGACTACAAAGATGTCTGTCTAAGTGGGAGTTCTTAAAGTAATATGATTAATTGAACTTAAATTTATCATGAACTTAGTCCTAGTAGTATTTTTGCAAATTATGTTGTAGATCAATAGCTCGCGTTGTTGCTTTCATATGTTTATTTTGATATGTTCCTAGAAAAAATTGTGTTGAAAAATGTTAGTAGCAATGATGCGGATTCGATCCGTGATCTGAGGTTTATCCTCATTGCTGCACAGAAGAATTATGTCCTTAATGCACCGCTAGGTGATAGACCTATTACAGGAGCAGATGCAGACGTTATGAACGTTTGGCTAGCTCAATATGATGACTACTAGATAGTTTAGTGCACCATGCTTAACGTCTTAGAATCGGGACTTCAAGGACGTTTTGAACGTCATGGACCATATGAGATGTTCCAGGAATTGAAGTTAATATTTCAAGCAAATACCCGAGTTGAGAGATATGAAGTCTCCAACAAGTTCTATAGCTAAAAGATGGAGGAGAATCGCTCAACTAGTGAGCATGTGCTCAGATTGTCTGGATACTTCAATCGCTTGAATCAAGTGGGAGTTAATCTTCCAGATAAGATAGTGATTGACAGAATTCTCTAGTCACCATCACCAAGTTAGCAGAACTTCATGATGAACTATAATATGCAAGGGATGACGAAAGTGATTCCCAAGCTCTTCGTGATGTGGAAATCGACGAAGGTGGAAATCAAGAAAGAGCATCAAGTGTTGATGATTGACAAGACCACTAGTTTCAAGAAAAGGGCAAAGGGAAAGAAACGGAACTTCAAGTGGAAAGACAAGCAAGTTGTCACTCCCACAAAGAAGCCCAAAGCTAAACCAAAGCCTGAAACTGAGTGCTTACACTACAAAGGAAATGGTCACTGGAAATGGAAATACCCTAAATATTTGGTGGATAAGAAGGATGGCAAAGTGAACAAGGGTATATTTGATATACAGGTTATTGATGTGTAACTTACTAGTGTTTATAGTAGCCCCTGAGTATTTGATACTTGTTCGGTTGCTAAAAATTAGCGACTCAAAACAGGAGTTGCAGAATAAACAGAGACTAGTTGAGGGTGAAGTGACGATGAGTGTTGGAAGTAGTTCCAATATTGATATGATCATCATCGCACACTCCCTATATTTTCGAGATTAGTGTTAAACATAAATAAATGTTATTTAGCGTTTGCGTTGAGCATGAATATGATTTGATCATGTTTATTGTGATACGGTTATTCATTTAAAGTTAGAGAATAAATTGTTATTCTGTTTACATGAATAAGACCTTCGATGGTCATACACCCAATGAACATAGTTTGTTGAAATCTCGATCGTAGTGATACACATATTCATAATATTGATGCCAAAAGATGCAAAGTTAATAATGATAGTGCAACTTATTTGTGGCACTGCCGTTTGGGTCATATCGGTGTAAAGCGCATGAAGAAACTCCATAAAGATGGATTTTTGGAATCACTTGGTTATGAATCATTTGATGCTTGCGAACCGTGCCTTTTGGGCAAGATGACTAAAACTCCGTTCTTCGGAACAATGGAACGAGCTACTCACTTATTGGAAATAATACATACCGATCTATGTGATCCAATGAGTGTTGATGCTCGTGGCAAGTATCATTATTTTCTGACCTTCACAAGATGATTTGAGCAGATATGGGTATATCTACTTGATGAAACATAAGTCTGAAATAGTTGAAAGGTTCAAAGAATTTCAGAGTGAAGTGGAAAAATCATCGTAACAAGAAAATAAAGTTTCTGCGATCGCGGAGACGAATATTTGAGTTACGAGTTTGGTCTTCAATTAAAACAATGTGGAATAGTTTCACAGCTCACGTCACCTGGAACACCACAACGTTATGGTGTGTCCGAACGTCGTAACCGCATTTTATTGGATATGGTGCGATCTATGATGTAGAGTTATGCATTAGAGACAGCTGCATTCACGTTAAAAGGGCACCATCTAAATCCGTTGAGACGACAGCATATGAACTGTGGTTTAGCAAGAAACCAAATTGTCGTTTCTTAAAGTTTGGGGCTGCGATGCTTGTGTGAAAAAGTTTCATCCTAATAAGCTCAAACCCAAATTGGAGAAGTGCATCTTCATAGAATACCCAAAGGAAACTGTTGGGTACACCTTCTATCACAGATCCAAAGGCAAGATATTCGTTGCTAAAAATGGATCCTTTCTAGAGAAGGAGTTTCTCTCGAAAGAAGTGAGTGGGAGGAAAGTAGAACTTGATAAGGTAATTGTACCTTCTCCTGAATTGGAAAATAGTTCATCACAGAAATCAGTTCCAGTGATTCCTACACCAATTAGTGAGGAAGCTAATGATGATGATCATGAAACTTCTAATCAAGTTACTACAGAACCTCGTAGGTCTTCCAGAGTACGGTCCGCACCAGAGAGGTACGGTAATCCTGTTTTGAAAGTCATGTTACTAGACCATGATAAAACCTACGAACTATGAGGAAGCGATGATGAGCCCAGATTCCGCAAAATGGCTGGAGGCCATGAAATGTGAGATAGGATCCATGTATGAGAACAAAGTGTGGACTTTGGTGGACTTGCCCGATGATCGGCAAACCATAGAAAAATAAATGGATCTTCAAGAGAAAGACGGACGTTGATAGTAGTGTTACTATCTACAAAGCTCGACTTGTCGCAAAAAGGTTTTTGACAAGTTCAAGGTGTTGACTACAATGAGATTTTCTCAACTGTAGCGATGCTTAAGTCTGTCCGAATCATGTTAGCAATTGCCACAATTTATGAAATCTGGCAAATGGATGTCAAAACTGCATTCCTTAATGGTTTTCTTAAAGAAGAGTTGTATATGATGCAACCAGAAGGTTTTGTCGATCCTAAAGGTGCTAACAAAGTGTTCATGCTCCAGCGATCCATCTATGGACTGGTGTAAGCATCTCAGAGTTGGAATACACGCTTTGATAAGTTGATCAAAGCATATAGTTTTGTACAGACTTACGGTGAAGCCTATATTTACAAGAAAGTGAGTGGGAGCACTACAGCATTTCTGATAAGTATATGTGAATGACATATTATTGATCGGAAATAATGTAGAATTATTCTGCAAAGCATAAAGGAGTATTTGAAAGGAGTTCTTTAAAAGAAAGACCTCAGTAAAGCTACTTACACATTGAGCATCAAGATCTATTGAGATAGATCAAGACGCTTGATAAGTTTTTCAATAAGTACATACCTTGTCAAGATTTTGAAATAGTTCAAAATGGAACAGTCAAAGAAAGAGTTCTTGCCTGTGTTGCAAAGATGTGAAATTGAGTAAGACTCAAATCCCGACCACGGCATACAATAGAAAAGAGAATGAAAGTCATTTCCTATGCCTCAGTCATAGGTTCTATAAAGTATGCTATCCTATGTACCAGACCTATTGTATACCTTTCTCTGAATTTGACAAGGGAGTACAATAGTGATCTAGGAGTAGATCACTGGACATTGGTCAAGAATATCCTTAGTGAGGACTAAGGAAATATTTCTCGATTATGGAGGTGATAAAAAGAGCCCGTCGTAAAGAGTTACATCGGTGCAAGCTTTTACACCGATCCAGATGACTCTAAGTCTCAATCTGGATACATATTGAAAGTGGGAGCAATTAGCTAGAGTAGCTCCGTGCAGAACATTGTCGACATAGAACATTTGCAAAATACATACGGCTCTGAATATGAAAAGACCCGTTGACTAAGCTCTTCTCACGAGCAAAACATGATCACACCTTAGTACTCTTTGGATGTTAATCACATAGCAATGTGAACTAGATTATTGACTCTAGTAAACCCTTTGGGTGTTGGTCACATGACGATGTGAACTATGGGTGTTAATCATATACAGATATGAATATTGGTGTTAAATCACATGGCGATGTGAACTAGATTATTGACTCTAGTGCAAGTGGGAGACTGAAGGAAATATGCCCTAGAGAAAATAATAAAGTTATTATTTATTTCCTTATATCTTGATAAATGTTTATTATTCATGCTAGAATTGTATTAACCGGAAACATGATACATGTGTGAATACATAGACAAACACAACGTCACTAGTATGCCTCTACTTGACTAGCTCATTAATCAAAGATGGTTAAGTTTCCTAGCCATAGACATGAGTTGTCATTTGATTAATGGGATCACATCATTAGGAGAATGATGTGATTGACATGACCCATTCCGTTAGCCTAGCACTTGATCGTTTAGTATGTTGCTATTGCTTTCTTCATGACTTATACATGTTCCTGTAACTATGAGATTATGCAACTCCCATTTACCGAAGGAACACTTTGGGTGCTACCAAACGTCACAACGTAACTTGGTGATTATAAAGGAGTACTACAGGTGTCTCCAAAGGTACATGTTGGGTTGGCATATTTCGAGATTAGGTTTTGTCACTCCGATTGTCGGAGAGGTATCTCTGGGCCCTCTCGGTAATGCACATCACTATAAGCCTTGCAAGAAATGTAGCTAATGAGTTAGTTACGGAATGATGCATTACGTAACGAGTAAAGAGACTTGCCGGTAACGAGATTGAACTAGGTATTGGATACCGACGATTGAATCTCGGGCAAGTAACATACCGATGACAAAGGGAACAACGTATGTTGTTCTGCGATTTGACCGATAAAGATCTTCGTAGAATATGTAGGAGCCAATATGGGCATCCAGGTTCCGCTATTGGTTATTGACCAAAAACAGTTCTAGGTCATGTCTACATAGTTCTCGAACCCGTAGGGTCCGCACGCTTAACGTTACGATGACAGTTTTATTATGAGTTTATAAGTTTTGATGTACCGAAGGAGTTCGGAGTCCCGGATGAGATCGGGGACATGACGAGGAGTCTCGAAATGGTCGAGACATAAAGATCGATATATTGGACGACTATATTTGGAGTTCGGAAAGGTTCCGAGTGATTCGGGTATTTTTCGGAGTACCGGAGAGTTACGTGAATTCGTATTGGGCCTCAATGGGCCATACGGGAAAGGAGAGAAAGGGCCAAAAGGGTGGCCGCACCCCTCCCCTTGGACTAGTCCGAATTGGACTAGGGAGGGGGGCGCCCCCTTCCTTCCTTCTCCTTCTCTCTTCCCTTTCCTTCTCTCCTACTCCTACTACATGGAAGGGTTCCTAGTTCTACTAGGAAAAGGGGAATCCTACTCCCGGTGGGAGTAGGACTCCCCTAGGGCGCGCCATAGAGAGGGCCGGCCCTCCCCCTCCTCCACTCCTTTATATACGGGGGCAGGGGGCACCCCATAGACACACAAGTTGATCTACGGATCGTTCCTTAGCCGTGTGCGGTGCCCCCTCCACCATATTCCACCTCGGTCATATCGTCGTGGAGTTTAGGCGAAGCCCTACGCCGGTAGAACATCATCATCGTCACCACGCCATCGTGCTGACGGAACTCATCCCCGAAGCTTTGCTGGATCGGAGCCCGGGGATTGTCATCGAGCTGAACGTGTGCTGAACTCGGAGGTGCCGTACGTTCGGTGCTTGGATCGGTCGGATCGTGAAGACGTACGACTACATCAACCGCGTTGTGCTAACGCTTCCGCTTACGGTCTACGAGGGTACGTGGACAATACTCTCCCCTCTCGTTGCTATGCCATCACCATGATCTTGCGTGTGCATAGGAAATTTTTTGAAATTATTACGTTCCCCAACAAAACTCATGCAATATGATATAAACCCCATCTTTTTATCCTCGATGGCAACAATACAATACGTGCCTTGCAACCCCTGCTATCACTGGGTAAGGACACCACAAGATTGAACCCAAAGCTAAGCACTTCTCCCATGGCAAGAAAGATCAATCTAGTAGGCCAAACCAAACTGATAATTCGAAGAGACTTGCAAAGATGACTCAATCATACATAAAAGAATTCAGAGGAGATTCAAATATTTATCATTGATAAACTTGATCATAAACCCACAATTCATCGGATCTCGACAAACACACCGCAAAAAGAGTTTACATCGAATAGATCTCCACAAGAGAGGGGGAGAACATTGTATTGAGATCCAAAAAGAGAGATGAAGCCATCTAGCTAATAACTATGGACCCGAAGGTCTGTGGTAAACTACTCACAACTCATCGGAGGGGCTATGGTGTTGATGTAGAAGCCCTCCATGGTCGATTCCCCCACCGACAGAGCGCCGGCGAAGGCTCCAAGATGGGATCTCGCGGATACAGAAGGTTACGGCGGTGGAAATTGTGTTTCGTTGGCTCCCTGCATGTTTTCGGGGTACATAGGCTTATATAGGAGGAAGAAGTACATCGGTGGCCGCCCGATGGGCCCACGAGACAGGGGGCGCCCTATAGGGGGGCGCGCCATACCCTCTCGTGGCCGCCTCGACTGCTTCTTGACTTGCACTCCAAGTCCTCTGGATCACGTTGGTTCCAAAAATCACGCTCCCGAAGGTTTCATTCCGTTTGGACTCCGTTTGATATTCCTTTTCTTCGAAATACTGAAATAGGCAAAAAACAGCAATACGGGCTGGGCTTCCGGTTAGTACGTTAGTTCCAAAAATGATATAAATGTGTAAAATAAAGCCCATAAACATCCAAAAGGGGTAATATAATAGCATGGAACAATCAAAAATTATAGATACGTTGGAGACGTATCACTTTCCTATTTGCTATCAAGGTTGGCACCTATGACAGCGTACCTCTCTGGGTGCTCAGGGTCCGGGTGCTCAGGAAAGGCCGGGCACAATATCATGAAATATGGTCCGATTGGGCAGCAGTTGTTTCTCTTTGATTTTCAACTTCTCCATGGTATCACGATAAAGGATGTTGATGCTGCTACCGCCATCTATCAGGACTCGGGAGAGACGAACAACTTGCCTCTTAGTTGCAAGGGTAGCATCCAACACCAGGGCATAGGAACCCGAAGAAGGCATCACTTCCGGGTGGTCAGCTCGGCTCCAGCTGACAGGCTTCTCAGACCAGTGCATGAATTCTGGAGCGGTTGAGGCAACTGCATTCACTTCTCAGTGTTGCTGACGCCAGCTGTGTCTGTCGTTGGCAATGCTGGTGAAGACAACGTAAGCACCATGCTCTTCAGGGTAATCATCTTAGACTTGGCCGACTGCTGGACAGGAGGCTGACTGCTGAGGAGGCGGAGCCGGCGGGCCAGCAGGCGGAGGGGGCAGTCCTTCTCCCTTGGCGATATGGACAAGCCAGTGGCACTTCCGAGTTGTGTGGTTGGACGGCTTTGCACCGCTGTGGAACTTGCAGGGGGCGTTGAGGTCTGCTCAAAGGAGAAGGCGGGCAACCAGGCCGGCTTGCCGCCCTTCGAACGCCTGGGGAGTGGCTGCTCTTCAGGCTGTTGGTCCTCAACTGTCGCCACCTGCCGGCTGGTGGAGGCCGGCTGGGGGGCTTTGCGCTTGTTGTCGTTTGGCTGCTGACGCCGGCTGTTGTCTCCAGCCGGCGTTTGAGGAGCCGGAGGGAGCACCTTTCCGGAGGTATCCACTCGGAGCCCCGACTTCATGGAGGAGTCGGTAGTGGCGTACTTGTCTGCTATAATCAGCAGCTCGTCGAGCGTGGCCGGCTCGTCGCAGAGGAGCTTGTGTTTGAGTAAGGTGCCCTCTCGGCACCCCGCAGTGAAGTACTCGATTGCTTCGACCTCGTGCACCCCTTTGTAGGAGTTGCGGAGCTCGGCCCATCGCGTCAAGTAGTCGCGGGTGGACTCGTTGGGGCATTGGACGCACAGTGAGAGCTGGCGAGGCTTGGGGGGACGCTTGCAAGTGCTGGTGAAGTTGCGGACGAGGACTTCAGTGAAATCTACCCAGCTGTTGATGTTGTGGGGCTTCAGGTTGTTCAGCCATGTCCGGGTCGTGCCCTGGAGCATGAGCAGAACGTACTTCACAGCAACGCGCTTGTTGCCGTTTGCTAGGCTGACGGCCGTGGAGTAGTCGACCAGCCAATCTTCCGGCTTCACAGAGCCGTTGTACTTGGGCGTATCTCGTGGGAGGGTGAATCCTTTGGGAAAGGGCTCGTCGCGGATGCGGGGGGCGAAACAAGGCGGGCCCAACGCGTCTTCCTCTTCTAGCACTAGGGATTGATTGAGACAGTTGATCCGGTGGCGGGCATCGTTCTCTCCGATTCCCTCTCGGCGGCCTAGCCGGTCGCCGAGAGTTGGGTGGTCAACAGGCGGCGGGGAGGCATGCCTCTCCCTCCGCGGAGGAGGAGGAGCGGACGATCGTCCCGTTGTTCCACTGCTCGTGGGCGGCCATCTTGGTCGCGCTCGATGGTGAGGCGTGTGCAGCTGCGGCTTGCAGTCGGCTCTTTGTCTCGTCTATCACGGACGCCGCATGTCGACGTCCGGGAGGTCGCGCCTTGATATCGGCGAGGGGGCGGGTTGTCATTCCGCCGGCCAGGTTCTTCGGTGCGGCAGCCGGGTTCTTGCTGCGCGGCAGCCGCGTCAATGAGCTGTTGGACGCGCTCCGTCATGTAGCGACGCTCGTCGGCCTCAAGGTTGTCTAGCTCGTCTGCCACTGCTTGGGCAACTCGTATGTTCTCCACGGGCATGGCATAGACAGGGCGGTCTGCCCCGAACATGCTGGCGATGGCAGCGCCACGCTGCCGGACCGTGCCAATGCGGCTGGGTTCGCCGGCAGCCGGCGTGCCGCCAACAGCGTGGTCAATCTCGCGCTGGTAGGATTCTGAGAGGCATCTCATGGTGGCTAACTTCTTTGCGCTTTTGATGAGCGAGACGCGGCAGGCTTCCGGCGTCTCGGCATCGGCGTCTTCTGCAATGGGTGGAGAGAGATCTCGCGGTGCCGCCTGGAGTGGTTCTTGGGCGTCCCACCAGAGGCTCCGCCGTGGCTGATGACGAGAACATCCGTGTCGGTGCTGCTGCCGCTGTCGGTGCAAAGGAGAGGATCATTGATGATCACCACGTTGGCAGGGAAGGCGTCAAGGGACGCGGTGTCGGAGTCGACAAGAATCGGGTCGGTGGAGCCGATCGACTCCAGGTTGGAGGCCGGCTTGTTGGCGATGTCGAGCTTGCCAAGGAAGTCGAGGAGGCAGCTCTCGGCGGAGCTAACTGCGCCCACGCCTGGCGCGGGCTCGTCGGAGAGGCGAATCTCGCCAACAAGGTCAGCGAGGCCAGCCGTTGCGCAGACAAGGTCCACACCGCGCAACGCATCGATGCTCACGCCATCGGGCATGTCGGGCTGGCTACGCTCGCTGGGAGGAAGAGGGTTCCTGTCCAGAACAGATCTCCGGACGACGGTGCACCTAGCCCCATGGTGGGCACCAAATGTCAGGGGTGTCGTGCGACATATGCCAAAGGATGGCTTATCATGGAGGGGCTAATAAGACGTCGTCGGTGCCAGGAAACGGGATAAGGCGAAGACATGCACGCCAGCGAATCTTACCCAGGTTCGGGGCTCTCCTAAGAGATAAACCCATAGTCCTGCTCTGCGGGGTCTCCGCATGATCACTCAATCAACAATGGTGGCTACAAGCTTGCTCCTTGAGTTGTTTCTCTAGAGGAGGAAGAAGAACAAGGCTAGCCCTAGCTCCCTCTTTCTATATGTGTGTGTAGATGAACTAAAGTCTGAACGAGGCGGAACCCTTTGCATGGGTGCCGGGGGGGGGGTTATATATATAGGCCTACACCCCAAGGGTATAAAGGTAATCTGGCCGGGTGTAGGACCCGGCTATCAGTGTCTTTGGTCGCCGGCTTCTCCGCTGGCTACTGGGGCCCGCCATCCGGTGGGTCCCGCCGGCTGTCTCGTACTTGCCGGCTGCTCAGCACTATAGCCGTGCTGCTAATGATGTATGCTTTGTCGGGGTAGGCATGGCTACAGTACCGCCGCCTGGCGGGCGTTCACTGTAGCCATTCCCCGTCTCTTCTGGTTAATGGCGCACAAACTCCAAGGAGGGGGAGGGCCGCCTGGTCATCAGTCGGCCCCTCTTGAGCCGCCTGGCTAGTGGTGGCCGCTCTCTAGCTTCTCGCAGTCAGGTGGGGCCTGCCGCCTGCGGGCCGTACCGACAGCCCGTCGTGGGAGCATGGCTCCCTCTGATAGGGGTGATGTCACGGGCAGTGTGGCAACAGTGCCACGCCGAATGGGAGATTTTCGTCTGGTACGACGCACTGTGACCACGCCTGGCCCTAGATTTGGGGGTGGCAAGGCGTACTGTAGCCACGCCCTGTCTCATTGTATTTACGTGGACGCAGACTTTGAGGGAGCCTAGGGCCGCCTGCTAGGAGCCGACCTCTCTGGAGGCCGCCTGTTAGGAGCCGGCCCACCTCGTGGCCGCCTGCTGGGCTTTGCCGTCTCCTGGCAGCCGGCCGCTTGGACCAGCCGGTCGCGAGGAGGCGGCGCTTGGCTCTTTGAATCTCGAGGGACCAGCTGGCCCCAATGTCTTGAAGCGTTAGGGGGGCCGATGAGGCTACCCGTAGCCAATTACTCCGACAGCCGCTAACCTCCTATTTCGAGTTCGAGTCCATGACAACATTTTGTAGCATAAGATGGTGCGCTAGGGATAAACCCTCACGGCAAGCAAGCCCAAAAGGAAGATATGTGTGTATGTGCATTCATATTATGAGTGTATGCGAACGATTTTGATTGTACCGCATTAAGAAAATAAGATGGAAAAACCCCCTTTATTTAGAAAAACGAGGGAGAAAAAATTACGAAAAAGGGTTCCCCCCCCCCCCCGCGCTTTGTATTATAAAGCACAACCACAACCACAACAACGAGCATCCGATACAAACACACGCCACACTGATCCAAGGCAAGATACATGAATGCCGGGCACCGACACGCAACCTCAACGACACAAAGCATCTAAAAGATAAGCAAAAAAATATCCGCTAAGAGTCGACCGAGACCACCACCAAGGAGCGATCGTCCCGGAGGATGCGCGACGGACACGCCGGACCGAGGAATCCAAGACGGTGCCTCCAGGAAGGGCACAACGAAGAACGCCGCCACCGTCTGATCCGAAGATCAAGTTTTCACCCGGAGTAAGATGGAGGGAGAAGAAGCACCACGACGGAGCCTGCAAGGAGGAACACGACGTCCACGGACGCCGTCACCGTCGACCAGAATGGGACTGGGTAGGTGATGAACCCCGATGCTTCAGCTCCTCCGCCGCCACCCCGGTCCACCAACGCCCACAACCATGCCGCCCGAGCGGCCATGGTTGCCTGCCCGCATTCGAGTCATGCGATCCGCCCACGACCAACACGACTCCCACCGCCAGGGCCGCCGCCCCGCCATGAGACCTCCCTGAGGCCCCCAAAGGCCACGCCTTTGTCAAGATCCACAACCCCGACCACCTCCAGAACCGCCGCCGGCCAGGCTGCCTCAAGAAGGGCCGCGACCACATCGATCGGGGGAAGGGGAAGGCGGAGAAGTGGCACATGGCCACGACCGACACCCGTGTCGGCTCCAACTTCCCCCCGAAACCGAGTTTCGCCCCCGCTTCGAAGGCCTGGAGCATCAGGAGGCATCAGCCGTCGCCAGAAGCCAGAGAGGGAGGGTTGCGGAGCCGTCGTTGTCGCCGTCTGAAGACGCCACCAGGGGATCCACCCGAGCCGAGCGCCACCACCCAGCCGCGAGGGCCCGACTAGGTGGGAGCAACCCACCACCTCCGCTGCCGCGCCCCCCGCCCCCCCACCAGAGCACCACGGCGAGAGGCCCGCCCGCGACCCGGTCAACCACGACCCGTGGCGCCGGAGGCGATGCCGAAGCACTGCCGGAAGCACCGCCGCCGACTCCACCACCGGCCCGCACCACCACCATGCCGCCCGCCGCACGTCGAACGCCACCATCGCCGGCCTGCTCCGGGGCGCCGCCGCGCCCGGCACCGAGCGCCGCGCCCAGCTGCGAGATCTGGCCCGCGCCATACCCCACAAGCGGGGGCCGAAGGAGCCCCGCCGCCGCCGGCGACGCCCGGGCTTTGCCCGGCCGCGCCCCTTGGCGGCGGCGAGGGAGGAGGAGGGAGGAGGAGGGGGGTGCGGCGGCGGGGATCTGGAGCCCTCCCCGGCGCCTCGCGGGTGGCGGCGGGGGAGGGAGGGAGGGAGTCTAGGTTTTGAGAAAAAATGATAGAGCAGATCATGCAAATCCGATTCTGTGAGAGCACAAAGCACACCGCCGGCCAAGCAAGCAAAAATCTAGTGGCGTGCCAAGCTCTATCAGGCTCTGGCGGACTCAGTTGTTTGGTTGCCTCGCTTACATGTAGAACTGGCTTGCACCAAACTTAAAGGCGTTCTCAGTCGGGCCCGTCAGAAACGCTTAGATCGATGTTTCTTCAGATGCAGTCTCGGTCTAGTGCAATTGGCGCTAGAGGGAGGATGCGAGGTGGAATAAATGCATGTGACCAAATGACATGCAAAACCCGGCCCAGAGCCTATATACCCTTAGATAGGCTCCACTAAGACATGCTCCACTGGCCAGGCTCCATTGAAAATGTAACCAAAAGGTCATAGGCGTCTACATCCGGCAAGTATTTGTCGTTATGACAGTGGCAGGCAGCGTACTCCAGTACGTATGCACGACCACGTCGCGCGTGCCGCCCGGGGGGAGGGATCATGTTCTTGTTTTTGTTAGGTTCAACATCTTAGTTGGAGTTGTGTGGCGGTGGCAATGCCCCTCAGTAGAAATAATGTCTCCCACGTCCTATCCTTGTCCGGTGGTACGAATAACATCGTCGGAGGATGTATGGAGGTGTGTCTCCGTCGAATCTTTAGGGTTACGGTCGGTGTTGGTCTTCGGTGGATCTATTTGGATCCAGTTTTTGTTCGTCTTTGTTTGTGTGATTACAAGTTTGATCATTCCAATCTACAAGTCTCTTCATCGGTGAAGGTTGCGGCTCTGGTGCGCTGGTTCTTTGGGGCCTTAGCACGACGACTTTCCGACTGTCTACTATAACATGGTTTGTCCGGCTTCAATGAGGGAGGGACGATGACGGCGGCGCGTCTTCGACTTGCTCCAGTGCCTTCAGTGCTTGTAGTCGTCGCTGGGTGGTTCATGAGTCTGATTGTATTTTTTTTTTATCCCTAGTGTTTTATGTACTACCATGATTGTTGAATAGATTGGAAAATTTTCTGTCAAAAAAGGTTGTATAGGAGTCGCACGCTCACGGAAGCGCAGGATATTTTCCCATCATCATCCTGGTACACCACGTCTTGGTCTCCTGGAGTCGTGCTACAAACGCTGGTACGAGGGGCATGGTCAAGACATTCGTTCATTTTCCACAGCCCACGGGTTGTTCGGCGAGGACGACAGAGCGACCTGGAAGCTGGAATGCCATTGTCATGTCGCCCCTCCCGCGAAGCAAAACCCAAAAGGCAAAGCCACCGGCGGACCAGCGTCCAGTCGTTGGTGCCGTCTTCTCTCGGTCGTCGGCTCGTCGCCATGATGATAGTGCCAACTGCCAACCCTCGTTGAATGAAAATGTTTATTCATTGCAATATAACATACTTCATCCGTTCCAAAATAAGTGTCTCAAATTTGTATTAGCTTTAATACAAAGTTGTACTAAACTTGAGACACTTATTTTGGGACGGAGGAAGTACGTACGTACCATCACTGATTACCTGAGCTTGAAGCATTTCTTCTTAGTATCCATGCTAACACCTTGAATATATATTCCGGCAAAAAAAAGGAAAACGCCTTGAATATATCCTTAGTAATTCACCTCATCTCGTGTACAAATAGTTTCAGATAACCCATGCATTACATCCATGATGTACGTTGGTAAGCAGATGCGGACTGGCTGCTCTTCATCTACAGCAAATGCATTTTTCAGGAGCTTGATCGAGGCGTCGGGCAAATAATTGTGTGCCATATCCCGGTGTTTTATTTGGATCTTCTGTTTAGTCATGAACAACTGCCAAGTTGCTTTGTTTCATGGCTCTGAATTTGAAATTTTACAGTTGATTGTGCTCCAATACACATGTGAGATTATAAATGCGGAGGTTCTTATAAAAAAAATAAACGTGGAGATTAAGTCCATCCTTGGCATGGATTAACCAGATGGTTACTAAGTGGCAGGGATAATAATAGATCTGAGTCGGCTAATTCGGGACGGAGGGAGTACTATCTAAGCTCCGCGACGTATTTATGCAAGCGAAAGACTTCAGAATGCAAAGGCGATTATGATTTGTATCTGAAGTTTTGGTGAAATCCAAGTGGGAAAATTTAGCAGTCATTTCTTGATCTACAAACGGGTCGATAAGTTGGGCTGAACAGAGATACGAAAAAGAAAAGAAAAACCAACCAACACTTATATACTGATATAATAAACCTACTCTGGGTTCCTACCTGGCTGCCAGGTAACCACAAATGGAGCAGATAATTATGAAAGACCTAACATGAGAGATCGCCAGATGGGAGTAGAATGATCTCCATACTTTCATCCTTGGCAATTCCATCATTGCTCGAACTCAACTGCGCATCGAAATTCATCTCCCCGCGGCAACTCAAGTCTCAAAGCAGAGGAAGCAGAGGCTCTTCTTCTTCACTCTTCAGGACAGAGTGTTGTTTCATAAGTCTTCTCAGAGCTTCAAGTTCAACCGCAACCTCAATCATCCTCGGCCTCTCTTCACCTCTCGATCTTAAGCATCGCAAAGCCAACTGCGCGACCGTTTTGACATGTCTCGTCCCAGCTTCCTCGGCCACTTGAGAGTCCACAATCTTCAGCAACTGGTTCTGACGGAACAACGTGCTAAAATGCATTGCTAGACTTCTAACCTCGCCGACCTGACCGTCTGATATTGGTTTCTCCCTTGTCAAAAGCTCAATAAGCACCACGCCAAAGCTGTAAACATCACTTTTCTCGGTCAGTTGGCTTGTCTGGAAGTACTCAGGGTCCATGTACCCTAGCGTGCCCTGCACCAAGGTCGTCACATGGGTCTGATTGGGGGGTAGTGGCCTTGACGCGCCGAAATCAGACACCTTTGCGGTGAAGCTCGTGTCAAGGAGTATGTTCGATGACTTGACGTCTCTGTGAACGATTGGCGTCTTTGCAGCCAAGTGCAAGTATGCAAGTGCCGATGCGGTTTCAACTGCAATCCTTAGGCGGTCCTCCCACGACATTGGGATTGATGTATTGTGGAGATGATGAAACAGGGCACCATTGGAGATGAATTCATACACCAATAAGGGAACTTCTGCCTCAAGACAACAGCCTAGTAGCTGAACCACGTTCTTGTGGGTCACTTGTGAAAGAATGACCAGCTCATTCACGAATTGTTCCACCTGGCTCTGATCAACTCGCTGCAACCTTTTGACTGCTACAACCACTTGATCTGATAGTACACCTTTGTAGACAGTCCCGAATCCACCTCTACCAACAATATTGCTATCACTGAATTTGTTGGTTGCTTTATCAAGCTCACCTGAGGTAAATATCCGCAGCGGTGCTCTCCGAGAAAGCATTTGCTGCTTCAGTAACGCGCCACCATTCTGCATAAAATATCTCTGTCTTTTCTTCGCAAGCTTTCTCCTCTTAACAAGACAGTGAGTCCAGAAACCGAGAACAAGGAGAAGCAGTAGCAGAGCTAGCCCCACAACTGCAAAGGCACACAGAAAAACTCGGAGGATTATTTATTTGGTCAAGCATTAACCTAACTCAACATGCTCCTGTATAATAAAATCTGCATAAACTTGCCTATTGAAATCTGCAGCGTGCCAATTCCACTGCAGCCACTTCCCTCCTTCCGGCCATCACCATTCATCCCTGATGGGCACACACAGTTGAAACCGCCCTTTGTGTTGATGCAGGTATGCGTGCACGGCTTTACAGTGGAGCACTCATCAGTATCTTGCCGACAGTCACATGAAACAAAACAGATATCAGATATGCATAGCTCTTGCCATTAAAGTTGGAGAACACAAACAAAGGTAACAAGAAAACCCAGAAAATATAAGCAGGGACGTGTTCATTACCTTGGCATCCACCAGGCCCTTGCAGGTACGGGTTCCCCAGAAATCCTTCGGTACAATTGCAGCGGTATCCAATCCCATTGGACGAGCTATAGCAGTAAGAATTCTCCTTGCAAGCATACGATGCAGATCGGTTTGCCTCCTCAAAGCTGCCACCATCTATGGACCACTCAAGAACAACAGGCCGGTATTGAGGAGGGCTATTATTTGAGTTGTTCAGGACCTTCAGGTAGGCAGCAGCGAAAGCGTAGGAGTCCTGCTCCACGATGAACGCCTCAGCACATGCTAAAGTATACATGCTGAGGCTGGCATTTATGTTCGTGAAATTCAAAGACAGCTTCTTCAAACCCTTT
The DNA here is from genome assembly GCA_963921465.1 of Triticum timopheevii. Classification (NCBI taxonomy): domain Eukaryota; kingdom Viridiplantae; phylum Streptophyta; class Magnoliopsida; order Poales; family Poaceae; genus Triticum; species Triticum timopheevii. The sequence goes on along the minus strand of OY997264.1, from coordinate 555,027,381 downwards.
GGCACCGGTGCTTGGCAGCAAGCCACGCCAGAGCAAGCACCATCGACGATGCTGTTGCTTGTAGAGCAAAAAGAAGCACAGCCACCGCTGTAATCGCTGGTACCATTCAACAGCATGGCCACCATATTGCAGCCGACGGCTGTCAACTTGTTCCTTGTATCAGAGAAGGTGAAGCTTGTCCCCTCAAGGCTGAAGCTAGCAAAAGTCACCTCCGCACTGCCGGGAACGGGAGGCGGCACTAGCCAGGATGGTCACATAACCATCCAGCAGGGAGATGTTGAGGATACTAATTGAGTTGTTGCCTATGGGAAGCATAGGACCAGATGAACCACATGTGATCTCGAACCCTTCAGCCGGGGAGGGGCTCTGCCCATAGACACCAAAAGGATAAGGGATAGAGATATTGGAACTTGAGCAGCCGGAGGTACTCGATTCCATAGAATGAACAAAGAATGGAGAGAAACATGTGACGAAGAGGAGGAGCCATGGCAGGAGAGGAAAGGGAAGCAACTCCTTCTCCATCGGTCTTTGGAAAGAAACGCAGGGCTCCTACACCTATTTATCAACACGTTCAAACCAAGGGGGAGACTAAGAATGGTAGCCACCAGCAAACACTTGCCCGTGGTTCTCTGGTACTCATTTTGTAGGGCAATACTGGGGCATCGTTTTCTTCTCATTATGGTCTAGTTTATGTAGTGGAAGCCTAGAAGGTGATCTAGTCAAGACTCACAGACACAAAAGCCTGCCTCAGTGGTCAAAGAGAGACTTGTCCCATTAACAATGAGCACGACAATATTCCCTGTTACTATCATTTTCCCCTTTCCATCTCATTTCCTTTCCTGAAGCCAAGTGGATGCTTGAAGCAAACACTGGGTACCAGAGGGGATGCTTTAAACTGCTGGACCTTGTCTGTACATATACACATTGGTGCCTTGCCTAAACCAAATATCAAGTGTTATCATGCAGAGCATTGCTCATGGGTATAATTGATTGATTTCACCTCCTGAAAGGTGACAGGCCACCTGAAAGTTCAGATGAAAGTATTCAGGCCTACGAGTAGTACTTATCTTCTCGTCAGCTAGTTCGGATTCACCAAGTTCAGTCGATGCCTGAACCTAAACAATAACCAAACATCATGCCCGGTCTACCGAGATGGTAAAAAAGAGGACAGTAGATGATCAGGATAGTACCACTCCAGCATCCATTGTCCCTGCCATCCAGCCAGTAGGAGGGCAATCCACAAACGGAACTGCAGAGGAAACAAGTAGTAGCGGATTTTTTTCAGAAGAAGAGCGAGTAGCAGATTCAGATATAGGTAGTAGTACTACAAAAATTCTAGGGTTTTAGCCTCTTACCTCGCCGCCCATGTCGCCAGGCACGGCGGCTCCGTGCTCCGCCTCCCCGCGCAACCTCCAGCTTATCACCGCCCATATGACCCTCCCAATCCCAAGGTCGCGTTGCTCGGGACGCTGGGCGGCTGGCGGGGTGGGCAGGAGTGCGTCTGCCGGCGCAGGGGAGGGTGCGCATGCGCGCGATGGGGTGGCTGCCGTGCTTTCCCCTGCCATTGCGGCGGCGGAGGAGGTGGGAGAAGCGGTGAGTGGTTTCCAAAGCGCTATGGTAAGAAATGCTGAAACGGATAATCCACTTCTGAGCCCAGGCTCGTTGATGAAAAAAATCAAAACAAATTGTAGAAAAATTTTAAAAATTCTAATTTATTTTTGTGTGGTAGATAGTTTGATGTGTGAAGTTTGCTCCAATTTCTAAATTATTTGAACATCTCAGCAGCTCTCAGCAAAAAGATAAATTCAGGCATGTAAAAAAGTTTACTGTTCACGCACTGTTCTGACCCGATTTGTCTTTTTTGCTGAGAGCTACTCAGGTGTCCAAATGATCTGAAAATTGAAGTGGACCTCACGCAATAAATTTTCTACCATGCAAAAAATAATTTTGAAATTTTTAAAAATTTTGTGATTTTTTTTCTGACCGGGTGCAGATGAGCCTGAACACCGAAATGCCGCACTCGAAACCAATAATCCACTTCTAAGCCCAGGCTCAGCTGCACCCACACTGACAAAAAAAACCAAAATAAATACTCGATTTTTTTTAAAAAAAATCCAATTTATTTTTGTGTGTCTTTCTTTAAAAAACAAGGCAAAAAGCTTGCCATTACATTAATTAAGAGAGAATGTTTGTAATAAAGTCCAACTGAAGGTAAGAAAAAAGGTCTTCACTATCGCGGCATTACAGAACCCAAGTGCTTGGCACCCGAGCATCCACAAACGAATTTCTTCTTTGATGTTGCGTACCATGATCATCAAAGGAGTCGCAGTGTTTCGACTTGCCTGCCATATCGTTTGTGTTAGTGACACATGCCTCTCATGGACGCGAACTGAGTCGTGACGGTGTTACACCAGCAATGAAAATGGAACTTTGCAAGATTCCGGGCTTATATGTAAAGGGGATTCGACAAGGGAAAACTCCTAGGATATCAAGGGGTTGGGACTTGAGGAGGAAAGGATAGTACTTTTACTCACAGTCACATGGTAATCGAGTAATTAGTCGTAGCAACGAACACAAAATTCCAAATGTTACTCTATGTTTTGACAACGATAAGATCGCACACGTCTGCCACTTCCAGGTGTTTGCTGCTCTACACAAACACAAGCTCATGGTCTTTTACAATCCAACCGATTCAGCCTAGATGAATTTTATAGATCGTTTGTGTTAGTGGCATAGGCCCGTCACGGAGGTGAACTGAGCCATGATAGTACCGTGCCATGCTGGCAATGGAAATGGAGATTTTAGGCTTATATATAACAGGGATTCGACAAGGGAAAACCCTTGGTTATCAAAGGGGTTGGGACTTGAAGAGGAAAGGAAATTACTTTTACTCACGGTCACATTGTAATCGGTAATTAGCTGTAGGAGCCAACACAAAATTCCAAATGTTACTCTATGTTTTGACAACGACAAGATCGGACACATCTACCACCTACAGGTGTTTGTTGCTCTACACAAACACAGACTCCTGGTCTTTTACAACTTACAACCGGTTCAGCCTGGGTATATTTTACAAATCATTTGTGTCCGTGACACAGGTCCGTCACGGGTAGGTGATTGGTGCTCTACACAAATACGGCCCCGTGGTCTTTTACAACTTCCAACCGATTCAGCCTAGATATATTTTATAGATGGTTTGTGTTAGAGACATAGGGCTGTCACGGAGGTGAACTGAGCCGTGACAGTACCGTGTTACGCCAGCAATGAAAATGGAACTTTGCAAGATTTCGGGCTTATATATCAAGGGGATTCAGTAGGGGAAACCCCTAGGTTATGAAGGGGGTTGGGACTTGCAGATGTCTTTTACTCACAGTCACATGGTAATCGGGTAATTCGTCGTAGCAAGGAACACAAAATCCAAATGTTACTCTATGTTTTGACAACGACAAGATTGGACACGTCTGCAACTTCCAGGTGTTTGCTGCTCTACACAAACACAAACTCGTGGTCTTTTAGAACTTCCAACCGATTAAGCATGTGTATGTTTTACATTTCGTTTGTGTTAGTGATATAGGCCCTTCATGGAGGTGAACTGATTCGTGGTAGTATCGTGTTACGTCGGCGATGGAAATTGAACTTCGCAAGATTTTGGGATTATATATAACAGGGATTCAACAGGGGAAAACCCTAGGTTATCAAGGGGCCTGGGACTTGGAGAGGAAAGGAAAGTACTTTACTCACAGACACATGGTAATCGGGTAACTAGCCGTAGCAACGAACACAAAATTACAAATGTTACGACAAGATTGGACACATCAGCCACTTCCATGTGTTTGCTGCTCTACACAAACACAGACTCGTGGTCTTTTACACCTTCCAACCAATTCAGCCTAGGTATGTTTAATAGTTCGTTTGTGTTAGTGACACAGGCCCGCCACAGAGGTGAACTGAGTCGTGATAGTACCGTGTTACACCGACAATTAAAATGGAACTTTGTAAGATTTCGGGCTTATATATCAAGGGGATTCGTGTCAAGACCCAAGCCGAGAGTTTACTGAAGAAGAGATGCAGTTATAAGCGATGCAGTGAAGCTACGGTCCAGATGAAGACAGAACAGATCAACGGCTCGGATTCATCCTCACCGTTTCACCCTGTAGCTGTTATTTGTCGACACCGTTATGAACTGTAACAGTTACTTTATCGAGAGCTGGCTTGTAGCTTATAAGACACGCGAGGGAGAAGGGATCGGTACGAAGATTCTCAGCATATGTTGTAGTAGTAGTTAGAACCCTAGCTAGCGAACCAAGTCGGGGTCTCCGATCTCGCACAATTACCCTTGTATCCCCAAGATGGTTCTTATCTTTTGGCTGATAATACAAGAACTTGTGATGATCCTGTTGAATTGTTGATTTGATCCTCACAAAGGTATCAGAGCGCCAGTCGATTTCCCTCGGCGGCGAGCCAACGGCCGCGAAATCGGACTACGGAGAGCTGGAGGTTGGGGTCTCTCGTAAAATCCCTCCCGTCCCTCCCAGTTTGCGGCGGCAGTGACCGGTGGCAGCGACATGGTGGCGGTGAAAATTCGGGCGCAAATCTCTGAGTCTGATCCGGTTGCTGAGAGATCTTCTCTTGGTGGTAAAATTCTGGGGTCTGATAGGATTCGTGCGCCAGAGTGATTTCCACGGAGCGAGGCGAGCGGAATTGTTCTCAGTCGCAGATGGCGGACACAAGAGCCAAGGTCCAGATCACAGTGGATCGAGTGGAGAAAGAGGTGGCAGATCTGCGGGCAGAAGTTGAAGGTTTACAAGAGCTCAAGCAAGAGGTCACAAAGCTCAGATCAGAGATGGTCACTATGCCAAAAGTGGAAGCAAAACTGTCCGAAATGAATGCAGGAATTCAACAAACCTTGCAGTTGATTTTGGAAAAAATGAACATATCAGGTCAGAAAGCAAAGCCAGTTTCCCTAGAGCCAAAAATCAAGGATAGTCATACGGTTGATAAAGATCACATACCAGTTACAAAGCAAACAAATGGACAAAGTGAAGTAGACCCTGTTATGAGGAATTTATAGCAAGAATTCAGAGGACAGGAAAAGAGGCCAATCTCAAGCATAACAGGACTATCAACTGGATTGCCAGTGTCCCAGTTAGCAAATGAAAGCACAAGAGTTTGTGTTGTTCCACAGCAAGAGGCACCAGGAATTGATCAGTTCAGAGGAGCAACAGTAAATGCCAGTGCAACAGTACAGGCACACACACTGGGATTTTCAAGAAACAGTGGGTACTTTGCTCCTGTGAGTGCTCCACTGTTCTCTCCACCTCACACATACAATCCAATCACTGGCCAGTACATCAACACCACAACTACAGCTCAAGGGATAGCTCATGTATATCAAGCAGTAGGAAATCTCTATGATATGCGAAGAAATCAACATGCTACCCAATTAGGAGGTCCATCATACTTTGCAGAAGCAGTTCTAAAAGGACCAAGGCTGGAAATTCCCTTATTTAATGGAGAGGATCCCATTGGATGGCTTATAGCGTGTGAGAAATTTTTTGACATGTCTGGTACTCCTTATGAGCAATGGGTTAATTTGGCTACTGGTCATTTACAAGGCAGAGCTTCTAACTGGCTCAAAAATATTTGTGTCCCATGGCAAATGGTCACTTGGCAACAGTTCTGCCAAATGATAGCTGACAGATTCTCTGAAGCAAGTGTGCATGAGGCAGTGGAACTACTGAAGAATATCCAGCAAACCAACACTGTCACTCAGTATATTGACAATTTTGAGCAATGTGTAGCTCTAGTCAAAAGAGATCATCCCTGTCTACAAGAGAATTTTCTACTGAGTTGTTTCATTGGAGGGTTAAGGAGTGACATTAAGCATGAGGTTTGTGGACAGAAACCCATTGGAATCATAGAGGCCTATTGGTATGCAAAAGTGTATGAAAAAGCTGCAGCTGCTAGAAAAGTTCAGAGTCCTCCAACTTATAAATCCAGAAATTACTCTGCTTCTTATAGAAATCAGTCAACCCCCTTACAAGTACAAGTACCTGCTCCTGAAAAATATAATGCACCTTTCCCAAAAGAAGCTAGAGCCTGCTGGTACTACAGAGAGCCTTGGTCAAGACAACACAAGTGCAAAATTGGAAAAACTTTGCATATTTTGCAAGAACTGGATGAAGAGGAGGACAGTGACACTACATAGGAAAATGCAGGTGCAGAACAAACTTATCACACTGCTCCAAATACACCTGACAAGGAGAAAAATAGTAATACTGTAGAAAAACCTACACGAGCTATGCACATCTCAGTTCATGCTGCAGAGGGCACTCCTGGACCAAATACTCTGTCATTGATCATTGAGATTTCAGGGAAGAAGGCTACAACCCTGTTTGACAGTGGATCTTCAGACACCTTTATCAGCAAAGAGTTTGTAGTAAAAAGCAACTGCCATCAGCAACCAATACAACCCAGGAAAGTAACTATGGCTGGTGAGGGAAAATTAATTTCTCTATCCAAAGTTCCTTCAATGGATTTCAAAATTCAAGGACACACTTTCTGTAGTAGTTTTAAAGTTTTGGAACTGCAGTCCTATGACATCATTTTAGGTGTTGATTGGAATTACCAATACAGTCCTATTTGTCTGGATTTAGTGGAAAGATTACTGGAAAAACAAGGACAACCAGTGACTCTGTTTGATCACTCCATACCAAAAAAGCACTGTTTGCTGTCAGCTGCTAGAATGGAAAAACTTCTACGAAAAGGAGTTATGGCATATATTCTGCAAATCAATGAAGTAAAAACTGAGAACAACCAAACTCCTGCACCTCCTCCAGTAGCTCTGCAACCCTTGCTACAAACATTTGCAGACATATTTGCATAATCAACTGCACTTCCTCCAACCAGGAGTTGTGATCACAAGATCATTTTGCAGGAAGGAGCAAAACCCCCCCAATTTAAGACCCTATAGAGTGCCACACATAAGAAAGCATCAATGGAAGAAATCATAAAACAACTAATCAAAAAAGGAGAAATTCAGGAAAATTTCAGTCCTTTCTCATCTCCTGCAATTATGGTCGGGAAAAAAGATGGTGGATGGAGGCTTTGTGTGGACTATAGGGAATTAAATGCTATCACTGTGAAAAACAAATTTCCAATGCCCATTATAGAAGATCTATTGGATGAGTTGCATGGTGCAAAAGTATTTTCCAAGTTGGACTTGAGGTCTGGATATCATCAAATCAGAATGGCCATAGAGGATATTACAAAAACTGCCTTTAGAACACACATGGGCCATTATGAGTACACTGTAGTTCCTTTTGGACTTGCTTGTGGACCAGGTACTTTCCAAAGTCTCATGAACACTGTGTGTGAGGAGATAAATGAATCAGAAGGGGAGAAATGCATTCTGGTTTTCTTTGATGATATGTTAGTTTTCAGCAAGTCTATGGAGCAACATTACAGGCATTTAGAGAGAACTTTCACTATCCTGAGAAAACATGAACTCTATGTGAAACAATCCAAATGCACTTTTGCCACAGACCAAGTTTCTTATCTGGGACATATAATTTCTGACAAAGGAGTTGCTACAGATCCAGACAAGATAAAATCAGTGCAGGAATGGCCAGAACCTGAAAATGTCACAAAACTCAGAGGTTTTCTTGGGTTGACTGGATATTACAGAAGGTTTGTGAAGGATTATGGACACATTTGCAGACCATTACATGACATGTTAAAGAAAGATGCCTTCAAGTGGGGACCTGAACAAAGCAAGGCCTTTCAAACTCTCAAACATTCAATGACTTCTTGTCATGTGTTGGCTATGCCAGACTTTGCCCTTCCTTTTACAATTGAAGCTGATGCATGTGCAAAAGGAATAGGGGCAGTGCTCATGCAAAAAGGGAGACCTATTGCTTATCTCAGCAAAAGTTTAGGCCCTAAGTCTGCAGCCCAGTCTATCTATGAAAAAGAGGCCATGGCAATTCTGGAAGCCCTGAAAAAGTGGAGACATTATGTATGGGGAAACAAGTTGATTATCAAGACTGATCAACAGTCCTTGAAGTACATGGCCACTCAGAGATTAACTGAAGGAGTTCAACACAAGTTACTTCTGAAACTATTGGAATATGATTATTCCATTGAGTACAAAAAAGGAAAGGAAAATACAGTAGCAGATGCATTGTCTAGAAGAGATAACACTGTCCAAATGCACTGCCACAGTATAACTACAATAATTCCAGCATGGGCTGAGGATGTAATGAAAAGTTATCAGGGAGATCCAGACACTGACAAAATCTTGCAAAAAGTTGCTGCAGACCTGGGTCCAAACCCCAAATTTTCCACTCACAATGGATTATTGAAGTATAGCAACAGGATCTATGTGGGGGCAAGCACAAACTTCAGACAGCAGTTGTTACAAACATTTCATTCCTCTGCTTTAGGGGGGCATTCTAGAATTAAAGCCACTTATTACAGGATTAAGAAGGTGTTCTACTGGCCTAACATGAAGAAAGACATTGAACAGTTTGTAAATCAGTGCCCTGTGTGTCAGTTGAACAAAGTGGAGCACATTTACCCTCCTGGGCTGTTACAACCTCTGCCAGTTCCTGATATGGCTTGGTCTCACATCACTATGGATTTCATAACTGCACTTCCAAATTCTCAGGGTAAAGAGGTGATTCTGGTAGTGGTCGAGAGGCTAACCAAGTATTCTCACTTCATTCCATTAGCCCATCCTTATACAGTACAGACAGTTTTCCAAGCACTAATGGATAATGTCATTAAACTGCATGGTTTGCCCATCTGTATAGTGTTTGATAGAGACTCCATTTTCACTAGTGCACTATATCAAGAACTTTTTAGCGCTTTTGGAGTGCAGATCAGATTCAGTACTGCCTCACACCCTCAAACTGATGGCCAAACAGAGCGAGTTAATCAGTGTTCGGAGGCTTATCTCAGGGGCATGGTTTTCCAGGAACCAAAGAAATGGCTACAGTGGTTACCATTAGCAGAACTATGGTACAATACTAGTTACCATTCTTCACTAAAATGCACCCCCTTTCAAGCTCTTTATGGATATAAACCTCCACAGATTGGGGAGTTTGCCTCTGATCAAGTTTTAACTCCTGAAGCTCAATTGACAGTTTCAGAGCGAGAGCACATGATTCAGCGTTTGAAAGCAAACTTGGAACATGCCCAAAGCAGGATCAAGCATTTTACTGACAGAAAAAGGACTGAGAGGCAGCTAGAGGTGGGAGACAGGGTGTTTCTTAAAATCCAGCCATATAGACAGAATGCTTTCGGTTTAAGGGGTTCTCTCAAACTTAGATCAAAGTTTTATGGTCCGTACAAAATTCTGGAAAGAGTTGGAGAAGTATCCTACAAGTTAGACCTACCAGAAGGGACTAACATACACCCAGTGTTTCACATTAGCCAACTGAAGAAGCATATCGGCCACCAAGCTGTTCCTCTTCCTCATGTTCCCCTGGTGACACCATAAGGTTATGTCAAGACCATACCAGTAGCAGTGCTGGATCGGCGCGTGATACAAAGGAACAAAACACCGGTGGGCCAATGCCTGGTACAGCGGGAAAGCTTAGCTCCAAGATGATGCAACATGGGAAGACGCAGCGTTCCTCAACAAGACATTCCCAGGTCACAAGCTTTTTCGCCTCGAGGACAAGGCGATTGTCATGGCAGCGGCATTGTCAGGACCCAAGCCGAGAGTTTACTGAAGAAGAGATGCAATTATAAGCGATGCAGTGAATCTACGGTCCAGATGAAGACAGAACAGATCAACGGCTCAGATTCATCCTCACCGTTTCACCCTGTAGCTGTTATTTGTCGACACCGTTATGAACTGTAACAGTTACTTTATCGAGAGTTGGCTTGTAGCTTATAAGACACGCGAGGGAGAAGGGATCGGTACGAAGATTCTCAGCATATGATGTAGTAGTAGTTAGAACCCTAGCTAGCGAACCAAGTCGGGCTCTCCGATCTCGCGCAATTACCCTTGTATCCCCAAGATTGTTCTTGTCTTTTGGCTGATAATACAAGAACTTGTGATGATCCTGTCGAATTGTTGATTTGATCCTCACAATTCGGCAAGGGGAAACCCGGGGTTGGGGCTTTGGAGAGGAAAGGAAAGTACTTTTACTCACAATCACATGGTAATCGGGTAATTAGTCGTAGCAACAAACACAAAATTCCAAATGTTACTCTATGTTTTGACAACGACATGATCAAACACGTCAACCACTTCCAGATGTTTACTGCTCTACACAAACTCATACTCGTGGTCTTTTACAACTTCCAACCGATTCAGCCTAGGCATGTTTTACAGATCGAGGCATGTTTTACAGATCGTTTATGTTAGTGACACAGACCCTTCTTGGAGGTTAACTGAGTCGTGACAGTACCGTGTTACACCAGCAATGGAAATGGAACTTTGCAAAATTTTGGGCTTATATTTAAAGAGGATTCGGCAAGGGAAAATCCCTAGGTTATCAAGGGGGTTGGGACTTGTGGAGAGAAAAGGAAAGTACTTGTAATCAGGTAACTAGTCGTAGCAACGAACATAAAATTCCAAATGTTATATGTTTTAACAACAACAAGATCAGACACGCTGCCACTTCCAGGTGTTTGCTGCTCTACACAAACACAGACTAGTGGTCTTTTACAACTTCCAAACAAACTAGTGATCTTTTACAACTTCCAACTGATTCGGCCAAGCTATATTTTACAGAAAGTTGAAGGGAATGCAGTAACCACTTTTTTTAACACTCTTTGTAATAACCACCTGGTCCCACCTTCCACGGGGGACAGACAGATGGAAAATACCATGGCAGTTTCAACCAAGAAAAATACAACAAACAACAACGACGATGACAACAATGCCAGCAACACAGCACTGCAGATTCTGTAATAGTAACATATACTATTGACATACGGAGATCGATAAGGTTACCCAGAAAGCTTTGATTGTGTTGACAACATTTGAAGCTGGTATTCTGTGTATCACATCCACTAACCTACATATGCTTCTATACAGGTGAAGCATGACTCCAAAGTCTGGATATATATAAACTTCTACATATAACATACTATTGACCTGTTGGGCTGTTGGCTATGTATGTAATGTAACAACAAAGGTAAACTATGTAGATACACCTTCACAGTACAAAAGAGAGAGGCAGCCAGTTCCAAAACGTTGGCCACCACTCTGGTTGCCCCTTTGTTGAAGAAAGCTCCTTCCATCAGATTGCCTAGCCAAGGCTTCGGCATCTGAACACAAAAGCAGTTTTCGATCTTCACACCAGCCACCGGACGGACAGTCAGAGATCAACAACGGTTTTGAGGTATCGACAGTTTGGGACTTTGGGAAATGTACATACAACAGCTGCAAGCCTGAGCCAGGTCAAGCCATGCCAACCATTCGTACTACCAGCATAGCCAAAAGACCTACGGTGGATCCCGTACCGCGGGACTGGCCTTTCTAGCACGGTGAGCAAGAGCATGGGACGGCCTGCCAACTGCTTCCATTATCCTACTGAACACAACCTTTGTGGGGACACATGTGACCAGCGGAATTGCTCCATCTGATTTCAATAGACCACCCAGAATATTGCTGCGCCTATGTGCCTTTGCCTGGCCACCTTCTCTGTGAGACTTTTTCCCAATGGAAATGGATGAAAGGGGTCTGGTTTTCTTGCTTGGTGAGCTTGCTTTCTTGAAGCCAGAGGGCTTCTTTTGAGATTTCTGCGAAAATGGCCTCCGGACACTGGTGGTGCTTTTCTTTGCATGCTTGACCCCCTGCTCATCGGTGGCATTGCCATCTAAGGTTGCTCGTGATGGATTCAAACGTGGGACTCTCGGCATAACAGTCCTTCTGCCTGTTGGCCAAGCAGGTGGTGCTGCTGTGCTATTTTCCAGAACAAGATCCCTGCCCAAAATAAGCCTGTCCATTGAACCTTCTTCAAGAATTCCAACTTGGATAGGGTGTCCAACAATAGCTTTGCCATCCAGTCTGCTCATCAAAGAAACCAACGGGACGTGCTCACCTTGATAGTTAGCCTGTACCTTCAGGTCAACATTAAACAACACCGGCCCAATGTAACCAAGATGTGAGCCATGATTTTGTTGATACAATGAAGACCCGTCCCCACATGCCTTCTGACCAATAGAGGTTATCTGATTGCCATTTTTATTTAGCAAAGAGATCTTGCAAGAAATTTCAGAGTTGTTGAAAGAAGTGTAACTTCGTCCAATATCTCTGATAGGTTCTGAAGATAAGGGATAACCTTTACCATGGTATCTGTTAACTCCTGAATGACTCGCGGCCTTGTCAACCAAATCTGCTTCATCATGATCACAATCCAACCCTTCTTGGTTCTCAGGAAAACTCTGACCAAACGGCTGATGGCTAGACGCATCAATAATCTCAACTTTAGAGTCACCTTTATTGGCCATTTTGAGCAGCCCCTTCATGAAACTACTTGAGCTATCTAATGACAGATTTTCATCCGCCTTCCCCATTGGTCTCTTTACTGCAGTGCGCCGGTTGCGTTTACCTTTCATATGCCACTGGGAAACACCTAACTCAGGAGAACCATCCTCACCTAGTAAGACATTTTGCTGAGGAATATGAGTAGAAAAGTTCATCTCATCATTGTCATCAATATCATTTGCATGCCTTGACTTATTAGAAGCCTGGAGGGAATTAGGATCACATGCATCTGATTCAGGGGATTGTACCTTAGCATACCCTGCCAATAATATCAACAAAGGGAATGCGATCAAGTAAGGACAAATATCCAGTAAGAAATGTTATGGAAGTCACTGGAATCAAGCATCATAAGTTCAAGACAAAGGTGGAGGTTGTATGTTATTGTAGCAAAACACAAACATGAACAAGTATACTTAGCATATCTCAAAGCACAAAGTTTAATCAACAAACTTCCATAAAAGAAGTGCACCAACAAAATAGACGTACATGGCACTAGGTAGCATAGTAGAAATGAGCTGTACTCGATTTTTGCAACAGTTCAGCCCCACACTCACGCATAACTAAATAATTGCATGATCGGCAATAATTGATCCTACAACATCCCTAAAATATCATTAGGCATCAATATTTGACAACCTAAGCAGGGGCATGATTATTTATTGTTGTGTCTTACAAAATCAAAATCCAAAGAAAAGACATGTAGCAATGAGGCACTTACTTTGCAGAAGTTCAGCGTCATCTTCTGTCTCAGTATCTGAACATAAACTCATTGAAGAATCAGATTCTTGCTTCTCAACAAAGTCCGGAAATGTTTGCTCTTTGAGAAGAGTATCCTCCTGCTTTAGGTAACTTTCTGTCTCACGATGAGCTTCTGTTAATATTGTTTGCTTAACAGGTATGAAGTCACGACTATGTGCATCACCAGAATCAGCAGACAGGTATGTGGCACCACTTCTTTTCGTCTGACAGATAGCAGGCAAAGGATCCTTCCCTCCTTCAACTACAACAGTTCCAGAATCATCATTGCACTGAAAAGAGCGAGGAAATTTGACGCTACTCTGTACAACTTGAGCGAGTGGCCTGCATCTATCATGTTTTTTGACAACAGATGCCTCAAAAATTGCTTCCTCTAATCTTCTCTTTTTCAGGGCTGTATTTTTCTCACTGCTCTCTACATTTGATCCTTCTTGCGTATGTCCTGAAAGGGAAAAGCCATTGACGTAATTACTGAGAGTGTTCCCTGAAGCTTCCAGAGCAAGAGATCCTGACAAGTTTCTTTTTGAACCAGCATGAATAAACTTTTCTTCACACTCTTTTGTTTTACCAAGGCGAACAGAGTTATCCTCTTTCTGTTTTTTACTCTTTTTGCTTTTATAACGAGTAGTGCTGAGATCTACGCGTTGCTGAGATGCTGAGCTTTGCAAATGCAACTGAGGTTCCTGGACGTTGTTTCTTGAGTAATATTCTGAAGGAAAGTTATCAAACTCCCTCCCTGTGTCAGCAAAGAGGATACTGCAGCTGTCATCTGCCCTGAAACCTTGGTTCTGGTACTTCAATGCAAGCTGCTTTCTTTCCAATTCAAGAGCATGAAGAATAGCATCTTCTCTACGAGCATATTTTTCTCTTCTCTTTACAGGAGTTCCTTGACAAGCCATTGCCTTCTCAATACAAGCATCAAACTCTCCACACCTAAATTCCTTGACACGTTTTGATTTCTCCAGGTTATACCAGTCACTGACAAAGAGAGGAAGAAATGAATCATTACAGAAAGAATCAGAAATCAAACTGGAAGCTCTGTTGAAAGCCAAATCATTAGCAGGTAATATTGAGTACTCTGTGCAATCAGCAGTTTGCCTGTTATCATTGTGAATTAAAAACTCACTTGAAACTAATTCTTTAACATTCTTATGTACTTACTCTCAAATGGAGAACTAATTTCATACTTGGGATCCATGAATAAGAAGTAGAAGAATAAACAAGAATCTGATCCATTTAATAGTGACTAGAAAACTACTCCATAGATAAAATCATCTAAGCAAGAAATTAGTCAGTGAAACTTGTAAGAAAATGTAATCTGATACGGCTATGTGTACCCCAACCACAATCGTTGTTGATGGACTGTATGAGCCAGCTATTTGTGCACCGCAAGTTGATGTAGAAAGTGGACCCTAAGAATCAGAGATGTCTACAAGCCAAAGTTTTTTCAAAAAATTGATTAGGAAGGTGACAAGATGATGCATTCGTGCCCGAGTGCAGCCTGCTGGACATGAAGAAGTCTAACGTATCCACGACTTTGATTGTGTATGATCACAGCAGAATCAGCTAAAGCGAACCTGACTCTAGAATAGTCACGTAAAAAAGAAACACGTATGTGTGCATGCATATGAGAAAGAGGCTTAGTTGTGCATGTGCATGAGGTTGAACAAAAATGTTTTCTAATCAGAAATATAGGATAGTTATGGTTGCAGCTATCTAAAAGGAAATATGAGATCTGGTCGGTTTGAATAGAACAGGATTTTGTTGCCTTTTATTTGAACGGTCATGACCACCCGATCAATCAGGGGCGACGCATACAAGGGTTCTTACATGGAATTGCATGAGTTTGGATGGGGTCCACCAAGAAGGAACTGGCGCCCAAAGGAAGTCTGATATTTTTGGTACCTATTTGAGTCGGTCTAATATTTTAGAAATCAGAGATGTCTTGGTGAGATTTAATTGGCAAGAGAGTTTATTTTAGAGATTGTTTCTGTTGGTATTTATCATGAGTTTTTATCAGTGCGGCCAACTTGGTGGCAAAGTTAAGAGTGTTGGGCACGCACTATAACTAGTCAGGCTGGTTAGTGCATATTTTTCATGAGGTCGTGAATAAAAGCAGAAAACACCCATGTCGGGGATGACTAAATACCGTGCTTCTGCGCCGCCTTATGTTTAGGGTTTCAAACTGAGCTTTGAGGTTGGTTGAACACTTTGGTGCAACAAAAATCTACATGCTTCGCTTCTTGCATGATTTTTCAAGGACAAAGAATCTTTCTTTGCTTTTCCAGTGCCTATCTAATTCTTTTTTTTTTCTACCAATTCATCCACCAATACTTTTTTCCACTTCGTTATAGAGCTTGTTTAGTGAATGCGATGAAAGGTAAAGGCCACCCATAAAATTGTGCAAGTGCAAAAAACAACTCTGCCGAGGATTCATAGATTATTTTCCCGGCTATATATTAAAAATATCAAGAACTTCATCAGACTACACTATTCAATATACCATAAATCCAATAGACAGAATCACAGAACATACAAAATAAAAGGCTAAAATGATGTATTTACCACAATGCTCTTAAGATTATCCCAAAGACTGCCACTGCCATGGCAGAATCCAATCAACGCATCAACTTTTGTCTCATACTTTAGTCATGTTTTATTTCATGCAACACCCATTCCAAGACTGGCACGCACAAGACATGTGACGTAAAGCAGCCTAGCACTCGCATTTGTTACCCATTTATTAATTTAGAGTGAGTAATTGCCGAAATAATGTCAAACCATTTATTCAAACATGTGGAAGTCACAGTATCTATAAAAGTTTGTTCCCATGATTAAAATACTCCATTTGTTGATCTAATAGCGTTTGGAACAGCAACCCAAGGCTCATTTGATTCAAAGGAATTTCATATGAGTTTTGGAGGGTTATAATCCTTTGGAATTTTTTCTGCATTTGGTCGTTTGATTCATAGGATTGAATCTTAGAGGAATTTTTCCTAAGGAATCATGTCTACTACATTTCATAGGAAATCCAGCATCCACTCCAACCTCATTTTACAGTTCCTATATTTTTCCTGTGAAATTAAATACTCTGTGCTAATCCTATAGGACTCAAGTGGGCGCGCCACTCCAATCCTGTATTTTTTTTCCTATTCCTACAATTTGTGAATCCTGCGAACCCTATAGGATTCGAGTGGGCATGCCACTCCAATCCTGTATTTTTTTCCTATTCCTACATTTTGTGAATCCTGCGAACCCTATAGGATTCAAGTGGGCATGTCACTTCAATCCTGTATTTTTTTCCTATTCCTACGTTTTGTGAATCCTGCGAACCCTATAGGATTCGAGTGGGCATGCCACTCCAATCCTGTATTTTTTCCTATTCCTACATTTTGTGAATCCTGAGAACCCTATAGGATTCAAGTGGGCATGTCACTCCAATCCTGTATTTTTCCTATTCCTACGTTTTGTGAATCCTGTGAATCAAAGAGTGCCTAAGTATCCCCATGTCATTCCTGAACCAAACAAATCCTTATCTAATGAATAGCTGAGAATCAACTAACCCTAGGTCAATCTCTTAATCTAGATAAATTAGGGCAAAAAATACATAGAAGAGGGAATGGTAGGAAAGCTTACATGCTAGCATCCTCGCGGCCGAGTAGCTTGACCGGAGTTCCCGTCCTGGGCGTCACCACCTGCGACGCCGCGAGCTCGTCCTGCCCGACTATCCTCCCGGGCCACCAGGACCCGTTCCGCCGCCGCACCCAGACGATGGTCCCCGGCGAGCAGTCTGCGATTCCGCCGCCATCCGCCTCCCCTTGCCCCTCACCTCCTCCTCCCTCTCCCCCGGAGCTCCGCCCCATGGCGACCAGGCCGCCACCAAACCTAACCTAATCCTCAGGGGCGGATCTACAGGGCGTGCGGCACGCCTGTGGGATTAACTTAGCCGCTGGCTGAAACCAACTCGCGCGGGATTGGGACGTCGGCGGTCGGCGGTCGGCGGTGAAGGGCCGGCCGGCGGTAGAGCTAGGGCACGGTCAGGGCGGTATTTTTCCTTTTTTTTTTTTCCTTGAGGGAAGAAGGGCACACGGTCTGAACTCGGAAGGACAGAGCCA
The DNA here is from genome assembly GCA_963921465.1 of Triticum timopheevii. NCBI lineage: Eukaryota > Viridiplantae > Streptophyta > Magnoliopsida > Poales > Poaceae > Triticum > Triticum timopheevii. Next base: position 555,010,002 of record OY997264.1, on the reverse strand, counting down.
AAGGTCCAAACGTGTGTTTAGGTGTTTTGTCAGGTGGTCGGCTAGACCAGTTGACGGACCGATGAGGAGGGCCAATTCGGTCGAAAATAAAAACAACTGACATGTGGGCCCAAAACGAAATAAGAAAAGGGGAAAAACTCAAAATGTGGTATTTTGTCTTTTCTTTTTATTAAAGCAACCGGCACTTATGAGAAATCAAAATCTTTGGGTTTCGGGGTGTAGCTCTTTTGCATATTGTCCATAGGGACATAAATTATGTTCGGAGGAGAGATGAGCCAGCCTTGCTACCCACACTCCAAGCTACAACTAGTTGTAGCTAAATTAGTTGTCAAAAAAATTGTAGCTAAATTATGAGCCTTAAATTGCACGACCGGTTTTCATGACGCAAAGAGACTTGTTGAAACATTTATTTTACTCCATCATAAACTTCTTCATATGGCACCATAAGAATAAGGTATCCTTCATCGATGATCTTGAGAACTGTAGAGCAACTGATGGGCACTTGAACCACCAATGCGTTAAGATCAAAAGCAAGTGAAAATGAGTCACTACGTGCAATGGCTTCAAAGTTGCTTGGATTAGTTGCCCCACATGTGATGCCGGAAGCTCATCCCGCCCGATGACCCTACCGGACCACCACGACCCACTCCGTTGTCACACCCACACAATAGGCTCCAACGAGCAATTTGTGATGTCACCATCATTCGTATCCCCTTGCCCCTCTCCTCCCCTTGCCCCTCTCCTCCTCTCTCCCGAGCTCTGACCCATGGTGACCATACCACCACCAAACCCAAACATCAAGGGCGGGTATGTAGGGTGTGCTACACACCTGGTAGTTGTGGAGTCGGTGGAATTAAACTAACCACTGGATGAAAACTAACTCGTGCATGATAGGGGCGGTGGTGGCCAGTGGCGATGCTGAGGGTTGGCATAATGGTAGCCGGCAGGGGGGAGTAGGGCACCGTCAGGACTCTTCTAAATTTTTGAGAGAAGGGCTAGAAAGACAGGTGACAGAAAAGACAAAACACATCTTTAGGTGTTAAGCCAAGGAGGTGACGAGCCGACTAGGAGGGACAAATTGAACAAAAAGAACACTGACGAGTGGGCCCAAGAAATGGGCAAAAAAACCTCAAAATGAGCTAAACATGTGTCATTTTGAGTTTTGCAAAGATACAAAAATGTGTGCTTTTGGAACACTGTTTAAGAAAAATGGATAATATTTTATTAAATTTCACATCATCGCTAAATAATTGCATGAGAGTTGCCTCCATAGAATATAAATTGTTGTTGCACCAATTGGGTAAAAAAATCTACTGGCAGTTTTTCCCCGTGACATGACTTTCTCCTGAGTATGCTACATGAAAAGAGAGACTTGTAATACAATTGGTTTTCAAGTGTAAAAGAAGATACTAGAATGTTCTCGTGTATTTGTGTGCCATGTATAGTGCAATAAATTTTCGACAAAGGGTGGATTTTATTTCGAAACTACCTCACGTACGATCCATTGTCATACGATTTGTACGACAAGAGACAGGCCCGTTTCCCGAGGTCTGGGCCCACCACATCAGATGAGTCTTGTCGTACAAAAATCGTACCGAATTTGATCGTACGTATAGCACCGCTCATTTTATTTGCTCAAAATGGAGCATCAAGAGAATACACAATATAATGAGCATACACTTGGCCTCTGCATAAATAGGATGCACACAACCAACACCAACGTACACACACAAAAACACATCATCAAATAGCATAGCCATGTAAGACCAAAGCTCTGCGTAGACGAGGGAAAAAAGTAATCAAATCCAGAAGCAAGAAAAATATACAGAAGTAAAGGCGAGAGAACACCAATAAGGGCAGTCATAACAGGAGTAACTTAGCTAATAATATAACGGACCCCAAGAAAAGTTTGCGTACGTGCCAAATAGTTAATAAGGAGAGAGATGTTTGTGGTAACACAATATATTACTGTAATATAATACACCCCAATGCAAAACGAGTCTACATCTAAAAAACTAAAGACTTACATGATACCACATATATGTTACTACCCACTATGAAAATAGTAGCATAGACTAGTAATATATGCATGTAGTAGTCTAAGTTACTTCCCACCTGAGGCTCATCCGGCCCGAGGATCCTCTCGGACCACCATCGTTGATTGAGAGTGTGACAATGACATCTTTTAATGAATAGTTAAGAAAAAGTGAATTGATAATTTGAAGTTGTTCGTGAGTGTTTGATTGGATATGGCAAGTTTTGCAAAAAATAAACCTCACTCAAACATTGCCATCGGTGGAACCAAGCAATGGTTAGGAATCAATGTGGTTGAGTATTTTGAAGTGTAATTCTTCAATATGTCATTGCCATTAACTTCTTGTATTTAGGGAACTCGGTTTTTGAGGATTGCCCTATGTTCTTCAGTTGAACCGGTTCCCACGCATCGAGTATGAATTCCAACAGTTGGTGAAGAAGTAGGTTCTTTCGTGTCCTGCAAGTTGAAGAATTTCCCACACAAAAACTAGTTTTCTGTGGCAGCTATGAATAGTGCCCTACAAGTTGAAGAGCTTTCGACACAACTACTAGTTTTCTGTTGTTGGGATCTGATAGTAGAGATATGCGAATCTAGTAATTCCACTAGCAAATGCATATAAAAGATTCCAAGCCCCTCTCCACACACCATGCAGCGTGCACCTTAAATCGATACAAGCAACATGCACGTCATGTGGATGAGAACAACATGTAACACGACACAACTCTACGACATAAGTGGAATACACACAAACATAGAAAGAAAATCCGAGAGTAAAGTTTAACAAATTAATACAATAAAGGATATCACGACTAAGTTGCAGCTCATACGACGGGAACGAAAATCTGTCCCATGTGGCTCAATCTGTATCCCATGTCTTACTCTTCCTTATTGGCGATCCGCAACTTCACTACCTAGATCTCACGACCTGTCGGACATGGACACAAAGGGGAACAACAAGGACTTGAAGCACGGATGCCGACGAGGATTTAGACTAGGTTAACTATCGAAAGCTTTTGTTTAATGAAATATCTCAAAAATGTAATGAATGTCGTTCCATCTTAAATGAAAACATCCAGTTTGCGTGAATCGTCTGGTTTGTTCAAATTCTGGATGTCCAACTCCCATATTATTGTCCACGAACACGTCCGAGCGCTTTCGGATACCGTGGCCGTTTTAGAAGCTCGCGTTAAACAAGTGAAAACATGTTTCTTTTCACCTGTCATCTGGTAGGAGTATCTTCAATAGATGATGCAGATGCAAAAATAATTAGCTTATACATCTCCGAGACCCAAAAACCCACTTGGAGATGGAAATTTGCATCTTCACCTCCATGTGATGTAAAACAGTCGGTCGCGCGCTAACTGCCCAACTGCCTTCATTTTCTTCCGCATGTCTCCCACGTGCCGCCCGGCCAGGCCATGGCTGACTCAGATGAACCCACCGCCTCCTCTGCTGTAGCCGCCGGTGGTCTGACCCACCTTGTCGCGGCCGCCGCCGCCCGAACCATCTTCTCCGATCCCGCCTCCGCCGCCATGTCGTCGCCTCCATCCTGCCGCTCCGGCTTTTGTCCCGCCCTGGCCGGTCGTCGTCGCGGATGTGTTCCCGACTAAAAAGCAGCCGACAGCCAAAACCCGCGGTAGAACCGTGAAGCGGCCAGCAGCGCGCAACCCTGCGATGAATCGACGGGCGAGCAAAAAGGCGAAGCCGGCCGCGGCTGATTCACTGCCGAGGGCGGCCATGGCAGCTGCATCTGGTCAAGGAACTCCTCCTCCACCTCCGCCGCTGCCGTCGCTGGCCATGGAGGAAGATGCGACCACGCTCACGACCACGCGGACGAAAATTGAATGATATGTTCGATGCTATGTTTATGCGCATTTTAATTAGTTTCACCAAGAACTTTGTTTGAGATGATGCATTTTTGGTTATAGGATTTTAAACTTTGATTTGTATGATGCTTATGAAAATATTGCTCTTTCATGTTTAAATGCGGCTGTACAGTGGCTATACACAGCCGCGCGGTCGGCCGATTTTACATCTTTAATATGCATCTTCTATTGAAGTTGAACATTTACATCGCCGATATACATTATTGGTTGGAGTTATCTTTTTTAAGATGTAAAATACATTTTTTGATGATGTAAATTATACAACATCTAGTTTTACATCTTTAAATTTGCATCATGGATTGGAGATGCTCTATTGCACTGCTCCTCTTCCCCTTCCTCGGCGACCTGAACCACAGGCGTGCCCTCCCGTAGCTCGAGAGCCTTTGGTGCCCCAGCACGTCTGCACGCGAGCAGCCGTTCCACGAGCAGCATCGACGGTGCGGGAGCTGCCGAAGCAAGCAGCGGACGCACGCCCGGGTCCTGCAGATCTCACCGGTAAAATGTTGCTGTTTGCAAGAATACGATTGCAGGTTGGAAATGTTCAGTCCCCTGATCTGATTCTGGTATGGCGCAGAGTGCCACGGACGGCATCACATCTCGTGCTGTTCCTGCGTGGCTGCAATTCGCGTGTGGGCCGTGACCGGAGCTTCGCCGTTGCGGGGGCGGGGTGGTGCCCGCGAGGTGTTCGGGGCATTGCACGAGCCGAGCAGAGCAGATCTGCCGCATTGGCACGGACGGAGGGGCATTGGTGCGAGGTAAGGATGCTGATCTATTGCCATCTCTCCTTCCCCGCAGCGTTGGATTTGTCATACATTCGCATGGGTGTGTGTTGCTCGTGGCCTAACTCTGTGATGGCATGGGAGTAAGAATGTAAGACCGTACTACCGTCATACCTTTTTCTCATCTTGTAGCTAAGACAACGGTTTTGACAACTATTGGGTGGCATATTCCTCTACACACGAATTATCACGCGTAATGCGACTCGATTTCCTAACGCGGTCCAGCCTGTAAAAGTTCTGCACAGATTTTGGATCAGTGCGAAGTTTTCATATGCATGTAGTATCCTATGAGATGTGATACTGATGCCAGTGAATGCAACACACTAAGCCACTTTCTGTAAAAGAGAACATAGTAGGCTATGCAGACATGTGTAGATCATCATCTTCTACTCCCTCCGGTCCATATTAATTGTCGCTGATTTAGTACAACTTTATACTAAATCAGCGACAATTAATATGGATCGGAGGGAGTACTATATTTTGAAGCCAACTCCAAATGAAATGAGACAAAAAGATGATGGAAGCAAATACTGAGGCAAAGAGTCAAATCATTTCTAGTAAAGCTAGATAAGTGATAACAGTAAACAGTTAAGACATGCCAGATTTTTGTTTTGTTTTCCGAGCTAGCTAATGGTAAAGACAAAGTTCTCTCCAAGCCTGGTCTAATAACTTTCCTCACAGACAGAACTGACAGAAAATAAAATTACGACTCTCCCTGGAGTAGTAGACTAGGAACTTCTTCAAATAGTTACTATGGTTGCTAATGCCTAGTTGAATATGTCAAGTGCCTGGTGTTGTGCATCCACTGCTTGAAGGATCCTCTTTGCCACTGCACAAGCATAAACTGAGGAACCTTCAGTCACCTGCATTATTGTGGATGATGGAACATTACTGTCAATGACAATCAGCAATATCGGGAAAGGAGTTCCTGATGCTACTTAAAATAAATAATACTATCAATACCTTAGTGTTAAACATGAATATGTAGTGATCACCAATAATCCCTCCAACCACATGGATGATCTCAAGTTGGAATTCATCAAGAACCTTTGCAACATGAAGCAGGGAGGAGTTGGTCTTCTTCTTTTCTGTGAGCTTGATGTTTATTTCATTTTCCACTATGCGAACATCAACATGGCACTCCCTGGACCTCCTCTGAACCCATGAGCTTCTTATGGCCCCATCAAGCTGATTGTCTTGCTCATCCCTCATTGGCCTCATCGATGAGCTTTCACCATCAGCAGCAGCCTCTTCATCCAACTTTCTTATCTTTCTCCTATTAGTCCCATGCCACTTCTGTTCCACTAGGATCTTCAGTTCCTTCACTGTTCGATTCAGCTCATCTATGTATTCAATGGCATCACCTACTACTGAAGCCCTGTCATTCTAGAGAACAGTTCTGTAACACATTAGTGCCATATCAAACATATATGAGCAGTACCCCCAAAAGGTACAACCAAGATTTTTATGGTTCTGTCACATTGTTTACGCTTTCGTTGAGTAAATCAGGAAGTGTTGTCTAATCAGTTAAGGTTAGATCATTAGAGAGGTCAATACTTTGCTGGAGAGTAGTGCAATGAGGACAATAATACTGTCTTATGAAAAAATCAATATACATATGAAATATTGATTGCTTTCATTTTCTTTCGTAATTAACTAGAAGGTACTAACACACTCGATCAAGATAAATGGGGTAAATAGTATGTCACTATAAGTATCTGCAAAGAGCAGCACAACGAGCAACTATTTCATAGCAATCATGTTCCATAGGATATATCAGTATCAGCCTGAATATAATGTAGCAACAAAGCTTGAGAACTATTCGACAGAAAGTTCAGCAGAAGCATATTATCTAACACATGTTTCTTTGAATCTACATCAGACAGATGACAGTTTTGCGAATGGGTTTTTGTTGATATTTTATAAAGCACTTTATTGGACTGCATAGTACTTTGGTGTTGCCACTTCTGAGCGTCTTAACACACTGAGAATAAATGGACGAGGTTATTCAGAAATTCAATTATCTTCACATAACCAATGAAAACTGGAAAGTGGCCTGAAATTTTAATTGTTAGCTTCTATTAATGAAGTATTCTGTACATGTAGCGTCATTGAACAAACCCTAGTGATTAGCTTCTACAGTTGACTATTCTGGACATCTGATAATCATCAAATCTCCTAAATGTGCAAAATGATGAACAAGACAAACCTTGGTAGGGTTGGGGAAGAGCATTCTTAACGTCTTATACTTCACATTGAGCTGTTCCCTCCTCTCTCTCTCAGTTGCAAAGTTAGCTTTTCCTTTTCCTTTTCCGAACTCACCCTTTCCTCTTCTGCCCTCCAGTACAGTATCAAATTGCCTGTCATCTATATCCTGAAAAAGATCTCCTCCGACACTTCCAACCCCAAGCATGACATCTCTTTCATCCTCACTGGGGAAGAGCCCATAATTTTGCGGCAGTGAATGGCAGATATCCTTTAGTGCGTGAGACTGGGCAGCATGGTACCCTAACTGCAATGCCGGATCACTAGTGTACATTAATCCACTGTCAGGAATTGCTGCCACTCCTGTAAACTCACCATTAAGATCCAAATAGTTGGTACCACCACTTAGTGCTGTATCACCAAAGACTGATGCTGCTGCAGGGAACACTGGAGCCACAGTGCAGTGGAGAAGGTTTAAGAGATCAGGTGCTGGTGTGTAACCACTGTTTGGATAAAGCGCAGCATCATACTGTTGAATCTGTTGTTGCACCAATATGTTTTGTGGATCTTCGCTAAGCTGATGGTTGATAATTTGGTCTTGAATGGTGCAGATAGAAGTATCCCAGGTCGCAGTTTCCACTGGTGGCATATCCTGCTCCAAACCAATTCCTAGTTGATGCTGGAGGTGGTTGATTGCTCTTGCAGCTTCAGAAGAAAGATTGGTTGAATCAGAAAGGATATCTGCAGAAAACGACTGCACCTTGAATCTCTGTAGCTCAATATTTGTGTTGTCGTTGCATTTAGGAGCCAGAGAAGAATCATGGGTCAAAGATCCTGTCATGAGATTGTGATCATGGGAACCTTCAAAATAGTCACCTCCAACAATCATTTTGACGAAACAGTGCCTGGCACCTTCAATCCAAATCTAGAACCAACACAATATGAAAACGGATGAGCACAGAAAGAAATGCATTGAAGAACAGGATTTTGACACAGAATCAAATGCAAGAGGAAATCGAATAACAAATACAGTAGCATCTTAGATATGGACTGATCTTGAGCTGAAATATAAATGGTAATTACTTGCAGTGCACTTACTTAGGGGAAAAAATGACTCAACAGGAATGCAGCAGCAGCAGATAGAATTCGATCAGATATGGAAATTGCAGTTGGCCTGGCTGTTTTGGTTGTTGCAAAAGAGGTGGAGCCGTGGAGTTTTAAGCTATGCAATGTGGCTGTCTGTTCTTCCGTGTAGAGAAGTCCCATATAGGATGATTAATAAGACATGAAGCAACTTTGCTTGTTCCAGACCTAACAAACCCCTTACCATCTTTTTCTGTTCCCTAATCCTATTCATATTGATGTTTGATACAATGTGCTTCAACTACCACATGCTCAGTAGCCAATCAGCAAAATGTTTAGTAGCACGGAATAATTTGTAATGGTAATTCAACTCAGTAAGTGCAAGATGATCAGTAAAATGAAGCACATGAAATCCATGGTGGCTGAATCTTTTGATGTTTAATCTCACCAACTAAGACTTAAAGAAGCAACTGTTAATCAGGAATTACATCTAGTGAACAGTAGCAATAAGCACTAGAGGTGAACATACCTATCTTTTTGGTACAGCTGATGATTGAATGAGCGAGGCTTTGTTCATGAAGCTGCAACTCGAAGACCCATGAAGCCTAGTTCCTGTGCTATGCCAAGAATATTATAGCGGTAAGTCATGAAACCATAATTTGGTTGTCACACAAAAATGATGGGACAGAAAATAACAGAATGCGCCCATACTAAAGGTCAATGCAAAGGACTATCATATGGTTATTATTGTTTCTGTTATTATTAGCTGACAGACACGAGAAAGACGGAAAGCTCACACCCTTTGAATTTGGCATCTTTGATGTTATTCACCCATAGGAAGTTGAGAAATGTAGGTCATGCCTTCTGCCCCGTTACCATATTTTATGAATGCACTGGTGTGCTACAACTACCTACAAGATTGCGAGTATCCAAAGAGCACATGATCTTGTATTATGGAATATTCATATCAGCCTTATTCTTTTGATTATCTATGTTTTTGTATATATTGGTGTGATGTTCTTGGTTTACTAAAATATGAAAAATTTAGACATCTTCACCTTCATGGTACAGATTATCGAGTATCAAGTGTGTAGTTACATTTAAAGAAAAACTTCCACCAGAATATATATGTAGCATTAAATCTGCTTTTCTAGTAAGCTCGCCGCTTCAAGAAACTGAGGGATGAGCATGATAAAAATGGCATGTCTGTTAGTGTATCTGGCTGTTATGGTGGTATAGGATTTGTTAGGATTGATTGTTATCTCCTATGATGTCACTAATGCGGTGGCATCATACCTTCAGATTCTGTTGTACGTTCGTATAATTTATGGATAAGTGGTCTTCAAACACTAAATCTTCATGTTTTGCATTTTCACCTGGGTTAATATTTGTGCTTATACTCCACCTTCAAAAGATTCTCTGAAGTAAGGAGACCTGCCTAAATAGATCAATGTCAGAGTTGGACTGATGACTAGGATTTAAAGTATAACTAACAGTTCTGGGTTAAAGCCATGGACTACAGAATAACAGATAGTACCACAATCAATTTGGAATCAGACAAGTAACTTGTTTATGCTTAAGTTTCATGACATCTCCCTTGTCTCAATGGCAGGGTCGGCTAAGAGAACACCAATTTTATGTTCACTTTATCTATTCCTTTAGGTACTTATGTCTTATTAGATTTTTGGAGTCTGTTCTCATGACGCCGATCACGTTAGCCCCACCATTTTTCTTAATGCTGCCAATACGGCTGTTAGCTCTGTCATTTGATCTGTGATGGATCCCAGATGGCGTATCCGCCACCAATGTTTGCTGTTGCCTGATTTGCTTATGCTGAAATATCCTGCAAACTATATTGCCATTGAACTGCTAACACCATAGGACTGAACTTCGAGGATGGAACTTATGGCTCTCGAAGAGTTGTCCTGAATGTCTCTAGCACATCCTCTTGCATTGCTCGGATCTTCAGCATTCTGACCCTCTGAGAGTCGAAAGCCATTTCTTGAAGCAAAAAAGAGTTTGATCATTCGCGGTGGGTTCTCTAGCAGTATATCATAGCTTCCTGTACTTACAAACAGTCTATTTGTGCTTTCTCACCTGATGTGTTTGTCATCTTGATAACACCGTGCGTCCTTCCAAACATCGACGGCGTCCACAGAACTTTCAGTCATGCACAAGGTCTCTTCATCTGAACTTGTCGACGAACAGACTACTGAACTGCGTAAAGCAACCAGCAGTAACTTGTGTCTGGATTAGTGGCGCACGGACTGAGATTTGAAGCTCCTGTAATTCACGGGCCTTGCGATTTTAGATATCCTAAATATTTTTTGTTGACTCGTGTACATGGTCACAAGTTCTTCTGTTCTTGTGGGTTATCTTGCAACCTGGATATGGTAATAGTCAGATGTTCGTTTCACTTTTTTTTTTCATAAATAGTTTGAATTGCTTACCACATATGTCTGATGAGCTCCTCGCCTGATCACCTCCAACGAAGGGGCTTCTGCCGGGCTGAGGAGAAAAAGGCGCTACTATTTATAACGGCTGCCTGTATTTGCCAATCGGCGCTACCTTCCCGCAGTTTTTTGGATGGAAGTGATCAAGGGTGTGTGTGTGCAGCTGTAGGGACATAAGGCTATGGGGCGGAAATGTGGTAGATAGCCATTTTGGCGTGTTCATTTCCTCTTGGCTTCATGAAACTGTACCTAACAAGAGAGGACATGTGGTGCCCGGAGTATTTCCTCTTGGCTTCCTGAATCTACACTCTAATATGTTTATATGGATCTGTATATACTCCTTGTTGAAATCTCTAAAAAAAACTCCCTCTACGCATCCTGTGAGACGAGAGACGAGGAGAAGAGGCGGGGAAGACGTACATACCGTACCGTACATCTCATGCCCTCCTTGCCCCGGCTGGATTCTTGGCACGCGAAATGCGTTCGCGGATTCCGCGGCGCACCCTCGTAACGGCATTCTTCCGTGCAAAAGACTTCCACTGTACCTGTACGGTACGAGCTCCTTCCGTTTTCTCTCTTCTTTTGCGCTCCTTTCGTTGCCGCATCTCTCCAACATATTTATAATTTTTGATTGTTCCATGTTATTATATTATCAATTTTGAATGTTTTATAATTATTTATAGTCATTTTATATTATTTTTTAGTACTAACCTATTGACATAGTGCAAGTGTCAGTTGCTGTTTTTCGCATGTTTTTTACATCGCAGAAAATCAATATCAGACGGAGTCCAAACGCAACGGAACTCCACGGAAATTGTTTTTGGACCAGAAGGAACGTAATGGGCTCAGGATGCGCCTGGGGGTGCCCCGAGGGGGGGGCACAACCCACCAGGGCACGCTAGGAGGCCCAGGCGCGCCCTGGTGGGTTGTGCCCACCTCGGGTGCCCTCCGGACCGACTCTTTGCTCTATAAATACCCCAATATTCCAGAAACCCTAGGAAAGTCAACGAAATATTCATCTAGCCGCCGCAGATTCCAGAACCACCAGATACAATCTAGACACCATCTCGGATGGGGTTCACCACCTCCATTGGTGCCTCTCCGATGATACGTGAGTAGTTCTTTGTAGACCTTCGGGTTCATAGTTAGTAGCTAGATGGCTTCATTTCTCTCTCTCTCTCTGAATTCTCAATACAATGGTCTCTTGGAGATCCATATGATGTAACTCTTTTGTGGTGTGTTTGTTGGGATCGATGAACTTTGAGTTTATGATCAGATCTATCTTTTTATATCCATGAAATTATTTGAGTTTCTTTGATCTCTTTTATGCATGATACCTTATAGCCTCGTATTTCTTCTCCGATATTTGGGTTTTGTTTGGCCAACTTGATCTATTTATCTTGCAATGGGAAGATGTGTTTTGTAGTGGGTTTGATCTTACGATGCTTGATCCCAGTGACAGAAAGGGAAACCGCATGTATGTATCATTGCTACTAAGGATAAAACGATGGGGTCTATCTGTACATAGATAGATCTTGTCTACATCATGTCATCGTTCTTATCGCATTACTCTGTTTCTCCATGAACTTAATACACTAGATGCATGTTGGATAGCGGTCGATGTGTGGAGTAATAGTATCGGTCTACTAATCTTGGACCGTCATGCCTATATAATGATCATTGCCTGTATATCGTCATGAGTATTTGAAGTTCTATCAATTGCCCAACAGTAATTTGTTCACCCACCGTTTGCTATTTTTCTCGAGAGAAGCCACTAGTGAAACCTACGGCCCTCGGGTCTCTTTTTCATATATTTGCCTTTGCGATCTACTTTTTCCTTGAATTTATTTTCAGATCTATTAAACCAAAAATACAAAAATACTTTGCTGCACTTTATTTTATTTGCGATCTATTTATTCAATCTATTACAACTTTCTCCCGTCCGCGTACCGCTTCTGGCGCCGTTCCCGAAAGGGATTGACAACCCCTTTAACACGTCGTGTTGCGAGTGGTTATTATTTGTGTGCAGGGGTTGTTTACGCTGTGTTGCTTGGTTCTCCTACTGGTTTGATAACCTTGGTTTCATATCTTAGGGAAATACCTACCACCGCTGTCCTACATCATCCCTTCCTCTTTGGGAAATATCGACGTAGCTTCAAGCGACATCAACGACCAACACCAAGACTCCATGGGTGTTAGAATCATTACAATGTAATCTAGATTACTAACTCTAGTGCAAGTGGGAGACTGAAGGAAATATGCCCTAGAGGCAATAATAAAGTTGTTATTTATATTTCCTTATATCATGATAAATGTTTATTATTCATGTTAGATTTGTATTGACCGGAAACTTGATACATGTGTGAATACATAGACAAAACACAATGTCCCTAGTATGCCTCTACTAGACTAGTTTGTTAATCAAAGATGGTTAAGTTTCCTAACCATAGACATGTGTTGTCATTTGGTGAAGGGATCGCATCATTAGGAGAATGATGTGATGGACAAGACCCATCCGTTAGCTTAGCATAATGATCGTTAAGTTTTATTGCTATTTGCTTTCTTCATGGCTTATACATATTCCTTTGACTATGAGATTATGCAACTCCCGGATACCGGAGGAATACCTTGTGTGCTATCAAACATCACAACATAACTTGATGATTATAAAGATGCTCTACAGGTATCTCCGAAGGTGTTTGTTAGGTTGGCATAGATCGAGTTTAGATTTGTCACTCCGAGTATCAAAAGGTATCTCTGGGCCCTCTCGGTAATGCACATCATGATAAGCCTTGCAAGCAATGTGACTAATGAGTTAGTTGCGAGATGATGCATTACAGGGCGAGTAAAGAGACTTGTCGGTAACGAGATTGAACTAGGTATGAAGATACCACGATCGAAACCCGGACAAGTAACATACTGATGACAAAGGGAATAACGTATGTTGTCATTACGGTTTGACCAATAAAGAACTTCGTAGAATCCGTAGGAACCAATATGAGCATCTAGGTTCCGCTATTGGTTATTGACCAGAGATGTGTCCCGGTCATGTCTATATAGTTCTCGAACCCGTAGGGTCCGCACGCTTAACGTTCGATGACGATTTGTATTATATGAGTATATGATTTAGTGACAGAATGTTGTTAGAAGTCCCGGATGAGATCATGGACATGACGAGGAGTCTCGAAATGGTCGAGAGGTAAAGATTGATATATTGGATGATAGTATTCGGACACCGGAAGTGTTTCGGAATGTATCGGGTACATAACAGAGTACCGGGGGGAGGGGGGGGGAGGGGGGTTACCGGAAACCCCCGGGGAAGATATGGGCCATATGGGCCATAGTAGGGAGGCACACCAGCCCACAAAGGGGTGGCACGCCCCCCACAGGGAAGGAGGCCGAATTGGACAAGGAGAGGGGGCGGCGCCCCCCTTTCCTTCTCCCCCATCGCTCTCTTTCCCCCTCCGGTAAAAGGAAAGGGGGGGGATCCTACTAGGAGGCCAAGTAGGATTCCTCCTACTTGGGCGCGCCTAGGGCCGGCCTCCTCCCCTCCCTCATTTATATACGTGGGGGGCGCCTACAGCACACATCAATTGTTCCAAGCCGTGTGCGGCGCCCCCCTTCAAAGTTTACGCCTCCGGTCATATTCACGTAGTGCTTAGGCGAAGCCCTGCGCGGATCACTTCACCATCACCATCACCACGCCGTCGTGCTGACGGAACTCTTCCTTGACACTTTGCTGGATCAAGAGTTCGAGGGACATCATCGAGCTGAACGTGTGCAGAACTTGAAGGTGCCGTACGTTCGGTGCTTGATCGGTTGGATCGTGAAGACGTTCGACCACATCAACCGTGTTAAGCAAACGCTTCCACTTTCGGTCTAAGAGGGTACGTGGACACACTCTCCCCCTATCGTTGCTATGCATCTCCTAGATAGATCTTGTGTGTGCGTAGGATTTTTTTTTGAAATTGCATGCTACGTTCCCCAACAGCGATACCAATGATGTTAATACTACCATGGCATGCCCCACCGACAAGCTGGATGGCACTATCTATCGATGGATCCTTCTTGCCCGTAGATGGCAGTGCTGCGGCTGGTATGATACTAAGGAATCAAGACGGGTCAGTGGTGTTTGCGTCCTACCACTTCTTGTTCCATTGGAATGGAGCGTTGGAGGCCGAGATTCACGCGTTGATTGTGACGCCCGGATAATCTTACTAAAATAATCCCACGCTAATCAAGCCACGTCATCCCGATTACTGATGCTAAACGTCCGTTAGTTCAAACCGCGTCAAATTAAAATTTAAAATTAATGTCGACAATAAAAGTTTTCGAAAGTAGAAACAAAAATGTTCGGTGGGTGCCAAATATTACAAGGGTAGTTATGGTACAGCAATCACATTTTTAGAAAATGTCTAAATAATTTAAACTGATTTAAAACAGAAAAGAAAATAAATAAAAACAAAACAGAAAAAAAACTAAAACCTAAAACTAACAGAAAAAAAAGAAGGAGAAAGCCCCCTCTGGGCCGTGGCCCAACTGGGCCAACCCCTAGGCCCAGCCGGCCCACCCCTCCCCTCCATAACCCCCCACCAGGGGAGAAACCCTAACCGACACACCCCCCCACTCCCCACTCGCTCTCCCCCCCACCCCCGCAGGATCTGGATCGGGAGCCCGATCCCCTTCTCCCTCGCTCGGTGCCCGACGCCATCGCCCGTCGCCGCCAGTGGACCGCGCCGGCGCCCGGAGCTCCCCCGCCGGCCTGCTTCCTCCTCCCCACCGGCCCGCTCCCACGTCGCCCGTCGTCCCCGTCGCCCCCCTCGACCCACGCTGCCGCGGACCCCGCGAACCCCTGTGAGGCCTCGTCCCTCTCCACTCCCCTCTGCTCCCTGCGCTCGTGCCGTCGTCGCGCTCGACCCCCCCCCCCCACGCGTCCTGGCCGCCCAGTGCGCGCGCTCGGCCGCTCGGTCGCACCCGTCGCCGCGCCGACCCGTTGTTCCCTCGTCCCGTCCGCGCTCACCGCGCACTGCTGACGCTGCGGGCGGCGCCCGCCGTGGCCACACTCGGCCACCACTGCCGCCTGGCCGCTCCTGTTTCCGTGCACGCCGTCCACCGCGTCGACCTCCTGCTTCCCTAGCGCCGCCCCCTGTTGTTCCGGCCAGGCCACCCCACGGCCACTGTCGCGGCTCCCGCCGGATTGCAGCCGCTGTTGCGCCGTCTCCGGCCACCGCCGCTGCCTTCACCGCCCGTCCCCGCCGCTGCCGCCTCAGGCGACCGGCCTCGCCGTGGCCACTGCCCCCCTTGCCTTGGCGACCTGCCGGGTCTGCCGACCCGCGCCAACCGGGCATGCGCCCGCTCGGGCTGTGCCCTGCCCCGCATTCGCTAGCAGCTAGCGTCCGAACCCACTAACCCCCCTGGGGCCTATGACAGATGGGCCCCACGCCCAAAACAATTTTTTTAAAAAAGAGAATTAAAAAAATATAATAAATAAATAATTAATAATAAAATTAATTAATTAATTAATTAACTAACTAATTAACTTAATTAATCTTGTTTAGTTTAACTAATTAAGATTAATTAACCTAATAAATAGTTACCCTAATTAACTACTGTTAATTAGCTAAACAATCCCTAACAGGTGGGACCCACCTGTCAGGTTGACCTAGTCAACCTCTATTGACTGCTGACATCATGCTGACATCATGCTGACATCAGCAATCACTGTTCTGGATAATGTTGCATTAAAATAATTAAATAAATCCTGAAAATGATTTAAATCTTTTAAAATTAATAGAGAATAAACCGTAGCTCAGATGAAAATACTTTCTACATGAAAGTTGCTCAGAACGACGAGACGAATTCGGATACGCAGCCCGTTCGTCCATCACACACCTCTAACATACCAAACACGCAACTTCCCTCCTCCGGTTCATTTGTCCGAAAATGCGAAACACCGGGAATACTTTCCCGGATGTTTCCCCCCCTTCGTCGGTATCACCTACTACCGCGATTGGGCACACCTAGCATCGTTACTTGTCATGTCATGCATGGATATGCATTTGTTTGCATTGTATTCATTGTTTCTTCCCCCTCTTCTCTCCGGTAGACCACGAGACCGACGCTGCTGCTGCCCAATACGACTACGGAGTTGACGACCCCTCCTTCTTGCCAGAGCAACCAGGCAAGCCCCCCCTTTGATCACCAGATATCGCCTATTCTTCTCTATACTGCTTGCATTAGAGTAGTGTAGCATGTTACTGCTTTCCGTTGATCCTATTCTGATGCATAGCCTGACATTGTTGCTACATCTGTTGATACCTTACCTGCAATCCTAAATGCTTAGTATAGGATGCTAGTTTATCATCATTGGCCCTACATTCTTGTCAGTCTGCCTTGCTATACTATTGGGCCGTGATCACTCGGGAGGTGATCACGGGTATATACTTTACATACATACATACTACAGATGGTGACTAAAGTCGGGTCCGCTCGAAGAGTACCCGCGAGTGATTCCCGGATTGGGGGCTGAAAGGACCTTTGTCCCGACGGCCCTCTGTGTGGATCTTTGTGGCGGAGCGACAGGGCAGGTTGAGACCGCCTAGGAGAGAGGTGGGCCTGGCCCTGTTCGGCGTTCGCGGATATTTAACACGCTTAACGAGATCTTGGTATTTGATCTGAGTTGGCTACGAGCCTATACGCACTAACCATCTACGTGGGAGTAGTTATGGGTATCCCGGCGTCGTGGTATCAGCCGAAGCACTTCAGACGTCAGCGACGGAGCGGCGCGCGCCGGATTGGACTGGAACGCCACTAGGCTAGGTCTGCTTCCGGCCGCCCACGCAACGTGCAGGTGTGCTCAGGGCGATGGGCCCAGACCCCTGCGCGCTTAGGTTTAGACCGGCGTGCTGGCCTCTCTGTTTTGCCTAGGTGGGGCTGCGACGTGTTGATCTTCCGAGGCCGGGCATGACCCAGGAAAGTGTGTCCGGCCAAATGGGATCAAGCGTGTTGGGTAAGTTGGTGCACCCCTGCAGGGAAGTTAATCTATTCGAATAGCCGTGATCTTCGGTAACAGGACGACTTGGAGTTGTACCTTGACCTTATGACAACTAGAACCGGATACTTAATAAAACACACCCTTCCAAGTGCCAGATACAACCCGGTGATCGCTCTCTAACAGGGCGACGAGGAGAGGATCGTCGGGTAGGATTATGCTATGCGATGCTACTGGAGATGCTACTTGGAGTTGCTACTTGGAGATGCTAGTTGGAGGACTTCAGACTACCCTCTTCTACTTGTTGCAAGACGACGGTGACCAGAAGCGTAGTCTTCGATAAGACTAGCTATCCCCCTCTTATTCTGGCATTCTGCAGTTCAGTCCACTGATATGGCCCTTTACACATATATCCATGCATATGTAGTGTAGTTCCTTGCTTGCGAGTACTTTGGATGAGTACTCACGGTTGCTTTCTTCCCCCTTTCCCCCCCCTTTTCCTTTCTCTCTGGTTGTCGCAACCAGATGCTGGAGCCCAGGAGCCAGACGACATCGTCGATGACGACTACTACACTGGAGGTGCCTACTACTACGTGCAGCCCGCTGACGACGACCAGGAGTAGTTTAGGAGGATCCCAGGCAGGAGGCCTGCGCCTCTTTCGATCTGTATCCCAGTTTGTGCTAGCCTTCTTAAGGCAAACTTGTTTAACTTATGTCTGTACTCAGATATTGTTGCTTCCGCTGACTCGTCTATGATCGAGCTCTTGTATTCGAGCCCTCGAGGCCCCTGGCTTGTAATATGATGCTTGTATGACTTATTTTATTTGTAGAGTTGTGTTGTGATATCTTCCCGTGAGTCCCTGATCTTGATCGTACACGTTTGCGTGTATGATTAGTGTACGATTGAATCGGGGGCGTCACAAGTTGGTATCAGAGCCGACTGCCTGTAGGAATCCCCCTTTCCAACTCCTTGGCCGAAGTTGAGTCTAGTCGATGAAAATTGTTTTACTAACTTGGCTGTGCGGCCCATGGGCCCACGTCGCCAAATGGGTGGTATTAGGATCTTTTACTCCTCGATCTTTACTCCGGGATTCTGAACTCTCTTCTATTCGGGTTAAACGATTTTTACTAAAATCTAACTTTAGGTTCTCGAAAATACTTTTTCCCGGAGAGCCCCTTCAGTCCAGATGATCGCCGGCTGCACCAGAAGACCCTGAAGATACTCTCCGCTGTTAACCCGAGAACTTGTGTTCATCGCGTTTGCAATTCCCCTTCCACCGCAAACCCTTATGGATAACTACTTGCAGTTGTTATTCTTACATTCATCCTCAGTTGGTCTTGTTATTACAAGATACCCTGAAAAACTCGTCGTTGTTTCGATAATCCTTTGAGCTTACTGCCTTGTTGTTCTTTGTCACCTGAATACCCCTACGGTTAATTCTCACACTTATCGAGTATCCGCTCATCCCCCAGTTGATCATGTGTTACACAAAAGTCTTCGAAATACCATTCGGTATTCCAAAAATCCTCAGCAACCTATTGCTCTGGAATTTCTTGTTTGCTTTCATTATGATTAATCCCTTAAGTATAGTAGTCATATTGGCATCCTTTGTCACCATCATTTTTGAGTCCGTTGATTCAATATGTTGTGAATGTTCACAATCATCGGTTGATCCTTTTAAATTATCTTTCCGGCTCAGATGTCATTTTGAACATGAGCTGGATCTCGACCAATCAAATTACCGTCGATGGTATCCCTAAGCCTACTCAACTTATCCATCCTTAAATCAGAGCGTTTGCTTCTGATCCCTTGATTTGAAAATCATAATCCCTTTGTTATTTAAACATTGAATTATTCAGATGTTCTATAAACCGATGCATTTGCATTCTTTCTTCCTCTGATTGGGTATCGATACTCACATCAGTTTCGCTATGGACCATCGGATCCTTTGTTGAAATATCATCCGACAGTGTCCTTAATAATTAATCACCTTGTGAGTTCTTTCCCCCGATACATAATGCCTTTGGTACATTGTATCCTCTGCTTGACCAACCATGCTCTGCTTTCGAGCTGGTGGTATTTACTATTGAAGCTTGTGGTATATGTTTCCACGATACCCTGACGGGTTGAACCTATGCCTTCCTTTATATGTGTGAACTCGGAAGTTTTCACGAGTCATACTCATCTGGTATTTCACCAGGTAAAACTTTCAACACTAATTCCTTTATCAAAGAGAGAAGTGAATGGAAGGTTATACATTGAAGAAGTGGGAGTCGACCTTGAACTTGTGTTCATGCCCATGGACACGATGTAGATCTTGTCGTTAAAGCTTCTCTTAAACAAGTTATTCCTTTGGTATAAGTTCATCTTATATCAGGGATCTGGCCTTTTACAATCGTGGTTCTGACCATGTTCTCTTTTGAATACCATTTCTCGTGCAAGTTTTAGCACTTGTCTTCTGTAGAGCAATACCCCGGTCCAACCTCTACTTGATCTGCCGTCGAGTATTACCCCCCTGGTATCTCGAGATTATCATGGAACTGCATAACTTCTAACAAGTTCTTCATCAAGTGCTACATCCCCACTGAATCCAAATTTTCACGGGCTCTGAGTTATTAAACACTCAAAGACACCAATAACTGAACCGAGTCCGCACTACGGTTCAACAACTCTTCGGTAAGCTTCTATCAGTACAAGTTTGTACCCGATCACATCATTCCTATCCTGATCGGCTATATCATTATCTTGCTAAATTTTAACTGTGCTACCGGGTCCTCCTTCCCGTAGCACAATTATTTGACGATGAGCTAAGCTTACGTTGATCTTCCTCCTCATATCATTTCTCCTTGGACAATAAGCTTGGTTTCGAGTTTGTGTCATACCCTTGGTTCCAATAACCTTTCACTTCACCATTCATTTGACTTGATGTCATCGCCGATCGATTACATCTTGGAACCTCTCGACAAAGTGTGTCGTGATCATCATCAATCTTATGAGCTCTTCCAGGATATCAACCGGATTCATGAAGAGAAATACCATCCTTGCCCTTGATGAGTTGTGTTATCATTGGCCACTTTATTGCCTTCCCTCCAACACAAACTTGTTCGTGTTTTGTGTTGTACCTTGAGTTCCTTGTTATCCAACTTATGTTACGATTCTACCGCGGAGTATTACCATCTTTGAAGTCAAGAATGTTGTGAGGATTGCTCCACCTCTTAAGAATTCTTGGAATAGTGATACTTCTCATCATCACCATTCTTTCTTGGTCCTCACGTTGATTCCAACCGGGGTACCAACAAGTGAACGGTGCTGTTTGGATTCTGCCTTTCTAGCAACCCTATTACTTTGAAGTTAATGGCCGGCCATTCATTCTTAGACTATTGATTATTGAATCACCATTCTGACATTGGTCGTGCAGCCCAACCATATTTCGGGCGCATCTTTCTACCAATGTTTAACTGTGTATGTTTTCCTCCAGCATACCTCATTATATCATTTGATCTGACAAATGTTATCTCCTTGTTCACATAGTTGTGGAAATCCATCCTTTTTGGAAATGTCAATGGATTGTCGCTGAGTCAATCCGCCACCTCCTCATCCTCTCCTTGGTCTAATGATGAACTATTGTTTTGGGACCCACTTCCATAGTTCATTTCCCGAGAATCTTACAATGTCGTCTCATTGATTTGTGTTGCACCTTTTCATCTCGGACATCCTGCGTCTGAGGTATCATGGCACCAACCAGATCTGAATCTCAGTCAGATATGATGGTTGGGACTTATTTCCAAGAGTTATAACATTGGTCCTTATATATCGGTAAGGTGAGGTCATGCCTATCACCCCTGGCCGGAGGACCTGTTGTTATAGTTCCCTTTTTAGAAAGCTTAGCGATTCTTCCCTGAGGAAATCATAAGACTTATGCTATAAGTTGTTCCTGATGAATCCTTTGTGCATCCAAATTCTGACCCCTTACTTGATGATCATGTCAATGCTATCTCGAAGCATGTCTATGGTACTCCGTTTTTTCAACAAGAACATTTGAAGCCCAGTGCTAAATGTTTCTTGCTCAATTATCCAATCACCGTTGTATGGGTAATGTCATGAAATTTCTCTCCCCTTCCCTGAAGGGTTTTCTACTTAATATCCTGCCAGGGATATCATGCTCTATTTATCCTTGGGAAGGATATACCCCTGAAATAAGTGTTCAAAAACATTTTCCTTTCCATTGATCTGTTTAATATGATAATCATACTATCCTTCCCATTGTATTGATTAACATTTCTAGTAATCTGACTTATCTGAGCAGTGGCATTTCCCTGCTTAGCTAAGCACCTTGTTGTACCACTCTGTCAGTAAGACCCTGTTACTATTGTTGATGACATTCCGGTAGCCACCGATGGACGAGAATTTTCTCTATTGGTCCGCCTCGTTGCAACGAGCAGAAAAATGGTTCTCTTCGTCCCTCACCCTTGGTATCGATGTTGTTGCCGACATAACTGATAGGCTACCCTCTGACACGCCTTACTATCGTGACCGTGCAAGATGTCGGCCCCCTTCCTACTTTCAACCAAATGGTGGGCCCATAACCCACAGTTCCACAGGATCGAAACCTGACTCTCCTGTACACCCCCTGTT
Organism: Triticum timopheevii; assembly: GCA_963921465.1. Lineage (NCBI taxonomy): Eukaryota > Viridiplantae > Streptophyta > Magnoliopsida > Poales > Poaceae > Triticum > Triticum timopheevii. The sequence continues at coordinate 554,987,934 of OY997264.1, read as the reverse complement.
CCTAAAGTTATTCCTCGTGCGTGGACTCGTATGTAATTCACGGATCACCGTCTCAAGTGATCTATTTTGGTATCATACGCAATACTTATTCTCGTTGCCCTGGACCCTTTCACCTTCTGATTAGGCATCGAACGCTTGTCTATCCGTTTGAAACTTCTCATGGTACCTCCTTACTTTGCTCTCGATATTTTCTTAAGATTCAATTCGAGAGTAACTTCCGCCACCTTCCTCGATGTTATCGACCAGATAGTCAACCTTGTAGAGGTCTGTCCTTTTGAAGCTACCCCTTATCCTTTCCGTAAATACGATGAAGATCCCCAAGGCAGGACGACAACTTCATCATGATGACCCGAAGCAGAGAACTGAAGATGTCAATGAAAGGGATCAACCTCTTCGAGAAGAGCAATCAAAGGCGAGAAGATTCGTTAGGATTTCGTAACCAGACCTTTCCCCCTAGTCCCCCTCTTAAATCTCGGGACGAGATTTCTTGTAGTGGAGGAGAATTGTGACGCCCGGATAATCTTACTAAAATAATCCCACGCTAATCAAGCCACGTCATCCCGATTACTGATGCTAAACGTCCGTTAGTTCAAACCGCGTCAAATTAAAATTTAAAATTAATGTCGACAATAAAAGTTTTCGAAAGTAGAAACAAAAATGTTCGGTGGGTGCCAAATATTACAAGGGTAGTTATGGTACAGCAATCACATTTTTAGAAAATGTCTAAATAATTTAAACTGATTTAAAACAGAAAAGAAAATAAATAAAAACAAAACAGAAAAAAAACTAAAACCTAAAACTAACAGAAAAAAAAAGAAGGAGAAACCCCCCTCTGGGCCGTGGCCCAACTGGGCCAACCCCTAGGCCCAGCCGGCCCAGCCCTCCCCTCCATAACCCCCCACCAGGGGAGAAACCCTAACCGACACACCCCCCCACTCCCCACTCGCTCTCCCCCCCACCCCCGCAGGATCTGGATCGGGAGCCCGATCCCCTTCTCCCTCGCTCGGTGCCCGACGCCATCGCCCGTCGCCGCCAGTGGACCGCGCCGGCGCCCGGAGCTCCCCCGCCGGCCTGCTTCCTCCTCCCCCCGCCGGCCTGCTTCCTCCTCCCCACCGGCCCGCTCCCACGTCGCCCGTCGTCCCCGTCGCCCCCCTCGACCCACGCTGCCGCGGACCCCGCGAACCCCTGTGAGGCCTCGTCCCTCTCCACTCCCCTCTGCTCCCTGCGCTCGCGCCGTCGTCGCGCTCGACCCCCCCCCCCACGCGTCCTGGCCGCCCAGTGCGCGCGCTCGGCCGCTCGGTCGCGCCCGTCGTCGCGCCGACCCGTTGTTCCCTCGTCCCGTCCGCGCTCACCGCGCACTGCTGACGCTGCGGGCGGCGCCCGCCGTGGCCACACTCGGCCACCACTGCCGCCTGGCCGCTCCTGTTTCCGTGCACGCCGTCCACCGCGTCGACCTCCTGCTTCCCTAGCGCCGCCCCCTGTTGCTCCGGCCAGGCCACCCCACGGCCACTGTCGCGGCTCCCGCCGGATTGCAGCCGCTGTTGCGCCGTCTCCGGCCACCGCCGCTGCCTTCACCGCCCGTCCTCGCCGCTGCCGCCTCAGGCGACCGGCCTCGCCGTGGCCACTGCCCCCCTTGCCTTGGCGACCTGCCGGGTCTGCCGACCCGCGCCAACCGGGCATGCGCCCGCTCGGGCTGTGCCCAGCCCCGCATTCGCTAGCACCCGCTAGCGTCCGAACCCACTAACCCCCCTGGGGCCTATGACAGATGGGCCCCACGCCCAAAACAATTTTTTTTAAAAAAAGAGAATTAAAAAAATATAATAAATAAATAATTAATAATAAAATTAATTAATTAATTAATTAACTAACTAATTAACTTAATTAATCTTGTTTAGTTTAACTAATTAAGATTAATTAACCTAATAAATAGTTACCCTAATTAACTACTGTTAATTAGCTAAACAATCCCTAACAGGTGGGACCCACCTGTCAGGTTGACCTAGTCAACCTCTATTGACTGCTGACATCATGCTGACATCATGCTGACATCAGCAATCACTGTTCTGGATAATGTTGCATTAAAATAATTAAATAAATCCTGAAAATGATTTAAATCTTTTAAAATTAATAGAGAATAAACCGTAGCTCAGATGAAAATACTTTCTACATGAAAGTTGCTCAGAACGACGAGACGAATTCGGATACGCAGCCCGTTCGTCCATCACACACCTCTAACATACCAAACACGCAACTTTCCTCCTCCGGTTCATTTGTCCGAAAATGCGAAACACCGGGAATACTTTCCCGGATGTTTCCCCCCCTTCGTCGGTATCACCTACTACCGCGATTGGGCACACCTAGCATCGTTACTTGTCATGTCATGCATGGATATGCATTTGTTTGCATTGTATTCATTGTTTCTTCCCCCTCTTCTCTCCGGTAGACCACGAGACCGACGCTGCTGCTGCCCAATACGACTACGGAGTTGACGACCCCTCCTTCTTGCCAGAGCAACCAGGCAAGCCCCCCCTTTGATCACCAGATATCGCCTATTCTTCTCTATACTGCTTGCATTAGAGTAGTGTAGCATGTTACTGCTTTCCGTTGATCCTATTCTGATGCATAGCCTGACATTGTTGCTACATCTGTTGATACCTTACCTGCAATCCTAAATGCTTAGTATAGGATGCTAGTTTATCATCATTGGCCCTACATTCTTGTCAGTCTGCCTTGCTATACTATTGGGCCGTGATCACTCGGGAGGTGATCACGGGTATATACTTTACATACATACATACTACAGATGGTGACTAAAGTCGGGTCCGCTCGAAGAGTACCCGCGAGTGATTCCCGGATTGGGGGCTGAAAGGACCTTTGTCCCGACGGCCCTCTGTGTGGATCTTTGTGGCGGAGCGACAGGGCAGGTTGAGACCGCCTAGGAGAGAGGTGGGCCTGGCCCTGTTCGGCGTTCGCGGATATTTAACACGCTTAACGAGATCTTGGTATTTGATCTGAGTTGGCTACGAGCCTATACGCACTAACCATCTACGTGGGAGTAGTTATGGGTATCCCGGCGTCGTGGTATCAGCCGAAGCACTTCAGACGTCAGCGACGGAGCGGCGCGCGCCGGATTGGACTGGAACGCCACTAGGCTAGGTCTGCTTCCGGCCGCCCACGCAACGTGCAGGTGTGCTCAGGGCGATGGGCCCAGACCCCTGCGCGCTTAGGTTTAGACCGGCGTGCTGGCCTCTCTGTTTTGCCTAGGTGGGGCTGCGACGTGTTGATCTTCCGAGGCCGGGCATGACCCAGGAAAGTGTGTCCGGCCAAATGGGATCAAGCGTGTTGGGTAAGTTGGTGCACCCCTGCAGGGAAGTTAATCTATTCGAATAGCCGTGATCTTCGGTAACAGGACGACTTGGAGTTGTACCTTGACCTTATGACAACTAGAACCGGATACTTAATAAAACACACCCTTCCAAGTGCCAGATACAACCCGGTGATCGCTCTCTAACAGGGCGACGAGGAGAGGATCGTCGGGTAGGATTATGCTATGCGATGCTACTGGAGATGCTACTTGGAGTTGCTACTTGGAGATGCTAGTTGGAGGACTTCAGACTACCCTCTTCTACTTGTTGCAAGACGACGGTGACCAGAAGCGTAGTCTTCGATAAGACTAGCTATCCCCCTCTTATTCTGGCATTCTGCAGTTCAGTCCACTGATATGGCCCTTTACACATATATCCATGCATATGTAGTGTAGTTCCTTGCTTGCGAGTACTTTGGATGAGTACTCACGGTTGCTTTCTTCCCCCTTCCCCCCCCCCCCCCTTTTCCTTTCTCTCTGGTTGTCGCAACCAGATGCTGGAGCCCAGGAGCCAGACGACATCGTCGATGACGACTACTACACTGGAGGTGCCTACTACTACGTGCAGCCCGCTGACGACGACCAGGAGTAGTTTAGGAGGATCCCAGGCAGGAGGCCTGCGCCTCTTTCGATCTGTATCCCAGTTTGTGCTAGCCTTCTTAAGGCAAACTTGTTTAACTTATGTCTGTACTCAGATATTGTTGCTTCCGCTGACTCGTCTATGATCGAGCTCTTGTATTCGAGCCCTCGAGGCCCCTGGCTTGTAATATGATGCTTGTATGACTTATTTTATTTGTAGAGTTGTGTTGTGATATCTTCCCGTGAGTCCCTGATCTTGATCGTACACGTTTGCGTGTATGATTAGTGTACGATTGAATCGGGGGCGTCACATTGATGCAAGGTATGGCACTGGCCATACAACACTCTGACAAACCGGTTCTGGTCCAGTCCGACTCTTCTGAGGCACTGGCCATACAACACTCTGACAAACCAGTTCTGGTCCAGTCCGACTCTATGGTGCCTCAGAAGAGCTCATAGAGGTCAGGGAGTTTGTTCCAGTGAAGCCTGGAAGGGAACAAAATAGGGTTGCTTATCGGTTGGCTAGTTATAGTCGTACAAAGTCTACTACCATTGTATGGATCCATAGAGGTACTCCTTGCATTTGAGGAACTTGTGCCTCTTGATTGTAATCCTGTTACATTGGAATAAAACTCCCTTTTCTCTCGCAAAAAAGGTATGTTCCTATGGTGAATACCCCATCTTGGCAATATAGTCGTAGCTACCTGAGGTGCACACATGTCCAGATAACCATAGAAGCAAGCAACCTTGTAAGCACTGGAGCGAGGGTTTCTTATATAGAATTCAATCCTACAAATCAGTCAACACTTCCTATGAATTATTTCATAGAATTTTCAAGTAAAAATTCCTTGGAAGTTCAATCCTTTTTAATTCCTGTAAAAAAGTCAAATTGGCCCTAAATAGAGGTCTTCTTTGGATTGAAGTAGTTTCAAAGGAATTTTGAAGGAATATGGATTGCAACGTACACATTTGGGGACATGATTTTGTTCAAATGATCCAATCCTTCCTATGAATTACTTCGCACACATAAATTCCATAAGATTATTAGAAAAAGGCCAAGCCTCTTTAGAAAATTCCCTTTATGTCTATGACAACTATGACATACCCTCTATCAAGTACAACCAAACTACTCTTGCATGTGATATCACAGATTCACAATTATCAGCTATTGTTGATTGTTGGTTTTGAGATAGCTAACAGGACTTGCCATCCGGTAACCAAACTACTCTCATTACCATACCCAAATTCATGTGTTTTTAACTCATATGGATTCTAACATGTCATGGCATAGCATCTGTTTTAAAAAAGACACCCAAAGGGCATCCTATATCTGATAATTAGCAAGGAAAACGGCATCCAATACAAAAGAAGGACAAAATACACAAAACGACCAACAAAAATAAAACTACAACCAAAATCATACTGATCATTTTCTTCTTTCGATTGTATGTCATCTGTTGGAGCTTAAAAATTGCATCTAGCGCTAAGCGAAAGGGACACCTGCAAATACCTCACCATACCAGGTTTTGAAGACCGCAAATAGCCACTCACCGTTGGAAACGAGGTCTAGGAACACGACAGGAATACCGGTTGAGTAATCATCCCTCGCAACTCAGGCTTGCAATACTTCTCCATCAGTCCGGAGGGTTGGAAAAACAGAGCCATGTCATAGAAAAAAAATGAAAGAAGAGACCAAAATCGCCGCACTAAGAACTACCCAACTAGTTGCCTTTTATTGACACATCAACTGCCAACATCCGAAGAGAGTCAACATCAACTGCCAACATCTGAAGAGAGCCAATAGATCTTGCAACACATACTATCACAACACTTCGTCGATAATGGATCAGACGTTATCAAGGTCGGGAGAAGTCGGAGATACCTTATTCCAATGAGGCATCACTGCCACTACCTTTGATGCCCCGGGGAAGCAATGACCTACAAGAATTAAGGAAAAACAAAAGGAACACATCCCCACTCTTCTGGCCGCTGACGATGTTGCCGGACAGGAGAGGAGAGGGACCGAGACGGTGGCATGAAGGAGAGCTTTGGTGGGGCTAGGGCTATAGTCTGGGTGGAATAAAATCTTGTCATGGTATCATATTCATGTGTTTTTCAAGTTCTTGAGTTTTTTTTTCAATTTATGTGATCCACTACAACAGGTTACATAGTTAAATGTGTTTGTTGAAGATTCCATGTCTACCATGATGTCCTTGGTGTTGTATTCTTATATCTTTTTTTGTGGCAGTTATATTCTAATATCTGATTGTATAACGTGTGTAGTGTTTGCACACGTTTCATTTGATAATGATGATAGATATTCTATTTTTTTAGAGTATACAAGAGAATTGTGCATCTTTCATTAATTTTAGGAAATGCACTTTGGGCAAAGAAAAGAAAACTCTTATCGATGGAGTATGACACCCCACGCTAGGATCCAATGGTGCAGTCAGCCGACATGCTAAAGCCAGGCGTGGGCGCCATCACACCAAGTCAAGTTCAACGTGGGACAAAGAGGCAAATGAATAAGCAAACAAAAATCAAGCACCCGCTGATATCAAATTGTAAATTTTTAATGTAATACACATAGCACATTACTGAAACAAGGCAATTATGCAAAAAAAAAAAAAACCAATTTGACTCAGATAATAGAATGGCAAAATTCAAATGTACCACCATGTTCGATAACACCATTTAAATAAATATATTGAAACCTAGATCGGAACTAGGCTTGAAACGTAGGGGGTTACATAAAGGTCAGCAATAATTTTTCGTGCGTATTTGATAAATGTATCGGTGTCTAGGTGATGATACCTCAAGCACTTCATTTCAATCAACTTGTTCCATTTAAATTTTGGACTTTGGAGATCCCAGTTGTAGAGATAGTATTTTGCAAATTGGAACACTACGGCATCAGTCGTCGCGATCACTGGCATATAAGATCCAAATGAAAAGGGCCCGTTGATGACACGAAATAGATCCCAATGTGGCGGGTCGGAACCATCATCTAGATCTCCGGACACCCACATCTCGAAAACACCGGACCCTGACCGAGGCACGCATACACACAGCTCCCCGCGGAGGTCGGTTAAATTGGACGCCTCGTAGTTCAACCTTGGGGTGCAAGGAGGCGCCGGTACGATGCTGAACGACTCATCCTCTAACCTGAAACGGACAAAGCCTAGAGCAACTCGTGTGTCGTGGAGAAACCCCTCCTCGATGGTCCAGAACAAGGAGCCCTTGGAGAAGGTCGCCGTTCGCTGTGGCATGACACGATGATGCGGTGGTGTCGCCGCAGTGTCACGCCAACAACTGTCTGTTCCTATGGTGAACACCCCCATCTTGGCAGTATAGTAGTAGCTACCTGGGGTGCGCATGTCCATGTCCAGATAACCATAGAAGTGAGCAACCTTGTAAGCGTTGGAACAAGGATCGTGGCCAAGACCGAACGCGTGAGGACCTTGGAAGCGGTTGACGAGCCCGACGACGTTAGGGGTCGGGGGAAGCGTGATGCTACGTCGAGTGGCTGGGTTAACTACGTGCACTGTATTGTCAGTAGGCAACAACACCAGTCCATCGCAATGGGCCATCCTGTGCAACGCCGCCTTCTTGAAGCGGTAGTCGGACACGGCGTGTAGGAGCGTGCCGACGCTCTGCTGCTTCCCATCCCACAGGTACAAACCGGCGGCGGTCAACTCTCCGGTGGAAGAAGCGAGAGGGCGATCGTTGTTGTTCTCCCTGATCCACGGCGCGACGAGCAGGGACGAAGTTTGGAGGCGGAGGTGCTGGCGCAGGAAGGAGTTCTCGTCGATGATGCCGCGCCAGGCCTTGCAGACGGACCTGAATCGCAGCAGCGACTCCACGGGGAGAAGGGGCAGGATCTCCGACACTAGCTCGTCCGGCAGGTACAGTATGTTCGCCTTCGTCTTGGTGGTGGCCGTCTCGTCGTCGTGCATGGCGGCGCTCGAGTATTCCTTTCGTTGGAACTTTTTTTAGGGCAAACTGGAGTAGTACTTCTGAGGCAAATTGATCGACCGGTGTAGGATCGGGATCGGTGCCTATATGTACATTTGGGCTTAGTTGGGCTATAGTTGTAGACATGCATGTTCACAAGGGTCTGGCTCGATGACGTGTGGGCCATAAGGGTCGTGGATTGGTGGTCAATATCGCAACTCGAGAGTCAGAGTCGGGCGTCAATTGGAAAGAGAAAAGAGATTCCAATTCGAACCGCCGTCAGCTGGAGCTCCAAAGCACGTGGACTGTCGTGTAGACCTCCATCTACGAGCGAGGAGGAGGTGCCTAATTTTTGCTTTCTTTTTGAGGAAGTATATTTTTTTAAGAAAACATCCACTCTATTCATATTAATCATAGCAAAAAAAAACAAGCATCAGAAATAATAAAATTACATCTAGATCCAGATTCGTAGACCATCTAGCGACGACTACAAGTGCTAAAGCGAAGTCGAAGGTGCGCTGCTGTCATCCCATCCCTCACCGGAGCCGGACAAAACTTATTGTAGTAGATAGTCGGAAAGTAGTTGTGCTAAGGCCCCATAGGACCAGTGCAATAGAAAAGCTACTCCCGCCGATTAAGAGTAGCATAGATCGGAAGGATCCAACCTGAAGACACACGAACATAGACGACAGACGAACAGATCCGAGCAAATCCACCAAAGACATACCCGCCGGAGACACACCTCCACACGTCCACCGACGATGCTAGATGCACCATCGGAACGGGGGCTTAGCGGAAAGAACCTTATTCCATCTTCAGGAAGCCAACACCGTCCCGCCTTCCTAAGCAGGACACAAACCCTAACAAATCCCGGAGACACATCTAAAATGGATCCCTCCCACCGGCAAGGGCCGGATCCACCATGCCCCCATGGCCCTAAGGCCATCCAAGATGAGGCGGACCGGCGGCGACGCTGGCGGGAGGCAGAGAAACCCTAATTTTTTAGGAGAGGAGGTGGCTGCATAGCGGGTGTCTTGACTTAATGCCGTGTTTTATAATACAAAGTTCTTAGCCGAATGGGCTTTAGGATCTCCAACTTTTTAATCAATCCACTAAAGTTGATTCACAGTTTGTTGCGCCAATTTTTGTTGTCGTGTCCATTGTGTATTTTTAGTGATTTGATTGTCAATGTTTGCGTTGCACTGTTTGTTTTCTTGGGCCATTAATTTGTTGTGGCTGGTTTTGTTCTTGCCTTTTGATCGAACATCGGTTTTTCGTATGAGTGCAGGAGCGGTGGATGGTTGTGGGTGTTGTGTTCTCACTTGTATGATGTTGCCACTCAGTGCCACACTTGTGACACATGACCTAGAAAAATCTACATGTGTTCAATAGCTGGATCTAAATGACTGAAATCAGCGAACATCCTCTTACAACCGGAACCCACTCATCCATATTCCACCCACGATGCACGAGAGAGCTCCATTTTTAGCAAACTTGGGTAATTTTTAGAGAAGTGGACGTCTTTTATGATGAAGAAAATATACACCATAGATAGGAGTATGATACAGAGGGATCCAATGGTGCCGCCGGCTGACATGCTGAAGCCAAGCGTGGGTACCATCACGCCAACTCAAGTTCAATGTGGGACAAACAAGCAAATAAACAAACGGAAAAAAATCAGGCACCCGCAGGAATCCAATTGCAATAGCACATTATTGATGCCAGGCAATATAACTCAGATAACAGAACGGTGAAATTCGAATATACCTTCATGTTCGATAACACTAGTTAAATAAATATATTGAAACCTAGATCCGAACTAGGCTTGGAACATAGGAGATTACATAAAAATTGGCAACAATTTTTCGTGTGTATTCGACAAACTTGTCGGTGTCGAGGTGATGATACCTCAAGTGCCCCATTTCAATGACATCCTTCATATTAAACACAGGAGTTTGAAGATTGCAGTAGTAGAGAAAGTCTTCTTGAAAATGGAACACTACGGCGTCGCCGGCCGCGGTCTTCGGAATAAAAGATCGGAATAAGAAGGGCCCGGTGATGACATGACGCAGATCCCATCGTGGCGGATTGACGCCATCATCCAGATCACCGCACATCCACATTTCAAAAACCGCGTGATCGTATGCTACCCGAGGTGCGCATACACACAGCTCCCCGCGGAGCTCGGTTAAACTGGAAGCCTTGTAGTCCAACCTCGGAGTGCAAGGAGGCGCTCGTACGATTCTGAATGATTCATCCTCCAACCTGAAACGAATGAAGGATGGAGCAGCTGGTGAACCGTGAGGAACCACCTGCTTGACGATCCAGAGCAAGGAGCCCTTGAAGAAGGTCGCCGTTCGCCTTGGCATGAAATGATGCGGCGGCGGCGATACCGCCGCATCACGCCAACAAAGGCCTTTTCCTATGGTGCACACCCCCATCCTGACAGTGTCTCCACCCGGGGTGCATCTGTCCCGGTGGACATACAAGCGAGCAACCTTGTAAGTATTGGAGCAGGGGTCGTGGCCAAGACCGAACGCCTGCTGAGGACCTTGGAAGACGGCGTTAGGGGTAGGGGGAAGCGCGATGGTGCGCCGAGTGGCAGGGTTAACCACGTGCACCGTATCGTCAGCGGGCAACAGCACTAGTCCATCGCAGTGTGCCATGCTGTGCAACGCCTCCATCTTGTTGTGGTAGTCGGGCATGGCGTGTACGAGCGTGGCGGCGTCCTGCTGCTTCCCATCCCACTGGTAAAAACCGGCGGCGGTCACCTCTCCGGTCGAGGAAGCGAAAGGGCCATCGTCGTCGTTCTCACCGATCCAGGGCGCGACGAGCAGGGAGGAGGTCTGGTGGAGGCGGAGGTGCTCCCGGTGGAAGGAGTCCTCGTCGATGATGCCTCGCCAGGCCTTGCAGACGGACCTGAATCGGAGCAGCGGCTCCACGGGGATCCGGGCAAGGATCTCCGACACCAGCTCGTCCGATAGGTACGGTATGGTGGTGGCGTCTCGTCGTGCATGGCGGCGCTGGAGCATTGCTTTTCTTTAGAACCTTTAGGTCAAACCGGAGTACTACTTGTGAGGCAAATTGATCGACCGGTGCAGCAGGATCGGTGTACATATATGAGGTTATTATTACTTATTACTTTTTTTTTTGAGAACTTATTACTTATTACTACTTGGCATCCACTTGTGCACACGCACGTTTACAGGGGTGACCTACATTATTAGAAGGAAACGGACTTTTTTTAGGGAATATCATATTAGAAACGGACTTATATTACGTACGGGTCGCTATCACCTCAAAAAACGTACGGTTCGCTTGCTTTTTTATTTTGAGAAGGTACGGGTCGCTTGCTGGGGTGCTATGGTCGTGCGGCCTGCAGCTAGACGGTAGTGGGCTGGCCCAGTTACGATATGGTCATGTCAAACTGACGTAATGCTGACATCATGTGTGATTTTATCTTTTCTTTATATTTTAAAAAAATAAAGTACATATATCATGAATACAAATTAGTAAATGCAGTATAAAAGAACGTAAATGCAGTGCATAGAAAATGTTCGCCCCACTTTTACAAAATGTCTCTACCACTCAAAGAAAATGTATGAACATTTCAAAAATGTGTACGTGACATTTTAAAACAATGTTATCCAATTTAGAAAAATATTTTATAGTTCATAAAAGTGCTTTTTAAATTTCAAATAAAATTTATATTGCATCTGGAAGAAAAAAATGTTCACACATACAAAATGTTTGTGATATTTTTTAAGAAAATGTTTACCCTATGTAATGTTCGCATAGTTCAAAAAATATTTTGTGAATCATACAGCAAAAAATTCCAACGTGTATTTGAAAAAAAATACCTATTCAAAACAAGTACATAAGAAAATATTAAATCATGTATTTGAAATGTTAAACTTATATAAAAAATTTAAATCTATATAAAACTACTTTTAGATGTATAACAAAAAAAGTACAATATGTATGAAAAAAGGAGACATGAAATAATATATTTTGCAAAATATTTAATCATGTATTTGATAAATGCTAAATGAGTAAAAAAAATGTCCCTGCTATGTAAGAAAAATGTACAACACATATGAAAAATGTAGACATGTGTTGAATACAAAGAAGAAAACCCATGAAAACAGAAGAAAGCAAAAAAAACCCGAAGAAAGCTGAGAAAGAAACAACGAAAAAAATGAAAACAAAATCTAAAACAAGAAACCGAGAAAAAAAAAACAACAGACTCAAAGAAAACTGAAGAAAATGCAGTGAGCATACCAACTGAGAGCAAAATGTGTGGGCGCCATAGGCGACCTCTTCTTTCTCAATGCAGTGAGAGGGTGCAAAAGCTATATCTCGCTTATTCCGAAGATGTTTGCTCGTCTGGTCTTTGGGCTTTCATTAGTGTATTGCCCCAATAACGTGCATTCTTATGTGAAATGATCGAGAAGAGGTGTCTAGAGGGGAGCTCGTCTTGTCACACCCTGATTTTCATGGCACAACACTTAAGATGATAAATCGTGATAAAATGTGGTTTGACGAAAACTTTTGCTTTATTTGACTTTTTTTTGAGTTGGTTTTCTCTCTGTGTTTTTCAAGTGCTCTTTAAAGTCAACACAATTCCACCTTCTATACTTCATCTCCTTGCTCCAAACTTCTGCCCAATGATCATGCCATGTGTATAGAGCAATATAGTATTTTCTTACAAAAATAATTTGGCCAATAAGTATTTTCAAAAACTAGTTTTCCAAAAACCCCTAAATTGAGGTTTGCACTGCAAGTACTTAATTAAGGGCAGTAAAAATCTTTCCAAAAATGTATTTGACTCCTATTAGATATAGGATTTCCATAAACCACAAAAATATAATTTTAAAAGTTATTTACCTATTTTATTTAAAGGCTTTTTCTTTAGGCCAGAAATGGTCTTTAATAGGTTAAAATTATTTTTGTGCTTTAAAAATATTTGGTAAAACCTAGTGAAACTCAGTGGACATATATTGTCCATATATAATAGTTTCAACACATGGTAATGTTCAAAATATTGGTTAAATCCCTCAAAAACCCTTCCTGGATATTTCAAGCTTTTGAAATATTTACAAAGGAACTATTCTTCAAAAATTCCAAGAAAATTCTAGCATGTCACATATGACATGTTTGATGATCTTGACAAGTATCACGTCATGGAGAATAGTATAACTCCATGAAATCCCCTCAAAACCATTTCTGTTTATTTTGAAGTTTGAGCAACTTTGCATTGCCAAACATGTCCAAATGTTCTCAAACCTTGTGAACATACTCAAATAGTCTAGTCATTCATCTAGACCAAATGGCACAAGTTGGAGACAATGTTATATTGATCAAAGTGCCCTAAAACCCTTCCTGTCCAGAACCAAATTTGAACAACTCTACATTGCCAAGTGTGTCCTTTTGATCTGAATTTTTGTGGAAATGTTCAAATCCCCAAATGATGACACTACACCAAGTGGTGCATCAAGCAGAATGGTTTTGCATGACTAGATCTTGGAAAACCCATTTCTGTTGATTTCTAGGGTTTACAAAAGTTGCACTATCAACTCTGCCCAAATGAGCTTAAATTTGGTAGAACACACTATTGCTAAGTGCCACTCCATCCTGTTAATTCTCATGGCAAGTGGAATTAATTTTCTTGCCCAAATCAACAACAAACACCTTCTGCCATTTTTCCAAAATCATCATTTTGACCTCTTCCACTCTTCTCCTTGGCCTCCACTTTTTATCACAGCCCCTCCAAGTCCTCCTCTACCTCCAGTAACAATGGCTGCATCTCAGCTCAATGATTGACGGGTGAAACCACCTCATTTACTCCTCTGGACAGCCCCTTTCCCCCCCTCTCTCTCAACCTCACTCCTCTCCTACTGGATCCCCAGGGCATCCAATGCTCCTCCCCTCTTCTTTACTTCCCCCTAGAGCTACCAGACATGCCTGGCCGTGCCCACTTTGCCAAAAAAAAATGGCATGCCGGCCATTTGCACGCTCTGGAGCGCGCTACAGTGCGCTCCCACACTATAGCCGCCCCCTTCCAACCGCCACCGGGCGGCCCGACGAGACGCCTCGATGTCTGCAGCAAGCTACTCTGTCGGCCCCCTCCTCTCTCTCCCTCTCCAGCTCTCCTCGCATGCGGACAGAGCGCCGCCCGAGCGCGCCAGTCATTGCCCATGATGGGGACCCACTCTGCCGCGTTCCCCGCTCCCTCTCTTCTCCCCCTGGGCGTAGTCGACCCCCACGAACGCCCTAGACTCGGCGCAGCACCCTCCCGAGGCCCGTAGCGACGAGCACGAGCTCGCCGGCGCACGAGCCCACGGTGGACCGCCGCTCGCCTATATAAAGCATCCCCGAGCCCTCCTCTCACCACCACTCGTCCCCTCCCACTCCAAATAGCCCCACTGGGCCTCCCGTTCATCCCCAGAGCCGCCCAAGCTCGAGATCGAGCTCGAGCTCCGCCGCTTCGGGTCGCCGTCGATCTCGTGGTACATGCCTCCTTTGCCCTCTCTCTCTCTCTCTCTCTCTCTCTCTCTCTCTCTCTCTCTCTCGATCTGGAACCGCCTCACCTCTCTTACCATTTCCCCTCTGTCTCCCCTCTCTATTGCAACCGGAATCGACCGGGGCAAGCTCCTCCCGAAGCTCTGCCGCCGGCTTCCTCGTCCCCGGCGAACCCCTGCACTCCGGCGACCGTCTCCACCTCCACCCGAACGGCGACTCCGCCCTGAGCACGCCGGTGCCCTCGGATCGCCTCGCCGTCGACCACAGCGACGCCGGTGAGCTCGCCTCCCTCTCTGGCCCGAGGTAGAAGACGACGGCCGTGGGGCCCGTCAGTCAGCCTCACATACTGACGGGTGGGCCCCACCCGTCAGGTTTAAAACACACGCGCGCGCGTACCGCTTCTCTGCGTCGGCTGGAGGCATATTTTTCCTTTACGCCTTCGACGTGGCAGCCTCGCGCGGGCTGAATTCCCTCTGGGCCTGCTGCACTGTGGCCTTTCTGGCCCAGTGGCACAGTGCCACTTTTCTTTTTCTTTCTCTGTATGTTTTATAAAAATTCCACAGGATAAAATATTTATCCAAATGGAATAAATCCAACTCCTAAAATCTTAGAATAATTCCACCTATTTATTGATGTAACATTCATGCACATCCATCACACTTTTCTGTACTATTCAAATTGAAATTCAAATTTGAGCATTTAAATCCTTCTTTGAAAATCCATTTCCACTATTCCTTAACTCCAAATCCAAAACTAGGAATTTTACCCTTCTTTGATTCCCCCCTAGTATTTATCAAAAATAAGTTGACATTTTTCTGAGCACTTTGATTTTTCTGTTTTACTATTACCTTATTTTCCCGTCATTTCTTTTGCGACGAATAGATCCCGTTTTTGATGAGTAGTTGGATAAGAAGAAGGAGAAGGACTTGAAGACTTTGAAGACCAAGGCAAGCATCCCTTTGACCATGTCTAAGAAACCCTTTTTATGCATGTCATATGGCACTTTTATTGCTTGCATCGAAGTCATGATAAAATGGTGACCACTTGAGGTGGTTTGCCTCCGTTGCTTTTCTCGTTGACACTTGCATGATGCATGACCCTACCTTTCTATGAGGGTTATGCCGGTGGGAGTAGATAGGATGCTAAAGTAGTGCTACGCAAAAAGGGACGGGAATATGCATGGTGATGGAGACAAAGTATTTTCAAAAGACTTTTTGAAAACCCCATCGGGTGCCACTTATGCCCGGGGGAGATGATGAGTTGGGTAACCACTTGATGACGAAGTGGTGTACCGAGGCAAGTGTGCGTGTTGTTTTCAAAACGGATTGGTTTAAGTTGCGACCCTTATTCCAACCTTACATGCGCAACCACTCTACCCTTATATGGGAAAGGGCATTATTGATTACCTAGGTCGATACTAGCTTGGAGCCCGCATTACTAGTGACGGGGGAGAGTTGGTGCTCTCTCTCGGGATGGGGTCGTGCCAGGTAGGGCGGCCATGACTGTTTTCACAGGGCACCAGATACACCGTTGTGTCCCCTCTCGGATGTTACGATCTCGAGTGAGTCTCGTATGATGTACATCGTGAGGATACGAAACAACGAGTGGACTCCTTGTTAGTGTCGTCTAGGGAAAGATAGTGATCGGGTGCTTACCCCGGTTACTTGAGGTATCGCGGGTCGTGGATGACACTGAAGTTCCCCGGATCTTGTGGGTAAAGTGTGCAACCTCTGCGGAGTGTAAAACTATTCGAATAGCCGTGTCCACGGTCAAGGACAGTTGGGTAACCGCTCTTGGGCTACGTCCACATGTTTACAAACCAGTGTGTGTGCTTGGATAAGTGGAAAGATCTACTTGGGTCAAGTCAAAGGACTTGACATGATTGAGTTGGGTTGATGCCCACTCTATTTATGTTGATATCTGTAACCTGTCCTCATGGTTACTTGAATTCTCCTGATGCATGTCTTACAAGTTGTTGAACATGTCATTGCACTCAAACTAGCTTTCTGCAAAAATTACCTATATCATGCATTGTTGTATCTTGAACCAAAACATGGGTTGCTTGCGAGTACATTCAAAGTATTCATTGGCTTGCCATTGGTTATTTTATTGGCCAGGCATGAAAGAACAGGATATAATGAAGAGTACCTTGGTGACGAACATGCGAGTTAGGACGCTTCCCAGTCAGAATGCCTATAGAGTTAAGGCAGATGGCATGGGTCCAAGTTGTTATTGAAGATTTTCGCGGCGATGATACACTCAAGACTTGACCATAATGGTCCTACTTGTGTAAAACGGTATGTATGGATGTAAGACTCTTGTTATTCAGTTTCTGTGTGTTCAGTGAGCATTGATCTCTGGGATCACTATACACGTGCATTCGGTGATCTCAACTTATGAGTCGGAGTCCCCACACGTCTGGTCTAAAAATAATAATTAATAAACTAATAAAATTTTATCAAAAATCATATTGGTCGTTTTCTTCCTTCAATTGTACACCATCCGCCGGAGCTTAAAAGAAACATTGAACCGACAATAAACACCTGCAGACGCCTTCAACGTATAAGGCTTTGGAGACCATAAAACCACTTGCGGCCAGCAACGAGATCTAGAAACCATCGGAGAAACATCAGTTGAAACATCACCCGACGCAGCACAGACTTGTAATCATTCATCACCGATCCACGTACTCCTCCGTCCCAAAATTCTTGTCTTAAATTTGTCTCGATACGGATGTACCTAATATTAAAACGTGACTTGATACATTCGTATTTGGACAAATTTAAGACAAGAATTTTGAGACGAAGGGAGTAACAAATAGAAGGAAAGGGCCAAAATCGCTGTACCAAGAGCCAGTCAACTACCCTCAATTGACGCACTAACTATCAAGAACCGACTAGAGCCAATAGATCTGCCAGGAACTTCCTCGCAGGCCCTTCGTCACTGTTGAAAAAGACACCGTCGAAGTAGAGAGAGGTCGGAGAGAATTATTTCTAACGTGACATTGCATCACCACCTCGCCATGCCGCCAGAAAATCAATAGACAAAAAGAAAAAACAACTCTATGCTCCATCGGCACAAGGGTGTGTCTAGGTTTGAGTCGACCGAGACTTAACCAAGTCTCAGTCAAGTGATATAGTACTCCTTCCGTCCCACAATTCTTGTCTTAGATTTGTCTAAATACGGATGTATCAAGTCATGGTTTAGTATTAGATACATCCGTATCTAGACTAATGTAAGACAAGAATTTTGGAACGGATGGAGTATATAAGAGGAAGAAAAAACAAAAAAGAATACTTTTTTTTACGACTCTCCATGCAAAATCAAAGGAATATAGACTCGAATGAGACATAATGAAGTCTAATTCGGCTGCGACTTAGCAAAACTGTAATAAAAATTTAAAAGCTGAACACGAATGTGAACTACTCCTTGTACAAGCGAACGCTTTACCACCGAATGACAGAAAATGGTTAAATTGTGCTATATGCAAATGCCAATGGCGCTCGTAATCGCCTCCGGCGTCCTCTGCCCCTAGCTACTGCCGGCGTAGGTGGTCGAGCGCCTGCGCCAGCGTCGGCGCAAAGCGGGTGGTGTTGATGCGGACGTTCTGCTTGGCGAGGTACAGCTCGAACACCTTGTCCCAGCCGCTGCGGTGGACGGAGGCGGGGTCCTTGACCGCCGGGTGCTCCGGCCCCAGCGTCTCCATCAGCGAGCTCTCCTCCGCGCCCACGCTGTAGTCGAGGTACCTGAGCCCCATGTCCGTGGCGGGCTCGCTGAACTCCGCCCTCGCGATGTCCTCCATGTTCCCGTACGGCACCACCTGGATCAGCACGCCGCCGGGCGGCAGGAACATGGCGTTCGTCAGCCCCGCGCCGTGCAGCCCCAGCACCACGTCGAACGAGTTCACCACCCGCGCCTGCTCCACCTCCCCCTCCGGCGTGTCGCCACCGCCCCGCAGCTCCGTCACCACCGCCTCGAACCCCGCCTCCTCCGCCGCCCGCGCCACCTCCGGCTCGTTCAGGATGCGGCGGTAGTGGCCCCGGTGGATCAGCAGCAGCCGCGGCTTCTTCTCCGGCTCCCGGGCCAGGCTGGCCGCCGCGCCGCGTGGGAGCGCGTAGGCCTCGCGCAGGAACCCGGTGAAGTCGGGCATGGAGAGGCGGCCCCCCGGCACCAGCTCGGGGACGATGCTCAGCTCCTTGTCGAGGCGGAGCCCCACGGTGACGCGCGGGAAGCACCGCACCTGCGCGTCGCCGTCCATGTCCACGAGGTCGTACTTGGACAGCCCCTGCAGGAAGGCCCTGTACTTGACCAGCCACCGCGGCCTGAACTGGATGTTGCTGACCAGGAACGTGACCTCGCCGTGGTACCGCCGCGACGCGACGAACAGCGGCACGAGGATGTCGGCGTAGGCGTGCCAGTAGTTGGCCGCGTACCCGCCGATCCCGAACAGGACGGCCGGCATGTCGTGGGTCACCGTGCACGGCGGGGCGGCGGCCCGGTCCTGCAGCTGCGTCACGGTGACCTTCCTGAGGCTGGCGAACCTGCGCGAGTACGGGTTGATCATCCACTCGTGGCGCTCCGGCCAGCTCGCCGCCGGGACGAGGGTCACCGACAGGGCTGTGCCGTTGGTGCGCACGTCGCCGTCGAGTTCGCAGGTGTCGGAGCGGCCCTCCATGTTACACACCACCTTGCCATTCTCTGTCGCACGCCAAGGAAATGGAAAGTTTCACCATGGTTAGCTAAAACTAGCAAATCTGCCTCAAATATTTAATCACCAGACAGCTAAAATTTTGCAGTTTACTTAGTCATGATCAAGATCAGATGAATCACATAGTATAATAATACTATCAAGTGACATCGAAGACAGGGTTCACTCTTCCCCACACATGTTGACTTCGATCCGGTAATGCATTCTCATTTTCTTTTTAACTTTTTATTTACGATGACCTTTGGATTCTGAATCTGAAACAAATAAGCACCCAAATACCGAAATACGTACGGTCAAAATAAACACGGGTGTTCACCTGTTTCACTGGGAGCTTTGATATTATCCACGATCTGTGGTACTTCCGCACTGACAACCGCTGCAAATTAAGCAAGTAACAACAAGAAGTTTAGATCGACCAGGGGTTTACTGACTTCTGACTGAGGTTCTAAGATGTACTAATAGCAATTCACCTGTTTCGCCGGGAGCTTTGCTATTATCCACGATCTGTGGCACTTCCGTACTGACAACAACTGCAAATTAAGCAAGTAACAAGAAGTTTGGACGAGGGGCTTACAAACTTCTGAAGTTTTATACTGTAATATGAACTGCAGCAATTCACCTGCTTCAACGGGAGCTTTGACATCATCCACGGTCCGTGGTGCTTCCGTGATGACAACTGCAATCAATATAAGCAAGAAGATTTCAGGGACCCATGCATGGTGATTACTGGTGAGGTTAAGCGGAGGATTCATTGCTTACCATTGGGGGAGCTGACCGCGAAATGCTGAGCGACGAGATAGGTGAGGAGCATGAGGAGGCCGCCGACGACGTAGCCGGCGTTGAGCTGCCTCTTCGGGTTCCTCCCCGGCTTCCCCTCGCCGCCGCGCATCGCAGCCTCCGGCCCTCGCTGCTCTCCGCGCTCTGTAGCTGCAGGCTTTCTTGCTTTTGAAGTGGTGTTCGTGGAGTGCAGTGTTTTGCATCAGCCTATGATGATGCGCTCGAGGCTAATCTCGTGGGCTGGGTGTGCGAATGGTTGTTGACTTGCACTCGAACTCACTGTGTGGTTCTCACCGGGTACAAATTTGGAAATAAAATAGTGAGCACATCGTTAACCCAACGGAGGGTGTCATTCATTGCGATTCCATTTTTCTTCCTAGAGATTGGTGCCGATTGGGAATGACCCACATGTATATTGCGAGGTCGCCGCAAACGTAACGTGGACTTCAACAAGATTTATCATTTTGCAGTGCAGACGCGCTCATCCTTCTGCTTCCTCCTCGGGCAGATTGATGTTCAAGTGCAAATGTTTCTGGAAATTTCCTGTGTGTAGTACGAGTGTGAAACTGGAGGATGCTCAAACCCGCCCACCAGAGTTTATCAGAATCTTTTTCCTCGGTAAACTAAACTTTCTTATGGTTGGTCAGGGCAAATCTGAGATCTTTCGGAGCAGAATTTCAAACTACCATTGGCCGCCTCAGTGTATTCTAATCTTAAATAAAAAGCAGGGAAAAGAGAGTTCAACATGGGGTTGGAACGGGCACTACTGACCGAGAATTGGCCATTCTTCTCTGGGAACCACGATACGAAATCACAACGCTGCCTTGGGGACGTCCTTATTTTCACAATATAATCGATATCCATAGGCCAAAAATTCTCTCTCAACCGACCCATCCGCCATGCACCGTTCTCATTCAAGAACTCTGACACACAGTTCAGCCGGGATGTGTGCTTAGGAGTAATACGGCGGAACGAGGTTGCTCTTGGAATCCAAGGGTCTCGCCAAGTACGTATGAGCGCCCCGTCCCCCACTCGCCAAATAACCCCCTTCTTCAGAAGGCCAAGACCGTATACAATCCCTTTCCACACTGCAGAACCATTGTTAGAGAACACAGAGTTCAGTAAATTACCAGCCTAGCAATGGGTCGGGTTTGGATCGGGTTGAACAATATCAATCCATATCCATATCCATGAAGACAGTCTTTGCCTCCCCATAAAAATATTCATGGATGAAAAATTGTGTCCATGTCCAAACCCGATGGATATCCATACCCACTGGATATCCATTGGGTCCTCTCGAGACATATAAATAAGACATAGCACAATATTAACATAAGCTCTTTCATTTTTCACCTTGTGGCAGGCTAGGCTTCAATTATAGTACACATGAACTTATGGTAAATCAACGTCCACTAACAACCTAAGATCATTTAGTATTTTTCTAACTGATGGGAATAACGAGTCTTTTAACAAGGAGATAAAAATAAGGAAAGAGGCGCTGGAGTATGTTAAGGAGGGGATTGAATGTCAACTAATAAAATTTACAACAGGGATTGTGTAATTTTTTTTGCATGTTTTAGGTAACAAGGTGTAAAATTGGAGCGGGACAAGTGACCGTGGGGTAGGGATAGCAGATTTTTCCCATTAAGTCATGCTATCGGGTCGGGTTTGGGTATACCCATGGATACAAGATTATATCCATGCCCTACCCACGAGCAATCGGGTCGGGTTTGGGCGTCGCCCATGGACAGAAAAGCATATCCAAACCCTATCCATTCGGGTCGGATATCCATGGATATCCATGTCCATGGGTAAAATTGCCATCCTTAAGCCTAGCACATAAACTGTCTGGCGTATCCAGAAGGCGCCATGCTTGTTTTGCGAGCAGGGCTTGGTTAAAAGCCCGCATATCTCTGAAGCCCATGCCTCCCATAGATTTGGGTAAGCGCATTTTGTCCCAGCTCAACCATGTCATTTTACGCTTCCCCTTCTCAACTCCCCACCAGTACTGTCGCATCATGCGGGTTAACTCATCGCAAATCGATGCCGGGAGCTTGAAAACACTCATGACATAAGCTGGTATAGCCTGAGCAACTGATTTAATTAAAATCTCCTTGTTATCTGATGACATATATTGCTCACTCCAGTCGATTAATCTCTTCCTTAATCTCTCCTGGATAGTTTCAAACTTGCCCTTATGCATTCTTCCCTCCGGCACAGGGAGGCCTAGATACTTAGGCTCGAAGACCTCATTTGTAATCTCCACCACACTCTTTACATTATTAGCAACTGTGGGCGTGCAGTGATCTGAAAAAGGATGGAGCACTTTGATGGATTTATTAGTTGGCCAGTAGCCGCCGCATAAGTGTTCAACAAACCTTTTACCAAATTTTACTGCTGTTTAGAAGCTTGAAAAAACAAGAGTGGATCATTCGCAAATAAAAGGTGGGATATTTTCGGAGCACCTCTACAAATTTTCACCCCTTTCAACCCATCCTCTGCCATAGATTTATTGATCAACCTTGATAGAGCATCCGCAACAAATAGGAATAGAAAGGGGGACAACGGATCACCTTGCCGGAGACCCCGGGACGAGGTAAAAGATTCCAGTAGCTTGCCATTGAACTTCACTGAATATTTAACAGAAGATACACACGCCATAACAGACTTGCCACATATGATCATAACATAGCGTTTGCGGGGGGAGCTTCATGTTCAGCACCAAGTGGAGTGAGATCAATTTGGAATGCTGTGTGGAAATCGTCAGTACCTCAAAAGATGAAAATCACAGCTTGGAAGGTAGTTGCAGGTGCCTTGCCAACAATGCAATGTAAAAAGTCCAGACATATATCCACGCACTCGACCTATCCTTTATGTGGCGTGGAAGAGGAGGGCTCCTTTCACGCGCTAGTTACTTGTACTAACGCGCGTATGATTTGGTTGAATATGAGGACTAGGTGGCCTCTTCCCTCTGATGAGGCTCTAATTGACAATGGCAAGGAATGGTGACTGCATTTGCTGGTAAACTATATTGATGAGGTTCGGGACATGGTGATCATGGTAGTTTGGCGAATTTGGCAACTGCGTACAGATCAATCACATGGCAAGGAAATCCCTCCAACGGATGTCATGGTGGAGTTCCTCGACAACTATTACAGGTCCATCAAACTAGCATGCCATTTTAGCACGGAGGAAATAATCAAGGGCAAGATGCCAATTTCTGACGATTGCTTAGGTCATATGCACAAAGTGAAAACCCCGACCATGCCATGGCCTGTGCCCCAGCCGGGCTACGTTGCCCTTTCCATCGATGGGTCCTTCCTGGACTCCGATGGGTCAGCTGCTGCTGGCATGATACTTCGCGATGATAAAGGCAAGATTATTTTTTCAGCATACCATTATATCTTTCATTGCAATGATCCATTGAAAGCGGAAATACACGCCCTCATGCAGGGCATGGCCTTGGCTATACAAAATACTTCGCTACCGGTGGTCGTTCAATCAGATTCCGCTGAAGCTCTTTCAATCCTGTCTAACAATGGCCTTGTGAAGTCAGCTTATCGGCAGTTGGTTCTTGAGATTAAAGAGTTGATGAGTACTAGGGAGTTTTTACCCCAGAAAATTCACCATAGTCAAAATTATGTCGCAGATCGTTTGGCCACTTACAGCCCATCCGAGAGAACTACAGCCGTGTGGTCACAGTCGGCTCCACCTTGTATTGAGGATTTGTGGCCTCTTGATTGTAACACTATAACATTGCAAAAAAAAACTCCCTTTTCTCCGCAAAAAAATATGGGGTTGGAACAAATACTATAAAACACGATTTTAGAATGAATGGAGAATTAGAAAATAGAATATGGTTGAAATTCTCGCATTAAATCTATCATACTCCATTTCATGGCTTGTTTTTTCTTCAAAGGGGAGGATTTACCCCCTAGCTTCTGCATCCAATATTTACTGAAGTTGATGTAATGTAAGGAGATGGCGTTGTTCACCCGCAAAAAAAGGAGATGGAAGATGAATTGGATAAATATTTTCCCCTTGATCCACTAGTAACTAGTTATAGTGATGACATTGCTTCAAACTACCTCGGCAGGAGGAGCAGATCTGAGCAAAAACATCCCTCCGGAAGGAGCCGTAGGGTTCCGCACCACGACAATGGCAGGAAATCCCAAAGAAAATACTTGTTTTTCATTTGTCATGAGAGAGGGGCATATGCACTGGATAGGGCACATGGGGAGACGGGGCTAGGCACCCTGTCTAGCCGCCCTAAGGGCTGGGGCGCATGGGCCCAACAAGCACCTCCCAGGCCCCTCACTCTGACCCATGGCTCCACTTGATTCACCTCGTCCTCCTTAAATTTATTTTATTGTTCATGCTTCCGAAAAACTGATTTTCTTCGCAAAACTTTTATCTCCCCCCCCCCCCCCTCTGGAGGCTTATTCGATGATCATTCTGGCAATTCTCTACATTATAAGACAAACTCAAGATAAAATGATGGAATGGTGATCAAATAAGCATGAAAGTAAAGTATTTATCTTCTGAATTTGTGATGCAAAATGCATGTACCAATGTGCTATTTAGGTTGAACCATGGTTGCATTAAATCTGAATTTGAATTCAAAAATTGAGAACTGTGGATTGAAAATATTGTGCAATTGTGTTGTGCGTGATTGTACATGTTCGAATTATATTTTAGAGTAGATATGCACAATGGATGAGAGATAGAATCAAAATGATTTTATTGATAATATGATGGAGAGCATTTTTTTCTTCTGGAAATCTTGTTCATCTCCCATTATATAACTAAATTTATCAAATAAGTTGGATATGCTATTGGGAAAATAAGGCAATACCAATTTAAATTCAATATACGTTTGTTCATCTTTAGCTATAATCTTGAGTAGCCTCTATATAAAATTAAATATTCACATCATGTTGTATGGTTATCACTACCACATACTTTTCATTAATACAACAAGTTGCTGCGGAGGCTGGATTCTATATCTCTTTCGGTAGAACTTGAGAAATAATTTATCATGGACATCGCCCTTCCATTGCCGCCCCTGCACCCACATGTACTACCTGCACCACAATCCAATCAAGGTTAGCACCTTCTGTCGTGCCCCACGTGATGTTCACATATGCGAGTACGGAATTGAATCATCATTTCTTGAAATTCAATGTTGTGGGTAAATCGTTGTGAGTTTTCTGAAATCAGTGTAACCTTTTCTGGATAAAGTATTGTGATGCAGCAAGTTGTCAAACCACCTAGGGACCAATCCGAACAAGTTCGACACTCATGGCTACTTAAACTAAATAGTTTTATACTAAACTTTTTATTTTTATAAACATATATTAATCATCACACACTTAACAATTGTAATTTTCTATTACATGGTTGTCATAGTTATAAATATTATTTATATTTTTTTTGTTATATAATTATGATGTATATCGCTGAAAATCGTTGTTCTGCTAAATTTTACAGTCTTTTGTAACAAAAGTTTTCTCGAACTAATTTTATACAATTGCATAAATTATACAGTGCATACATATATGTTTGTATGTATTATAGAGATCTCTAAAGTGTATAATCAAAATGATATTTTAATAGTTGTTTCTAGTGTTTTATTAGGTAAACACAATTATAGAAACTTCCAGAGTATGAATTGAAGCATTAAAAAATGTGTCATGCAAGCTTGGTTCAATAATAAGTTGACAATGTGTATTTGGTATTGAAATAGAAAAATGTATCCGATTCTAATTTTTCGTGCATATGATCTAGTTCTTTGATATGCTTGTCTGGAATACGCTTGGTTTCATGTAGGGTTTACAAAAGCTCTTACCAGTTTTTGAAATTGAAGTTATGAACAAAACTGAACACGACAATCTAGTAATAGGTATATATAACAATTTGAAGAAAGAAAAATGCTGAAGAGAATGGGCATGACCGCATGAATTGAATTATAATACATCAATACAAAAAAATGAACAAAGTGTGCTTCAACTAACAGAAAAGGAAGAACAATCAAGCTCATTTGAAACAGAACTAGAATAAAAATTAAGGTGAAAATTTAAGAACTGTATTTCCATTACCTTCAAACCCAAGGTTTAGATTCAGAGAATATGCTTCGTTAGTTTCTAAAAGTGAAAACCTCATTGGCAAGAATAGCTAGAAGAATTGGTAGGTTTAGAATCATTGTTCAAGTTCTACTTAAAGGATCAACATCAGGAACTTCCAGTTAGTTATAACAAATCTGTGATCCATAAATACATAATTGGAAACTATTATTAGTTCCTCGGTATCTTCCAATGTGAACAAAAATTAGGAAGAGAGAGAGAGAGAGAGAGAGAGAGAGAGAGAGAGAGAGAGAGAGAGTTGAACAACAAGTAGAACAGTCAAAGCAAATACCATGAAACAAATTTCAGAATGAGTAGAGAATTAGAACTATGGAATGCCGCTGAAATTGTTGCATTAATCTATCTTACTCCATTTTGAAATATTCCATGGCCTGTACATACTCACACACACTATCAACAAAGAGCACTACAAGACGGAACAAGGAAAACGGAATGAAACAAGAACACCGCAATAGACATGAACCATAGAAGATGATTGAAGAAGAACTATCTTGCCAAGGAGGAAGAGGGTGAACAAGAAGCTAGTAATATCTACCCAATGGCTTCTAGATTTAAGGTAAATGTGGTTAATAATGTATGAATTATTTTTCCATGATGTGAGTGTATACTAGATGTATCGTTCCAATTCTTAGTTTGTCTCATTTGACCTTTTTCTAGCTCAAATCCCATTGGAACGAACATGTGGTTCAGATCTTCAGAATTGGTTTTCGCAAGAGAAGTGTGCATCTTTCATTGGAATAAAATGCACTTTGGGCCAAAGAAAAGGAAATTATTATCAATGCCTCGAGCGGACGCCATATGCTCTCATTGTTGCAAGTAGCGGACCATCTCTCAGAAGGCACCATCACTTATATATGTGTCCAACACAATCCTAATTCGGTGTGGGGATATGATGTATGTTTCGAGGTTATAATATGTTTTGAAACTTATTTCTATCATATTTGACCTTTTAATTTATTTTACAATATTTTGACCAAGGCAGACAAGAATAAAAGATAGGATGGACGAAGAGGTAGCACATTTTTTTTTGAAGTTTTATAGTTGATTTTAAAGGTTTTACTTATATGTATCAACTTAACTATAGTGAGGTATCTGATGATGTAAAACACAATCATACCCTATGTGTTAAAGATATGCATCATAGATACCCTGAGTATAGCCGTGCCTAGCGGCCTGGGGGGGGGGGCATTAGCCTAAGGTAGCTTATCTCTCCACAAAAACCGCAATAAACCCTTCCAACTAGTGGAGATACATGGATCGAGAGTGACTTAAAAAAAATCATATTTAGACAATTTATCATTAGTCGTGTTTTAGACTAAATATGTGTGTTGTTCTCATCATTAACCAGAAAGGCTGACAAGTCTTCTTGTGTTGTGTTTGTGTCGAATATTTTGTACTAGTAGGGTTACGCTTGGACTTGGTGTTGTAGTGTGGGTAGGATACGTGTAGTGCCGGAGTCGGACACGTTGTATCGTTGGCCTCTTATATATGAGGAGGCACCCCACGTTGTAACCCATGATGACTAGATAGCGACAGGCTCGCAAGGGGGTGCTGGCGGCTTGTGCCGGCGCCCGGATGGCCGGTGTTGCGGTATCTCGGGGAGGAGCGCCCGTAGTCATTGCCCCGGGGAGTAGGCGAGTTCGCCGAACCTCGTTAACAAATCTCGGTGTCGTCATTGTTTGTGATTGCTTGTTCCTCGGATGATCAACGGTATTGCCTCGGATTTATTCTAACAAGTGGTATCAGAGCTAGGTTATCTGGAGGTTGTGGATTGTTGATCTAGAGGATGGATCGTCGTCAGTTCGCACGAAGATGGTATACGAAGAAATCAGTATCGAAATCGGTTGGGAACTTTTTTTTTTCGTGGAAGCCGTCCGATGACTGCGGTCAGACGAGATCGAGAAGGAGCAATACGGCGGCGGGTAACTCGTGTAGAGCATGCAGCTGCAGGAGCGTATCACGTGGCGGCGGCAGCGTGGAACTCGGCAGGCGGCGTGTCGCGAAGCGCAAGGCGCGTGCTTGGGCTGCGGTCCAGGAGGAAAAGCCGCACGGCTGCGTGAGCGCGTACGCGTGCGTACCGAGGTAAGGTATGTTCGAGATTTGTTTGGAATAAAAAACAGGACCGAGTCCTGGGAAGTCCTCGTAGCCGAGCCGGACTGCTGGAGCCGTGCACGTGCAGCCGCGCACTATATAAGAAGGCAGCCAGGCAAAGGGACAAGACAGAGGCAAGAGCAATAGATCAAATCGGTAGGAGAGAAAATCCATCAGATCGAGGGGCTACGCATCCATCGGAAGGCAAGAGCTGAGGCAAAGCAAGTTGCGCTAGTATTTTGGAGTTGAGCCAAGGGAGCACTTTCACGTGAAGACCAACTGGTTCATTGACTGCTAGTAGTACGCGGAGGTTTCGTTCGTGTACTTGGGGATCACGCGAAGACTGCTCGGATAATTTTTCACAGGGTCAGCCGTACAAAAGACCATGGCGCCATCAGGTACCAGGTTTGAGGTGGAGAAGTTCAACGGAACTGGAAGCTTTGGGTTATGGCAGACAAGGGTGAAAGATTTGTTGGCACAACAGGGATGCTTGAAGGCGTTGTTGCAGGAAGCCAAGCCAGCTAAGATGGAGGCGGATGACTGGGAGGAGTTACAGTTGAAAGCAGCCGGGACTATACGGTTGTGTCTGTCGGACCAGGTTATTTATCATGTGATGGATGAGAATTCGCCGAAGAAGATCTGGGAGAAGCTGGAAAGTCAGTTTATGTCCAAGACTGCGACGACCAAGGTGTATCTGAAGCAAAAGTTGTATGGGATGAGGATGCAGGAGGGGTCAGATCTTGTGGAGTATATGAACGCCTTTAATCAAGTCGTGACGGATCTAGCACGCTTGGGTGCGACGGTTGACGACGAGGATAGGGCAATTCTGCTTCTTTGTTCATTGCCATCATCCTATGACCATTTGATCACTACTTTGACGCACGGCAAGGAGACCGTCAAGAATGAGGATATTACTGCGGCATTGCTTTCTTATGATATGAGAAAGAAGAACGCGGTGGAAGTCTCTCATGGTGAAGGTTTGCTAGTCAAGGGTGAGCAGTGGCGGAAGGGATATGAGGCTGGGAAGAACAAGAAAAAGAAAAAGAATATACAGTGTCACAAGTGTAAGCAGTGGGGACATATGAGAAAGGACTGTCCAGAACTCAATGGTGGGGCAAGTGCTAATAAGGCAACTCATGGTGATGACTCAGACAGCAGTAGTGATGTTCTCATAGTATCAGACAGGCGGTCAACCAAAGGTGAAGCGTGGATGTTGGATTCAGCTTGCTCTTTTCATGCGACACCCAACAGGGAGTGGTTCTCTTCGTACAAGTCTGGTGAGTTTGGTTTAGCCTATGTGGGCGATGACACAGGTTATCGTGTTGCTGGAGTAGGTGATATCAAAATCAAGATGTTTGACGGAGTTGAGCGGATGCTTCGGGGAGTCAGGCATGTGCCAGGGCTAAGGAGGAATCTAATTTCGCTTGGTGTTCTTCATGATGATGGTATGGTATTCCGTTGTGATCGGGATAGGAAGACCATGAGAATCATGGAAGATGAGGTGACCGTGATGATTGGAGGGAGGACGGCTTCGCATCTTTACAAGTTGCACGGGAGCACTATTGCAGGTGGAGTCACGGAGACTGGAGTTGCGGGAGTAGCAGCGGGGTCTCACGGCGGCGGCGGGTCTGGGGCAGACTCGTCGAGTAGCTCTCAGTAAGCTACGAAGAAGACAACACAAGTCCGGAGTACATGGAAGCTTGACGCATGGACAAATTCAAGGTGGTGGAGAATATTCGCCAAGGTGGAGTTTGTTGTGTTTGTGTCGAATATTTTGTACTAGTAGGGTTACGCTTGGACTTGGTGTTGTAGTGTGGGTAGGATACGTGTAGTGCCGGAGTCGGACACGTTGTATCCTTGGCCTCTTATATATGAGGAGGCACCCCACGTTGTAACCCATGACGACTAGATAGCGACAGGCTCGCAAGGGGGTGCTGGCGGCTTGTGCCGGCGCCCGGATGGCCGGTGTTGCGGTATCTCGGGGAGGAGCGCCCGTAGTCATTGCCCCGGGGAGTAGGCGAGTTCGCCGAACCTCGTTAACAAATCTCGGTGTCGTCATTGTTTGTGATTGCTTGTTCCTCGGATGATCAACGGTATTGCCTCGGATTTATTCTAACATCTTGTATTTAAATTTTGTCCCGGGCAATCACTCCCACATAAATATCGATACTGACGATTAAGTGGTTATGTTATATGACCAGACAACATTATACAGTGCTGATGTATGTGACATTCTGGGTTGGTCACACGTTGTCTAGGCCTTTCTGGATTGGGTCCATTTTCTACTCTAATAGTGGTCACACAACATATGCATTGTATTCAAATGCAAACACAAACAAATGCTACAATGTATACAAATTAGGGCTTGTTCAAAAAATAGATTACAAACTAGAATAAATTAGATGGCATATTAATCATATTTTTAAATAGCGGGCTATGCCAAATAGCGGCAGTCCTCCAAATGAGCTATAGCGAGGCTATAGCCGGCTATTTCATAACTTCACCGGACAATTGTACATGAACATCATTTAGCGTCACCTTTCTCAAACAACTATATTTAGGCTATAGCGGGGCTATAACCGGCTTTTAAAACTTTGGTTAATGAGCAGTACTTTGGGCCGGTCGACCGGCGCAATAGTCTGGCTGGTCGCCGTACTGCCGTCTGATCTGCCATGAGCAGTTGTCCCATTGAAGTGCTCCCTTCGACGCCATCTACCCTCACACACAGAGGAGAGAGAAAAGGAAAACAGAAAAAGTCAACCCCCCCCTCAAGTGTCTCTCACCCCTCCCACATGAAGCCGAGGTCATCATCGCTCGCAGCTCTGTCGGGCGGCATCGCAGCACCGTCGTGCATTAGGCTCCGCCGCGTTCCCTTGTCGCTCGCAACAACTTCTGCCGGTTCGACCGCGATCACAATGGCCCCACACACCAAACCAATTTTTATTCATGAAAATCCCAACGACACCAACCGCGCAACGAAGCGCGACCAATCCTTCTAGTTCATAATGATTTATCAAACTATAGAAAAAAAATGCCTGCTGCACTTTTACATTCCAAAAATCATAACACGTTAGCGTGCTATTCCGATCCATCAGCCTTCTTTCTCCCGGGACGATTCTCCAGGGGAGCTGGCATTGGGGCGGAGCAGGGGTGAATCTACTGTACAGGCTTTAACAGGCTTAAGCCTGCTCTCCAACTGGATCAATTAGGCCTTTGCTGCTCATGATACAGGCCTAACCCAACAAATTGGCTACTTTTTGGCCCATCTCAGTGCCTCCTCGTTTGCTCGAGCCTGCCCTACAATTACGTTCTAGATTCGATGCTGGCGGAGGCAGACCTTGCGGGTAGCAGGTGGCTCCATGCCCCTGCACCTAACCAGATGAGGTGGCTACCCATGCTGCTCTCCCGGTCCACAGCGTCGGGGGGCGAGGACCAGCAGCTGCCACGTCAGATGATCCAATGGGTTTGCTAGCGGCGGCCGCGAAGGTACGAAGAGCACACTAAGGATTCCAAAAATATTTAGAATTTCAAATTTTGTTTAATTTAAAAAACAGCATTCTAAAATATGTTTAAATTTACAAAAATGTTCATAATTTCAAATTTTATGTAATTTTAAAAAATGTTCAGAATTTCAAAAATTGTTTAAATTTTTGAAAAATTCAGAATTTCAAAGGGGAACAACAATGCTATGGTGGGAACTGCTATCAAACACACCCTAAGCTATCCAAACATGAGTGAATCATCTTGTTCTGTTATTATGTTTACAAACCAACTGCAGATGAAATGAACAGCCAATGCAGGAGTATATGATTTGTGCGAGATTATCAATTTTTGCGAGCTATCAAATTGCACAAGACAAAGTCACTTTGGCTGCTAGAGCCTGGCCGAGTATGTTGAGGGCTTGGTGCTGTGCATCCACTGCTTGAAGGAGCCTCTCGGCCACTGCAAGGGCATACACCGAGCAGCCTTCAGACACCTGCGTTACCATGGACGATGTAGCATCACTATCAATGACAATCGGTGATGTCACGAAAGGGTTCGTGATGCTGCTTAAATGAAACAATATCCTCTCAGTATCTTAGTGTTGAAGACGAATATGTGGTGATCGTCAACAATCTTTCCAACCACGCTTATGATCTCAAGATGGAGCTCGTCGAGGACCTTCGCGGCATGAGGCAGGGAGTTGGCGTTCTTCCATTCAGTGAGCTGGACGTTTACTGCATTTTCCACTATGTGGACATCAACATGGCACTCCTTGGACCTCCTCTGCACCCAGGAGCTCCTTATGGCCCAATCGAGCTGATTGTCTTGCTCATCCCTCACTGGCCTCGTCGATGAGCTTTCGCCATCGGAAGCTGCCTCTCCGTCCATCTTTATCATCTTTTTCCTATTATTAGTCCCATGCCACTTCTGTTCTACTAGGATCTTCAGTTCCTTCACTGTCCGGTTCAGCTCGTGTATGTATTCAATGGCCTCCTCTACATTTGAGACCCTGTCATTCTAGTAAAATGTTCTGTAGCGCATTAATTCCATATCAAACTTATATGAGCACCCCACAAAAAAGTACAAGGAAGATTTTCATTGTTCTGTCACGCTGTTTGTTCACTTTTTCTTTGACTACATCAAAAAAGTCCTATCTAATTGATTAAGATTTACATCACCAGAGATGTGGGTACTTCTGTTGGAGAGTAATGCAATGAGGATGATTGCATTGTCTTATGAACAAATCCAAGTACATATGGTTACTAAGAATTAAAATAACATGATATATCAATTTTTTATCGCTCTCCGCTGATTAAATAAAAGGTAACTGACACGCTCAATCAAGATTTATGGGTTAAATAGTATGGCACCAGCACAGCGAGGATCTATTTCATCGCAATCACTTTTAATAGGATATTAGTATCTGACCAAATGTAAACAGAGATCGGACGAGTATTCGTACAAAAGGCCAGCAGAAGCATATTATTTAGTTCGTGTTTCTTGAACCTACTTTACATAAATGACAGTTTTGCAAATGGGATTTTATTGATCTAATACAAAACAATTATTCATTAGTTTTGCATATTATTTAGACTGTGTAGTTTTTTTTATTTGGAAACGAGGCAAAAGAATTGCCATTTTCATTAGTTAAGAAAAGAGTGAGAACTGCATAGTGTTCTAATGTATGTACTTTTGAGCATCTTAACACATCCAGAAGAATGGGTGAAGTTATACAGAAATTATATTATTTTCTAGCAGCTGAGCATTTTGGACATCTGAAAGTCAATAAATCACCTAAATTTGCAAAATGATGAAGAAGACAAACCTTAGGATCGGGGAGGAGGGTTCTTAAAGCCCAGAACGCTTCATTCATCCATTCCCTCCTCTGTCTCTCATTTGCAAAGTCGGGTTTTATTAACGATCCCGTCATGAGATTATGATCATGGGAACCTTCAAAATAGTCACCACCAACAATCATATTGACCAAACAGCACCTGGCACCTTTAAACCAAGTCAACAGAATATGAAAACTGCTGAGCATAGGCAGAAATGCTTCGAGAATCCGATTTTGACAGAAAATCAAATGCATGCCGAAATCGAATAGCGAATAGCACCTTATATATGAACTAATCTTGAGCTAAAACAGAAATAGCAATTACTTGCAGACTGCAGGCTTGTAGCGCACATACTAAGGGGCAAAGACGACTCAACAGGAACGCAGCAGCATATAGAACTCGGTTAGATATAGAAATTGGGGTCGGCTTTGTTGTTTCGGCCGTTGCAATTTGCAAAAGAGGTGGAGCCGTGGAGTTTAAGCTATGCAATGTGGCTGTCTGCTCTTCCTTGCGGACAAGCTGTACAATATGCAGCATGCATAATTCATGAAACATGAAGCAACTTTGCTTGTTCCACACCCAACAGACCCTTAGCATCTTTTTCGTGCTTCAACTACCACAAGATGATCAGTAAAATGGAGCACAAGAAATCCATGGTAGCTCAGTGTTGTGATTTTTAATCTTATTAAATACTACTCGCTCCGTTCCTAAATACTCCCTCCGTCCCATAATGTAAGACGCTTTTTAACACTAGTGTCAAAAAACGTCTTACATTATGGGACGGAGGGAGTATTTGTATTTCTAGAGATTTCAACAAGTGACTACATACGAAGCAAAATGAGTGAATCTACACTCTAAAATATGCGCATATATATCCGTATGTGGTAGTCTATTTGAAATCTCTAAAAAGACAAATATTTAGGAACGGAGGGAGTAGTACGTATGACTTAAAGAAGCAGAGAAGTATTGATTGTGAGTTACATCTAGCAAACAGTAGTAATGAGCACTGGAAGAGAGCATACCTGAACTTTATTCACGAAGTTGAAACTCAAGGTCTCATGGAACCTAATTTATATGCTGTGCCAACTGCCAAGAATATCATAGTGGCAAGTCACACAAAATTGATGGGCCAGAATATAACAGAATCTAGCGTACTAAAGGTCAATGCGAACGGTCATCGTATGATTTGTCATTGTTTCTGTCACTGTTTAGAGACACAGCCGAGAAATCCGGAAAGCTCACGCCCTTTGAATTTGGCATCTCTGATGTCATTCACCCATAGGAAGTTGAGAAATGCAGGTCATGCCTTCTGCCTGCTCACCATGTTTTATGAGAAACTAGAGCGCCACAGCTACCTACAAGACTGCAAGAGGGAGGGGAAGACATCTCAAGGCATGCCATCCACTTGCTTCGGCTGGATTGGTTTTCGGTGGACTGAGGCACGGGGAATGCATTCGCAGATTTATTCGGTGCAGAAGAGTTGGAGTGTACGGCTCCTCCCTTTTATTCTTCCTGTAGAGGGTGGTCAGATCTTTTCTTTTTAGAAATAGGTCTTTTTTTAGGGATAAGGTCAAATTTTTATAGATCATAAGCCACAGTTGGGATACAATTTGGGTTATGAAGATGGACCAGCCACAGGTGGCGCCCCTGACCTAACGATAGCGAAAATCTAGCTAAGCTACGAGGTATGTTATTTGCGGCTCGACCTTGAATGAGGAATTTACAGTTAAAACTATCGGCCCTCATCTTGATCTCCTTGGTGATGGAACCATATTGTCGGTGTTGCACTTGTTGATGTCTTGACCCACTTGCTTTGAGTTTCATGCGATGACGAAATTTTGGAGAAGATCTTTTGCCAGGGATGGCACCTCTATACATGCGAACCCTTCGAGGCTGGCCTCATCTTCATTTTTGAAAGAGATGGTCATTCGGTCTCACCTCACACAGAGGTCCTTTTTGTAAGGGGTCCTCTCTACCCAACGCCTTTCTACCCAGGGCTCACGATCCCCTCCTATGGGCCGGCCTAGCAAAGAAGCTCATCTGGCTCAGCGCTCGCTCAAGCATCGGGCGCCACTATGTCTTTTAGGAAAAACGGAAAGAGAGGGATTCGAATACTCGGTGCCTATAGCGAGACGTAGGGAAGCTTCGCCCGAAGGCGAGCGCGCGATGGGCTGGCCCAGGCGTGCGTTAGGCCACAGGCCACAGCCTTGTTTTTTTTTCTGTTTTTTATTTAAATTTTTTGCTTTCTTATTTTACTTTTATTTATATATTAAAATATTATAAATACACATATTACAAAAAACACTTTACAAACATTTAAAAATGTTACAATGTTGAATGTGTATAGACAAAATGTTTCTCATGTACACAAAAAATGTATATAAATATGTCGTCGTCGCCGGTGGGCGGCCGTGCTTCGTCGTCATCATCATGCAGGAGGCGGTGGCTGCTCTACCGTTCATCGTCAAGTCGCTCGGCTGCCGTGTGACCTGTAACAAGATGCAGGAGAGAAGTACCGGTAGAAAACTGAATTCTACTGAAAATTTTGCCACCCAATACCTATCTCTGTTGGGTTATCAATAACCCAGCTACAACGCCGTCGGCAAGACGCCGGATGTTCACCGCCATGATCGATGGTCAGCATATGTTGCGCACGCTGTCACGTCTCGTCGACGCCGTCCGAGATCGTGTTGTTTTTTTTATTGTTGATAAGCACCACCGGACAAGCCGCTGCCTGCCATGGTATTATACGAGGGCACATAATGCGCATCCCAACTCCCAAGCCCCTACTATCACGGAAACGATTTTTAAACAGTCTAATCCATGCAAAGAGATTTTATCGGCAATGAATTATTAATTATTAATCAAATAAGCTAAATGGGCATCTATCCAAGCGGCACAACCCGATAGCACGTTTCCACCAGCTGTTTGGTCGTCGGAATACATACTCCCGGGTGTACTGACCAATTTTCCTATATATACATATACATATATATACACAATGAGTACAAAAATGTTGATTGTGTATTTAAAAAATGTAAATCAAGCATTTTTATTTTTCAAGAAAAATTAATCAATCATTTGAAAAATGTTAAATGCCTATAGAAATTATTTCTCATATGTAAAAAAATATAAAATATACAAAAGGTATGAAAAAATTGATCATATATTTTAAAAATATTAAAGGTGTATAATATTTTTCCTACTGTAAAATATATATATATATATATAATAGACTAAATAAAAAGTAGACATCAAAACCATATACTTAAAAAATAATTATGTATTTCAAAAATGTTAAATATGCATATAAAAAAGTTCCTGATGTATACAAAAAATGTGCATTATGTGTTAAAACAATATTTTATTGTCATTAACAAATTGTACGCCATGTATTAAAAAATGTTGACTATGTATTTAGAAAATATTGATCTTGTATTCGAAAGTTTTAAACATATGTATTAGATATATAAGAAACATGTGCAATGTGTATGGAAAAGAGTAAACTTCAAACTACATAAGTTTTCAAAAAATGTTAATCATGTATTTAAAAAATGTTAAGCATGTATATGAAATATATTTCTGATGTATATGAAAAATGTTGAATGAGTACATACAAAAATTGACATGTGTTGAAAAAAGAAAATGATGAAAAGTGACAAAAGAACAAAGAAAAACAAAGAAATCCAATAAAAAGGAAAAAGGAAAAACAAAGAAACAAAGAAAGGAAATGAAAAGTCAAACAAAGCCATTGCAAAGGAATGGAAACGGTGAAAACTGAGAAATAAACAAAGAAAAGCGAAGAAAATCAACAAAAAAAAGAAAATAGAAAGCAAAATAAAGAAAAAAAAGCAAAGAAAAAAAAAAGAGAAAACCGAGAAAAGAAACAAAGATGATGAAGCAAAAAAGAAAAGAAAATTAATTGTAATCATGAAAGAGATGAAGAAAGCCGATGAAAGGATGAAAAATAAAAAGAAAAATGAAAAAACGGTGAAGAAACAGAAAAAATGATAAAAAACAAAAGGAAACTAAAAAGAAAAAAGGGGAAGAAACGAACGTAGTTAACGCAACGAACCTCGACCGAGCGAGCGCGGAGACAAAAAAATGCTAACAATGGGCTTCAGGCGAGACCAAAGCTACTCTCACATTAAGCGAGATATAGCTCTTATGCTTAACATCATTCGGGAGGTTTCTAAAAAGAACAGATCCCTACGGATAAGCTGGTTAACCGGTTAGCCAGTCGAACCAGTTAACTAGTTGACTGGATGACTGAGTATATCTTTGAAATTTGTGAAATTGGAAAAAATTGCCAAATTTTTAAAAACACATGCACAATATTTGAAAAACAAATCATGAACTTGAAAAAACATGAAATTAAAATGATCATGAATTTGAAAAAAGGCCTCAAAATTTGGAAAAAGTTCATGAGTCTGAAAAAGGATCATGAATTTGAAAAAAGTTTGTAAAAAACAAGGATTTGAGAAAAGTGAAAAGAAAGTTCACTAATTTGAAAAAGGATCTTAAATTTGGAAAAAGTGTGAAAATTTGAGAAAAGAAACCACAAAAGGACAAATTGCGAACTTGAAAGGTTCAAAAAAATTAAAAATCACAATTTTTTGGAACATTTCAGGTTTTTTTAAATCATAGATGTTGAGAAAAACTTTACGAAATTTTAAGACGACTTGTGAATTTGAAAAATTCACAAAACATGGAGAAATTGTGAATTTGACAAAAATCACATTTTTTTTCTGAAAGGTTCAAGAATTTGACAAAGGAAATCAAACGAGTTTGTGCAATTGAAAAAGGAAAAAGAATGAACAACAAAAATACAGAAAAACCAAACAAAAACCATAAACAAAAAAGGAGAAAAGGGGACGAGCGTCCTGCCAAAATTGCGTTAAATGGGCTGGCTAATTGCTATCGAGGGGCATGCGCCACATATACTTAAGGCTATAAGTAGCGCCTTAAGCGCTATGCAAAATGTAGTGTGTGGTTATTGTCAAAAAAGTAGTGTTCAGTTACTGCAAGCCGGTTGGAGCAGGCATATTAAAGGTTGTCAGAATCACGATTTTGAATCAGATCGGAGCTTCAGTGAAGATCACAAATCATAGAATCTTAACTATCAGGATCATATAAACGTAGATTCTATGGACTAAAATCGTAGAATCAGATGAATTAATTTAGATTATAAAGTCGTAGGATCGTATAATAGAATCACGGTTCTGACAACCTTGCGAACCATGCTCGACCGAATAATATTAGGCGCGAATTCAGTATAAGTTACGACTTAAGAGTCGAGATCAAACAAGGCTTTAGTTAGCCTTGTGCTTGTTGTCGGATTCGAGCTCGGCTCAAGAGAAGCCCGCAAAGACACAAGGTTGACTCATAAAAGCTCGTTAAATAAATAAAATCAATGTTCCATTTTAAGAATAGAGTAAAGTTGACAAAGTTCAAGCTCGGCTCAAGCAAATGAGTGTGACATTAATATTTTTTCCATATTTTTCACAAAATTAAGTTAGATAAACTCCAATAGACTCATCTCATTAGTTACAAAGGGAGGCACCGTGTTTAATATTATGTTATGAAAGAAAGACAAACCTGCATATGTGTGAAAAACAAAAATATTTTTATTCAGAGTAAATCAAAGTAAACTAGTTTTTAAATGGGCTTGTGAATTGTAAGTCACCATATTTTTTGTTTGATTAAAACACTCAAGTACATAGATTACCATTTGTGTCACCATGCATGTACCATGTTTCACGTCGTTTTTTCTAAGTCAGGCACGTCAGTTTTTTTTACTATGCACTAGGGATCTTCAGGACAAGCGGGCTGAGCCCGGCTAGCAAAAGGACTGGAGGGCCGCCTACTCAAGGCCTGAACCTCCCGAGACCCGAGAGGATAGGAGTCATCCTTCAACATAACACGGAAGTTTGTCATATAAAGATAGTTAGGGACTCACAAAGCCCTAGAATCATATCCACTAACCAACCAATTGCGTCTCCCTCTCCGCCACCAGGAAACAGGGAGTGTACCCAACAATATAGATCTTATCGGCAGTCTCCCTAATCCCCGACGACCACCGCAATAACAAAGATAACAAGGGCAGGATTAGGGTTATACCCCAATTTTTGGGGGCGAACCTCAGTAAACTCCCTTTGTCTTACCCTCACCATCTCGATCTATCGAGCGCTCGCCCCCACCAGACAAATCACCATCCCTTGACCTGTCATATTAAAAGCACCAATAGTTGGCGCGTAAGGTAGGGGGCAGCACACGCAGATCCGACCAATCCGATCGAGATACCGGGTCTGGCCCAATGCACACTTTGCTTCTAATCTTAGGAGGCGAATAACTGCTTCTGAGCCACCACTTTTGCCAGCGGGTGGACCTTCCACTTCGGGGCCTTAGCATTGTGGGACGTCGGCGGTCTGCGTGTCAGCGACAACGGCATGGCCCATGCATGGGCCCAAGCCCCCGCTCTCGATAGGAGAACGATAGGGCGAGGGCGTGGGACGGCACGCTTTAGGGTTCCAAGATTCATATCTGACATGCCACAAGGCACCCACGGCCCCAAGTCTCATCGTCGCACGAAAGAATGTTGTTTGCTTCTCGAGTGAGCCTCCCAAAAGGGCACCTTTAGTGTACCAAGAAGAGAGAATGGTGGTGGACGAGATGGCCCTTCTCCTCATCCTGCAGGGGCCGGGCCAGGCAATGATCTGACACCAAAGGAAAGGGTTTTTATCCCAAAAAACTGGGACGAGTTTCACCTGTGACACCTCGTCTCCCCTTGCAGCAGCCATCGAGACAAGCACTACATTGCAATGCCGCAGCCGCCGTTGAGCATTGCATCGAAGTACCAACAACCTCTGCATAGTCGTGAGCGCTCCATCGCAGCTCTGATAGTGCTGCTTTGCAGCACCGATAGTCGCCGGTGAAGCTGCATCGAAGCACTGGTTCCTCCCATGTAGTGTCGCAACCGCTGCATCACAGCTCCACCAGCGCTGACGACCGTTGCATCGCATCACTAACAACTGTCGGCAAGCGCTGCAATGGTTCCCCGAGTGAATTGCAAGAAACCACCACATTTGGGGCTTCTCTTGCAGAAAACAACCTGGTCACTAATTATTTGCAAAAGCCACCGCGGATTCAGTAAATGTTTTGCAGATTGCACTGAACATGTCATTTGGCGCGGTTGAGGGCGTTTTCGACAGGTGGGGCCCAAAATCTGTGACATGGCCTAACGGACGTGCGGACGGTGCCGTTTGCTTAAGACCGACACGGTCGGGTCGCACCGGACAGACCGCCCGCCTGACCACATCTCGCTCGCTCTCTCTGCTCTCACGCTCGCTCGCTCACCTCCTCTCCTCTCCTCTCCGGTCATGGCCGGCCGCCATGGTGTCCTGGAGCGACAGCGAGAGCACTGAGGGCTCCGCCGCACAGTACATCTCCTCCGACAACTCCCCTCTCAAGGTCAGAACCTTCTATTGCTCATTTGTGTTATAGGTTTCTAGGGTTCAACATTTTCTTGATTTGAACAAGTTTTTGTTCGATTTCTCAGATCCCAGCTATAATTGATGAGCCGTCATTCGAGGGTCTTGCTGACGACTTGAATGTGATTTGTGAGCATGGGAATCCAGGGAGGAAATATGTTGCATTTGAGGGGATAAGCACTGGGAGGAGGTTCATTGCTTGTGCCACTGAAGTAAGTTTCAAGTTGTGTCTTTGCAGCATTCCAATTCTTGTTCTAGGGTTTGTAGGTACTGTTCATGTTTTAGGGTTCATAGTTACTGTTCATGTTCTAGGGTTCACAGTTACTGAATTTAGTTGTAGGGTTCATAGGTATTGTATTTAGTTTTATTTTTCATAATTAGTCATCACTAAATGAATCTAATTCTGGTACATTAACTAAATCAGCTATTTAACTGAATCTGTAAGTAATGTCTGTAATTTTGAACTGATTT
The DNA here is from genome assembly GCA_963921465.1 of Triticum timopheevii. Classification (NCBI taxonomy): domain Eukaryota; kingdom Viridiplantae; phylum Streptophyta; class Magnoliopsida; order Poales; family Poaceae; genus Triticum; species Triticum timopheevii. Next base: position 554,946,517 of record OY997264.1, on the reverse strand, counting down.
TTTCTGTTGTAGGGTGTTGCAAATTTTGGATTAGTGCAGTGGGTAGATGAGCATTGGCCAGAGCATCTGCAGAATGCTATTCATAAGTTGTGGCTTATGTATGAGCATAGCGAGCATAATAACATGATGGCATGCCTGGAGCATTCTAGCACTATACACAATCTCACACAGCAGAAAAAAGAGTTGCGGGAGACATATGAGAAGCTTGTTGAAGATGTGAACAACCTCTTGGATTATAAGGATAGCCAGGCTGAGGCAAACGAGAAGAATGATGCTGAGAACATTTCAATGAGTGTGGAAAGCAGCATGACAAAGGATGCTGAGATCAAGAAATTGAAGGCTGTTGTTGACCAGTTAAAGCAAATTCATGTAGCTCAAGCCACTGTCATTAGGAATTTGAAGTTCAACCATCTTAAAGAGAAGGAAAAGTTGAGCTCTGATAAGAGGACTTTGGAGATTTGCTATGCTGACCTGAAGAAAGAGAAGGATGACCTAAAGAAAGAGAAGGATCAGGTGGATTGTTGCATTGCTGAGCTGATGAAAGTGAAGGAGAAGTTGACCATGGAGAAGAGTACTCTTGCTTCCTGCATTGTTGAGCTCAAGACATCAGGTGATAGCAACAAGAGGAAGCTTCACCAGATTAAGGCCATTTGTGATGAGAACTAAGTTGTGTTGTTGTCTGACCATGTGTGTCAATGATGTCTTTTGTAGTAGCTATGGAGGAAAGCTTGTAATGTGTTAAGCTTTATTCTGGTGAACTCTGTTATTTCTGTAGCAATGAACCTTGGATTGTATGTTGTTTGTTGACTGTTTTAATTAAGTTCAGTTTGTGATGAACTATCATTTTCAATTGTTCTTAAATTATTGGCTTGTGATGAATTATCACTTTTGATCATTTTTGGATCCATTTATGGTTTTGTCGACGCCGAGGCACCCTAAATGCCCAAGTGGATCCATTTAGGGGTTTGTCGACGCCGAGGCACCCTAAATGCCCAAGTGGATCCATTTATGGTTTTGTCGACGCCGAGGCACCCTAAATGCCTAAGTGGATCCATTTAGGGGTTTGTCGACGTCGAGGCACCATAAATGCCCAGGTGGATCCATTTAGGGGTTTGTCGACGGCGAGGCACCCTAAATGCCCAAGTGGGTCCATTTAGGGTTTTGTCGACACCGAGGCACCCTAAATGCCCAGGTGGATCCATTTAGGGTTTTGTCGACGCCGAGGCACCCTAAATGCCCAAGTGGTTCCATTTGTGGTTTTGTCGACGTCGAGGCACCCTAAATGCCCAAGTGGATCCATTTAGGGGTTTGTCGATGCCGAGGCACCCTAAATGCCCAAGTGGTTCCATTTGTGGTTTTGTTGACGTCGAGGCACCCTAAATGCCCAAGTGGATCCATTTAGGGGTTTGCCGATGCCGAGGCACCCTAAATGCCCAAGTGGTTCCATTTAGGGGTTTGTCGACGCCGAGGCACCCTAAATGCCCAAGTTGATCCATTTAGGGATTTGTCGATGCCGAGGCACCCTAAATGCCCAAGTGATCATCATCATAACAACTATGAAAACTATGATCACCAACATATCAACTATGATCATCATCACAACAACACAATTAAAACTTCTTGAAAACATCATAACTAATAAGTTCATCATCATATCATCATAACCACAGTACCATAGTGCATCAGAACCATTAGGTACATTACATAGTCCACCACTTGGACTTAAACTAACTGGTTTCATCACAAACTAGCCAAAACAGGCTGAATTAAACATGTTTCAACATGACATCACTTCTTGCTGCCTTGAGAACAACTGAACCAGTCAGCCATCTTGTATGATGGCTTTCTCACTCTGCCAGTACCTGACACTCTTGGTGTTATGAATGTTCTCTTTGCCTTTGTCCTAGCAGCAGTAGCAGAAGGTGAACTAGGCCTATCAGCAGCAGCAGAAGATGAACTTGGCCTTGTTAGAGCAGGAGCAAAAGGAGCTGCCCTTGGTGCAGCCCTAGTTGCAGCCCTAGTTGCAGCTGGAGCTGATGGAGCTGCCCTTGGTGTTGCCATGGTTGTAGTAGGAGCTGATGGAGCTGCCCTTGGTGCTGATGGAGCTCTTGCCCTTGCTGCTGCTGGAGCAGATGGAGCTGCCCTTGGTGCATCAACTCTCTTGTTTCCCCGCAGTTACAACATATAGACAGATTAGAACATAGTATTAAATATGTAAGCATAAATCTGTAGTTTTAGAAGATTTAACCTGGTGTTGGTTCCTTCTCATTGCTAGGGCCGGCTTCAGATTTTTGTGGTAACTAGTGTACCTATGCCCTGTCAAGTTGCAATTCCTGCAGGTTATTGTTGCCATCCTTGAAGTATCTTTGGGAGCTGGCTTCTCAAACTGATTCTTTCTCCTCTTAGTCTGCTTCTTTCCTGGCTTGTCTCTAAAAACTGGTGGCTCTATGTCAGGGGTCCCAGTATTTGTCCATAGATCAGGCCCAGGCACAGGATACACAATTGGATTGTAGGCTGCTTGGTACATTGGTTTCTTGAAGAAATCACTAACAAAATTTTCTGAATGAAGTTTTGCCTTGTTAATTGCAGAAACACTAGTCATGACCCATTTGCTACACCCACATGTGTGCACTTGCAGATTTACTGCATATGTGCTTTCTCCACTGCTAACCTAGTATAGATCAGGTTCTGCTTTGATGGACTGACAATATCTAGCATGGTGTTTTGCTTCTTCTAGCTTCTCAGCATATGTTGGGCATATCTGCCACTTGGCTGTCTCAGTCTTGGTCCTATTGGCATTGAACTTAACTAGCAATTCAGGTCTGATGCCATCAACCATGGTTTTAATTGGTTTCCCTCTCACATCAAGTATCATTTTGTTGAACACTTCACTAATATTGTTAACTGATGCGTCCATTTTGCATCATGCTTTTATATCAATATTTAGTGCATTATGGGCTGTTATTACACATTATATCTCAATACTTATGGCTATTCTCTCTTATTTTACAAGGTTTACCATGAAGAGGGGGAGTGCCGACAGCTGGAATTCTGGCTGGAAAAGGAGCAAACATTGGAAACCTATTCTGCACTGCTCCAAAAATCCTGAAACTCCATGAAACATGTTTTTGGAATTAATAAGAATTATTGAGCGAAAGAAATACATCATGGGCCCACACCCTGGCCAAGAGAGCGGGGGCGCGCCCACCCCTACTGGGCGCGCCCCCCTATCTCCTGGGCCCCCTGGTGGCCCCCCGGTGTCCATCTTCTGCTATATGAGGGCTTTTACCCTGGAAAAATTTGTGGGCAAGCTTACAGGACGAAACTTCGCCGCCACGAGGCGGAACCTTGGCGGAACCAATCTAGGGCTCCGGCGGAGCTGTTCTGCCGGGGACACTTCCCTCCGGGAGGGAGAAATCATCACCAACGTCATCACCAACGATCCTCTCATCAGGAGGGGGTCAATCTCCATCAACATCTTCACCAACACCATCTCCTCTCAAAACCCTAGTTCATCTCTTGTATCCAATCTTGTATCAAAACCACAAATTGGTACCTGTGGGTTGCTAGTAGTGTTGATTACTCCTTGTAGTTGATGCTAATTGGTTTACTTGGTGGAAGATCATATGTTCAGATCCTTAATGCATATTATTACTCCTCTGATTTTGAACATGAATATGCTTTGTTAGTAGTTACGTTTGTTCCTGAGGACATGGGTGAAGTCTTGCTATTAGTAGTCATGTGAATTTGGTATTCATTTGATATTTTGATGAGATGTATGTTGTCTTTTCCTATAGTGGTGTTATGTGAATGTCGACTACATGACACTTCACCATTATTTTGTCCTAGAGGAAGGCACTGGGAAGTAATAAGTAGATGATGGGTTGCTAGAGTGACAGAAGCTTAAACCCTAGTTTATGCGTTGCTTCGTTAGGGGCTGATTTGGATCCACATGTTTAATGATGTGGTTAGGTCTACCTTAATACTTCTTTTGTAGTTGCGGACGCTTGCAATAGGGGTTAATCATAAGTGGGATGCTTGTTCAAGTAAGGGCAGTACCCAAGCACCGGTCCACCCACATATCAAATTATCAAAGTATCGAACGCGAATCATATGAGCGTGATGAAAACTAGCTTGACGATAATTCCCATGTGACCTCGGGAGCTCCTTTCTCATTATAAGAAATTGTCCAGGCTTATCCTTTGCTACATAAAGGATTGGGCCACCTTGCTGCACTTTATTTACTTTATTTACTAGTTACTCGTTACAATTTATCTTATCTCTATCACCTACAATTTCAGTGCTTGCAGAGAAAACCTTACTGAAAATCGCTTATCATTTCCTTCTGCTCCTCGTTGGGTTCGACACTCTTACTTATCGAAAGGACTACGATAGATCCCCTACACTTGTGGGTCATCAAGACTCTTTTCTGGCGCCGTTGCCGGGGAGTGTAGCGCTTTTGGTGAGTGGAACTTGGTAAAGGAACATTTATATAGTGTGCTGAAATTTTCTGTTACTTGTCACTATGGAAACTAATCCTTTGAGGGGCTTGTTCGGGGTATCTTCACCCCGACCAGAAGAGCAAAGAGTTACTCCTCAACCTACTGAACTTTTTGAATATATTTACTTTGAGATTCCTTCGGGTATGATAGAGATGGAACATTGCATACCGATTTACACCTTATCTTTTTGGATGAAGTTTGTGGATTATTTAAGCTTGCAGGTATTCCCAATGATGTTGTCAAAAGGAAGGTCTTCCATTTATCTTTGAAGGGAGATGCATTGACATGGTATAGGCTATGTGATGATACGAGATCTTGGAATTATAAACGATTGAAATTGGAATTTCACCAGAAGTTCTATCCTATGCATCTTGTTCATCGTGATCGTAATTACATATATAATTTCTGGCCTCGCGAAGGAGAAAGCATCACTCAAGCTTGGGGGAGGCTTAAATAAATGTTATATTCATGCCCCAATCATGAGCTCTCCCAGGAAATGATTATTCAAATTTTTTATGCTCGGCTTTCTCTCAATGATCGCAACCTGCTTGATACTTCCTGTGCTGGTTCTTATATGCTGAAGACTATTGATTTCAAATGGGACTTATTGGAAAGAATTAAACGCAACTCTGAAGATTGGGGTTCCGACGATGGTAAGGAGTCAGGTATGACACCTAAATTTGATTGTGTTAAATCTTTTATGGATACCGATGCTTTTCATGGATTTAGCGCTAAGTATGGACTTGACTCTGAGATAGTAGCTTCTTTCTGTGAATCTTTTGCTACTCACGTTGATCTCCCTAAAGAGAAGTGGTTTAAATATAATCCTCCCATTGAAGTTAAAGTAGTTGCACCTATTACAGTTGAAGAAAAGACTATCACCTATAGTGATCCTATTGTTCCTACTACTTATGTTGAGAAACCTCCTTTTCATGTTAGGATAAAGGATCATGCTAAAACTTCGACTGTTGTTCGTAAGAGTAATACTAGGACTTATACACCTCCTGAGCAAATCAAAGTTGAACCTAGTATTGCTATGGTTAAAGATCTCTTGGATGATGATTTAGATGGGCATGTTATTTATTTCTGTGATGAGACTGCTACTATTGCTAGACCAGATACTAAGATACATAGACCTGTCGTAAGCATGCCTGTTATTTCTGTTAAAATAGGAGATCATTGTTATCATGGCTTATGTGATATGGATGCTAGTGCAAGTGCAATACTGTATGACTTATATAAAGAGATTATGCACGACATTGAACCTGTTGAATTGGAAGACATTGATGTTACCATTAAGCTTGCTAATAGGGATACCAATAACCAGTTGGGATAGTTAGAGATGTTGAAGTCTTGCGTGGGAAGGTTAAATATCCTGCTGATTTTCTTGTTCTTGGTTCCCCACAAGATGACTTTTGTCCCATTATTTTTGGTAGACTCTTCTTAAATACAGCTAGTGCTAGGATTGATTGTGAAAAAGATACTGTCACCATTGGCTTAGATGGTATGTCTCATGAGTTTAATTTTGCTAAGTTTCATAGACAACCTCGTGATAGGGAACCACCTAGTAAGGATGAGATTATTGATCTTGCTTCCATTGTCGTGCCTCCTACTGATTCGTTAGAACAATATTTGCTAGACCATGAAAATGATATGTTTATGAAGGAAAGAAGGTAAATAGATAAAGTGTTCCTTGAACAGGAACCTGTGCTGAAACATAATCTTCCCGTTGAAATTCTTGGGGATCCCCCTCCACCCAAGGGTGATCCCGTGTTTGAACTCAAACCATTACCTGATAATCTTAAGTATGCTTATCTTGATGAAAAGAAAATATATCCTGTTATTATTAGTGCTAACCTTTCAGAGCAAGAAGAAGAAAGATTATTGAAAACACTGAAGAAGCACCGAGCAACTATTGGATATACTCTGGATGATCTTAAGGGCATTAGTCCCACATTATGCCAACACAAAGTTACAGTGGAGAAAGATGCCAAACCAGTTAGAGATCCTCAACGACGACTAAATCCCAAGATGAAAGAAGTGGTAAGAAAGGAGATACTAAAGCTCCTTGAGGCAGGTATAATTTATCCCGTTGCTGATAGTGATTGGGTAAGCCCTATCCATTGTGTTCCTAAAAAGGGAGGTATTACCGTTGTTCCTAATGATAAAGATGAATTGATCCCGCAAAGAATTATTATAGGTTATAGGATGGTAATTGATTTCTGTAAATTAAATAAGGCTACTAAGAAAGATCATTACCCTTTGCATTTTATTGATCAAATGCTAGAAAGACTATCCAAACACACACATTTCTGCTTTCTAGATGCTTATTCTGGTTTCTCTCAAACACCTGAGTCAGCGGGGAATCAATCAAAAAGTACTTTTACTTGCCCTTTCGGTACTTTTACTTATAGACGTATGCCTTTTAGTTTATGTAATGCACCTGCTACCTTTCAAAGATGCATGATGGCTATATTCTCTGATTTTTGTGAAAAGATTTGTGAGGTATTCATGGATGACTTCTCCATTTATGGATCCTCTTTTGGTGATTGTTTGAGCAACCTTGATCGAGTTTTGCAGAGATGCGAAGACACTAGTCTCGTCCTGAATTGGGAAAGGTGTCACTTTATGGTTAATGAAGGCATTGTCTTAGGACATAAGATTTCCGAGAGAGGTATTGAAGTTGACAAAGCCAAAGTTCATGCTATTGAAAAGATGCCATGTCCCAAGGACATAAAAGGTATAAGAAGTTTCCTTGGTCATGCCGGTTTTTATAGGAGGTTCATTAAGGACTTTTCTAAAATCTCTAGGCCTCTGACTAATTTATTGCAAAAAGATATTCCTTTTATCTTTGATGATGATTGTGTAGAAGCATTTGAGATACTTAAGAAGGCTTTGATTACTGCACCTATTGTTCAGCCACCTGATTGGAATTTACCTTTTGAAATTATGTGTGATGCTAGTGATTATGTTGTAGGTGTTGTTCTAGGGCAAAGAGTTGATAAGAAATTGAATGTTATCCAGTATGCTAGTAAGACTCTTGATACTGCCCAGAGAAGTTATGCTACTACTGAAAAAGAGTTCTTAGCAGTTGTGTTTGCATGTGATAAGTTTAGACCTTATATTGTTGATTCCAAAGTTACTATTCACACTAATCATGCTGCTATTAAATATCTTATGGAAAAGAAAGATGCTAAGCCTAGGCTCATTAGATGGGTTCTCCTGCTCCAAGAATTTGATTTGCATATTATTGATAGAAAAGGGGCTGAGAACCCCGTTGCAGACAACTTGTCTAGGTTAGAGAATGTTCTTGATGACCCACTGCCTATTGATGATAGCTTTCCTGATGAACAATTAGCGGTCGTTAATGCTTCTCGTACTGCTCCTTGGTATGCTGATTATGCTAATTACATTGTTTCTAAATTTATACCGCCTAGTTTCACATACCAGCAAAAGAAAAAGTTCTTTTAGGATTTAAGACATTACTTCTGGGATGACCCACACCTTTATAAAGAAGGAGTAGATGGTGTTATTAGATGTTGTGTACCTGAGCATGAACAGGAACAGATCCTACGCAAGTGTCACTCTGAATCCTATGGAGGACACCACGCTGGAGATAGAACTGCACACAAGGTACTGCAATCTGGTTTTTATTGGCCTACTCTCTTCAAAGATGCTCGTACGTTTGTCTTATCTTGTGATGAATGTCAAAGAATAGGTAACATTAGTATACGTCAAGAAATGCCTATGAATTACTCTCTTGTTATTGAACCGTTTGATGTTCTGGGCTTTGATTATATGGGACCTTTTCCTGCCTCCAATGGTTATACTCATATTTTAGTTGATGTTGATTACATTACTAAGTGGGTAGAAGCTATTCCAACTAGTAGTGCTGATCATAACACTTCTATTAAAATGCTTAAAGAAGTTATTTTTTCGAGGTTTGGAGTCCCTAGATATCTTATGACTGATGGTGGTTCATATTTTATTCATGGTGCTTTCCATAAGATGCTTGCTAAGTATGATATCAATCATAGAATCATCTCCTTATCATCCGCAGTCTAGTGGTCAAGTAGAGCTGAGCAATAGAGAGCTCAAATTAATTTTGCAAAAGACTGTCAATAGATCTAGAAAGAATTGGTCCAAGAAACTTGATGATGCATTATGGGCCTATAGAACTGCATACAAAAATCCTATGGGTATGTCTCCATATAAAATGGTTTATGGAAAAGCGTGTCATTTACCTCTTGAACTTGAACATAAAGCATATTGGGCTATTAAATAGCTCAACTATGACTTCAAACTTGCTGGTGAGAAGAGGTTGTTTGATATTAGCTCACTTGATGAATGGAGAACCCAAGCCTATGAGAATGCCAAGCTATTCAAAGAAAAAGTCAAACGCTGGCATGACAAAAGGATACAAAAGCGTGAGTTTAACGTAGGAGATTATGTGTTATTATTCAACTCTCGTTTAAGATTTTTTGCAAGAAAACTTCTCTCTAAATGGGAAGGTCCTTACGTTATCGAGGAGGTCTATCATTCTGGTGCCATAAAAATCAACAACTTCGAAGGCACAAGTCCGAGGGTGGTGAACGGTCAAAGAATTAAACATTATATTTCAGGTAATCCTATCAATGTTGAAACTAATATTATTGAAACCGTAACCCCGGAGGAATACATAAGGGACACTTTCCAGAACGTTCCAGACTCCGAAAAGGAATAGGTATGTGGTACGGTAAGTAAACCGACTCCAAAACAACTCTAATGGAAATTTTTATCAGTTTTGGAATATTTAAGAATTTTAGGAAGAAAGAAGTAGTCCAAAAGGGACGCGAGGCCCCCACGAGAGTGGAGGGCTGCCCACCCTTACTGGGCGCGTCCCCTGTCTCGTGGGCACCTCGTGTGCCTCCTGGACTCCGTTTTCTTGCACGTTACGTATTTTGGTCGGTAAAAATTCATTATATATACTCGTGAAGGTTTTGACCACCGTATCATGCAAATTTCCTCTGTTTTTGTTTCGAGCTGTTTCTGTTTTAGATCTAGAGCATCATGTCGTCTCCAAGCGCTCCCAAGGACAAGTTTTTCGAGAAGGTTATCAACCCCTATCTCGCGGAGGTGCTGCAACACCCTCAAACCATTGAGATGCATGAGGGGGTGCTCCACATCCGCGATGTGGAGGGACCAAGGCGTACCGGAAGCGTGGAGACAAAGCTCGAAGCCATGGAGCAGCAAGTTTTCAAGTGCCAAGGGATGGTGGAGTGTGGACTCAACGCCAACCAGATGATGATCACGGGGTTCACCAACAACCACAAGCTGAATGCCAAAGTCATCGGGGAGACCATCTTCAAGCTTCAAGAGAAAATCGAGCACCTCCAAGCCCAGACCTATGACCTGCAAAACCAGAACTGTGAGTATGAATATAGATTCAAGAGGATGAGTTTGGCTGCAGATTTAAGGATCCCGGAGACTCGATCATCCTTCTATGATGGTGAGCCTATGCCTTGGAAGACGGACGACAAGCCTACATCATCAACAACTCCTACTTCACCACCTCCGAGGACATAATCACATGGGTATGGGCACTCCCCTTGGCAACTGCCAAGATTGGGGGAGGTGCCCCGGTATCGTATCACCATCACACTCCTATCTTTACCGTTTTATTTAGTTTGATCCTTTTAGTAGTATCTTGATCTAGTAGATTGAAGTTTTCATATCAAGTAGTTTTGATTTTTGCTTCGTGATCTTTTTTTGTAATCGAGTCCGTGAGCTATCTATAATAAAGATTAGTGTTGAGTCAGGGGCTTTGCTATGTTGCTATGATCTTGAGGAAGTAGAAAGAATCAAAGAGTTCATATTGATCTTATGGTTAATGATGACTTCACACATAGAAAGTATGAGGCATAAAAGTTGTTGAGAGTTGATAAACGTAGTTTTGGTCATCGTTGCAATTTATAGGAAGTGATAAGGAAAGAGAGGTTCACATATAAATATATTATCTTGGACATCTTATATGATTGGGAGCACTCATTAAGTATGACATGCTAAAAGAGTTGACGTTGGACAAGGAAGACAACGTAATGGTTTATGTTTTCTCACACCCCAGTTAAAGTATATTGTCATTGACCTTCCAAACATGTTGAGCTTGCCTTTCCCCCTCATGCTAGCCAAATTCCTTGCACCAAGTAGAGATACTACGTGTGCTTCCAAATATCCTTAAACCCAGTTTTGCCATGAGAGTCCACCATACCTACCTATGGATTGAGTAAGATCATTCAAGTAAGTTGTCATGTTGCAGGCAATAAAAATTGCTATCTAAATATGTACGAATTATTAGTGCAGAGAAAATAAGCTTTATACGATCTTGTTGTGGAAGTAATAAAAGCGACGGACTACATAAGAAAGGTCCATATACAAGGGGCAATATAAAGTGATGTTCTTTTGCATTAAGATTTTGTGCATCCAACCCTAAACGCACATGACAACCTATGCTTCCCTCTGCGAAGGCCTATCTTTTAGTGTATGTTTTTACTTTTTGCTTGAGTCAGGGTGATCTTCACCTTTCGCTTTTTCATTTTATCCTTTGGCAAGCTCCTCGTGTTTGAAAGATCATGATATATATATCCAATTGGATGTAAGTTAGCATGGGATATTATTGTTGACATCACCTAAAGGTGAATACATTGGGAGGCAACACAATAAGCCCCTATCTTTCCCAGTGTCCGGCTGAAACTCCATAACCACAAGTATTGTGTGAGTGTTAGCAATTGTAGAAGACTACAGGATAGTTGAGTATGTGGATTTGCTGAAAAGCTCTATTGTTGACTCTTTCTAATGTTATGATAAATTGCAATTGTTTCAATGACTGAGATTATAGTTTGTTTGTTCTCAATGAAGTTTTTGAACCATACTTGACATTGTGAATTGATTGTTACTTGAGTATAAGAAATCATATGATAAAATCTATATATGTTGTTGTTGCAATAATGATCATGATGCCCTCATGTCCGTATTTTATTTTTATCGACACCTCTATCTCTAAACATGTGGACATATTTTTCGATATTGGCTTCCGCTTGAGGACAAGCGAGGTCTAAGCTTGGGGGAGTTGATACGTCCATTTTGCATCATGCTTTTATATCAATATTTAGTGCATTATGGGCTGTTATTACACATTATATCTCAATACTTATGGCTATTCTCTCTTATTTTACAAGGTTTACCATGAAGAGGGGGAATGCCGGCAGCTGGAATTCTGGCTGGAAAAGGAGCAAACATTGGAAACCTATTCTGCACTGCTCCAAAAATCCTGAAACTCCACGGAACATGTTTTTGAAATTAATAAGAATTATAGAGCGAAAGAAATACATCAGGGGGCCACACCCTGGCCAGGAGGGTGGGGGGCGCGCCCACCCCTACTGGGCGCGCCCCCTATCTCCTGGGCCCCCTGGTGGCCCCCCGGTGTCCATCTTCTGCTATATGAGGGCTTTTACCCTGGAAAAAATCGTGGGCAAGCTTACAGGACGAAACTCCGCCGCCATAAGGCGGAACCTTGGCGGAACCAATCTAGGGCTCCGGCGGAGCTGTTCTGCCAGGGACACTTCCCTCCGGGAGGGGGAAATCATCACCAACGTCATCATCAATGATCCTCTCATAAGGAGGGGGTCAATCTCCATCAACATCTTCACCAGCACCATCTCCTCTCAAAACCCTAGTTCATCTCTTGTATCAAAACCACAAATTGGTACCTGTGGGTTGCTAGTAGTGTTGATTACTCCTTGTAGTTGATGCTAATTGGTTTACTTGGTGGAAGATCATATGTTCAGATCCTTAATGCATATTATTACTCCTCCGATTTTGAACATGAATATGCTTTGTGAGTAGTTACGTTTGTTCCTGAGGACATGGGTGAAGTCTTGCTATTAGTAGTCATGTGAATTTGGTATTCGTTCGATATTTTGATGGGATGTATGTTGTCTTTTCCTCTAGTGGTGTCTGGTGTTATGTGAACATCGACTACATGATACTTCACCATTATTTGGGCCTAGAGGAAGGCATTGGGAAGTAATAAGTAGATGATGGGTTGCTAGAGTGACAGAAGCTTAAACCCTAGTTTATGCGTTGCTTCCTTAGGGGCTGATTTGGATCCATATGTTCAATGCTGTGGTTAGGTTTACCTTAATACTTCTTTTGTAGTTGCGGACGCTTGCAATAGGGGCTAATCATAAGTGGGATGCTTGTCCAAGTAAGGGCAGTACCCAAGCACCGGTCCACCCACATATCAAACTATCAAAGTACCGAACGCGAATCATATGAGCCTGATGAAAACTAGCTTGACGATAATTCCCATGTGTCCTCGGGAGCTCCTTTCTCATTATAAGAAATTGTCCAGGCTTATCCTTTGCTACATAAAGGATTGGGCCACCTTGCTGCACTTTATTTACTTTATTTATTTGTTACTCGTTACAATTTATCTTATCATAAAACTATCTATCACCTACAATTTCAGTGCTTGCAGAGAAAACCTTACTGAAAACCACTTATCATTTCCTTCTGCTCCTCGTTGGGTTCGACACTCTTACTTATCAAAGGACTACGATAGATCCCCTACACTTGTGGGTCATCATTAATAACCAAATCAGTTTTACAATTCTTGTCCATGGCATGTCTAGCCCATGTATGCTTGGGTATCTTTCTAAGCCATTTCCAAGCTGCCTCAAACTCTCTTTTCATGCCTTCCATTGCTTGATCAAAACCATGCTCAGTATATGAATAACTAGCCTGATCCATATACTTCTTTAACTCTTCACCTCTAAAGCCAGCTGTTTGAAAGTTCCGATAAATATGTCTAAGGCAGTATATTTGAGGGCAATTTGGGAAGACATTGTTTATGGCTTTAAGAAGGCCCTGTTTAAATAACTAGTGTTCAAAATATAGTATAACAACACACTATTTGACAGTACTAAGCATGGTAAAACTTCAGTAAAAATAAGAATGATGATGTATGAGGTACCTTTTGTCTATCAGATATGATAGTGTAGTTGCCATACTTCCCTGACTCACCACCAAGAGCATACTTGAGCTGGGTTAGAAACCAGGACCAGCTGGCAGTGTCTTCCTTGTCAACAATAGCAAATGCAATGGGAAAGATGTTGTTATTACCATCTCTTCCAGTTGCAGCCAATATTTGTTGCCCTGTTGTCAACTTAACAAAGCAACCATCAACACCTACAACCAAACATAACACATTAGCACCAAACATAAACAAATGCAATGGCAAATATGTTGGGAAAATAATTATGCAAGTACCTATGAAGGGTCTGCAACCATTTATGAAGCCCTCTTTGCAAGCATTGAGGCACATGAACAAGCCATGAAATCTAGGGTTTTTTCTAGGATGAAGCTTCAAATGCTTTGTTGTGACAATGCATCTACTTCCAGGATTGGTATCCAGCACAACTTGGAGGTAATCCCTTATCCTAGTGTATTAAGCCCTCTGATCTCCTTGGACAACTTCCTTAGTGATGTGGAATGCTACCTAGCATAATTCTCAATGTAATTTTCTTTATTGTGGCATGAATGTTCAGATCCAAATGATTCCAAATAAAATTTCATATTGACATAATAAATAGTAATACTTCAAGCATACTAATCAAAGCAATCATGTCTTCTCAAAATGACATGGCTAAAGAAAGTTCATCCCTACAAAATCATATAGTTAGGCTATGCTTCATTTTCGTCACACAAAAATGTTCCCAAATTCTACACCCCTGATGACAAGCCAAGCAATTGTTTCGTACTTAAATAATCTCAAACTTTTTCAACTTTCACGCAATACATGAGTGTGAGCCATGGATATAGCACTATGGGTGGAATAGAATATGATGATGGGGATTGTGTGTAGAAGACAAAAAAAGAGAAAGTCTCACATTGACGAGGATAATCAATGGGCTATGGAGATGCCCATCAATTGATGTCAACATGTGGAGTAGGGATTGCCATGCAACGGATGCACTAGAGATATAAATGTATGAAAGCTCAACAAAAGAAAACTAGTGGGTGTGCATCCAACTAGCTTGCTCACGAAGACCTAGGGCATTTGAGGAAGCCCATCGTAGGAATATACAAGCCAAGTTCTATAATGAAAAACTCCCACTAGTATATGAAAGTGACAACATATGAGACTCACTATATGAAGAACATGGTGCTACTTTGAAGCACAATATATGAGACTCGCTATATGAAGAACACGGTGCTACTTTGAAGCACAAGTGTGGAAAAAGAGATAGTAACATTGCCCCTTTTTATTTATTTTCTTTTTCTTCTTTTTCTTTTTTTTGGGCCTTTCTTTTTTTTGGCCTTTCTTTTTTTTCTTTTTGGCCTTTTTTTCTTGAGGACAATGCTCTAATAATGATGATCATCACACTTTTATTGATTTACAAAACATGAATTACAACTCAAAACTAGAACAAGATATGACTCTATATGAATGCCTCCGGCGGTGTACCGGGATGGGCAATGAATCAAGAGTGACATGTATGAAAAATTATGCAAAGTGGCCTTGCCACAAATATGATGTCAACTACATAATCATGCAATGGCAATATGACAATAGTAATGCGTGTCATGATGATAAACGGAACGGTGGAAAGTTGCATGGAAATATATCTCGGAATGGCTATGGAAATGCCATAATAGGTAGGTATGGTGGCTGTTTTAAGGAAGATATAAGGAGGTTTATGTGTGATAGTGCGTATCGTATCACGGGGTTTGGATGCACCAGCGAAGTTTGCACCAACTCTCAAGGTGAGAAAGGGCAATGCACGGTACCGAAGAGGCTAGTAATGATGGAAAGGTAAAAGTGCGCATAATACATGGACTCAACATTAGTCAAAAGAATTCATATACTTATTGCAAAAATCTAGAAGTCATCAAAAACCAAGCACTACACGCATGCTCCTAGAGGGATAGATTGGTAGGAAAAGATCATCGCTCGTCCCCGACCGCCACTCATAAGGATGCACAATCCAAGGACACTTCATGTTTCAAATTTGTTACACAACTTTAACCATACGTGCATGCTACGGGACTTGCTAACTTCAACACAAGCATTCTTTAAATTCATAATC
This sequence comes from Triticum timopheevii, assembly GCA_963921465.1. Taxonomy (NCBI): domain Eukaryota; kingdom Viridiplantae; phylum Streptophyta; class Magnoliopsida; order Poales; family Poaceae; genus Triticum; species Triticum timopheevii. Next base: position 554,930,889 of record OY997264.1, on the reverse strand, counting down.
ACCCAACTAGCATGACTTTAATATCACTACCTCCATATCTCAAAACAATTATCAAGTATCAAATTGATCATAGCATCCAATTCACTTCCTATGATAGTTTTATACCCAACTTGGATGCCCACCATTCTAGGACCAATTTTATAACCATAGCAAATACCATGCTGTTCTAAAAGACTCTCAAAATAATATAAGTGAAGCATGAGAGACTAGAAATTTCTACAAAATTAAGCCACCACCGTGCTCTAAAAGATATAAGTGAGGATTCGCCAAAAAGGTGTGTACATCAAGGATTATTGTGGAAAACTAAAAATCAAATACTAATATCATACACGACGCTCCAAGCAAAACACATATCATGTGGCGAATAAAAATATAGCTCCAAGTAAAGTTACCAATGAACGAAGACGAAAGAGGGGATGCCTTCCGGGGGCATCCCCAAGCTTAGGATTTTGTCTATTCTTGAATATCTTGGGGTGCCATGGGCATCGCCAAGCTTAGGCTCTTTCCACTCCTTATTTCATAGTCCCATCAAATCTTTACCCAAAACTTGAAAACTTCACAACACAAAACTCAACAGGAAATCTCATAAGCTCCGTCAGTGAAAGAAAGCAAAACCACCACATAAGGTACTGTAATGAACTCATTATTTATTTATTTTGGTGTTAAACCTACTGTATTCCAAGTTCTCTATGGTTCATACTACTTAATACTAGCCATAGATGCATCAAAATAAGCAAACAACACACGAAAAACAGAATCTGTCAAAAACAGAACAGTCTGTAGCAATCTGTAACCTACGAATACTTATGGAACTTTAAAAATCCTACCAAAATAGGAAGTCCTGGGAAATTTTTATATTGATCATCAACAAAAAGAATCAACACAAAATAACGTTTCTGTGATTTAACAAAACTAATTTTGTGCGTAAAAAGTTTCTGTTTTTCAGCAGAATCACATCAACTATCACCATAGGTTATCCTATAGGTTCTACTTGGCACAAACACTAATTAAAACATAAAAACACATCTAAACAGAAGGTAGATGCAAAATTTATTACTAAACAGAAGCAAAAACAATAAACGCAAATAAAATTGGGTTGCCTCCCAACTAGCGATATCGTTTAACGCCCCTAGCTAGGCATAAAAGCGAGGATAGATCTAAATAGTGCCATAATAATAAGATAGATCTTGAAAACTCATCTCATATTCTCTATGTTCAGCAGCAAGTTTTCTTTGAGGAAAGCAAAATTAATCAAAAGGGCTAAATTTAGCGGGACAAAAGTCCCCAAGATCAATCACAGGAGGAACTGGTTCCTCCTTTGGCCCTTCATATTGCACAACTAATTCATCATTATAAGCATTCTTTTGGCAGAATCTTGTGAGCCTATACTCAAGAGAGTATCCTAACTCGTTATTTCAAAGAGCAAAATCATTATTAAGTTCAAAAATTCTATCAACTAGGACATTGGTAGGAACCTTTTTTCTAAGGTTTTCATTGAAAGCAACATAGTCCAAAGATTGAAAAAGCCTAATTTCCTCTTGATCGAAGAGGATCGCCTCTATGGGTGGACGACCGGCGTCCACCCTAGAGTGCGCAAAGATTTCTTTGGCCTCTCTTATTATAAATCTAAACTCATGAGCCAAAAAGATAGTAATGACGCGCTTAACAGAAGAATGCTCAATATTAGAAAATTCCAGAAAAATTCTTTGTATGAAAGGATGCATATGCATAAATTGTCTTTCAAGCTCAACTACAAGCATAGCGATAGCATCCGCAAGACTACTAGTCCTATGAAGAATAGAACCACCCATAGAAGGTAAAGCGCCGACACAAGTAAAAAATTCTTGAATAACACATTTTCCAATAATGTTACCACTACCAATTCGAAACTTTTTAGTATGCAAGATAGGGAGTTCTTCAGCCGGAGCATCAGAACTTTCCATGTTATCATTATTGTCCATATCGATGATAATCTCCCCAACAGCAGACATAGCGGCAAACAAGAGCGAAGAAAAAGAGGAGAAGATTGGGAAAGAGATGGCAAATAAAACGGCAACACTACAGGAATCCAGTACTTTGCCATCTGCCATGGCGGACGGCAAAGGCAGGGACGGCCGACGGCAAAGCACTTTGCCGTCCGCCGCGGACGGCAAACACCGACGGCAAAGATAGGGTCGGCAAACAGGTCCTTTGCTGTCTGCTTTCCACGGCGGACGGCAAAGAGCCCTTTGCCTACAGCGGCGGACGGCAAAGACGGGGGACGGCAAAATGTGGCACGTCCGCCATTGTCACTCCGTTAGGCGGCTAACGGCGGCCTTTGCCGTCCACCAGCGGACGGCAAACTAGTGCGCCTCTTTGCTGTCCGCTAGGTGACATCAGCAATACCTCAGCGCCCGTTTTTTTGCCGTCCGCCAGGCGGACGGCAAAGGCGAAGTCTTTGCCGTCCGCCACTGTCGGCAAATTGGCCAAATGGTCCACCCCAGGAAGCACAGGTGGGCGCCACGTGCCCCCTTTGCCGTCTGCCATCGAAGGCAAAGGGGTCTTTGCCGTCCGCGGCGGATGGCAAAGAGCCTGCACTGCCTCTTTTTTTTTCTGTTTTTCTTATATCCAACAATTATCACAACAAAAATTTCACAGCACATATATATCCATCACATAAATATCCATCACATAGTTCCATCACATCACATATATATCCATCAAAAATTTCACATCACATATATATCCGTCACATAGTTCCATCGATCCATACATATTACAATATGCAAAGTTTCTTCATAGCAAGCCAGCAGAATACAAGTGCATCAAAGGAAAAACAGGAAAAAGCAAGCAATCCATCATAGGAAGCTGGCTTCCGTGAAGTGAATGAAACCTGCAAAATGACAAATAAGAAAGTTAGAAAAAGAAGACTAAAAGAAGAATTAGACTAGAAGAAAAAGAATAGAAGAAGAAGACTAGAAGAAGAAGTATATGCCATATATTAGCTAACTTAGGTGAAATGTATCATATATGAGCTAACCTAGGTGAAATGGGTAGTTTATGAGCTATCCTAGGTGAAATGGATCATTTTGGAGCTAAGTTAGGTGAAATGGGTCGTTTATGAGCAAACCTAGGTGAAATGGGTCGTTTATGAGCAAACCTAGGTGAAATGGGTCGTTTATGAGCAAACCTAGGTGAAATGAGTCGTTTATGAGCAAACCTAGGTGAAATGGGTCGTTTATGAGCTAAGTTAGGTGAAATGAGTCGTTTATGAGCAAACCTAGGTGAAATGGGTCGTTTATGAGCTAACCTAGGTGAAATAGGTTGTTTATGAGCTAACCTAGGTGAAATGGGTCATTTATGAGCTAACCTAGGTCAAATGGGTCGTTTATGAGCTAACCTAGGTGAAATGCCATGTTTTTCAGCTAACTAAGGTAAAATGGATCTTTTTTAGCTAACTTAGGTGAAATGGGTCATTTTGGAGCTAACCTAGGTGAAATGGGTCATTTTGGAGCTAACCTAGGTGGAATGGGTCATTTTAAAGCTAATGTAGGTAAAATGGATCATTTAGGAGCTAATCTACGTAAAATGGGTCATTTTCGAGCTAACTTGGATAAATTGGATCACTTGTAAGCTAACTAAGGTAAAATGAGTCATTTTAGAGCTAACTTAGGTAGAATGGATGGTTTATGAGGTCAGTAAGCTTATTAAGTCATTTTGGAGGAAAAGAAGCTAACTCTAGGTCATTATGGTAAGCATATTGGAGGAAATAAAGCTAAGTCTAGGTCTTTATGCATTTGTTAAGCAAAACACTAGAGAAACTTACCGTGATCACGGAGGTGTAGGAGCGGGCTGGCTCGCGCCGGTAGCTGGAGAAGGAGCGGGCTGGCTCGCACCGGTAGCTGGAGAAGGATCATGCGATGCGTTTCTGGAGTTAAGCTGCACCAAAGATCATTTCCAATGTCTTGTTAGCATTATGACACTCAAATGTTAAGACAAGTAAGTAATGTCCATTCAAATTAAACTCACCGTGCTCCCAGGAGCAATCACTGGCATCGGCGGAGCGGTCTGACCGGACTTCTCGCACACAGACTGCACATTTGGTTTTCACAACAGAGTCATACTAGTTAGTAATGAGACTCAAATGTTAAGACTAGCAAGTAATCTGCAGAAGAAACTTACCACAAGGAGCTCATACATGGCCCTTGCCTGCATGTCATTCCGTGCCCTCTCCTCCTCCAACATCTTTGTCATCTTCTCCTCCAACTCCCGCTGCCTCTCCGCCGCCTCCGCCAAAAGTTTCTCCGTTCTATCTCTCTCACTCTGTATAGCAGCCTGCAACACCACTCACATGACCATTTGTAATCATTGATGGAAGCGCACACAATGTAATGGAGAAAGATAGCTGAGTACATATAACTAACCTTGATGGCGAGTTGGACTGGCCGTTCACGAGGCCTTATCTCAGGAGCGGAGCTCGACTGGCGCGCCTTGATCTCCGGGAGAGTGCTAGGACAACGGATAAGTCCATCTCCCATGGCTATGGAGCCATGGGACCTCCCGCCACCAGATATCATCAGCAGCTCTGTATCAATGGGACCCTGGCTCGGGTTAAAGTCCTCCCCTTTCCTCGCCTTCCCCTGATCTCTATATTGCATGAGCTTGTCGTGGGCGGAGATGTTGGTGAAGTTCTTTGGATCATCGAGGTCAGACGCAGAGAATGCCTTGACTTTCTTGTAAGGGCCAGTGTGGGCCATGGCATACAGGTCGTACACCTCTGGCACCTTATCCGCCTTATTGTAGCGTGCCTGAAAGAGAGAAACAAAGTAAATTAGTAATTAAAGGGCTAAAGCTAGCATGATGAATGAATTGCATGAATCATGAAGCAAACCACATACCCAGTTCCGCCCGTACTGAAATAAGTTGGAGCTGCCTTGGTAGTGTGGCACACCTTCCATTTGGGCACGTTTGTCCTTGGCCTCATTGTGGGTGGCCAGCCATTCTTTTGAGCACCACCCATCGACCAACACCTCCCAACAATCCATCCAATCCGCACACCATCTCTGAAGGGCCTAAGTTAGCAAATAGAAACTTCAGCGCTACGGCTATGAATTACTAAATAAAGGAATTAAGTACAAGGCCTTAAGAATTACCTTCGTGTACTGCTCCTTACTCAAGAAAATATCGCGGCAATCCTGCTTGGACTTCTTGATACCACGGTCGGCGTAGTAGTCTCGAACAGACTACACCCGAGCCTCATGCCGTAAGTTCTGAAGTAGGCGCTTGCACTCCTTCTGGATAACATCTGCCGCCGCCTCCTCGTATCCCTCCTCACACCTGTAGAATGTCTACAATCAAATGAGACAATGTTGATTAGTACAATTAATAACTAGATAGTTGAAGATTTTTAATTGTGTAAAGGAGAAATTACCCAGAACTTTCTGATCACCATGTCTGCCCTCGTCTTGCACAAGACACCGTCGATAATCTCACCCGGCGGGGCCGGGGCAGCCAAGTAGTGCTCCCAACTCAATCCAACCTCTGGAAACCGACCCTCACCAGGCAACATGACAAACCCCAGAAAGTTTTGCCGAATCAGAACTCCAAGGACGGAGTTGGGCCGGCGGACACTTTCATGGTGGTCCCAACCCCTGCAGCATGACAAGGCCAACACATCAGTTATTTGAAGAAACGTGAATGCAGAAGGTACAAAAAGATTAAATGCACTTACCTCTCCCCATCAGGGAAAATCAACCACCTCAGCTCGCGGGTCGCCGGCACGGACGGGAGCCGTGTAGCACCACGCTGGTAGACGTTGCCCCCCTCCTCCCCCTCCTCCTGAAGACGAGTCAGCTCCCCGACATCATCAGCATGGCCACTCGGCTCCTCAGGCTGACCCGACCAAGTACCCCATCCAGACGTGTGCTCCTCCGGGGTCTCGTGGGCCCAAGTCTCATGGGCCGAAGGCCCGTCGACCCGAGGCTCGTGGGCCGAAGACCCATGGACCGGAGGCTCGTGGACCGGAGTCCGTGCAGCCTCCTCCTCAGACGAGTCCACCCTAGCAGTCACGTGCTCGGGTGAAACAGCTGGGGGCGGTGGCGAGGAAGGCGCCGTAAGAGTCACCCTACCTCCTCTCCCGCGACCACGTGCTCCACCTCCTCTCTTCTTCTTACCTCGTCCCCTGCTGGGCACCGTGGTCGACGAAGAAGGGCCCGGCGGTGTCGCCATACTGTCCAGCAATGCTCGGCGGAGAGGTGCGTGTGGAATGGAATACCTCGCAGCACGCGCCGACGAAGAAGGGGCCTCGGCGCGCTCCCGACCAGCGCCCACCATCTTTCAAAACCTGCCATGACAAAGAATAAACGAAATTAGTACAACATAAAAAAAAGTACCGACATGAATAATAATATGTATATCACTTAAGTGTATCATCATCAAGTACAACATAAAAAAATTGAATACCTGACACTACTAATAATCTCGATCAGTATCATCAATAAATGCATAATCATCATCATCACTATAATCAATGATGGGCTCATAGGGTTCATTGGCATCAACATGTGCAAGGCCACCTTGACGTAATCGGTCAAGCATTGACAGGTCATCCGCAGCAGTAACCTCTTCTTGTTCCGGCTCTTCTTGTTCCTCCTCTGGGGTGATGTCGGATTCATTGTCGCTGTCTACTTCAATGTTTTGGGGTGAAGTATAGCGGTTCTTGAAACGCTTTTTGGAAAAACGTGTCTCTTGGAAGAATTCTCCTTCATATGTGTCTGGGTTAATGTGAGGTTCATAATCCTCTTCCTTTGGGGGAGAAAGTCTAGCACGTGGCGGCACTTCATAAACGACATCCCAACCTTTCAGATTTGGATTAGTTTGGCAGGCCCACGGTAGATAGAATACTTGGGTCGCCTGTTGAGCCATAATATAGACATCAGGAACATCTAAATGAGTGCTTTGGTTGATTTCAACTAGCCCTATATGTTCATGAGTCCTTCTAGTCTCCTTCGGCTGAAACCAATAACATTTGAAGACTACGACATTCGGTGGGTTTTCACCATAGAATGGAAGTTCATAAATTGCTTCAACTCTCCCATAATACTCGGTACCTCCTTCGCCGATAGCAGATACACAACAATTTGTAGACTTTGGGTCGGCCATAGATAGCTCTTTGCCATAGGTACGAAAGCGATACCCGTTGATGTCGTACTTGTCAAATGAACGGACCTTATAGTAAAAACCATTAGCGATTTGTCTCAATTCGGCGTCCATAGACTTTGAATTAGCCTACAAGTTTAATATGAAAGGGGATTGTTGCATTATGCACAAATTAGCGAATGTAATGAAATTGTCTAATAGAAATTACCGTTTGTTTGAACCAAGAGATGAAACCGGGATAGCCACCTCCTTGCTTTGCGAGAAGCTCATACTCTTCGACGGAATCCTTTTGGATCTCCGCTCCATACGAGAATATGGCGACATATCGACTGTATGACATATCCAGGAATAAGAGTAGTTCAAAGGAAATAGAAGTTGCGAAACAATGTACCGAGAACTTACTCGATGTACGGCCGCACTTCTATCAGGTTGTTGAAGATATACAACTAAATGGTCCGCCATTCTTCGTTATCCGAAGATACTGGATGTGAAACACTAGCTAGTGCAAGATTCCCTTTGAATAGGCTGAGGTTGGATCCACCCTTTTTAGGCTCGTCAGCATTGTACCGAGGCTTCGGATTATGCAAATGACGATTTTTGGCTTCATAGTGCGCTGTTACGAAGTTTGCCGCCTCCTCTGTGATGAATGCCTCAGCCATCGATGCTTCAATTCTACGTATATTTTTACATTTTTCTCGAAGCGTCTTCTGCATCCTCTCAGTTGGGTAGCACCAACGATTTTGCACGGGCCCCCCCAATCTTGCCTCGGTCGGGAGATGCAAAATCAAATGCTGCATTGGATTAAAGAAGCCCGGTGGAAAGATCTTCTCTAACTTGCAGATCAACTCCAGCGCCAACTCTTCCATTTCTTCTAGCACGCCAGGCGATAGTTCTTTCGCACAAAGAACACAGAAGAAATAGCTGAGTTCTGCCAGTACTAGCCATTCATCCTCAGGGATGAAGTCACGCAACATCACCGGCATTACCCGCTCAATCCATATGTGCCAATCATGACTCTTGAGACCAAATATCTTCAGTTTATCAAGATTCGCTCCCCTCTTTAGATTCGCTGCATACCCATCGGGGAACATCAACTGCTGTTGCACCCACAAGAGAATTTCCCTCATAGCTGGCCTTCCAAGATTGAACCATGCCTTTGGCTTCGTCCAGTTCTGCTTTCCTTTCGGTTCTTTCATGTTTTGTAACGGCCTATCACATAGCGCCTCCATATCGACTCTAGCCTTAGTATTATCCTTTGACTTCCCATCTATGCCGAACAATGTACCAAAAAGTGCCTCGGCGATATTCTTCTCAGTGTGCATCACGTCGATGTTGTGTGGGCAAAGGAGGTCTTTGAAGTACGGCAGATCCCATAAGCATGTTTTGTGAGTCCACGCGTGCTTAGTATTATACCCCTTGAAGTACCCTGGACGTTGTGGATCTGGCTCGAGAGCGTTTAACTGATCTAGGGTCTGTTGGCCTGTCAATGCAGGTGGTGCAAAGTTTTTGACAACTCTACCCCTGATGAAGTTCTTCTTGTCTTTCCTGAACTTATGGCGAGGATCCAGGAACTGTCTATGCATGTTGAAGCAAGAAAACTTGCGACCGGCCTGAAGCCAACGAAACTCAAGAGCTCCCTTGCATGTGGGGCACGGGAACCTTCCATGCACACACGAGCCAACGAATAGCGCATACGCCGGCAAGTCATGCGTCGAGTACATGTACCAGACACGCATTATGAAGTTCCGTTTGCTAAAGGCGTCGTATGTCTTGAACCCATTATCCCAGGCTTCTTGCAATTCGTCCTTAAGCGGCTGCATGTACACATTCATATTTTTGCCCGGATAGTTGGGTCCTGGAATTATCAACGTCAGGAAAATGTTCTTTCTTTGCATAACTGTCCGGGGGGGAGATTGAGTGGAAAGACAAATACGGGCCAACAACTGTATTGGGCTGCCGTCATACCAAATACACTGAACCCATCCGTGTTGATGCCGACTCGAGGATGCCTCGGATCTGCCGCTTTGTCAGCATGTAATTCATCAAACTTTTTCCACGCAACACCATCCGATGTGTGTACCATCATCAGATTCCCATCTGCATCTAGTTCGGTTCGTTTGCCTGTTTTGTGCCATGTCATTTGTCTGGCCGTCTCTTTGACCATGAAAATACGTTGAAGTCTTGGTATGATTGGCATATACCGAAGAACACTAACGGGGATTTTGGTCTGTGTCTTCTCACCCATACCGTTGTCTACCACAATATACCTGGAAGACTTGCAAATGGGACAATAGTTCAAGTCCGCATAGTCAAGCCTAAATAAGGCACATCCTTTCTCACAGGCATGTATCTTCTCATAGGGCATCTTCAGTGCACGGAGGATTTTGTCCGACTGGTACAGGTTTGCAGGCATTACATGGCCTTTGGGTAGAAAGCGTCCAAATACTGTCATAATTGCGTCATAGCATCCTCTGCCCAAGTTGAACTGAGCCTTCAGAGCCATTACTTGTGAGATGGCATCCAACTGACAAAGCTCAGTGTGCTCGTGGAGCGGACGTTTTGAAGACTCCAACATTTCATTGAAAGCCTTTGCAGATTCCTCCATCTCCTCGTCCGAATCCCGAGCATCATCATAGCCTTGCACCATGTTTTCCATCCCGGTACCATGCTCGTCGGTGCGACGATGATCCACCTCAGCTCGGTCACGTTGGGCAGACTCACCATGAAATGTCCACACCGTATAATTGGGCGTAAAACCACTCTTCTGCAGGTGTTTGCCCATTTCAGCCTCTGTCTTCTTTTCCCAATTGCCGCACTGGAAACAGGGGCACCAGGTTTTCTTTTGGCCATTTGCAAATGCGGCTTGCACAAACCCCTTGGTTTTTGTGAACCATTCAACGCTCCATTTGTTCTGACCAGTGTGACCGGTATACATCCACGCACGGTCACTCATCTTGACTTTCAGAGCTACTGGACACACAACAATTATATATGTAATTCACCATGTACATATTCATCAGTTTATCTATTTTGTCAATTTTATTACGTCCATGCAACCTACACTCTAATAGGTAATGATAGGTCCTAATCCCACCCATGTATGTGTAGATTGGGTTCATTTTCCCATGCTATGCTCCGGATCCGGCGCAAAATTTCGGCAGCACCTCTCCGCTGTTCTCCTAATACACGTCTCTACAATAAACAGAGAGGATGTGTACCCGGAGAACAACAGGGGAGGCACTGACAAAATTTATGCGTCGGATCCGAAGCAAAGCATATGGGAAAACGAACCCAATCTACACATACTCGGGCTATCCATGGATAGAGTTGGACAATTCGAAAGAATCAAGGTTATAAATATGCAAATGCATGCATATTTATAACTATGACGCTTTCGAACGGGAGACACATATTGGTTACGCATACTGATGATTCAAGACACATATATAGCTAGCTATCAAGTTTCATCGGAATAGATCAAATAATTAATGGGGGAGGAGGACTTGTCATTTGTGCTCACCCACGAACGAAGGGGCAGAGCTCGTCAAACGCACGGCGAGGTCGTCGAACACCAAACCTCGCAGCGATAAAACAACTGCACATTTAAAACTACACGATCAACACAATTATATATGATGTTTTTCATAACAAAATCAAAAAATATATGACCTAACTAATAATTCACAAATATATGACCCCGTCGGCCTCTGGAAGCCAAAAAACACCTTTTCGGGAGGTGTCGGTGGTCGGGGTGTCCTGTCGGTATCGGGGTGCCGTGTCGGGGTCGGGGTGCTGCTCCAGGGTCGGGGGGTCGGGGTCAGGGGGTCAGGTTGTCGGGGTGTGGTGTCAGGGTCGGGGTGTCGGGGTCGGGGTGTCGTGTCGGGGTATCGGGGTGTCGTGTCGGGGTCGGGGCGTGGTGTCAGGGTGTCGGGGGCCGGGGGTCAGGGTCGGGGTGTCGGGCCGGGGTGTCTGGGTGGCGTGTCGGGGTCGGGGTGTCGGGGGTCGGGGTCGGGGTGTCTGGGGTCGGGGTCGGGGTGTCGGGGGTCGGGGGTCGCGGGTCGGGGTGTCGGGCCGGGGTGTCGGGGTGGCGTGTCGGGGTCGGGGTCGGGGTGTCGGGGGTCGAGGTCGGGGGTCGGGGTCGGGGTCGGGGTGTCGGGCCGGGGTGTCGGGGTGTCGGGGGTCGGGGTCGGGGTGTCGGGGGTCGGGGTGGGTATGTCGGGGGTCGGGGGTCGGGGTCGGGGTGTCGGGGTGGCGCGTCGGGGTCTTCTTCTTCTTCTTCTTCTTATTCTTTCTTCTTCTTTCTTCTTCTTCTTTTCTTTTTGCTTCTCCCTCGTCCTCTTCCTCCTCCTCCTTCTCTTCTTTCTTCTTCTTCTTCTTCTTCTTCTTCTTCTTCTTTCTTCTTCTCCTTTTTCCTCTTCTATATTGTTATATTTTTCAACTTTCTTCTTATTCTTCTTCCTTTTTTCCCTTTTCCTCTTCTTCTACTTCTTCTTTTTTTCAACTTTCTTCTTCTAATAATAATCTAAACCTATATCTAGCACTAACCTAAACCAACCACTAACCTAAACCTATCAATAACCTAATTAAACCTAAACAGCAAAGAAAAACAGTAGAAAAAAACAAAAAAATGCTCACCTTGGCTCCTCTCGATGGAGGATGGAGGGGGCGGCGCGGGCGCAGGGGCGGCGGCGAGCCTGGCTCCGGGGCGGGGGGCGCGAGGCGGACGCACTGGCGGGGGGGGGGGGGGGGCGCGAGGCAGACGCAGGCCTAGGGGCGAGCCTGCCTCCGAGGGCGGCGCCGGCGCAGGGGCGGCGGCGAGCCTAGCTCCGGGACGGGGGGGCGAGGCGGACGCAGGGGGCCCGTGGCGAACCTGGCTCCGGCGCGGGCGACGGAAGGCCGGGGCGGTGGGGCCAGGGGGCGGTGGCGGGTGGCGGCGGCAGCGGAGAGTGCTTGGGACGGTGGGCCGACGAGGCGAGGGGAGGTGGGGAAAGGGGGCGGCGGTGGGTGGCGGGGGCGGCGGCGGGTGGCGGTGGTCGTCGGGGAGGAGAGGGGGACAGATCGAACAGAGAGAGATGGGCGGGGTGGGGCGCCGTTAGTAACCTAAACATTTGTCGTCCGCCCCACTTTGCCGTCCACCCCGCTTGCTCTTTGCCGTCCGCTAGCGGACGGCAAATAGGGGGGGGCATTAAGTTTTTTTAAACCAGCTCGTCAGTGGGGCCCCCTCCCTCTTTGCCGTCCGCTAGCCGACGACAAAGCTTCTTTGTTGTCCGCTAGCGGACGGCAAAGAACTGGCTGATGGCAAAGAAGTACTTTGCCATCAGCCAGTTCTTTGCCGTCCGCTTTTGGGTAGCTGATGGCAAAGAGCTTCTTTGCCGTCCGCTAGCGGACGGCAAAGAGCTGGCAGATGGCAAAGTAGCTGTTTCCAGTAGTGCAAGGGTGAAGTGGGGGAGAGGAAAACGAGAGGCAAATGGCAATAATGTGAATGCGAGGGAGATGAGTTTGTGATGGGTACTTGGTATGTCTTGACTTGAGTGAAGACCTCCCCGGCAATGGCGCCAGAAATCCTTCTTGCTACGTCTTGAGCTTGCGTTGGTTTTCCTTGAAGAGGAAAGGATGATGCAGCAATAGTACCGTAAGTATTTCCCTCGGTTTTTGAGAACCAAGGTATCAATCCAGTAGGAGGCTCCTCAAAAGTCCCACGCACCTACACAAACAAACAAAGAACTCGCAACCAATGCAATAAAGGGGTTGTCAATCCCTTCACGGCCACTTGCGAAAGTGAGATCTGATAGAGATAGTATGATAAGATAAATATATTTTTGGTATTTTATGATATAGATTGGAAAAGTAAAGATGCAAATAAAAGTAGATTGAAAGCTTATATGATAAAAGATAGACCCGAGGGGCATAGGTTTCACTAGTGGCTTCTCTCAAGATAGCATAAGTATTACAGTGGGTGAACAAATTACTGTCGAGCAATTGATAGAAAAGCGAATAATTATGAGATTATCTAGGCATGATCATGTATATAGGCATCACGTTCGTGACAAGTAGACCGACTCCTGCCTGCATCTACTACTATTACTCCACACATCGACCGCTATCCAGCATGCATCTAGAGTATTAAGTTCATAAGAACAGAGTAACGCATTAAGAAAGATGACATGATGTAGAGGGATAAACTCATGCAATATGATATAAACCCCATCTTTTTATCCTCGATGGCAACAATACAATACGTGCCTTGTCGCCCCTGCTGTCACTAGGAAAGGACACCGCAAGATTGAACCCAAAGCTAAGCACTTCTCCCATTGCAAGAAAGATCAATCTAGTAGGCCAAACCAACCTGATAATTCGAAGAGACTTGCAAAGATAACTCAATCATACATAAAAGAATTCAGGGGAGATTCAAATATTTCTCATAGATAAACTTGATCATAAACCCACAATTCATCGGATCTCGACAAACACATCGCAAAAAGAGTTACATCGAATAGATCTCCACAAGAGAGGGGGAGAACATGGTATTGAGATCCAAAAAGAGAGAAGAAGCCATCTAGCTAATAACTATGGACCCGGAGGTCTGTGGTAAACTACTCACAACTCATCGGAAGGGCTATGATGTTGATGTAGAAGCCCTCCATGGTCGATTCCCCCTCCAGCGGAGCACCGGCGAAGGCTCCAAGATGGGATCTCGCGGATACAGAAGGTTACGGCGGTGGAAATTGTTTTTCGTTGGCTCTCTGGATGTTTTCGGGGTACATGGGTATATATAGGAGTAAGAAGTACGCTAGTGGCCGCCCGAGGGGCCCACGAGATAGGGGGCGAGCACTGTAGGAGTGGGCGCGCCCTCCACCCTCGTGGCCGCCTCGGCTGCTTCTTGACTTGCACTCCAAGTCCTCTGGATCACGTTCGTTCCAAAAATCATGCTCCCGAAGGTTTCATTCCGTTTGGACTCCATTTGATATTCCTTTTTTTCAAAATACTAAAATAGGCAAAAAAACAGCAATACGGGCTGGGCCTACGGTTAGTAGGTTAGTCCCAAAAATGATATAAATGTGTAAAATAAAGCCCATAAACATCCAAAAGGGGTAATATAATAGCATGGAACAATCAAAAATTATAGATACGTTGGATACATATCACTTAGCTGCTTTTCTTGCCCTGTAGGCCATGTGATTGGACACTTCAATTCCATGTTTTTTCTTCAAATTGTCCATTATTGTCTGAACTAGTGTGTTTATGTCAGACCTTAACTATTGCTCACACTCATGTGCCAACCATCTTGCAGTCACTTTGGTGCTCTCTCCAACAGCAGGACAGTTGTGGTACAAGTTCATTTTCTTCATGCAAAATGTCTTCTCATGTGCAATTTTGGAAGCAGCAATGAAAAAAGGACAGTCATCTATACTGCAAACTACAATAACTCTATCTGAGCAATTCCTATGAAATGAGTAGTTCCTGTTTTGTGAGATGTGAAATGTAAGGAGTGCCCTCCTAAACTGCTGGACATCTAGGAAACAAAGTTGATTGACAAATTGTTCTTGCGGGTTTTCCCTCTCCTCATCATACCAAACCCTAACTTTATTCTTTTTGGCCCTGCTCTTCCTACCATTTGGTAGCTTAAATGGTGGAAGCTGAGCCCAATCATTCTCTTCCCGACTTAAGTCACCTGGGTTGCTCTCCTCGTCAGATGAAGGTGCCCAGTCTTGGTCTAAGATTTGATCCAAACTTGCATGGGATCTTGTTGTTGGCCCCTTCCCCCTCCTCTTACTTCCTCTTGTGCTGCTGCTACCTCCTGCACTGCTACCTGCTACACTGCTTCCTCCTACAGTGCTTCCTCCTCTCAAGCACTCATCTAGTGTCTCCTCCTGTCCTGCCTCTTTATCTCTTCCTTCATTCTCCTCCTCCTCATCTGGTCCATATAGCTCATCTACATCAGTGTCTCCTTCAAAGTGATATAGTGGATCATCTCTATGCCTCTTCATTGCCTCCAACCTAGCCAATATGTCCTCATCTTCTAGATCTTCATCCTCACTTTCACTATCAGTGAACTCCTCAACAAGCAGTTGTGGGAGTTTTCTTTTTGCTGCCTTGTACTTCTCTCTTTGTATCTTATTACTCCTGTACCTCTGAATTTCTTCATTTCTATTCTGCTCCATCATCTGCTCAATGTGCTCTTGCTCTTGGTCTGTCTCCATGAAATATTCATGCCTCTCATTACCATTGTCCAAAGCAAACTCAGGTTCACTTGGGCCCTTTTGCTTCAACAAACAAGAGCTCTCCTATGTGTGCATTACTTGGACTGGCTGTGGTTGGGGTTTCACTGGAGTGGGGAAAAGAACTCCTGAAGTGTCTACCTCATAGACAACTGGTACACCTATTTCAGACAAAGGAACCTGCTCTTCATAAACATGACCAATGTTCAAATCAACTGGTCTAGCTGCATCACTTCTCATAACTATAATGTCGACAACATTGTTTCCTTTACTAGCTATGTGATCCAACATTTCTTCCACCTTGTCATCATCAGTTAATTCTTCCATTCATGACACCCCAACTCCTGGATCTCTAACATAATACATAAAATCCCTTGAACTATAGCCTTCTACCTCTATTAGGGCAATGAGATTCCAGAAGGTTATGTCTGATAAACAGATTGTTCTTTCTAAGTTATCTCTGTCTAGGAAATGGAACCTCACTTCCTGGTCTTCATCATCCAAGCTACAAATTCAGATAAAATGCATTTAATTTTGCTGTTAAGTAATTCATTTAACAATGTTAAAATTATTGTTAAGAGGTCTCATTGGTGGCAACAGAAATTCAGTTAACAGTTCCAGTTAACAGTGTTCAAAAAATTTAGTTAACAGTATACAGTGTTCAATAAATTCAGTTAACAGTTAACAGTGTTCACAAAATTCAGTTAACAGAGTTAAAATTGTTGGCAACAGAAATTCAGTTAACATTGTTAAAATCCACTTAACAGTGTTCAAAAAATTCAGTTAACAGTATATAGTGTTCAATAAATTCAGTTAACAGTGTTCACAAAATTCGGTTAACAGAGTTAAAATTGGTGGCAAAAGAAATTTCTGATTCAATTTACAATACTAAAGTTGGTGAAAGAGAGTATTTGATCAAATAACAAACACAGAGGATTTGTGTAAAAGTACTCATGTTAAAATTGATTTCTGTAAGACCAACAATCAGTTGACAGAGAGGATATCATATAACACTAACCCTATTGCTAGAACCCTAACCCTAGAACCTTAACCGTACTACACGTACCCAAGAACACTAACCATAGAACCCTAACCCTAGAATACCAATTAGGGAAATGACAAAGAAGGAGGAGGATGACTTACTCCACACCGCCAAAGGAAAATGGTGGGTGCCCGTCGGATTGGCCTTCACCGCCTGGGCGAACGAAGTAGCCGCCGCGTATTCCAACGACTTCGGCGGCGACGACGGTTGGGGAAGAGGCAGCGCGCTCGAGGGATTGGAGATCCCGTAGAACTCCGGTGGATCTCCAGCACCGCCGCCCAGAGCATCCCCACCGGCAACAACTCCCCCGCCGCCGTCCATGCCGCCAGGTTTTGTCATCGCCATGGATTGGAGCTGAAGGGAGATGAGGGAGCAGATTTGGTCTGGTCGGGCGCAGTCGGTCGGTCTGTCCGGCGCGACCAGATCTACGCGCAAACGGCGCCGTCCGCGCATCCGTTAGGCCACATCACAGATTTTGGGCCCCACCTGTCGGAAACGCCCTCAACCGCGCCAAATGACATGTTCAGTGCAATCTGCAAAACATTTACTGAATCTGCGGTGGCTTTTGCAAATAATTAGTGACCAGGTTGTTTTCCGCAAGAGAAGCCCCAAGTGTGGTGGTTTCTTGCAATTCACTCTGGTTCCCCTTGCAGTGTTGTGACTGCTGCATTGCTGCTCCGCAGCGTCGACCGGCGTTGCGTCGCACACACGACACCGGGAGCCGCCGACGAGCGCTACATCCTAGCACCAGTGCCGTTTGCAACTTCACGAGCGTCGCGACCTCTCCATTTGCAGCAGCGCCACGTCCTCGAGTGGCGGTACGGTGAGCACCTACAGGAACGACGGCTGACCTCGCAGCTTGCGGCAGCGAGATGGGCGGCGTTATGCAGCGCTTCATGGGTTGCAATGGGGCAACAACACGCGCAGGCCATCGGGCAACTACCGCGCGGCGGTCCTCCTGATTCCTCAACCCCGACGGTGGTCATCTCGATTCCCCTCCTGGATCCTTATAGCAGCTCAGAACGAGAGAAAAAGTGAAAGGAGAAAAGGAGAAACAAGCGGAGGGGAAGAGATAACATGGGAGAAGAGGGGTTGGTGGCCCCCACGGGCCACATGGCGTGCGGAGGCGACGGTTTAGGAGAGGGAGAAATCAGTTGGTTGTTTTAGATGATTTTCCAATATTTGAACATTTTTTGACGCAAAATGCGTCATATGGAATTCGGGTGGCAAGCGCACGTCTGATGTCCATTTTAAACCCTGAACTCGTAGAGGTTCGGCAAAACAAAACCTAAAGTCGAAATCCCCGTCGATTGACCCTGAACTATGCAATCCCAGTCTAAATTGAACCTTGGGGCCATTTCCCAAACAGGGATTGTCCACATGGCAAAAGATGGCCGCGATTGGTGGGATTTCGCAAAGCGCACACACCTGCTCCCTGCTGGGCTGGCCCAATTTAGTTTTTTTTCGTAAAAAAAACAGAATGCGCAAAGGGCGCAACACCCTGAAGGCCCGGCCCGCTTTAGTTTTATTTTGCGGGAAAAAGCACGCTCTATTTTTTCATTAACAAAAAAGAAGGGCAACGTACAGCTCGAACTCGAGACCCCCCCCCCCTTTTTTTGAGCATTAGTATAGACACAAGCACTCATATACACGCGCATACACTCATCCCTATGAACGCACACACGCACACCCTATCCCTAGGAGCACCTCCGAGAGACTGAGCCGGCATATCATCTTGAGATTTACGAAGCCACCGTAGAAGCCTCGTCGTCGACGGGAACGTCTCCTCCACTGAAAGCGCATCGCCGGAAATCCTGAAATAAATCCAGGAATAATGCGAGCACCAAGATTTGAACCCTGGTGGGTTGGAGATAACACTGTCCACCTAACCAACTCAACCAAAGGTTGGTGTCTATCGAGGCAACTAACCACCAGAGACAAGTCATACATTCTGTGCACTTGCTCCCTTTTTATTCTTTTCTTCTTTCTTTCCGTCTTTTTTCTTAAATTCGTGCTTCTTTTTCGAAATCGACGAACTTAATTCCGTGTGTATTTATACAATAATGTCTAGTGTGTATTTTTTTTAAAAGACGTACACAGTTTATTACAAACCTATATAAAAAGTGTGTACTTTAAAAAATATTGCATGATACAAAAAGGTGCAATATATATTTAAAACTTCATTGTATAATTTTTAAAAACTCACCATATAATTATGCAGTAATGGTAAGTGTGCATTTTGAAAAAAAATCGCATAATATAAATATGCTGTAATATTTTAAAAATGTTCACTAGATATAATTTTTTTCATATATTATGAAATAATATTAAGTTTTTATTTACATAAAATCTTACATAATAAAAAAATTCAGTGTAAATTAAAAATATGTCGACAATAGTCAAAAGATGTACACTGTTTATTACAAACCTATATAAAAAAGAAATATGCAAAAAATTAAAACCCGAAGAATACCCAAGATCTGAAAAAAGATAAAAGAAGTCCGAAAATAAAAAGACATACAAAAAAACAAAATAGTCAGCAAAAGTCCGGACGTGTCTATAGAGTGTAAAATAGCGTAAGCCAGTAATAGAGTCGAACCCATCGTGGCATAGTGGTTAGCTCACGTTCTGCGAATTCGTCGGAATTCCAGCTTCGAATTCTTGCGGGCGGCGAATTTTTTTATTTGTGGGTAGAAAAATTGAACGTGTCCAACAGTATTATAAAATGCTGTAAGCCTGTAGGAAATACTCCCTCTGTCCCAAAATTTAAGAACGATTTTAACACTATACTAATGTCAAAAACGTTCTTATATTATGGAACGGAGGGAGTAACAAGCTAGCCATTTGCGTAGTGGTACTCGCGCGCGCCCCCTATTGTCGCGACTCAGGTTCGATTCCCGGGCGAGCCGTTGTTTATTTTGTTTGACATTTTTATTTGCAAATAAGGGCTTTTACTTGATTACATATAAAGCAAGAGGTTTTTTTTTGAAAAAACGCAGATGAACCCCGGTTGACCGATGCATTTAGACCGGGATTGCATAGTTTATTGTGCAATCGACCGGGATTTCGACTTCGGGGTTCGTTTCGCCGAACCTCTACGAGTTCAAGGTTTAAAATGGATTTTTTCTTTTTTTTCCCTAACAAAGCCCGTGCGATGCTTTTTTTTTTTGAGGGAAGGCCATCATGGCTAGCTTTATTGATTTAACATAGACATTACATCGTCCACAAGCGAAGAGATCAGACAACCCGGGGGCTCGTCTGTCCAGTTTAAAGAGGTCTTATTACAATAAGAAAAGTTAGCTAGCACATGCGCCGCTTGATTGGAAGAACGAAAACAATGCTTGAAGACAACCTTCCCTATTAAAGAAGAAACATCCACACATTCCGCGAAAATTGCTGTTGCAGCATCCCACCATCTAGATTGGCCATCACAAAAGTTTATGATGTTTAAGAAATCTAATTCCGCCTCCACACGAGGAAACCCTAGGGAGTTTGCAAACACTAGACCATCACGCATCGCCATTGCTTCAGCCATCATTGCATCTGCAACATGAGGTATATATTTGCATTGTGCTGCTAAAAAATTCCCTTTATCATCTCTAATTACAGCTGCCGAAGCTCCTGCACTTTCATCTGCAAAATAGGCCGCATCAACATTTACCTTTATGAACATGAGGTCTGGTTTCGTCCACTTCATGTCTCTATTATCATTTTGTTTGTGATTAGCTTCATGATAATTACTAGCAATTGCCAGGACGGACATATGCCACCGCGTGGGATGTGGTGGTCTACCATCATGAGTGAGTTCACGTCTTATCCACCATAAGTACCAGCTGCCCACCATAAGAGCTTGTTTGACAGTAATATTCGGTTTCAGTGACAAGGGTAAATCTGGTGCAAGGAGTAGATGTTCCAATATAACTGACCCTGAGCGATCAATCAACTTTGGTTCCTCAATCATTCCCGCAATGCCTATGCGTTCCCAGAGGTGCTTGGCATTGCAACATTCAAACAGTAGGTGGCGGACATCTTCCGCATCTTGATGACATATAGGACATGCCCCATTAGTTCCAATATGACGGTTCGTGAGTATGGACTTTAGCGGAATAATACCGTGCGATGCTGATGCAGGGCTGGTCACCTACACACAGCCTCCCTAATCCTGGGCCACTTTCAGGTAGCCCAGGTGGCGGGTGGAGTTGGCCCATCCAACTAAGGGAAACAGGCTGAGATCCCTCAGTCCTCTTCACCGAATTAGTCCCGTCCCGTGCTTCTGCTCCCTTGCAGAACCTTGCGGCGACGATTCTCCAAAGCGGGTTCGGCGTCGGCGCCGCAGACCTCGCCGTGGTGGTGGCCCATCGCACCTGCTCCCAACCGGCGTCCCCCCGATGTGGCGGCTGCCCGGGCTGCTCTCCCAGGCCGCCGCGGCCGGGAGGGCGGCGGCGAGGACCAGCAGCAGCCACGTCAGGGGTTCCAAGGGGTTCTCCAGCGGAGGGGACGGGTCCCCGCTGCCCCGAGGGTGGCTGCGGAGGCTGTGGATCGAGGAGCTGAAAAGGGAGAAGGAAGCTGCGAGGAGACTGGGGGGAGGCGTCTGCAAGGCCGAAGGTGCTGGCGAGGATCCGCTCGGCTATTTGGCCAACGCCGCGCGCGCGTTCGTGAATTCCGGGTCCGCCGCGGCGGGGCTTGACAGGGTGAGGGCTGGTGGGGCGGCCGGCGGCGAGGTGGCCCCGTCTAAAGGCGGCCAGTATGACCCCAAGGACCTCCCATACCTAGAGGCAAGCGGATTCTGTATTCTCTAATTGCAGCTTGTTATGTGTAGTGCCATTCGGTATGACCCCATTCTATTTTAGCCCCTATGCAACCAATCCATCACAGAATGCGCATGATAAAGTTTTTTCAGACAATGGAAGAGGAAACCCTCCTATCAAGGGCATTGATGAAGTTCTTTAGAGAATGGAAGAGAAAACTCTCCTGCCAAGCGCATGATTAAGTAGTTAGTAGACTCTATTTTTTGAAACTGAACTCTGATCACAATTGATAGTGAAGTCGTGTTGGAATTTGTAGGCTAGCTGGACAGGACTGAGTAGTGGTATGTGAATGAATATTTTTGTGAGTAATATAGCAGGATACTGGCCAATCGATTAAAAGTTTGTCCCCTATTGCTTACATTTGTATTTGATGGTTTATGTTTTATCCGACCTTAGCTGTTTCAGTGTGCTGAAATTTGGCTATTGGAATAACCGAGGTGGCCTTTATATGTGTTTTATAGGCCAAACTGGAGCCTCTCCTCTCAAGAGCCAACCTCCTTATAGCCAGAGATGTGGAATGGGCAAATATCATGTTTGCTTTCGAGCAGGTGATTTATATGTACATGCTTCTCCAGCTCTTTCCATAATGGAATTGCAGCTTATGTGAACTAGTGATAATTTGGCTGAAGCTAGATGTTTTTTTTTTTGCTTACTACTATTGTTTTGAAATGCAGGAGAGTAGATATATCATAATGGATCCACTCTTTTCCCAGTCTGTAAGTGTGTCTCCTTCCAGCTAGCTGGTTTGGTTGTTGTATTATTTCTATCATCTATGCTTCACCTCCGGATCTTACACGTTGACTTGTTTCTTTTTCAATGCCAGCCTGTAGGATATATTCGAGAGAAAAGCAATGTCATCTTTAGGCAGGTACATCTATGTGGTTACTTGATCATAAATAATTTTGTACCTTATGCTAACACTTTAGGGTAATTTATTGAAATTTGTTCGGTAGACCAAAGTTTCCATTACCCTTTCTATGCTGAAGAACACCTATTGGTAGCATGCCACTCATTGTTGTGATCTTTTGGTTGGACAGATGACGGAAGTCTTCCACTATATCATTTTTTTTATTGGATGCTTTTTTTGTGATTGCTTCTCTTATTTTCGTTTTTGGAATGATTGATGTTACATATTTTCAGTTGGAGTTGACACTGATAGTTTATGTACGGTACGCGGTGTAAATCTTGAAATATTACCTATGGGACGTGAAATGGGGGTAAATGTAAGCTATAGGGACTGAAAAAATGGAGACATGGGAAAATCTGATGTGTTGGAGAGAGGTGTCAGTGGGAATGTTGAATGTCGTGGAAAATTAGTTGCTCTGCCTCCACTATGTAGTGTTATCATATTGAGTAGTTTTTGGGATGCTCTGGAAGGACTGTATTTTGTACTTGGTTTCAGCTTCATGGAAGAATTGGCGTTCTGCGAGAAAAACTTTAGTTATCATGAAGAATTGTAAAGGTGTAACATGTTTTATCCATTTAGTAATGGAGGTATGGGAATATATTTCTTATCTAGCTGGCAATATATTTCTGATAGGGTAGAAGTGTCATCTGATATGTAAGTTAATTTACTTTATTAATGTTTGTTATTTGTCGTGTTTATAGATTTAATATGGCCTATTTATTTACAACACTACAAAATTTCACTCCCTTGCTGTCTTGATCAGTTATGATGCTAAAAGTTAATTATGTGCTTTTTTTAGTATTGCTAGTGTAGGAAATAATCTAATGCTATTGTCTCTTTTTTGTGTGCAAAAGAACACCTTATTGTATTTGGCGTTTGTTTGTTCATTCTTATCTGATGTTTATTTATTCATTTTTTTACTTGATGGCAACTATTACTACCTTAGTACCTTACAACATTTCCCTTTTTCTGGTATTTCAGTTACTTCGGTCGAGACGGCCATTTACTGCACAATTTACTGATGCTATGGGTAATGAGATATTCACGGTAAGAATTCGCCATTGTTTTTTCTTTTTCTTTTGGGGAGGAACGATTGTTGTTTTTCGTTGTAAATACATAGTTGGAATTTCTGCAAAGATATTAATGCTATGGATACAGGTCCGCCGGCCATTTTGGTTCATCAACAGCTCTATTTATGCAGAAGTGGATGGCAAGGTACACAAATATTCTTGACTTGATTGCTATAACTCACTCAGATGGGAGTTTTGTCCTCGTATGAATGCACAGGAATAGTGCTGATGAAGTTTCATTATTTTCCTTTGATCAGGAGGTAGGTGTAGTCCACAGGCGCTGGCATCTTTGGCGTAGAATTTATGATCTGTACTTAGGGTAACATGGTCTTCTGATCTCCCAATTCCCTTATTTCTTTAACACAGTCTAGTTTCTTTATGTAGCTGTCATTCTTGCTATACCGTCTGACAGGTTTATTTTCAACTTGTTTTTCCTTTAGGAACAAGCAATTTGCTGTGGTTGAGAATCCTGGATTTTGGAACTGGACCTTTACCTTGATTGATGAAGATGAAAATGTGTTGGCCCAGATTGACCGTAATTGGAGGGGAATTGGTTTTGAGGTAATGTCCTTTTGAGTAGGTGTGTATTTTCATGTATTTGAAGGAAATTCATTATGAAATGTGTTTCATAGATGTCTAGCAAAACATAATCAGTAATATAAGCTAACGATCCACACTCTTATCACTAAGAACTATGATGTGATACTATTGCTTGACATTGCTTCTGCACAAGGAAATTATCATACATCATTGGACACATAATTATAGCATGGTTGTACAATCCCATATCTTTTCCAAGTGCATTTTGTATTGCAGTATCTTAGCCTGTAGAAAGGACGTGGCTGACTGAGGAGTAATGACCGATCAATGTATTTGGTTGTATCTCCTTGCAGCTCTTTACGGATGCTGGCCAGTATGCAATTCGGTTTGGTGATGATGGACAAAGCAGTAGACTTGGTCTCGGTTCAGATGTAAGTGCTCTCGCTTGACAGACATTAAGAACACATCTGCCTTGATGTAGCTGTGCCCACCTGCCGGATGTGAAACTTAGGATCATATGGCGCGTTTCAGTTTCTGTACTTGCACGATGTTGCTCTTTACACTGGTATTTTAAGAACCTCCCTTTAAACTGGTTTCAAACTCACATCTCACTGATGCTTCCAGATCGAAGAACTAAACGTTGTTCGCCCGCTGAGTTTACCTGAAAGGGCCGTAGCTCTTGCTCTGGCGGTGTCCCTGGACTCAGATTACTTCTCTAGGAGAGGGGGCTGGTATGCATGCATACCTTACTTTCAGTTTTCCACATTGACTTGTCTGGATAGATTCACTGAACTATTATTACCATGCAACCTGGGTTTATCACCTACTGGTGCCCCTGACACTAACCGAAGTGCTTGTTTCTTTCAGGGGACTACCTTTTCTCATCGCCACAGAGTAGACCGGCGCATAAGAATGCCATCCTCAGTTCATAGCGGAACTTAAATTGCCAGTTCTTTCACCATTGGTGTCTGAAGAAGCTGGTGGCATTCACTGTCGCCACACCATTGAGATCATTACACAAGTGTACCGTGTTTTTTTTTGTTACCGTGACCGTACTTGGTTGCTCACTTCACTTGGGCTTTTCGTATGAATTTTAGTGCACTCTGAGAGGTTTGACAGCTCGCATCCAATTCCCTGGTGCCTTTACACGAACTGCCAGTGTGACTGCTCTTAGTAGGCCTCCTTTGGTTCATAGGATAGGATTATCATAGAAATAGGAAACTTGTAGGAAATGAGGTGACATATATCTCAAATCCTGTGAGTAGGAATAGGAAAAGAGATGTCCTTTGGTTCACACCATAGGAATTTTTTCATTGAGTCCAGGCTAATATTTATTTTCCTTTGAAATGTGGAGGATAGGAACCAATCCTATGTAGAAATAGGAATCCATTTCTATGAACCAAAGGGCTTTAAAGGAAAAAATTCCTATAAAAATCCTACCATATAGAATTCCTAAGAAATTCCTTCAAACCAAAAGGAGGCCTTTGCAGGAAACTCTCGTCCGTCTGCTGGTTACAGCGTCTCTCTTTTGATCGCTTTGTTTATTTAGTGGGTGGAAAGGGAAGTGCTAGTGTGATAACGACTCGAAAGTCGCCATTCTTTGCTTTACTGCTGAACCTTTGTGTTTGCAGTATGCTGGTGGAGGTGGTGGGTGGGTGGGTGGGGGGGGGGGGGGGGGGGGGGGGGGGTGGTAAGGCCATCTCCACCGCGCGACCCCATCTTGTCCGGGTGCGTCCGTTTGGAATAGAGCGGACGAATAATGCGGCCCAACGCGCAGCCCCAACCAGACAAATGTCCGGAATCCGTCTGTTTTCGACCCATCCTTGGCCCAAACTTGCGCCGAATTTGGGGTGAAACGGACATTGCGCGGACGGGCTCGACGCACGCTCTTGTCCCCTTGTGGCCCGCCTGTCGGGGACACTAGCAGTCCCTTCGCTTCCAAAGCGTCCACCCCCTCTCCCCGCCCCACCCTGCCGTCGGTGCT
Source organism: Triticum timopheevii (assembly GCA_963921465.1). Taxonomy (NCBI): domain Eukaryota; kingdom Viridiplantae; phylum Streptophyta; class Magnoliopsida; order Poales; family Poaceae; genus Triticum; species Triticum timopheevii. The sequence goes on along the minus strand of OY997264.1, from coordinate 554,905,182 downwards.
GCCACTATTCTCTGGCCGCCTCCTCATTGCGCACCCCCCCAGCCGTCCATACCAGACCACGTCTCGACATGGCCGCCACCACGCCCGCGCTTTCGTCGTAGTTTTGGTCGTCGATTGGAGGAGATTTGGCCGTCGCCGTCGTAGCCGGTGGTAGAGGGGATACGACCGCCGGCGACGTACCACGGCGGCCACGGCAGCTTTCGACGAGTGCTCCAGAGCGGCTAGTAGCCGGCCGCCAGCCACCCCTGCTGCATCGAGGTGACCATCGCGACCTCTTTGCCTCCACGATCGCAAGGTGTTCGACATTTTGCCCACAAAGGTATGGACAGTGGTGATGAGTTTTTCTTTCACCACTTCATTTGTTCATCGGACGATTCGTCGTCGGATGATGAAGATCTTGTGGTGGCTGCACTGGTGGTTCATGACCAAATTCAACGGCAGCTTCCTCGGTACAGGGGGTCAGTCCTTGGCCATGCTCCCAACCTGAACTGCAACAGGGAGAGAGGCCACGCCCTACTCTATGCCGATTACTTTGCAAACACCCCTCTCTTCAAGCCGGATAAATTCCGTCGTCGTTTTCATATGGCAAGGCATGTGTTCAATCGTATCCGAGAGGGTGTGGTTGCTCATGACCCATACTTCGAGTGCAAGACGGATGCCCTTGGCAAGCTTGGATTCTCCTCTTACCAGAAATGCACTGCGGTCATCCGCATGCTTGCATATGGAATTCCAGTCGATCTGGTGGATGAGTATGTGCGTATGAGTGAGACAACATGTCTGATGTCAATGTACAAGTTCTGCCAGTCTGTGATCGAGGTGTTTGGCCCTGAGTACGTGAGGCAGCCAACTGTCGCTGATACAGAGAGATTGTTGGCGACTAACGCAGCTAGAGGCTTTGCAGGCATGTTTGGCATCATAGATTGTATGCACTGGGAGTGGAAGAATTGTCCATTTGCTTGGCAGGGCCAAGGGGCATGTCAAAGCTTGCACGGTCATATTAGAAGCGGTGGCTTCGTAGGATCTTTGGATATGGCATTCTTTCTTAGGCATGGCAGGTTCTCACAATGATATCAACGTGCTACAGCGTTCTCCAGTCTTCGCAAGGCTTGCAGAAGGCCACTCCCCACCTGTCAACTTTGAGATCAACGGGTACCAGTACAACAAGGGATACTATCTAGCTGATGGTATATATCCTCGGTGGTCATTTTGTGAAGACAATCTCGAAGCCCCAAGGTGAGAAGAGAAAGAGATTTGCCCAAATGCAAGAGAGTGCTAGAAAGGATGTGGAACGTGCTTTTGGTGTGCTTCAATCCTGATGGGGTATCGTTCGATACCCTGCACTATCATGGGATGAAAGGAAGCTTTGGGAGGTGATGACTGCTTGTGTGATCATGCACAACATGATAGTCGAGGACGAGCATGATGACAGTATCTTTGACCAAGGATTTGATTTTCAAGGTGACAATGTTGAGCCCCTGCACCAAGAACTGGCCACGTTTGATCAGTTTGTCCAGTTCTATCGTGAGCTGCGTGATTGGCACGCTCATTTGGATCTTCAAAATGACTGGTTGAGCACGTGTGGGATCATATTGGCAACCAATAGATATATTGGTTCATTTTATGTTCATTCAAGACAATTTCTATTTGGTTGTGGAACTATTTTTATTAGAGACAACTTCGATTGGGTTGTTAAACTATTTTAATTTTCAAACAATTAATATTTGGACGTGCAAACTGTTGAAGAACGTAATATTTTTAAAATTTTCCTACGCACACGCAAGATCATGGTGATGCATATCAACGAGAGGGGAGAGTGTATCTTCATACCCTTGAAGATCGCTAAGCGGAAGCATTTATCAACGCGGTTGATGTAGTCGTACACCTTCACGATCCGCCCCGATCAAGTACCGAACGTACGGCACCTCCGCGTTCAGCACACGTTCAGCTCGATGACGTCCTCGCCTTCTCGATCCAGCAAGATGGACGAAGTAGTAGATGAGTTCCGGCAGCACGACGGCGTGGTGACGGTGTTGGTGAAGAACAATCTTCACAGGACTTCGCCTAAGCACTACGGAAACTATGACGGAGGATAAACTAGAGGGGACGGGGTTGCCGGCACACGGCTTGGTGTTTCTTGATGTGTCTTCGGTGCTAGCCCTGCCCCTCTATTTATATGTTGAGCCTTGGGGTCGAAACTTGGAGTAAAAGCCTCCACAAAGTCGGTTCCACCCGAAAGGCAAGAGTCCTTCTCGGACTCCAGGGCCAGACGCCAGGGTTCCCGGCGTCTGGCCCCTAGACTCCGCAAAACTTCCTTTTGCACTTTCCAAAAACCTTGTGGGCTTTCCCCTTTGGCCCAAATAACATGTTCTCATACCCAAACATTTCGGGAAACATCTGGAACCCCTTCCGGTGAATTCCGGAACCCTTCCGAAGACCAAACAACATTATCCCATATATTAAACTTCATCTCCGGACCATTCCGAAGTTCCTCGTCATGTCCGTGATCTCATCCGGGACTCCGAACAACATTCGGTCACCAACATACATAACTCATATAATACTATATCATCAACAAACGTTAAGCGTGCGGACCCTACGGGTTCGAGAACTATGTAGACATGACCGAGACATTTCTCTGATCAATAACCAATAGCGGAAGTTGGATACCCATATTGGCTCCTACATATTCTACGAAGATCTTTATCAGTCGAACCGCATAACAACATACGTTTGTTCCCTTTGTCATCGGTATGTTACTTGCCCGAGATTCGATCATCGGTATCTCAATACCTAGTTCAATCTCGTTACCGGCAAATCTCTTTACTCGTTATGTAATGCATCATCCCGCAACTAACTCATTAGCTACATTTGCTTGCAAGGCTTATAGTGATGTGCATTACCGAGAGGGCCCAGAGATACGTCTCCGACAATCAGAGTGACAAATCCTAATCTCGAAATATGCCAACTCAACATGTACCTTTGGAGACACCTGTAGAGCTCCTTTATAATCACCTAGTTACGTTCTGACATTTGGTAGCACACAAAGTGTTCCTCCGGTAAATGAGAGTTGGATAATCTCATAGTCATAGGAACATGTATAAGTCATGAAGAAAGCAATAGCAACATACCAAACGATCAAGTGTTAAGCTAACGGAATGGGTCAAGTCAATCACATCGTTCTCCTAATGATGTGATCCCGTTAATCAAATGACAACTCATGTCTATGGTTAGGAAACACAACCATCTTTGATCAACGAGCTAGTCAAGTTGAGGCTTACTAGTGACACTATGTTTGTCTATGTATTCACACATGTATTATGTTTCCGGTTAATACAATTCTAGCATGAATAATAAACATTTATCATGATATAAGGAAATAAATAATAAATTTATTATTTCCTCTAGGGCATATTCCCTTCAGTCTCCCACTTGCACTAGAGTCAATAATCTAGATTACACAGTAATGATTCTAACACCCATGGAGCCTTGGTGCTGATCATGTTTTGCTCGTGGAAGAGGCTTAGTCAATGGGTCTGCAACATTTAGATCCGTATGTATCTTGCAAATCTCTATGTCTCCCACCTGGACTTGGTCCCGGATGGAATTGAAGCGTCTCTTGATGTGCTTGGTTCTCTTGTGAAATCTGGATTCCTTTGCCAAGGCAATTGCACCAGTATTGTCACAAAATATTTTCATTGGACCCGATGCACTAGGTATGACACCTAGATCGGAAATGAACTCCTTCATCCAGACTCCATTTGCTGCTTCCGAAGCAGCTATGTACTCCGCTTCACATGTAGATCCCGCCACGACGCTTTGCTTAGAACTACACCAACTCACAGCTCCACCGTTCAATATAACACGTATCCGGTTTACGATTTAGAATCGTCCAGACCAGTGTCAAAGCTTGCATCAACGTAACCATTTACGACTAGCTCTTTGTCACCTCCATAAACGAGAAACATATCCTTAGTCCTTTCCAGGTATTTCAGGATATTCTTGACCGCTGTCCAGTGGTCCACTCCTGGATTACTTTGGTACTTCCTTGCTAAGCTTATTGCTAAGCATACATCAGGTCTGGTACACAACATTGCATACATGATAGAGCCTATGGCTGAAGCATAGGGAATATCTTTCATTTTCTCTCTATCTTCTGCTGTGGTCGGGCATTGAGTCTGACTCAACTTCACACCTTGTAATACAGGCAAGAACCCTTTCTTTGTTTGATCCATTTTGAACTTTTTCAAAACTTTATCAAGGTATGTGCTTTGTGAAAGTCCAATTAAGCATCTTGATCTATCTCTATAGATCTTGATGCCTAATATATAAGCAGCTTCACTGAGGTCTTTCATTGAAAAACTTTTATTCAAGTATCCTTTTATGCTATGCAGAAATTCTATATCATTTCCAATCAACAATATGTCGTCTACATATAATATCAGAAATGCTACAGAGCTCTGATACGTCCATTTTGCATCATGCTTTTATATCAATATTTATTGCATTATGGGTAGTTATTACACATTATATCTCAATACTTATGGCTATTCTCTCTTATTTTACAAGGTTTACCATGAAGTGGGGGAACGCCGGCAGCTGGAATTCTGGCTGGAAAAGGAGCAAATGTTGGAAACCTATTCTGCACAACTCCAAAAGACCTGAGACTCCACGAAACAACTTTTTAGATTTAATAAGAATTTTTGGGTAAAAGAAATAGGCCAGGGGGCCCACACCCTGTCCAGGAGACAGGGGGCGCGCCCCCCTGTAGGGCGCGCCCCCTATCTCCTGGGCCCCCTGGTGGGCCTCCGGCGTCCATCTTGTGCTATATCATCAATTTTCCCCTGGAAAAAATCGTGGGCAAGCTTACAGGGCGAAACTCCGCCGCCACGAGGCGGAACCTTGGCGGAATCAATCTAGGGCTCTGGCAGAGCTGTTCTGCCGGGGACACTTCCCTCCGGGAGGGGGAAATCATCACCAACGTCATCACCAACGATCCTCTCATCGGGAGGGGGCCAATCTCCATCAACATCTTCACCAGCACCATCTCCTCTCAAAACCCTAGTTCATCTCTTGTATCCAATCTTGTATCAAAACCACAAATTGGTACCTGTGGGTTGCTAGTAGTGTTGATTACTCCTTGTAGTTGATGCTATTTGGTTTACTTGGTGGAAGATCATATGTTTAGATCCTTTATGCATATTATTACTCCCCTGATTATGAACATGAATATGCTTAGTGAGTAGTTATGTTTGTTCCTAAGGACATGGGTGAAGTCTTGCTATTAGTAGTCATGTGAATTTGGTATTCGTTCGATATTTTGATGAGATGTATGTTGTCTTTCCTCTAGTGGTGTTATGTGAACGTCGAATACATGACACTTCACCATTATTTGGTCCTATAGGAAGGCATAGGGAAGTAATAAGTAGATGATGGGTTGCTAGAGTGACAGAAGCTTAAACCCCTAGTTTATGCGTTGCTTCGTTAGGGGTTGATATGGATCCATATGCTTAATGCTGTGGTTAGGTTTACCTTAATACCTTCTTTTGTAGTTGCGGATGCTTGCAATAGGGGTTAATCATAAGTGGGATGCTTGTCCATGTTAGGGCAGTACCCAAGTGCCGGTCCACCCACATATCAAATTATCAAAATACCGAACGCGAATCATATGAACGTGATGAAAACTAGCTTGACGATAATTCCCAATGTGTCCTTGGGAGCTCTTTCTTCATTATTAGAATTTGTCCAGGCTTATCCTTTGCTACATAAAGGATTGGGCCACCTTGCTGCACTTTATTCACTTTATTTACTTTTGCTCGTTACTATTTATCTTATCACAAAACTATCTATCACCTACTGTTTCGGTGCTTGCAGAGAAAACCTTACTGAAAACCGCTTATCATTTCCTTCTGCTCCTCGTTGGGTTCGACACTCTTACTTATTGAAAGGACTAGATAGATCCCCTATACTTGTGGGTCATCAAGACTCTTTTCTGGCGCCATTGCCAGGGAGTGTAGCGCTCTTGGTGAGTGGAACTTGGTAAGGAAACATTTATATAGTGTGCTGAAATTTTCTGTTACTTGTCACTATGGAAACTAATCCTTTGAGGGGCTTGTTTGGGGTATCTTCACCCCAACCAGAAGAGCAAAGAGATGCTCCTCAACCCACTGAACCTTATGAAAATATTCACTTTGAGATTCCTTCGGGTATGATAGAAAAACTGCTAGCTAATCCTTTTGCAGGAGACGAAATATTGCATCCCGACTTACACCTTATCTTTGTGGATGAAGTTTGTGGATTATTTAAGCTTGCGGGTATTCCCGATGATGTTGTCAAAAGGGAGGTCTTACCTTTATCTTTGAAGGGAGATGCAATGACATGGTATAGGCTATGTGATGATACGAGATCTTGGAATTATAAGCGATTGAAGTTGGAATTTCACCAGAAGTTCTATCCTATGCATCTTGTTCATCGTGATCGTAATTACATATATAATTTCTGGCCTCGCGAAGGAGAAAGCATTGCTCAAGCTTGGGGGAGGCTTAAGTCAATGTTGTATTCATGCCCCAATCATGAGCTCTCTCACGAAATGATTATTCAGAATTTTTATGCTCGGCTTTCTCTTGATAATCGCAACTTGCTCGATACTTCCTATGTTGGTTCCTATATGCTAAAGACTATTGATTTCAAATGGGACTTATTGGAAAGAATTAAACGCAACTCTGAATATTGGGGTTCCGACGATGGTAAGGAGTCAGGTATGACACCTAAGTTTGATTGTGTTGAATCTTTTATGGATACCGATGCTTTCCGTGGATTTAGCTCTAAGTATGGACTTGACTCTGAGATAGTAGCTACTTTTTGTGAAACTTTTGCTACTCACGTTGATCTCCCCAAAGAGAAGTGGTTTAAATATAATCCTCCTGTTGAAGTTAAAGTAGTTGCACCCATTACAGTCGAAGAAAAGACTATTACATATAGTGATCCTATTATTCCTACTCCTTATGTTGAAAAACCTCCTTTTCCTGTTAGGATAAAAGATCATGTTAAAGCTTCGACTGTTGTTCGTAAGAGTAATACTAGGACCTATACACCTCCTGAGCAAATTAATGTTGAACCTGGTATTGCTATGATTAAAGATCTTTTGGATGAGGACTTAGATGGGCATGTTATCTCTTTCTTGGGTGAAACTGTTAATATTGCTAGACCCGATACTAAGACACGTAGACATGTTGTAGGCACGCCTGTTATTTCTGTTAAAATAGGAGATCATTGTTATCATGGTTTATGTGATATGGGTGCTAGTGCTAATGCGATACCCTATGATCTTTATAAAGAAATTATGCACGATATTGCACCTGTTGAATTAGAAGATATTGATGTTACTATCAAGCTTGCTAATAGGGACACCATTAAACCTATTGGGATTGTTAGAGATGTTGAAGTCTTGTGTGGGAAGATTAAATACCCTGCTGATTTTCTTGTTCTTGGTTCCCCACAAGATGATTTTTGTCCCATTATTTTTGGTAGACCCTTCTTGAATACTGCTAGTGCTAAGATCAATTGTGAAAGGAATATTGTCACTGTTGGCATAGATGGTATGTCTCATGAGTTTAATTTTGCCAAGTTTAGTAGACAACATCGTGAATGGGAACCATCTAGTAAGGATGAAATTATTGGTCTTGCTTCCATTGTTGTACCTCCAACTGATCCGTTAGAACAATATTTGCTAGACCATGAAAACGAAATGTTTATGAAGGAAAGGGAAGAAATAGATGAAGTGTTCCTTAAACAAGAACCTATGTTGAAACATAACCTTCCCGTTGAAGTTCTTGGGGATTCCCCTCCACCCAAGGGTGATCCCGTGTTTGAACTCAAACCCTTACCTGATAATCTTAAGTATGCTTATCTTGATGAAAAAGAAATATATCCTGTTATTATTAGTGCTGACCTTTCAGAGAAAGAAGAAGAAAGATTATTGAAAACTCTGAAAAAGCACCGAGCTGCTATTGGATATACCCTGGATGATCTTAAGGGCATTAGTCCCACATTATGTCAACACGAAATCTCAGTGGAGAAAGATGCCAAACCAGTTAGAGATCCTCAAAGACGATTAAATCCCAAAATGAAGGAAGTGGTAAGAAAGAAGATACTAAAGCTCCTTGAGGCAGGTATTATTTATCCCGTTGCTGATAGTGAATGGGTAAGCCCTGTCCATTGTGTCCCTAAAAAGGGAGGTATTACCGTTGTTCCTAATGATAAAGATGAATTGATCTCGCAAAGAATTATTACAGGCTATAGGATGGTAATTGATTTTCGAAAGTTGAATAAAGCTACTAAGAAAGATCATTACCCTCTACCTTTTATTGATCAAATGCTAGAAAGGCTATCCAAACACACACATTTTTGCTTTCTAGATGGTTATTCTGGTTTCTCTCAGATACCTGTATCAGCAGGGGATCAATCTAAAACTACTTTTACTTGCCCTTTTGGTACCTTTGCTTATAGACGTATGCCTTTTGGTTTGTGTAATGCACCTGCTACCTTTCAAAGATGCATGATGGCTATATTTTCTGATTTTTGTGAAAAGATTTGTGAGGTATTCATGGATGACTTCTCCGTCTATGGATCCTCTTTTGATGATTGTTTGAGCAACCTTGATCGAGTTTTGCAGAGATGCGAAGACACTAGTCTCGTCCTGAATTGGGAAAAGTGTCACTTTATGGTTAATGAAGGCATTGTCTTAGGGCACAAGATCTCCGAGAGAGGTATTGAAGTTGATAAAGCCAAAGTTGATGCTATTGAAAAGATGCCATGTCCCAAGGACATAAAAGGTATAAGAAGCTTCCTTGGTCATGCCGGCTTTTATAGGAGGTTCATTAAGGACTTTTCTAAAATCTCTAGGCCTATGACTAATTTATTGCAAAAAGATATTCCTTTTATCTTTGATGATGATTGTTTAGAAGCATTTGAAACACTCAAGAAAGCTTTGATCACTGCACCTATTGTTCAGCCACCTAATTGGAATTTACCTTTTAAAATTATGTGCGATGCTAGTGATTATGCTGTAGGTGTTGTTTTAGGGCAAAGAGTCGATAAGAAATTGAATGCTATCCATTATGCTAGCAAGACTCTTGATACTGCCCAGAGAAATTATGCTACCACTGAAAAAGAATTCTTAGCAGTTGTGTTTGCATGTGATAAGTTTAGACCTTATATTGTTGATTCCAAAGTTACTATCCACACTGATCATGCTGCTATTAAATATCTTATGGAAAAGAAAGATGCTAAGCCTAGACTCATTAGATGGGTTCTCTTGCTCCAAGAATTTGACTTGCATATTATTGATAGAAAAGGAGCTGGAACCCCGTTGCAGACAACTTGTCTAGGCTAGAAAATGTTCTTGATGACCCACTGCCTATTAATGATAGCTTTCCTGATGAACAATTAGCGGTCATCAATGCTTCTCGTACTGCTCCTTGGTATGCTGATTATGCTAATTACATTGTTGCTAAAAATATACCGCCTAGTTTCACATACCAGCAAAAGAAAAAGTTCTTTTATGATTTAAGACATTACTTCTGGGATGACCCACACCTTTATAAAGGAGTAGATGGTATTATTAGACGTTGTGTGCCTGAGCATGAATAGGAACAGATTCTACGTAAGTGTCACTCTGAATCCTATGGAGGACACCACGCTGGAGACAGAACTGCACACAAGGTACTACAATCTGGTTTTTATTGGCCTACTCTTTTCAAAGATGCTCGTAAGTTTGTCGTATCTTGTGATGAATGTCAAAGAATAGGTAACATAAGTAGACGTCAAGAAATGCCTATGAATTATTCTCTTGTTACTGAACCATTTGATGTTTGGGGCTTTGATTATATGGGACCTTTTCCTGCCTCCAAAGTTTATACACATATTTTAGTTGTTGTTGATTACGTTACTAAGTGGGTAGAAGCTATTCCAACTAGTAGTGCTGATCATAACACTTCTATTAAAATGCTTAAAGAAGCTATTTTTCCGAGGTTTGGAGTCCCTAGATATCTTATGACTAATGGTGGTTCACACTTTATTCATGGTGCTTTCCGTAAGATGCTCGCTAAGTATGATGTCAATCATAGAATCGCATCTCCTTATCACCCGCAGTCTAGTGGTCAAGTAGAGTTGAGCAATAGAGAGCTCAAATTAATTTTGCAAAAGATTGTGAATAGATCTAGAAAGAATTGGTCTAAAAAACTTGATGATGCATTATGGGCCTATAGAACTGCATACAAAAATCCTATGGGTATGTCTCCATATAAGATGGTTTATGGAAAAGCATGTCATTTACCTCTTGTACTTGAACATAAAGCATATTGGGCTATTAAAGAGCTCAATTATGACTTCAAACTTGCCGGTGAGAAGAGGTTGTTTGATATTAGCTCACTTGATGAATGGAGAATCCAAGCATATGAGAATGCCAAGCTTTTCAAAGAAAAAGTCAAACGCTGACATGATAAGAGGATATAAAAGCGTGAGTTTAACGTAGGAGATTATGTGTTATTGTTCAACTCTCGTTTAAGATTTTTTGCGGGAAAACTTCTCTCAAAGTGGGAAGGTCCCTACGTTATCGAGGAGGTCTATCATTCTGGTGCTATAAAAATCAAAAACTTTGAAGGCACAAATCCGAGGGTGGTGAACGGTCAAATAATTAAACATTATATTTCAGGTAATCCTATCAATGTTGAAACTAATATTATTGAAACCATAACCCCTGAGGAATACATAAGAGACACTTTCCAGAACGTTCTAGACTCCGAAAAGGCATAGGTACGTGGTACGGTAAGTAAACCGACTCCAAAACAGCTCTAATGGCAATTTTCATCAGTTTTGGATTATTTTAGGATTTTAGGAAGAAAGGAGTAGTCCGAAAGGGACACGAGGCTCCCACGAGAGAGGAGGGCACGCCCCCCCCCCCCCTGTAGGGCGCGCCCCCTTGTCTCATGGGCACCTCGTGTGCCTCCCGTACTCTGTTTTCTTGTATGTTACATATTTTGGTCGGTAAAATTTCATTATATATACTCCCGAAAGTTTTGACCACCGTATCACGCAAATATCCTCTGTTTTCGTTTCGAGCTGTTTCCGTAGAGCACCATGACTTCTCCCTCCTCCAACAACGAAGACAAGGATGCTTGGCTATTGAAGATAGAGTTGAAAAGAGAGGAACCAGAAGAGATCAAGAAGGCCATGGAGGCTCAAGCTCCGGTGGTGAAAGAAGAAGACACCCCTCAACCTTTACCTAACCTTTTCACTCCAACAGAGATTGAAACTTTCAAGATGATTGAGTTAGCCCGCATACAGAACAAGTATCTCACAGAGGAGAATATTTTGTTGAAGGATCATATTGCTGGGCTCAAGGGCATTATCCGCAAGTTGGAGGAGCTTTTACGCTCGATGTGCGATTATCCACCGTCATCATCACCACCTCCATCACCTCCGAGGAAATAATCACATGGGTATGGGCACTCCCCTTGGCAACTGCCGAGCTTGGGGGAGGTGCCCCAGTATCGTATCACCATCACACTCTTATCTTTACCGCTTTATTTAGTTCGATCCTTTTAGTAGTATCTTGATCTATTAGTTCGAAGTTTTTGATATCAAGTAGTTTTGAGTTTTTCTTTGTGATCTCTTTATGTAATCGAGTTCGTGTGCTATCTATAATAAAGATTAGTGTTGAGTCAAGGGCTTTGCTATGTTGCTATGATCTTGGGAAAGTAGAAAGAACAAAAGAGTTCATATTGATCTTATGGATAGTGATAAATTCACATATAGAAAGTATGAGGCATAAAAATTGTCGAGAGTTGATGAATGTAGCCTTGGTCATCGTTGCAATTAATAGGAAGTAATAAGGAAAGAGGGGTTCACATATAAATACATTATCTTGGACATCTTTTATGATTGTGAAGCACACATTAAGTATGACATGCTAAAAGCGTTGACGTTGGACAAGGAAGACAACGTAATGGTTTATGTTTTCCGACATCTCAGTTAAAGTATATTGTCATTGACCTTCCAAACATGTTGAGCTTGCCTTTCCCCCTCATGCTAGCCAAATTCCTTGCACCAAGTAGAGATACTACTTGTGCTTCCAAATATCCTTAAACCTAGTTTTGCCATGAGAGTCCACCATACATGGCTATGGATTGAGTAAGATCCTTCAAGTAAGTTGTCATCGGTGCAAGCAATAAAAATTGCTCTCTAAATATGTATGACTTATTAGTGCAGAGAAAATAAGCTTTGTACGAACTTGTTGTGGAAGTAATAAAAGCGATGGATTGCATAATAAAGGTCCACATACAAGGGGCAATATAAAGTGACATTCTTTTGCATTAAGATTTTGTGCATCAACCCTAAACGCACATGACAACCTCTGCTTCCCTCTGCGAAGGGCCTATCTTTTACTTTATGTTTTACTTTATGCTTGAGTCAAGGTGATACTCACCTTTCCCTTTTTATTTTTATCCTTTGGCAAGCTCCTCGTGTTTGAAAGATCATGATACATATATCCAATTGGATGTAAGTTGGCATAGGCTATTATTGTTGACATCACCTAAAGGTGAATATGTCGGGAGGCAACTCAATAAGCCCCTATCTTTCTCAGTGTCCAGCTGAAACTCTATAACCACAAGTATTGCGTGAGTGTTAACAATTATAGGGGACTAAGAGGTAGTTGAGTATGTGAGCTTGCTGAAAAGCTCTATTATTGACTCTTTCTGATGTTACGATAAATTGCAATTGCTTCAATGACTGAGATTATAGTTTGTTAGTTCCCAATGAAGTTCTTGAACCATACTTGACATTGTGAATTGCTTATTACTTGAACATAGGAAATCATATGACAAAATCCATATATGTTGTTGTTGTTAGAATGATCATGATGCCCTCATGTCCGTATTTTATTTTTATCGACACCTCTATCTCTAAACATGTGGACATATTTTTTTGATTTCGGCTTCCGCTTGAGGACAAGCGAGGTCTAAGCTTGGGGGAGTTGATACGTCCATTTTGCATCATGCTTTTATATCAATATTTATAACATTATGGGCAGTTATTACACATTATATCTCAATACTTATGGCTATTCTCTCTTATTTTACAAGGTTTACCATGAAGATGGGGAATGCCGGCAGCTGGAATTCTGGCTGGAAAAGGAGCAAATGTTGGAAACCTATTCTGCACAACTCCAAAAGACCTGAGACTCCACGAAACAACTTTTTAGATTTAATAAGAATTTTTGGGTAAAAGAAATAGGCCAGGGGGCCCACACCCTGTCCAGGAGACAGGGGGCGCGCCCCCCCTATAGGGCGCGCCCCCTATCTCCTGGGCCCCCTGGTGGGCCTCCGGCGTCCATCTTGTGCTATATCATCAATTTTCCCCTGGAAAAAATCGTGGGCAAGCTTACAGGGCGAAACTCCGCCGCCACGAGGCAGAACCTTGGCGGAATCAATCTAGGGCTCTGGCAGAGCTGTTCTGCCGGGGACACTTCCCTCCGGGAGGGGGAAATCATCACCAACATCATCACCAACGATCCTCTCATCGGGAGGGGGTCAATCTCCATCAACATCTTCACCAGCACCATCTCCTCTCAAAACCCTAGTTCATCTCTTGTATCCAATCTTGTATCAAAACCACAAATTGGTACCTGTGGGTTGCTAGTAGTGTTGATTACTCCTTGTAGTTGATGCTATTTGGTTTGCTTGGTGGAAGATCATATGTTCAGATCCTTTATGCATATTATTACTCCTCTGATTATGAACATGAATATGCTTTGTGAGTAGTTACGTTTGTTCCTGAGGACATGGGTGAAGTCTTGCTATTAGTAGTCATGTGAATTTGGTATTCTTTCGATATTTTGATGAGATGTATGTTGTCTTTCCTGTAGTGGTGTTATGTGAACGTTGACTACATGACACTTCATCATTATTTGGGCCTAGAGGAAGGCATAGGGAAGTAATAAGTAGATGATGGGTTGCTAGAGTGACAGAAGCTTAAACCCTAGTTTATGCGTTGCTTCGTTAGGGGTTGATATGGATCCATATGCTTAATGCTGTGGTTAGGTTTACCTTAATACCTTCTTTTGTAGTTGTGGATGCTTGCAATAGGGGTTAATCATAAGTGGGATGCTTGTCCATGTTAGGGCAGTACCCAAGTGCCGGTCCACCCACATATCAAATTATCAAAGTACCGAACGCGAATCATATGAACGTGATGAAAACTAGCTTGACGATAATTCCCAATGTGTCCTCGGGAGATCCTTCTTCATTATTAGAATTTGTCCAGGCTTATCCTTTGCTACATAAAGGATTGGGCCACCTAGCTTCACTTTATTCACTTTATTTACTTTTGCTTGTTACTATTTATCTTATCATAAAAATATCTATCACCTACTGTTTCAGTGCTTGCAGAGAAAACCTTACTGAAAACTGCTTATCATTTCCTTCCGCTCCTCGTTGGGTTTGACACTCTTACTTATCGAAAGGACTACGATAGATCCCCTATACTTCTGGGTCATCAAGCTGCCACTTACTTTCTTGTAAATACAGGCTTCTCCAAAAGTCTGTATAAAACCATATGCTTTGATCACACTATCAAAGCGTTTATTCCAACTCCGAGAGGCTTGCACCAGTCCATAAATTGATCGCTGGAGCTTGCACACTTTGTTAGCACCTTTTGGATCGACAAAACCTTCTGGTTGCATCATATACAACTCTTCTTCTAGAAATCCATTCAGGAATGCAGTTTTGACATCCATTTGCCATATTTCATAATCATAAAATGCGGCAATTGCTAACATGATTCGGACAGACTTAAGCATCGCTACAGGTGAGAAAGTCTCATCGTAGTCAGCCCCTTGAACTTGTCGAAAACCTTTCGCAACAAGTCGAGCTTTGTAGACAGTAACATTACCATCAGCGTCAGTCTTCTTCCTGAAGATCCATTAATCCTCAATGGCTTACCGATCATCGGGCAAGTCAACCAAAGTTAATACTTTGTTCTCATACATGGATCCCATCTCAGATTTCATGGCCTAAAGCCATTTTGCGGAATCTGGGCTCATCATCGCTTCCTTATAGTTCGTAGGTTCGCCATGGTCAAGTAACATGACCCCCAGAATTGGATTACCGTACCACTCTGGTGTGGATCTTACTCTGTTTGACCTACGGGGTTCGGTAGTAACTTGATCTGAAGTTTCATGATCAATATCATTAGCTTCCTCACTAATTGGTGTAGTCGTCACAGGAACCGGTTTTTGTGATTAACTACTTTCCAATAAGGGAGCAGGTACAGTTACCTCATCAAGTTCTACTTTCCTCCCACTCACTTCTTTCGAGAGAAACTCCTTCTCTAGAAAGGATCCAAATTTAGCAACAAAAGTCTTGCCTTCAGATCTGTGATAGAAGGTGTACCCAATAGTCTCCTTTTGGTATCCTATGAAGACACATTTCTCCGATTTGGGTTCGAGCTTATCAGGTTGAAGTTTTTTCACATAAGCATCGCAGCCCCAAACTTTAAGAAACGACAACTTTGGTTTCTTGCCAAACCACAGTTCATAACGCGTCGTCTCAATGGATTTTGATGGTGCCCTATTTAACGTGAATGCGGTCATCTCTAAAGCATAACCCCAAAACGATAGCGGTAAATCAGTAAGAGACATCATAGATCGCACCATATCTAGTAAAGTACGATTACGACGTTCGGACACACCATTACGTTGTGGTATTCCGGGTGTAGTGAGTTGCGAAACTATTCCGCATTGTTTCAAATGTAAACCAAACTCATAACTCAAATATTCTCCTCCACGATCAGATCGTAGAAACTTTATTTTCTTGTTACGATGATTTTCCACTTCACTCTGAAATTCTTTGAACTTTTCAAATGTTTCAGACTTATGTTTCATTAAGTAGATATACCCATATCTGCTCAAATCATCTGCGAAGGTGAGAAAATAACGATACCCGCCGCGAGCCTCAATGTTCATTGGACCACATACATCAGTATGTATGATTTCCAACAAATCTGTTTCTCGCTCCATAGTTCCGGAGAACGGCATTTTAGTCATCTTGCCCATGAGGCACGGTTCGCAAGTACCAAGTGATTCATAATCAAGTTATTCCAGAAGTCCATCAGTATGGAGTTTCTTCATGTGCTTTACACCAATATGACCCAAACGGCAGTGCCACAAATAAGTTGCACTATCATTATCAACTCTGCATCTTTTGGCTTCAACATTATGAATATGTGTATCACTACTATCGAGATTCAATAAAAATAGACCACTCTTCAAGGGTGCATGACCATAAAAGATATTACTCATATAAATAGAACAACCATTATTCTCTGATTTAAATGAATAACCGTCTCGCATCAAACAAGATCCAGATATACTGTTCATGCTTAATGCTGGCACCAAATAACAATTATTCAGGTCTAAAACTAATCCCGAAGGTAGATGTAGAGGTAGCATGCCGACCGCGATCACATCGACTTTGGAACCATTTCCCACGCGCATCGTCACCTCGTCCTTAGCTAATCTTCGCTTAATCCGTAGTCCCTGTTTCAAGTTGCAAATATTAGCAACAGAACTAGTATCAAATACCCAGGTGCTACTGCGAGCATTAGTAAGGTACACATCAATAACATGTATATCACATATACCTTTGTTCACCTTGCCATCCTTCTTATCCGCCAAATACTTGGGGCAGTTCCGCTTCCAGTGACCAGTCTGCTTGGAGTAAAAGCACTCAGTTTCAGGCTTAGGTCCAGACTTGGGTTTCTTCTCTTGAGTAGAAACTTGTTTGCCGTTCTTCTTGAAGTTCCCCTTCTTCTTCCCTTTACCCTTTTTCTTGAAACTAGTGGTCTTGTTGACCATCAACACTTGATGCTCCTTTTTTGATTTCTACCTCCGCAGCTTTTAGCATTGCGAAGAGCTCAGTAATAGTCTTGTTCATCCCTTGCATGTTATAGTTCATCATGAAGGTCTTGTAGCTTGGTGGCAGTGATTGAAGAATTCTGTCAATGACACTATCATCAGGAAGATTAACTCCCAGTTGAATCAAGTGATTATTATACCCAGACATTTTGAGTATATGTTCACTGACAGAACTATTCTCTTATATCTTGCAGCTATAGAACTTATTGGAGACTTCATATCTCTCAATCCGGGCATTTGCTTGAAATATTAACTTCAACTCCTGGAACATCCCATATGCTCCATGACGTTCAAAATGTCATTGAAGTCCCGGTTCTAAGCCGTAAAGCATGGCACACTGAACTATCGAGTAGTCATCGGCTTTGCTCTACCAGACGTTCTTAACGTCGTCAGTTGCATTTGCAGCAGGCCTGGCACCCAGCTGTGCTTCCAGGACGTAATTCTTCTATGCAACAATGAGGATAATTCTCAAGTTATGGACCCAGTCCGTGTAATTTCTACCATCATATTTCAACTTAGCTTTCTCAAGGAACGCATTATAATTAAACGGAACAACAGCACGAGCCATCTATCTACAACAAACATAGATAAGCAAAATTCTATCAGGTACTACATGATAAATTTAAGTTCAATTAATCATATTACTTAAGAACTCCCACTTAGATAGACATCCCTCTAATCATCTAAGTGATCACGTGATCCAAATCAACTAAACCATGTCCGATCATCACGTGAGATGGAGTAGTTTTCAATGGTGAACATCACTATGTTGATCATATCTACTATATGATTCACGCTCGACCTTTCGGTCTCAGTGTTCCGAGGCCATATCTGTATATGCTAGGCTCGTCAAGTTTAACCTGAGTATTCCGTGTGTGCAACCGTTTTGCACCCATTGTGTTTGAACGTAGAGCCTATCACACCTGATCATCACGTGGTGTCTCAGCACGAAGAACTTTTGCAACGGTGCATACTCAGGGAGAACACTTATACCTTGAAATTTCGTGAGAGATCATCTTATAATGCTACCGTCAATCAAAGCAAAATAAGATGCATAAAGGATAAACATCACATGCAATCAATATAAGTGATATGATAGGGCCATCATCATCTTGTGCTTGTGATCTCCATCTCTGAAGCATCGTCATTATCACCATCGTCACCGGCACGACACCTTGATCTCCATCGTAGCATCGTTGTTGTTGCGCCACCTATTGCTTCTACGACTATCGCTACCCCTTAGTGATAAAGTAAAGCAATTACAGGGCGATTGCATTGCATACAATAAAGCGACAACCATATGGCTCCTGCCAGTTGCCGATAACTTGGTTACAAAACATGATCATCTCATACAATAAAATATAGCATCACGTCTTGACCATATCACATCACAACATGCCCTGCAAAAACAAGTTAGACGTCCTCTACTTTGTTGTTGCAAGTTTTACGTGGCTGCTACGGGCTGAGCAAGAACCGTTCTTACCTATGCATCAAAACCACAATGATAGTTCGTCAAGTTAGTGTTGTTTTAACCTTCTCAAGGACCGGGCGTAGCCACACTCGGTTCAACTAAAGTTGGAGAAACTGACGCCCGCCAGCCACCTATGTGCAAAGCACGTCGGTAGAACCAGTCTCGCATAAGCATACGAGTAATGTCGGTCCGAGCCGCTTCATCCAACAATACCGCCGAACCAAAGTATGACATGTTGGTAAGCAGTATGACTTGTATCGCCCACAACTCACTTGTGTTCTACTCGTGCATATAACATCTACGCATAAAACCTAGCTCTAATACCACTGTTGGAGAATGTAGTAATTTCAAAATTTTCCTATACACACGCAAGATCATGGTGATGCATAGCAACGAGAGGGGTGAGTGTACCTTCATACCCTTGAAGATCGCTAAGCGGAAGCGTTTATTAACGTGGTTGATGTAGTCGTACACCTTCACGATCCGCCCCGATCAAGTACCGAACGTACGGCACCTACGTTTTCAGCACACGTTCAGCTCGATGACGTCCTCGCCTTCTCGATCCAGCAAGACGGGCGAAGTAGTAGATGAGTTCCGGCAGCACGACGGCGTAGTGACGGTGTTGGTGAAGAACAATCTCCGCAGGGCTTCGCCTAAGCACTACGGAAACTATGACGGAGGATAAACTAGAGGGCACGGGGTTGCCGGCACACGGCTTAGTGTTTCTTGATGTGTCTTTGGTGCTAGCCCTGCCCCTCTATTTATATGTTGAGCCTTGGGGTCGAAACTTGGAGTAAAAGCCTCCATAGCCAGTTTCACCCGAAAGGCAAGAGTCCTTCTCAGACTCCAGGGCCAGACGCCAGGGTTCCCGGCGTCTGGACCCAGACGCCAGGGACCCTGGCGTCTGGCCTCCGGAGTCCGCAAAACTTCCTTTTGCGCTTTCTAAAAACCTTGTGGGCTTTCCCCTTTGGCCCAAATAACGTGTTCTCGTACCCAAACATTTCGGGAAACATCCGGAACCCCTTCCGATGAAATCCGGAACCCTTCCGGAGACCAAACAACATTATCCCATATATTAAACTTCATCTCCGGACCATTCCGGAGTTCCTCGTCATGTCCGTGATCTCATCCGGGACTCCGAACAACATTCGGTCACCAACATACATAACTCATATAATACTATATCGTCAATGAACATTAAGCGTGCGGGCCCTACGGGTTCGAGAACTATGTAGACATGACCGAGACATTTCTCTGGTCAATAACCAATAGCGGAACCTGGATGCCCATATTGGTCCTACATATTCTACGAAGATCTTTATCGGTCGAACCGCATAACAACATACGTTTGTTCCCTTTATCATTGGTATGTTACTTGCCCGAGATTCGATCGTCGGTATCTCAATACCTAGTTCAATATCGTTACCGGCAAGTCTCTTTACTCGTTATGTAATGCATCATCCCGCAACTAACTCATTAGCTACATTTGCTTGCAAGGCTTATAGTGATGTGCATTACCAAGAGGGCCCAGAGATGCCTCTCCGACAATCGGAGTGACAAATCCTAATCTTGAAATACGCCAACTCAACATGTACCTTTGGAGACATCTGTAGAGCTCCTTTATAATCACCTAGTTACGTTGTGACGTTTGGTAGCACACAAAGTGTTCCTCCAGCAAACGGGAGTTGCATAATCTCATAGTCATAGGAACATGTATAAGTCATGAAGAAAGCAATAGCAACATACTAAACGATCAAGTGCTAAGCTAACGGAATGGGTCAAGTTAATCACATCATTCTCCTAATGATGTGATCCCGTTAATCAAATGACAACTCATGTCTATGGTTAGGAAACACAACCATCTTTGATCAACGAGCTAGTAAAGTAGAGGCTTACTAGTGACACTATGTTTGTCTATGTATTCACACATGTATTATGTTTCCGGTTAATACAATTCTAGCATGAATAATAAACATTTATCATGATATAAGGAAATAAATAATAACTTTATTGTTGCCTCTAGGGCATATTTCCTTCACAAACTTGTTTTGATATGAAAATATGGGCATTTAGGCCCTAGCGGACGGGATGGGGCAAACGGATGTGGCCTCGCGTTGGGCGCACTGCCACCGCATCCCAGGACAGGCCCGGACACAACCCCGTCGCCCTACCCAAACTGACAGAATTCGGGCAAAACGGACGTCCGTTTGGGGTCGCGCGGTGGAGTTGGCCTAAGGGAATCTATAGCGCCGGCCTGCACCTTTGTGATTATAGTATGCTGGTGGAGGTGGGCGGTAAGGGAATCTACAGCGCCATGATACGTCTCCAACGTATCTATAATTTTTGATTGTTCCATGCTATTATATTACCCCTTTTGGATGTTTATGGGCTTTATTTTACACATTTATATCATTTTTGGGACTAACCTACTAACCGGAGGCCTAGCCTATATTGCTATTTTTTTTGCCTATTTTAGTATTTCGAAGAAAAGGAATATCAAACGGAGTCCAAACGGAATGAAACCTTCGGGAGCGTTATTTTTGGAACAAATCTGATCCGGAGAGCTTGGAGTGCAAGTCAAGAAGCCTCCGAGGGCCCCACGAGATAGGAGGGCGCGCTCCCCTGTAGGGCGCCCCCCTGTCTCGTGGGCCCCTTGGGCGGCCACCGACGTACTTCTTCCTCCTATATATACCTACGTACCCCGAAAACATCCAGGAGCACCACGAAACACAATTTCCACCATCGTAACCTTCTATATCCGCGAGATCCCATCTTGGAGCCCTTGCCGGCACTCTGCCGGAGGGGGAAGCAACCATGGAGGGCCTCTACATCAACATCCTTGCCCCTCCGATGAGTTGTGAGTAGTTTACCACAGACCTACGGGTCCATAGTTATTAGCTAGATGGCTTCTTCTCTCTTTTTGGATCTCAATACAATGTTCTCCCCCTCTCTTGTGGAGAACTATTCGATGTAATCTCTTTTTGCGGTGTGTTTGTCGAGATCTGATGAATTGTGGGTTTATGATCAAATTTATCTATGAATAATATTTGAATCTTCTCTGAATTCTTTTATGTATGATTGAGTTATCTTTGCAAGTCTCTTCGAATTATCAGTTTGGTTTGGCCTACTAGATTGATCTTTCTTGCCATGGGAGAAGTGCTTAGCTTTGGGTTCAATCTTGCGGTGTTCTTACCCAGTGACAGAAAGGGTTGCAAGACACGTATTGTATTGTTGCCATCGAGGATAACAAGATGGGGTTTATATCATATTGCATGTGTTTATCCCTCTACATCATGTCATCTTGCTTAATGCGTTGCTCTGTTCTTATGAACTTAATACTCTAGATGCATGCTGGATAGCGATCGATGTGCGGAGTAATAGTAGTAGATGCAGGCAGGAGTCGGTCTACTTGTTATGGACGTGATGCCTATATACATGATCATGCCTAGATAATCTCATAACTATGCACTTTTCTATCAATTGCTCGACAGTAATTTGTTCACCCACCGTAATACTTATGCTATCTCGAGAGAAGCCTCTAGTGAAACCTATGGCCCCCGGGTCTATCTCTTATCATATTTGTTTTCCATCTACTTTTATTTGCATCTTTACTTTTTGCATCCATCTTATAAAATACCAAAAATATATTTATCTTATCAGACTATCTTTATTAGATCTCACTTTCACAAGTGGCCGTGAAGGGATTGACAACCCCTTTATTGCATTGGTTGCAAGTTCTCAGTTTGTTTGTGTAGGTGCGTGGGACTTTTGAGGAGCCTCCTACTGGATTGATACCTTGGTTCTCAAAACCGAGGGAAATACTTACGCTACACTTTGCTGCATCACCCTCTCCTCTTCGAGGAAAACCAACGCAAGCTCAAGACGTAGAACGCCGGCCTGCAAATGTCCAAGGACTGATGCAGACGTTTTTTTTTCATTCAACATGGTGCTGCAAACATCCACGGATGTGTACGAGTGCCGAGAGTCCGAACCTTCGGCACGTAGGACTCCGATAACTCTGACCCATCCAAAACCTCACCCGGAGCCCACGTATTTGGCACTCCATGTGGCACTGTATTGACTCCCTCTTGGCCTGCTGTCGTCGCTCTACCACCTTGGCTGCCCGCCCAGGCATTGTCTAACCTTTGCCGCTTCACCCGGGCATCAGCATGCTTTGTTGCTGTCGTCGTCCCCCCTCCCATACGCCCGCTGCTCAGGTACCTTCCGTCCGTAGCTGTTGTCAATGGAGAACATGCTCGACAAGTGTTTTGTCAAAATGTCATAACAAAGTTGTTGACATCTTTTCCTTAAATTGAAGTAAGCACGATAGATTCGGAGGATGAGTACTTCTACAACGACTTCATCTTCCTTGTTGAATAGGAGGTTGGATATGAGGATCAAATGGTGATGATGCAAACGGTCCTAGCAGATGTGGAGCTAGCGGGGGAGCATGGCCTGAAATTCAAGGGATAAATTAAGGGACATCCAAAGTTGAATGGAAGAGGGCATGAGGGCATTTCACATTAGTGGACGACTACTTTCAGATGCATAGATATGGCTTTTATTGTCTCTACGATGGTGTCCAGACATATATTTACTACTTCATCTTGAAGAAGGATGGCGTTAGGAAACATGGATTCTTTGTTTGCCGGAAGTGCACACCTACATTGAGGATGCTTGTCTATGGCACGACCGCAGATTCATGGGACGAGTACCTCCGGATGTCTGGAAGCACATGCGCAATGTCATGATAAGATTTTCTACTGCGATGGTCAAGGTGTTTGGACGGTAGTACTTAAGAGAATAATCCATTGCTTTTCAGAGTAAACTAGAACATACTACCTACGTCATGGTTTATTAGTCCTCATAGTATTTTGGGTCAAAAATTAACCATATATTTGACTAGCAAAATATTAGTGCATGTCATCAAAAATTATATTGTTGGATTCGTATTTGAATGTAGTTTTCAATTATATTACTTTTGCTATGTCTAACCTATATTTAGTAGTTAGAATCTTGGTCAAAATATGACCCAAAATAAGATGAGTACTAGTAAACCAGGACAAAGGTAGTAACTTGAATTCATGTTTGTCCATTTTATTTCAAAACTTCATTTTTGAATTGTAATATTTAAATTTCAACTAGGTTGCATTTGAGATTTTCACTACTCGAAGAATCATGCTCATATATGTTTTTTTATATTGCAGACTTAAAACAGAAAAGGAGAAACAACGCAAATATTTGATGGATAAGATTGAATGGTTGGCTCCATTATATGGGTTTGCGGATACATCCAGAGATGTTAGGCCAACTCCAACACACAACTCCAAATAGTCTGCCCGTGTCCGTTTGGAGGTAAACAGACACGAAATGCGGTCCAACGTGTGGGCGCAAACAGACAAATGTTCATTTTCGGTCCGCTTTCGATCCATTCCCCGCCCAAATTTGTGAAGGAAATATGCCCTAGAGGCAATAATAAAGTTATTATTTATTTCCTCATATCATGATAAATGTTTATTATTCATGCTATAATTGTATTAACCAGAAACATGATACATGTGTGAATACATAGACAAACTTAATGTCACTAGTATGCCTCTACTTGACTAGCTCACTAATCAAAGATGGTTATGTTTCCTAACCATAGACATTTGTTGTCATTTGATTAACGGGATCACATCATTAGGATAATGATGTGATTGACTTGACCCATTCCGTTAGCTTAGCACTTGATCGTTTAGTATGTTGCTATTGCTTTCTTCATGACTTACACAAAGTTCCTATAACTATGAGATTATGCAACTCCCATTTACCGGAGGAACACTTTGTGTGCTACCAAACGTCACAACGTAACTGGGTGATTATAAAGGAGCTCTACAGGTGTCTCCAAAGGTACATGTTGAGTTGGCATATTTCGAGATTAGGTTTTGTCACTCTGATTGTCGAAGAGGTATCTCTGGGCCCTCTCGGTAATGCACATCACTATAAGCCTTGCAAGTAATGTAGCTAATGAGTTAGTTACGGAATGATGCATTATGTAACGAGTAAAGAGACTTGCCAGTAACGAGATTGAACTAGGTATTGGATACCGACAATCGAATCTCGGGCAAGTAACATACCGATGACAAAGGGAACAACGTATGTTGTTATGCGGTTTGACCGATAAAGATCTTCGTAGAATATGTAGGAGCCAATATGAGCATCCAGGTTCCGCTATTGGTTATTGATCGGAAACAGTTCTAGCTCATGTCTACATAGTTCTCGAACCCGTAGGGTCCGCACGCTTAACGTTACGATGACCGTTTTATTATGAGTTTATAAGTTTTGATGTACCGAAGGTTGTTCAAAGAACCGGATGTGATCATGGACATGACGAGGAGTCTCGAAATGGTCGAGACATAAAGATTGATATATTGGACGACTATATTCGGACACCGGAATAGTTCCGGGGGTTATCGGATATATATCGGAGTACCGGGGGTTACCGGACCCCCCCCCCCCCCGGGGGAACTAATAGGCCTTGTTGGGCCCTAGTGGAGAGAGAGAGGGGCCAGCCAGTGCAAGAGGCGCGCCCCCTCCCCTTGAGTCCGAATAGGACAAGGAAGGGGGGCTGCCCCCTTGCCTTTCCCCTCTCCCACTCCTTCCTTGCCCCTCCTTCTTGGACTAGGAAAGGGAGGGGCAAACCTACTTGGAGTAGGTTTCCCCCTCCTAGGGCGCGCCACCCCCTTGGCCGGCCCCCTCCTCCTCCCCCCTTTATATACAGGGGTTGGGGGCACCCCATGACACACAAGTTGATCTTCATGATCGTTCCTTAGCCGTGTGCGGTGCCCCCCTCCACCACATTCCACCTCGGTCATATCGTTGCGGTGCTTAGACGAAGCCCTGCGTCAGTAGAACATCATCGTCGTCACCACGCCGCTGTGCTGACGGAACTCATCCCCGACACCCTGCTGGATCGGAGTCTGGGGATCATCATCGAGCTGAACGTGTGCTGAACTCGGAGGTGCCGTACGTTCGGTACTTGGATCGGTCGGGCCGTGAAGACATACGACTACATCAACTGCGTTGTTCTAACGCTTCCGCTTTCGGTCTACGAGGGTACGTGGACAACACTCTCCCCTCTCGTTACTATGCATCACCATGATCCTTGTGTGTGCGTAGGAAATTTTTTGAAATTACTACGTTCCCCAACAGTGGCATCAGAGCCAGGTATTATGCGTAGATGTCATATGCACGAGTAGAACACAAGTGAGTTGTGGGCGATACAAGTCATACTGCTTACCAGCATGTCATACTTAGGTTCAGCGGTATTGTGAGATGAAGCGGCCCGGACCAACATTACGCGTACGCTTACGCGAGACTGGTTTCACCGTTACAAGCACTTGTGCTTAAAGGTGACTGGCGGGTGTCTGTCTCTCTCACTTTAGTTGAACCGAGTGTGGCTACGCCCGGTCCTTGCGGAGGTTAAAACAGCACTAACTTGACGAACTATTGTTGTGGTTTTGATGCGTAGGTAAGAACGGTTCTTGCTCAGCCCGTAGCAGCCACGTAAAATTTGCAACAACAAAGTAGAGGACGTCTAACTTGTTTTTGCAAGGCATGTTGTGATGTGATATGGTCAAGATGTGATGCTATATTTTATTGTATGAGATGATCATGTTTTGTAACCGAAGTTATCGGCAACTGGCAGGAGCCATATGGTTGTCGCTTTATTGTATGAAATGCAAACGCCTTGTAATTGCTTTACTTTATCACTAAGCGGTAGCGATAGTCGTAGAAGCAATAGATGGCGTAAACGACAACGATGCTACGATGGAGATCAAGGTGTCGCGTCGGTGACGATGGTGATCACGACGGTGCTTCGGAGATGGAGATCACAAGCACAAGATGATGATGGCCATATCATATCACTTATATTGATTGCATGTGACATTTATCCTTTATGCATCTTATCTTGCTTTGATTGACGGTAGCATTTTAAGATGATCTCTCACTAAATTATCAAGAAGTGTTCTCCCTGAGTATGCACCGTTGCGAAAGTTCTCCGTGCGGAGACACCACGTGATGATCGGATGTGATAGGCTCTACGTTCAAATACAACGGGTGCAAAATAGTTGCACACGCGGAATACTCGGGTTAAACTTGACGAGTCTAGCATATACAGATATGGCCTCGGAACACGGAGACCGAAAGGTCGAACGTGAATCATATAGTAGATATGATCAACATAGTGATGTTCACCATTGAAACTAATCCATCTCACGTGATGATCGGACATGGTTTAGTTGATTTGGATCACGTGATCACTTAGATGACTAGAGAGATGTTTATCTAAGTGGGAGTTCTTAAGTAATATGATTAATTGAACTTAAATTTATCATGAACTTAGTACCTGATAGTATTTTGCTTGTCTATGTTTGTTGTAGATAGATGGCTCGTGCTGTTGTTCCGTTGAATTTTAATGCATTCCTTGAGAAAGCTAAGTTGAAAGATGATGGTAGCAATTACACGGACTGGGTCCGTAACCTGAGGATTATCCTCATTGGTGCACAGAAGAATTACGTCTTGGAAGCACCGCTGGGTGCCAGGCCTGTTGCAGATGCAACTGATGACGTTAAGAACGTCTGGCAGAGCAAAGCTGATGACTACTCGATAGTTCAGTGTGCCATGCTTTGGTGGCTTGGAACCGGGTCTTCAACGATGTTTTGAACGTCATGGAGCATATGAGATGTTCCAGGAGTTGAAGTTAATATTTCAAGCAAATGCCCGGATTGAGAGATATGAAGTCTCTAGTACGTTCTATAGTTGTAAGATGGAGTAGAATAGTTCTGTCAGTGAACACATACTCAAAATGTCTGGGTATAATAATCACTTGATTCAACTGGGAGTTAATCTTCCTGATGATAGTGTCATTGACAGAATTCTTCAATCACTGCCACCAAGCTACAAGAGCTTCGTGATGAACTATAATATGCAAGGGATGGACAAGACTATTCCCGAGCTCTTCGCAATGCTAAAGGCTGCGGAGGTAGAAATCAAGAAGGAGCATCAAGTGTTGATGGTCAATAAGACCACCAGTTTCAAGAAAAAGGGCAAAGGGAAGAAGAAGGGGAACTTCAAGAAGAACAGCAAACAAGTTGCTGCTCAAGAGAAGAAACCCAAGTCTGGACCTAAGCCTGAGAGTGAGTGCTTCTACTGCAAGCAGACTGGACACTGGAAGCGGAACTGCCCCAAGTATTTGGCGGATAAGAAGGATGGCAAAGTGAACAAAGGTATATGTGATATACATGTTATTGATGTGTACCTTACTAATGCTCGCAGTAGCACCTGGGTATTTGATACTAGTTCTGTTGCTAATATTTGCAACTCGAAACAGGGACTACGGATTAAGCGAAGATTGGCTAAGGACGAGGTGACGATGCGCGTGGGAAATGGTTCCAAAGTCGATGTGATCGCGGTCGGCATGCTACCTCTACATCTACCATCGGGATTAGTTTTAGACCTAAATAATTGTTATTTGGTGCCAGCGTTGAGCATGAACATTATATCTGGATCTTGTTTGATGCGAGACGGTTATTCATTTAAATCAGAGAATAATGGTTGTTCTATTTATATGAGTAATATCTTTTATGGTCATGCACCCTTGAAGAATGGTCTATTTTTATTGAATCTCGATAGTAGTGATACACATATTCATAATGTTGAAGCCAAAAGATGCAGAGTTGATAATGATAGTGCAACTTATTTGTGGCACTGCCGTTTAGATCATATCGGTGTAAAACGCATGAAGAAACTCCATACTGATGGACTTCTGGAATCACTTGATTATGAATCACTTGGTACTTGCGAACCGTGCCTCATGGGCAAGATGACTAAAACGCCGTTCTCCGGAACTATGGAGCGAGCAACTGATTTATTGGAAACCATACATACTGATGTGTGTGGTCCAATGAATGTTGAGGCTCAGGGCGGGTATCATTATTTTCTCACCTTCACAGATGATTTGAGCAGATATGGGTATATCTACTTGATAAAACACAAGTCTGAAACATTTGAAAAGTTCAAAGAATTTCAGAGTGAAGTGGAAAATCATCGTAACAAGAAAATAAAATTTCTACGATCTGATCGTGGAGGAGAATATTTGAGTTACGAGTTTGGTTTACATTTGAAACAATGCGGAATAGTTTCGCAACTCACGCCACCTGGAACACCACAACGAATGGTGTGTACGAACATCGTAATCGTACTTTATTAGATATGGTGTGATCTATGATGTCTCTTAATGATTTACCGCTATCGTTTTGGGGTTATGCTTTAGAGACAGCCGCATTCACTTTAAATAGGGCACCATCAAAATCCGTTGAGACAACGCCTTATGAACTGTGGTTTGGCAAGAAACCAAAGTTGTCGTTTCTTAAAGTTTGGGGCTGTGATGCTTTTGTGAAGAAACTTCAACCAGATAAGCTCGAACCCAAATCGGAGAAATGTGTCTTCATAGGATACCCAAAAGTGACTATTGGGTACACCTTCTATCACAGATCTGAGGGCAAGATTTTCGTTGCTAAATTCGGATCCTTTCTAGAGAAGGAGTTTCTCTCGAAAGAAGTGAGTGGGAGGAAAGTAGAACTTGACGATGTAACTATACCTGCTCCCTTGTTGGAAAGTAGTTCATCACAAGAACCAGTTCCTGTGACAACTACACCAATCAGTGAGGAAGCTAATGATATTGATCATGAAACTTCAGATCAAGTTACTACTAAACCTCGTAGGTCTACCAGAGTAAGATCCGCACTAGAGTGGTATGGTAATCCTATTCTGGAAGTCATGTTACTTGACCATGGCGAACCTACGAACTATGAGGAAGCGATGATGAGCCCAGATTCCGCGAAATGGCTTGAGGCCATGAAATCTGAGATGGGATCCATGTATGAGAACAAAGTATGGACTTTGGTTGACTTTCCCGATGATCGGCAAGCCATCGAGAATAAATGGATCTTCAATACGAAGACTGACGCTGATGGTAATGTAACTGTCTACAAAGCTCGACTTGTTGCAAAAGGTTTTCGACAAGTTCAAGGGGTTGACTACGATGAGACATTCTCACCCATAGCGATGCTTAAGTCTGTCCGAATCATGTTAGCAATTGCCGCATTTTATGATTATGAAATTTGGCAAATGGATGTTAAAACTGCATTCCTGAATGGATTTCTGGAAGAAGAGTTGTATATGATGCAACCAGAAGGTTTTGTCGATCCAAAAGATGCTAACAAAGTGTGCAAGCTCCAGCGATCCATTTATGGACTGGTGCAAGCATCTCGGAGTTGGAATAAACGCTTTGATAGTGTGATCAAAGCATATGGTTTTATACAGACTTTTGGAGAAGCCTGTATTTACAAGAAAGTGAGTGGGAGCTCTGTAGCGTTTCTGATATTATATGTAGATGACATATTGTTAATTGGAAATGATATAGAATTTCTGAATAGCATAAAGGGATACTTGAATAAAAGTTTTTCAATGAAAGACCTCGGTGAAGCTGCTTACATATTGGGCATCAAGATCTATAGAGATAGATCAAGACGCTTAATTGGACTTTCACAAAGCGCATACCTTGATAAAGTTTTGAAAAAGTTCAAAATGGATCAGGCAAAGAAAGGGTTCTTGCATGTATTACAAGGTGTGAAGTTGAGTCAGACTCAATGCCCGACCACAGCAGAAGATAGAGATAAAATGAAAGATGTTCCCTATGCTTCAGCCATAGGCTCTATCATGTATGCAATGCTGTGTACCAGACCTGACGTATGCTTAGCAATAAGCTTGGCAGGTAGGTACCAAAGTAATCCAGGAGTGGATCACTGGACAGCGGTCAAGAACATCCTGAAATACCTGAAAAGGACTAAGGATATGTTTCTCGTTTATGGAGGTGACAAAGAGCTAGTCGTAAATGGTTACGTCGATGCAAGCTTTGACATTGATCCGGACGATTCTAAATCGCAAACCAAATACGTGTTTTTATTAAACGATGGAGCTGTAAGTTGGTGCAGTTCTAAACAAAGCGTCGTGGCGGGATCTACATGCGAAGCGGAGTACATAGTTGCTTCGGAAGCAGCAAATGAAGGAGTCTGGATGAAGGAGTTCATTTCCGATCTAGGTGTCATACCTAGTGCATCGGGACCAATGAAGATCTTCTGTGACAACACTGGTGCAATTGCCTTGGCAAAGGAATCCAGGTTTCACAAGAGGACCAAGCACATCAAGAGACGCTTCAATTCCATCCGGGACCAAGTCCAGGTGGGAGACATATAGATTTGCAAGATACATACGGATCTGAATGTTGCAGACCCGTTGACTAAGCCTCTTCCACGAGCAAAACATGATCAGCACCAAGACTCCATGGGTGTTAGAATCATTACTGTGTAATCTAGATTATTGACTCTAGTGCAAGTGGGAGACTGAAGAAAATATGCCCTAGAGGCAATAATAAAGTTATTATTTATTTCCTCATATCATGATAAATGTTTATTATTCATGCTATAATTGTATTAACCAGAAACATGATACATGTGTGAATACATAGACAAACTTAATGTCACTAGTATGCCTCTACTTGACTAGCTCATTAATCAAAGATGGTTATGTTTCCTAACCATAGACATGTGTTGTCATTTGATTAACAGGATCACATCATTAGGAGAATGATGTGACTGACTTGACCCATTCCGTTAGCTCAGCACTTGACCGTTTAGTATGTTGTTATTGCTTTCTTCATGACTTATACAAAGTTCCTATAACTATGAGATTATGCAACTCCCGTTTACCGGAGGAACACTTTGTGTGCTACCAAATGTCACAACGTAACTGGGTGATTATAAAGGAGCTCTACAGGTGTCTCCAAAGGTACATGTTGAGTTGGCATATTTTGAGATTAGGTTTTGTCACTCCGATTGTCGGAGAGGTTTCTCTGGGCCCTCTCGGTAATGCACATCACTATAAGCCTTGCAAGCAATGTAGCTAATGAGTTAGTTACGGAATGATGCATTACGTAACGAGTAAAGAGACTTGCCGGTAACGAGATTGAACTAGGTATTGGATACCGACGATCGAATCTCAGGCAAGTAACATACCGATGACAAAGGGAACAACGTATGTTGTTATGCGGTTTGACCGATAAAGATCTTCGTAGAATATGTAGGAGCCAATATGAGCATCCAGGTTCCGCTATTGGTTATTGACCAGAAACAGTTCTAGGTCATGTCTACATAGTTCTCGAACCCGTAGGGTCTGCACGCTTAATGTTACGATGACAGTTTTATTATGAGTTTATAAGTTTTGATGTACCGAAGGTTGTTCGGAGTTCTGGATGTGATCACGGACATGACGAGGAGTCTCAAAATGGTCGAGACATAAAGATTGATAGATTGGACGACTATATTCAGACACCGGAATAGTTTGGGGGGTTATCGGATATATATCAGAGTACCGGGGGTTACCGGACCCCCCCCCCCCCCGGGAACTAATGGGCCTTGTTGGGCCCTAGTGGAGAGAGAGAGGGGCCGGCCAGGGCAAGAGGCGCGCCCCCTCCCCTTGAGTCCGAATAGGACAAGGAAGGGGGGCAACGCCCCCCTTGGCTTTCCCCTCTCCCACTCCTTCCTTCCCCCTCCTTCTTAGACTAGGAAAGGGAGGGGCAAACCTACTTGGAGTAGGTTTCCCCCTCCTAGGGCGCGCCACCCCCTTGGTCGGCCCCCTCCTCCTCCCCCCTTTATATACAGGGGCAGGGGGGCACCCCATGACACACAAGTTGATCTTCGTGATCGTTCCTTAGCCGTGTGCGGTGCCCCCCTCCACCATATTCCACCTCGGTCATATCGTTGCGGTGCTTAGGCAAAGCCCTGCGCGGGCAGAACATCATCATCATCACCACGCCGCCGTGCTGACGGAACTCATCCCCGACACCCTACTGGATCGGAGTCCGGGGATCATCATCGAGCTGAACGTGTGCTGAACTCGGAGGTGTCGTACGTTCGGTACTTGGATTGGTCGGGCCGTGAAGACGTATGACTACATCAACCGTGTTGTTCTAATGCTTCCGCTTTCGGTCTACGAGGGTACGTGGACAACACTCTCCCCTCTCGTTGCTATGCATCACCATGATCCTTGCGTGTGCATAGGAATTTTTTTGAAATTACTACGTTCCCCAACAATTTGGGTCACGTTTGTGTCAAAACAGACAACACACGGGGCGGGACGCACACCCTTGTCCTCCCCTGGCCCACCCATCGGGGACATACACGCCCATTTTCCCTCCTTTTCTCCCAAAACCCTCCCGCGCTCCCCTCCCCTCCCTCCTCCATGGCCGGCGCCCCAGGAATCCCGGCGACCCGGATGCTACCGCGTGCCCCGCGACGAATAAGAAGGGTCCCAAGAAACCGCGGTCGAAGCTCACACCGGCAGAGGGCACCAAGCTCGACCATGTATCATCCAAGACGAGGGCCCCACGTACAGTTGCCGCGGAGAAGAAAGACCTTGTCGTCGAGGCGGGCGCGCTGCATGCCGCGCAGCAGAAGGCCGTCGTTGATGATAAGGAGGCCATCGTCTCTAAGACTCAAGCCCTCCTCATGTTAGGGTTGTGCCGACCCCCGCCGGCCATCCTCTCGGCCGCTGTCATGGCCGCGGCTAGCACAGGCTCGTCCTCCATCACATCGGAGGCGCCAGAGTTTCATCCGCCGCGGCTGCATTGCCAAAACCGGTTCTGAATGTCGTCGGACGGCAACATGATCACGTCAGCTACCCCGCCCATCTCGGGTGTCATCGACCTCAATGTCAGGTTCAATGGTGAAGGAAATATGCCCTAGAGGCAATAATAAAGTTATTATTTATTTCCTTATTTCATGATAAATGTTTATTATTCATGCTAGAATTGTATTAACCGGAAACATAATACATGTGTGAATACATAGACAAACATAATGTCACTAGTATGACTCTACTTGACTAGCTCGTGAATCAAAGATGGTTAAGTTTCCTAGCCATAGACATGAGTTGTCATTTGATTAAACGGGATCACATCATTAGGAGAATGATGTGATTGACTTGACCCATTCCGTTAGCTTAGCACTTGGTCGTTTAGTATGTTCCTATTGCTTTCTTCATGACTTATACACGTTCCTATGACTATGAGATTATGCAACTCCCGTTTACCAGAGGAACACTTTGTGTGCTACCAAACGTCACAACGTAACTGGGTGATTATAAAGGAGCTCTACAGGTGTCTCCAAAGGTACATGTTGAGTTGGTGTATTTCAAGATTAGGTTTTGTCACTCCGATTGTCGGAGAGGTATCTCTGGGCCCTCTCGGTAATGCACATCACTATAAGCCTTGCAAGCAATGTAGCCAATGAGTTGGTTACGAAATGATGCATTATGTAACGAGTAAAGAGACTTTCCGGTAACGAGATTGAACTAGGTATTGGATACCGACGATCGAATCTCGGGCAAGTAACATACCGATGACAAAGGGAACAACGTATGTTGTTATGCGGTTTGACCAATAAAGATCTTCGTAGAATATGTAGGAGCCAATATGAGCATCCAGGTTCCGCTATTGGTTATTGACTGGAAACATGTCTCGGTCATGTCTACATAGTTCTCGAACCCGTATGGTCCGCACGCTTAAGGTTTCGATGACAGTTTTATTATGAGTTTATGAGTTTTGATGTACCGAAGGAGTTCGGAGTCCCAGATGAGATCGGGGACATGACGAGGAGTCTCGAAATGGTTGAGACGTAAAGATCGATATATTGGACGACTATATTCGGACTTCGGAAAGGTTCCGAGTGATTCGGGTATTTATCGGAGTACCGGAGAGTTACGGGAATTCGCCGGGGAGAAGTATTGGGCCTTATTGGGCCATACGGGAAAGAGAGAGGGGCTACCTAGGGCAGGCCGCACCCCCTCCTTCCTTCCCTTCTCTCTTCCCTTCCTTCTCTCCTACTCCTACTAGGAAAGGAGGAGTCTTACTCCCGGTGGGAGTAGGACTCCCCCCTTGGGCGCGCCTCCTCCTCCTTGGCCGGCCCTCCACCCCTTGCTCCTTTATATACGGGGGCAGGGGGGCACCCCATAGACACACAAGTTGATCTTCGTGCGTTCCTTCGCCGTGTGCGGTGCCCCCCTACACCATATTCCACCTCGGTCATATCGTTGCGGTGCTTAGGCGAAGCCCTGCGTCGGTAGAGCATCATCATCTTCACTACGCCGTTGTGCTGACGGAACTCATCCCCGACACCCTGCAGGATCGGAGTCCGGGATCGTTATCGAGCTGAACGTGTGCTGAACTCGGAGGTGACGTATGTTCGGTACTTGGATCGGTCGGAAAGTGAAGACGTACGACTACATCAACCGCGTTGTCATAACGCTTCCGCTTACGGTCTACGAGGGTACGTGGACAACACTCTCCCCTCTCGTTGCTATGCATCACCATGATCTTGCGTGTGCGTAGGAATTTTTTTGAAATTACTACGTTCCCCAACAGTGGCATCCGAGCCAGGTTTTATGCGTAGATGTCATATGCACGAGTAGAACACAAGTGAGTTGTGGGCGATACAAGTCATACTGCTTACCAGCATGTCATACTTTGGTTCAGCGGTATTGTGAGATGAAGCGGCCCAGACCGACATTACGCGTACGCTTACGCGAGACTGGTTTCACCGTTACGAGCACTCGTGCTTAAAGGTGACTGGCGGGTGTCTATCTCTCTCACTTTAGTTGAACCGAGTGTGGCTACGTTCGGTCCTTGCGAAGGTTAAAACATCACTAAATTGACGAACTATCGTTGTGGTTTTGATACGTAGGTAAGAACGGTTCTTTCTCAGCCCGTAGCAGCCACGTAAAATTTGCAATAACAAAGTAGATGACGTCTAACTTGTTTTTGCAGGGCATGTTGTGATGTGATATGGTCAAGACGTGATGCTATATTTTATTGTATGAGATGATCATGTTTTGTAACCGAAGTTATCGGCAACTGGTAGGAGCCATATGGTTGTCACTTTATTGTATGAAATGCAAATGCCCTGTAATTGCTTTACTTTATCACTAAGCGGTAGCGATAGTCGTAGAAGCAATAGATGGCGTAAATGACAATGATGCTACGATGGAGATCAAGGTGTCGCGCCGGTGACGATGGTGATCACGATGGTGCTTCGGATATGGAGATCACAAGCACAAGATGATGCTGGCCATATCATATCACTTATATTGATTGCATGTGATGTTTATCTTTTATGCATCTTATTTTGCTTTGATTGACGGTAGCATTTTAAGATGATCTCTCACTAAATTATCAAGAAGTGTTCTCCCTGAGTATGCACCGTTGCGAAAGTTCTTCGTGCTGAGACACCACGCGATGATCGGGTGTGATAGGCTCTATGTTCAAATACAACGGGTGCAAAACCGTGGCACACGCGGAATACTCAGGTTAAACTTGACGAGCCTAGCATATACAGATATGGCCTCAGAACACGGAGACCGAAAGGTCGAGCGTGAATCATATAGTAGATATGATCAACATAGTGATGTTCACCATTGAAAACTACTCCATCTCACGTGATGATTGGACATGGTTTAGTTGATTTGGATCACGTGATCACTTAGATGACTAGAGAGATGTCTGTCTAAGTGGGAGTTCTTCAGTAATATGATTAATTGAACTTAAATTTATCATGAACTTAGTCCTGGTAGTATTTTGCAAATTATGTTGTAGATCAATAGCTCGCGTTGTTGCTTTCATATGTTTATTGATATGTTCCTAGAGAAAACTATGTTGAAAGATGTTAGTAGCAATGATGCGGATTGGACCCGTGATCTGAGGTTTATCCCCATTGCTGCACAGAAGAATTATGTCCTTGATGCACCGGTAGGTGACGAACCTATTGCAGGAGCAGATGCAGACGTTATGAACATTTGGCTAGCTCAAAATGATGACTACTTGATAGTTTAGTGCATCATGCTTAAACGGCTTAGAATCGGGACTTCAAAGACGTTT
Source organism: Triticum timopheevii (assembly GCA_963921465.1). Lineage (NCBI taxonomy): Eukaryota > Viridiplantae > Streptophyta > Magnoliopsida > Poales > Poaceae > Triticum > Triticum timopheevii. Next base: position 554,868,705 of record OY997264.1, on the reverse strand, counting down.
TGAACGTCATGGACCATATGAGATGTTCTAGGAGTTGAAGTTAATATTTCCAGCAAATACCCGAGTTGAGAGATATGAAGTCTCCAACAAGTTCTATAGCTAAAAGATGGAGGAGAATCGCTCAACTAGTGAGCATGTGCTCAGATTGTCTCGGTACTTCAATCGCTTGAATCAAGTGGGAGTTAATCTTCCAGATAAGATAGTGATTGACAGAATTCTCTAGTCACCATCACTAAGTTACCAGAACTTCGTGATGAACTATAATATGCAAGGGATGACAAAAACGATTCCCGAGCTCTTCGTGATGTTGAAATCTACGAAGGTAGAAATCAAGAAAGAGCATCAAGTGTTGATGATTAATAAGACCACTAGTTTCAAGAAAAGGGAAAGAAAGGGAAACTTCAATTAGAATGGCAAACAAGTTGTCACTCCCATGAAGAAGCCCAAAGCTGGACCAAAGCCTGAAATTGAGTGCTTACACTGCAGAGGAAATGATCACTGGAAGCGGAAATGCCCTGAATATTTGGTGGATAAGAAGGATGGCAAAGTGAACAAGGGTATTTTTGATGTACAGGTTATTGATGTGTGCCTTACTAGTGTTTATAGTAGCCCCTGAGTATTTGATACTTGTTCGGTTGCTAAGATTAGTAACTCGAAATAGGAGTTACAGAATAAACAGAGACTAGTTGAAGGGGAAGTGACGATGAGTGTTGGAAGTAGTTCCAAAATTGATATGATCATCATCGCACACTCCCTATACTTTCGGGATTAGTGTTAAACCTAAATAAATGTTATTTGGCGTTTGCGTTGAGCATGAATATGATTTGATCATGTTTATTGCAATACGGTTATTCATTTAAGTCAGAGAATAATTGTTGTTCTGATTACATGAATAAGACCTTCAAATGGTCATACACCTAACGAAAATAGTTTGTTGGATCTCGATCGTAGTGATACACATATTCATAATATTGATGCCAAAAGATGCAAAGTTAATAATGATAGTGCAACTTATTTGTGGCACTGCCGTTTGGGTCATATAGGTGTAAAGCGCATGAAGAAACTCCATAAAGATGGATTTTCGGAATCACTTGGTTATGAATCATTTGATGCTTGCGAACTGTGCCTTTTGGGCAAGATGACTAAAATTCCGTTCCCCAGAACAATGGAACGAGCTACTAACTTATTGGAAATAATACATACCGATGTATGCAATCCGATGAGTGTTAAGGCTCGCGGCTTGTATCGATATTTTCTGACCTTCACAGATGATTTGAGCAGATATGGGTATATCTACTTAATGAAACATAAGTCTGAAACATTTGAAAACTTCAAAGAATTTCAGAGTGAAGTGGAAAATCATCGTAACAAGAAAAATAAAGTTTCTACGATCTGATCGTGGAGACGAATATTTGAGTTACGAGTTTGGTCTTCATTTGAAACAATGTGAAATAGTTTCGCAACTCATGCCACCTGGAACACCACAATGTAATGGTGTGTCCAAACGTCGTAATCGTACTTTACTAGATATGGTGCGATCTATGATATCTCTTATCGGTTTACCACTATCGTTTTGGGGTTATGCATTAGAGACAACTGCATTCACGTTTAACAGGGCACCATCTAAATCCGTTGAGACGACACTGTATGAACTATGGTTTAGCAGTAAACCTAAGCTGTCGTTTCTTCAAGTTTGGAGTTGCGATGCTTATATGAAAAAGGTTTTCAACCTGATAAGCTCGAACACCAAATCACAGAAGTGCGTCTTCATAGAATACCCAAAGGAAACTGTTGGGTACACCTTCTATCACATATCTGAAGGCAAAAACATTCGTTGCTAAGAATGGATCCTTTCTAGAGAAGAAGTTTCTCTCGAAAGAAGTGAGTGCGAGGAAAGTAGAGCTTGATAAGGTAATTTGTACCTTCTCCCGAATTGGAAAGTAGTTCATCATAGAAATCAGTTCCAGTGATTCCTACACCAATTAGTGAGGAAGCTAATGATGATGATCATGAAACTTCAGATCAAGTTACTACAAAACCTCGTAGGTCTTCCAAAGTACAGTCCGCACCAGAGTGGTACGATAATCCTGTTCTGGAAGTCATGTTACTAGACCATGATGAACCTACGAACTATGAGGAAGCGATGATGAGCCCAGATTCCGCGAAATGGCTTGAAGGCCATGAAATCTGAGATTGGATCCATATATGAGAACAAAGTATGGACTTTGGTGGACTTGCCCGATGATCGGCAAGCCATAGAAAATAAATGGATCTTCAAGAGGAAGACAGACGATGATAGTAGTGTTACTATCTACAAAGCTCGACTTGTCGCAAAAAGGTTTTCGACAAGTTCAAGGTGTTGACTACAATGAGATTTTATCAACTGTAACGATGCTTAAGTCTGTCCGAATCATGTTAGCAATTGCCACATTTTATTAAATCTGGCAAATGGATGTCAAAACTGCATTCCTTAATAGTTTTCTTAAAGAAGAGTGGTATATGATGCAACCAGAAGGTTTTGTCAATCCTAAAGGCGCTAACAAAATGTGCAAGCTCCAGCAATCCATCTATGGACCGGTGCAAGCATCTCAGAGTTGGAATATACGCTTTGATAAGTTGATCAAAGCATATAGTTTTATACAGACTTGCGGTGAAGCCTGTATTTACAATAAAGTGAGTGGGAGCACTACCGCCTTTCTGATAAATATATGTGAGTAACATATTGTTGATCAGAAATGATGTAGAATTTTTTTGGAAAGCATAAAGGAGTATTTGAAAGGAGTTCTTTAAAAGAAAGACCTCAGTAAAGCTACTTACATATTGAGCATCAAGATCTATTGAGATAGATCAAGACGCTTGATAAGTTTTTCAATAAGTACATACCTTGTCGAGATTTTGAAATAGTTCAAAATAGAACAGTCAAAGAAAGAATTCTTGCCTGTGTTGCAAAGGTGTGAAATTGAGTAAGACTCAAATCCCGACCAAGGCAGAAAATAGAAAAGAGAATGAAAGTCATTCCCTATGCCTCAGTCATAGTTCTATAAAGTATGCTATGCTATGTACCAGACCTATTGTATACCTTGCTCTTAATTTGGCAAGGGAGTACAATAGTGATCTAGGAGTAGATCACTGGACATTGGTCAAGAATATCCTTAGTCAGGATGAAGGAAATATTTCTCGATTATGGAGGTGATAAAAGAGCCCGTCGTAAAGAGTTACATTGGTGCAAGCTTTCACACCGATCCAGATGACTCTAAGTCTCAATCTGGATACATATTGAAAGTGGGAGCAATTAGCTAGAGTAGCTCCGTGCAGAGCATTGTAGACATGGAATATTTGCAAAATACATACGGCTCTGAATGTGACAGACCCGTTGACTAAGCTTCTCTCACGAGCAAAACATGATCACACCTTAGTACTCTTTGGGTGTTAATCACATAGCGATGTGAACTAGATTATTGACTCTAGTAAACCCTTTGGGTGTTGGTCACATGACGATGTGAACTATGGGTGTTAATCATATACAAATATGAATATTGGTGTTAAATCACATGGCGATGTGAACTAGATTATTGACTCTAGTGCAAGTGGGAGACTGAAGGAAATATGCCCTAGAGGCAATAATAAAGTTATTATTTATTTCCTTATTTCATGATAAATGTTTATTATTCATGCTAGAATTGTATTAACCGGAAACATAATACATGTGTGAATACATAGACAAACATAGTGTCACTAGTATGACTCTACTTGACTAGCTCGTGAATCAAAGATGGTTAAGTTTCCTAGCCATAGACATGAGTTGTCATTTGATTAAACGGGATCACATCATTAGGAGAATGATGTGATTGACTTGACCCATTCCGTTAGCTTAGCACTTGGTCGTTTAGTATGTTCCTATTGCTTTCTTCATGACTTATACACGTTCCTATGACTATGAGATTATGCAACTCCCGTTTACCAGAGGAACACTTTGTGTGCTACCAAACGTCACAACGTAATTGGGTGATTATAAAGGACCTCTACAGGTGTCTCCAAAGGTACATGTTGAGTTGGCATATTTCTAGATTAGGTTTTGTCACTCCGATTGTTGGAGAGGTATCTCTGGGCCCTCTCGGTAATGCACATCACTATAAGCCTTGCAAGCAATGTAGCCAATGAGTTGGTAACGGAATGATGCATTACGTAACGAGTAAAGAGACTTGCCGGTAACGAGATTGAACTAGGTATTGGATACCGACGATCGAATCTCGGGAAAGTAACATACCGATGACAAAGGGAACAACGTATGTTGTTATGCGGTTTGACCAATAAAGATCTTCATAGAATATGTAGGAGCCAATATGAGCATCCATGTTCCGCTATTGGTTATTGACCGGAAACGTGTCTCGGTCATGTCTACATAGTTCTCGAACCCGTAGGGTCCGCACGCTTAAGGTTTCGATGACAGTTTTATTACGAGTTTATGAGTTTTGATGTACCGAAGGAGTTCGGAGTCCTGGATGAGATCGGGGACATGATGAGGAGTCTCGAAATGGTTGAGACGTAAAGATCAATATATTGGACGACTATATTCGGACTTCGGAAAGGTTCAGAGTGATTCAGGTATTTATTGGAGTACCGGAGAGTTACGGGAATTCGCCGGGGAGAAGTATTGGGCCTTATTGGGCCATACGGGAAAGAGAGAGGGGCTGCCTAGGGCAGGCCGCGCGCCCCCCCAAGGCCTAGTCCGAATTGGACTAGGGGGAGGGGCCGCACCCCCTCCTTCCTTCCCTTCTCTCTTCCCCTTCCTTCTCTCCTACTCCTACTAGGAAAGGAGGAGTCCTACTCCTGGTGGGAATAGGACTCCCCCCTTGGGCGCGCCTCCTCCTCCTTGGCCGGCCCTCCTCCCCTTGCTCCTTTATATACGGGGGCAGGGGGGCACCCCATAGACACACAAGTTGATCTTCGTGATCGTTCCTTAGCCGTGTGCGGTGCCCCCCTACACCATATTCCACCTCGGTCATATCGTTGCGGTGCTTAGGCGAAGCCCTGCGTCAGTAGAACATCATCATCGTCACCACGCCGTCGTGCTGACGGAACTCATCCCCGACACCCTGCTGGATCGGAGTCCGGGGATCGTCATCGAGCTGAACGTGTGCTGAACTCGGAGATGCCGTACGTTCGGTACTTGGATCGGTCGGATCGTGAAGACGTACGACTACATCAACCGCGTTGTCATAACACTTCCACTTACGGTCTACGAGGGTACGTGGACAACACTCTCCCCTCTCGTTGCTATGCATCACCAAGATCTTGCGTGTGCGTAGGAATTTTTTTTTGAAATTACTACGTTCCCCAACAAATGGCACTGGCCATTCGTCCGACGGGATGCACATGAAGCAGCCCCGGTAGATTCCTACGGCCAACCTTGCCGGCGCCCGCAAGCTGTTCGACGAGATGCCACTGCCGACACCGATGGCCGACGACCCTGACTACGCCGAGTTCATGGAGAACATCATCTATGAGGGCCATGGCAAGGCCTTCCACATCGACGAGCAAGGCCATGCTTTCGACCCCGACGAGACCCAAAGCCAAGACGACCGCGACCAATATGGTGACGACCAATTCGGTGACCATGAAGAAGAGGAGGCCGGCGACCATGGCAATCCATGGCATGAAGATGATGACACGTATTGCGAAGATGAGGAAGAAGAGGTTGACATTGCGGAGGAGTCATTGTTTATCGATGAGCTCACCCAAAGGGCCAACGCGCAAAGGAGGAAGCAAAGCATTCGCATGGGATCATACACCAAAAAAGAGGACGGTTTGATTTGCAACAGTTGGATGGAGATAGGCCAAGACCCCACAAAAGGTGTCGAGCAAAGAGGATTCGTCTTTTGGACGAGAGTTCATAAAACCATTCATGAGGGAAGGAAGTTTGCGTCCTACAAGTTTGCGAGCACCCGAGGCATCAACTCGATCCAAACTAGCGTCGACATGACCAACATGTCCCGGAAGAGAAAGATTTGGTTCGCAAACCATCAAAAGGAGATGTTCGATCAAGACGACCTGAACTAGGGAGGCATCGGCCATGGACCATGGTCGTTCTTTTTGAAAGCTTATTAGTGTGCCGGGCGCTGGCTTTGTTGCCGGCGTGGAAAACTTGTTCATTTTGAAGGCTGGCTAGTCTGCCGGTGTGAAACTTGGGTGCTTGACCATTTTGTAGGCTGACATATGTTTGCCGGCCGCTGGCTTTGTTCTCAGCATGAACCATGGCCATTGGTGTGAACTATGGCCGTTGGCATGGAACTACATCTTTATTGCTTTGTCAAAGTTTGCATGCAGTCGGACAAGATGCGGCCGAGATGCCGCGTGTTAGGCGCACGACCGGCCATCCAGAAAAATGCCCGGACGCCCCATTGCTAATACTGAAACAGACAAAATCCGAACAAAACAGACATCCGTTTGAGATCATATATTGAAGTTGGCCTTAAGAACAAATAGTGGAGGATGACATTGGAGATGCCCTAAGCTAAAAGGAAGGCCATACAGAGATCGGACCACGGATCGCGTGGGCTTCTCGGGCGATCCGACGTTTCTGTACCCAAAAGGCAAAAGAGGTTCGCAGGCCGAAAAGTTGTGGGCTTTAGCTTTACAGGTTGACAGAGAAGACCCCGTTCCCTTTCGGCCGCTTTTGCACTCCCGCCCTACCCCCCCTCTCCACTCCCGCTATCCTTTTCCTTTTCGTTTTTCAATTCATTTATCTCTCACAGAAATGCCGCATTCAATACCAGAGCCAAGATGAACTAGGCTAGCGGCGCAGTGATAGCTGCAGCAACTCACGCACCACGCTTTCACCGGCATTTTCACGTCGGATAATGTGCACCGGCCAGGCTACTTTTGGGGAAACGAACGGCATTTGTGATGGTTGGTGAGAGCTTTTACTCCAAGCTCATCCTCCCGGTAAAAGAGGAACCTCCTCCTTTTCTTGTAAATTATTGTCAACTACTCCCTCCATTTCTAAATATTTATCTTTCTAGAAATTTTAACAAGTAACTACATACTTTCTCTTTTCCGGTTTATAAGGCTTATCTCAAAATTTTAGTTTTTTCATTTTATAAAGCTCAATTTGGTTGTTTCCCATCACATGTTCAGATTCCAAGGTGCATTAAATCATTGCATGTAAGTATTGAGAGAAAATTGACCAATGCATGTACTTTATGCATGTATGCATTGCAATTAATGCATTAATAAACATAATTTTTTGAAAAAAACAAGAACATTAATTAGGTGCTTTTGCAAACTACAAAAAGTATTCCACCACTCACCATCTACCTTGGTTAGGTGAGATTTTTGAATTGAGCCTTATAAACCGGAAAGGAGGGAGTACGAAGCACACGAGCACACAAGCCCCCACATGTTGACAATCATCTCGTGCGCTGTGGGGTATGTCTATATACATCCGTATGTGATAGTTCATTTGAAATCTCTAAAAAAATAAATATTTAAAAACGGAGGGAGTAAAAAAGAACATCATATTATTGTTTTCACGAAAGACACATATTTCTTGGCGAGACGGTGAAATATTGACATTTGAAAGCGGTAGAAAAACGTTTCCGCCTGGGATCTTTCACACCCGAAACAACCAACAATTAACCCATTTTCCATCTCCACTGAGATCCCCACGTCCAAACCAGTCAAGCTTCTTCCTTCCCTCTCACGGCGACACCACGGGGGCCCTCGCCTTCGGTGAGTTTTGGTTGGCGACGCCGTGGTCGGCAGGGGTGTCCGCATCTCAACCTCGGACCCGCCTAATTTGAGTGGCATAAAAAACACATGTGAACCTGCAAGTTGTCCATGTCTTCGCCGAGGTCTTGGCTCGGTCTCGTTGTCCCCCTTCTCTGCCTCACAATTTTATATCAGAAAACTTATAAAATAGCCCACACGCTGTGAAATAAAAACAATACTATATTGAAACATGTGTGCACTGATACGCTTTACTTATTTATTGGCAAATATCTTGCTCATGGATTAACTGGGTGAAGGAGCCCGAAGGCTCTACAGATAAATTACAAATCCACGCTGATAATGGAGAAAATTTGTGCATAAGAAAATCCAGACAAAGCTCACAAAGGACACTAGTGACCGTTGTACAACACCCGACACGTGTCCTGAAGAACCATGTAGGCAAAAAAGCGCGTACTCAAGCTCTTGGACATTGCTGACCATCGAAAGGAACGTCAATGTCGATCCGTCATCGCTAGTCGCCACTAGCTAGCAAAAGAGGCTGTCAGCGACTTAGCGTAACACCCACACAACCACGAAAGATACCAAAAAATTCGAAAGTGGGAGGTTGAGGAAGCAGCCACTGAAGGTGTTGAAGTAACAGTTGTGACATTTATCAAACAAGTTGAGATCGACACCAATGGTGTCAGATTATGCATTAGCCATCGAAGCCCCTAAGAAGGGCAACATTCTCCATGAGGTAACCAATAGCATTGCCAGGTATGCCATTAAGCGCCCCCCACCCACCCACATGGTAAGCATGACAACTGTCGACTGAGGCTAGCGGCCATCGATACCATTAAGTTACCGCTTGTTCTGGCTGCAGTGCAACGATTCTTTGGCCTTACATACTCACTTGAAGGGAGTACATAAAATTGATTCCAGTCCTTGTTCAAAACTGATCTTGGCTAGGTTGTTTAGTGTCATCGGTCTTTTGCCCCCACAGCACACGAGCTGATTGTCGACATGTGAAGTATTTTTTTTTCCTGATAATGCTTGAACTCATGTTTTCCCTTTCTCTCCTCCTGTGTCCCTTGCTGCCCGAACAATGTATTCCCGTCATGTAATAATAAGTAATGTAAAGGGGATGACCGTTTCGAAAAGAAGTACCGGCTTGAAAGCACTTCCTAATTTAGCGAACTATCTGTTTATATATGTTTGATCCCAAATATATATGTTGTCAGGACTCTGTTTACCTGGACGGCCAAGCTGTTCGTAGCGACACGCCAATCAAAAATATGAATCTTCTGAGGAACATTGGCCTTTCAAATAATATCCCAAATCTTCCTCTCCCAACCCCGCGCCACTGTATTGCACCACCAAGTCACTCTTAGTACATGTTCTATTTGCGGAGTGGAAGATGAAAATACGTTTCATGCGCTAGTCAAGTGCCCTAAGGCATATGCGTTGCGTATGGCAATGAGGGATATATGGGATCTTCCTGGGGAGGAGGTTTTTAAGCATTCGGGGTCTGGTCGGTTTCTTATTCTTTTGGACCAATTGAATGCTACTCTGCGTGACCAAATTATTTTCATTTTCTGGAGAGCATGGCACGTGAGGAATGACTTGATATTTGGTACGGGGAAGGAACTTGTCTCGGCCTCTGCTAATTTTGTGGAGAATTATTGGTCGTCATTTGTCTCGAGGGCACGTCCCTGGCGCTGCAGCGTACAGAGAAACCCATCATTGTGGAACTAGACTGTAAAGAAGGAGTGGTAGCTTTGACGGACAGCGGAGTTAACAGGTCTTCGTTGGCCGGGTTTATCGAGGAGACGAAGAGGCTATTGCATGGAGTACGGCGTCATGTTTTTGAGCACGTCCGACGCACGGCCAACATGGCCGCGCATTGCATGGCTCAAAGAGGACGTACTAGCCAACGTACGATGGTTTGGCTGCAAGCTGGGCCTGATGATTTATGTTCTATTTGTGAAAACGAGTGTACAAACATTACTTAATTAATGAATGCTCGTTTCACCCGCAAAAAAAAAAAAATCCCGCCCAGAGGTGGACTCGATAAATAAAGGTAAAGGTCTGTTATCTGGTTTAAAAATTGTTCCTAATCCTATGGAAACTCAGGTGTCATGGCAACCCCCTCCTTCGGAGTATATTAAGATCAATGTCGATGCAAGCTTTGTGGGGAGCATTAGCGCTGCAAGTGTGGGTGTGGGGTTCAGGGACTCTTCGGGGAAGGTCCTCGTCTCTTCCTGGGATTACATCGGGCTTTGTAAAATCGTGGAGGAGGCGGAACTACGAGCATGCATTGCAGGTCTATATATAGGTATTACCTTTCACAATCCTATAATTTTGGAGACTGACTGTGCGTTTGTGGTTCCATCCCTTGCAAATGAAAAAGGAGACATGTCTTCAATGGCTGATTTGAAAAAGGAAGCAAGGAGTTTATCAAAGCTTATAAATAATTTTAAATACTCCAACAATAATCGTTCGGCTAATGTTGTGGCCCATACGATTGCAAAATTTAGTTTCGATAATAGATCGGATGGTATCCTTGTTAACGATGTTCCGCCCTGCGTGGTGAATTTTGTAATGAATGATTGTAATAACAATCTTGGTTAATCAATATATGTGGTGTTTTCAAATAAATAAATAAATTTATGTTGTTATATTTCAAGTAGATTTAAGATCAAATCTCTCTTACCTTAAAAATTAGGTAAAGCTTTGTCTATCTAACATTTCCTCCCCCCCCCCCCCCCCCACACCCCACACCGACATCTTTTTCTTGTTTTACGGTTTTTTCCATCGTTTTTCCTTTAAAAGCCTGCATCAATTGCCACACATCTTGTTGTTTTGCCAAATGGAATTATATTTTCTTTGGTAAGTCAATATGTACCTATTCAATTGGCAACTAAAGTTTATTTTTGGTACACAATCACTTTAGTATAATAGTCATGGTGATTACGTGTGGTTGTGCCCGGACAATAATCTAGTACCCCTTCGAGACACTGAGCCGACATAGCATTTTAAATTTTTACGAAGTTACTGCATGCGCCTCGCAGTCGATGTGAAAGTCTCCTCCATCCGAGCGAAAATCGCCGGAATCCTGAAATAGATCCAGAAATAATGCGAGCGCAGATTATCTACTACTGCTAACGTAAGAAAAAAAATGACACCGAGAAGAAGATAATCCTGTTGCAGAAAAAGGAAAATCAGTGCCATTGTTGTCCGTCGCCATGCTCGCTGGCCGGTCGCCGGCCAGACCACAGCCTACAACACGCGGTGCAACGCCCCTGCCCGCCGAGGCGCCGAGGCGAGAGAAGAGAGGAGGACCGAGAGCTGACCGAGAACACGTTTTACCTGTACCATTTTACCACCGCGGACGATTTTACCGCACCAGTCCGCTCGGTAAAACCGGAGGCAGTTCCCCCACTCCGCGCACTGTGCGCCTCCGCGGCAGTCCATTCACGCGCCGGCCTGTTTACCTTCCCCGTGAAAAGAGGGCCCGACTCCCGAGCCCGAGCCATCCCGAGCCATCACATCCCATTGATCACGCTTTCGCTCCCTAGAACCCCAAACAAAAGCCTCCTGCCACGGCGCAGCATCTTCGCCCAGAAGCAAACGATTTCTGCCTGCGCACCCAGCAGTAATCCCCTCCCTTCCACCCACGTCCCATCGATCACCCCTGCCTAGCTTTTTTCTCCACACACCAGCAGCGGTCGCCTTTGACTCGGAGCGACGACCCTTCCTCCTCGCCGTCCTCGCGAATGCCTCTTGCTGCGCGCTCGGGCGTGAGCGGGTAGGGCGGCCGGGGAGACGGCGCGCGCGGCGGCATGGCGGAGATGGATTTGGAGGACGCGGTGCTCTCCTGGACGGTCCGGGAGATCAACGACGACGACCTCTACAGGGACAAGGTACACTTCCCTGCGCCATCCATCCATCCATCCATCCCGAGGTTGCGGCTGATAGTAGTTCCGGACGATGATTTGTGCGGCTGCCAGATTCGGCCATTTCGTTTTCGAATCTGTGCGCATGTGCGCGCGGGCTCCGGGGCGCGCAGTTCGTGCCAAGCGCGTGCATGCGCGCCCGCGCGCGCGCTAGGTTTCCAAAATCTCTTAGATTGATTAGTCGCTTGTGGTGCGCACTGGCTTTCAGCAATGCGCAACTGAACTTGTCACTTGGGTGCACGCGTCAGGCAAGTGCAGTTGGCATGCTCGTACGATCTCTGCCCACCAAAATCGTCGCGCACTCGGCGGACACATGCTGCTCCAGGAAATTGCATGTCGCTGCTGCTTGTTGGCGCCGGCTGTGACTGATTCGAACTCCCTCCGTTCCAAAATAGATGATCCAACTTTATACTAAAGTTAGTACAAAGTTGGGTCATCTATTTTAGAACGGAGGGAGTATTTCATAATTGGTGTCTGTCCACTGCTGTTGAAAACAGTGACGCACTAATTTGCTATGCCCATGATACACGGTAGTACGTACTAAGTTATCACATGTTTCTGTATGCTGGTGACACAGATCTGTAACCATGTTCTGTAAAAAGTTCTGTCTTCGAACTTCGGTTGCTTACGGACTCGAGCAGCTTATGCCCTGTATTTTATCCTTGCTTGATCTTGGCTTAGATCAAATTGACCACATAGTGCTGTTCTGCCAGGCTGCTAGCATTAGTTTTTTTAGAAGATGCCAGAATATGTTGCAAGCCATTTGCGTGCTCAAGATACGTACCTGCGTCATCGATCCATCCCTCGGTTGGCGCTGCTAGTTCCTGTTTGATCATTTCTGTGCTTGCCAGCTATATCCATTTATTTTTCGAATCTGTGCGTATGTATGTACATACGGGCTCCGGAGCGCGCGGTGCGTGCCAAGCGTATGCACGCTAGGTTTCCAAAATCTGTTGATCGATTAGTCGCTGGTAGTGTAACTGAAGTTGATCATTTGGACGCACGCGTCAGGGAAGTGTGGTGCAGTGGCATGTTTGGACAATCTCTGATCAACAAATCGTTGCGTACTTCTGAAGTTTGCATGTTGCTCGTTGCTTGTTGGTGTCATTTCTAACTGATTCATAATGGTGCCCGCTGCTGTTCAAAATAACGACACATTAATTCGATGCTATGCCCACAATGCACGATAATTTTTCAAGTGTTATGGTGGTCGTAGCATAATCGACCTGGTCGCATTCTGAAAACTGTATGTAGCAAGATAATACATGTGGCAAGGCAGGTTTTCTAATGTTACAGAGGTATATGTTGGGATGTTGTATATATGTTGGTGACACAAATAACAATTTTTTTTAATGAAAAGTTATGTACCTCCTAGCTGAAACTTATGAACTGTTTTTATCCTTCTTTGATCTTGCCATAGACGAAATTGACTGCATAGTGCTGTCCTGCTTCCATTAGTTTTTGTTTGTGTGCGCGCGCCCCCGTGCGAGGAGCATCAGTTATTTTGAAAAGGGTGCCAATTAACTGCATGCCATTTCTGTGCTCAAGCAATTAGTAAAGAATCTTTTGCTAGCTATAATCATATTTTCATCTGTAACCTTTTTATGTAGGTTGAGACTATTCCCTGCAAATTCAACTCGCTTGGTCACTATCTCCAATCGTATCGCGCGCCTCTGATTGAAGAAACAAGGTCAGATCTATGCTCATGCCTTGAACTCATCAATGAGGCACCCTCGTCGAAAATACTTTCCATGGAGGAAGCAGGAAAATCAGGATTATACTTCATGGATGTGGACTTTTGGGACAATGGTGCTGGCTTTTCTACTGAGGCATATACGGCAAGGAATGGTGATATTTTCATTTTGTCTAGCTCAAAACCTGAAGCTGCGGAAGACTTGAACCGCTACGGTGTCACATATTGCATGGCAATGGTAACTGAGGTTTCTCTCGATGATGAATATCAGAAGGGTTTCAGAGTTAAAGTTGAACAGGATATTGGTTTGGAAGAAGACTTAAGTAAATTCAGACATGCGATATTTCTGACTAATATCATGACAAACATACGGATATGGAAAGCACTTACCTTTGAGACACACATGAATAAAAATTTCACAGTAATCAAGTCGCTGTTAGCCCCGACAAATTTGGTAATGTAACCTGGATAGTTGTGTTTTAGTTTTACTTCCCTTTTTCTTTACCACTATAAATTGGTCTCTTAACTTTTTGAGCTCTTCTCTGTTGGGTCTTTTGCAGGGTGATGATGTATGTCGTATCTGCGTTCAACGGGATGGGGGCTGTTTGCCTTCTGTGGCAGAGCAATTACTTTCGCTTAAACTTAATCAATCACAAGTGGATGCTATTGAATCTGTGATATCAGCTGTACGATGTAGGCATAAGAACCTCTTGAAGCTTATATGGGGTCCACCAGGTACTGGAAAGACCAAGACTGTTAGCGCTTTACTATGGGCTTTGGCGTGTATGAAATGCAGAACTCTTACTTGTGCTCCCACCAATGTTGCTGTTGTTGGAGTCTGCACCCGTTTCCTTCAAAACTTGAAGGATTTCAATGAGCACATTAATGAAAATGGTCTACCTTTTTCTCTTGGAGATGTCTTGCTGTTTGGGAACAAGTATAATATGGACATTACCGAGGATCTTCAGGAAGTTTTCTTGGATTTTCGTGTGGACGACCTTGTTGAGTGCTTTTCATCGTTGTCTGGATGGAAGTACAGAATAGCTTCAATGGCATCCTTTTTTGATGATTGTGTGTCGCGTTACGATATGCTTCTTGAGGATGAAGGAAACAGCGATCCTGTGAGCTTTCTGGACTTTGTAAAGAAGCAGTTTGATGTGACAGCAGTAGCTCTGAAAAGATGCATCATGAATTTGTGGATTCACCTTCCTGGAAGTTGTTTTTCTCGTGGTAATGTCATAAATATATCTACATTGCTTACTATGCTGGAAAAATTTGGCGCCCTTCTGTGCGATGTAGACTTGACCGATGAGGGCTTGAAAAGGGGCCTTGGTTGTTTGTCAACTGAAAACTCTGTTTGTGCACAGCCTATATCTTCTATTGAGAAAGAACTGGATGGAGCAAGGTCTACATGCCTTAAATTGCTTAAAGATCTACAACAGTCACTTAATTTACCCACTGGAGTAGACAAAAACTGGCTCCAGAGCTACTGCATACGTAATGCTACACTTCTGTTCTGTACTACCTCTAGCTCTTATCGGTTGCATCACATGGAGATTGAACCCCTTGACGTCTTAATTGTTGACGAGGCTGCTCAGGTGCGGGAGTGTGAGTTGGTGATCCCATTACGTCTGGATGGGTTGAAGCATGTTGTTTTGGTAGGAGATGACTGTCAGCTCAGTGCAATGGTTAAAAATCCTGTAAGTTTCATGTTACCCTCTTTATACTGTATGTTGTCATACTGTCATTCCATAGTCATCAGTACAGTTGTCAACAACATCCACTTCTGATAATAAAATGCCTTTTTTTTTTGCAATTGGTGCATCTGTCTACAACACTAGTAATCACACTCATGAATGCACGTCTTTTCTAACATAAATTTTTATATAAAAAAGTTACCATACTATGTTTTTCACATTGCAAATTCAATGAAGATTCAGACCATAAAAGATACAAACATCAAAGTTAACTAAACATGGAAATGTCTGCATTGGATAATTATAATTTTTCCTTTAAATTGGATGGATAACACAATGCATCCAGCAGTTCAAATGGCTTATAAAGAAGCTGGATTTGGTACTATAGTCTTTTGGGGATATTTGCTATAGTTCTTATTGGGAGATTGGTTCATGACAATCTTAGTTCTTACCTTCCATTTGGAAACAAGTTGGATCTGTTCATGATAATCGTAGCTCTTACCTTTCATTGTTTATCTGTAGGTATGCAAAGAAGCTGGCTTTGGTACAAGTCTTTTTGGGAGATTGGTTATGCTAGAATTCGATAAACATTTGCTGAATATACAGTATCGCATGAATCCTTCTATTAGCTCGTTTCCAAATGCTCAGTTTTATGAGAGGAAGATTTTAGATGGTTCAAATGTCCTGTCTCCTAGCTATAACAAGGATTATACATGCCTCCCATTTGGTAGCTACACTTTTATAAATGTCACGGATGGAAGAGAAGACAAGGAAGGCACAGGAAACAGTCGAAGAAACATGGTTGAAGTTGCTGTTGTTCTGCACCTGATCCAAACCATTTTTAAATGTATGTCCAATTTGGACCCTATCTTTTCTCGCAACCTTGATATCCTGCCTCTATCTGCTTGGTAGTTACTCCCTCCATCTGAAAAAGCTTGTCCCAAGCTTGTCTCTCAAATGGATGTATCTGGTGCTAGATACATCCATTTGAGGGACAAGCTTTTTCAGACGGAGGGAGTATTAATTTGTTTCTGTATGAATCTACTTGGCTGATATAACATGCAACATTAGAAGCTTAGAATCTTCCTTTCTTGTATAACATGTTGCATAACCTTCATTGATACTCCCTCCGTCCGAAAATACTTGTCATCAAAATGAATAAAAAGGAATGTATCTAGAAGTATTTTAGTTTTAGATACATCCCGTTTTGTCCATTTTGATGACAAGTATTTTCGGACGGAGGGAGTATAAAGGTGATCACTGCAATAATCTTTGTTCAATCATCCAGTTTGTTACTTGTATCTTGTGATGTGTTAACTTCATCAATCTGGGTTTATGAAAATTCAATTCCGTATAACTGTCAACATCATGCTCTATTAGAGTTGTTGGTCACTACATTTACCCACTTTACCCACTTTTAGGTATTTGTTTTTATCTTCAGAGTGAAAAAGTGATGATGTCAATTTTTAGCTAATACAGAGTCAACTTCAGTTTGCTAAAGAGTATTCTCTCATTAGTCTTGTAAAAAATCGATCCTGAAAGATCAATAAACTTACCAGTTTAGTGTTTTTGGCAGGTTGGAAAAGTACAGGCAAAGGGCTCAGCATCGGTGTGGTTTCTCCGTATAGTTCTCAAGTTGACACAATTAAAGGTAGACTTGGCAAAAAATATGACACGTGTGATGGCTTTCATGTGCGCGTCAAGTCTATTGATGGTTTCCAAGGAGAAGAGGATGATATAATAATACTATCAACGGTTAGATCCAACGGGAGAGGAGTTGTTGGATTTCTTGCTGATAACCAAAGAACAAATGTTGCTCTTACCAGGGCAAAGTGAGCAATTTTTTCTGGGCCTTTGTTTTATTACTGTTTAAAGTATGTCATGTTGATAATATAATTCATGGATGCTTTATTTGATGCAGGCACTGTCTTTGGATTGTTGGTAATGCTCATACACTATACAAAAGTGGAACTGTCTGGACAGACCTTGTTGCTGATGCTCAAAGACGTAAATGTGTTTTCAGTGCCACTAATGATGCGGCCATATGTAAGTTGGTTTTGCAAGTAAAGCAAGAGCTTGATGAACTTGATGATCTTCTTAATGCCGATTCGGCGGTTTTCAGCAATACCAGATGGAAGGTAAGTAACATAGTGATGTCTAGTCAGTTTGATTTTTTTTATCACACTTCCATGCGCTCCCTCTGTGTTTGTTTTTCTTTTCCTCCTTTTCTTTTTGCTAGTAGTTTTGTTTGCAGCTTTTTCCTCTGTGGGTTGGCTTGGCTTCACCTTGGGTGGCTGTGCCATTTTGCGCCATTTTGTAGCATGTTTGGACGCATGCTCTAGAAAAAGATCAATTTGGTTTGGTTGTGTGCTTGTAGTGTACGAGATGCAAACCACTTGTATGTGCATTAGTCTGATAAGACTCATGTTGTTGTAAGGGAGTACTGGGCTCACTGAATATACAGTTCCTTTATATTATGTGGTTTTCTTGTGTGTTCATGAACAAATGTGCCTACTTCTTGGAATCATCCCTCTGGTTCGCTTGTCTCTGTTATGCTACTTTGCACGATGGTATGTCAATATATGTTTTTTCTATAGATTACAGACCATCTTGAGAAACTCCTAACTTTTTTTTTTAAAAGAACACACCTGTTGATATATTCTTGAATTCATTCTTTCTCAGACTATATTTCGTGTACTGGCAAATTCAACAGGTCATTGTTAGCGACGAGTTTAGAAAGTCTTTCACCAAGCTAAAATCATCACAGCTCAGGAGGGAAATACTCCAAAAGCTTATCAAGCTTGGAGGTGGTTGGAGGACAACAGTTAAGAACCTTGATGTACCTGGTGTTTCCCATCTTGCAAAAGTATGCAAGATCCGAGACCTTTATCTTATTTGGAGTACTGACGTGGAGAAAAGTGAAGGAAGGTATATCCAAATAATAAGAATTTGGGACCTACTGTCACAACAACATGTTGCAAGAACTGTTCAACGCCTTGAGAACCTCTTTTCCATGTATACAGATGATTACCTAGATCACTGCAGAAGAGTGCACACACTTGGGTATGTGTTGTTCATTGTTATTGGGCTATTCTTTGTTCCTACTTTTGCCTTTAATGCTTGAAAATGAACTGTTCTCAATACTTAATAGTCATGCTTATGAATGGGCTGCTTGTAGACATTCTTCTTATTTTTGGCCTCCTTTGTTGGTGGATTGTAGGAAACTGGAGGTTCCAATGGTTTGGGATGTTGAGCATGATATTATTCGCTATAAGAAGGATTGCAGAGGTGATGCTCAGGAAGAGCATGATGTCGTGGATGCATCGCATGCCATGGAAAATTCAAAAGTCCGCGAAAGCTTCTTGCTTATGAAGTTCTACTCATTATCATCTGGAGTGGCAAAACATTTGCTGACAGCTTCTGATGGTTCTGAAATCGATATCCCCTTTGAACTGACTGATGAAGAAAAGGTGATAATCCAATTCCGGCTCACTAGTTTTATACTTGGGAGGTCAGGCACAGGAAAAACAACTGTTTTGACAATGAAACTGATTCAAAAAGAGCAACAGTCATTGATTGCCTCCCAAGGTCTACATTTGGATGGCGATGATTTATCAGGGTTTGATGACAGAAATATTATGCCAGTGAAGGACACAGGAGAAAGTATTGTGAAACAAGTGTTTATCACTGTAAGCCCGAAGTTGTGTTCAGCCATAAAGAATCACATTTCTGGACTTAAAAGGTAAGTCTATTGAACTAGAGCCCTATTTAGAAGTTTACAGATGTTCACCATTTTCGAAATTAGTTTTGTACATGTATTTAAAGTGGACAGAAATGTGTGTGCAAGTTGTTCCAAGATATTTTTTCATAGTACTCCCTCCATCCAGGTGCATAGGGCATCTAAGAGAAATTAGAATTTCCAAATGTATAAGGCGTGATCTAATTAAATGTGCCTCGGTTTGGCTCCCATGCAGCTCTGTTAATCTCTTCTCTTCACTAACCACGCATGCATCATTCATCCATCCATAGAGTTGCATGCTTAAAGGTTGACTTGGGCATGGGTGTAACCTGTGCATGCCAACAAGGGTAGCGGGGATTGGGTGTGAAACCTTAAACGGGGTCATGTGAACTGTCTCAACTATAATCATGGATTAAATGCCTTTCTTGGTTGCGTTTTTGAGAAACAACGATAGGCTTGTTCCATTCTTTTCAAATAAATCGCTGGCCTATCTCCTTGCGCCTAAATCGCAGTGCAACCTCTAATACGTCCTATGCACCTGGACAGAGGGAGTACTCACTCCATTCTACTGTACTTATAACTTATTTGTATTTGTAAATTCCTTAGATTCTTCCTTTGTCATGCCCTTTCAAGTGTTACATTTTTATCCATATGAAGCACATTTCCTCTTTGATATACTTGAATAACTATAAAAAATACTATACTTACATGGACTAACCCTTGTGGCATTGTATTAAAAGAAACGACAATCATGAGCTCTACTTCGTAGGCGAGTCCTTGGACATGGTTGGTTGGGCTGGGCATGCACCCACATTACTAGTCGCTAAGTTCATCCTATTTTTAAAATACACTCTTCAAATGATATTTGGTCGCTAAGTTCCTCCTATTTTTAAAATACACTCTTCAAATGACATTTACTGATTCTTTTATGAGTTATATGATTATATCAACCATGATCTGCATATTACCTATAAGTTATTTCAACCCTGTAGGTTTGGCTCTGGTGACGCCTCTGATCAGCCTAGCATTCTTCAGATGCACGACATCATTGATGACCAGGAAGAGTTTACAGATATACCTGACAATTTTAGCAATCTACCTCATGAACACTATCCTCTTACTATAACATATCGGAAGTTCTTGATGATGCTTGATGGAACATGCCGGACATCATTTTTTGATGTGCTTTATGGTGAATTGCAGTCTAGCATTGATAGAGGGCATTCAAACTCTCGCACGCTGCAAATTTTTATCGAATCGAAGGAAGTTACATATGAGAAATTTGCTGCTGCCTATTGGCCTCGTTTCAATGCAGACCTGACCAAGAATCTTGACGCATCCACTGTCTTCACTGAAATAATTTCTCATATAAAGGGTAGATATCAAGTAGGCAGTCCTTATATCAGCAAGCTTGGAAGACAAGATTATGTGATGCTCTCAGATAAAAGATTTTCATCTCTGAACAGTGAGAAGAGAGATAGGATTTACAATATTTTTGTTGATTATGAGAGTATGAAATCCACTGCCAGAGAGTTTGATTTGTCAGATTTTGTCAATAGCCTTCACATCAATCTTGTATCCGAGGGCTACAATGGAGATCTGTTGGACTTTGTTTACATAGATGAGGTGCAGGATCTAACCATGGCACAAATAGCACTTCTTAAGTACGTCTGCAGGAACTTCAAGGAAGGCTTCCTTTTTGCTGGTGACACTGCACAGACCATAGCAAGGGGTATCGATTTCAGGTTTGAAGACATCCGTTCACTTTTTTATACTGCATTTCTCTCAGAAGCTGAAGCATTTAATCAAGGATGTCAACATGGAAAACAAGTCCAACTCTCTGATATGTTCCAGCTTACTCAAAATTTCCGCACACATTGTGGCATCCTTCACATGGCACAAAGTATCATGAGCCTTTTGTACTTCTTTTTCCCGTCAAGTGTTGACAAGCTTAATCCAGAGACTGGGCTTGTGTATGGAGAAGCACCTGTGCTGCTGGAGTCTGATAATGATGAAAATGCAATTATGACTATATTTGGAGAAATCAAGAGTAAGCATGGTAGCATGCATGGGTTTGGTGCTGAGCAAGTCATATTAGTTCGTGATGATGCTACCAAAAAACAAATTGTTGATCTTGTTGGTAAACAGGCTCTTGTTTTGACC
Organism: Triticum timopheevii; assembly: GCA_963921465.1. Classification (NCBI taxonomy): domain Eukaryota; kingdom Viridiplantae; phylum Streptophyta; class Magnoliopsida; order Poales; family Poaceae; genus Triticum; species Triticum timopheevii. Next base: position 554,847,747 of record OY997264.1, on the reverse strand, counting down.
ATTGTTGAATGTAAGGGCCTCGAGTTCCAGGTATGAGCATCTAAGTTCACTAAATTTGTGTCCATTTTGCCAAAAAATGTTAAATGTCATGTTTTAAGATTTTGAATATTCTTACTTAATTTGAATACATTGTGTAGGATGTGCTGTTGTACAACTTTTTTGGCTCGTCACCCTTAGGAAACAAATGGAGAGTTCTGTATGGCTACATGAAAGATAAAGATATTATAGCACAATCTGAGGAGATCTCTCATCCGGGTTTCGACAGAAGCAAGCATCATCTTCTCTGCTCAGAGTTGAAGCAACTCTATGTTGCAATCACACGCACTAGGCAAAGGCTGTGGATATGTGAGAATACAGATGATTACTGTCGACCAATGTTTGACTACTGGAAGAAGTTGTGTCTTGTAGAGGTTAGATTACTTGATTCTACCCTTGTTCAAGCAATGCAGACAGGAAGCAGTGCTGATGATTGGAGGCTACGGGGAACAAAAGTTAGTATTCTTTACTTGTTTGCTGTGGGAAGCCAGTTTACCTTGCTATATGCATTATGTTTTTTTACCTTATATTTTCCTGAAATTCATGGGCCTTTTTTTGTCTAACAATTTGGTCTATGTACTGGAATTGTTTTAGTGTAATTTTGCATGTCTGCTTACAGCTTTAGTGCACTTCTCTTTCGAAGTTGTTACAACTTTACCTTATATTTCTTAGAGCTGCTCTTTTTTCTTGCAGTTATTCAATGAAGGGCAATTTGAAATGGCTACGATGTGTTTTGAAAAAGCTGGTGATACACACAGAGAGAAGTGGGCCAGAGCTGCCGGACTTGTAGCAACTGCTGAACGTGGCATGTCCTCAAATTTGGAGAAGGGCAACGCTCAATTGCAAACAGCATCAGAAATCTACGAGTCCATAGGCATGCATGAGAAAGCTGCTACGTGCTACATCAAATTAGGTGACTACAAAAGAGCAGGTCTGCTAATTCTCCATAATATTCAATCTGTATCCATACGAGAATTTTTATTCCATAACGTTTATCAATCAAGTTGTTCCTAAAGAGTTACCGTATAAGCAAATGTCTTCAATTTTTTAAGCATTTACTCAGGTTTGTAGCTTTAATATGGATAGTCTCTCCACGCAGCTCTATCTGACTAAACACTATTTTCCTTGCACTGCCATAGGTATGGTCTATATGCAAAAATGTGGTGCTTCCAGGCTTGAGGATGCTGGTGACTGTTTTGCCATGACTGAAAGCTGGTCAGATGCAGCTGAAGTGTACTTCAAAGCTAAATGTTACACCAAATGTTTTTTGATGTGCTCCAAAGGAAAACAATTATTCAATCTTGGCTTGCAGTTCCTGCAACAGTTGGAGGACCATTTGCCTGAGAATTCAAAATCCTTGGAGGTTTCTGCAATCAGAAAGACGTATCTTGAAAATTGTGCTCAACATTATTTTATGTGCCGTGACATAAAGCATATGATGAATTTTGTCAAGGCTTTCAGTTCTATGGATCATGTGCGGGCATTCTTAAAGTCTAGAAATCTTGTTGATGAACTGTTGTGTTTAGAGATGGAAAAGGGTAATTTCCTTGAAGCTGCAGGAATGGCAAGGCATAAAGGAGATGTCTTACTGGAGGTAGACATGCTCGAGAAGGCAGATCTGTTTGAGGATGCAGCGAGGCTTCTCCTACTCAATGTCATTGTAGATTCCTTCTGGTCTTCAAACAGTCGAGGGTGGCCTCCCAAAAGATACACAGAGAAGGAAGGGTTGCTTGCAAGGGCCAAACAGATGGCAGAGAAGGTCTCTGAGTGCTTCTACAGCTTTTCTTGCCTGGAAGCTGATGCACTGTCAGATATGAATAGGTCTCTTCCCAGTTTAAATTGCACTTTGCTTGATGGCAGAAAATGTGGAAACTTGTTCGTTGAATTTATTGCTTCCCGTTTGATTCTTGATGTTCATCTTCAGTCCCAAGCCTCTGAATATAATTTGGAATTAGGAGCAGGATCTGAAGATGACAGTAGTTGTAATGATATGGTTGCTCGTAACCAGATATCACCCCAAACTCTAGCGTATGCTTGGAATCACTGGAAGTCAATCATAATGAAAGTACTATCTCATCTTCGCCACACTGATGGTCCAGAATTAAATGATTATGACGTTTTGTATGAAGATCTTTGCTCTAAGTACTTTGGGTTGAGGAAAGATGGCGAAGATGGCCGATATGTCGTGCTTAACATGAATTCAAGTTGGCTCTCTAATGCAGGCAGAAATTCTTTGCAGCAAGATGGCAACAGATGTTGGCTGGATGTCCTTCAGTGTCATTCATGTGCTCAGTCTTTCCTGATGAATGAGTTGTCTTCTGTTGGTTTGAGTGTACTTAAGAAGTTGGAGACCATTGTTCAAATTTATCCAAATCCGGCATCTTCATATGCCCTGGTGAGAACTACCCTTATCATAAAAGAGATAGCTAACTTTTTGGAAGAACCAGAGTTCAGTATGCCGAAAAGTACCATGAAGTTAAGAAGCTTCTCTGCTCTGTGCGAGCGTCGCTTCTTTGAGTTAGTTTTTCTTGTCTGGAGAGATGGGGCAACGAGGAGCCTCTTGCGTATACTTGACTCACCAGCTTCATATTGTTTGATTGCTGATTCCCTTGGTGCAAATCTTCGGCCAAGAAATAAAAATTTGACTTACGGGCATCTTGGGAGGACGGCCATGCTTCTGCTTCACGCAGCCCGATTGGATGATGCACTCATTTCAAGGCTACTACAGTACCTCGACAATGATTCTGAGTGGGCAAATTTTTTCCGACATTTGAAAAGATTTCTTGATACTGGTGTTGATAGATCCTACTTGATCAAGAACTTTAGGGCTGCTCTTAATTCTACCTTCTATGATGTGACTTGGAGGAATGAACTGGACTACATATCCCCAATATGCTATGTGGGTCTGATGGAGTGCCTTGGTTTCTTGGCTTCATCGTACCTTCTACAGAAAGGTTGTATATATGGCACAAAATCTCTGTTGCTCAATATGCTGGACTGCCGTACCAGCAAGGTTTACCTTGACACCTGCCTGGTATCTGATTCGAGCCCAGACCCCGATCTTGACGAGATGACATTCTTATCAGGGCGTTTCATATTTGAGACAATTATGAGTATCTTGAAAAAAAAGAATACGCTCTGGGAGTGGGTACAGAAGACTTCAACTCCTAGTTGTTCATACACTGCAGTCCTGTTGAGACTAGTGGTTACACTTTATCCACTGATCCTAACTCATGATGGTCTGGGGAATTGCTATGAGGCCACAAATATTCTTCTGAAGCATGGAGTCTTTAAGGATTTACCTGTGGAATTCTCTCAGAAGATTGTGCGTGCCCTGCAGCTGCAAATGAGGTCTCGCACCAGGGGCAACTTCAGAAGAGTGCTTGCTGATGCACTTGCTGCAATCGGAGATCGTATGGTAGTTATGGGTCCACCCAAAGATATAGCAAGCTTTCAGAACATAAATGCTGATATGATTAGCACAGAGGATTTGGGTGATGTTCAGAAGGTAATGGCTATTCTTCGTCCTGAAGAAGCAAGTGCTGTAAAGGAAGAGGCCGCACTGCTAGAAAAATCTGATGGTAAAAAAAACACTCCTAAGGCTGTACCAGCCAATAAGGTGGAGAGTACAAGTGAAATAGATTTAAGTGATGAGAATACTCGCTTCTGGGTTAAGTTTGAGGCTTTTCAAGCCAACAAGGAAGGCCAGGTGAGTTTCATATGTTATGGTGCTTGCTAATTTTTTCACTTTGTCTCCTTGCTTCGCGGCTTCCAAGTTATTCTAAAAGCTGATATTCTGCAGAAAGATGCAAGGGTTATTATTCAATTCTTTAGAAGTGCTGTTCGATGGATGGAGCAAACAGGCTTTACAGGAAAGGTTGATGCACAACTGTTGGAAGATATCATGCGCATTGCCGGGTAAGCCAATGTTAAACTAAGGCTAACTATAAATTTCTTAATGGCAGTATAAATGCCGAACTGCAATTGGTAGTAGATAATAAGGTACGAGTGACATCTTGTAAAACATGACTAGACCATCCCCAAAGTCTTCTGAAATTTTTCCATTTGCGCAGGATGGAGAAGACAGCTTGTCTGACTCTGGAGGATGTATACTCGATATTGGGAGATGGTGAGAACAAACTGCAGACGGTCATCAGCTTTCTGTCCTCGGCAAGGGCGTCCATGAAAGAAGATGACAGGAGGAATGTCCAGCCGCAGACTGACGGAGTGGTCGAATGGACCGGATGTTCGGACAGTGAGCCTGACACGGCAGGAGGCAACGAGGCGGAACCGTTGAAGGAGGAAGCAGTGGCCGCCGCCTCGACCTCGCAGAAGGCGGCGCAGAAGCAGAAGGGCAAGAAGAAATCCAAGAAAGGTAAAGGCCGTGGCAGGAAGTGAGCCGCTGTAGCTGTAGCCCGTGGTGTAGTTTCCCACCTGCATTGGAGAAACTTGTTTTGTACCATGGCTGTAAAACCAACGTATGGCAGGGGCTCTGCATTTTGTTTCTGGGAAGGATGAGATGGTTCAGACTCCGGTGAACGTTCTAAAGTAGCACGAGCATCTCTCTCGCGCGAAATAGCACGAGCATCTCCAACATTGTACCTGTAATTTGGTTGCCCAAACCAATCATGGATAGTGGAAAGAGAAGATCCAAACGTTTATTGCTTTTACAACATACCCAAAAATGGATTCTCAGATATCGGGAACGATTTGTAAAACATGGTTCATTGCACAATTAAACACTGCAATTAGTATAATTAAACATCACTGTCACTATAACGAGCTTAAAACTGGACACATTGGGTCTAAAATGAGCTCTACTCTTTGTCGGAGATCTTGATCACCCTCACTTGCCTCGTGCTTGTTGTCGTTGGTGAAACGGGCTGAATCAATGGCATCACATCGGCCCTGTTTGGATACTCTAACTTAGTTAGAGGTTAGAGTTACACTACTAGGGAAAACCTTATACACAGAAATTTAGCAACGGCGCGGGTCAAAAAACTGCGCTAGTGCTATATAGCAGTAGCGATCAAATAAAAACCGCGCTACAGATACAAACTTAGCAGTAGCGCTTGTGGTAAAGAAAGCGCTAGTACTAATATTCCCATTGGCAGAATGCTAGGCTACGCATAGCAGTAGCGGGCTTCGAAGAAACGCGCTACTGCTAGAGCACAGTTAGCAGCGCGTTTCTTGAGAAGAACGCTACTACTAACGGAAATAAAATAAGATGAAAAACAAATAGAAATTTAAATGAAAATGAAAGAAATAGAAAAATAAGAAAGGGAAAAATAAAATGTAAAGCAAAATAAACGAAAAAGCGAAAAATCGGAGGAAGGCATAGCAGCAGCGTTTGTTTGTAAGAGGCGCTATAGCTAACGTAGCTGCAGCGCGTGTCCTAGACCCCCGCTATAAAAACAGAATAGGAAATTAAAAAAGGAAGAAATTTACATAGCTATAGCAGCAGCGCGTTTTGAAGAAAGCGCTATAGCTATCTTAGCTATAGCGCGTTTTGCGAAACGCGCTACCGCTAAGCTTGACTTAGCCAAAAAACCGTTTTCCCCCGGCCACCACTTCCCCCAAATCCCTCAAACCCACCCCGCGCGCGCGCCGCCGTCTCCCCGATTCACAGTCGCCCCACTTCGCCGCCGCCGCTGACGCCACCAGAGCCGTGCGCCGTCGACGACACCGGAGCCGCCCCCGACGCCACGGAGCCGCGCGGCCTCGTCAACGCCACCGGAGCCGCCGTCGACGCCAACTTCCTCGCCGTCACCGGAGACGCCCCTGCCTCCCTCGCCGTCACCGGAGACGCCCCTGCCTCCCTCGCCACCACTGCCTCCGTCGCCACCACCGGAGCCATCATCTGTAAGCCCCCACCCCTCCTCTCTCTCTCATGCATAGGTTAGCTAGTTTAATTAGGTTAATTATCTAGGTTAGGGCAAAAATTTAGTTAGGGCATTGACAGAGAAGTAGTTAGGTTAACTAGTTTAATTAGGTTAATTATCTAGGTTAGTGCAAAAACTTAGTTAGGGCTTTGACAGAGAACTAGTCAGGTTAACTAGTTTAATTAGGTTAATTATCCATGTTAATTAGTGCAAAAATTTATTTTAGGCTTTGACAGAGAACTAGCTGCGTTAACTAGTTTAATTAGGGTCAATTATCTAGGTAAACTAGATTAACTAACTAGGTTAAATAGGTAGGTTAATTAGGTTCGTTGGATTAACAAGCTAGGTTAAGTAGATTGGCAAAGGTTTTTGATTTTTGAAAAGACCACTATTTTTCAAGGAAAAGAATTTAGGCAAATTTTATTTTTCATTGAAGTGGTCATGTTATATCTTTTCATTGAAGTTGTTCGATTGTGCCCAAGTGGCTTTGTTGTTTCCAGGGAATGATGCTGAGTGGCCTATGTTTTGCCGGAATGTTGATTCATTTCTGTTCTGACAAATTTTAGATTCTCGATTTGTCCACTTTTTAGCAAAGGTCATGCCGAAATTTCCCGTGAATTTCGGCATGACTTGTGCTACAAACTAGGACATATCGAGTGCCCGGGATTTGCCGCACCAGGAAGGAGTCAACATTCCTGCAAAATAATTGTCCTTTTTATGTTATTATTCATTTTATTAGGTCTAGAATTAATTGACTAGATTTAATCATAGGAAACATGGCTAGCAACGATGAAGGACAGGGTTCTGGTGATTGCGACGACGTCTACCGGGCGGCAGACGAATTTTTTAGCCTTACCGACGATCAACAAATGTTGTTGCTGGGCCCACCGGTGGCATCGGGGACTGAGACCGACACGCAGACCGGTGCTGAGACCGACACGCAGACCGGTGCTGAGACTAAGACCGGCGCTGAGATTCAGACCGGCATCGAGACCGGCGCTGAGACCGATGCTGCCTCGGGGAGCGGAGCCGGTGTAGAACCGAAAGCAAAGAGGCAACGGGTTCCTAACAAACTCATGACTACTAGACTGGTGGTCACGGAGGTGGACAACGGCAATTTTGAGCCAAAGGCGCCCGAGGAAGCGCGCGCGTGCTACGACAATGAAATAGGCTGCATCATACGGACAACCGCCACCATCAACGATGAGAATCTAAAGAAGATAGAAAATATGAGGAGCTCCCTCCTAAAGAAGTTTCACCAGATATTCTTGTTCCCGGGCCGGAATGAGAAGGATTATGAAGATCCAGACAAGGACCCGGCAATGAAGAAGATAAACAAACACGCCATGACCAAGTTTAGCAACGCGTTGGCCGCCTGGAAAAATCGAGTGAAAGCAAAGATCAACGACGGGGAACCCTACTCCGAGATTGTAAAGGAAAGTCCGACAATCACGGAAGAGTAGTTTCAAATATTCAAGGAGGCTTGCGAGGCCGAAGCTGCCAAAGAAAAGTCTAAGTACATGAAGGGGCTTCAAAAGAGGAACATTGGGACCCACCACCTCGGAAGCCGTGGTTACGGCGGAAAGAGGTCCAAATGGGCCAAGGAGGACGCGGAAGCCGTGAGTCTGGGCATCCCAGACCCCTTGGCGGATTTCACCGCCACGCAGGAGCGTGACGTCCTGAGGGCCCGCCACCGTTGGGACCCACTGAAGAAGGTTTATGAGACAACACTGGTCATTACGGAGTTCATGAGACTGCTGGTAATTTTAGTTTCTGATCAATTCGACTGCACACGTTAGTCATATTTGTAAACGATCCTTGTGCCTTTTGCAGAGAGAGCAACACCGGATTGCGGCCGAAAGCGACTCGCCGTCTGAGGCATTGGCGAGGCCCAAGTGGGACACTCCATTCAACCGGGCGTTGAACATATTGAAACGACAACCGATGGATACTCGACCGTCGTATGGACGCGTGCACGGTGTCGGAGACGGCGCCACGTGGAAGTACTACCGTGAGACCACGGAGGAGAAAAAGGAAAGACGGAGGTTAACTGAAGAAAGCATCGACAAGAAGGTTGAGATTGCGGTTGAGAAGAAAATCATCTCAGACAGTCGCAACAGCGGTAGCTGCCGCAAAACAGGCGATTGCAGATATATCTACTTCCTTGGTGACGGGCGTTCACACTTGGACAAGGGAAAATCCAAAAAAAATGCAGAGGACTTTCCCCTTGCTGACTTCTTGGCAGCACATGCTCCCGCACCGGCTCCCGCACCGGCTGCCGCACCGGACGTGCTCGGTGGTGCCTCCTCTTTGGCTGAGCTCGACGCCCTCACGGTATCTGCCACACTGGCCCCCTTCAATATAAATGTATAATCTCCCGTTTTTGTTGCCTTTCGGATGTCTCACATCGCAGACTTTTCTTTGCAGGCCGACGAAACCCCGTGCACCATATTGTACACCATCGGCGAACAGAAGGTGGACGTGGGGAAGAGGACGATAATGGAGCCGAAGGAACCATTGTTCCACAGCCGGTCGATCCCCCCGAACGTCTTCAAGGTTTCCGTGGCCAGTGTCAAACCGGGCCACGAGAATTTGCCTCCTCTAATACTAGTGGGGGATGACGACGAGACCCCGCGGTGGCTTGGTGATTGTTGTAATGGGTGGGTCCTGTTGTGGCCAAAGAGTCTGCTTCGTCTGGAGGCGGCCGGGAGCACACCCACGAGCACGCAGCCTCAGCAAGGTATGAACATCAACACCCCACCTACCCAATTAGCGTCGGGTGTCGGGTTGGGTGATAGCGACGGGGTAAGCAGGTGGCTCCATTAGTCGCTGATGACGTCGCCATGGATGAGGATGAGGATGACGATGGCGCTGAACAGTATGTCTATACTGGCGCCTCCTTAGGGTTTGAGCATCATGAGTCGGTGCCTGAATTACCGTCTCAACGTGTTATTGACGACCATCCGATGGTAAAGAAGCCTAGGAAGAGAGCGAGGAAAGGCAAAAATGCTGATTCTATGATCCAGCTGCCTCAGCAGCCTCGGCTTCAGGACCGTGTAGATATCCCCGATGCAGATAAATGATATCCCCGGTCGACCAATCTACCTGAAACAGCGCTACGGGCCAGATTCGGCGATCTAAGGAGACTTCATGACGATGTGCTGCGGGTAGAGAAAGGCCTCATCGCCTCGAAAGATCCAGGATACCCACTCTACGTGGTTAACGTTCCGCAGCAAATGTCGTACGTCGAGGGCTTCCCCGCGGATAAGTTCTTCCTCCGATTCGATTACATATTCGACATGTTTCACGTGAAGAAGCTGGATTTTACTTTTGTCCGCCTTTATGCCTTGCACATGAACTACATCATTGGGATTGAGCAGATACGTTTTATCTGTATCGCTGACCCGTACTACATGCACGAGGGCTTCTTGGGAGTCTGTGCACAGCATCGTGAATACGCGAGGGATTACATCATCAGTTTCATGCTCGCCAATAAGGACAAGGAGGCGATTCTCGTGCCTTATCATCCCGTGTAAGTCATCCGCGCTGCTATCCTTCCTTCGATTTCAATAATTCATTTGCACGGTGGAGGCTAATGAATTTGAGGTGTACTTATTTTGCGCAGCGGCGGGCGCGCCGTCCTCATCATCCTCTACCCCGATTCTCCCACGCTCTTTACTTGGACTCGTCGAAGAACATTCACAAAAAGGATTACACCCACATCAAAGATGTTCTCGACAGTGCTATGTTTTACTACCAAGCAAGGGGTGGAGAGGTTAGGGACAAGAAGAGAAGGGGCGGCAGGGCCGCCTTCAGCCATAAGACCGACTTCTGCTGCATCCAGCAACCAAACAATTCTCTTAATGATGGATTCTATGTCCTACACCACATGCTGGAGTACCGACGGGATCACCAGAACCTTCACATGGCACCTAGATCTGGCGATGCCCATATTCTGCAATGGGCAAAGGACATAGGAGATATCGAGGATCATCGACTTCGAGCTGAGTTCTATAACATCCAGCGCGAACTTGCCCAAATCATCATGAATGAGGTCGTCGGAAAAACAGGGATGTTCCATGCAGAAGGACAAATGTCGCGGGAAGACGTCCGAACATGGATAGCCTCTCAGCGTCTCGACATGAAGCCTTTCACTAAGCTCGATGACTATCTCCCTGACTTGGATGGATGGCACGACATGATGGAGTGATTGTCGATATATGACAATGTGTCCGTTTAGTCCATACTTTCTTTTATGACAAAACTTTGAGTTATGCATGGTGAAACTTTATTTGTGATGTAATTAAACCGTCCTCCTCCTCGACTAGCGAAAATCACTCTAGTTAGGTCATTTTGGGTACGATGAACTTTGTTATTTATGCTTATGATATGTTGTTTCTATTTTTGCCAAGTCTGTCTCTTTGTGTTGCTCAACTATATATGTTGCATATCATCGACTCATGTGACGATGCAGGTGCATAGATCATAAATGGCGAAGAAGTGCTATGCCAGGAGTATATATACGACAAGTGGCCGGAATGTCAGGCCCAGGTGTACCGGTTTTCGGTTTCCGAGCGACACGCAGTACTTAGTTTAGGTTCACGCTAATGCGAGAGAGGGATACGAACTCATGTACTCAAAGTGATAGCTATTCTCGCGTATATCATTGTTTAGATGGATGACGATGTATTTGCAAGTAATCGAGACTTGTATCGCTATTTTCGAGATTGATGACGAGAGACCACTTTGTGTTGGATGATGATTATGATGATGACATGATTTGATGAGACTAATTGTATGTATATGCTATGATTACATTTGTATGTGGATGATATGCTAAAGATTATTGTATAAAGCCTATTCAAATGCAAAACAAATAAAAAACAAATATGCAGGGAAAAAACTAATAAAACTAGTAGTAGCGAGGGGGGGGGGATTTAGCAGTAGCGCCGACTTACCAGTAGCGCTTCCCTGTAAATGGTGCTGCAGATAATATCAGTAGCGTCCTTTTCTAAAGAGCGCTGCAGCTATTCATGTGTAGCAGTAGCGTGGGTCAACAGGCACTACTGCTATACGTTAGCTGTAGCGCCTTATTAGTAGCGCCGGTACCCGTGCTACTGAGAGGGCCAAAACCCGCGCTGCTGCTAGGCTTTTCCCTAGTAGTGTTAGTTTCTAGCTCATGACTAACCTTGAACTAACTCTGGCCGAAGAGGTGTTTGGATGATAGGGTTAGATTGACAATAAATGCGCTAGGAGAACTAGCTCCAATTAGCACCTTTTGGGTGGGTTAGATGCAACTAAATCAAACTAGCCGTCATGTTTGAATACTTTAGGCCTATTTGAGCCCAAACTAGCTCAAACTAACTCTAACCCATGGATCCAAACAGGGCCATTGTCGAGGTGTCGGCTTCGCCTGCAGTTTCGTCACGTAGGCCCCTTCCCTCGTTTGCACCCTCTGTGGAGAGCTACTTCCAAGCCCCCTCCCCCTCGCCAAATCACGCAATCTTTTCGGAGGAGGTGGATTTCGCATCGCCCCGTTGCCCTCCCCCTTACTTGTGAAGCCTGGTGCTATACACTACTAGGAAAAGGCTATACACAGAATCCTACCAGCAACGCGCTTTAAAAAAAGGCGCTGCTGCTACTTAGCAGTAGCGCGCGCCGACAAGACGCGCTGCTGAAATAAATGTAGCAGTAGCGCTGCCCAAATAAGCCGCGCTACTGCTATAATTGCCACGACCCCGCCGCCAAGCTAGTTATAGCAGCATCGCGTTAATACAAAAAGCGCTACTGATACAGATCATAGCAGTAGCGCCTTCTCTCAATGCCAGCTACTGCTAAGTTTACTACAAAAATTTAGTCCCACCTCGCTCCACGAACAGAGTTTTTACCACCTTAAATATGTTACTTCTCAAACTATCACAACCACTTGGTCTTCACTTAACTCTATGTATAGAATTTGTGGCCGCAATATGAATCTTCTCCGGTTTCTAAACAGGTGAGGACTCATATTGACAATTCAGATTGTACACAAAAAAGATCATTGATGATCAATGTATTTTTTATGTATATTTTTACATGTTTACACATAGCAGTAGCGCGTTTTGGCTGAAAGGCGCTACTACTAGGTCGTTTAGCAGTAGCGCGTTTCTGTATAGCGCACTACTGCTAAGCCATTCTATCTTCCCCAAACGGCCGCCCGTCACTCTCCTCTCTCCACTCACACTCATACTCACTTGATCTTCCCCCTCAATCGCCCCGCGCCCGCCCTCGTCCCCGCCGGCCGCCGTCGCCTACCCCTCCTCCCTCTGCGCTGCTGTCACCTCCTCCTCCCTAGACTCGGTAATCCTTCGCCAACCGCCTTCCTCCCTACCCCCACCTCCTAGATCCGTCCTCCCTCCACTCCTCCGTTCGCACCTGGCCGGCCCCTCCTCGCTCCGCCTTCCTCCTTTGTCCTCCTTCCTCCTCCCTCCTCCAATCGCCCCTCCTTCTCCCTCCTCCCTCCTCCATCCACAACCCCTCCTCCCTGCTACATTTTGATTTAGTAGGCTAGTTCATATGCAACATTTTGATTTAGTTGATTTAGTAGGCTAGTTGATATGCAACATTTAGAGAGAGAGAGAGAGAGAGAGAGAGAGAGAGAGAGATGATAGTTGATAGTTTTTAGTTGATATAAGCCTCTGGTCATATATTGTTGGGGAACGTAGTAATTTCAAAAATTTTCCTACGCACACGCATGATCATGGTGATGGCATAGCAACGAGAGGGGAGAGTGTTCGTCCACGTACCCTCGTAGACCGTAAGCGGAAGCGTTAGCACAACACGGTTGATGTAGTCGTACGTCTTCACGATCCGACTGATCCAAGCACCGAACGTACGGAGCCTCCGAGTTCAGCACACGTTCAGCTCGATGACGATCTCCGGCCTCCGATCCAGCAAAGCTCCGGAGATGAGTTCCGTCAGCACGACGGCGTGGTGACGATGATGATGTTCTACCAGCGCAGGGCTTCGCCTAAACTCCGCGATGATATGACCGAGGTGGAATATGGTGGAGGGGGGCACCGCACACGGCTAAGGAACGATCCGTAGATCAACTTGTGTGTCTATGGGGTGCCCCCCCGCCCCCGTATATAAAGGAGGAAGGGGGGAGGTGCGGCCGGCCCCTAGGGGTGCGCCTGGCCTTGGTGGAGAAGGAAAGGGGGGAGGGGAAAGAGGAAAGGGGGGCGCCCCCTTCCTTGTCCTATTCGGACTAGGGGGGGAGGGGGCACGCGGCCTGCCCTGGCCGGCCCTCCTCTTCTCCCTCATGGCCCACTAAGGCCCATTAACCCCCGGGAGGGTTCCGGTAACCCCCCGGTGTTCCGGTAAAATCCCGATTTCATCCGGAACCATTTCGATGTCCAAACATAGGCTTCCAATATATCAATCTTTATGTCTCGACCATTTCGAGACTCCTCGTCACGTCTGTGATCACATCCGGGACTCCAAACAAACTTCGGTACATCAAAACTTATAAACTCATAATAAAACTGTCATCGTAACGTTAAGCGTGCGGACCCTACGAGTTCGAGAAATATGTAGACATGATCTAGAACTATTCTTGGTCAATAACCAATAGCGGGACCTGGATGCCCATATTGGTTCCTACATATTCTACGAAGATCTTTATCGGTCAAACTGCATAACAACATACGTTGTTCCCTTTGTCATCGGTATGTTACTTGCCCGAGATTTGATCGTCGGTATCCAATACCTAGTTCAATCTCGTTACCGGCAAGTCTCTTTACTCATTCTGTAATGCATCATCCCGCAACCAACTCATTTGGTCACATTGCTTGCAAGGCTTATAATGATGTGCATTACCGAGAGGGCCCAGAGATACCTCTCCGACGATCGGAGTGACAAAACCTAATCTCGAAATACGCCAACTCAACATGTACCTTCGGAGACACCTGTAGTACTCCTTTATAATCACCCAGTTACGTTGTGACGTTTGGTAGTACCCAAAGTGTTCCTCCGGTAAACGGGAGTTGCATAATTCTCATAGTTACAGGAACATGTATAAGTCACGAAGAAAGCAATAGCAGTATACTAAACGATCAAGTGCTAGGCTAACGGAATGGGTCATGTCAATCACATCATTCTTCTAATGATGTGATCCCACTAATCAAATGACAACACATGTCTATGGTCAGGAAACATAACCATCTTTGATCAATGAGCTAGTCAAGTAGAGGCATACTAGTGACTATATGTTTTGTCTATGTATTCACACATGTATCATGTTTCCAGTTAATACAATTCTAGCATGAATAATAAACATTTATCATGATATGAGGAAATAAATAATAACTTTATTATTGCCTCTAGGGCATATTTCCTTCATATATAACACTTTGATATAGGATAGTTTCTAGGGTTTTTGTGTTCCTCACAGTAGTTGTTTTTTATGCTATATTGAAGTTGGTGTACCACTATTTTTGTTATATGGAAGTTCTTGTTATATGTAATGTTTGTTGCTAACCTCATATCATCTTATATGTTAATTTTAGTTTCTAAGCTTGAATATTCTGTTTTTCGATTAAGATCGATGCATTGAGAACTTTATGTTATTGTTTTCCTTTCCTGTGAAGTGGAGCGTTCATCTTTGCTCATATTGCTTTAGGAAAATGGGGCGACCACCACCACCACCATGTCGACTGTGCAAGTCAAGGTGTGCCAGCAGCCTTGCAACTGGCAAGCTGTTCGACATCTACTTCCAGCCGAGTTTTCGTTATGTGGCGGTAAGAAATTATATGAAATGTAACAAGTATTTTGTTTTTAGTGTTGGCACTAATGCATTGTGTCATTTTGCTTTTTTTTACATAGATCGTCCCATGCAATGTAAGGTTGAAATTCAACAAGCTGACAGGAGACACTATGACCTTTGAGGCTCCTGGGGGCCCCTACACTATGGAGGTCGAGGAACGACGCAATATGTCGCTGATTGGAGAAGATGGATGGGCCCGTTTCCTCGCCCGCATGCGTGTTACTAGTGGTGAGTTGGTCAGCTTCTCCTTCAGAGCAGAAAGACCCAAACTGGCTATCATTTATATCAACAAGGAGGAAGATGATGAAGATGATGAGGACCCACTCGATGAAGATGATGAGGACCCACTTCATGAAGCCATCGTAACTCAAAGAATGAGGCCGAGCGAGGAGGAGGTGTGCAACCTATGGGACATAATTCCGCCACGTGATGACTTTGTCGGGGTGCCATTCATGACCCGCCTGACAAGTACCATGGTCGATCGACATGATATGGTATGTTATACTAACTGTAGTAATTTGATGATGATATATATATATATATATATATATATATATATATATATATATATATGATTTATTGATATGCTTTAGTGTAGAGTCCGATCACATGCTTATTAGTGTAGAATCCAAGAAACTATTAATAGTGTAGATAATCCATATATACTTATTACTAGAATTTATGCTTAGTAGAAATGTGTAGTACTGTGTCTTTTGATAGTGTAGAAATCTATACTTAGTAGAAATATATTTGCAAGAGTGTGTGCGGGGCTACTTATTAATTGATATGTTTTTCTTATTCGGAAATTGCCAAAGAGCCTATTTTTGAGTTGTGGTATCAAGCCTGATGAAAAAGGCTTAGCTGGAATACGCCTTACCGCAAGGGGCTCTGTCACCATCCGTACTTACGGCGTGGACATGGATGGTCGCACACACTTAAACTCGGTTGGGTGGAAGAGATTCCTCGTTGGCAAGAATCTTTGTGTTGGACAGGCCATCCTAATTACTATCAGGAACACCCACCGCCCAGGCTTGATGATGATGATCGTCGTCGATATCATCTAGAACTACATATGTGTGTGTGGATGTATGACTACCTAGTACTGCTTATCATATATGCTATATTTATGTGAGGATGCATGTTGACTATAATGAAATTGTTATCTAGTACTACCTAGTACCTATAATGCTTTATGATACTGTATGACTATATGGTATTGTGGTTAATGATATTGTTATCTGGTATATGTGAGATTGCAGTTTATTGAAATGGGGTAGGAAGCAGGGGAAAATTATGAAAGATACAGCAGTAGCGCGGGGATAGAAAAGCGCTACAGCTACTTAATAGTAGCATGTTCCAGAAAAGCGTTGCTGATATAGTCAATAGTAGTAGCGCAGGTAAAGACCGCGCTACTACTAACTGTTAGCTGTAGCACCGTAGTAGTAGCGCGGCTACCCGCTCTACTGATAGCATCAAAACCCGCGCTAGTACTAGGGTTTTCCCTAGCAGTGACAGGACAAGATGGTGTTGCTACTCACGTGGAGGAGGAGGCGACACACGTTTTGCTACGGACATGTCGGATCGAGCCGCAGATGCCTATCCTGAAATGAAGCAGTTCTGCTCCTCGATAATTAAAACTCTACCCCCGGATTCTTAAGGAGATCCAGGCCACCTCCACCCGAGTACCTAAAGCGGAGCCTTTCACCCCACGTTGTTGCACCATGTCAGGCAAGGCAAAGGCTGGCAGGAAATCTTCCAAAGCTTCGACAGCCGAAACGGTGCTCATGGGAACACTGTGGATCTTACAGGAGAACCTAGAGGTGGATGAGAATGTTGTCGCAGAGCTAAAGGGCTTGTTCGATTCGCCGCTTTGCGACGAACACACCAGGGCAATTGCAATGATCTTTGGCAAGGCAGACAAGATGCATGGGAGGAAGAATAAAGAACAGAGCAGATGAGGCATGGGCAAGAACATTCACCGACCAAGTGGGCCAGAAGAACTCTTTTGCTGATTCTTTCAACAACCTCTTGGGGAATATGAAGATTAGGGAGCACTCCATTGATCTGAGTGCTATTGGCGTGAAATTGGTAGATCTGCCTAACATGGATGCTGTGTTCATGGAAGAGGAAGTGTGGGGTTGATATGCGAGCTACCACCTGACCGTGCACTGTGCATTGACGACTTCATTGGCCTATTTTACCAGAAGGCTTGGAGCATCATAAAACCTGACATCATGACGACTCTCTTAAAACTTTATGTGGGAGATGGTTGTGGCTCGTGGGTTTCGTGCTCTCAATAAGGCTCTGATTACCGTGACCTCGAAAAAGCCGGATCCTGAGCGAGTTGGTGACTACCGACCAATCAGCTTGGGGCATAGTTTCTCTAAATCATTTTCCAAGGCATTGTCCAACAGAGCCATCAGGAGGATGGCCAAGTTAGTCCAAGTCAATCAACCAGTGTTCATCAAAACTAGAAAGCGCCATGATAATTTTCTTCTAGTGTGACAAATGGAAAGGAGTTACATGCCAAGAAGATCAAAGGCGTGATTCTCAAACTGGATTTGATGCGAGCATTTGACTCTTTCTCCTGAGACTTTGTCTTTGAAGTTCTCCAACAAAAAGGATTCAGTCAAGCGTGGCCGAGGTGGATCTCAATATTGCTTTCCACGACAAGCTCTAGGGTGTTGGTAAATGACATTCCAGGAAGAAATAATTCTCATGCTCAAGGATTAAGGCAAGGGGATCCGGTCTCCTCTTTCATATTTTTCATCGCAGTGAATGCACTTACAAACTTGATTCTACAAGTTGTGGACGAGGAGGTGATGGAGAATTTACCAGGGATTGTGCCCATACAACGCATGTCCATCTTTGTTGATGATGTGGTTTTCTTCCTCGGGCCCTCTTGTCGTGATCTAAATGGACTGTGCTACAAATCTGATGTCAGCTTTTTAAACATGGCAAATTGAACGTTTTGTATGGCAAATTATGTGTCACGAGCCTCACAATTCCCTTTAGCAAGCATGGCAAATCCTGATATGTTCAGTTTTTTCTAGAACTTGCCATGTTTGCTGAAGGAATTTTCCATGCTCGTGACACGTAAGTTCTCATAAAAACGTTTGATTTGCCATGTCAGATTTTTAGCATTTCCGATCTAAATTTAGTCATCATTCAGGCTAAGAACCCCACCCAAGATTGCATGAGCATAAGGAAACAAGACAAACCAAACAGATGAACGACGGTCCAGGAAAGAGTGTAACCAGCGAGCACGTGAAGCATGCACATCGGTCACCCAGGCAGAAGGGGTAAAAGGTCGGGGGCGGAACAGGCTAGCTGGGCAGCCGCAACGGTCCAACACCGGGCAACACAAAACATGATATGTCCAGCTACAAGGGTCTCACGGTGCAGGCAATGCACAAAAACAACACCTAGATGCAAAAACATGCCTTTCGGTCAAGGTGAGGCAGCTGCGAGAAGTCACGTCATAGTCCGACAACAAGACTAACAGAATGGAAGCAAAAGAAGTCGAACATTCACATTGCGTTTCTATCAATGATTGTCGACGCAAATAGAAACACAACAGGAACATAATCATTTGCAAACAGTTGAGGAATAATCCTCCAAATAGTTCTCTTGGCTTCCGAGCTACAGTTGGTCTCTGCGCCAGTTGGTGCAACGGGTCATCTAGTTAGGAAAAAGTGATGATAGCATTGGCACAACTTAGAGCGGTAGCAAAACAAAGAGATATTGCAAACAAGATCAAGTTTGATGTTGCAATGGCCAAGATCCAAGAGGAAGAGCAGAAGATTGTACAACTGTCTTAAAGAAGCCAGGAGGAGGCTGAAGCAAGGAATAAAGCAAATTAAGAGAAAAAGGAAAGCTTTACAGATAGAGAAACTAAGACTTTCTGAAGAAAGAAAGCAAATGAAGAGAAAAAGAAGCAGGCAAAAGTGGCAAGAGGCAAGTTTTGGCAGCTAGAAAAAAGAAGAAGAATAGGAGCAGAAGATGTTTAGGGTTGCAAAATAAAAAGAAAAGCTGGAGAGAAGAAGAAGCAAAGAGAATAGAACAAAGGAGCAAAAGAAGTTGTAGAGGAATATGCCTTTTTATTCATATTCCAACATGATGAGCTAGAAAGGCAAATGGAGGAGTAGAACAGACAATGGGCATGGAAGGAAGAGATACAAGATGGGCAACTAAACATGCAGTAAGCTATGGGAATGAAGAACAGAGAAGATGAGGCCTACTAGATTGATCTTTCTTGCAATGGGCGAAGTGTTTAGCTTTGGGTTCAATCTTGCGGTGTCCTTTCCCAGTGACAGTAGGGGCAACAAGGCATGTATTGTATTGTAGCCATCGAGGATAAAAAGATGGGGTTTTCATCATATTGCTTGAGTTAATTCCTTTACATCATGCCATCTTACTTAATGCGTTACTCTGTTCTTTATGAACTTAATACTCTAGATGCAGGCAGGAGTCGGTCGATGTGTGGAGTAATAGTAGTAGATCCAGAATCGTTTCGGTCTACTTGACACGGACGTGATGCCTATGTTCATGATCGTTGCCTTAGATATCGTCATAACTATGCGCTTTTCTATCAATTGCTCGACAGTAATTTGTTCACCCACCGTAATATTTGCTATCTTGAGAGAAGCCACTAGTGAAACCTATGGCCCCCGGGTCTCTTTTCCATCATATTGATTCTCTTTTACATCTTACTAGTTTCCGATCTACTATTTTGCAATCTTTTACTTTCTGATCTATAAACCAAAAATACCAAAAATATTTACTTTACCATTTATCTATCTCTATCAAATCTCACTTTTGCAAGTGACCATGAAGGGATTGACAATCCATTTATCATGTTGGGTGCAAGTTGTTGATTGTTTGTGCAGGTACTCGGTGGCTTGTGTGTTATCTCCTACTGGATTGATACCTTGGTTCTCAAAACTGAGGGAAATACTTATGCTACTTTGCTGCATCACCCTTTGTTCTTCAAGGGAAAACCAACGCAAGCTCAAGAGGTAGCACACATTCACTTTAAATAGGGCAACATCTAAGTCCGTTGAGATGACACCGTATGAGTTGTGGTTTGGCAAGAAACCTAAGTTGTCATTTCTTAAAGTTTGGAGATGCGACGCTTATGTCAATAAGAGGCTTCAACATGATAAGCTCAAATCCAAAGCGGAGAAGTGCATCTTTATAGGATAACCTAAAGAGACCAATGTGTATAACTTCTACCACATATCTGAAGGCAAGATCTTTGTTGCCAAGAATGGGTCTTTTCCAGAGAAGGAGTTTCTCTCGAAAGAAGTGAGTGGGAGGAAAGTAGAACTTGATGAGGTAATTGTACCTTCTCTCGAATTGGAAGGTAGCGCATCATAGAAAGCAGTTCTCATGATGCCTACACCAACTGAAGAGGAAGCTAATGATGATGATCATGAAACTTCGGATCAAGTTACTACTGAACTTCATAAGTCAACCAGGGTACGTTCCTTACCAGAGTGGTACGGTAATCTAGTCCTGGAAAACATGTTGTTAGATAATGCTGATACGTCCATTTTGCATCATGCTTTTATATCGATATTTATTGCATTATGGGCTGTTATTTCACATTATGTCACAATACTCATGGCTATCCTCTCTTATTTTACAAGGTTTTACATGAAGAGGGAGAATGCCGGTAGCTGGGATTCTGGGCTAGAAAAGGAGCAAATATTGGAAACCTATTCCGCATAGCTCCAAGTCCTGAAACTCCACGAAAGTCATTTTTGGAATTAATGATAACTATTGAGTGAAAGAAGTACCAGAGGGGGCCCACACCCTGGCCACGAGGGTGGGGGCGCGCCCACCCTTACAGGGCGCGCCCCCTGCCTCGTGGGCCCCTTGGTGGCCCTCCGGTGCCCATCTTCTGCTATATGAAGTCTTTTACCCTGGAAAAAATCATAAGCAAGCTTACAGGACGAAACTCCACTGCCACGAGGCGGAACCAATCTAGGGCTCCGGCGGAGCTGTTTTGCCAGGGAAACTTCCCTCCGGGAGGGGGAAATCATCACCAACGATCCTCTCATCGGGAGGGGGTTAATCTCCATCAACATATTCACCAGCACCATCTCCTCTCAAACCCTAGTTCATCTCTTGTATCCAATCTTTGTACCAAAACCTCAGATTGGTACCTGTGGGTTGCTAGTAGTGTTGATTACTCCTTGTAGTTGATGCTACTTGGTTTATTTGGTGGAAGATCATATGTTTAGATCCTTAATGCATATTAATACCCCTCTGATTATGAACATGAATATGCTTTGTGAGTAGTTACGTTTGTTCCTGAGGACATGGGTGAAGTCTTGCTATTAGTAGTCATGTGAATTTGGTATTCGTTCGATATTTTGATGAGGTGTATGTTGTCTCTCCTCTAGTGGTGTTATGTGAACATCGACTACATGACACTTCACCATTATTTGGACCTAGAGGAAGGCATTGGGAAGTAATAAGTAGATGACGGGTTGCTAGAGTGACAGAAGCTTAAACCCTAGTTTATAAGTTGCTTCGTAAGAGGATGATTTGGATCCATATATATGTTTCATGCTATGGTTAGGTTTACCTTAATACTTATTTTGTAGTTGCAGATGCTTGCAATAGGGGTTAATCATAAGTGGGGTGCTTGTCCAAGAAAGGGCAGCACACAAGCACCGGTCCACCAACATATCAAATTATCAAAGTATCAAACGCGAATCATATGAGCGTGATGAAAACTAGCTTGATGATAATTCCCATGTGTCCTCGGGAGCGCTTTTCTCATTATAAGAACTTGTCCAGGCTTGTCCTTTGCTACAAAAAGGATTGGGCCACCTTGCTGCACCTTATTTACTTTCATTGCTTGTTACCCGTTACAAATTATCCTATCACAAAACTATCTGTTACCTACAATTTCAGTGCCTGCAGAGAATACCTTACTGAAAACCGCTTGTCATTTCCTTGTGCTCCTTGTTGGGTTCGACGCTCTTACTTATCGAAAGGACTATGATAGATCACCTACACTTGTGGGTCATCAAACGCCGAATCTACAAACTATGAAGAAGCTAAGATGAGCCCGGATTCCGACAAATGGCTTCAGGCCATGAAATCCGAGATAGGATTTATGTATGCGAACAAAGTATGGATTTTGGTGGACTTGCTCGATGATCGGCAATCCATTGAGAATAAATGGATCTTTAAGAAGAGGACAGATGTTGACGGTAATATCACCGTCTATAAAGCTCGACTTGTCGCAAAGGGTTTCCGACAAGTTCAAGGGGTTGACTACAATGAGACTTTCTCACCCGAAGCGGTGCTTAAGTCTGTTAGAATTGTGTTAGCTATTGTGCATTATGTGTTTATGAGATCTGGAAAATGGAAGTCAAAACGACATTCCTTAACGGGTTCCTTAAGGAAGTGTTGTATATGATGCAACCAGAAGATTTTGTCGATCCTAAGGATGCTAACAAAGTATGCAAGCTCCAGCGATCCATCTATGGACGGGTGCAAGCATCTCGGAGTTAGAATATACACTTTGATGAGGTGGTCAAAACTTTTGTGTTTATACAAAGTTTATGAAAAAGCTTGTATTTACAAGAAAGTGAGTGGGAGCTCCATAGCATTTCTGATAGTTTATGTGGATGGCATATTGTTGATTGGAAATGATGTGGAATTTCTGGAAAGCATAAAGGGTTGTTTGAAAGGAGTTTTTCAAAGGAAGACTTGGGTAAAGTTGCTTACATATTGGGCATGAAGATCTATAGAGATAGATCAAGACACCTGATAAGACTTTCATAGAGCACATACCTTGACAAGATTTTGAAGGAGTTCAAAATGGACCAGTCAAAGAAGGAGGCCTTTCCTGTATTGTAATGTGTGAAGTTGAGTAAGGCTCAAAGCTCGACCACGATAGAAGAAAGATAAAGGATGAAGGTCGTCCCATATGCCTCAGCCATAGGCTCTATAATGTATGCCATGTTGTGTACCATACTTGATGTGTGCCTTGTCATGAGTCTGGCAAGGGGGTACAAGAGTGATCCAGGAGTGGATCACTGGATAGCAATCAAAATTATCCTTAGGTACCTAAAGAGGACGAAGGAAATATTTCTCGGTTATGGAGGTGATAAAGAGTTCGCCATAAATGGTTACGTCGATGCAAGCTTTGACATCGATCCGGATGACTCTGAGTCGCAAACTGGACACGTATAGCAGAGAAATCATTTGGAATAGCTTCAATTGAAGCGTGGTAGCAGCATCTATAGTATGACATAGAGATTTTCAAAGTACACACGGATCTGAATGTTGCAGACTCGTTGACTAAAACATCTCTCACAAGCAAAACATGATCAAACCCCATAACTCATTGGGTGTTAATCACATGGAGATGTGAACTAGATTATTGACTCTAGTGCAAGTGGGAGACTGTTGGAAATATGCCCTAGAGGCAATAATAAAATAGTTATTGTCATATTCCCCGTTCATGATACATGTTTGCTATTCATGCTAGATCCATATTGACTGGAAACTTAAATACGTAAGCTACATCGTGTCCCTAGTATGCCTCTACTAGACTAGCTCGTTAATCAAAGATGGTTAAGTTTTCCTAGCCATAGACATGAGTTGTCATTTGATAATGGGATCACATCATTAGGAGAATGATGTGATGGACAATACCCAACCGTAAGCTTAGCATCAAATCATTTAGTTATTTGCTACAACTTTCATCATGTCAAGTATCTGTTCCTTAGACCAGGAGATCGTGCAACTCCCGGATACCAGAGGAATACCTTGTGTGCTATCAAATGTCACTTCGTAACTGGGTGATCATAAAGACGCTCTACATATATCTCCGAAGGTGTCTGTTGGGTTGGCATGGATCGAGATTGGAATTTGTCACTCCGTGTGACAGAGAGATATCTTTGGGCCTTCTCGATAATACAACATCATAAAGAGCTTGCAAGTAATGTGGCTAATGAGTTAGTCACGAGATCTTGTATTACGGAACGAGTAAAGAGACTTGCCAGTAATGAGATTGAACTAGGTATGGAGATACCGACGATCGACTCTCGGACAAGTAACACATCACCGGACAAAGGGAATTGCATACGGGATTGACTGAATCCTTGACATCGTGGTTTAACCGATAAATATATTCATTGAATATGTAGGTATCTTCACCCCAACCAGTAGAGCAAAGAGTTGCTCCTCAACCTACTGAACCTACTGAAAATGTTTACTTTGAAATTCCTTCGGGTTTGATAGAGAAACTGCTAGCTAATCCCTTTCCAGGAGATTGAACATTGCATCTGATTTACACCTTATCTATGTGGATGAAGTTTGTGGATTATTTACGCTTGCAGGTATGCTTGATGATGTTGTTAAGAAGAAGGTCTTCCCTTTATCTTTGAAGGGAGACACATTGACATGGTATAGGCTATGTGATGATATCGGATCTTGGGATTATAAACGAATGAAATTGGAATTTCACTAGAAGTTTTATCCTATGCATCTTGTTCATCGTGATCGTAATTATATAAATATTTTTTGGCCTCGCGAAGGAGAAAGCATCGCTCAAGCTTGGGGGAGGCTTAAGTCAATGTTATATTCATGCCCCAATGATGAGCTCTCAAGAGAAATGATTATTCAAAACTTTTATGCTCAGCTTTCTCTCAATGATCGCACCATGCTCGATACTTCTTGCGCTGGTTCTTATATGCCGAAGACTATTGAATTCAAGTGGGACTTATTGGAAAGAATTAAACGCAACTCCGAAGATTGGGGTTCCGACGATGGTAAGGAGTCAGGTATGACACCTAAGTTCGATTGTGTTAAGTCTTTTATGGATACCGATGCTTTTCATGGATTTAGCACTAAATATGGACTTGACTCTGAGATAGTAGCTTCCTTCCATGAATCCTTTGCTACTCACGTTGATCTCCCTAAGGAGAAGTGGCTTAAATATAATCCTCCCACTGAAGTAAAAGTAGTTGCACCTATTACAGTTGAAGAAAAGACTATTACTTATAATGATCCTATTGTTCCTACTACTTATGTTGAGAAACCACCTTTTCCTGTTAGGATAAAGGATCATGCTAAAGCTTCAACTGTTGTTCGTAAGAGTAATACTAGAACATATACACCTCCTGAGAAAATTAAAGTAGAACCTAGTATTGCTATGGTTAAAGATCTCTTGGCTGATAATATTGATGGGCATGTTAGTTATTTCTGTGATGAAGCTGCTAATATTGCTAGACCTGACGCTAAGATACATAGACCTGTTGTAGGCATGCCTGTTATTTCTGTTAAAATAGGAGATCATTGTTATCATGGCTTATGTGATATGGGTGCTAGTGCTAGTGCAATACCTTTTTCCTTATATGAAGAAATTATGCATGATATTGCATCTGCTGAGTTAGAAGATATTGATGTTACAATTAAGCTTGCCAACAGAGATACTATTTCACCATTTGGGATTGTTAGAGCTGTTGAAGTCTTGTGTGGGAAAGTTAAATATCCTGCTGATTTTCTTGTTCTTGGTTCCCCACAAGATAGCTTTTGTCCCATTATATTTGGTAGACCCTTCTTGAATACTGTTAATGCTAAGATTGATTGTGAAAAGGGTGTTGTTACAATTGGCTTGGGGGATATGAAACATGAGTTTAATTTTGCTAAATTTCGTAGACAACCCCATGATAAAGAATTGCCTAGTAAGGATGAAATTATTGGTCTTGCTTCTATTGCCGTGCCTCCTACTGATCCTTTAGAACAATATTTGCTAGACCATGAAAATGATATGTTTATGAATGAAAGAAGCGAAATAGATGAAGTATTCTTTAAACAGGGTCCTATTTTGAAACACAACTTGCCTGTTGAAATCCAAGGGGATCCCCCTCCACCCAAGGGTGATCCCGTGTTTGAGCTTAAACCATTACCTGATACTCTTAAATATGCTTATCTTAATGAAAATAAGATTTATCCTGTTATTATTAGTGCTAACCTTTCAAACAGGAAGAAGAAAGATTATTGAAAACTCTGAAGAAGCACCGTGCTGCTATTGGATATACTCTTGATGATCTTAAGGGCATTATTCCCACTCTATGCCAACACAAAATAAAATTGGAAGAAGATGCCAAACCAGTTAGAGATCATCAACGCCGATTAAATCCTAAGATGAAAGAAGTGGTAAGAAAGGAAATACTAAAGCTCCTTGAGGCAGGTATAATTTATCCCGTTGCTGATAGTCAGTGGGTAAGTCATGTCCATTGTGTCCCTAAGAAGGGAGGTATTACTGTCGTTCCTAATGATAAAGATGAATTGATCCCACAAAGAATTATTATAGGTTATAGGATGGTAATTGATTTCCGCAAATTAAATAAAGCTACTAAGAAAGACCATTACCCTTTACCTTTTATTGATCAAATGCTAGAAAGACTATCCAAACTGAAGGAAATATGCCCTAGAGGCAATAATAAAGTTATTATTTATTTCCTTATATCATGATAAATGTTTATTATTCATGCTAGAATTGTATTAACCGGAAACATAATACATGTGTGAATACATAGACAAACAGAGTGTCACTAGTATGCCTCTACTTGACTAGCTCGTGAATCAAAGATGGTTAAGTTTCCTAACCATAGACATGAGTTGTCATTTGATTAATGGGATCACATCATTAGGAGAATGATGTGATTGACTTGACCCATTCCGTTAGCTTAGCACTTGATCGTTTAGTATGTTGCTATTGCTTTCTTCATGACTTATTCATGTTCCTACAACTATGAGATTATGCAACTCCCATTTACCGGAGGAACACTTTGTGTGCTACCAAACGTCACAACGTAACTGGGTGATTATAAAGGAGCTCTACAGGTGTCTCCAAAGGTACATGTTGAGTTGGCGTATTTCGAGATTAGGTTTTGTCACTCCGATTGTCAGAGAGGTATCTCTGGGCCCTCTCGGTAATGCATATCACTATAAGCCTTGCAAGAAATGTAGCTAATGAGTTAGTTACGGAATGATGCATTACGTAACGAGTAAAGAGACTTGTCGGTAACGAGATTGAACTAGGTATTGAGATACCGACGATCGAATCTCAAGCAAGTAACATACCGATGACAAAGGGAACAATGTATGTTGTTATGCGGTTTGACCGATAAAGATCTTCGTAGAATATGTAGGAGCCAATATGAGCATCTAGGTTCCGCTATTGGTTATTGACCGGAAATGTGTCTCGTTCATGTCTACATAGTTCTCGAACCCGTAGGGTCCGCACGCTTAAGGTTTCGATGACAGTTTTATTATGAGTTTATGAGTTTTGATGTACCGAAGGAGTTAGCAGTCCCGGATGAGATCGGGGACATGACGAGGAGTCTCGAAATGGTCGAGACATAAAGATCGATATATTGGACGACTATATTCGGACATCGGAAAGGTTCCGAGTGATTCGGGTATTTTTCGGAGTACCATATGAGATGTTCCAGAAATTGAAGTTGATATTTCAAGCAAATACCCGAGTTGAGAGATATGAAGTCTCCAACAAGTTCTATAGCTAAAAGATGGAGGAGAATCGCTCAACTAGTGAGCATGTGCTCAGATTGTCTGTGTACTTCAATCGCTTGAATCAAGTGGGAGTTAATCTTCCAGATAAGATAGTGATTGACAGAATTCTGTAGTCACCATCACTAAGTTACTAGGACTTCGTGATGAACTATAGTATGCAAGGGATGACGAAAACGATTCCCGAGCTCTTCATGATGTTGAAATCGATGAAGGTAGAAATCAAGAAAGAGCATCAAGTGTTGATGATTGACAAGGTCACTAGTTTCAAGAAAAGGGCAAAGGGAAAGAAAGGGAAACTTCAAGTAGAATGGCAAACAAGTTGTCACTCCCGTGAAGAAGACCAAAGCTGGACCAAAGCCTGAAACTGAGTGCTTACATTGCAAAGGAAATGGTCACTGGAAGCGGAAATGCCCTGAATATTTGGTGGATAAGAAGGATGGCAAAGTGAACAAGGGTATATTTGATATACAGGTTATTGATGTGTGCCTTACTAGTGTTATAGTAGCCCTGAGTATTTGATACTTGTTCAGTTGCTAAGATTAGTAACTCGAAACAGGAGTTACAGAATAAATAGAGACTAGTTGAAGGGGAAGTGACGATGAGTGTTGGAAGTAGTTCCAAGATTGATATGATCATCATCGCACACTCCCTATACTTTCGAGATTAGTGTTAAACCTAAATAAATGTTATTTGGCGTTTGCGTTGAGCATGAATATGATTTGATCATGTTTATTGCAATACGGTTATTCATTTAAAGTCAGAGAATAATTGTTGTTCTGCTTACATGAATAAAACCTTCAAATGGCCATACACCCAATGAAAATAGTTTGTTGGATCTCGATCGTAGTGATACACATATTCATAATATTGATGCCAAAAGATGCAAAGTTAATAATGATAGTGCAACTTATTTGTGGCACTGCCGTTTGGGTCATATCGGTGTAAAGTGCCTGAAGAAACTCCATAAAGATGGATTTTTGGAATCACTTGGTTATGAATCATTTGATGCTTGCGAACCGTGCCTTTTGGGCAAGATGACTAAAACTCCGTTCTCCGGAACAATGGAACGAGCTACTGACTTAATGGAAATAATACATACCGATGTATGCGATCCAATGAGTGTTGATGCTCATGGCAAGTATCATTATTTTCTAACCTTCATAGATGATTTGAGCAGATATGGGTATATCTACTTAATGAAACACAAGTCTAAAAAGTTCAAAGAATTTCAGAGTGAAGTGGAGAATCATCGTAACAAGAAAATAAAGTTTCTACGATCTGATCGTGGAGGAGAATATTTGAGTTACGAGTTTGGCCTTCATATAAAACAATGTGGAATAGTTTCACAGCTCACGCCACCTGGAACACCACAATGTTATGGTGTGTCCGAACATTGTAACCATACTTTATTGGATATGGTGCGATCTATGATGTATCTTACCGATTTGCCACTATCGTTTTGGGGTTACGCATTAGAGACAGCTACATTCACTTTAAATAGGGCACCATCTAAATCCGTTGAGATGACACCGATGAACTATGGTTTAGCAGTAAACCTAAGCTGTCGTTTCTTAAATTGGAGTTGCGATGCTTATGTGAAAAAGGTTTCAACCTGATAAGCTCAAACCCAAATCGGAGAAGTGCGTCTTCATAGAATACCCAAAGGAAACTGTTGGGTACACCTTCTATCACAGATCCGAAGGAAAAACATTCGTTGCTAAGAATGGATCCTTTCTAGAGAAGGAGTTTCTCTCGAAAGAAGTGAGTGGGAGGAAAGTAGAACTTGATAAGGTAATTTGTACCTTCTCCCGAATTGGAAAGTAGTTCATCACAGAAATCAGTTCTAGTGATTCCTACATTGATTAGTGAGGAAGCTAATGATGATCATGAAACTTCAGATTAAGTTACTACAAAACCTCGTAGGTCTTCCAAAGTACAGTACGCACCAGAGTGGTACGGTAATCCTGTTCTAGAAGTCATGTTACTAGACCATGATGAACCTACGAACTATGAGGAAGCGATGATGAGCCTAGATTCTATGAAATCGCTTGAGGCCATAAAATCTGAGATGGGATCCATGTATGAGAACAAAGTGTGGACTTTGGTGGAGTTGCCCGATGATCGGCAAGCCATATTGTATAAATGGATCTTCAAGAGGAAGACAGACGCTGATAGTAGTGTTACTATCTACAAAGCTCGACTTGTCGCAAAAAGGTTTTCAACAAGTTCAAGGTGTTGACTACAATGAGATTTTCTCAACTGTAGCGATGCTTAAAGCCTGTCCGAATCATGTTAGCAATTGCCACATTTTATGAAATCTGGCAAATGGATGTCAAAACTGCATTCCTTAATGTTTTTCTTAAAGAAGAGTTGTATATGATGCAACCAGAAGGTTTGTCAATCCTAAAGGTGCTAACAAAATGTGCAAGCTCCAGCGATCCATCTATGGACTGGTGCAAGCATCTCAAAGTTGGAATATATGCTTTGATAAGTTGATCAAGCATATAGTTATATACAGACTTGCGCTGAAGCCTGTATTTACAATAAAGTGAGTGGGAGCACTACCACCTTTCTGATAAATATATGTAAGTAACATATTGTTGATCAGAAATGATGTAGAATTTTTCTGGAAAGCATAAAGGAGTATATGAAAGGAGTTCTTTAAAAGAAAGACCTCGGTAAAGCTACTTACATATTGAGCATCAAGATATATTGAGATAGATCAAGACACTTGATAAATTTTTCAATAAGTACACACCTTGTCAAGATTTTGAAATAGTTCAAAATGGAACAGTCAAAGAAAGAGTTCTTGCCTGTGTTGCAAAGGTGTGAAATTGAGTAAGACTCAAATCCCAACCACGGCAGAAAATAGAAAAGAGAATGAAAGTCATTCCCTATGCCTCAGTCATAGGTTCTATAAAGTATGCTATGCTATGTACCAGACTTATTGTATACCTTGCTCCAAGTTTGGTAAGGGAGTACAATTTTGATCTAAGAGTAGATCACTGGATAGTGGTCAAAAATATCCTTAGTGAGGACTAAGGAAATATTTCTCGATTATGGAGGTGATAAAAGAGCTTGTCGTAAAGAGTTACATCGGTGCAAGATTTTACACCGATCCAGATGACTCTAAGTCTCAATCTGGATACATATTGAAAGTGGGAGCAATAAGCTAGAGTAGCTCCGTGCAGAGCATTGTAGACATAGAATATTTGCAAAATACATACGGCTCTGTATGTGACAGACCCGTTGACCAAACTTCTCTCACGAGCAAAACATGATCATACCTTAGTACTCTTTGGGTGTTAATCACATAGCGATGTGAACTAGATTATTGACTCTAGTAAACCCTTTGGGTGTTGATCACATGACAATGTGAACTATGGGTATTAATCACAAACAGATGTGAATATTGGTGTTAAATCACATGGCGATGTGAACTAGATTATTGACTCTAGTGCAAGTGGGAGACTGAAGGAAATATGCCCTAGAGGCAATAATAAAGTTATTATTTATTTCCTTATATCATGATAAATGTTTATTATTCATGCTAGAATTGTATTAACCGAAAACATAATACATGTGTGAATACATAGACAAACAGAGTGTCACTAGTATACCTCTACTTGACTAGCTCGTGAATCAAAGATGGTTAAGTTTCCTAACCATAGACATGAGTTGTCATTTGATTAACGGGATCACATCATTAGGAGAATAATGTGATTGACTTGACCCATTCCGTTAGCTTAGCACTTGATCGTTTAGTATGTTGCTATTGCTTTCTTCATGACTTATACATGTTCCTACAACTATGAGATTATACAACTCCCGTTTACCGGAGGAACACTTTGTGTGTTACCAAACGTCACAACATAACTGGGTAATTATAAAGGAGCTCTACAGGTGTCTCCAAAGGTACATGTTGAGTTGGCGTATTTCGAGATTAGGTTTTGTCACTCTGATTGTCGGAGAGGTATCTCTGGGCCCTCTCGGTAATGCACATCACTATAAGCTTTGCAAGCAATATAGCTAATGAGTTAGTTACAGAATGATGCATTACGTAACGAGTAAAGAGACTTGTCGGTAATGAGATTGAACTAGGTATTGAGATACCGACGATCGAATCTCGGGCAAGTAACATACCGATGACAAAGGGAACAACGTATGTTGTTATGCGGTTTGACCGATAAAGATCTTCGTAGAATATGTAGGAGCCAATATGAGCATCCAGGTTCCGCTATTGGTTATTGACCGGAAACGTGTCTCGGTCATGTCTACATAGTTCTCGAACCCGTAGGGTCCGCACGCTTAAGGTTTCGATGATAGTTTTATTATGAGTTTATGAGTTTTGATAAACTGAAGGAGTTCGGAGTCCCGGATGAGATCGGGGACATGACGAGGAGTCTCGAAATGGTCGAGACGTAAAGATCGATATATTGGACGACTATATTCGGACATCGGAAAGGTTCCGAGTGATTCGGGTATTTTTCGGAGTACCGAGGAGTTACGGGAATACGGGGAAGAGTATTGGGCCTTAATGGGCCTTAGTGGGAAGGATCCAGGAGGTGGCGCGCGCCCCTCCCAAGCCCAGTCCAAAGTGGACAAGGGGTTTGGGGCGCGGCCCCCCTCTCCCTTCCTTCTCCACTCCCCTCCTTCCCCCCTTCTCCTAGTTGGACTAGGAAAGAAGGAGTCCTACTCCCGGTGGGCGTAGGACTCCCCTTGGCGCGCCCTCCTTGGCCGGCCGCCCCCTCCCCCTTGGATCCTTTATATACGGGGGCAGGGGGGACCCCATGACACACAAATTGATCTTCGTGATCGTTCCTTAGCCGTGTGCGGTGCCCCCCTTCCACCATATTCCACCTCGGTCATATCGTTGCGGTGCTTAGGCGAAGCCCTGCGTCGGTAGAATATCATCATCGTCACCATGCCGTCTTGCTGACGGAACTCATCCCCGACACCCTGCTGGATCGGAGTCTGGGGATCGTCATCGAGCTGAACGTGTGCTGAACTCAGAGGTGCCGTACGTTCGGTACTTGGATCGGTCGGATCGTGAAGACATACGACTACATCAACCGCGTTGTATAATGCTTCCGCTTTCGGTCTACGATGGTACGTGGATAACACTCTCCCCTCTCGTTGCTATGCATCACCATGATCTTGCGTGTGCGTAGGAATTTTTTTGAAATTACTACGTTCCCCAACACAAACATACACATTTCTGCTTTCTAGATGGTTATTCTGGTTTCTCTCAAATACCCGTGTTAGCGGACCATCAAGAAAAGACTACTTTTACTTGCCCTTTCGGTACTTTTGCTTATAGACATATGCCTTTTGGTTTATGTAATGCACCTGCTACCTTTCAAAGATGCATGATGGCTATATTCTCTGACTTTTGTGAAAAGATTCGTGAGGTATTCATGGACAATTTCTCCATTTATGGATCCTCTTTTGATGATTGCTTGAGCAACCTTGATCGAGTTTTGCAGAGATGCAAAGACACTAGTCTTGTTTTGAATTGGGAGAAGTGCCACTTTATGGTTAATGAAGGCATTGTCTTGGGGCATAAAGTTTCTGAAAGAGGTATTGAAGTTGATAAAGTTAAAGTTGATGCTATTGAAAAGATGTCGTGTCCCAAGGACATTAAAGGTATAAGAAGTTTCCTTGGTCATGCCGGTTTTTATAGGAGGTTCATTAAGGACTTTTCTAAAATCTCTAGGCCTCTGACTAATTTATTGCAAAAAGATATTCCTTTTGTCTTTGATGATGATTGTGTAGAAGCATTTGAAATACTTAAGAAAGCTTTGATTTCTGCACCTATTGTTCAGCCACCTGATTGGAATTTACCCTTTGAAATCATGTGTGATGCTAGAGATTACGCTGTAGGTGCTGTTCTAGGACAAAAAGTTGATAAGAAATTAAATGTTATTCAATATGCTAGTAAAACTCTAGACACTGCACAGAGAAATTATGCTACTAGTGAAAAAGAATTCTTAGCAGTTGTATTTGCTTGTGGTAAGTTCAGACCTTATATTGTTGATTCTAAAGTAACTATTCACACTGATCATGCTGCTATTAAATATCTTATGGAAAAGAAAGATGCTAAACCTAGACTTATTAGATGGGTCCTCTTGCTCCAAGAAGTTGATTTGCATATTATTGATAGAAAGGGAGCTGAGAACCCCGTTGCATACAACTTGTCTAGGTTAGAGAATGTTCTTGATGACCCACTACCTATTGATGATAGCTTTCCTGATGAACAATTAGCTGTCATAAATGCTTCTCGTACTACTCCATGGTATGCTGATTATGCTAATTACATTGTTGCTAAATTTATACCACCTAGTTTCACATACCAGCAAAAGAAAAAGTTCTTTTATGATTTAAGACATTACTTCTGGGATGACCCACACCTTTATAAAGAAGGAGTAGATGGTGTTATTAGACGTTGTGTACCTGAGCATGAATAGGAACAGATCCTATGTAAGTGTCACTCCGAGGCATATGGAGGACACCACGCTGGAGATAGAACTGCACATAAGGTATTACAATCCGGTTTTTATTGGCCTAGTCTCTTCAAGGATGCCCGTAAGTTTGTCTTGTCTTGTGATGAATGTCAAAGAATTGGTAATATTAGTAGACGTCAAGAAATGCCTATGAATTATTCTCTTGTTATTGAACCATTTGATGTTTGGGGCTTTGATTATATGGGACCGTTTCCTGCTTCTAATGGATATACACATATTTTAGTTCCTGTTGATTACGTTACTAAGTGGGTATAAGCTATTCCAACTAGTAGTGCTGATCATAACACTTCTATTAAAATGCTTAAAGAAGTTATTTTTCCGAGGTTTGGAGTCCCTAGATACTTAATGACTGATGGTGGTTCACATTTTATTCATTGTGCTTTTTGTAAAATGCTTGCTAAGTATGATGTTAATCATAGAATTGCATCTCCATATCACCCACAGTCTAGTGGTGAAGTAGAGTTGAGTAATAGAGAGCTCAAATTAATTTTTCAAAAGACTGTTAATAGATCTAGAAAGAATTGGTCCAAGAAACTTGATGATGCATTATGGGCCTATAGAACTGCATATAAGAATTCTATGGGTATGTCTCCGTATAAAATGGTTTATGGAAAAGCTTGTCACTTACCTCTCGAACTTGAACATAAGGCATATTGGGCCATTAAAGAGCTCAATTATGATTTCAAACTTGCCGGTGAGAAGAGGTTATTTGATATTAGCTCACTTGATGAATGGAGAACCCAAGCCTACGAGAATGCCAAGCTGTTTAAAGAAAAGGTTAATAGATGACATGACAAAACGATACAAAAGTGTGAGTTTAACGTAGGTGATTATGTTTTGCTTTTCAACTCTCGTTTAAGATTTTTTGTAGGAAAACTTGTCTCTAAATGGGAAGATCCTTACATTATCGAGGAGGTCTATCGCTTCGATGCCATAAAAATCAACAACTTCGAAGGCACAAATCCGAAGGTGGTGAACGGTCAAAGAATCAAACATTATATCTCAGGTAATCCTATAAATGTTGAAACTAATATTATTGAAACCGTGACCCCGAAGGAATACATAAGAGACACTTTCCAGAATGTTTCAGACTCCAAAAAGGAGTAGGTATGTGCTAGGGTAAGTAAACCAACTCCAAAACAGTTCTAATAGCAATTTTTCTCTGTTTTGGAATATTTAAGAAAAAAGGAAAATAAGAAGTAGTCCGGGAAGGACACGAGGCGTCCACGAGGGTGGAGGGTGCGCCCTACCCCTCTGGGCACGCCCCCTTCCTCGTGGGCACCTCGTGTGCTTTCCGGACTCTGTTTTCATGCATGATACTTCTTTTGGTCGGTAAAAATTAGTAAGGAAGCTAATGATGATGATCATTAAGCTTCGGATCAAGTTACTACCGAACCTCGTAGGTCTTCCAGAGTAAGATCCGCACTAGAGTGGTTCGGTAATCCTGTTCTGGAAGTCATGTTACTAGACCATGATGAACTACAAACTATGAGGAAGCGATGATGAGTCCAGATTCCGCGAAATGGCTTGAAGGCCATGAAATCTGAGATGGGATCCATATATGAGAACAAAGTGTGGACTTTGGTGGACTTGCCCGATGATCGGCAAGCCATAGAAAATGAATGGATCTTCAAGAGGAAGATAGATGCTGATAGTAGTGTTACTATCTACAAAGCTCGACTTGTCGCAAAAAGTTTTTCGACAAGTTCAAGGTGTTGAATACGATGAGATTTTCTCACTCGTATCGATGCTTAAGTCTGACCGAATCATGTTAGCAATTGCCATATATTATGAAATCTGGCAAATGGATGTCAAAACTGCATTCCCTAATGGATTTATTAAAGAAGAGTTGTATATGATGCAACCAGAAGGTTTTGTCAATCCTAAAGGTGCTAACAAAATGTGCAAGCTCCAGCAATTAATCTATGGACTGGTGCAAGCATCTCGGAGTTGGAATATACGCTTTGATGAGTTGATCAAAGCATATGGTTTTATACAGACTTTTGGAGATGCCCGTATTTACAAGAAAGTGAGTGGGAGCTCTGTAGCATTTCGGAAACTATATGTAGATGACATATTGTTGATTGGAAATGATATAGAAATTCTGGATAGCATAAAAAGGATACTTGAATAAGAGTTTTTCAAAAGAAAGACCTCGGTGAAGCTGCTTATACATTGAGCATCAAGATCTACAGCGATAGATCAAGACACTTGATAAGATTTTTCAATGAGTACATACCTTGATAAAATTTTGAAGTAGTTCAAAATGGAACAGTCAAAGAAGGAGTTCTTGCCTGTGTTGCAAGGTGTGAAGTTGAGTAAAGACTCAAAACCCGACCATGGCAGAAAATAGAAAGAGAATGAAAAGTCATTCCCTATGCCTCACTCATAGGTTCTATAAAGTATGTTATGCTGTGTACCAGACCTATTGTATACCTGGCTCTAAATTAGCAAGGAATTACAATTTTTTTGATCTAGGAGTAGATCACTAGACATCGGTCAAGAATATCCTTAGTGAGGACTAAGGAGATGTTTCTCGATTATGGAGGTGATAAAAGAGTTCATCGTAAAGAGTTACATCAAAGCAAGCTTTTACACTAATCTAGATGACTCTGAGTCCCAATCTAGATACATATTGAAAGTGGGAGCAATTAGCTAGAGTAGCTTCGTGCAGAGCATTGTAGACATAGAATATTTGCAAAATACATACGGCTCTGAATGTGACAGACCCGTTGACTAAACTTCTCTCGCTGGCAAAACATGATCATACCTTAGTACTCCTTGGGTGTTAATCACATAGCGATGTGAACTAGATTATTTACTCTAGTAAACCTTTTGGGTGTTGGTCACATGACAATGTGAACTATGGGTGTTAATCATATACAGATTAGTACATGTGTGAATACATAGACAAACAAAGTGTCACTAGTATGCCTCTACTTGACTAGCTCGTTGAATCAAAGATGGTTAAGTTTCCTAGCCATAGACATGAGTTGTCATTTGATTAACGGGATCACATCATTAGGAGAATGATATGATTGACTTGACCCATTCCTTTAGCTTAGCACTTGATCGTTTAGTATGTTGCTATTGCTTTCTTCATGACTTATACATGTTCCTATGACTATGAGATTATGCAACTCCCGTTTACCGGAGGAACACTTTGTGTGCTACCAAACGTCACAACATAACTGGGTGATTATAAAGGAGGTCTACAGGTGTCTCTGAAGGTACATGTTGAGTTGGTGTATTTCGAGATTAGGATTTGTCACTCCGATTGTCGGAGAGGTATCTCTGGGCCCTCTCGGTAATGCACATCACTATAAGCCTTGCATGCAATGTAGCTAATGAGTTAGTTGCGGGATGATGCATTACATAACGAGTAAAGAGACTTGCAGGTAACGAGATTGAACTAGATATTGAGATACCGACGATCGAATCTCGGGCAAGTAGCATACCGATGACAAAGGGAACAACGTATGTTGTTATGCGGTTTGACCAATAAAGATCTTCGTAGAATATGTGGGAGCCAATATGAGCATCCAGGTTCCGCTATTGGTTATTGACCGGAGACGTGTCTCGGTCATGTCTACATAGTTCTCGAACCCGTAGGGTCCGCACGCTTAAAGTTCGATGACAATTATATTATGAGTTATGTGTTTTGATGTACCGAAGGGGTTCGGAGTCCCGGATGAGATCGGGGACATGACGAGGAGTCTCGAAATAGTCGATATGTAAAGATCGATATATTGGACGACTATATTCGGACATCGGAAAGGTTCCGAGTGATTCAGGTATTTATCGGAGTACCGGAGAGTTACGGGAATTCGCCGGGGAGTATATGGGCCTTATTGGGCCATACGGGAATAGAGGAGAGAGGTCAAAAGGAAGGAGGCGCGCGCCCCCCGTCTGGTCCGAATTGGACAAGGGGTGCAGCCCTTTTTTCCTTCTTCCTCTTCCCCTCTTTCTTTCTCTCCTACTCCAACAAGGAAAGGAGGAGTCCTTCTCCCGGTGGGAGTAGGACTCCCCACTTGGCGCGCCCTCCTCCTAGGCCGGCCGCCTCCCCCCTTGCTTATTTATATACGGGGGCAAGGGGCACCTCTAGACACAATAATTGATCCCTTGGATCTCTTAGCCGTATGCGGTGCCCCCCTCCACGATAATCCACCTTGATAATATCGTAGCGGTGCTTAGGCGAAGCCCTGCGTCGGTAGAACATCATCATCGTCACCACGCCGTCATGCTGACGGAACTCTCCCTCAAAGCTCGGCTAGATTGGAGTTCGAGGGACGTCATCGAGTTGAACGTGTGCAGAACTCGGAGGTTCCGTGCGTTCGGTATTTGATCGGTTGGATCGTGAAGACGTATGACTACATCAACCGCGTTGTGCTAACGCTTCCACTTTTGGTCTACGAGGGTACGTGGACACACTCTCCCCTCTCGTTGCTATGCATCACCATGATCTTGCGTGTGCGTAGGAAATTTTTGAAATTACTATGTTCCCCAATAGTGGCATCCGAGCCAGGTTTTATGCGTAGATGTTATATGCACGAGTAGAGCAGAAGTGAGTT
The DNA here is from genome assembly GCA_963921465.1 of Triticum timopheevii. Classification (NCBI taxonomy): domain Eukaryota; kingdom Viridiplantae; phylum Streptophyta; class Magnoliopsida; order Poales; family Poaceae; genus Triticum; species Triticum timopheevii. The sequence goes on along the minus strand of OY997264.1, from coordinate 554,809,361 downwards.
GTGGGCGATACAAGTCATACTGTTTAACAGCATGTCATACTTTGGTTCAGCGGTATTGTTGGATGAAGCGGCCCGGACCGACATTACGCGTACGCTTACGCGAGACTCGTTCTACCGACGTGCTTTGCACACAGGTGGCTGGCGGGTGTCAGTTTCTCCAACTTTAATTGAACCGAGTGTGGCTACGCCCGGTCCTTGAGAAGGTTAAAACAGCACTAACTTGACGAACTATCGTTGTGGTTTTGATGCGTAGGTAAGAACGGTTCTTGCTCAGCCCGTAACAGTCATGTAAAACATGCAACAACAAAGTAGAGGATGTCTAACTTGTTTTTGCAGGGCATGTTGTGATGTGGTATGGTCAATACGTGATGCTATATTTTATTGTATGAGATGATCATGTTTTGTAACCGAGTTATCGGCAACTGGCAGGAGCCATATGGTTGTCGCTTTATTGTATGCAATGCAATCGCCCTGTAATTGCTTTACTTTATCACTAAGTGGTAGCAATAGTCGTAGAAGCAATAGTTGGCGATACGACAATGATGCTACGATGGAGATCAAGGTGTCACGCCGGTGACGATGGTGATCATGACGGTGCTTCGGAGATGGAGATCACAAGCACAAGATGATGATGGCCATATCATATCACTTATATTGATTGCATGTGATGTTTATCCTTTATGCATCTTATCTTGCTTTGATTGACGGTAGCATTATAAGATGATCTCTCACTAAATTTCAAGATAAAAGTGTTCTCCCTGAGTATGCACCGTTGCCAAAGTTCGACATGCCCAAACACCACGTGATGATCGGGTGTGATAAGCTCTACGGCCGTCTACAACGGGTGCAAGCCAGTTTTGCATACGCATAATACTCAGGTTAAACTTGACAAGCCTAGCATATACAGATATGGCCTCGGAACACTGAGACCGAAAGGTCGAGCGTGAATCATATAGTAGATACAATCAACATAGTGATGCTCACCATTGAAAAATACTCCATTTCACGTGATGATCGGTTATGGTTTAGTTGATTTGGATCACGTGATCACTTAGATGATTAGAGGGATGTCTATCTAAGTGGGAGTTCTTAAGTAATATGATTAAATTGAACTTTAATTTATCATGAACTTAGTCCTGATAGTATTTTGCAAATTATGTTGTAGATCAATAGCTCGCGTTGTTGCTTCCCTATGTTTATTTTGATATGTTCCCTAGAGAAAAACCATGTTGAAAGATGTTAGTTGCAATGATGCGGATTGGATCCATGATCTGAGGGTTGTCCTCATTGCTGCACAAAAGAAATATGTCCTTGATGCACCGCTAGGTGACGGACCTATTGCAGGAGCAGATGCAGACGTTATGAACGTTTAACAAAGCTCGGTATGATGACTACTTAATAGTTTAGTGCACCATGCTTTACGGCTTAGAACCGGGACTTCAAAAATGTTTTGAATTCCACAGAGCATATAAGATGTTCCAAGAGTTGAAATTGATATTTTATACTCATTCCCGTGTTGAAAGGTATGAGACCTTTAACAAGTTCTATAGCTAAAAGATGGAGGAGAATAGCTCAAGCAGTGAGCATGTGCTCAGATTTTCTGGGTGCTACAATCGCTTGAATCAAGTGGGAGTTAATCTTCTAGATAAGATAGTGATTGATAGAGTTCTCTAGTCACCATCACCAAGTTACTGGAACTTTGTGATGAACTATAGTATGCAAGGGATGACGAAAACGATTCCTGAGCTCTTCGTGATGCTGAAATCAATGAAGGTAGAAATCAAGAAAGAGCATCAAGTGTTGATGACTGACAAGACCACTAGTTCCAAGAAAAGGGCAAAGGGAAAGAAAGGGAAACTTCAAGTAGAATGGCAAACAAGTTGTCAATCCCGTCAAGAAGCCCAAAGCTGAACCAAAGCCTGAAACTGAGTGCTTGTACTGCAAAGGAAATGGTCACCGGAAGTGGAAATGCCCTGAATATTTGGTAGATAAGAAGGATGGCAAAGTGAACAAGGGTATATTTTATATACAGGTTATTGATGTGTACCTTACTAGTGTTTAGAGTAACCCATGGATATTTGATACTTTTTCGGTTTCTAAGATTAGTAACTCGAAACAGGTGTTACAGAATAAACAGAGACTAGTTGAGGGTGAAGTGACGATGTGTGTTGGAAGCGGTTCCAAGATTGATATGATCATCATCGCACACTCCCTATATTTTCAAGATTAGTGTTGAACCTAAAAAAAATGTTACTTGGTGTTTGCGTCGAGCATAAATATGATTAGATCATGTTTATTACGATACGATTATTCATCTAAGACAGAGAATAAATTGTTATTCTGTTTGCATGAATAAAACCTTCTATGGTCTTACACCCAATGTTGATGGTTTATTGTATCTTGATCATGGTGATATACATATTAATAATATTGATGCCAAAAGATGCAAAGTTGATAATGATAGTGCAACATGTTTGTGGCACTGCTATTTGGCTCATATCGGTGTAAAGCGCATGAAGAAACTCCATAAAGATGGACTTTTGGAATCACTTGATTATGAATCATTTGATGCTTGCGAACCGTGCCTTTTGGGCAAGATGACTAAAACTCCGTTCTCCGGAACAATGGAACGAGCTACTGACTTGTTGGAAATAATACATATAGATGTATGCGGTCCAATGAGTGTTGATGCTCGTGGCGGGTATCGTTATTTTCTTACCTTCACAGATGATTTGAGTAGATATGAGTATATCTACTTAATGAAGCATACGTCTCAAACATTTCAAAAATTCAAAGAATTTCAGAGTGAAGTGAAGAACCATCGTAACAAGAAAATAAAGTTTCTACAATCTGATCGTAGAGGAGAATATTTGAGTTACGAGTTTGGCCTTCATTTAAAACAATGTGGAATAGTTTCACAGCCCACGTCACATGGAACACCACAGTGTAATGGTGTGTCCGAACGTCGTAACCGCACTTTATTGGATATGGTGCGATCTATGATGTATCTTACCGATTTACCACTATCATTTTGGGGTTATGCATTAGAGACAACTGCATTCACTTTAAATAGGGCACCATCAAAATCCATTGAGACGACGCCTTATGACCTGTGGTTTGGCAAGAAACCAAAGTTGTCGTTTCTTAAAATTTGGGGTTGGGATGCTTATGTGAAAAAGTTTCTACCTGATAAGCTCAAACGCAAATCGTAGAAGTGCGTCTTCATAGAATACCCAAAGGAAACTGTTGGGTACACCTTCTATCATAGATCCGAAGGCAAGATATTTGTTGCTAAGATGGATCCTTTCTAGAGAAGAAGTTTCTCTCGAAAGAAGTGAGTGGGAGGAAAGTAGAGCTTGATAAAGGTAACTGTACCTGCTCCCTTATTGGAAAGTAGTACATCACAGAAATTAGTTCCTGTGATTCCTACACCAATTAGTAAGGAAGCTAATGATGATGATCATCAAGCTTCAGATCAAGTTACTACCGAACCTCGTAGGTCTTCCAGAGTAAGATCCGCACCAGAGCGGTTCGGTAATCCTGTTCTGGAAGTCATGTTACTAGACCATGATGAACCTACGAACTATGAGGAAGCGATGATGAGTCCAGATTCTGCGAAATGGCTTGAAGGCTATGAAATCTGAGATGGGATCCATATATGAGAACAAAGTGTGGACTTTGGTGGACTTGCCCGATGATCGGCAAGCCATAGAAAATAAATGGATCTTCAAGAGGAAGACAGACTCTGATAGTAGTGTTACTATCTACAAAGCTCGACTTGTCGCAAAAAGTTTTTTGAAAAGTTCAAGGTGTTGAATACGATGAGATTTTCTCACTCGTATTGATGCTTAAGTCTGACCGAATCATGTTAGCAATTGCCATATTTTATGAAATATGGCAAATGGATGTCAAAACTGCATTCCCTAATGTATTTATTAAAGAAGAGTTGTATATGATGCAACCAGAAGGTTTTGTCAATCCTAAAGGTGCTAACAAAATGTGCAAGCTCCAGCAATCAATTTATGGACTGGTGCAAGCATCTCGGAGTTGGAATATACGCTTTGACGAGTTGATCAAAGCATATGGTTTTACACAGACTTTTGGAGATGCCTGTATTTACAAGAAAGTGAGTGGGAGCTCCGTAGCATTTCAAAAACTATATGTAGATGACATATTGTTGATTGGAAATGATATAGAAATTCTGGATAGCATAAAAAGGATACTTGAATAAGAGTTTTTCAAAAGAAAGACCTCGGTGAAGCTGCTTACACATTGAGCATCAAGATCTATATAGATAGATCAAGACGCTTGATAAGATTTTCAATGAGTACATACCTTGATAAACTTTTGAAGTAGTTCAAAATGGAACAGTCAAAGAAGGAGTTCTTGCATGTGTTGCAAGGTGTGAAGTTGAGTAAAGACTCAAAACCCGACCATGGCAGAAAATAGAAAGAGAACGAAAAGTCATTCCCTATGCCTCAGTCATAGGTTCTATAAAGTATGTTATGCTGTGTACCAGACCTATTGTATACCTTGCTCTGAATTTGGCAAGGGAGTACAATTTTTTTGATCTAGGAGTAGATCACTGGACAGCGGTCAATAATATCCTTAGTGAGGACTAAGGAGATGTTTCTCGATTATGGAGGTGATAAAAGAGTTTGCCGTAAAGAGTTACATCGAAGCAAGCTTTTACACTAATCCAGATGACTCTAAGTCCCAATCTGGATACATATTGAAAGTGGGAGCAATTAGCTAGAGTAGCTTCGTGTAGAGCATTGTAGACATAGAATATTTGCAAAATATATACGGCTCTGAATGTGACAGACCCGTTGACTAAACTTCTGTCACGAGCAAAACATGATCATACCTTAGCACTCCTTGGGTGTTAATCACATAGCGATGTGAACTAGATTATTTACTCTAGTAAACCTTTTGGGTGTTGGTCACATGATGATGTGAACTATGGGTGTTAATCATATACAGATATGAATATTGGTGTTAAATCACATGATGATGTGAACTAGATTATTGACTCTAGTGCAAGTGGGAGACTGAAGGAAATGTGCCCTAGAGGCAATAATAAAGTTATTATTTATTTCCTTATTTCATGATAAATGTTTATTATTCATGCTAGAATTGTATTAACCAGAAACTTAGTACATGTGTGAATACATAGACAAACAAAGTGTCAATAGTATGCCTCTACTTGACTAGCTCCTTGAATCAAAGATGGTTAAGTTTCCTAGCCATAGACATGAGTTGTCATTTGATTAATGGGATCACATCATTAGGAGAATGATGTGATTGACTTGACCCATTCCGTTAGCTTAGCACTTGATCGTTTAGTATGTTGCTATTGCTTTCTTCATGACTTATACATGTTCCTATGACTATGAGATTATGCAACTCCCGTTTATCGGAGGAACACTTTGTGTGCTACCAAACGTCACAACATAACAAGGTGGTTATAAAGGAGCTCTACAGGTGTCTCCGGAGGTACATGTTGAGTTGGCGTATTTCAAGATTAGGATTTGTCACTCCGATTGTCGGAGAGGTATCTCTGGCCTTCTCGGTAATGCACATCACTGTAAGCCTTGAAAGCAATGTAGCTAATGAGTTAGTTGCGGGATGATGCATTACATAACGAGTAAAGAGACTTGCCGGTAACGAGATTGAACTAGGTATTGAGATACCGACGATCGAATCTCGGGCAAGTAACATAGCGATGACAAAGGGAACAACGTATGTTGTTATGCGGTTTGACCGATAAAGATCTTCGTAGAATATGTGGGAGCAAATATGAGCATCTAGGTTCCGCTATTGGTTATTGACCGGAGACGTGTCTCGGTCATGTCTACATAGTTTTCGAACCCGTAGGGTCCGCACGCTTAAAGTTCGATGACGGTTATATTATGAGTTATGTGTTTTGATGTACCGAAGGAGTTCGGAGTCCCGGATGAGATCGGGGACATGACGAGGAGTCTCGAAATAGTCGAGACGTAAAGATCGATATATTGGACGACTATATTCGGACATCGGAAAGGTTCCGAGTGATTCGGGTATTTATCAGAGTACCGGAGAGTTATGGGAATTCGTCGGGGAGTATATGGGCCTTATTGGGCCATACGCGAATAGAGGAGAGAGGCCAAAATGAAGGAGGCACGCGCCCCCCCTCTGGTCCGAATTGGACAAGGGGGCAGCCCTTTTTTCCTTCTTCCTCTTCCCCTCTTTCTTTCTCTCCTACTCCAACAAGGAAAGGAGGAGTCCTACTCCCGGTGGGAGTAGGACTCCCCCCTTGGTGCGCCCTCCTCCTAGGCCGGCAACCTCCCCCTTGCTCCTTTATATACGGGGGCAGGGGGGCACCTCTAGACACAACAATTGATCCCTTGGATCTCTTAGCCGTGTCAGGTGCCCCCCTCCATGATAATCCACCTCGATAATATCGTAGCGGTGCTTAGGCGAAGCCCTACGTTGGTAGAACATCATCATCGTCACCACGCCGTCGTGCTGACGGAACTCTCCCTCAAAGCTCGGCTGGATCGGAGTTCGAGGGACGTCATCGAGTTGAACGTGTGCAGAACTTGGAGGTGCCGTGCGTTAGGTACTTGATCGGTTGGATCGTGAAAACGTACGACTACATCAACCGCGTTGTGCTAACGCTTCCGCTTTCGGTCTACGAGGGTACGTGGACACACTCTCCCCTCTCGTTGCTATGCATCATCATGATCTTGCGTGTGTGTAGGAAATTTTTAAAATTACTACGTTCCCCAACAAAGGATGCTTGGCTATTGAAGACAGAGCTAAAGAGAGAAGAACCTGAGGAGATCAACAAGGATGAAGGGATCAAGAAGGCCATGGAGGATCAAGGTCCGGCGGCAGAAGAAGAAAACATCCCTCAACCTCTTCCTAACCTCTTTAACCCAACTAAGATTGAAGCTTTCAAGATGATTGAGTTAGCTCGCATACAAAACAAGTATCTCACACAGGAAAATCTTTTGTTGAAGGATCATATATATCATCGCACTTAAGGGCATTATCCGCAAATTGGTAGAGCTTCTACGCTCGATGTGCGACTATCCATCATCATCACCACCTTCTTCACCAGCAGAGGAGACATAATCACATGGGTATGGGCACTCCCCTTGGCAACTGCCAAGCTTGGGGGAGGTGCCCCGGTATCGTATCACCATCACGCTCCTATCTTTACCGTTTTACTTAGTTTGATCCTTTTGGTAATATCTTGATCTAGTAGAATAAAGTTTTGGTATGAATTAGTTTTGAGTTTTGCTTTGTGATCCCTCTATGTAATCGAGTCCGTGAGCTATATATAATAAAGATTTGTGTTGAGTCAAGGGCTTTGCTATCTTGCTACGAACTTAAGTGCATAAAAGAATAAAAAGAATAAAAGAGTTCATATTGATCTTATGGATAGTAATGACTTCAAACATAGAGAGTATGAGGCTTAAAAGTTGTTGAGAGTTGGCAAACATAGTTTTGGTCATCGTTGCAATTAATAGGAAGTAATAAAGAAAGCGAGGTTTTCACATATGAATATACTATCTTGGACATCTTTCATGATTGTGAGCACTCATTAAAGTATGACATACTAAAGAGTTGAGGTTGGACAAGGAAGACAACGTAATGGGTTATATTTTCTCACATCTCAGTTAAAGTATATTGTCATGGATCATTCAAACATGTTGAGCTTGCCTTTCCCCCTCATGCTAGCCTAATTCCTTGCACCAAGTAGAGATACTACTTGTGCTTCCAAATATCCTTAAACCCAGTTTTTGCCATGAGAGTCCACCATACCTACCTATGGATTGAGGAAGATCCTTCAAGTAAGTTGTCATGTTGCAAGCAATAAAAATTGCTCTCTAAATATGTATGACTTATTAGTGCGGAGAAAATAAGCTTTATACGATCGTGTGATATGGAAGTAATAAAAGCGACAGACTGCATAATAAAGGTTCATATCACAAGTGGCAATATAAAGTGACATTCTTTTGCATTAAGATTTCGTGCATCCAACCCTGAAAGCACATGACAACCTCTGCTTCCCTCTACGAAGGGCCTATCTTTTACATTATTGAAAGTGCTACTATCGACTAGAGGGGGGGGGGGTGAATAGGCGATTTTTATGAAAGTCTTCAAAACTTGGAAGTTTCAAAGACAAACAACAGAAATGACCTAATTGTAATGCAGCGGAAAATAAACTACTCAAAGCAAGCCATAGTCAAGTATACAAAGATATGAAAGTACGAGACTAATAGCAGCTAGGTAGTAAGGATCAGGATGGAAGATAGTATGAAGCCAATTAACAGTAGTAGTCAAGCAATAAAGTCAAACAGATACACAGATAGGCAATAAATTCACGAAGACAAACTTAAGTAAGGTTGGGAAGGGACAGAACCAGTCGCTTGTTGAAGACACAGGATTTGTTGGACCAGTTCCAGTTGCTGTGACAACTGTACGTCTGGTTAGGGAGGCTGAGATTTAACTCAGAAGACCGTGTCTTCACCTTATTCCCCTTGAGCTAAGGACATCCAGTCCTCGCCCAATCACTCTGGTAAGTCTTCAAGGGAGACTTCCAAACCTTCACAGACTTCGTTCACCGGCAATCCACAATGACTCTTGGATGCTCAGAACGCGACGCCTAACCCGCTGGAGGATTCACAGTCCTCAAGTGTAATAAGTCTTCAGGTCACACAGACAGAAAGACTTCAGTGATGCCTAACACTCTTTGGCTCTGGGTGTTTGGGCTTTGTCCTCGCAAGGATTGCTCTCTCTCAAATGCTTCGAGGTGGGTTGCTCTCAAACGACAAAAGCCGTGCACAAACTCTGAGCAGCCACCAATTTATGGTGTAGGGGGTGGGCTATTTATAGCCACTAGGCAACCCGACCTGATTTGTCCAAAATGACCCTGGGTCACTAAGGAACTGACACGTGTTCCAACGGTCAAATTTCAAACACACGCGGCAACTTTACTTGGGCTACAAGCAAAGCTGACTCATCCAGCTCTGGATAAGGTTTGCTCTCATTGTCTTCGCTCGAAGACATAGGTGTTGACACCAGATTTTGGCACGGTCAAGAACTTAATTAATATGTCCTCAAATGAAGAAGTGATCTACATAAAAAAGTTCCGTGTTTTCGATATAAACATCTTTGAAGTTTGGGTCATCGCCATCCGATCTCATCTCGAAGGCCGAAGTTGTGTTTGAAATACTGAGATTTTGTATTCAATACACTATTTGGCTCATTACGCCCTCAAGACGGCCTCGTATGGAAAAATGATCTACACGGATTGTCTTCGTCTCGTCGAAATGATCGATTTTGATATAAAAATCGTTCCAATCCGAGTTCGTATGCAAAAGTTAGAGCCATCGGAATGTAGCCCTGCCAGGAGGCGAAGTATGGCGCGCCCCACCAGACGCCATGTCTGATGGGTAGCGCGAGGGACGGGTGTTTTGTGTCACAGTCCGTTTTGCGCGAGCTATTTGACCCTCAAGATGACCTATGATAAAAAATTGTTCAACATGAAAGTTTTTCGTCTCGTCGAAACGGTCAAGATTGCTTTTGGACTCGTTTCCATCCGAGGTCGTTTACTGCCTCAGACATGACCCGCAAGGTGCAGCCAGGTTGTAAACCGAACCGTTTTGGAAAGTTCGGATAAAACCAGTCCGAATTTGACTAGGGTTTTGAACGTGAATTGATGCAATTTTATTGTAAGGAAAGCCTAGATGAATCCTTTTCTTGTACGGGAAGTCCAGCCGCCTCTTATATATGTTGGGGGTGACGGCCGATTGAACAACACACAATCGCAAACACATCTACAACTTTTTCATCTACGTTTTGTCCCTCGCTCGTTCTTGCTCCCTCGTTCTTCGTCGTTCTTCGTGTTGGAGAGCTGCGAATACCGAGGCTCTAGGGGCGGCTTGACCGACCTAGGGCAGCCCATAGCCGCCGCACTCCCCGATGGGGTCCCTCCCGGGAGTGTAGGGTTTTGGGTCTTCAAAAGCTCTCGCCGGTCGACTTGCGAATCGCGCTTCCGGTGAGACTCCTTCGACGTGAGCTGCGGTGCACCACCCCCGGCGTCGAGGCTACACGTGACGTGTTCGTCTGCGAACAATAGGATTTGAGTTGAGCATCACTTCAGTCACTCTGACTTAGTTCACTTGGACCCCACTTAACAGTACGGTGGTTCCTATGACTCAACAAAGAAGAAAAGGAAACAACGAAACCACACAGTCTTCGTGCTCCGTAGTCTTCACACAATTACTTCTCATGTCATAGTCTTCACTATGAATATCTTCTCATACCACCATTGTCTTCAATGTCTTCATACATTTTTAGGGGTCATCTCCGGTAGGTAAACCAAATCAATGAGGGACACAACCTGCGTTATCCTGCAATTCTCACAAACTATTAGTCCCTCAACCAACTTTGTCGTCAATACTCCAAAACCAACTAGGGGTGGCACTAGATGCACTTACAATCTCCCCCTTTTTGGTGATTGATGACAAACTGGTTGAAGTTATCAATGGGGATAAGGTGTGTGAAATTGTAAGGATAGGGAATTGTCTTCATAAGTAGCAAGGGCTCCCCCTGAAGATGTGCATATAAGTAATTTGCTTTTGGAATGCAAATGCACATGGCAGGTTGTACTTGTGGAGATCCACTTCAACTTATGAAGATAATTCATCATGCATGAAATGATATAGCAAGTAAAATGACATGCATAATGAAAAATGGACGTCTACAGAATGATCTAAGTGCGGAAGTTATCATCGCACATGCGGAATTTATCAGCGCATCACAGTAAAGCAAATAAGTAGCAGACGACCATCAAGTTTAGGTGTTACAACTCAAAGAACCAAACGTTTCAAAAGGCAAGAGTTGTAAGCACGCAGCAAAATATAATGCAACCGCCCATATGAACCCGCTTGAAGACTATCAACTCACATGCTTCTCCCCCTTTTGTCAGCAAGGACCAAAAAGGTTTGAAGACAAAGAGCATCTACTCGTCATCATGAGTAGGTGAAGAAGCAGGGTTGACGTCGTTGGTTGGCGGCGGAGATGAACTTGGTGCAGTGTCGATGTGAGCAGTAGTAGGAGGTGGTGAAGTAGCATCATCTTCATCATCGATCACTCTGGCATTTACCGTTGCCGCGGAGGAAGAATATTCAGAGTCTTCAAGAGATGGTGTGCGACGTAGGACAGCAGTCCGTGGAGGAGTGGAGTCAAACTGGAATCTTTCATTGAAGCCATCGTCTTGAAGATCAGCTTCAGCACTGAGCAGGGTCAAACTCTTCCATGATCGTCGGCAAGTTTCATGAGCAACAAAGGCATTCTTGGTGGCAAGGTTGCGAATGCGATTGACATCCACCAAGAGGCTTTGCATCTGTCTCTTGAGCCAGAAATGATGCTTATCCTGTTTCTGATGAAGGGCCACAAGAAGTTCTCGGTCATTGAGAACACGAGAACGCTTCCGAGGCCTTTGTGCAATGGTGCTTTCAGTGGCTTCAGTAGGTGCTCGATGAGGCAGACGAGTGTTTCCAGCCAGTGGATAGATTCGTGTCGCTGCTTGAACACCTACAATAGGTTGAGTGAAGCTTTGGTGCTCAACATTCTGAAGACAAAGAGGCCTCTTGGCAGGGTCAGAGTATATAGCTTCAACTGACATATCAACCTCTAGCAGAAAGATCATATGGTTGCGAGTAGAGGGCTGATAATTGACAGATGAGTGTCGCTTGATGAGGCGCATGACCCAGGGAGCATAAAACTTCAGACCAAATAGGTCAGAGCCGGAAGCAGCAAGTTGCCTGATGAAGAATTCCTGAGTGTTGAAGCTGATGCCATTGAGAATATAGAAGACCAATGTCTTCATAGCTCCTTCAAGCTTGGCCGCTGATGAATGTCCTTTGACAGGCCATAGAGTTCGCCTGATGATATGATATATGGTGCGAGGCAGATACTCAAGGTCTTTGAGGGAGTCCTGGACTAGGGGGTGTCCGGATAGCCGGACTATCATCGTCAGCCAGACTCCAAGACTATGAAGATACAAGATTGAAGACTTCGTCCCGTGTTCGGATGGGACTTTCCTTGGCGTGGAAGGCAATCTTGGCAATACGGATATGTAGATCTCCTACCATTGTAACCGACTCTGTGTAACCCTAGCCCTCCCCGGTGTCTATATAAACCGGAGGGTTTTAGTCCGTAGGACACACAACCATTACAACAATCATACCATAGGCTAGCTTCTAGGGTTTAGCCTCCTTGATCTCGTGGTAGATCCACTCTTGTACTACCCATATCATCAATATCAATCAAGCAGGAGTAGGGTTTTACCTCCATCGAGAGGGCCCAAACCTGGGTAAAAACATCGTGTCCCTTGTCTCCTGTTACCATCCGCCTAGACGCACAGTTCGGGACCCCCTACCCGAGATCCGTGGGTTTTGACACCGACATTGATGCTTTCATTGAGAGTTCCTCTGTGTCGTCACCGATAGGATTGATGGCTTCTTCAATCAACAACAACGCCGTCCAGGGTGAGACTTTCCTCCCCGGACAGATCTTCATGTTCGGCGGCTTTGCGCTGCGGGCCAATTCACTTGGCCATCTGGAACAGATCGAAAGCTACGCCCTGGCCATCAGGTCAGGTTTGGAAGCCTAAACTTCACGGCTGACATCCGCGGAGACTTGATCTTCGACGGATTCGAGCCATAGCCGAGCGTGCCGCACAGTCACGATGGGCATGATTTAGCTCTGCCATCGGACAGTGCCCTGGAGGCCGCACACGAGTCCTCTCTAACCCATAGTTCGGAGCAGACCGCACAGATCGAGGACAGGTGGCTGGACACCGCCTCGGGGGCTGCAACTTCTGCGGCGTGTGGGGACCCCGACTCATAAGTCGTGATCACCGAATGCACGTGTACATTGATCCCAGAGATCAATGCTCACTGAACACACAGAAGCTGAATAACAAGAGTCTTACATCCATACATACCGTTTTACACAAGTAGGACCATTATGGTCAAGTCTTGAGTATATCATCGCAGCGGAAATCTTCGTCGATAACTTGGACCCATGCCATCTGCCTTAACCCTATAGGCATTCTGACGGGGAAGCGTCCTAGCTCGCATGTTCGTCATCGAAGTATTCTCCATCATATCCTGTTCTTTCATGCCTGGTCAATAAAATAACGAGTGGCAAGCCAATGAGTACTTTGAATGTACTCGCAAGCAACCCATGTTTTGGTTCAAGATACAGCAATGCATGATATACGTAAATTTTTGCAGAAAGCTAGTTTTGAGTGCAATGACATGCTCAACAACTTGTAAGACATGCGTCAAGAGAAATCAAGTAACCATGAGGACAGGTTACAGATATCAATCATAAATAGAGTGGGCACCAACCCATCTCAATCACGTCAAGTCCTTTGACTTGACCCAAGTAGTTACCCGAACACACACTGGTTTGTAAGCTCTGGACATAATTTAAGCAGCACCGCCCAACCGTCCTTGACCGTGGACACGACTATTCGAATAGTTTTACACTCTGCAGAGGTTGCACACTGTACCCACAAGATCCGGGGAACTTCTGTGTCAGCCACGACCCGCGGTACCTCAAGTACCCGGGGTAAGCACCCGATCACTACCTTTCCCTAGACGACACTAACATGGAGTCCACTCGATTGGTAGTAACCCCCGTGCCCAACATTATCACATAACATTTTCGTGGAGCCACGCTCCATAATCATCACACATCACAAGCACGGGGTACCAACGGTGTGTCCGGTGCCCCATAAAAATGTTCTTGGCCGCCCTACTTGGCACGACCCCGTCCCGAGAGAGTGCACCAACAACTCTCCCGTCACTAGTAATGCGGGCTCCAAGCTAGTATCGGTCTAGGTAATCAATAATGCCCTTTCCCATATAAGGGTAGAGTGGTTGCACATGTAAGGTTGGGACAGTCATCAAATCTTAAATCTAATCCATTTTCGAAAACAACACATACACTTGCCTCGGTACACCACTTCGTCATCAAGTGGTTACCCATCTCATCATCTCCCTCGGGCATAAGTGGCACCCGACGGGGTTTTCAAAAAGTCTTTTGAAAATGCTTTGCCTCCTTCACCATGCATAAACCCGTCCCTTTTTGCGTAGCACTACTTTTGCATCCTATCTACTCCCACCGTCATAACCCTCATAAGAAGGTAGGGTCATGCACAATGCAAGTATCAACAAGGAAGTACGGTGGCAAACCATCAAAGTGGATACCACCTCATCATGATTCCGTTTCAACAACAATATGGTGCTATATGACATGCATAAAAAGGGTTTCATAGACATGGTCATAGGGCTGCTTGCCTGTCCTCAGAGTCTTCAAGTCTTCTGGTCCTTCTCCAAGTACTCCGTCTACTTCGTCAACTAACGTCGGAAACAATCATAATAAGCAACACAACAAGGCAAAAATAAAAGTGCTCTAACAAAGTGAGTTGGACTTTTCTAGGATATCTCTGGTTATATGAAAAATAACCAGAGTGGTTTCATTGGAACTGGATCAGTGGATATCTTTGAACATTTTGATATGATGGAATCAAGGGGTTTATGGATTTGCAATAAGTGTACAGAAACACTATTTTCAAAAATGAGCAGAGGTACCCATTTGACAAAGCATGATTTTAGAAGCACCTAGGAGTTGGTTTCTCTGGATTTGGAGTTCAAATGAATATCCTATGATTTTGCAAAGTTGGCTATACATGAAGATATAGACCATTATTTGAGGTGATACAGAAAGTATTAGTAAAAATGTTCAAAAACTAAGTTTTGAACTTATAAGCATCTAGGAATTTGAATCATGGAATTTGGATCAAAAATGGGCTCTCTGTGATTTTCTAAAGTTCATCACAGAAATGGAAAAACAAGATTTGATAAATGTTTGTGAAGAAAAAGTTCCTGGAAAAATGTGCAAGTTGCACCATGAGATAGATCATAATTTTATGAGCTACTAGAAATTTGAATCATCAAATTTGGATTTGATTTGAATTGTTTATGGATTTTACAATCCTACCAGAAAAAGAGAAAGAAAAGGAATTAGGTTATACCTAAAGCGCGCGCTGAGCACAATATAGTGCCTCTGCGCACTTGGCCGGCCCATTGGCTCAGCCACGCGAGAGTAGGAGGCGACGTCGAAGGCGTACTCCGATACTACGCCTACTCGCACGGGAGGCGGCTCCGATCTGGACCCGTGTCCACTTAAACATGGCAGTCCCACCCGTCAGTGGCTCAGGCCCTGCGCCAAGCCGTTGACAGGCGGGGCCCGCTGGGCATCATGGCGTCGTCCTCAACCTCCCGCCCGAAGCAGAGGAGGCGAGGCAGGGGAGATGTCAGCGGCGACTGCTGGCGCTATCGGCCACCATTTCCGGTGATCTAGCCACCGGAGAGCTGGGGGAAACGTGCCGCATCCGGGAGGCCACACTACGGGTGCCAGCATCCTCAGAGAGGAGCGGGCCTTCGCCCGCGGCAGAGGATGGCATCGGCCATTGCCGGCTTCGAGCACAGGGGCGTCCCGGGGAAGAATGGAGGCGATGGGGGGCTTCGTGGTGGTGGTGAGGGAGTACTGGAGTGGGTAGGGAGAAGAGAGAGGGGCCGTGGTGCCCGAATCCGAGCGGCGGTCGGCGGCGGCATTCCGGCCATGGAGAGGACAGGAGAGCACTAGGGGTAGAGGGATGTTGTCTGGGAGGTGCATGGGAGAGAGAGGGATCCAGAAGAGTCGAGGGAGTGCCCGGGGGAGGCTCTATATAGGGGGGCCGTGGTGCACCGTGGACGCGGCCTACGGCGCACTCGGGTGAGGTCGTGGAGGGGAGAGGAGAGAGTTTTAGGATGGGGCCGGCAGCTTGTTGTGTCCCAAACGCCGAGGAGGCCTCGTGAGACACGCTGGGGAGGCCCGAGGTGGCCGGAGGCGGTTGGCAGGGGGCAGCTACAGTGCGGGAGCGCACTGTAGCGCGCTCCAGAGTGCCCATATGGCTGTCCAGGCCATTTTCTATGCTTGTGGGCGCGCCCTTGCATGTCCAGTAGCATTTGGGGGGGTGCTAAGGAAGGGATCTTGGCCTTGGATGCTTTGGGTGGCCAGTGGGTGAAGAGAGAGGAAGGAGAAGAGTGGAAATGGGGCTGTCCAGAATAGAAAATTGGTGGTTCCATCCCCTTGATCAATAAGCATTGACTTGAGCTGAATGCCAGAGGTAGAGGGAGGTTAGGAGGAGGTGTGGTAAAGAGGAGAACTCATGGAGATTTGTGGAAGTGGTGAAAGTGGTGTTTTTAGAAAAATGGCAGAAGGTGCTTGAGGGAGTCCTGGACTAGGGGGTGTCCGGACAGCCGGACTATCATCGTCCGCCGGACTCCAAGACTACGAAGATACAAGATTGAAGACTCCGTCCCGTGTCCGGATGGGACTTTCCTTGGTGTGGAAGGCAAGCTTGGCGATACGGATATGTAGATCTCCTACCATTGTAACCGACTCTGTGTAACCCTAGCCCTCTCCGGTGTCTATATAAACTGGAGGGCTTTAATCCGTAGGACATAACCTCCATTACAACAATCATACCATAGGCTAGCTTCTAGGGTTTAGCCTCCTTGATCTCGTGGTAGATCCACTCTTGTAATACACATCATCAATATTAATAAAGCAGGACGTAGGGTTTTACCTCCATCAAGAGGGCCCGAACCTGGGTAAAACATCGTGTCCCTTGTCTCCTGTTACCATCCGCCTAGACGCACAGTTCGGGACCCCCTACCCGAGATCCGCCGGTTTTGACACCGACATTGGTGCTTTCATTGAGAGTTCCTCTGTGCCGTCGCCGATAGGAAGGATGCCTCTGCCCGTCTTCAAGGACGGTATTTTCGCCAAAGGGGCCTTGGCCGGCGGCCAAACTATCCGGCTAGGTGGTTTTCTCATGACCGCCTGTCCGGCCACTGCTTCGATAATGACTTCTCAAGTCGTCAAAAGCAATCTTCACGTTAGCTGGATCCAATAGAGCTCTCGTGTGTCAACGAGCTCTTAGCTCGCATCGCCGCCCTGGGAGTCGCTACGGACTACAATCAGATTGGGCTTAAAACTGATCTGAGAGAGATTACCTCTCCCAGGTCACCCACCACGTCGCATTGGTAGAGGAACAATGCGGCGACTCTTCTCCTATATTGAAAACTAGTCATGTCCGGGCTCCCGAACCCTCCATGCCGGATTTCCACGGAGGGACGGACTTCGATCGAGCACTGAACTTAAAATCAGGCATCGTTCCGGACTTGTTGGACAACGTCCAACAATCCAAGCTTCCAAATTCGGAAACTTCCCGGCCTTCGAGCCTCGAGATGGGCAAGGTTCCGGACTTAACTCCACCCACCCGCCCAGACATATGTGATCTATCTCTAATCCGGCAAGAGCCCGCCGAAACAGTACATCATTACTGGGCTAGATTCCTCCTGGTTATGGACAGGATAAAGGACTGCCGAGAGGAAAATGCAATCTCAATTTTTTGCAATAATTGCACGGACGAGGGAATCTTGAACGCTGTCAGCCGTCATGAAATTACACGCTTCGCCGACCTGGCATCCATAGTACGAAAGTACTGTGCGATGGAGAGTTTCCGGAAAACCGAAAATAAGTTTTGGGACAATCCGGCCCCGAATACAACCCTAGTCCGCAACAAAAGGGTGCATTACACTCAGGCACCTGACGCAAAAACCAAAAAGCAAAAACCCCATAGAGGGCACGGAACCGTACTGGAGGGATGGCTTAGCGGACCCTGTAAAATTCACAGTACAGAAGGCACCGTCCCAACTCATAGCCTTCGAGCATGTTGGATATTACGGCAGGTGGCCAAAAGTGGCGAGGAGCTTCTAGCCCCGGAAAACCACTCCAACTACCGGTACGGTATCAACAGTCTTCGAGACTTTCGCATCAAAAAATATACGAAAACGAACAATCCGCAGCCTCGCCGAAGTCTACCAAGTAGCAACAACAAATCCATGGAGCGACACAGCCATCACCTTCAACGCCAGCGACGAACCTAAATTCCGAACAGCCCGAGCACCAGCCGCACTGGTACTTAGTCCAATAGTGGACGGCTTTCGACTTACAAAGGTCCTCATGGATGGCGGCAGCGGATTAAACCTCATCTACGAGGAAACTCTTCAAAAAATGGAAATAGACTGGAGCCGTATTGAGCGAAGCAGCACAACCTTCAGAGGAATAATCCCTAGCCAGGAAGCGCGCTGCACCGGAAAATCACACTCGATGTGGTGTTCGGCTCGCCGGACAATTACAGATCCGAAGAAGTCACGTTCCAAGTGGCCCCGTTCAACAGCGGATATCACGCTATATTAGGACGAGAGGCATTCACAATTTTTTAAGCCGTACCCCATTACGGGTACATGAAGCTCAAAATGCCTGGGCCCGGCGGAATAATCACTCTCGTTAGTGATCCGGACATAGCACTCCGCGCTGAAAACAAGACAGCCGCATTAGCCCTGGAGGCACTATCCGAAGCCCTAGTGGCAGAAGAACTCACCATGGTGCGCTCTACGGTGAATAGGGACGATGTGATACTCGATAAGAGATCCAAGTCCACTTCCTTTAAACCAGCGGATGAAATAGTAAAATTCCAAGTCCATCCAACGGACCCAACAAAAACGGCCTCCATCGGGGCACAATTGAACCCTGATGTAGACGCCGCACTGCGAGAATTCCTTCGGGAAAATTGGGACATTTTCGCCTGGCACCCCTCGGATATGCCCGGAATCCCACGCAGATTGGCAGAACATAGTCTAAGCATCCTAAAAGGATTCAAGCCAGTCAAACAGGCTCTTCGACGATTTTCCCAACCTAAAAGACAGGCAATGGGAGAAGAACTAGCCAAACCATTGGAAGCCGGATTCATTAGAGATATCAAACATCCGGATTGGTTAGCAAACCTGGTAATGGTACCAAAGAAGGACAAATCCTGGCGCCTATGTGTCGATTTTAAAGACCTCAATAAGGCCTGCCCAAAGGATCCCTTCCCCCTCCCCCGCATCGACCAGATAATCGATGCTACCGCATGACACGATTCACTGTGCTTCCTCGACGCATACTCCGGCTACCATCATGGAAGCAGACCAGGCCGCAACGGCATTCATTACTCCATATGGACCATTCTGCTTCAACACGATGCCCTTTGGACTTAAAAACGCCGGCGCAACATATCAGCGCATGATTCAAACATGTCTGGCTACCCAGATCGGCAAAACAGTAGAGGCATACGTAGACGATGTAGTCGTCAAAAACAAACACGTCGAAACTCTGGTAGACGACTTGAGGCTCACATTCGACAACCTCAGAGCATATGACATCAAGCTGAATCCGGAAAAATGCGTTTTCGGCGTACCAGCCGGAAAGCTACTGGGCTTCATTGTATCCGGTAGAGGAATTGAAGCAAACCCAGCCAAGATCCGAGCTCTGTCACAGCTGGATATCCCAAAAGACCTCAAGCAAATACAAAAATTGACTGGATGCGTGGCGGCTTTAAGCCGCTTTATCTCCCGCTTGGGAGAAAAGGCACTGCCCCTCTATCGCCTCCTTAGGCGCACCGAACACTTCGAGTGGACGGATGCTCCCACCGCCGGACTCGAAGAAATAAAGGCCATATTGGCAACAAATTCGGTCCTGGTTGCGCCCAACCTGGGCGAACCAATGTTGTTATACATCGCGGCAACACATCAAGTTGTAAGCGCGGTACTCGTCGTCGAACGAGAGACAGAAGGGCATAAATTCCCTCTTCAAAAACCAGTGTACTACGTATCCACTGTGTTAACCCCCTGCAAGTCCCGTTACCCGCACTACCAAAAGATAGCGTATGCGGTGTTCATGGCATCCCGGAAGCTCCGACACTACTTTCAAGAGTGTTCGATAACAGTGGCCTCCGAAGTACCACTTAATGACATTATAAACAACCGCGATGCAACAGGCAGGATTGCAAAATGGGCCATTGAGCTCTTACCATTCGATATAACTTACAAACCTCGGCGAGCTATAAAGTCACAAGTTTTGGCTGACTTTGTCGCTGAATGGACCGAAGCCGAACTCCCTAAAGAGTATGGCGCATACTCCAATTGGACTATGCACTTCGACGGCTCTAAAATGTTGGCCGGATTGGGGGCTGGCGTCGTATTGACGTCCCCGACCGGGGACACAGTCCAATACGTACTTCAAATAATGTACACGGACTCCAACAACGCAGCCGAATACAAGGCCCTTTTACATGGTCTCCGGATGGCAATCTCCATGGGCATTCAACGCCTAGAGGTGCACGGGGATTCAAACCTTGCAATATCCCAAATAAATGGAGACTTTGACGCCAAGGATCCGAAAATGGCAGCATATCGCAACGCTGTCCTAAAAATGTCAGCTCGGTTTGAAGGACTCGAATTCCATCACGTAGCCCGAGATAATAACCAAGCAGCCGACGTACTGGCACGCATCGGCGCAAAACGTGACGCTGTCCCTCCAAACATCTTCCTGGAACGGCTCTTCAAGCCATCCGTACTATGGGAAGAGGAGTCCGGAAACGACAAACCAGAAAAAACCGCGCCAACCGGCGATTCAGCCGATGACACAACACCTTCAGCCCACGACATAATGGCAGTAATCGCCCCGTGGACAAAACCATTCCTAGCCTACTTGCTTAGGCAGGAACTTCTCGAAGACCAAAATGAGGCCCACTGCATAGTCCGGCGATCTAAAGCCTACAAGGTCCATGAGGGAGAACTTTATAAGAAAAGCACAACCGGAGTCCTTCAAAGGTGTATCTCCGAAGAGGAAGGGCGAAACCTCCTGGCTGAAATTCATGCCGGACTAGGCGGACACCACGCAGCAGCCCGGGCCCTTGTAGGAAAGGCATTCCGTACAGGATTTTATTGGCCGACGGCCCGGGCAGATGCTCAGGACTTAGTCCAAAGATGCGTCGGTTGTCAGCTATTTGCTAATCAGAGCCATATGCCACCCACCGCCCTCAAAACTATACCCATTACCTGGCCGTTCGCGGTCTGGGGGCTTGACATGGTTGGACCCCTTAAAGGGGGAACCCACAAGCAAAGGTACCTATTGGTCATGGTGGACAAGTTCACCAAATGGGTAGAGGCCAAACCAGTCAAAACGGCAGAGTCCGGACCAGTGATAGACTTTATATCCGGGGTAGTACACCGTTATGGTGTCCCCCACAGCATCATCACCGATAACGACACGAACTTCACGGCCGACGAGGTTAAGTCATGGTGCAAAAACATGGGCATTAAGCTCGATTACGCTTCAGTCTATCATCCTCAAACCAACGGTCAAGTGGAACGAGCAAATGGTCTCATAATGAGCGGCATTAAACCCAGACTAGTGCGGTCACTTACGAAATCTAACACGCACTGGGTAGAGGAGCTCGACTCCGTGCTCTGGGGGCTGCGGACAACGCCCAACCGTACTACCGGATTCACACCATTTTTTATGGTATACGGCGCAGAGGCAGTTCTGCCCTGCGACATTATTCATGACTCACCTCGAGTGCGCATGTATGAAGAAAGAGAGGCCGAGCTGGATCGGCAGGACAGCTTGGACGCATTGGAGGAAGAACGCGACATCGCCAAGGCTCGTTCCGCATTCTATCAGCAGCAGGCTCGAAGATATCAAAGCAGAGAAGTACGGGCCAAGACTTACAACGTTGGCGAACTAGTTCTACGACTGCCGGACAAGAAAAAGGACAAGCTCAAGCCCAAATGGGAGGGCCCCTTCATTATCGATCAAGTCCTGACCGGCGGAGCGTACCGTCTACGAAATGCGTCGGACAACCGACTCGAGCCGAACCCATGGAACGCAGCCCGCCTCCGAAGATTCTATGCCTAGCGCCGGACTAAGAGTTCGTCCCCTTCCCCCGTTCAAATTTTTACACTTCATCTGTCTTTTGTTTCTCTTTCTTCTCTTAACCCTTTTACTTAAAAGCCCTTAAGGGCCTACTTGCGCATTGTTCGCATACACTTGATGTGCCATCCGCACTCATTATACCTGGGGGCTTCTTTTCCAAGAAGCTCAATTATAAGGGCTTCATGCCCAGCACATGTGTCAAGCTTCCACATGTACCTTTTAATCACCATTATATGCATCGATATGACTTAAGTTTTGGCCAAGATGGGTTGCCTGGCTCCTGTGCTTACCCCTACGTTCCCGATTGTTCGGCTAGGAGGTAAAGGGAGCACCTCTGCGATTGTTACTGCCGGGTCAGCCGGATGTGTACCTCAGACTGGGTGAAGCCGAAAGCTAGCGTTCTTAAGGGAATATTCGGTCGGTGACTTGAAAGATGATTTTTTCCCTACTTATTTATCTGCCCCCAGATGTTTTTCTGCTTTTTTCGCAGTCCGGACATGCACTTTAGGGCATGCCTCCCAGGGAAAGGAACCCTTAACGAAACTATTCTCCCTGGAAGATGTTTCTTACTAACCATGTAATATAACATAACTAGTTGGGCACTTGTCTGATAAAGCACTAATGACCCCTACACCTGGTCTCCATGCATACCCCGGTTGTTTCTTAACCAAGAAGGTATTCGGACACACTCCGGACTCTAGGGTCCCGAGGTTGAAGCGAAAAGGTCGGCAAAGACAAACGATCTACAATCCGGCTAGAAGGCATTTCACATGTCATTTTAAAAATACATTGTCAAAACTACTGACTGTATTCCTCCTCAATCCCGTCTAAGAGGCTGTCTAATTTACAGTCCCATTGGGAAAACTTAGCGGCCAACTCTACTTGGCCGTATACTAAACTCACAGGGATCTCCTTCCCATCAGGCCCCACAGGTCCGACCTCGGCCATGTGGTTGGGATCCGCCTTCTTGTACCGCGTCTTCACCATGGCCCAAGCCTCCCTGGCACCTTGGCGGCAGGCCGAAATCTTCCATAAACGGAAGCGCTGCCGCACTCCCTGAAGCTTCTCCACAAGCTCCCCAAGGCCCTCGGGTAGGGAGAGGGCTGGCCATAAAGCCTGGACGACGCTGCTCATTGCGTGCCGAACTCGTTCGAGCAGCTGCAACAGCTCGGGAAGTTGATCACCCGTTGATACGGGCATCTCCTCCGCAGGGCGACCTGTGAGTATACCTACAAGACATATTTTGTCAATTGACTTCCTCGCCGAACTCTTCTTTTCAAAGGAGTCCGCTCAAGCACTTACTATAGATGCCGCGACGAAGCCGCTGATTCTCCTTAACGGAGCCGGACAGCTCGGGCCGAACGCCTTTCAGCTCTTCTCCAAGCCGGGCGTGGGCATCTTGGAGCTTGTTCCTTTCTTGCTGCACTCTATTCAGAACCCTCTCGCCGGCCTTCAGCTGGCGCAGCAATTCCTGCCTATCCGGATCTTGTCCGGCAGCACCTGCAATGTCATTATTAGACTTACGCGCACGCCGCACAATGCTTATATTTTTCAAATAATGTGTTACCAGGAGGGGTCTCTCTGTTTCCTCCTGCGGCAGCGAGTGCGGCCTGAAGTTGGGCCTTGCACTCTTGCAGCTCCTGAGACAGTCGGGTATTCTTCTCGGTAAGATCCTGTGTTTCAAATGATCCTTAAATCAGTTAATATAACTACTTTAAGTCTTGGGGGCTACTGGCATATATAGCTATTAAATTCTCTTACCCGTATGTCTTTTACATATTGCTCCGTGGCTTTGGTAAAACCATCTTGAGCAGCACGGAGGTGCGCGTCCCCCGCGTTAAAGGCATTCAACACCTCAGGGGAGAAGCACGCGTCACGAAATACTGTCCGGCGGCGCCTATGGTTCATGGCGCTCTCCACCTCAGACTTGGTGGCAGACAGTCTGTCGGCATCTTCCGTTGGAGGAGTGTCCGGCTCGCGCCTTGCGCTCGTCTCCCCCTCCAGACCAGGTGCTGGAGCCTGGCTGGTAGAGGTTGGATTGGCAACCTCCACGCCCGCAGTTCGGCGGGCGCTTTTTCTCCTACAAAAGTCATGAGCACTCAAATGCTTCCTAGGGACGTTGCTCCGAATAATGAACTGTGAGCTATACCTTTGCGGTGACGTTTTAGTCCGCGCTGCGCTCCTCTTCCGCCTGCTGGTCCGGACTGGCCTTTGTTGGTCAGCCGTCGCGGGCTCGGCTTCCTGCCCCGGAGGCGCTTCCTGCAAAACACCATCGTATGCGAAGGTCAGAGATGAGCGAGGAAGAAACAATGGTGTCGGGACTTCGGTCACAATCACCTGGGAAGCCGGATATAATCCGGGGTAGTCAGCCGTAATGGCGACTAAAGCATTATCCATGCTGAGCTGGTGGAACACCCCGTCGATTAGCTCCACCTTTATGTCCGGATCCTGGGATCTCTCTGGATCCTCGGGCTGCGGAGCTGGACTTACCATGTCCTCCACGATCCGACGCAGTTCCTGCGTCGAAGACATAATATAAGAAGCTTAAACTTTGAAAACATGGGTCGGGCCCTTAAAGTGTTCGCTTACCCAACGCCGAGGGTTATTCATGGAGAACCCGTTCAGCGGGTTCGTCTGGAGAAAGTCCTCCTTCTCCCCCTTGTACAGGCTGGACAGGATCGTCACCAGATCCTCGGCCGAATCCGGTCCTTTGCGGCCATGATGGGTGGCGTCGTCTTCCCCGTTGAAATCCCACATGCGGTGGCCCCTGTATTGCAGTGGCTGCACCCCCCGCGTAATGCATGTTGCCATGACTCCGATCATGGTCAACCCGGAATGGGCCAGTAATCTTATTCGGCCCATCAGATAATGGACGCTCTTGTCTTCCTCAAGTTGGGGGCTCCGCGGGCGCCAACTAAGGCGTTTCTTCAGAGGAGCAGTACTAAACTCCGGGAGGCCGATCCGAACAGGGTCCGGCAGCGGAGCGTCTTCTATGTAAAACCATTCCGAAGGCCAGTCTTCAGACGCCTTCTTAGGGGTTCCGGATGGATATCCGGTCCCGGCAATGCGCCATATTTCGGCGCCGCCCACTTGATATATGGACCCCTCGTGAGAGCGGGGTACGAGGCAGAACAACCTCTTCCATAGTGCAAAATGGGGCTCGATTCACAGAAATAGCTCACAAAGAGATACGTAACCCGCGATATGCAGGACAGAGGCGGGCGTAAGGTGATGGAGCTGGAGTCCATAGAACTCCAGGAGCCCGCGGAGGAACGGATGTATAGGAAATCCGAGTCCCCTTATCAGATAGGGGACGAAGCATACCCGCTCCCCTTTGTTGGGACTTGGGGTAGCCTCCACTTGCTTCCCACCTTGGTAGGTGGCCAACTCGGCTCGAACCGGGACCATGAAGGCCGGAGGGAGATATCCCTTTGCTTGAAGCGCCACCAGCTCGTTGTGCGGGACGGAACATCTCCTCCAATCTCCTGGCAGAGGGCTGGGAGCGCGAGAAGAGGAGCCGCGTCGACGGTCCATGATGGAATGGATTTTTGGTCAGAGGCGCTCCGATGAGTACTCGCGGAAGGAAGATGGCGTGATTTGGATCTGGATTCTTGCCTCTCTTATAGGCAGATTATTTGCACGGCTAGGGGGTAAAACATAAAAGATACCCTCGCTTTTCGCATTCGTGCGACGCGTGGAAGAAGGCCATTATTGGGCGTAGAAGCCAAGAAGCGCAACATTTATAAGGAAGCCGGACACTGTTCGGCAGGTACATGGAGCTTAAAAGGAGAACCCGCCTTGCAACACCGAAGACTATATACGCGCTGGACTTATCGTCATTGAAGCCTGGTTCGGGGGCTACTGAGGCAGTCCTGGACTAGGGGGTGTCCGGACAGCCGGACTATCATCGTTCGCCGGACTCCAAGACTACGAAGATACAAGATTGAAGACTCCGTCCCGTGTCCCGATGGGACTTTCCTTGGCGTGGAAGGCAAGCTTGGCGATACGGATATGTAGATCTCCTACCATTGTAACCGACTCTGTGTAACCCTAGCCCTCTCCGGTGTCTATATAAACCGGAGGGCTTTAGTCCGTAGGACATAACCTCCATTACAACAATCATACCTTAGGCTAGCTTCTAGGGTTTAGCCTCCTTGATCTCGTGGTAGATCCACTCTTGTACTACCCATCATCAATATTAATCAAGCAGGACGTAGGGTTTTACCTCCATCAAGAGGGCCCGAACCTGGGTAAAACATCGTGTCCCTTGTCTCCTGTTACCATCCGCCTAGACGCACATTTCGGGACCCCCTACCCGAGATCCGCCGGTTTTGACACCGACAGTGTTTGTTGTTGGTTTGGGCAATAATATGACTCCTCTTGTCATAAGGCTTGACAGGGCCAAATGGCATGATAAAGCAAGTGGTTCCACCACGATTGAGTCCATTTGGGCAAAGTTGCCAATGCAACTTTTGTAAACCCTAGAAACCAACAGAAATGGACTTTCCAAGATTTAGTCATGCAAATCTATTCTCCTTGATGCACCACTTGGTGTAATGGCCTCATTTGGTCATGTGAACATGCTCACAAAAGTTGGGGTCAAGGAGAGAAAGTTGGTAGTACAAAGTTGTTCAAATTTGATTCTGTTCAGAGAGGGTTTTGGGGCACTTTGATCAATATAACTTGTTCTCCAACTTGTGCCACCTGGTCTAGATGAATAATTAGACCACTTGAGAATGTTCACAAAGTTTGAGAACATTTGGACATGTTTGGTAATGTAAAGTTGCTCAAACTTCAAAATGGACAGAGATGGTTTTGAGGGGATTTCATGGAGTTATACTATTCTCCATGACATGATACTTGTCAAGATCATCAAACATGTCATAAGTGACATGCTAGAATTTTCTTGGAATTTTTGAAGAATATTTCCTTTGTAAATATTTCAAAAGCTTGAAATATTCAGAAAGGGTTTTTGAGGGATTTGACCAATATTTTGAACATGACCATGTGTTGAAACTCTTATATATGGACACTATATGTCCACTCAGTTTCCCTGATTTTTGTCAAATATTTTTAAAACAATAAAATAATTTTTCCCTATTAAAGACCATTTCTGGCCTTAAGAAAAAGCTTTTAAATAAAATAGCAAAATAACTTTTAAATTTATATTTTAGTGGTTTCTGGTTATCCTATATCTAATAGGAGTCAAATATATTTTTGGAAAGATTTTTACTGCCCTTAATTAAGTACTTGTAGTGCAACCTCAATTCAGGGGTTTTTGAAAAACTAATTTTTGAAAATACTATTTGGCCAAACTATTTTTGTAAGAAATTATTTTTATGTCCTATACACATGGCATGATCATTGGGAAAAGTTTTTGGATCAAGGAGAAGGAGTATAAGAGTTGGAGGATTTATTTGATTTTTAGAGCACTTGCAAATAGCAGACATAAACCAATCAAGGCAAGGTCCAAAACACTCAAAAGTTTTTGTCAAACCACATTTTAGCATGATTTATTGACTTAAGTGTTGTGGCATGAAAATCAGGGTGTGATAGACCTACCCCCCTTACAAGAATCTCGTCCCCGAGATTCCCAAACTAGGCGCGGAAAGGGATATAGAAACTTGGATTTGGGGTAGTCTTCAAGTCCTCATGTCGCTTCTGCTTCCGTGTAGTGCTCCATTGAGCTTGAAGTACTTGGTGGCGTGGCTTCGTGTATGACGCTCTTCTTGATCCATGTTGCTAATGGGTAGCTCGCAATAGGTTAAATTGGGCTAGGGGTCGATGGCTCGGTGGTCAATGCCCTCGTAGAGATCGGGCAATTAGGAAGTTGGAAACACTTCCGGGGTTGTGATGCATGGAAAGCGTTGTGCACAATGGGTAACTCAGGTGGTAACTCTAGCTGGTAGCCGTCTACTATTCGTCTTGAAGTGATCTCGGAGGGGGTTGTTAACTCTTGGAGTGATCTCGAAGGGGGCCGATGAATCTTGGTGTGGGTCTCCTTGTCATGGGAATGCTTGGTTCCTTAAAGAGGAGTGGCTTGCAGATACACCTGGTCTTCGACGCGGATGTTTACTTCTTGATGATGGTGGTTGGTGCAGTTCTTCTTCCTTGACATGGCAGTCTTCAGATGTTCCTGGACTAGCTGAACGGCTCTTCTTCCGTCTTCAGGTGGACAAGTAGGTCACCAAATGATGATGAAAACTATCTTGTCTAAGCACTCCATGAAGACTTTGTTCACGGGGTACATAAAGTAGGCTGGGGAATTAGTGGTGGTCTTGTTGAGTGTGGGCCAAGGTGGTTCTAGATCTAGTGTCAAGGCCCTAAGGTCCTGATCCGACCATGTTGTAGCTTGGTAGGGCTTAAGGGTTTCAAGGATTCTAGTGTGCAAGTGAACATTTATCATCTTATCTTTAAGCACGGTTTCTGAGATGCCAATAGTCTATCTAGTCCTTTAAACAAATCACATCATATCACTGATAGCATCATTTCGTATAGGTCAACTCCAATCATCACTCATGTGATTCATATCCTCATGGATCCCGAGAGGAAGTCTAACAAAATCATATATGTCTACAATCCCCAAACTCATATGTATGTCTACCCCTAAAAATCCATGGGCAGAACATATAAGCTACTAAGCTTGAACGTGACAATCCAAGTGCTCAGCCTGTTCTTCCAAGGTCTAAGATAAAGCACCTCTATCCTAAGGAAACACGTCGTAAGCCACTCCAAGATCATGTTTCCTTCCTATGAATCAACCCCAATAGTCCATTAAGTTCCATCACCAACTACCTAACCCATTAATTCTACAAATCCAATGTCCATGGTGTTCCATAGGATCTTCTAATGTCTTATAATCCCCAAGTACTTGAAAGAGCTTTATTTACTATAGTCAGTCCACCAATTCCCATCTTCGGGGTCAAGTAACTTCGAACCTCAGGCTTATATAGATCCCTAAATCAACTCTGACAATTAATCCAATCTCTTAGTTTATTGTCCACCGAGAACATGGTATCGTGATTGAGATCATCAGTCTAAATCCAATTTACTCCGAACCATGTAAAATCACTCTGCATCCATACTCCACTAGGGTAACCTATTTAATCCAAATCTCATGTCCCGCGAGAATTTCTACACTTTTCCTCAAGTCATTATCGTAATATCAAGTATCACCTATCAATATCCCCTGCCTAAGACAAATCCAAATACTTCCAAGAATTCCAGCTTGCGAACACAATTATCCTACTAAATCCAATTTACTCAGGAGTAATGAAAGCTATGCTACTCTATAATCATGATCCCACCAAGTTCATCTACCAACATGGTAGCCTTATAATCCACCAAAGAGTCTCGGATAATTCCTCAAAGTCATTGATATAAACTCATCAAGTCATTTGTCCTCTATTCCTATATCCTCATATTTGTCCTCCCTATGGCATCGTCAGTTCTAGTGCTATCTTAGGAAGATAATGTGCTCGTTCACTATGTCCACTAGTTCCCTAATGAACCCAGTGATAAGCAAGGTTACAGAGGTTTAACAGGTTCTCTTGCAATTCTGTGGGTTAAGCACATGGTTAAGGATTCGAGCTGGGGTATCTTATGAAGTCTCGAAGGGTCTAGGAATGGGTTCCTAATCTTGAGGAGTAGACATAACGCTACTGGGTTGCACTTGGTCGAGGAGGCTGCAACAAAAGTCTCCAGTGCTCGTTGGTTGCCAAAGTAGAATCCTTGGTGTATCTTGTCTTACTAGCCTTCAGTTGAGGAGAGAGATGAGAGGGAGAAGTAGCATAGAGGAGGGGAATGCCTAAAGGGGGTTCTATAGTGCAAGTGCAAATAAACAGGTGCAAAAAGGGCCAAACAAAAGAAACAAGGTGAGGAAGGCGATATAGTCGCATACTTGTCGCCTTGGGCAAAAGTGCGACCTATATCAAAACACAAACAAATAGAAACAAGCAACACACAATCATGGTTATATTCGAACCATCACATGGTCTCGACTGCGCATAGGGGGTACACGACTCATCCTACCCTAGGGGTTCTCGGACTCGGTAGTCGTGCCTTGTGCCTCATGCAGTCTTCTGAGTTTTCCTCAGGTGTTGCTACGTCTGTTGTTTGATGGAATGATCTGGGTTGAGCCTGAAGAATCTTTGACAACTTCTCGCCTAATGAGGTGATGGGGTGAAGGTGGCTCCTCGTGGCTGGCATTGACTTGGTCTTCTATTGTCTTCTTAATCACGACGATCCCTTTTTGTCTTCTAAGCCATCGATGGTACCAGGTAGGTAATTCCTTTATGCAATGACATTATCAAGGCATAATAGAGGTCCATCATGTCGGTTACGTTGATGACAACTTCGACACCAAGAGCGGGGGATGAGGAGAACCGTTTTCCTGCTCACTATGTGAGGCGGACCAAACGGCTAGGTTCTCATCCATCGGTGGTTGCCGATACAACAACAGTAGTGACAGGGTTACTCTATTAGCGATGTATATCATGGCCTTGCATATTCTATGCCCTGATCATCGTGGGCTAAGGTTGCATCATCTTGGGGCAGTGTCAAGGGTGTCACCAACTCCTGGGTCTTCAGGTCCTTATTCCTCGAGGATGTATTTTCTGTTGGTATCGTCTTGTTGTGATGTCGCCAATCTTGTGTTCAGGAGATGTGGGTGAATGTCTGGCAACACATCTTCCTTCTAGATTATCCACGAGGATTACAAGGAATCCAGTGGTCAGGGGCATAAGGGTTCTAGCGACCAAAGGTTTTGAAGCGGAAGAGGTTAATAAGGAAAGTATACCTTAGTTTTTGAAAAACTGAGAAGGGAAGAGAAGTACAGATAGTTTTGAAAAACTAGTAGTAGTTTTGGAAATAGTTTTACCCTAACTAACGACCATGCTAACTAAGGCTTCCTACAGTGAGGATGGCTCTGATACCAGCTCTGTGGGGACCCCGACTCATAAGCCATGATCACCGAATGCACGTGTACAGTGATCCCAGAGATCAATGCTCACTGAACACACAGAAGCTGAATAACAAGAGTCTTACATCCATACATACCGTTTTACACAAGTAGGACCATTATGGTCAAGTCTTGAGTATATCATCGCAACGGAAATCTTCGTCGATAACTTGGACCCATGCCATCTGCCTTAACCCTACAGGCATTCTGACGGGGAAGCGTCCTAGCTCGCATGTTCGTCATCGAAGTATTCTCCATCATATCTTGTTCTTTCATGCCTGGTCAATAAAATAACCAGTGGCAAGCCAATGAGTACTTTGAATGTACTCGCAAGCAACCCATGTTTTGGTTCAAGATACAACAATGCATGATATAGGTAAATTTTTGCAGAAAGCTAGTTTTGAGTGCAATGACATGCTCAACAACTTGTAAGACATGCGTCAAGAGAAAACAAGTAACCATGAGGACAGGTTACAGATATCAATCATAAATAGAGTGGGCACCAACCCATCTCAATCACGTCAAGTCCTTTGACTTGACCCAAGTAGTTACCCGAACACACACTGGTTTGTAAGCTCTGGACATAGTTTAAGCAGCACCGCCCAACCGTCCTTGACCGTGGACACGACTATTCGAATAGTTTTACACTCTGCAGAGGTTGCACACTGTACCCACAAGATCCGGGGAACTTCCGTGTCAGCCACGACCCGCGGTACCTCAAGTACCCGGGGTAAGCACCCGATCACTACCTTTCCCTAGACGACACTAACATGGAGTCCACTCGATTGGTAGTAACCCCCGTGCCCAACATTATCACATAACATTTTCGTGGAGCCACGCTCCATAATCATCACACATCACAAGCACGGGGTACCAACGGTGTGTCCGGTGCCCCATAAAAATGTTCTTGGCCGCCCTACCTGGCACGACCCCGTCCCGAGAGAGTGCACCAACAACTCTCCCGTCACTAGTAATGCGGGCTCCAAGCTAGTATCGGTCTAGGTAATCAATAATGCCCTTTCCCATATAAGGGTAGAGTGGTTGCACATGTAAGGTTGGGACAGTCATCAAATCTTAAATCTAATCCGTTTTCGAAAACAACACACACACTTGCCTCGGTACACCACTTCGTCATCAAGTGGTTACCCATATCATCATCTCCCTCGGGCATAAGTGGCACCCGACGGGGTTTTCGAAAAGTCTTTTGAAAATGCTTTGCCTCCTTCACCATGCATAAACCCGTCCCTTTTTGCGTAGCACTACTTTAGCATCCTATCTACTCCCACCATCATAACCCTCATAAGAAGGTAGGGTCATGCACAATGCAAGTATCAACGAGGAAGTACGGTGGCAAACCATCAAAGTGGATACCACCACATCATGATTCCGTTGCAACAACAATATGGTGCTATATGACATGCATAAAAAGGGTTTCATCGACATGGTCAAAGGGCTGCTTGCCTGTCCTTAGAGTCTTCAAGTCTTCTGGTCCTTCTCCAAGTACTCCATCTACTTCGTCAACTAACGTCAGAAACAATCATAATAAGCAACACAACAAGGCAAAAATAAAAGTGCTCTAAAAATGTGAGTTGGACTTTTCTAGGATATCTCTGGATATATGAAAAATAACCAGAGTGGTTTCATTGGAATTGGATCAGTGGATATCTCCGAACATTTTGATATGATGGAATCAAGGGGTTTATGGATTTGCAATAAGTGTACAGAAACATTATTTTCAAAAATGAGCAGAGGCACCCATTTGACAAAGCATGATTTTAGAAGCACCTAGGAGTTGGTTTCTCTGGATTTGGAGTTCAAATGAATATCCTATGATTTTGCAAAGTTGGCTATACATGAAGAAATAGACCATTATTTGAGGTGATACAGAAAGTATTAGTAAAAATGTTCAAAAACTAAGTTTTGAACTTATAAGCATCTAGGAATTTGAATCATGGAATTTGGATCAGAAATGGGCTCTCTGTGATTTTCTAAAGTTCATCACAGAAATGGAAAAACAAGATTTGATAAATGTTTGTGAAGAAAAAGTTCCTGGAAAAATGTGCAAGTTGCACCATGAGATAGATCATAATTTTATGAGCTACTAGAAATTTGAATCATCAAATTTGGATTTGATTTGAATTGTTTATGGATTTTACAATCCTACCAGAAAAAGAGAAAGAAAAGGAATTAGGTTATACCTAAAGCGCGCGCTGAGCACAATATAGTGCCTCTGCGCACTGGGCCGGCCCATTGGCTCGGCCACGCGAGAGTAGGAGGCGACGTCGAAGGCGTACTCCGATACTACGCCTACTCGCACGGGAGGCGGCTCCGATCTGGACCCGTGTCCACTTAAACGTGGCAGGCCCACCCATCAGTGGCTCAGGCCCTGCGCCAAGCCGTTGACAGGCGGGGCCCGCTGGGCGTCATGGCGTCGTCCTCAACCTCCCGCCCGAAGCAGAGGAGGCGAGGCAGGGGAGATGTCAGCGGCGACTGCTGGCGCTACCGGCCACCATTTCCGGTGATCCAGCCACCGGAGTGCTCGGGGAAACGTGCCGCATCCGGGAGGCCACACTACGGGTGCCAGCTTCCTCAGAGAGGAGCGGGCCTTCGCCCGCGGCGGAGGATGGCATCGGCCATTGCCGGCTTCGAGTGCAGGGGCGTCTCAGGGAAGAATGGAGGCGATGGGGGGGCTTCGTGGTGGTGGTGAGGGAGTACTGGAGTGGGTAGGGAGAAGAGAGAGTTGCCGTGGTGCCCGAATCCGAGTGGTGGTTGGCGGCGGCACTCCGGCTATGGAGAGGGCAGGAGAGCACTAGGGGTAGAGGGATGTTGTCTGGGAGGTGCATGGGAGAGAGAGGGATCCAGAAGAGTCGAGGGAGTGCCCGGGGGAGGCTCTATATAGGGGGGGCCGTGGTGCACCATGGACGCGGCCTACGGCGCACTCGGGTGAGGTCGTGGAGGGGAGAGGAGAGAGTTTTAGGAGGGGGCCGGCAGCTTGCTATGTCCCAAACGCCGAGGCGGCCTCGTGAGACACGCTGGGGAGGCTCGAGGTGGCCGGAGGCGGTTGGCAGGGGGCAGCTACAGTGCGGGAGCGCACTGTAGCGCGCTCTAGAGCGCCCATATGGCTGTCCGGGCCATTTTCTATGCTTGTGGGCGCGCCCTTGCATGTCCAGTAGCATTTGGGGGTGCTAAGGAAGGGATCTTGGCCTTGGATGCTTTGGGTGGCCAGTGGGTGAAGAGAGAGGAAGGAGAAGAGTGGAAATGGGGCTGTCCAGAATAGAAAATTGGTGGTTCCATCCCCTTGATCAATAAGCATTGACTTGAGCTGAATGCCAGAGGTAGAGGGAGGTTAGGAGGAGGTGTGGTAAAGAGGAGAACTCATGGAGATTTGTGGAAGTGGTGAAAGTGGTGTTTTTAGAAAAATGGCAGAAGGTGTTTGTTGTTGGTTTGGGCAAGAATATGAACTCCTCTTGTCATAAGGCTTGACAGGGCCAAATGGCATGATAAAACAAGTGGTTCCACCATGATTGAGTCCATTTGGGCAAAGTTGCCAATGCAACTTTTGTAAACCCTAGAAACCAACAGAAATGGACTTTCCAAAATTTAGTCATGAAAATCTATTCTCCTTGATGCACCACTTGGTGTAATGGCCTCATTTGGTCATGTGAACATGCTCACAAAAGTTGGGGTCAAGGAGAGAAAGTTGGTAGTACAAAGTTGTTCAAATTTGATTCTGGTCAGAGAGGGTTTTGGGGCACTTTGATCAATATAACTTGTTCTCCAACTTGTGCCACTTGGTCTAGATGAATAATTAGACTATTTTAGAATGTTCACAAAGTTTGAGAACATTTGGACATGTTTGGTAATGTAAAGTTGCTCAAACTTCAAAATGGACAGAAATGGTTTTGAGGGGATTTCATGGAGTTATACTATTCTCCATGACATGATACTTGTCAAGATCATCAAACATGTCATATGTGACATGCTAGAATTTTCTTGGAATTTTTGAAGAATATTTCCTTTGTAAATATTTCAAAAGCTTGAAATATTCAGAAAGGGTTTTTGAAGGATTTGACCAATATTTTGAACATGACCATGTGTTGAAACTCTTATATATGGACACTATATGTCCACTGAGTTTCCCTCATTTTTGTCAAATATTTTTAAAACAATAAAATAATTTTTCCCTATTAAAGACCATTTCCGGCCTTAAGAAAAAGCTTTTAAATAAAATAGGAAAATACCTTTTAAATTTATATTTTTGTGGTTTCTGGTTATCCTATATCTAATAGGAGTCAAATATATTTTTGGAAAGATTTTTACTGCCCTTAATTAAGTACTTGCAGTGCAACCTCAATTCAGGGTTTTTTGAAAAACTAATTTTTGAAAATACTATTTGGCCAAATTATTTTTGTAAGAAATTATTTTTATGTCCTATACACATGGAATGATCATTGGGAAAAGTTTTTGGATCAAGAAGAAGGAGTATAAGAGTTGGAGGATTTATTTGATTTTTAGAGCACTTGCAAACAGCAGACAAAAACCAATCAAGGCAAGGTCCAAAACACTCAAAAGTTTTTGTCAAACCACATTTTAGCATGATTTATTGACTTAAGTGTTGTGGCATGAAAATCAGGGTGTGACACGGCGATAGAGCCGAATACTGATCTTGTCCCTTATAAAGCTCGTGACTCCGAGACGCCGGACTCCTTGCCGGACTCCGGACCTCCTGCGCCCCTGCCAATCGAATCCGATTGGGCACCGATCATGGAGTTCACCGCCGCGGACATCTTTCAGCACTCACCCTTTGGTGACATCCTGAATTCGCTAAAGAATCTCTCGTTATCAGGAGAGCCCTGGCCGGACTGCGGTCAGGATGGTTGGGATGCAGACGACGAAGAAATTCAAAGCCCACCCACCACCCACTTTGTAGCCACTGTCGACGATCTAACCGACATGCTAGACTACGACTCCGAAGACATCGACGGTATGGACGACGATGCCGGAGACGATCAAGAACCAGTGCCTACAGGGCACTGGAAGACCACCTCGTCATACGACATATACATGGTGGACACCCCAAAGGATGGGGACGGCGAAGAAGCAGCGGAGGCAGATTCTTCTAAGAAACAGCCCAAGCGCCGACGTCAGCGGCGCTGCTCTAAATCCCGCCACAGCAAGAATGGAGATTCCGGCACCGGAGATAATAACACCCCAGAGAGTGCCGAAGACAACTACATGCCTCCCTCCGGAGACGAGGCAAGCCTCAACAACGAAAAATTCGTCGTGCCAGAGGATCCCGTTGAACAAGAGCGTTTTCAACGCAGGCTTATCTCCACGGCAAATAGCCTAAAGAAAAAGCAGCAACAGCTTCAAGCTGATCAAGACCTACTGGCCGACACATGGACCGAGGTCCTCGCGGCCGAAGGGTATGAACTCGAACGCCCCTCCAAGAGCTACCCAAAACGCAAGTTGCTCCCCCGACTAGAGGAGGAAGCATACAAACCTTCATCACCAGCGCACAATACGGCAGACCGACCACCCCGTGGTCGTGACAGAGAGGCATCTAGGCCCTCTGTCGGTGTCAAAACCGGCGGATCTCAGGTAGGGGGTCCCGAACTGTGCGTCTAGGCGGATGGTAACAGGAGACGAGGGACACGATGTTTTTACCCAGGTTCGGGCCCTCTCGATGGAGGTAAAACCCTACGTCCTGCTTGATTAATATTGATGATATGGGTAGTACAAGAGTGGATCTACCACGAGATCAAGGAGGCTAAACCCTAGAAGCTAGCCTATGGTATGATTGTTGTAATGTATGTTGTCCTACGGACTAAAGCCCTCCGGTTTATATAGACACCGGAGAGGGCTAGGGTTACACAGAGTTGGTTACAATGGTAGGAGATCTACATATCCGTATCGCCAAGCTTGCCTTCCACGCCAAGGAAAGTCCCATCCGGACACGGGACGGAGTCTTCAATCTTGTATCTTCGTAGTCTTGGAGTCCGGCGGACGATGATAGTCCGGCTGTCCGGACACCCCCTAGTCCAGGACTCCCTCAGTAGCCCCTGAACCAGGCTTCAATGACGATAAGTCCGGCGCGCATAATGTTCGGCATTGCAAGGCGGGTTCCTCCCTTGAATAATCCAGAGAAGATCATGAACACCAGGATAGTGTCCGGCTCTGCAAAATAAATTCCACATTCCACCGTAGAGAGAATAAAATGTACACTTAGTTCAATCTGCTGATGTATTATGGGGCGTGACATCACACCGCTACCAAGCCACTGTTTGAATCATTTGTTACTATACCACCTTAGCACGTTTAGCGAAGCGGTTTCCTTGGCACGTCTTGTCGAAGCAGAGATCGTGTTCCCCTTATTCCGGGATTCTCATCAATACGGACGTGGGTAACCCAACCACGCCATTGATGGTGGCCCTTGGGAGATAAGCGAGTTTTACCAGGCCGGTGGGGGATGCACAGTTTCGTCCGCCTATATATAAGGGATAAGGATTTACCTTCTCACCTACGCCTTCTTCCTCCTTTGCTTATACATCTCCGCGCACTCAAGCTCCAACGCCCAAGCTCGCGCATCTCGCCTCGACCTTCTCCGAATATGTCCGGAGGGGGAGGCAAGTGGTTGGCCTCCACCGTTAAGGAGGAGGACATCACCAAGCTGCGCAGCGCCAAATATCTCTCCGGCGATATCGCGCATCGGCTGCCCGACGAGGGGCGGCTCATCCCCACCCCTGGGCCTCACGAGAGGGTCGTCTTCCTTCCCCACTTCCTCCGCGGACTGGGCTTTCCGCTCCATCCATTCGTCCGGGGGCTCATGTTCTATTACGGCCTAGATTTCCACGATCTGGCACTGAACTTCATCCTCAACATCTCGGCGTTCATCGTCGTGTGCGAGGCCTTCCTCTGCATCCGGCCCCACTTCGGCCTGTGGCTGAAGACCTTCAACGTCAAGCCAAAGGTTGTGAAGGGCACGCAAGCGGAATGCGGAGGCGCCATGTTGGGTAAATTACCCAACGTTCTTTGGATCGAAGGGGCCTTCGTGGACTCCGTCAAGGGGTGGCAATCGGGGTGGTTCTACATTGCCGAGTCGCGCAAGCCTACATGGGCGGCGGCCCCCGAGTTTAGATCTGGCGTCCCCACGCAGCTCACCTCCTGGAAAGAGAAGGGCTTGCTGTGGGGCGATCCGAAGGAGGTGACTGGACTCCGAGCCTGCATCCAGAAGCTGGTGAGCAATAAGCTCAGGCTCGTCGACGTGGTCCAAGTCATGCTCATCCGCCGGATTCTCCCATGCCAAGAACGGGCATTCAATCTGTGGGAGTTCAATCCGGAACAGCACCAGGCGCTGAGCGGGCTCTTCGATACGACATACGAAGGCGCCTGGAGGGTGCTGTTTAAGGGCGCCGAAGCCCCCGTATCCGTGACGGAAGATCGCGGATTTAGCTCGCAGCATCCAACTGACGAGGTAAGTGATTCAACCCCATTACGGGACACTTTGTAGTAATCGAATTGATTATAAGAGGGTTTCATCCCTTCCTTTCCTTTGACGGGAATGGATGGAGAAGGCCAGGCAGCTTATCAGCCCGGCTCCCATGCCAGAAGACCCAGTGGACGCCCATTTAGCAGGGCCGCTGGTTCCGGCACCGCACGTGGTGCCGGAGAAGAAGGCCAAGAAGGTGGCCGCGAGGACTCGAAAGAGTTCCCGCAATCAGGCGTCTGACGACGACGCGGACCCATATTATCCAAGGGCCAGGCGTCCGGCGAGATCGTAAGTATCCGGATCCTTGATATGCAATATATTTTATGTCGCGTAGTGTCCTTCTAACGCCGCGTTCTGTCCGTAGTCCGGCCGATGACGATCTCCCCGACTCATCGAGCGGGTCGTTGGCCCCGTCGGATGTGGATTCACTTCCGACCGCCTCTACTCCACGCGCCGACGAGGACGCCGAGGTGGGATCCCAGAGAGGAACCCATCAGGAGGAGGCTCCGGAGGCACCGTCAGGCAGCCTCCCGGACTTTGCGCCGGACTCTACATCGGAACCCGCAGTGGTTCCAGAGTCCGGCAAGTGGCCCCTTCGAAAGAAGGGCAAGACCGTGACGCCGGCGGCCTCCGTCCAACTGGAGGCGCCGGATAACTTGTTGGAGGCGCTTAAAGGCGCTTCCATCGAGGAAGAACACCGCACTATCATGAGTGCGGTGATTCAAAAGGTTCAGCTCGCCAAAAGCGGGCTGACCGAACCCTGCAGCAGCCTTCTAACAGGCTTTGAGGTAAGAAGTTAAAATTATGTAATGTAATACTGCATAGACAGTAGCCCTTGATGCTCAGTTCGGTGTTCGGAAAGAAATAGCCGGACTGAGGATCTAACAAGATATACGCAGGGTTGCTTAAAATATGTCAATATGGGTTTGCAGGCTGCGCTGCTGACTTCTGCCGCATTAACGGCGAAGGTCGATGTGCTAAAGCAGGATCTCGAGCGGTCCGAGCGAGAGCTCGGCCATGCGAAGAAGCAGCTCGAGGACAAAGAAGGTGAGTAACACCACTTTGAATAGTTACCTTACAGAAAAGGATTTTGGTTGCAATAAAATTAACAAGGATAATATGGGTATTGCAGGGGCCACAAACGAGGTGGCGGCCCTGAAGGAGGCTGTGTCCGCGGCCGAACGCAGTGCGGCCGCGGAACGGGCAGAGCGAGAAAAGCAGGAGGCACGGGTGGCGGAAGTACGGCAAGAGCTCCAGGCTCTCATGGAGAAACATGAGAGTTTGGAGCGTGACTCCAAGACTCGAGAGTCCGAGCTTGCGTCGGCTCTCGAAAGTGCCAAGTCCGCCAAGGCCGAAGCCCATAAGGCCCTTCAGGAGGTTGAGGATATAAAGAAGATAGCGGTGGGTAAGGCATTTTTCATGCAAAGCAGGCATGTTAATGTAAAATACTTGACACTTACCCGCGTTCGGAGCTCTCCAGGGGCGTTTGCAGATCTGCCGTGTAGTGTGTCCGATGCCGCCGCATTCTATAGTGGCGAGGAGGGGAGCTCGACGGAAAAAGTCTTCTGGTCTCAGTATGCTGAGGCCGGACACCCGGTGCCCCCAAGCGACCAGCTGAAGCAGCTGGTCGAACTCCACAAGGTAGCTGAAGAGGCCATGAAGGGCCTTATAGTCCGGTTGTGGCCTGGACAGGCCATGCCTGGGAGCTACTTTGGCCTCGTGCGGCGGCTGGTGGATGCATGCCCCTGGGTGGATGTCATCAAGCGCTCCGCCTGTATTGAAGGCGCTCGCCGGGCCCTCGCCCGCACAAAGGTGCAATGGGGCAGGTTGGATGCGGAGAAGCTTCTCACGGACCCACCGCCACCGGGCAAGGAGTATCGCACGCCCGAAATGTATTATAAATCTGTCCTGAAGGGAGCCCGCGATATTGCGGATGAGTGCCCCCGAAATGTAATCTTTGAGTGAACTCGTTATGTATTATCCTGCGCGCCGAAACTTTGTTCATGTGCGCGTTAAGCAACCTTTGTTTAATTTAAAATATTACCTTCTGTGCGGCCGTTTATAAAATCTGAGAGATGGCAAGTCGTTGGCTTTAGCCCCCAAGCCACGAGTGCTGGGGTGTTCGGGATAAACTTGAGCACTCTTGTTCCCATTTTTGGGTCCATCTAGGGAGGCGCTCAACACAACGAACAAGGCAACCAGACTTATAATGCTTGAACACTCTCACTTATCCATAGAATTCTATAATTTTAAATTTCGGCGAAGCCCCTGGTATTCGGAAGACCGAATCCGGGGCGCTATCCATGCCTTCGTCGGACATTGTCCGGAACTTCGATCGAAGCGGCGTGAGTCTTTAAGGACCCGAAAAAACCTCTCGAACAGCGACCAGTCTCTCGCCTTATCATGCCAGTCAGTTTTAGCTTTCTCCACTGAGGCGCTCGCCCGGCTCGACCGGGGCGCAATCGCAGTGGTTCTCCCAGTGCCACCTTAGCCGACAGAACGGAACGTAAGGCACCAAAACGTGGGAGCCGGGCAAACCCAACTATTGACCCAAGACATGATTCGGAGCCGATTCATATAATGCTATAAGTTCGGGGTGCCGCACTTATGATAGTGTTCGGACTTTATCACACCATAATTTGGGGAACTGAAGCCCCTGGCGTATTCGGCCGTACCAAAATATACGGGTGCAAGATGTCATGTAATGAACATATAAATAAAAAGGTGATGTAATTGCAGTCGAAAAGTGCTGCATTATTTATTAAAGGAAATCTGCTATGAGTGCGGACTGATACAAATAGTGCGGTAAGCAAGGGATTTGGACTAGGTAAACATGTCCCCCTTCAGGGGGAGCTGCGGACTTGGTGTATATAATCGAATTTAATGCTCAGAATTGAGACCACCTGAGTGTTCGTCGCAGCCTTCTTTAGTCCCTGACTGTTGCATCATGAGTTCGGCAGGTTCGCCACCGGACATGGCTTCTGGTTAACAGAGTCCTGTGTACATAAAAGAAGAAAAATAAAAAATATAAAAAAAGGGGGGCACACTTGCGAGCCCCCGGTGTGGTCGAACCGTACTCTGGGTCCGTTGCGATCGTGCCCCCTCCCCTGTGCCCATGGTATCTCCAAAGCGTAATGATGTGCGCGGAGTGTTATTATTGCGATCATGCGTAGGCGAGGGTTGGGGCCGCATTGCTACGCATGCTCTGATCGCGCCAGGTGGTCTTGGTTGGTATTGCTTTGGGCGCGTTTTGCTGTATCGGCTGTTTAACGGTCGGACTGGAGAATTGCCTTAAGAGGCTACTCTGTACTTCTGCCGCGAGAGCCGCTGTATGTTCCTCTGTTCGGAGGGAGCGTTCCGTATTCCCATTGACCGTGATGACTCCACGAGGGCCTGGCATCTTGAGCTTTAGGTATGCATAATGCGGCACCGCGTTGAATTTTGCAAACACGGTTTGTCCGAGCAGAGCGTGATAGCCGCTGCGAAACGGGACTATGTCGAAGATTAACTCTTCACTCCGGAAATTATCCGGGGATCCGAAGACCACTTCCAGTGTGACTGAGCCTGTAGAGTTGGCTTCCACTCCTGGTATGACACCTTTAAAGGTTGTCTTTGTAGGTTTAATCCTTGAGGGGTC
Source organism: Triticum timopheevii (assembly GCA_963921465.1). Classification (NCBI taxonomy): domain Eukaryota; kingdom Viridiplantae; phylum Streptophyta; class Magnoliopsida; order Poales; family Poaceae; genus Triticum; species Triticum timopheevii. The sequence continues at coordinate 554,767,334 of OY997264.1, read as the reverse complement.
TATGCCCATTTTGCGCACTGTATCCTGATAAAGCAGGTTCAGGCTACTGCCGCCGTCCATCAGGACTCTCGTGAGGTGAAATCCATCGACGATTGGGTCTAAAACCAATGCGGCGAATCCGCCATGGCGTATGCTGGTCGAATGGTCTCTTCGATCGAAAGTGATCGGACAAGAGGACCATGGATTGAACTTCGGGGCGACTGGCTCCATCGCATAGACGTCCCTTAGTGCGCGTTTCCTCTCCCTCTTGGGTATATGGGTCGCGTATATCATATTCACCGTCCGCACTTGTGGGGGAAAACCATTCTGTCCTCTATTGTTCGGCGGTCGGGTCTCTTCCTTGTCGTCGCTGTTTAGCCCCTTGTCATTGTTTTCAGCAATTAACTTGCCGGCCTGCTTGAACACCCAGCAGTCTCTATTAGTGTGGTTAGCTGGCTTTTCAGAGGTGCCATGTATCTGGCATAAGCGGTCGAGTATTCGGTCCAGATTGGACGGACCCGGAGTGGTTCTTTTGAATGACTTCTTCCGCTGACCGGGTTTAGAGCCTCGGAATCCGGCGTTGACTGCCGTATCCTCCTTATCGTCGCCGTTAATGCGGCGTTTGTTTTTGTTTTGACGTGACCTGCCGTTGTTGTCCTTGATATCCGGACTGCCAGAATTTTTGAGGAGATTGTTTCTGTGAGCTAGCCAGCTGTCCTCTCCCGCGCAGAAGCGGGTCATTAATGATGTGAGGGCTGCCATAGATTTCGGCTTTTCCTGCCCCAGGTGCCGGGCTAGCCATTCGTCCCGGATGTTATGTTTGAAGGCTGCAAGGGCCTCTGCGTTCGGACAGTCGACGATTTGGTTTTTCTTTGTCAAGAACCATGTCCAGAATTGTCTGGCCGATTCGTCTGGCTGCTGAATAATGTGGCTTAGGTCATCGGCGTCTGGTGGTCGCACATACGTGCCCTGGAAGTTGTCTAGGAATGCGGCTTCCAGGTCTTCCCAGCACCCAATTGACTCTGCGGGCAGGCTGTTTAGCCAATGCCGAGCTGGTCCTTTAAGCTTGAGTGGGAGATACTTGATGGCATGGAGATCGTCGCCGCGGGCCATATGGATGTGGAGAAGATAATCTTCGATCCAAACCGCGGGGTCTGTTGTGCCATCATAAGATTCGATGTTTATGGGTTTAAACCCTTCGGGGATTTGATGATCCATTACTTCGTCAGTGAAGCATAGCGGGTGTGCGGCGCCTCTGTATTGAGCAATATCGCGACGCAGCTCGAGAGAGCGATGTTTGCTGTGTTCGGCCCCGCCGGGGTTATTGTATCCGGCGCGACGGTATTCGTCGTGGGTCGTAGGGCGCCCGCGTGATCCGTAGATGGATCTGGATTGCCTTGCTTTGTCCTCCAATATGTCTCGCAAGTCTGGCGCATTCCCTCTTGGCTTCGTACTTTTGGAGCGATGCCGGGGTACGGTCTTGGCTGGAGGCCTGGATGCCTCTCTGTCACAACCACGGGGTGGTCGGTCAGCCATATCGTGCGCTGGTGATGGAGGTATGTATGCTTCCTCCTCTAATCGGGGGAGCAGCTTGCGTCTTGGGTAACTTTTGGAGGGGCGTTCGAGTTTATACTCTTCGGCCGCGAGGACCTCGGTCCATCGATCGGCCAGCAGGTCCTGATTAGCTTGAAGCTGTTGCTGCTTTTTCTTTAGGCTGTTTGCTGTGGCGATAAGCCTGCGCTTGAAGCGCTCTTGTTCGACGGGATCCTCAGGTACGACGAATTCATCATCGTTGAGGCTTACTTCGTCTTCGGAGGGAGGCATATAGTTATGATCCTCAACCTCTTCGTCTGCCGCCCTCTCGTGAGGGCTTGCTTCTGCATCCTCCTGCGCTGAGTCTTGCTGGAGGGGATTGTCTTCGACACTCTCTGGAGTATTATTATCTCTTGTGCTGGAATCTCCATTCTTGCTGTGGCGGGATTTAGAGCGGCGCCGCTGACGCCGGCGTTTAGGCTGCTTCTTTAAAGAGTCTGCCTCCGCTGCTTCTTCGCCGTCCCCATCTTTTGGGGTGTCCACCATATATATGTCGTATGACGAGGTGGTCTTCCAGTGCCCTGTAGGCGCTGGTTCCTGTTCGTCTCCGGCATCGTCGTCCATAGCGTCGATGTCGTCGGAGTCATAGTCTAGCATGTCGGTTAGATCGTCGACAGTGGCTACAAAGTGGGTGGTGGGTGGGCTCTGAATTTCTTCGTCGTCCGTACCCCAACCATCCTGGCCATAGTCCGGCCAAGACTCTCCTGATAACGAGAGATGCTTTAGTGAATTCAGGATATCGCCAAAAGGCGAGTATTGGAAGATGTCCGCGGTGGTGAATTCCATAACCGGCGCCCAATCCGATTTGATTGGTAGGGGCGCGGGAGGTTCAGTGTCCGGCAAGGAGTCCGGTACCTCGGAGTCACAAATTTCGCGGGGGACAAGATTATTGTTCGGCTCCATCGCCGTGGAAGTTGAAGCCCCCGAGGCGGTGTCTATCCACCGATCCTCTATCCGGGCGATCGGCTCCGGACTAATGGCCGGAGTGGATTCGTGTGCGGCCACCAAGGCACTGTCCGGCGGCAGAGCTAGATCATGCCCATCGCAACAGTGCGGCGCGCTTGGCTGTGGCTCGGGTCCGTCGAAGATCAAGTCTCCGTGGACATCGGCCGTGAAGTTTAGGCTTCCGAATCTGACCTGACGGCCAGGGGCATAGCTTTCGATCTGCTCCAGATGGCCAAGCGAATTAGCCCGCAGTGCGAAGCCGCCGAATACGAAGATCTGTCCGGGGAGAAAAGTCTCACCCTGGACAGAGTTGTTGGTTGAAGATGCCATCAAGCCTATCGGTGACGAGACAGAGGAACTCTCAATGAAAGCACCAATGTCGGTGTCAAAACCGGCGGATCTCGGGTAGGGGGTCCTGAACTGTGCGTCTAGGCGGATGGTAACAGGAGACGAGGGACACGATGTTTTTACCCAGGTTCGGGCCCTCTCGATGGAGGTAAAACCCTACGTCCTGCTTGATTAATATTGATGATATGGGTAGTAGAAGAGTGGATCTACCACGAGATCAAGGAGGCTAAACCCTAGAAGCTAGCCTATGGTATGATTGTTGTAATGTATGTTGTCCTACGGACTAAAGCCCTCCGGTTTATATAGACACCAGAGAGGGCTAGGGTTACACAGAGTCGGTTACAATGGTAGGAGATCTACATATCCGTATCGCCAAGTTTGCCTTCCACGCCAAGGAAAGTCCCATCCGGACACGGGACGGAGTCTTCAATCTTGTATCTTAGTAGTCTTGGAGTCCGGCGGACGATGATAGTCCGGCTGTCCGGACACCCCCTAGTCCAGGACTCCCTCACCCTCCATCAGGACCGTACCCCGGCACCGTTCGAAAAGTACGAAGCCATGAGGGAGTGCGCCGGACTTGCGGGATATTTTGGAGGACAAGGCAAGACAATCTAGATCTATCTACGGATCACGTGGGCACCCCACGACCCACGACGACTACCGTCGCGCCGGATACAGCAACTCCGGCCGGGCCGAACACAGCAGACAACGCTCTCTTGAGCCACGTCGTGATATTGCCCAATATAGGGGTGCCACACACCCACTATGCTTCACTGACGAAGTAATGGATCATCAAATCCCCGAAGGGTTTAAACCCGTGAACATCGAATCCTACGATGGCACAAGAGACCCCGCGGTTTGGATCGAAGATTATCTCCTTCATATCCACATGGCCCGCGGCGACGATCTCCATGCCATCAAGTATCTCCCACTCAAGCTTAAAGGACCAGCTCGGCATTGGCTTAACAGCTTGCCCGCAGAGTCAATTGGGTGTTGGGAGGACCTGGAAGCCGCATTCCACGACAACTTCCAGGGCACATATGTGCGACCACCAGACGCCGATGACCTAAGCCACATAATTCAGCAGCCAGACGAATCGGCCAGACAGTTCTGGACATGGTTCTTAACAAAGAAAAATCAAATCATCGACTGTCCGGATGCAGAGGCCCTCGCAGCCTTCAAACATAACATCCGCGACGAGTGGCTGGCCCGGCACCTAGGACAGGAAAAGCCGAAATCCATGGCAGCCCACACATCACTCATGACCCGCTTCTGTGCGGGAGAGGACAGCTGGCTAGCTCGCAGCAACAACCTCAGCAAAAATGCTGGCAGTCCGGATACTAAGGACCACAACAGCAGGTCGCGTCGAAACAAAAACAAACGCCGCGTTAACGGCGACAATAATGAGGATACGACAGTCAACGCCGGATTCAGAGGCTCCAAACCCGGTCAGCGGAAGAATCCATTCAAAAGAACTACTCCGGGTCCGTCCAATTTAGACCAAATACTCGACCGCTCTTGCCAGATACATGGCACCCCCGAAAAGCCAGCTAATCACACCAACAGAGATTGTTGGGTATTCAAGCAGGCAGGCAAGTTAATTGCCGAAAACAATGACAAGGGGCTGCACAGCGACGACGAGGAAGAGACCCGGCCGCCGAACAGTAGAGGACAGAAGGGTTTCCCCCCACAAGCGCGGACAGTAAACATGATATACGCAACCCACATACCCAAGAGGGAGCAGAAGCATGCACTTAGGGACGTATATGCGATGGAGCCAGTCGCCCCGAAGTTCAATCCATGGTCCTCTTGCCCGATCACTTTCGATCGAAGAGACCACCCGACCAGTATCCGCCATGGCGGATTCACCGCATTGGTTTTAGACCCAATCGTCGATGGATTTCACCTCACTAGAGTCCTGATGGACGGCGGTAGCAGCCTAAACCTGCTTTATCAGGATACAGTGCGCAAGATGGGCATAGACCCCTCAAGGATTAAACCTACAAAGACGACCTTCAAAGGCGTCATACCAGGTGTGGAGGCCAATTGTACAGGCTCAGTCACACTCGAAGTGGTCTTCGGATCCCCGGATAATTTCTGAAGCGAGGAGTTAATCTTCGACATAGTCCCGTTCCGAAGTGGCTATCACGCCTTGCTCGGACGAACCGCGTTTGCAAAATTCAACGCGGTACCGCATTATGCATACCTTAAGCTCAAGATGCAAAGCCCTCGTGGAGTCATCACGGTCAACGGAAATACTGAACGCTCCCTCCGAACGGAAAAACACACAGCGGCTCTCGCGGCAGAAGTACAGAGCAGCCTTTTAAGGCAATTTTCGAGTCCGGCAGTTAAACGACCGGACATAGCCAAACGCGCCCGGAGTAACATCAATCAAGACCACCTGGCACGTTCCGAGCACGCGTAGCAATGCGGCCCGAACCCCAGCCCGCGCATAATTGCAAGACCAACTCTTCGCGTACATCATTATGCTCTGGAGATACCATGGGCATAGGGGGAGGGGCACGACCACGACAGGCCCAGAGTGCGGCTTAACAACACCAGGGGCTCCCAAGTGTGTCACTCTTTTTTCTTCTTTTTTTATTTTTTCCACAGGACTTCGTTCACCAGAGGCCCTGTCCGGTAGTAGATCTGCCGAACTCATGATGCAACAGCCAGGGAGGGACAAAGGCTACGACGAACACTCAGGTGGTCTCCATTATGAGCATTAATTTTGTTAAATACACCAGTCTGCAGCCCCACCCTGGAGGGGGACATGTTTAATTAGTCCAATCCCTTGCTTACCGCACTATTTGTATCGTTCTGCACTCATAGCAGAATTCCTTGAATAAACAATGCAGCACTTTTTGCCTATAATTGCATTACCTTTTTTTTACATATATGTTCATTGATGACATCTTGCACCCGTACATTTTGGTACGGCGGAATACACAAGGGGCTTGTGTTCCCCGCATTATGGTGTGATAAGTCTGAACACTTTCACAAGTGCGGCACCCCGAACTTATAGCATTATATGCATCGGCTCCGAATCATGTCTTGGGTCAATAGTTGGGTTTGCCCGGCTCCCATGTTTTGGTACCTTACGTTCCGTTCTGTCGGCTAAGGTAGCACTGGGAGAACCACTGCGATTGCACCCCGGTTGAGCTGGGCGAGCGCCTCAGTGGAGAAAGCTAAAACTGACTGTCATGATAAGGCGAGAGACTGGTCGCTGTTCGAGAGGTCTTTTCGAGTCCCTAAAGACTTATGCCGCTTCGAGCGAGGAACCGGCTGTGTCCGGCCCAGGCGTGGATAGCGCCCCGAACTCGGTCTTCCGAATACTAGGGGCTTCGCCGAAATTTAAAATTATAGAATTCTATGGCTAAGTGAGAGTGTTCAAGCATTATAAGTCTGGTTGCCTTGTTCGTTGTGTTGAGCGCCTCCCTAGATGGACCCAAAAATGGGAAAAAGAGTGCTCAAGTTTATCCCGAACACCCCAGCACTCGTGGCATGGGATCTGAAGCCGACGACTTGCCATCTCTCAGATTTTATAAACGGCCGCACAGAAGGTAATATTTTAAATTAATAAGCGTTGCTTAGCGCATATGAACAAAGTTTTCAGCGCACATGATAACACATTGCAAGTTTACTCAATAATTACATCTCTGGGGCACTCATCCGCAATCTTGCGGGCACCCTTCAGGACAGTCTTATAGTACATCTCGGGCGTACGATACTCCTTGCCCGCTGGCGGCGCGTCAGTGATAAGCTTCTCCGCATCCAGCCTGCCCCAGTGCACCTTTGCGCGGGCAAGGGCCCGACGGGCACCTTCAATGCAGGCGGAGCGCTTGATGACCTCCACCCAGGGGCACGCATCCACCAGCCGCCGCACGAGGCCAAAGTAGCTCCCAGGCATGGCCTCTCCAGGCCACAGCCGGACTATGAGGCCCTTCATGGCCTGCTCGGCTACCTTGTGGAGCTCGACCAGCTGCTTCAGCTGGTCGCTAGGGGGCACCGGATGTCCGGCCTCAGAATACTGAGACCAGAAGACCTTCTCCGTTGAGCTCCCCTCCTCGCCGCGGTAGAATGCGGCGGCATCAGATACACTGCGAGGAGATCTGCAAACGCCCCTGGAGAGCTCTGAATTCGGGGCCTTATGGGTCTCGGCCTTAGCGGCTTTGGCACTTTCAAGAGCCGAGGCAAGCTCGGACTCTCGAGTCTTCGAGTCATGCTCCAAACTCTCATGCTTTTCGATGAGAGCCTGGAGCTCTTGCCACACCTCCGCCACCCGCGCCTCCTGCTTCTCTCGCTCCGCCCGTTCCGCGGCCGCATTGCGTTCGGCCGCGGACACGGCCTCCTTCAGGGTTGCCACCTCGTTCGTGGCCCCTGCAGTACCCATGTTATCCTTGTTATTTCTATTTGCAACCAAAATCCTTTTCTGTAAGGTACAAATTTTAAAGTGGTGTTACTCACCTTCTTTGTCCTCGAGCTGCTTCTTGGCACGGCCGAGCTCTTGCTCGGACCGCTCGAGGTCCTGCTTCAAAGCACCGACCTCCACAGTCAGTGCGGCAGAGGTCAGTAGCGCAGCCTGCAAACCCATATTGACATAATTTTTAGCACTCCTGCATATATCTTTTATAGATCCTCAGTCCGGTTTTTCTTTCCGAACACCGAACCGAGCATCAGGGGCTACTGTCTATGCGGTATTACATTACGTATTTTAAAGCTTCTTACCTCAAAGCCTGTTAGAAGGCTGCTGCAAGCTTCGGTCAGCCCGCTCTTGGCGAGCTGAACCTTCTGAATCACCGCACTCATAATAGTGTGGTGTTCTTCCTCGATGGAATCGCTGTTGAGCGCTTCCAACAAGTTGCCCGGTGCCTCCGGCTGGACGGAGGCTGCCGGTGTCACGGTCTTGCCCTTCTTGTGAAGGGGCCGCCTGCTGGACACCGGAACCATTGCGGGTTCCGGCGCGGAGTCCGGCACGAAGTCTGGGAGGTTGCCTTGTGGCACCTCCGGAGCCTCCCCCTCTTGGCGGGTCCCCTCCTGGGACCCCACCTCGGCGTCCTCAGCATCGCGAGGGGTGGAGGCGGTCGGAATGGAGTCCACATCCGACGGCGCCAAGGACCCGCTGGATGAAGCAGGAAGATCCTCCTCGGCCGGGTTATAGACAGTATGCGGCATTAGAAGGACACTACGTGGCACGAAAAAGAAATTACAAATCACTCAGGAGTCTGGATACTTACGATCTTGCCAGGGGCTTGGCCCTTGAGGGCCACTCCTCGTCGCCATCATTGGCGTTGGCGGAGCTGTCCGGGGGAAGGGTCCTTCCCCTCTTGGACCCTTCGGCATCCCCCGTTGGGGAAGCCTTCCTTTTCCTCTCTCCCCCCTCCAGGGGAGAGTCCTCTTTCTCCTCCTCGTCTTCAGGGGAGGAGTCCGCCTTGGAGCCATCGGACGATGAGTCCGATATCACCTGGCGCAGGGAACTTCTTCGAGTTCCCGTGGCCTTCTTCTTGGCCTTCTTCTCCGGCACCACATAAAGTGCCGGGACTAGCAGCCCCGCTAAAGGGCGTCCGCTGGTTCTTCGGGAAGGGGAGCCAGACAGTCTACCTGTCCGGACGTCCTCTACTAGTTCTGTTAAAGGCATTGGGAGTTTTAGATCCCACATAACATTAAATTGTGCAAGAGAATAAAGGTCCCATAGAGGGCAACAAAGCTTACCTCGCCGGCTGGGCACTTGGTGCTGAATCCGCGGTCTTCCGTCGCGGACGCTGGGGCTTCTCCGCCCTTGAACAGCACCCTCCAGGCATCTTCGTACGTCGTGTCAAAGAGCCCGCTCAGGGTCCGGTGCTATGCCGGATCGAACTCCCACAAATTAAAGGCCCGCTGCTGGCAGGGGAGAATCCGGCGGACGAGCATGACCTGGATCACATTGACAAGCCTAAGCTTCTTGTTCACCAAGGTCTGGAGACAGGACTGGAGTCCTGTCAGCTCCTCCGAACTGCCCCATAGCAAGCCCTTCTCTTTCCAGGAGGTGAGCTGCATGGGGATACCAGACCTGAACTCGGGGGCCGCTGCCCATTTAGGGTCACGCGGCTCGGTGATGTAGAACCACCCCGATTGCCACCCCTTGACGGGCTCCTCGAAGGCCCCTTCGAGCCAGATGACGTTGGGCATCTTGCCCAATATGGCGCCTTCGCACTCCGCTTGAACGCCCTTCACTACCTTCGGCTTGACGTTGAAGGTCTTGAGCCACAAGCCGAAGTGGGGCTGGATGCAGAGGAAGGCCTCGCACACGACGATAAACGGTGAGATGTTGAGGATGAAGTTTGGCGCTAGATCATGGAAATCCAGGCCGTAGTAGTACATGAGCCCCCGGACGAAGGGATGCAACGGGAAGCCCAGTCGGCTGAGGAAGTGGGGAAGGAATACGACCCTCTCATGGGGCCTGGGGGTGGGGATGAGTTGCCCCTTGTCGGGCAGCTGGTGCGCGATGTCGCCGGACAGGTATCCGGCACCGCGCAGCTTCTTGATGTGCTCCTCCATAACGGAGGAAGCCAACCACTTGCCTCTCGCTCCGGACATGACTGGAGAAGGTTGAGACGAGATGTGCGGGCTTGGGCGCTGGAGCTCGAGTGCGCGGAGATGGATAAGCAAAGGAGGAAGAAGGCGTAGGTAAAAAAGGTATATCCTTATCCCCTTATATATGGGCGGACGAAGACTATGCGTCCCCACCGGCCTGGTAAAAGTCGCTTATCTCCCAAGCACCACCATCAATGGCGCGGTTGGGTTACCCACGTTCGTATTGATGAGAATCCCGGAATAAGGGGAACACGATCTCTGCTTCGACAAGACGTGCCAAGGAAACCGCTTCGCTAAACGCGCTGAGGTGGTATAATAAAAAGCGATTCAAGTAAAGGCTTGGTAGTGGTGTGACGTCATGCCACAAAATACGTCAGCGGATTGAACTTGTGTACATATTATTCCCTCTACGGTGGAATGTGGAATTTATTTTGCAGAGCCGGACACTATCCTGGTGTTCACAATATTCTATGAATTATTCGGAATAGGAACCCGCCTTGCAATGCCAAACAATATGCGCGCCAGACTCATTGTCATTGAAGCCTGGTTCAGGGGATACTGAGGGAGTCCTAGACTAGGGGGGTGTCCGGATAGCCGGACTATCATCGTCAGCCGGACTCCAAGACTATGAAGATACAAGATTGAAGACTTCGTCCCGTGTCCGGATGGGACTTTCCTTGGCGTGGAAGGCAAGCTTGGCAATACGGATATGTAGATCTCCTACCATTGTAACCGACTCTGTGTAACCCTAGCCCTCCCCGGTGTCTTTGTAAACCGGAGGGTTTTAGTCCGTAGGACACACAACCATTACAACAATCATACCATAGGCTAGCTTCTAGGGTTTAGCCTCCTTGATCTCGTGGTAGATCCACTCTTGTACTACCCATATCATCAATATCAATCAAGCAGGAGTAGGGTTTTACCTCCATCAAGAGGGCCCGAACCTGGGTAAAAACATTGTGTCCCTTGTCTCCTGTTACCATCCGCCTAGACGCACAGTTCGGGACCCCCTACCCGAGATTCGCCGGTTTTCACACCGACAGTCTTCAACAAAGAAATCTGTTGGATATTCAGCGTCAGATGGCAAGGGCTTCATCATACTCAACATCTGGCTCATATTGGGTTCTGGCTTATGGAAGATACTCTCTACTGCATTGCGGTGTAGCTGACAGTCAGGTTCATATAGTTCTCCAGGAGTGGCTAGCCCTGTAAGCTCGATGATATCCATAGCTTTGGCTTCATGATGAACATTTCCAGTCATCCACTCGAGAACCCATGTCTTGATGTCTCTGTTGTAGCCTCGAATGTGTAGAGTAGCATAGAATTGAAGCAATAGCTCTTCATTCCAATGTTCTTTGTTTGTCACAAAGTGGAGCAGACCAGCATCACGAAAGCAATCAAGTGCTTCTTCTAAACACGGCAGTCCAGCAATGGCTTCAGTATCAAGGCGCATGTGAGGGAAAATGCACCCTTGATCATATAGAACGCAGGAGTAATAGCTTCTCTGCTGATAGCTCCAGAACCGATCTGATGATATCCTTGGCTTGGAGTAGGGGTTCTTGGCGCTGTCAAAGAAGGTATTGTGGCTTTTGAAGCCATTGGCATTGAAGGACCCTGGTGAGTTGGCAGTACCTGGAAACCTTGGCAACCTAGGCTTTGGCTTCTGGACCTGAGGCCTATGCTCAACATGATAGTCAAATTGAGGTCCTGAGGCAGTAGGCGGAGGCACCAGAATGGGCCATCGGACAGTGGTAAGCTGACCATGACTGTATGCTTGCTCAATTGTGCCTTGGTGGTGGAGCATGAGCAGGGGCAACATCTGAGGCGTCAGGCTGCACAACAGGTGCTTCGGGAGCGGTTGTCTCATTAGCTTCAGGTGTAGCAGCGTCAGTGGTTTCAGGTTCAGTGGCCACATTAGCTTCAGGCACACTAGTTGGTGCAGGCTCCACATTAGCGTCAGCCATGACTACATCATTGGCTTCATTGCCGTTGGCGGTGGCAGCCTCAACATTGTCAACCTCCTCTTGATGAACAGGAGGGTCGGGCACATGCACGTTCACATCAGGAACTGCTTCCTCTTCAATCACTGGGGGAGTAGGTACACGTACTTCTTCTTGATTTCCTTCGGCTGATGCAGCCGGAATGTCTTCAGCAACATGTGCTTCGGACTCGGAGACATTCATGGTTGGAGCAGGTTCAGAAAATACTTGACGTGCAACAGGTGAACATTGCACTTCTCCTTCTGGAACGCTCGACAGAGGGACTTGAGGCATTTGTCCTTTACGAGATGGAGTTGGCTGGCCCTCAAAGTCTTCATCCTCTTCTTGCACCGGGGGTGTAGCTTGTTGTTGTTGTTGTTGGGGAGTACTGGGGGAGTCTTGTAGTTGTGGGTGATCAGCCCACGATGCATCCTGAGCAATTGGCGTCAGAGGACGACCAATGCTGATGAGTTCGTTGTTTGTATGAACAGGCGATGATACCACGTCATGTTCGATCTGAGGAAGAACTTCATCATCAGCTACATTGTCATCATGACCAATGTATTCAGCAGCGGTGGGTTCAACTGCTAGAATATCTTCAGCTTCATGAGCCTCTGTGGGAGCAGGCTCATGAACTATCAGCCTTCATTCTTGATGTTCTGACGCTGGGCGAACCACTGAAATGGGTTCAACAACTAAGGGCTCTGTGGAAGCAGCCCTAGTTTTCTTGGTCTTGCGCTTCTTCTTGGAGGGAGCGGCATCAGAGGCTTCAGTGTTCTTTCTCTTTCTGGCTTCAGCCTCGGCAGCCCTCGTCTTCTTCTGTTCTGAAGCGGTTGAGGTGACCTTTGGCTTTGAGCCAGTCATGCTGCTTGGGAAGATAATGCGAGGGGCTTCTTGGCTTGAAGGTTCAGGCTGTTCAGCAGGAAACTTCTTCTTCTTCTTTGCAGCCATCCTGGGGTCAATGCCAGGACGACCAAGTGACTTGCGCTTCTCGGCCTCATTGTAGGCGAGCACACACTTATCAGCCAAAATCTTCATGCGCTCTCGAGAACCCTGAGCTTCTTCACGCTTCTTCAGAAAAGCTTCTTTAAGCTCATGTAGCATGACTTTGAAGTTTCGAACGTCTTGAACACTTAGCTTGGCCACATGCTTCTTGAATTGAGCCTTCTCGTAATCAATCTTGTTCTTGAGCTCAACGATGCACTGAGCAAGAGCTAGCTCAGAAGCAATGGCGCCATTGAAGGCGACACTGAGGCCAATGGGAAGCTGTAAATCTTCAAAGCTGACATTGGGGGTGTCGAACCACTCTTCAATGAAATTATGGATGATTTCCACATCAAAGAGAGGCAAGTTGTTGAAGATTTCTGCTTCTTCCTTGCTCTTTATTAGCTGCTCAAGGGCATCATCAGCAAGATCTTCATCACTTGATAGATCAATAGGTTCTTCACGCAGAATTGCAGCAGGAGTCAAGGCTCTTTGATCAGATGGTCTGACAAGTTGCTTTTTCTTCTCCGTTCTCTTGGAGACACGGGATTGATCTTTAGACTGCACACTGGCTTCAGGAGGTGCAGTGGCCAGTGGCTTCGCACGAGAAGTCTTCGGAGGTGCAGCTGATCTTGAAGCCTTTGGCTTCTTTTGCTTCTGCGGCTTTGGAGGAGGAGCAGGGGCTTCATCGGAGTCTGCATCATTTTTAGAATGATCAACTCTGGCGCCTTGAACCACGATGTAGGTGATGAGGCCGTCAAGGTTGGAGAAGGGGCCGATCACATTGGGATCAGCATCACGGGAGCCGTCAGCACGGGGAGGAGAGGGACCTGGGTTGAAGTCCAAGCCCAAGGACTTCTTGTTCTTTTTGGCCGAAGCCACAGCAAACTGGTAGTTGCGCTTGAAGAGAGAGTCGTCACGACACCAGAGTAGTGAGGTGGGATCGGCGTTCTCAGGTTGTGGTCCACGAACCATGCAAGGATAGAAGCCTTGAGCGATGGCTTTAGCTCTGCTCTTGGGTTGAAGGCCTCGATAGAGGATATCACCCCAAGGTCTCTTAATGGCATTTCTCTGCATATTTCTTCATCACAAACTTGTACTTGAACCATTCCTCAGCCCAATAGCGTCGAATCCATTGGATTCGCGTCTTTCTCTGATGATAATTCTCTTCGGGATCTGTCTTGTAGAGTTCTGCTAAGTCATCAGGCAGATCTTTGGATGTTCCATCTCTGCGCTGTCTGCCACCCTTCCTTGCTGATTTTTTCGCAGCCATGAACTTCAAGCTGAATGGCTTCAAAACGTTCAAAGGCTTCAGAGACTTACGCTTGCAGGTCAAGCAGGAACTGGCTTCAGGAGAATTGATATGATGCTGTAAGTATTCTGCAAAAGAATGCAGACTATGAGAACCAAGGGATTCTCCCACGAACATGTACCTGTGACAGCATTAGAGATGCGAGAGAAGGGGAAGAGGTCATATGCATTCTCAGAAGTTTTTGAAGATAAATCAGTTTGAAGACATTGACCTCATGATGCGAAGACATTCACTGATATAGGTGAGTTGGTTCCAGATTTGTACCAATCCGTGAATAAGTACAAGTGAGGAATCAAACTGAACAGGAAATCTAAGTGAATCGACTAGGCAGTATGAGATGCAGACAGAATAGTTCTAACTTGCATAGGCAGAAACCACTTTCGGTAAACAGGATGAATCTTGAAGATAAAAAGGGTGGTAAAAATGGAGTTATAATTACCGCACGAAGAACTGCTAGATGGGATGAATAGGAGACCGAGCAGTTCAGCCCACCGTGCCCTAACTTGGCGATGGAGGACACCTACAGCAACGGCGGAGAGGACGATGTCCGCGGCCGGCATGAGGACGGCGTCGGAGAAGTCGCGGCAACTAAGCGCTTCATCGCCGGCGTCGTCGCGAGCTAGCGGTGGCGCTAGGGTTTTGACGGAGGTGGAGAGGTGGAAGAAGGATTTCTTTACCGCAGGGGACAAGTATTTATAAGTAGGTGAGAGACACATCGCAATTACGCTGGTGCCCCTGGCGGTTCACATCTGAGGGGTACGTGGCACGCATGCAACATACTCAGAGTTGTCCCACGTTCCCACGCCCGCCAGGCATGTCGGAGAGTTGTTCCGGCTTCTCCGGATTTCAACAATAAAGATAAGTCATTTAAAACAGATTTGATGTTTGTCTCTTTGCCTTCTGCTGACTAGGATGCAGAGAAGACATTCAACAGTTTCAATAGAATGCATATGATTTGGACAGATATAGTTTGAGATAGGAAGCATAGAGAGGTTAGGGTCCGATCACATTCAGTTAGTTCAAAAGATTCAATCTTCAAGACATAGCTATAAGTGCATGTTGTAGAGGACAAAACACTAGTGTATATATATATATATATATATATATATATATATATATATATATATATATATATATATATATCTCAAAAAGCAATCAAATCATCATAGTGTAGAAAATCATGAAGACAAATTGAAACTGAAGACAAACCAAATGCAAAGTCATTGCAATATAACGCCACGAGTGAAATACTTCAAACACAGAAAGATGGTGGTGGCGTTACCCACCGTATAGGAAGTATTAGACCCAGACACGGTGCACAATTATCGTGGCGCTCCGAAGTCATATTCCACGTTAATGTATTCACACTCAGAGTGTAAATCTTCATTGATTAAAGATATACATTACTTTGTGTGTTGCACATCTAAGTCATCAACATGCATAAGTGTTAGGATGTGTGCCTGATCACAGGACTTTAGAGGATTCCAAGATATTTAGCTCACACCGTAACTTGCAAAACCTTTTCTCATCCAAGGGCTTCGTGAAGATATCTGCCAGTTGCTCTTCAGTGTTGACGTGGAGGATATCGATATCTTTCTTCATAACATGATCTCTGAGAAAGTGATGACGAATTTCAATGTGCTTTGTCTTCGAGTGTTGGACTGGATTTTTGGCTATTTTGATGGCACTTTCATTGTCGCAGAAGAGAGGTACTTGTTTCAGGTTGATGCCATAATCCTTGAGAGTTTGCTTCATCCATAGAAGCTGAGCACAATAGGATCCAGCAGCAATATATTCGGATTCAGCAGTTGAGAGTGATACGCAGTTCTGCTTCTTTGAAGACCAACAGACAAGTGATCGACCAAGAAAATGACATGTGCCTGATGTAGACTTGCGATCCACCTTGTCACCAGCATAATCAGCATCCGAGAATCCAACCAAATCAAATTTTGAGCCCTTGGGATACCATAATCCGAGTGTTGGGGTGTAAGCCAAATATCGAAGAATTCGCTTCACAGCTAAGTGATGTGATTCCTTTGGTGCCGCTTGGAATCGAGCACACATGCAAACACTAAGCATAATATCTAGCCTAGATGCACATAAATAAAGCAAAGAACCAATCATGGAGCGGTATACCTTTTGATCGAACTCTTTACCATTGTCGTCGGGACCAAGATGGTGTTTGGCTGGCATTGGCGTCGTGTAGCCTTTGCAGTCTTCCATTCCAAACTTCTTCAGACAATCTTTGAGGTATTTTTCTTGAGATATGAAGATGCCATTTCTTTGCTGACGAATTTGAAGACCAAGGAAGAACTTCAGCTCACCCATCATGGACATTTGATATTGCTCTTGCATCATGTACCCAAACTCATCACTGTACTTTTGGTTGGTGCAGCTGAAGATTATGTCATCCACATATATTTGGCACACAAACAGTTCACCATCATATGTCTTCGTGAAGAGTGTGGGATCAAGGGATCCAGGTTTGAAGCCTTTGCTCTTCAGGAAGTCTTTGATTGTATCATACCAGGCACGAGGAGCTTGTTTGAGGCCATACAGTGCTTTGTTTAGCTTGTACACCATATCAGGATGTTTTGGATCTTCAAAGCCAGGTGGTTGTGCGACATATACTTCTTCTTCAATCTTGCCATTGAGAAATGCACTCTTTACATCCATTTGATATAGCAAGATGTTGTGATGATTTGCGTAGGCTAGCAGTATGCGAATAGCTTCAAGCCTAGCAACAGGAGCAAATGTTTCATCGAAGTCAATTCCTTCAACTTGAGTATAACCTTGAGCCACAAGACGTGCTTTGTTTCTGACGACTTGACCATGCTCATCTTGCTTGTTTTGATATATCCACTTTGTTCCAATAATGTTATGCTTGCGAGGGTCAGGTCGCTTGACGAGTTCCCAAACGTTATTCAGCTTGAACTGTTGAAGTTCTTCTTGCATGGCTTGAATCCATTCAGGTTCCATAAAATCTTCAACAACTTTCTTGGGTTCTGATATTGACACAAATGAAAAGTGCCCACAGAAGTTTGCTAGCTGTGTTGCTCTTGATCGAGTGAGCAGACTAGGTGCATTGATGCTATCAATTATCTTCTCTATTTGAACTTCATTTGCAACACGAGGATGAACAGGACAAAGATTTTGCTCTGGCCGATCATTGTCATCATTGGGTGGATTGTCTTTGGTCTGCGCATTGTCTTCAGGTTGATTTGGTGCAGAGATGATAAGTTCCTCTTCAGGCTGTGCTTCAGAGGGCATGATTTCACCAGTTCCCATCAGCTTGATAGACTCGTTTGAAGGAGCTTCATCTAGTGTATTTGGCAGAATCTCTCTCTGTGAACCATTGGTTTCATCAAATTTCACATCCACAGTTTCAACGATTTTGTAGAGATAAAGGTTGAAGACTCTGTAGGAGTGTGAATCCTTTCCATAGCCAAGCATGAAGCCTTCGTGAGCCTTAGGTGCAAATTTTGACTTGTGATGGGGATCCTTGATCCAGCATCTAGCTCCAAATACTCTGAAGTAACTGAAGTTTGGCTTCTTGCCAGTAAGGAGCTCATAAGATGTTTTGTTCAGAAGCTTATGGATGTACACACGGTTGATGATGTGACATGCTGTATCAATAGCTTCAGGCCAGAACTTTCTTGGTGTCTTGTACTCATCTAGCATTGTTCGAGCCATCTCAATGAGGGTTCTGTTTTTGCGCTCAACGATGCCATTTTGCTGAGGTGTGTATGGAGCAGAGAACTCATGAGTGATTCCCATTGTATCCAGATACATATCAAGTCCAGTGTTCTTGAATTCAGTGCCATTGTCACTCCTGATGTGCTTGATCTTCATGCCATAGTTGTTCATTGCTCGATTTGCAAAGCGCCTGAATACATCTTGCACTTTAGTCTTGTAAAGAATTATATGAACCCATGTGTATCTTGAGTAGTCATCAACAATGACGAAGCCATAGAGACAGGCAGTTGTTGTGAGGGTGGAGTAGTGAGTAGGTCCAAATAAGTCCATATGTAACAGCTCGAAGGGTTGTGATGTTGTCATGATTGTCTTCGAGGGGTGCTTGGCCCTTGTCATCTTTCCAACTTCACAGGCACCACACAGATGATCCTTTTTGAACTTGACATCCTCGATGCCAATGACATGCTTCTTCTTAACGAGTGAGTGTAAGTTCCTCATGCCAACATGTCCTAGCCTTCGGTGCCAGAGCCAGCATTCTGAAGCTTTTGTGAGAAGACATACGACAAGTTGTGGACCTGCTGAGAAATCTACCTTGTATAGATCATCTTTTCGATACCCTTCAAAGACTAGAGATTTGTCAGATTCCATTAGTACAAGGCAACGATATTTGCCAAATATCACAATCATGTTCAAGTCACAAAGCATTGAGACAGACATTAAGTTGAAACCAAGGGATTCAACAAGCATCACTTTATCCATGTGTTGATCCTTTGAGATTGCAACTCTGCCTAGACCCAATACCTTGCTTTTACCAGTGTCAGCAAATGTAATGTGACTCTTGTCGGATGGACATAAGGTTGAGTCCATGAGAAGACTTCGATCACCAGTCAAATGATTTGTGCATCCACTGTCCATAATCCATTCTGAAGCTTTTGGTGATGTACCCTACAGTGCAGTTAGGAGGATAGGCTTCACAAGAGTGTTGTGAAGCATAAGCATTTGACACATATAGGGACAGTCACAACTTATAACAAGGTTAGGACATAGTATGACTGATAAGAGATTCAGATGTGAAGTATATAGAATGATATTTTATCGTGCGTCCTAAATGAGTTTTTGGTCCCCAGCAATAGTATCGGACGCCATTGTTTGCTGGCTGGAGACCGTTTTCTGCAAAAGAGAGTTAGTTCTTCTTTGCCACCCACATCTTCAGTGGTGGCTTAGAAGCAATGAGTCTAAGTGCAGCATCTGAGAATTTTGGCTTTGAAGCCCTAGCAAATAGCCTTGCAGGAGATGAATGATACTCATATGAATAAGCTGAAAAGTTCTTAGTCCTATGAACATAGCGGTTCGAAGATACACGCTCATATTCATAAGTCTGAGCATGATTTCCCTGCAAAACATTGGCATTAGGGTGACTCATGTGAGTCATGTATCTGTATGAAGCCTTTGGGCCACATGAAGCTATTGGTCTGGGGTTTGTCTTCTTCCTTGGTGGTGTCATGACGACATTCACAGGAAGATTCTCAATGTACTGCTTAGGTACCCAGATCTTCTTCATAGGTGGTCCATTCCTGCAGTTAGTACCAATGTACCTGGCAAACACTTCACCATTCTGATTTTTGAACAGCTTATAGTTTGCATCAAAGGATTCATTAATGATAATAGGATTAGCACAGATAAAGCCAGATAAGGTGGATGGATCTACTAAAGGTTCCTGAGGGAGTCCTAGACTAGGGGGTGTCAGGACAGCCGGACTATCAATATCCGCCGGACTCCAAGACTATGAAGATACAAGATTGAAGACTCCGGCTCGTGTCCGGATGGTACTTTCCTTGGCGTGGAAGGCAAGCTTGGCAATACGGATATGTAGATCTCCTACCATTGTAATCGACTCTGTGTAACCCTAGCCCTCTCCGGTGTCTATATAAACCGGAGAGGCTTTAGTCCGTAGGACAACATACATCTCAACAATCATACCATAGGCTAGCTTCTAGGGTTTAGCCTCCTTGATCTCGTGGTAGATCCACTCTTGTACTACCCATATCATCAATATTAATCAAGCAGGACGTAGGGTTTTACCTCCATCGAGAGGGCCTGAACCTGGGTAAAAACATCGTGTCCCTCGTCTCTTGTTACCATCCGCCTAGACGCACAGTTCGGGACCCCCTACCCGAGATCCGCCGGTTTTGACACCGACATTGGTGCTTTCATTGAGAGTTCCTCTGTGTCATCACCGATAGAGCGGATGCCTCCACCCGTCTTCAAAGGCGGTGTTTTCGCCGGAGGGGCCTTGGCCGCCGGCCAAACTATCCGGCTTGGTGGTTTTCTTATGACCGCCTGTCCGGCCGCCACCTCGGCAATGACTTCTCAAGTCGTCGGAAGCAATCTTCGCGTCAGCCCTAAAGCCGCCGAACAGTTAGATCCAATAGAGCTCTCGTCTGTTAACGAGCTCTTGGATCGCATCGCCGCCCTGGGAGTCGCTACGGACTACAACCAGATCGGGCTTAAAACCGATCTGAGGGAGATTAACTCTCCCCAGGCCACCCACCACGTCGCAGTGGTAGAGGAGCAATATGGCAACTCTTTGCCAGTATTGAAGACAATTCATGTCCGGATTCCCGAACCCTCCATGCCGGATTCCCGCGGAGGGACGGACTTCGATCGAGCATTGAACCTAAAATCATGCATCGCCCCGGACTCGCTGGATTGCGTCCAGCAAACCAAACTTCTGAATTCGGAAACTCCTTGGCCTTTGAGCCTCAAGATGGTCAGGGATCCGGATTTTATTCCACCCACCCGCCCACACATATGCGATCTATCTCTAATACGGCAAGAGCCTACTGAAACAGTATATCACTACTGGGCCAGATTCCTCCTGGTTATGGACAGGATAAAGGACTGCCGAGAGGAAAATGCAATATCAATCTTCTGCAATAACTGCACGGACAAGGGAATACTAAACGCCATTGATCGTCGCAAAATTACGCGCTTCACCGATCTGGCATCCATTGTACGAAAGTACTGTGCGATGGAGAGTTTCCGGAAAACCGAAAATCAATTTTGGGATAATCCGGCCCCAAACCCAGTCCGCAGTAAAAGGGCGGCCCCAGATGCAAAAACGAAAAAACAAAAACCCGATAAGGGAAACGGAACCGTACTGGAGGGATGGCTCAATGAACCCTGTAAGCTTCATAGTACAGAGGGAGCCGTCCCAACACATAGCCTTCGAGCATGCTGGATATTACGGCAGGTGGCCAAAAGTGGCGAAGAGCTTCTAGCTCTGGGAAACCACTCCAACAATACCAGCACGGTGTCAACAGTCTTCGAGACTTTCGCATCAAGTAATATGCGAAAACGAACAATCCGCGAACTCGCCGAAGTCTACCAAGTAACAACAGCAAATCCATGGAGCGACACAGCTATTACCTTCAATGCCAGCGATGAGCCCACATTCCGAACAACCAGAGCCCCAGCCGCACTGGTACTTAGTCCCATAGTGGACGGCTTTCGACTGACAAAAGTCCTCATGGATGGCGGCAGCGGACTAAACCTCATTTATGAGGAAACTCTGCGGAAAATGGAAATCGATTGGAGCCGTATTGAGCGAAGCAGCACAACCTTTAGAGGAATAATCCCTAGCCGGGAAGCGCGCTGCACCGAAAAAATCACACTCGATGTGGTGTTCGGCTCTCCGGACAATTACAGATCCGAAGAAGTCACGTTCCAGGTGGCCCCGTTCAGCAGCGGGTATCACGCCATATTAGGACGAGAGGCATTCACAATTTTTCAAGCAATACCTCATTACGGGTACATGAAGCTCAAAATGCCTGGGCCCGGCGGAATAATCACTCTCACTAGTGATCCGGACATAGCACTCCGCGCCGAAAACAAGACAGCCGCACTAGCCCTCGAGGCACTATCCGAAGCCTTAGCGGCAGAGGAACTCACCGCGCTGCGCTCTACGGTGAACAGGGACGATGTGATACTCGATAAAAGATCCAAGTCCACCTCCTTCAAACCAGCAGACGAGATAATAAAATTCCAGGTCCATCCAACGGACCCAACAAAGACGGCTTCCATTGGGGCACAGTTGAACCCCGAAGTAGACGCCGCACTACGCGAATTCCTTCGGGAAAATTGGGATATCTTCGCCTGCCATCCTTCGGACATGCCCGGAATCCCTCGCAGGTTGGCAGAACACAGCCTAAACATCCTAAAAGGATTCAAGCCAGTCAAACAGGCTCTTCAACGATTTTCCGAGCCCAAAAGACAGGCAATGGGAGAAGAGCTAGCCAAACTATTGGAAGCCGGATTCATTAGAGATATCAAACATCCGGACTGGCTAGCAAATTTGGTGATGGTACCAAAGAAGGATAAATCCTGGCGCCGCTGCGTCGATTTTAAAGACCTCAATAAAGCTTGCCCAAAGGATCCCTTCCCTCTCCCCCGCATTGATCAAATTATCGATGCCACAGCAGGGCACGATTCGTTGTGCTTCCTGGACGCATACTCTGGCTATCATCAAATCAAGATGGCGGAAGCAGACCAAGCCGCAACGGCATTTATCACTCCATATGGACCATTCCGCTTCAACACGATGCCCTTCGGACTCAAAAACGCCGGCGCCACATATCAGCGCATGATTCAAACATGTCTGGCCACCTAGATCGGCAAAACAGTCGAGGCATACGTAGACGACGTAGTCGTCAAAACAAAACACGTCGAAACTTTAGTAGATGATTTGAGGCTCACATTCGACAACCTCAGAGCATATGACATCAAGCTGAATCCGGAAAAATGCGTTTTCGGCGTACCAGCCAGAGAGCTGCTGGGCTTCATCGTATCCGGTAGAGGAATTGAAGCAAATCCGGCCAAAATCCGAGCTCTGTCACAGTCGGACATTCCAAAAGACCTCAAACAAATACAAAAATTAACAAGATGCGTGGCAGCCTTAAGCCTCTTTATCTCCCGTTTAGGAGAAAAGGCGTTGCCCCTCTATCGCCTCCTCAGGTGCACCGAACACTTTGAGTGGACGGATGCTGCCACTGCCAGACTCGAAGAAATAAAGGCCATACTGGCAACAAATCCGGTCCTAGCTGCGCCCACTCTGGGCGAACCAATGTTGTTATACATCGCTGCAACACACCAAGTTGTAAGCGCAGTCCTCGTCGTCGAACGAGCGGCAGAAGGGCATAAATTCCCTCTTCAAAAACCAGTGTATTATGTGTCCACTGTGTTAACCCCCTGCAAATCCCGTTACCCGCACTATTAGAAGATAGCATATGCGGTGTTCATGGCGTCTCGAAAGCTCCGGCACTACTTTCAAGAGTGCTCGATAACAGTGGCCTCTGAAGTACCACTCAATGACATTATAAACAACCGCGACGCAACGGGCAGGATTGCAAAATGGGCCATTGAGCTCTTGCCATTCGATATCACTTACAAACCTCGACGAGCTATAAAGTCACAAGTTTTGGCTGACTTCGTCGCCGAATGGACCGAAGCCGAACTCCCTAAAGAGTACGGCGCATAGTCCAATTGGACTATGCATTTCGACGGCTCCAAAATGTTGGCCGGACTAGGGGCTGGCGTCATACTGACGTCCCCCACCGGAGATACAGTCCAGTATGTACTTCAAATAATGTACACGGACTCCAACAACGCAGCCGAATACGAGGCCCTGTTACATGGTCTCCGGATGGCGGTCTCCATGGGCATTCAACGCCTAGAGGTGCGCGGGGACTCAAACCTTGCAATATCCCAAATAAACGGAGACTTCGACGCCAAGGATCCAAAAATGGCAGCATATCGCAACGCTGTCCTACAAATGTCAGCTCGGTTTGAAGGACTCGAATTCCATCACATAGCCCGAGATAATAACCAAGCGGCCGACATCCTGGCACGCATCGGCGCGAAACGTGATGCCGTCCCTCCATATATCTTCCTGGAACGGCTATTCAAGCCATCCGTACTATGGGAAGAGGAGCCCGGTAGCGACAAACCGGAGAAAACCGCACCAACCGGTGATTCGGCAGATGACATAACACCCTCCGACCACGTTATAATGGCAGTAATCGCCACGTGGACAGAACCTTTCCTAGCCTACTTACTTAGGCAGGAACTTCTCGAAGACCAAAATGAGGCCCGCTGCATAGTCCGGCGATCGAAGGCCTACAAGGTCCATGAGGGAGAACTTTTAAAGAAAAGTACCACCGGAGTCCTTCAAAGGTGTATCTCCGAAGAAGAAGGGCGAAACCTCCTGGCTGAAATTCATGCCGGACTAGGCGGACACCACGCAGCAGCCCGGGCCCTTGTAGGAAAGGCATTCCGTACAGGATTTTATTGGCCGACGGCTCGGGCAGACGCACAGGACTTGGTCCAGCGATGCATCGGTTGTCAGCTCTTTGCTAATCAGAGCCATATGCCACCCACCGCCCTCAAAACCATACCCATTACCTGGCCGTTCGCGGTCTGGGGGCTTGACATGGTTGGACCCCTTAAAGGGGGATCCCACAAGAAAAAGTACCTATTGGTCATGGTGGATAAGTTCACCAAATGGATAGAGGCCAAACCGGTCAAAACGGCAGAGTCCGGACCAGTGATAGACTTTATATCAGAGGTGGTACACCGTTACGGAGTCCCGCACAGCATCATCACCGACAACGGCACGAACTTCACAGCCGACGAGGTTAAGTCATGGTGCAAAAATATGGGCATCAAGCTCGACTATGCGTCAGTCTATCACCCTCAAACCAACGGTCAAGTGGAAAGAGCAAATGGTCTAATAATGAGCGGCATTAAACCCAGACTAGTGAGGTCACTCACTAAATCCGACGCACAATGGGTCGAGGAGCTCGACTCCGTACTCTGGGGGCTGCGGACAACGCCTAACCGTACTACCGGATTCACACCATTTTTTATGGTATACGGCGCAGAGGCAGTCTTGCCCTGTGACATTATTCATGACTCACCTCGAGTGCGCATGTATGAGGAAAGAGAGGCCGAGCTTGATCGGCAGGACAGCTTGGACACATTGGAGGAAGAACGTGACGTCGCGAAGGCTCGTTCCGCATTCTATCAGCAGCAGGCCCGAAGATATCAAAGCAGAGAAGTACGGGCCAAGACTTACAACGTTGGTGAACTAGTTCTACGCCTGCCGGACAAGAAAAAGGACAAGCTCAAGCCCAGATGGGAGGGCCCCTTCATTATCGATCAAGTACTGACCGGCGGAGCATACCGTCTATGAAATGCGTCGGATAACCGACTCGAGCCGAACCCATGGAACGCAGCCCGCCTCCGACGATTCTATGCCTAGCGCCGGACTAAGAGTTCGTCCCCTTCCCCCGTCCAAACTTTTATACTTCGGTTGTCTTTTGTTTCTCTTTTTATTCTTTTCACTTAAAGGCCCTTCCGGGCCTATTTTCGCATTCTTTGCATACGCATGATGTGCCATCCGCACTCATTATTCCTGGGGGCTTCTTTTACAGAAGCTCAATTATATGGGTTTCATACCCAACACATGTGTCAAGCTTCCACATGTACCTTTTACTCGCCATTATATGCATCGATATGACTTAACTTTTGGCCAAGCTGGGTTGCCTGGCTCCTGTGCTTACCCCTACGTTCCCGATTGTTCGGCTAGGAGGTAAAGGGAGCACCTCTGCGATTGTTACTGCCGGGTCAGCCGGATGTGTACCTCAGACTGGGTGAAGCCAAAAGCTAGCGTTCTTAAGGGAATATTTGGTCGGTGACTTAAAAGATGACTTTTTACCTATTTATCTATTTGCCCCCAGATGTTTTACTGCTTTCTTTGCAGTCCGGACATGCACTTTAGGGCATGCCTCCCAGCGAAAGGAACCCTTAACGGAACTATTCTCCCTGGAAGATGTTTCTTACTAACCATGTAATATAACATAACTAGTTGGGCACTTGTCTGATAAAGCACTAATGACCCCTACGCCTGGTCTCCATGCATACCACGGTTGTTTCTTAACCAAAAAGGTATTCGGACACACTCCGGACTCTAGGGTCCCGAGGTCGAAGCGAAAAGGTCGGCAAAGACAAACGATCTACAATCCGGCTAGAAGGCATTTCACATGTCACTTTAAAGGATAACATACATTGTCAAATTTATTGATTGTATTCCTCCTCAATCCTGTCTAACAGGCTGTCTAGTTTACAGTCTCGTTGGGAAAATTTAGCAGCCAACTCTACTTGGCTGTACACTAAACTCACAGGGATCTCCTTCCCATCAGGCCCCACCGGTCCAACTTCGGCCATGTGGTTGGGGTCCGCCTTCTTGTATCGCGTCTTCACCATGGCCCAAGCCTCCCTAGCACCTTGACGGCAAGCCGAAATCTTCCACAAACGGAAGCGCTGCCGCACTTCCTGCAGCTTCTCCGCAAGCTCCCCGAGGCCCTCGGGTAGGGTGAGGGCTGGCCATAAAGCCTGAACGACGCCGCTCATTGCCTGCCGAACTCGTTCGAGTAGCTGCAACAGTTCGGGAAGTTGATCACCCATTGATATGGGCATCTCCTCTGCAGGACGACCCGTGAGTATACCTACAAGACATATCATGTCAAAATACTTCCTCGCCGAACCCTTCTTTTCAAAAGAGTTCGCTCAAGCACTTACTATAAATGCCGCGACGAAGCCGCTGATTCTCCTTAACGGAGCCGGACAGCTCGGCCTGAGCGCCCTTTAACTCTTCTCCGAGCTTGGCATTGGCATCCTGGAGCTTGTTCCTTTCCTGCTGAACTCTATTCAGTACACTCTCGCCGGCCTTCAGCTGGCGTAGCAATGCTTGCCTGTCCGGATCTTGTCCGGCGGTACCTGCAATGTCATTATTAGACTCACGCGCACGCCGCACAGTGCTTATATTTATTAATAAAAATGTGTTACCAGGAGGGGTCTTTCCGTCTCCTCCTGAGGCAGCAAGTGCGGCCTCAAGTTGGGCCTTGCAATCTTGCAGCTCCCGAGACAGCTGGGCGTTCTTCTCGTTAAGTGCTTGAAATTTCCAATGATCCTTAAATCAGTTAGCATAACTACTTTAAGTCTCGGGGGCTACTGGTATATACAACCATTAAAATTCCCTTACCCGTATGTCTTTTACATACTGCTCCGTGGCTCTGGTAAAACCATTTTGAGCAGCACGGAAATGCGCGTCCCCTGCGTTAAAGGCATCCAATGCCTCAGGGGAAAAGCACGCTTCTTGAAATACTGTCCGGCGGCGCCTATGGTTCATGGCGCTCTCCACCTCAGACTTGGTGGCGGACAGTCTATCGGTATCCTCCGTTGGAGAAGGATCCGGCTCGCGTCTTGCACTTGCCTCCCCCTCCAGGCCGGGCGCTGGAGCCTGGCCGGTGTTGGTAGGATTGGCAATTCCTGCGCTCGCATTCTGGCGAGCGCTTTTTCTCCTACAAAGATCATGAGCACTTAGATGTTTCTTCGGAACGTTGCTCTAAGAATTCAAATACGAGCTATACCTTTGCGGCGACGTTTCCGTCCGCACTGCGCTCCTTTTCCGCCTGCTGGTTCGGACTGACCTCTGTGGGTCGGCCGCCGCAGCCTCGGCTTCTTGCCGTAAAGGCGCTTCCTGCAAAACACCATCGTTTGCGAAGGTCAGAAATGGGCAGGGAAGAGATACCGGTGTCCGGACTTCGGTCGCGGTCACCTGGGTAGCCGGACTTAGTCCGGGGTAGTCTGCCGTAATGGCGACCAGAGCATTGTCTATGCTGAGCTGGTGGTACACCCCGTCGATCAGCTCCACCTCGATGTCCGGGTCCTCTTCGGAGGCTGGATCCAGGGACCCTTTTGGATCCTTGGGTTGCGGAGCAGGACTCACCATGTCCTCCACAGTTCGGCGTAGATCCTGCGCCGAAGACATGATGTAAGAAGCTTAAACTTCGAAAGAATGGGTTGAGCCCTCCAAGGTGTTCACTTACCCATCCTCTGGGGTTGATCATGGAAAACCCATTCAAAGGGTTTGTCCGAAGAAAATCCTCCTTCTCCCCCTTGTACAGGCCGGACAGGATCTTCACCAGATCCTCGGTCGAATCCGGCCCTTTGCGACCGTGCCGGGTGGCATCGCCTTCCCCGTTGAAATCCCACATAGGGTGGCCTCTGTATTGCAGTGGCTGTACCCCTCGCTTGATGCATGTCGCCATGACTTCGATCATGGTCAAGCCGGAATGAGCCATTAATCTTATCCGGCCCATCAAGTAGTGGACGCTCTTGTCTTCCTCCAATCGGGGGCTCCGCGGGCGCCAGCTGAGGCATTTCTTCAAGGGAGCAGCACTAAACTCCGGGAGCCGATCCGAACTGGGTCTGGCAGCGGAGCGTCTCCTATATAAAACCACTTAGAGGGCCAGTCTTCGGACGCCTTCTAGGGAGTGCCGGATAGGTATCCGGTCCCGGTGATGCGCCATATTTCGGCGCCGCCCACTTGATATATGGACCCCTGGTGAGAACGGGGTACGAGGCAAAACAGCCTCTTCCACAATGCAAAATGGGGCTCGATGCCCAGGAATAGCTCGCAAAGAGCTACGTAGCCCGCGATATGCAGGACAGAGGCGGGCGTAAGGTGATGGAGCTGGAGTCCGTAGAACTTCAGGAGCCCGCGGAGGAACGGATGTATTGGAAATCCGAGTCCCCTTATCAGGTAAGGGACAAAACATACTCGCTCCCCCTTATTGGGGCTTGGAGTGTCCTCCGCCTGCCTCCCACCTTGATAAGGGGACAAAACATACTCGCTCCCCCTTATTGGCCTGGACTAGGACCATGAAGGCCGGAGGGAGAAATCCCTCCGTTTGGAGCTTCACTAGCTCATTTTGCGAAATAGAGCACCTCCTCCAATCCCCCGGCGGTGGGCTGGGAGCGCGTGAAGAAGAGCCACGTTGACGATCCATGGTGGAATGGATTTCTAGGTCAGAGGCGTTTCGATGGAGTATACGCGGGAGGAAGACGATGCGGTTTGGATCTGGATCCTCGCCTCTTTTATAGGCGGGCAACTCGCACATTTAAGGGGTGAAATGCAAAAGACACCCTGGCTTTTCGCATTCGTGCGACGCGTGGAAGAGGGCCATTATTTGGCGTAGAAGCCGAGGAACACAGTGTTCAAGATGAAGCCGGATACTGTTCGGCAGGTACATGGAATTTGAAGGAGAACCCGCCTTGCAACGCTGAAGACTATAAACACGCTGGACTTATCGTCATTGAAGCCTGGTTCGGCGGCTACTAAGGGAGTCCTGGACTAGGGGGTGTCCGGACAGCCGGACTATCAATATCCGCCGGACTCCAAGACTAGGAAGATACAAGATTGAAGACTCCGGCTCGTGTTCGGATGGTACTTTCCTTGGCGTGGAAGGCAAGCTTGGCAATACGGATATGTAGATCTCCTACCATTGTAACCGACTCTGTGTAACCCTAGCCCTCTCCAGTGTCTATATAAACCGGAGAGGCTTTAGTCCGTAGGACAACATACATCTCAACAATCATACCATAGGCTAGCTTCTAGGGTTTAGCCTCCTTGATCTCGTGGTAGATCCACTCTTGTACTACCCATATCATCAATATTAATCAAGCAGGACGTAGGGTTTTACCTCCATCGAGAGGGCCCGAACCTGGGTAAAAACATCGTGTCCCTCGTCTCTTGTTACCATCCGCCTAGACGCACAGTTCGGGACCCCCTACCCGACATCCGCCGGTTTTGACACCGACAGTTCCTTTGAAGCAACCCATGTGGTTTTGGGGTACTGCTTAGGCTTCCAGTACGAGCCATCAACATTCATTTTCCTTTCGAACCCAACACCCTCTTTCCTAGGGTTTCGGTTCTGGATCTGCTTTTTGAGGACATCGCAGAGAGTCTGATGTCCCTTCAAACTTTTGTACATCCCTGTTTCAAGCAATGTCTTCAACATAGCATTTTCATCAGCAACAGCAGTGGTATCCTCCGCAGAGGGGTTAGTAACCACATCAGTAGGTGATGACAATGAAACAGTAGCAGCAGTGGAACATTCAGCAACATATGTAGCGTTATTACGCTCAATGCATTTTAGACATGGTGGTTCAAATCCATCCTGAGCGAAACTGATCTGTTGAGCGCGAAGTGACTCATTCACCTTTTGAAGATCTTCATGAGCCGCTCTCAATTTTTCAAGCTCTTGTTTCCTTTGAAGATAATCATAGGAGAGCCTTCCATAAGTAGTTGAGAGCGATTCATGACGACCTTCAAGTTCCTGGTACTTAGCATGAAGATTTTTTATGTCATCAACTAAGGACTGTGAACGTGTCATTTCAGCGTCCAATAGGTCATCGCTTTTGTCTAACAGTTTTTGAGTATGTTCCATAGCCTTTTGTTGTTCAGTTGCAATTTTAGCAAGTGTTTTGTAGCTTGGTTTGGATTCACAATCAGAGTCATCTTCACTTGAAGTTTGAAAGTAAGCATCGCGTAATTTTACCTTGGCACCACGTGCCATGAAGTAGTAGGTGGGAGTAGGATCGTTTTCGTAATTAGCTTCAGTGTTGGTGTGGAAGTCATTGTCTTCAGTGTTGAAGATGGACTTGGTGACATAGGCTTTGGCTAGAGCCAGACTTGCAACTGAAGGAAATATGCCCTAGAGGCAATAATAAAGTTATTATTTATTTCCTCATATCATGATAAATGTTTATTATTCATGCTAGAATTGTATTAACCGGAAACATGATACATGTGTGAATACATAGACAAACATATAGTCACTAGTATGCCTCTACTTGACTAGCTCATTAATCAAAGATGGTTATGTTTCCTAACCATAGACATGTGTTGTCATTTGATTAATGAGATCATATCATTAGGAGAATGATGTGATTGACATGACCCATTCCGTTAGCCTAGCACTTGATCGTTTAGTATACTGCTATTGCTTTCTTCATGACTTATACAAGTTCCTACAACTATGAGATTGTGTAACTCCCGTTTACAGGAAGAAAACTTTGTGTGCTACCAAACGTCACAACGTAACTGGGTGATTATAAAGGTGCTCTACAGGTGTTTCCGAAGGTACATGTTGAGTTGGCATAATTCGAGATTAGGTTTTGTCACTCCGATTGTCGGAGAGGTATCTCTGGGCCCTCTCGGTAATACTCATCACCTAAGCCTTGCAAGCATTGTAACTAATGAGTTAGTTATGAGATGATGTATTACAGAACGAGTAAAGAGACTTGCTGGTAACGAGATTGAACTAGGTATTGGATACCGACGATCAAATCTCGGGCAAGTAACATACCGATGACAAAGGGAACAACGTATGTTGTTATGCGGTTTGACCGATAAAGATCTTTGTAGAATATGTAGGAACCAATATGGGCATCCAGGTCCCGCTATTGGTTATTGACCGAGAATAGTTCTAGGTCATGTCTACATAGTTCTCGAACCCGTAGGGTCCGCACGCTTAACGTTACGATGACAGTTTTATTATGAGTTTATAAGTTTTGATGTACCGAAGTTTGTTCGGAGTCCCGGATGTGATCACGGACATGACGAGGAGTCTCGAAATGGTCGAGACATAAAGATCGATATATTGGAAGCCTATATTTGGACATTGGAATCGTTTCGGGTGAAATCGGCATTTTACCGGAGTGCCGGGAGGTTACCGGAATTCCCCGGGAGAGTATTGGGCCTAATGGGCCTTAGGGGAAAGGAGAGAGGGGCGGCCAGCATGGGCCGCGCGCCCCCTCCCCCCTCTGGTCCGAATTGGACTAGGAGGGGGGCGCCCCCCTTTCCTTCCCCCTCTCCCCCTTCCTTCCCCCTCCTAGTAGGAGTAGGAAAGAAGGAGTCCTACTCCTACTAGGAGGAGGATTCCTCCTCCTTGGCGCGCCCCAAGGGGCCGGCCGGCCTCCCCCCTTGCTCCTTTATATACGGGGGCGGGAGGCACCCCATGGACACACAAGTTGATCTACGGATCGTTCCTTAGCCGTGTGCGGTGCCCCCCTCCACCATATTCCACCTCGGTCATATCATCGCGGAGTTTAGGCGAAGCCCTGCACCGGTAGAACATCATCATCATCACCATGCCGTCGTGCTGACGGAACTCATCTCCGGAGCTCGGCTGGATCGGTGGCTGGAGATCGTCATCGAGCTGAACGTGTGCTGAACTCGGAGGCCCCGTACGTTCGAAGCTTGGATCGGTCGGATCGTGAAGACGTACGACTACATCAACCGCGTTGTGCTAACGCTTCCGCTTATGGTCTACAAGGGTACGTGGACGAACACTCTCCCCTCTCGTTGCTATGCCATCACCATGATCTTGCGTGTGCATAGGAAATCTTTTGAAATTACTACGTCCCCAACAGTGGCATCCGAGCCTAGGTTTTATGCGTTGATGTTATATGCACGAGTAGAACACAAGTGAGTTGTGGGCGATACAAGTCATACTGCTTACCAGCATGTCATACTTTGGTTCGGCGGTATTGTGAGATGAAGCGGCCCGGACCGACATTACGCGTACGCTTACGCGAGACTGGTTTCACCGTTACGAGCACTCGTGCTTAAAGGTGGCTGGCGGGTGTCTGTCTCTCTCACTTTAGCTAAATCGAGTGTGGCTACGCCCGGTCCTTGCGAAGGTTAAAACAGCACCAACTTGACGAACTATCATTGTGGTTTTTGATGCGTAGGTAAGAACGGTTCTTGCTAAGCCCGTAGTAGCCACATAAAATTTGCAACAACAAAGTAGAGGACGTCTAACTTGTTTTTGCAGGGCATGTTGTGATGTGATATGGTCAAGACATGATGCTATATTTTATTGTATGAGATGATCATGTTTTGTAACCGAAGTTATCGGTAACTGGCAGGAGCCATATGGTTGTCGCTTTATTGTATGAAATGCAAACGCCCTGTAATTGCTTTACTTTATCACTAAGCGGTAGCGATAGTCGTAGAAGCAATAGATGGCGTAACGACAACGATGC
Source organism: Triticum timopheevii (assembly GCA_963921465.1). NCBI lineage: Eukaryota > Viridiplantae > Streptophyta > Magnoliopsida > Poales > Poaceae > Triticum > Triticum timopheevii. The sequence continues at coordinate 554,734,973 of OY997264.1, read as the reverse complement.
TACGATGGAGATCAAGGTGTCGCGCCGGTGACGATGGTGATCACGACGGTGCTTCGAAGATGGAGATCACAAGCACAAGATGATGATGGCCATATCATATCACTTATATTGATTGCATGTGATGTTTATCCTTTATGCATCTTATCTTGCTTTGATTGACGGTAGCATTTTAAGATGATCTCTCACTAAAATTATCAAGAAGTGTTCTCCCTGAGTATGCACCGTTGCCAAAGTTCGTCGTGCCCAGACACCACGTGATGATCGGGTGTGATAAGCTCTACGTCCATCTACAACGGGTGCAAGCCAGTTTTGCACACGCGGAATACTCAGGTTATACTTGACGAGCCTAGCATATGCAGATATGGCCTCAGAACACGGAGACCGAAAGGTCGAGCGTGAATCATATAGTAGATATGATCAACATAGTGATGTTCACCATTGAAAACTACTCCATCTCACGTGATGATCGGTTATGGTTTAGTTGATTTGGATCACGTAATCACTTAGATGACTAGAGAGATGTCTGTCTAAGTGGGAGTTCTTAAGTAATATGATTAATTGAACTTAAATTTATCATGAACTTAGTACCTGATAGTATTTTGCTTGTCTATGTTTGTTTGTAGATAGATGGCTCATGTTGTTGTTCCGTTGAATTTTAATGCGTTCCTTGAGAAAGCAAAGTTGAAAGATGATGGTAGCAATTACACGGACTGGGTCCGTAACCTGAGGATTATCCTCATTGCTGCACAGAAAAGTTACATCCTGGAAGCACCACTGGGTGCCAGGCCTGCTGCTGATGCAACTGACGACGTTAAGAACGTCTGGCAGAGCAAAGCTGATGACTACTCTATAGTTCAGTGTGCCATGCTTTACGGCTTAGAACCGGGCCTTCAACGACATTTTGAACGTCATGGAGCATATGAGATGTTCCAGGAGTTGAAGTTAATATTTCAAGCAAATGCCCGGATTGAGAGATATGAAGTCTCCAATAAGTTCTACAGCTGCAAGATGGAGGAGAATAGTTCTGTCAGTGAACATATACTCAAAATGTCTGGGTATAATAATCACTTGATTCAACTGGGAGTTAATCTTCCAGATGATAGCGTCATTGACAGAATTCTCCAATCACTGCCACCAAGCTACAAGAGCTTTGTGATGAACTATAATATGCAAGGGATGAACAAGACTATTCCCGAGCTCTTCGCAATGCTAAAAGCTGCGGAGGTAGAAATCAAGAAGGAGCATCAAGTGTTGATGGTCAACAAGACCACTAGTTTCAAGAAAAAGGGCAAAGGGAAGAAGAAGGGGAACTTCAAGAAGAACAGCAAGCAAGTTGCTGCTCAAGAGAAGAAACCCAAGTCTGGACCTAAGCCTGAAACTGAGTGCTTCAACTTCAAGCAGACTGGTCACTGGAAGCGGAACTGCCCCAAGTATTTGGCGGATAAGAAGGATGGCAAAGTAAACAAAGGTATATGTGATATACATGTTATTGATGTGTACCTAACTAGAGCTCGTAGTAGCACCTGGGTATTTGATACTGGTTCTGTTGCTAATATTTGCAACTCGAAATAGGGACTACGGAATAAGCGAGCACTGGCCAAGGACGAGGTGACGATGCGCGTGGGAAACGGTTCCAAAGTCGATGTGATAGCGGTCGGCACGCTACCTCTACATCTACCTTCGGGATTAGTTTTAGACCTGAATAATTGTTATTTGGTGCCAGCGTTAAGCATGAACATTATATCTGGATCTTGTTTGATGCGAGATGGTTATTCATTTAAATCATAGAATAATGGTTGTTCTATTTATATGAGTAATATCTTTTATGGTCATGCACCCTTGAAGAGTGGTCTATTTTTATTAAATCTCGATAGTAGTGATACACATATTCATAGTGTTGAAACCAAAAGATGCAGAGTTGATAATGATAGTGCAACATATTTGTGGCACTGCCGTTTGGGTCATATCGGTGTAAAAACGCATGAAGAAACTCCATACTGATGGGCTTTTGGAATCACTTGATTATGAATCACTTGGTACCTGCGAACCGTGCCTTATGGGCAAGATGACTAAAACGCCGTTCTCCGGAACTATGGAGCGAGCAACAGATTTGTTGGAAATCATACATACTGATGTTTGTGGTCCAATGAATGTTGAGGCTCGCGGCGGGTATCGTTATTTTCTCACCTTCATAGATGATTTAAGCAGATATGGGTATATCTAGTTAATGAAACACAAGTCTGAAACATTTGAAAAGTTCAAAGAATTTCAGAGTGAAGTGGAAAATCATCGTAACAAGAAAATAAAGTTTCTACGATCTGATCATGGAGGAGAATATTTGAGTTACGAGTTTGGTCTACACTTGAAACAATGTGGAATAGTTTCGCAACTCACGCCACCTGGAACACCACAACAAAATGTTCTGTCCGAACGTCGTAATCGTACTTTACTAGGTATGGTGCGATCTATGATGTCTCTTACTGATTTACCGCTATCGTTTTGGGGTTATGCTTTAGAGACGTCCGCATTCACGTTAAATAGGGCACCATCAAAATCCGTTGAGACGACGCCTTATGAACTGTGGTTTGGCAAGAAACCAAAGTTGTCGTTTCTTAAAGTTTGGGGCTGCGATGCTTATGTGAAGAAACTTCAACCAGATAAGCTCGAACCCAAATCGGAGAAATGTGTCTTCATAGGATACCCAAAAGAGACTGCTGGGTACACCTTCTATCACAGATCCGAAGGCAAGACATTTGTTGCTAAGAATGGATCCTTTCTAGAGAAGGAGTTTCTCTCGAAAGAAGTGAGTGGGAGGAAAGTAGAACTTGATGAGATAACTGTATCTACTCACTTATTGGAAAGTAGTTCATCACGAGAACCGGTTCCTGTGACAACCACACCAATAAGTGAGGAAGCTAATGATAATGATCATGAAACTTTAGATCAAGTTTCTACTGAACCTCGTAGGTCTACCAGAGTAAGATCCGCACCAGAGTGGTACGGTAATCCTATTCTGGAAGTCATGTTACTTGACCATGATGAACCTACGAACTATGAGGAAGCGATGATGAGCCCAGATTCCGCAAAATGGCTAGAAGCCATGAAATCTGAGATGGGATCCATGTATGAAAACAAAGTATGGACTTTGGTTGACTTGCCCGATGATCGGCAAGCCATTGAGAATAAATGGATCTTTAAGAAGAAGACTGACGCTGATGGTAATGTAACTGTCTATAAAGCTCGACTTGTTGCAAAAGGTTTTCGACAAGTTCAAGGGGTTGACTACGATGAGACTTTCTCACCCGTAGCGATGCTTAAGTCTGTCCGAATCATGTTAGCTATTGCTGCATTTCATGATTATGAAATTTGGCAAATGGATGTCAAGACTGCATTCTTGAATGGATTTCTAGAAGAAGAGTTGTATATGATGCAGCCGGAAGGTTTTGTTGATCCAAATGGTGCTGACAAAGTGTGCAAGCTCTAGCGTTCCATTTATGGACTGGTGCAAGCATCTCGGAGTTGGAATAAACGCTTTGATAGTGTGATCAAAGCATATGGTTTTATACAGACTTTTGGAGAAGCCTGTATTTACAAGAAAGTGAGTGGGAGCTCTGTTGCATTTCTAATTTTATATGTAGATGACATATTATTAATTGGAAATGATATAGAATTTCTGGATAGCATAAAGGGATACTTGAATAAAAGTTTTTCAATGAAAGACCTCGGTGAAGCTGCTTACATATTGGGCATCAAGATCTATAGAGATAGATCAAGACGCTTAATAGGACTTTCACAAAGCACATACCTTGACAAAATTTTGAAAAAGTTCAAAATGGATCAGGCAAAGAAAGGATTCTTGCCTGTGCTACAAGGTGTGAAGTTGAGTCAAACTCAATGCCCGACCACAGCAGAAGATAGAGAGAAAATAAAAAATGTTCCCTATGCTTCAGCCATAGGCTCTATCATGTATGCAATGCTGTGTACCAGACCTGACGTATGCTTAGCAATAAGCTTGGCAGGAAGGTACCAAAGTAATCCAGGAGTGGATCACTGGACAGCGGTCAAGAAAATCCTGAAATACCTGAAAAGGACTAAGGATATGTTTCTCGTATATGGAGGTGACAAAGAGCTAGTCGTAAACGGTTACGTCGATGCAAGCTTTGACACTGATCCGGACGATTCTAAATCGGAAACCGGATACGTGTTTTTATTAAACGGTGGAGCTGTAAGTTGGTGCAGTTCTAAACAAAGCTTCGTGGTGGGATCTACATGTGAAGCGGAGTACATAGCTGCTTTGGAAGCAGCAAATGAAGGAGTCTGGATGAAGGAGTTCATTTCCGATCTAGGTGTCATACCTAGTGCATCGGGACCAATGAAGATCTTCTGTGACAATACTGGTGCAATTGCCTTGGCAAAGGAATCCAGATTTCACAAGAGGACCAAGCACATCAAGAGACGCTTCAATTCCATTCGGGACCAAGTCCAAGTGGGAGACATAGAGATTTGTAAGATACATACGGATCTGAATATTGCAGACCCGTTGACTAAGCCTCTCTCACGAGCAAAACATGATCGGCACCAAGACTCCATGGGTGTTAAAATCATTGCTATGTAATCTAGATTATTGACTCTAGTGCAAGTGGGAGACTGAAGGAAATATGCCCTAGAGGCAATAATAAAGTTATTATTTATTTCCTCATATCATGATAAATGTTTATTATTCATGCTAGAATTGTATTAACCGGAAACATGATACATGTGTGAATACATAGACAAACATATAGTCACTAGTATGCCTCTACTTGACTAGCTCATTAATCAAAGATGGTTATGTTTCCTAACCATAGACATGTGTTGTCATTTGATTACTGAGATCATATCATTACGAGAATGATGTGATTGACATGACCCATTCCGTTAGCCTAGCACTTGATCATTTAGTATACTGCTATTGCTTTCTTCATGACTTATACAAGTTCCTACAACTATGAGATTGTGCAACTCCCGTTTACAGGAAGAAAACTTTGTGTGCTACCAAACGTCACAACGTAACTGGGTGATTATAAAGGTGCTCTACAGGTGTTTCCGAAGGTACATGTTGAGTTGGCATAATTCGAGATTAGGTTTTGTCACTCCGATTGTCGGAGAGGTATCTCTGGGCCCTCTCGGTAATACTCATCACCTAAGCCTTGCAAGCATTGTAACTAATGAGTTAGTTATGAGATGATGTATTACAGAACGAGTAAAGAGACTTTCCGGTAACGAGATTGAACTAGGTATTGGATACCGACGATCAAATCTCGGGCAAGTAACATACCGATGACAAAGGGAACAACGTATGTTGTTATGCGGTTTGACCGATAAAGATCTTTGTAGAATATGTAGGAACCAATATGGGCATCCAGGTCCCGCTATTGGTTATTGACCGAGAATAGTTCTAGGTCATGTCTACATAGTTCTCAAACCCGTAGGGTCCGCACGCTTAACGTTACGATGACAGTTTTATTATGAGTTTATAAGTTTTGATGTACCGAAGTTTGTTCGGAGTCCCGGATGTGATCACGGACATGACGAGGAGTCTCGAAATGGTCGAGACATAAAGATCGATATATTGGAAGCCTATATTTGGACATTGGAATCGTTCCGGGTGAAATCGGCATTTTACCGGAGTGCCGGGAGGTTACCGGAACCCCCCGGGAGAGTATTGGGCCTTATGGGCCTTAGGGGAAAGGAGAGAGGGGCGGCCAGCATGGGCCGCACGCCCCCTCCCCCCTCTGGTCCGAATTGGACTAGGAGGGGGGGCGGTGCCCCCCCCTTCCCTTCCCCCTCTCCCCCTTCCTTCCCCCTCCTAGTAGGAGTAGGAAAGGAGGAGTCCTACTCCTACTAGGAGGAGGATTCCTCCTCCTTGGCGCGCCCCAAGGGGCCGGCCGGCCTCCCCCCTTGCTCCTTTATATACGGGGGCGGGGGGGCACCCCATGGACACACAAGTTGATCTACGTATCGTTCCTTAGCCGTGTGCGGTGCCCCCCTCCACCATATTCCACCTCGGTCATATCGTCGCGGAGTTTAGGCGAAGCCCTGCACCGGTAGAACATCATCATCGTCACCACGCCGTCATGCTGACGGAACTCATCTCCGGAGCTCGGCTGGATCGGAGGCCGGAGATCGTCATCGAGCTGAACGTGTGCTGAACTCGGAGGCCCCGTACGTTCGGAGCTTGGATTGGTCGGATCGTGAAGACGTACGACTACATCAACCGCGTTGTGCTAACGCTTCCGCTTACGGTCTACGAGGGTACGTGGACGAACACTCTCCCCTCTCGTTGCTATGCCATCACCATGATCTTGCGTGTGCGCAGGAAATTTTTTGAAATTACTACGTTCCCCAACAGCAACGCCAGGGTCAGACTCCACCTCCGCCTCCTCTGAAGCAGACTCCTCCTCTGAATCCATTTCCTTGCCAACAAAAGCACGGGCCTTGCCAGATGAGCTCTTCTTGTATGATGAAGACTTGGAAGAAGACTTAGAAGACTTTGTGGATTTCTTCTTCTTCTTTTCATCAGAATCATACTCCTTGCTTTTCTTCTTCTTCTTCTCATTGTCCCACTATGGACACTCAGATATGTAGTGACCGGGTTTCTTGCACTTGTGGCAGGTTCTCTTCTTGTGATCATGGGTGGAAGCTTCATCATTCCTTGAGCTGGATCGTGAAGACTTTCTGAAGCCTTTCTTCTTTGTGAATTTCTGGAACTTCTTCACAAGCATAGCAAGTTCCCTTCCAATGTCTTCAGGATCTTCAGAACTGCAGTCAGATTCTTCTTCAGATGAGGAAACAACTTTTGCCTTCAAAGCACGAGTTCGGCCATAGTTTGGACCATAGATATCTCTTTTCTCAGATAGCTGGAACTCATGTGTGTTGAGCCTCTCAAGTATGTCAGACGGATCGAGTGTCTTGAAGTCAGGACGTTCTTGTATCATGAGGGCAAGGGTGTCAAAGGAGCTGTCAAGTGATCTCAGCAGTGTCTTGACGATTTCATGCTTGGTAATCTCAGTTGCGCCAAGAGCTTGAAGTTCATTTGTGATATCAGTGAGGCGATCAAACGTGAGCTGGACATTTTCATTGTCGTTTCTCTTGAAGCGGTTGAAGAGGTTGCAAAGAACACTGATTCTTTGATCTCTCTGGGTTGAGACGCCTTCGTTGACCTTGGATAGCCAGTCCCAGACTAGCTTCGATGTTTCTAGAGCACTCACACGGCCATACTGCCCTTTGGTCAGATGACCACAGATGATGTTCTTTGCAGTAGAGTCCAGTTGAATGAACTTCTTGACATCAGTGGGGGTGACACCTTCACCAGTTTTGGGAACGCCATTCTTGACGACATACCAGAGGTCGACATCAATGGCTTCAAGATGCATATGCATCTTATTCTTCCAGTAGGGATATTCAGTCCCATTTAACATGGGGCAAGCAGCGGAGACTTTGATTATCCCTTGTCAGAACCCCGACTCAATGTCACATCGATCTAGCCTGTAACACCTCATATCACTTTGCGGCCTCACGCATGGTATTCCCACGGGTGTCGCCTTACCTTTGCCCGGGACCGTTTGCGCCTTTTGGCACACGTATATGATAGTGTCGCTAGCATCCATATGATAAGGAGCCAGGGCTGACATGGCTAGTCGTAAACCCAAAGTGGCACAGACTTACAGGGACAAGCATCCATGACCCAGCATCGAACGTGTCGGTCATCAGCGAGTGAATCCAGGCTGTAGCACTGGGCTAGCAGGACTCCGGTGAACCGGGCTGTAGCGGGCTAGCAGGACTCTGGTATTCATCGCGTGACATTTCCCCGAAGGGACAGACACAGGAACGAAGAAGGCCACATGCCGGCCATCCTAAGTGTCCCGGAGCAGTAGCAAGCTACCATGGCTCGGTGGAAACACTACGAGACATTTCCTGGTAAGAGAGGCTACTAAAGATAAACAACTAGATAGTCAGATCCCACACATACCAAGCATTTCAATAACATACACACAATATGCTCGATATGTGCAAATACAACATGGCATCACAACATGACTCTACGACTCAAGTATTTATTCATTAGGCTCCGAGGAGCGAGATATTACAAACAGGGGTCTCATGACCCAACATTCAGAGCATACAAATCAAAACACAAGCGGAAGCTATCATGTCTGAGTACAGACATCTATAAATGAAAAAGGCTGAGAAGCCTGACTGTCTACCAGATCCTGCCGAGGGCACAAGATCGTAGCTGAGGTATCAAGCTAAACGTCGAAGTCCACGTGGAACTACTAGCGAGACTGAATTCTCTCTGCAAAAACATAAAATAGGCAAACGTGAGTACAAATGTACCCAGCAAGACTTACATCAGAACTAACTACATATGCATCATTATCAATAAAGGGGATGGTGGGGTTTAACTGCAGCAAGCCAGCTTTGACTCAGTGGCTATCCTAAACTACGACTGCAAGTAACTCTTTTGAGGTGGCGCACACGAGTCCACATATTCACCAACCAGTACACCACTATGGATCCGCTCCCGTCTCCCTACGAGAACGCCATCCATAGCACTCACGCTTATCTTGCGTATTTTAAAGTATCCACTTTCATTGTCTATGAACTGTTATAGGCAACCCAGAAGTCCTTTACCACAGACACGGCTATTCGAATAGATGATGTTAACCCTGCAGGGGTGTACTTCTTCACACACGCTCTCACCACTTACCGCCATTTACACGACATGTACTCGGCAACCTTCAAGCAGAAGCCCAACGAGGGTGTCGGCCACGACCTACCTAAACACTCAAGTCCCTAGTCCAGGTTTATCGCCTATTCGGTTCCATCCATGAGGAGATCCGGCCGAAGTTTTGCTCACAGCCCCAAACGATGTGAGCAGGGTTCCCGAGACACCAAACGGGCGCCCGGTACACCGTGCCACGTGCCTACCGCATCACAGCCCACCCCTACGGTCAGCGCTGCGCACGGCCTCTAGCATACTACAAACACCAGAAACTACTTGCAACTCCTGGACAGAGGACAAGGGTGATTAAGAAGCCGAGAGGGTCCATTGGTTTCGGGCCCAATGCGTGGTAGTAGCTAAATCATGGATCATAAACACAGAACTCAGTTCCTGAGGACGGCTACAATGAGACAACCCACCATGTACTCCTACATGGCCTCTCACCGCTACCTTTACCAAATCGTGTTCACACACTTTGCTCACACATACAGTAGGACATGTTCACACACCTTTGATCCATCCCCGATGAATCAGACCTGACTCAACTCTAAGCAGTAGCAGGCATGACAAACAAGCATGTATGAGTAGGCACAACAGGGCTCAAACAACTCCTACTCATGCTAGTGGGTTTCATCTATTTACTGTGGAATGACAGGTCATGCAAAGGATAAAGGGGTTCGGCTACCGCAGCAAGTAACAGATGAATCGTTGTTGTCCTAATGCAGTAAAAGAGAGCAGGAGCGAGAGAGTGGTATTATATCGGAATGAACAAGGGGGTTTTGCTTGCCTGGCACTTCCGAAGATAATATAGCTCTTCATCAGTGTCACCGATCTCATCGTCGAAACCACGTCTATCGAGAGGGGACAAATACCGGCAACAGAGAAGAAACACAATCAATGCAATGCACAATATGATGCATGATCATGACATGGTAAAATGAGTGTGTTGGGCTAATGCAACTACAACCAGATGGGTTTGAGCTATTTTGAACCAAAGATTCAAAGTTCAAACACATTTGTGATCTTAAATAGTGCTTTATCATGTTTTGCACTAAACAGCAGGTTAACTTGTTTAAACATGCATGAAACTGGTACAGATGGATAGATTGGATTTTTCTGATCATTTTTCATATATAACTTGTTTGATTTGGAGCTATGGTTGATTTTATATGAATTTTAGAAGTTTGCAACAATTTCTGGAATTTCCTGAATAAAAATAAATCCAGAAATTAGTTCTTGCATCAGCAGTGCGTCAGTGTGACGTCAGCTGGTCAACGGAGCCGACCAGGTCAAACCTGACGTGTGGGGTCCACACGTCAGTGACACAGTTAACTAACAGGGTTAAATAAATTAAACTAAACCTAATCTAGTGTAGTTAAGGCCTAGGCCCACATGTCAGAGACTAACCTAACTAACTAAGTTAATTACTGCTAATTAATCTATCGCTTAATTAAGCAGGGGCCTGGCCCACTCGTCAGTGGTCAGGGGAAGTCAAACCCCGGTCAAGCGGGGTCAAACCCGCCGGACCTGGTCCACGGCTCGTCGCCGGCAAGGCCAGGGACGGCGGAGGGGTGCGGGTTTCCTCCTCCGGCGACCAAATGGCCGGCGGAGGGCGTCTACGTGACGCGGGCGCTCATCCGCGTCGAGTGGTGGCAGCGGCTAGGCCTAAAATGGCCGGAGTCGTCACCGGCGTCGACCTGGACGATCGCTGGAGCTCGGGGTCGACACTACGGCGGTCGGGGCAGCTCGTGCGGGGCACCTACATGCTCTACGCGGCGCGGAGAGGAAGCTGAACACGAAGGCCGGACCATTAGGTGGCCGGAGATACGTCGGCGGCGAGCACAGGCGGCGGCGCGTGCGAGTGAGCAAGGTGCGGTCCCTGTGGTGCTCAAGAAGGCAAACGGAGAGGGGGAGAAGGGGCAGGGGCTCACAGCGGTTGCGACGAGGCGAACGGCGAGCTCGGGCAAGCGTCGGGGCGAGCGGGGCGGCGATGGCGATCTCGGCGGACCGAGGTTGAAGAAGACGGCGTGGCCGGCGTTCGAGGGCATCCGGCGGGGCGTGGCTCGGTGAGGAGGTTGAGGATGACGTGGCGGAGCTTCTGGGCGCGTCGGAGAGGTGTGGGGTGGCCGGTGGCCACGGCGGCATTGAACGGCGGCGACGATCGCGTCGGCCATAGCGGGGGGGGGAGGACGAAGGAGAGATCCAGGGAGAGAGGGGAGAGGCCACGGGGTTCTGCGGGGTGGCGTGGCGTCGTCCAGGGCGAGGGGAAGCAGCTGCGTGGCAAGCAGGAGGTGGCCGCGGCTCGGCTGTGCACGCGCCACGCACAACGCCACTAGGCGCAAGGAAGACGACAGGGCAGGTGGAGGTGGGCTGGGCCGGCGCAGGAGCTGAGCCGGCTGGGCTGCCAGAGGAGCGCCAGGTAAGTGGCCCGGGTGAGTCTCTCTCTTTTTTATTATTTCTGTTTTCTAATTTTCTGCAACTTCTGGGCTTTATTAAAAATACCAAAACGTTTTCAAAAATCCTGAAAATAGCTGTGGGCCCTGTTTGGAATATTCCCAACAGCCCTCACTTAAATTCAGAATTAATTGAGCATTTAAAATATTATATAGCATTTAAATGCCCAATTGCAAATAGCATATGATTTAATCCAGAGCCCAAATATGACATGGAAAAAGGTGCAACACCTCTGGTTAATGTTTCCAGCATTTTCCAGAAATGATGAACATTTTTGAAAGCCATTTGGATTCACTTAAATTATTTTAATTGAACCTAGTGAATTCCTTTGATGCTAGGTTTTAGGAAATCCCTATTTCAAGTTTCAAAAGAATTTAAACATGATGCAACACATGACTAGCTAGCTCAGTGCATACCAGAACTAGGGATGTGACAACTCACCCCCACTAAACAAAAATCTCGTCCCGAGATTTACGACGTGAGGTAAGAATACAAAGGGGACACTAAGCCAGCTCAAACTTCATGATCCAAATGTCCTTCTCGAGGATGCTGATTCGGTGCTCCAATTGATCTTGACGTCTTTTCTTTTGAGATCTTCATCCAACACAAGGACAGAAACACTCTACAAGGATGGATCGTTTTAATGATCACAAGATCAACTCATGGAATGGGATGTAGAACATCTCTTGAGCTGAGACACGAAGCACACATCTAGATGGATGGAGTGGAACAGATGACGAGGGTTCACTAGGTAGACAACAATTCCACACCAAAGAGGGTGGTGAACGGTTGTCATCGTAGCGAGGATTTGAGTTTCCATGACATCGCAACGGAACACCTTAGAGGAGGGTGACTCATAGAATTATCCCTTAAGTGGCAAAAAGAATTACTTTTGATTCAGAGATCGATAAAATTCTCTATACCAGCCTGAGGCAATTCTCGAGCAATCGTTTGAAGGAGTTCGGTAGAATGGCATACCCGGACTAGTATGGATGATGTGTATTACCTTGTTGAGGAAAACACAATGGATGATTTTAGTAACTGGGGAGAAGCTCAACAATAGAGAGTGAATCCACTGTTGGATTGGTTATAGCATAACCGAGGAAACTGAGAGCAATCCCAGTTAGTGCCGATGATAACACCTAGCGCTTGTGTGTGCTCTCAAGAACTTGAGCATTTCCATAATCATCAAGGTTTTATCAACATCCGTGTCAAGGGTGCTGACAACACAACATACTACCATGATGAGTAGCGATGGACGATGTAGATACAAAGGAAGATAACACTTTCTCAGATTTCACCTTAGCGAGACCAAGGGGACAAAATCTGGATGATCGACCGAGAGACATTTAGCACTCCGCTTCTAATGTTCTCCTTGATGTGCTAGCATAATCCATTCATAGATATGGTTTGATATCTAAAACATCAAGTAAAATGTCGGACTTCGGGAACACAAAAATCCATAAAGGACAACTAGAGAGTAAATCCTACGAAATCCTTATGGGGAGGTGGCCAACTTCCTCCATCAAGATACTATAATAATAGGTCTTCCGGCTGGGTGTGTTGGCCACGACATCCACTTTACCGGGTTACAGAGAGACCAATATTATAATTCTTGGGAAACGTTCCAACCATCAAGTCTGCCTGAGATTCAGATCTGGTTGGTGTTAGAATATTCCAGACTCATCAAGTCTAGAAAGAAAATTAAAGCTTGCAACTCAAATCGACGAGAAGACGTTGTGAGATTCTCGGGAAATGGACTACGGTAGTAAGCTCCAAAACATGAGCTAGTTCTGCTACAAACATGCGAACACGCTGCCTCAGATAGGCATGACCAAGTAGTAGTCTTATAATTAAACACTACCGAGTTTAGAGGGGGAACCATCATCGAGGATGTCGAAGTCCTTGCATAAGTCTTGCTCTTAAGAAGGAACTTCTTCTCCTTGAACAAATCAATCAGTGGCTTGGTGTACTAGGGAATACATGTGGAATGGAGGTAGCGAGCCTGTCAAACCATAGCATACTTTGCACATGCATGACTGACTCGGGATGATTCCAGAGGAGGCAATATTGACTTTCTCGGATCCACGGCGGCAACTTGCATCAAATGCACATCAACTAGAGGAAGTCACTTCTTACATCCGAACATATGTTTCATGAGCTAGCATGAACAAATGCTTTCAAAAGTTTCCAACACTAGCTTAATGTTCAACAAAATTATGGAGAAGACAAGGATGTTATCGATGGGCTCAACAACAATTTATCTAGGTTTCCATATAAGTGGAATTCCAAAATTATGTGAACAAGGCGATAGCATCGGTCAGACCAAAGGAAATAATGGTGTATGCTCGAGGGATCAACCACGAGTAAGACAACATTACGAATATTGTTGGTTCTGATTTGATTTGACATAGCCCATACTCAAATCAAGGTTGGATAAAATGATATGTCCATTAACTGATCGCGAGGTTCAGTCGATGAGAATATCAACTTTCTTCAACACACATACAAGATATCCCTTAAGATGAACTAAATCGGACAAGCTTCCATCTTCCAACTCTCCAAGTTGTTGTTTAGCTTGACCAACTAGCTCAGGGGTATCCCACACAGATTCTTGGAGAAGGGGTGGTTTACAATAAACCATCTTGATCACAAACTCAACATAGCGGTCAGGTGACAACCTGGTAATACTTCCGAGAAGATGTACGGAAAATCACGAACCATCGATATGTTACTAAGCTCGAGAACAATCTTGCTTTTCAGGGCAAGATGATATGATCAAATAAGCAAGGGACTGAATAATCCTAACTCATTGATCGAAGAGTGCACCAGAAATAAGGACTAGGTAGCACAATCTATCTTAGAATGATGATTCAAGAACCAACACACTAAGAATGAAATTATTGTCCATTAACTACCAAGCAACACAGTTGCTAGGAGTATTGAGTTCACACACCACGATTCACTTGTCGGCATTCCGGTTACAACAACATGGAAACCGAGGAATGAACAATGATGGTAAGAAGTATCACTGTATCAAGGGTTCATAGGATGGTGTGCAATTCCCATGACATTCTTGATATAAAGATGGTAATACTCCAAGGTAGAACAAAGCAAAGGCTAGATTAGCAATTTGATCTACGGAATACGACTGCTTTGACCCAATCCTAGAAATGGATGAGGTACTGGAGTTTGTTTCTCCTAGTCACTCTAAAATAGAATGGCTTAACGGACCACAAGAATAATAAGCATCGATAACACGGATGCACAATTACTCCTGACTATCAATTGATAGACGATGGTCGGAAAACATCTAAGGAGGAACAACTCAAGGAACATATAACCTTCTGAGTTGTGGATGCATAGATTAGTATGTCGAACCAAGTTCAACATGTTTCTTCCAGATAACCCATGCAGAAAGGTAGAACTAGCAGAGTCACAATATAGCATGGAGAACTCTTCGAGAGCACTCTTGTTGTGATCTTATGGTTCAACAAACTTCTGCCATAAGTGGTTCATAGTATTTGGAAGAAGGAAATACCACGGACCTCGAGGACTAATGCAAAGGTTACTAATAACCTAAAGGAACTAACAAACACTAACAACATGAAGTAAGTAGGTTGAATCTCGGGTTAAGAACCCAGGAGTAGAATACCTACTACTAAATGGCATCACGGGATGCTTTCGAGAATGAAGGCCAGAGTCATCACACTGGGATACAAATCATGGCTAGATTACTAGATGATCCCCTAAGACACCTAGGGTCATAATAATAACTCCAACATATATGTCAAGGCAATAAAATACCTCAACCCACTAGTTAGTGTGGTTGATCTGGCACAAAGGATCTTCAGAATGGTAAAAAGGAATTTGCAAACGCATCAGACTGTTTAGAAACCTGGGATGACTCGGACAGCATAACGGCTGTAAATGCTCAAAAGATTGGAGACATGCTACAAAAATGGTGGCATAGCCACTCCGAAGCACAATATCAAGGTTTCGAGATCAATAGTTATGAACATACGAAAGTAGTAAAACTGAGCTGAGATTTGAAACTAGCAATTCTATAAGTCTATGGATTAGTAACACGTCATCCTGATAGATAGATGAGAAGGCCTAATTCTTAATCCCCGTAGAAAATAAGAGGTTGACTCAGATCAGAAGGCCATGAGGTATAAGGAGTAAAAAGAGCCTTACGTTCCCTTCCCCAATCAATTCCCTTACATAACTAAAGCATTTCTAGACACAACTTCGACCAGTTTGGCTTGGTAATCCTACAGGCAGTCAAGCTCTAATACCAAAGCTGTCAGAACCCCGACTCAATGTCACATCGATCTAGCCTGTAACACCTCATATCACTTTGCGGCCTCACGCACGGTATTCCCACGGGTGTCGCCTTACCTTTGCCCGGGACCGTTTGCGCCTTTTGGCACACGTATATGATAGTGTCGCTAGCATCCATATGATAAGGAGCCCGGGCTGACATGGCTAGTCGTAAACCCAAAGTGGCACAAACTTATAGGGACAGGCATCCATGACCCAGCATCGAACGTGTCGGTCATCAGCGAGTGAATCCAGGCTGTAGCACTGGGCTAGCAGGACTCCGGTGAACCGGGCTGTAGCGGGCTAGCAGGACTCTGGTATTCATCGCGTGACATTTCCCCGAAGGGACAGACACAGGAACGAAGAAGGACACATGCCGACCAACCTAAGTGTCCCGGAGCAGTAGCAAGCTACCATGGCTCGGTGGAAACACTAGCAGACATTTCCCGGTAAGAGAGGCTACTAAAGATAAACAACTAGCTAGTCAGATCCCACACATACCAAGCATTTCAATAACATACACACAATATGCTCGATATGTGCAAATACAACATGGCATCACAACATGACTCTACGACTCAAATATTTATTCATTAGGCTCCGAGGAGCGACATATTACAAACAGGGGTCTCATGACCCAACTTTCAGAGCATACAAATCAAAACACAAGCGGAAGCTATCATGTCTGAGTACAGACATCTATAAATGAAAAAGGCTGAGAAGCCTGACTGTCTACCAGATCCTGCCGAGGGCACAAGATCGTAGCTGAGGTATCAAGCTAAACGTCGAAGTCCACGTGGAACTACTAGCGAGACTGAAGTCTCTCTGCAAAAACATAAAATAGGCAAACGTGAGTACAAATGTACCTAGCAAGACTTACATCAGAACTAACTACATATGCATCATTATCAATAAAGGGGATGGTGGGGTTTAACTGCAGCAAGCCAGCTTTGACTCAATGGCTATCCTAAACTACGACTGCAAGTAACTCTTTTGAGGTGGCGCACACGAGTCCACATATTCACCAACCAATACACCACTATGGATCCGCTCCCGTCACCCTACGAGAACGCCATCCATAGCACTCACGCTTATCTTGCGTATTTTAAAGTATCCACTTTCATTGTCTATGAACTGTTATAGGCAACCTAGAAGTCCTTTACCGCGGACACGGCTATTCGAATAGATGATGTTAACCCTGCAGGGGTGTACTTCATCACACACGCTCTCACCACTTACCGCCGTTTACACGACATGTACTCGACAACCTTCAAGCGGAAGCCCAACGAGGGTGTCGGCCATGACCTACCTAAACACTCAAGTCCCTAGTCCAGGTTTATCGCCTATTCGGGTTCCATCCATGAGGAGATCCGGCCGAAGTTTCGCTCACAGCCCCAAACGATGTGAGCAGGGTTCCCGAGACACCAAACGGGCGCCCGGTACACCGTGCCACGTGCCTACCGCATCACAGCCCACCCCTACGGTCAGCGCTGCGCACGGCCTCCAGCATACTACAAACACCAGAAACTACTTGCAACTCCTGGACAGAGGACAAGGGTGATTAAGAAGCCGAGAGGGTCCATTGGTTTCGGGCCCAATGCGTGGTAGTAGCTGAATCATGGATCACAAACACAGAACTCAGTTCCTGAGGACGGCTGCAATGAGACAACCCACCATGTACTCCTACATGGCCTCTCACCGCTACCTTTACCAAATCATGTTCACACACTTTGCTCACACATACAGTAGGACATGTTCACACACCTCTGATCCATCCCCGATGAATCAGACCTGACTCAACTCTAAGCAGTAGCAGGCATGACAAACAAGCATGTATGAGTAGGCACAACAGGGCTCAAACAACTCCTACTCATGCTAGTGGGTTTCATCTATTTACTGTGGAATGACAGGTCATGCAAAGGATAAAGGGGTTCAGCTATCGCAGCAAGTAATAGATGAATCGTTGTTGTCCTAATGCAGTAAAAGAGAGCAGGAGCGAGAGAGTGGGATTATATCGGAATGAACAAGGGGGTTTTGCTTGCCTGGCACTTTTGAAGATAATATAGCTCTTCATCAGTGTCACCGATCTCATCGTCGAAACCACGTCTATCGAGAGGGGACAAATACCGGCAACAGAGAAGAAACACAATCAATGCAATGCACAATATGATGCATGATCATGACATGGTAAAATGAGTGTGTTGGGCTAATGCAACTACAACCAGATGGGTTTGAGCTATTTTGAACCAAAGATTCAAAGTTCAAACACATTTGTGATCTTAAATAGTGCTTTATCATGTTTTGCACTAAACAGCAGGTTAATTTGTTTAAACATGCATGAAACTGGTACAGATGGATAGATTGGATTTTTCTGATCATTTTTCATATATAACTTGTTTGATTTGGAGCTACGGTTGATTTTATATGAATTTTAGAAGTTTGCAACAATTTCTGGAATTTCCTGAATAAAAATAAATCCAGAAATTAGTTATTGCATCAGCAGTGCGTCAGTGTGACGTCAGCAGGTCAACAGAGCCGACCAGGTCAAACCTAACGTGTGGGGTCCACACGTCAGTGACACGGTTAACTAACAGGGTTGAATAAATTAAACTAAACCTAATCTAGTGTAGTTAAGGCCTGGGCCCACATGTCAGAGACTAACCTAACTAACTAAGTTAATTACTGCTAATTAATCTATCGCTTAATTAAGCAGGGGCCTGGCCCACACGTCAGTGGTCAGGGGAAGTCAAACCCCGGTCCTGGTCCACGGCTCGTCGCCGACAAGGCCAGGGACGGCGGAGGGGTGCGGGTTTCCTCCTCCGGCGACCAAATGGCCGGCGGAGGGTGTCTACATGACGCGGGCGCTCGTCCGCATCGAGTGGTGGTAGCGGCTAGGCCTAAAATGGCCGGAGTCATCACCGGCGTCGACCTGGACGGTCGCCGGAGCTCGGGTGAGCTCGGGGTCGACGCTACGGCGGTCGGGGCAGCTCGTGCGGGGCACCTACGTGCTCTACGTGGCGCGGAGAGGAAGCTGAACACGACGGCCGGACCGTTAGGTGGCCGGAGATACGTCGGCGGCGAGCACAGGCGGCGGCGCGTGCGGGTGAGCAAGGTGCGGTCACTGTGGTGCTCAAGAAGGCAAACGGAGAGGGGGAGAAGGGGCAGGGGCTCACAGCGGTTGCAACGAGGCAAACGGCGAGCTCGGGGAAGCGTCGGGGCGAGCGGGGCGGCGATGGCGATCTCGGCGGACCGAGGTTGAAGAAGACGGCGTGGCCGGCGTTCGAGGGCATCCGGCGGGGCGTGGCTCGGTGAGGAGGTTGAGGATGAAGTGGCGGAGCTTCTGGGCGCGTCGGAGAGGCGTGGGGTGGCCGGTGGCCACGGCGGCATCGAACGGCGGCGACGATCGCGTCGGCCATAGCAGGGGGGAGGATGAAGGAGAGATCCAGGGAGAGAGGGGAGAGGCCAGGGGGTTCTGCTGGGTGGCGTGGCGTCGTCCAGGGCAAGGGGGAGCAGCTGCATGGCAAGCAGGAGGTGGCCGCGGCTCGGCTGTGCGCGCGCCACGCACAACACCAGTAGGCGCGAGGAAGACGACAGGGCAGGTGGAGGTGGGCTGGGCCGGCGCAGGAGCTGGGCCGGCTGGGCTGCCAGAGGAGCGCTAGGTAAGTGGCCCAGGTGAGTCTCTCTCTTTTTTTTTATTTCTGTTTTCTAATTTTCTGCAACTTCTGGGCTTTATTAAAAATACCAAAACGTTTTCAAAAATCCTGAAAATAGCTGTGGGCCCTGTTTGGAATATTCCCAACAACCCTCACTTAAATTCAGAATTAGTTGAGCATTTAAAATATTATATAGCATTTAAATGCCCAATTGCAAATAGCATATGATTTAATCCAGAGCCCAAATATGACATGGAAAAAGGTGCAACACCTCTGGTTAATGTTTCCAGCATTTTCCAGAAATGATGAACATTTTTGAAAGCCATTTGGATTCACTAAAATTATTTTAGTTGAACCTAGTGAATTCCTTTGATGCTAGGGTTTAGGCAATCCCTATTTCAAGTTTCAAAAGAATTTAAACATGATGCAACACATGACTAGATAGCTCAGTGCATACCAGAACTAGGGATGTGACATCCCTGCAGTCGACATAGCTGAAACTCCAGGTGGTTAAACCGAATCACACAGAACAAGGGAGTACCTTGCTCTGATACCAATTGAAAGTGGTACTATCGACTAGAGGGGGGGGTGAATATGCGATTTTTATGAAAGTCTTCAAAACTTGGAAGTTTTGAAGACAAACAACAGAAATGACCTAATTGTAATGCAGCGGAAGATAAACTACCCAAAGCAAGCCATAGTCAAGTATACAAAGATATGAAAGTACGGGACTAATAGCAGCTAGGTAGTAAGGATCATGATGGAAGATAGTATGAAGCCAATCAACGGTAGTAGTCAAGCAATGAAGTCAAACAGATACACAGATAGGCAATGACTTCACGAAGACAAACTTAAGTAAGGTTGGGAAGGGATAGAACCAGTCGCTTGTTGAAGACACATGATTTGTTGGACCAGTTCCAGTTGCTGTGACAACTGTACGTCTGGTTAGGGAGGCTGAGATTTAACTCAGAAGACCGTGTCTTCACCTTATTCCCCTTGAGCTAAGGACACCCAGTCCTCGCCCAATCACTCTGGTAAGTCTTCAAGGGAGACTTCCAAACCTTCACATACTTCGTTCACCGGCAATCCACAATGACTCTTGGATGCTCAGAACGCGACGCCTAACCGGCTGGAGGATTCACAGTCCTCAAGTGTAATAAGTCTTCAGGTCACATAGACAGAAAGACTTCAGTGATGCCTAACACTCTTTGGCTCTGGGTGTTTGGGCTTTGTCCTCGCAAAGATTTCTCTCTCTCAAATGCTTCGAGGTGGGTTGCTCTCAAACGACAAAAGCCGTGCACAAACTCTGAGCAGCCACCAATTTATGGTGTAGGGGGTGGGCTATTTATTGCCACTAGGTAGCCCAACCTGATTTGTCCAAAATGACCCTGGGTCACTAAGGAACTGACACGTGTTCCAACGGTCAGATTTCAAACACACGCGGCAACTTTACTTGGGCTACAAGCAAAGCTGACTCATCCAGCTCTGGATAAGGTTTGCTCTCATTGTCTTCGCTTGAAGACATAGAATTTGAGTTGAGCATCACTTCAGTCACTCTGACTTAGTTCACTTGGACCCCACTTAACAGTACGGTGGTTCCTATGACTCAACAAAGAAGAAAAGGAAACAACGAAACCACACAGTCTTCGCGCTCCATAGTCTTCACACAATGTCTTCTCATGTCATAGTCTTCAATATGAATATCTTCTCATACCACCATTGTCTTCAATGTCTTCGTACATTTTTAGCGGTCATCTCCGGTAGGTAAACCGAATCAATGAGGGATACAACCTGCGTTATCCTACAATTCTCACAAATGCATTAGTCCCTCAACCAACTTTGTCATCAATACTCCAAAACCAACTAGGGGTGGCACTAGATGCACTTACAATTATGCAAGAGTCAGGGTGATTGAGGGAGTCCTGGACTAGGGGGTGTCCGGACGCCTGGACTGTCATCGTCCGTCGGACTCCAAGACTACGAAGATACAAGATTGAAGACTCCGTCCCGTGTCCGGATGGGACTTTCCTTAGCGTGGAAGGCAAGCTTGGCAATACGGATATGTAGATCTCCTACCATTGTAACCGACTCTGTGTAACCCTAGCCTCCTCCGCTGTCTATATAAACCGGAGGGCTTTAGTCCATGGGACACAACATACATTACAACAATCATACCATAGGCTAGCTTTAGGGTTTAGCCTCCTTGATCTCGTGGTAGATCCACTCTTGTACTACCCATATAATCAATATTAATCAAGCAGGACGTAGGGTTTTACCTCCATCGAGAGGGCCCGAACCTGGGTAAAACATCATGTCCCTCGTCTCCTGTTACCATCCGCCTAGACGCACAGTTCGGGACCCCCTACCCGAGATCCGCCGGTTTTGACACCGACAGTGATCTTCACCTTTCCCTTTTTATTTTATCCTTTGGCAAGCACCTCGTGTTGGAAAGATCCTGACATATATATCCAACTGGATGTAAGTTAGCATGAACTATTATTGTTGACATTACCCTTGAGGTAAAAAGTTGGGAGGCAACACAATAAGCCCCTATCTTTATTTGTGTCTGATTAAAACTCCATAACCATAAATATTGCATGAGTGTTAGCAATTGTGGAAGACTAAATGATAGTTGAGTATGTGGACTTGCTGAAAAGCTCTATTCTTGACTCTTTCCGATGTTATGATAAATTGCAATTGCTTCAATGACTAAGATTTTAGTTTGTTAGTTCTTAATGAAGTTTCTGAATCATACTTGACATTGTGAATAGCTTGTTACTTGAGCATAAGTAATCATATGACAATATATATATGTTGTTGTTATAAGAATGATCATGATGCCCTCATGTCCGTATTTTATTTTTATCGACACCTCTATCTCCAAACATGTGGACATATTTTTCGATATCGGCTTCCGCTTGAGGACAAGCGAGGTCTAAGGTTGGGGGAGTTGATACGTCCATTTTGCATCATGCTTTTATATCGATATTTATTGCATTATGGGATGTTATTTCACGTTATGTCACAATATTTATGGCTATCCTCTCTTATTTTACAAGGTTTAACATGAAGAGGGAGAATGACGGCAGCTGGGATTCTGGGATCGAAAAGGAGCAAATATTGGAAACCTATTGTGCACAGCTCCAAAAGTCCTGAAACTCCACGAAAGTCTTTTTTGGAATTAATGATAATTATTGAGTGAAAGAAGTACCAAAGGGGGGCCCACACCCTGGCCACAAGGGTGGGGGGCACGCCCACCCTTACAGGGCGCGCCCCCTGCCTCGTGGGCCCCCTGGTGGCCCTCCGGTGCCCATCTTCTGCTATATGAAGTCTTTTACCCTGGAAAAAATCATAAGCAAGCATACAGGATGAAACTCCGCCGGCACGAGGCGGAACCTTGGCGGAACCAATCTAGTGTTCCGACGGAGCTATTCTGCTGGGGAAACTTCCCTCTGGGAGGGGGAAATCATCACCAACGATCCTCTCATCGGGAGGGGATCAATCTCCATCAACATCTTCACCAGCACCATCGCCTCTCAAACCCTAGTTCATCTCTTGTATCCAATCTATGTACCAAAACCTCAGATTGGTACGTGTGGGTTGCTAGTAGTGTTGATTACTCCTTGTAGTTGATGCTAGTTGGTTTATTTGGTGGAAGATCATATGTTCAGATCCTTACTGCATATTAATACCCCTCTGATTATGAACACGAATATGCTTTGTGAGTAGTTACGTTTGTTCCTGAGGATTGTTGGGGAACGTTGCAAAAAATAAAACTTTTCTACGCATCACCAAGATCAATCTACGGAGTCATCTAGCAATGAGAGAGAGGAGTGCATCTACATACCCTTGTAGATCGTGAGCGGAAGCGTTCAAGAGAACGGGGTTGATGGAGTCGTACTCGTCGTGATCCAAATCACCGATGATCCTAGCGCCGAACGGACGGCACCTCCGCGTTCAACATATGTACGGTTGGGGAAGACGTCTCCTCCTTCTTGATCCAGCAAGGGGGCAGGAGAGGTTGATGGAGATCCAGCAGCACGACGGCGTGGTGGTGGAAGCAGCGGCGATCTCGGCAGGGCTTCGCCAAGCTCAGCGAGAGGGAGAGGTGTTACGGAAGGAGAGGGAGGCGCCAGGGGTTGGGTGCGCAGCCCTCCCTCCCCCTCTTTATATAGGGGCCCTGGGGGGCGCCGGCCCCCTAGAGATCCAATCTCAGGGGGGGCGGCCAAGGGGGGGGGGACTTGCCCCCCAAGTCAGGTGGGGCGCCCCCACCCCTAGGGTTTCCAACCCTAGGCGCAGGGGGAGGCCCAAGGGGGGCGCACCAGCCCACCAGGGGCTGGTTCCCTTCCCACTTCAGCCCATGGGGCCCTCCGGGATAGGTGGCCCCACCCGGCGGACCCCCGGGACCCTTCCGGTGGTCCCGGTACAATACCGGTGACCCCCGAAACTTTCCCGATGGCCGAAACTGGACTTCCTATATACAAATCTTCACCTCCAGACCATTCCGGAACTCCTCGTGACGTCCAGGATCTCATCCGGGACTCCGAACAATTTTCAGGTTACCGCATACTAATATCTCTACAACCCTAGCGTCACTGAACCTTAAGTGTTTAGACCCTACGGGTTCGGGAATCACGCAGACATGACCGAGACAGCTCTCCGGCCAATAACCAACAGCGGGATATGGATACCCATGTTGTCTCCCACATGTTCCATGATGATCTCATTGAATGAACCACGATGTTGAGGATTCAAGTAATCCCGTATACAATTCGCTTTGTCAATCGGTACGTTACTTGCCCGAGATTCGATCGTCGGTATCCCAGTACCTCGTTCAATCTCGTTACCGGCAAGTCACTTTACTCGTACCATAATGCATGATCCCGTTACCAACCACTTGATCACATTAAGCTCATTATGATGACGCATTACCGAGTGGGCCCAGAGATACCTCTCCATCATACGGAGTGACAAATCCCAGTCTCGATTCGTGTCAACCCAACAGACACTTTCGGAGATACCTGTAGTATACCTTTATAGCCACCCAGTTACGTTGTGACGTTTGGTACACCCAAAGCACTCTTACGGTATCCGGGAGTTACACGATCTCATGGTCTAAGGAAATGATACTTGACATTAGAAAAGCTCTAGCAAATGAACTACACGATCATGTGCTATGCTTAGGATTGGGTCTTGTCCATCACATCATTCTCCCAACGATGTGATATCGTTATCAATGACATCCAATGTCCATGGTCAGGAAACCGTAACCATCCATTGATAAACGATCTAGTCAACTAGAGGCTCACTAGGGACATGTTTAAGGTCTATGTATTCACACATGTATTATGATTTCCGGATAACACAATTATAGCATGAACAATAGACAATTATCATGAATAAGGAAATATAATAATAACCATTTTATTATTGCCTCTAGGGCATATTTCCAACAGTCTCCCACTTGCACTAGAGTCAATAATCTAGTTACATTGTGATGAATCGAACACCCATAGAGTTCAGGTGTTGATCATGTTTTGCTCGCGAAAGAGGTTTAGTCAACGGATCTGTGACATTCAGATCTGTGTGCACTTTACAAATATCTATGTCTCCATCTTGAACATTTTCACGAATGGAGTTGAAGCGACGCTTGATGTGCCTGGTCTTCTTGTGAAACCTGGGCTCCTTGGCAAGGGCAATGGCTCCAGTGTTGTCACAGAAGAGAGTCATCGGCCCCGACGCATTGGGAATAACTCCTAGGTCGGTAATGAACTCCTTCATCCAGATTGCTTCATGTGCTGCCTCTGAGGCTGCCATGTACTCCATTTCACATGTAGATCCCGCCACGATGCTTTGCTTGCAACTGCACCAGCTTACTGCCCCAGCATTCAAAATATACACGTATCCGGTCTGTGACTTAGAGTCATCCAGATCTGTGTCGAAGCTAGCGTCAACGTAACCCTTTACGACGAGCTCTTCGTCACCTCCATATACGAGAAACATATCCTTAGTCCTTTTCAAGTACTTCAGGATATTTTTGATCGCTGTCCAATGTTCCATGCCGGGATCACTTTGGTACCTTCCTACCAAACTTAGGCAAGGTTTACATCAGGTCTGGTACGTAGCATGGCATACATGATAGACCCTATGGCCGAGGCATAGGGGACGACACTCATCTTTTCTCTATCTTCTGCCGTGGTCGGACATTGAGCCAAGCTCAATTTCACACCTTGCAACACAGGCAAGAATCCCTTCTTGGACTGACCCATATTGAACTTCTTCAATATCTTATCAAGGTATGTGCTTTGTGAAAGACCTATGAGGCGTCTCGATCTATCTCTATAGATCTTGATGCCTAATATGTAAGCAGCTTCTCCAAGGTCCTTCATTGAAAAACACTTATTCAAATAGGCCTTAATGTTGTCCAAAAGTTCTATATAATTTCCCATCAAAAGTATGTCATCCACATATAATATGAGAAATGCTACAGAGCTCCCACTCACTTTCTTGTAAACGCAGGCTTCTCCATAAGTCTTCATAAACCCAAACGCTTTGATCATTTCATTAAAGCGAATGTTCCAACTCCGAGATGCTTGCACCAGCCCATAGATGGAGCGCTGGAGCTTGCATACCTTGTTAGCATTCTTAGGATCGACAAAACCTTCCGGCTGCATCATATACAATTCTTCCTTAAGAAAGCCGTTAAGGAATGCCGTTTTGACGTCCATTTGCCATATCTCATAATCATAGTATGCGGCAATTGCTAACATGATTCGGACGGACTTCAGCTTCGCTACGGGTGAGAAGGTCTCATTGTAGTCAACTCCTTGAACTTGTCGATAACCCTTAGTGACAAGTCAAGCCTTATAAATGGTAGCATTACCATCCGCGTCCGTCTTCTTCTTAAAGATCCATTTATTTGCTATCGCTCGCCGATCATTGGGCAAGTCTGTCAAAGTCCATACTTTGTTTTCATACATGGATCCTATCTCGGATTGCATGGCTTCAAGATATTTGTTGGAATCTGGGCCCGCCATCACTTCCTCATAGTTCGAAGGTTCACCGTTGTCTAACAACATGATTTCTAGGACAGGGTTGCCATACCATTCTGGTGTGGAACGTGTCCTTGTGGACCTTCAAAGTTCAGTAGCAACTTGATCCAAAGTACCTTGATCATCATCATTAACTTCCTCTCTAGTCGGTGCAGGCACCATAGGAACATCTTCCTGAGCTGCGCTACTTTCCAGTTCAAGAGGCAGTACTTCGTCGAGTTCTACTTTCCTCCCACTTACTTCTCTCGAGAGAAACTCTTTCTCCAAAAAGGACCCGTTCTTGGCAACAAAGTTCTTCCCTTCGGATCTGAGGTAGAAGGTATACCCAATGGTTTCCTTAGGGTATCCTATGAAGACGCATTTTTCCAACTTGGGTTCAAGCTTTTCAGGTTGAAGTTTCTTGACATAAGCATCGCAACCCCAAACTTTTACAAACGACAGCTTAGGTTTCTTCCCAAACCATAATTCATACGGTGTCGTCTCAAGGGATTTAGACAGTGCCCTATTTAAAGTGAATGTAGCTGTCTCTAGAGCGTATCCCCAAAAAGATAGTGGTAAATCGGTGAGTGACATCATAGATCGCACAATATCCAATAGAGTGCGATTACAACGTTCGGACACACCGTTACGCTGAGGTGTTCCAGGCGGCGTGAGTTGTGAAACGATTCCACATTTCCTTAAGTGCGTACCAAATTCGTGACTTAAATATTCTCCCCCACAATCTGATCGTAAGAACTTTAATTTTTCGGTCACGTTGATTCTCTACCTCATTCTGAAATTCCTTGAACTTTTCAAAGGTCTCAGACTTGTGTTTCATCAAGTAGACATACCCATATCTACTTAAGTCATCAATGAGAGTGAGAACATAACGATAGCCTCCGCGAGCCTCAACGCTCATTGGACCACACACATCAGTATGTATGATTTCCAATAAGTTGGTTGCTCGCTCCATTGTTCCGGAGAACGGAGTCTTGGTCATTTTTCCCATGAGGCATGGTTCGCATGTGTCAAATGATTCGTAATCAAGAGACTCCAAAAGTCCATCAGCATGGAGCTTCTTCATGCGTTTGATACCAATGTGACCAAGGCGGCAGTGCCACAAGTATGTGGGACTATCGTTATCAACCTTACATCTTTTGGTATTCACACTATGAATATGTGTAACATCACGTTCGAGATTCATTAAGAATAAACCATTGACCAGCGAGGCATGACCATAAAACATGTCTCCCATATAAATAGAACAACCATTATTCTCGGATTTAAATGAGTAGCCATCTCGTATTAAACGAGATTCAGATACAATGTTCATGCTCAAAGCTGGCACTAAATAAAAATTATTGAGGTTTAAAACTAATCCCGTAGGTAAATGTAGAGGCAGCGTGCCGACGATGATCACATCGACCTTGGAACCATTCCCGACACGCATCGTCACCTCGTCCTTCGCCAGTCTCTGCTTATTCTGCAGCTCCTGTTTTGAGTTACGAATATGAGCGACCGCACCGGTATCAAATACCCAGGAGCTACTTCGAGTACTGGTAAGGTACACATCAATTACATGTATATCACATATACCTTTGGTGTTGCCGGCCTTATTGTCCGCTAAGTACTTGGGGTAGTTCTGCTTCCAGTGTCCGCCTCCCTTGCAATAAAAGCACTCAGTCTCAGGTTTGGGTCCATGCTTTGGCTTCTTCCCGGCAACTGGCTTACCGGGCGCGACAACTCCCTTGCCGTCCTTCTTGAAGTTCTTCTTACCCTTGCCTTTCTTGAAACTAGTGGTTTTATTGACCATCAACACTTGATGTTCCTTTTTGATCTCCACCTCTGCTGATTTCAGCATTGAATATACCTCAGGAATGGTTTTCACCATCCCCTGCATATTGTAGCTAGGTGGGAGCGACTGGAGGATTCTGTCGACCACCGCGTCATCGGGGAGATTAACTCCCAGTTGAGATAAGCGGTTGTGCAACCCAGACATTTTGAGTATGTGCTCGCTGACAGAACCATTCTCCTCCATCTTACAACTGTAGAACTTGTCGGAGACTTCATATCTCTCGACCCGGGCGTGAGCTTGGAAAACCATTTTCAGCTCTTGGAACATCTCATATGCTCCGTGCTGCTCAAAACGCTTTTGGAGCCCCGGTTCTAAGCTGTAAAGCATGCCGCACTGAACCAGGGAGTAATCATCACTACGCGACTGCCAGGCGTTCATAACGTCTTGAGTTGCTGGGAAAACGGGTGCTTCACCTAGCGGTGCATCTAGGACATATGCTTTCTCGGCAGCTATGAGGATGATCCTAAAGTTCCGGACCCAGTCCGTATAGTTGCTGCCATCGTCTTTCAGCTTGGTTTTCTCTAGGAACGCGTTGAAGTTGAGGGCAACATTAGCGTGGGCCATTTGATCTACAAGACATATTGCAAAGATTTTAGACTAAGTTCATGATAATTAAGTTCATCTAATCAAATTATATAATGAACTCCCACTCAGATAGACATCCCCCTAGTCATCTAAGTGATCCATGATCCAAGTCAACTAGGCCGTGTCCGATCATCACGTGAGACGGACTAGTCATCATCGGTGAACATCTTCATGTTGATGTATCTTCTATACGACTCATGTTCGACCTTTCGGTCTCTTGTGTTCTGAGGCCATGTCTGTACATGCTAGGCTCATCAAGTCAACCTAAGTGTTTTGCATGTGTAAATCTGGCTTACACCCGTTGTATGTGAACGTTAGAATCTATCACACCTGATCATCACGTGGTGCTTTGAGACAACGAACTTTCGCAACGGTGCACAGTTAGGGGGAACACTTTCTTGAAATTATTATGAGAGATCATCTTATTTACTACCGTCGTACTAAGCAAATAAGAAGCAAAACATGATAAACATCACATGCAATCAAATAGTGACATGATATGGCCAATATCATTTTGCTCCTTTTGATCTCCATCTTCGGGGCGCCATGATTATCATCATCACTGGCATGACACCATGATCTCCATCATCATGATCTCCATCATCGTGTCTTCATGAAGTTTTCATGCCAACGATTACTTCTACTTTTATGGCTAACGTGTTTAGCAATAAAGTAAAGTAATTACATGGCGTTATTCAATGACACGCAGGTCATCGAAAATAAAGACAACTCCTATGGCTCCTGCCGGTTGTCATACTCATCGACATGCAAGTCGTGATTCCTATTACAAGAACATGATCAATCTCATACATCACATATATTTCATTCATCACATCCTTTTGGCCATATTACATCACAAGGCATATGCTGCAAAAACAAGTTAGACGTCCTCTAATTGTTGTTGCATGTTTTTACGTGGCTGCTATATGTTTCTAGCAAGAACGTTTCTTACCTACGCCAAAACCACAACGTGATATGCCAATTTCTATTTACCGTTCATAAGGACCCTTTTCATCGAATCCGATCCGACTAAAGTGGGAGAGACAGACACCCGCTAGCCACCTTATGCAACTAGTGCATGTCAGTCGGTGGAACCTGTCTCACGTAAGCATACGTGTAAGGTCGGTCTGGCCTGCTTCATCCCACGATGCCGCCGAAACAAGATAAGACTAGTAGTGGCAAGAAAATTGACAAAACCAACGCCCACAATAATCTTGTGTTCTACTCGTGCATAGAAACTACGCATAGACCTAGCTCTGATACCACTGTTGAGGATCGTTGCAGAAAATAAAAAATTTCTACGCATCACCAAGATCAATCTATGGAGTCATCTAGCAACGAGAGAGAGGAGTGCATCTACATACCCTTGTAGATCGTGAGCGGAAGCGTTCAAGAGAACGGGGTTGATGGAGTCGTACTCGTCGTGATCCAAATCACTGATGATCCTAGCGCCGAACGGACGGCACCTCCACGTTCAACACACGTACGGTTTGGGAAGACGTCTCCTCCTTCTTGATCCAGCAAGGGGGAGGGAGAGGTTGATGGAGATCCAGCAGCACGACGGTGTGGTGGTGGAAGCAGCAGCGATCTCAGCAGGGCTTCGCCAAGCTCAGCGAGAGGGAGAGGTGTTACGGAGGGAGAGGGAGACGCCAGGAGCTTGGGTGCGCAGCCCTCCCTTCCCCCTCTTTATATAGGGGCCCTGGGGGGCGTCCCCCTAGAGATCCAATCTCAAGGGTGGTGGCGGTGGCCAAGGGGTGGACTTGCCCCCCAAGTCAGGTGGGGCGCCCCCCACCCCTAGGGTTTCCAACCCTAGGCGCAGGAGGAGGCCCAAGGGGGGCGCACCAGCCCACCAGGGGCTGGTTCCCTTCCCACTTCAGCCCATGGGGCCCTCCGGGATAGGTGGCCCCACCCGGTGGACCCCCGGGACCCTTCCGGTGGTCCCGGTACAATACCGGTGACCCCCGAAACTTTCCCTATGGCCGAAACTGGACTTCCTATATACAAATCTTCACCTCCGGACCATTTCGGAACTCCTCGTGATGTCCGGGATCTCATCCGGGACTCCGAACAACTTTAGGGTTACCGCATACTAATATGTCTACAACCCTAGCGTCACCGAACCTTAAGTGTGTAGACCCTACAGGTTCGGGAATCACGCAGACATGACCGAGACAGCTCTCCGGCCAATAACCAATAGTGGGATCTGGATACCCATGTTGGCTCCCACATGTTCCATGATGATCTCATCGAATGAACCACGATGTCGAGGATTCAAGTAATCCCGTATACAATTCCCTTTATCAATCGGTACGTTACTTGCCTGAGATTCGATCGTCGGTATCCCAATACCTCGTTCAATCTCGTTACCGGCAAGTCACTTTACTCGTACTGTAATGCATGATCCCGTGACCAACCACTTGGTCACATTGAGCTCATTATGATGATGCATTACCGAGTGGGCCCAGAGATACCTCTCCGTCATATGGAGTGACAAATCCCTGTATCGATTTGTGTCAACCCAACAGACACTTTCGGAGATACCTGTAGTATACCTTTATAGCCACCCAGTTACATTGTGACGTTTGGTACACCCAAAGCACTCTTACAGTATCCGGGATTTACACGATCTCATGGTCTAAGGAAATGATACTTGACATTAGAAAAGCTCTAGCAAACGAACTACACGATCTTGTGCTATGCTTAGGATTGTGTCTTGTCCATCACATCATTCTCCCAATGATGTGATCCCGTTATCAATGACATCCAATGTCCATGGTCAGGAAACCGTAACCATCCGTTGATAAATGAGCTAGTTAACTAGAGGCTCACTAGGGACATATTGTGGTCTATGTATTCACACATGTATTACGATTTCCGGATAACATAGTTATAGCATGAACAATAGACAATTATCATGAACAAGGAAATATAATAATAACCATTTTATTATTGCCTCTAGGGCATATTTCCAACAAGGACATGGGTAAAGTCTTGCTATTAGTAGTCATGTGAATTTGGTATTCGTTTGATATTTTGATGAGATGTATGTTGTCTCTCCTCTAGTGGTGTTATGTGAACGTCGACTACATGACACTTCACCATTATTTGGGTCTAGAGGAAGGCATTGGGAAGTAATAAGTAGATGATGGGTTGCTAGAGTGACAGAAGCTTAAACCCTAGTTTATAAGTTGCTTCATAAGGGGCTGATTTGGATCCATATGTTTCATGCTATGGTTAGGTTTACCTTAATACTTCTTTTGTATTTGCGGATTCTTGCAGTAGGGGTTAATCATAAGTGGGATGTTTGTTCAAGAAAGGGCAGCACCCAAGCACCGGTCCACCCACATATCAAATTATCAAAGTAACGAACGCGAATCATATGAGCGTGATGAAAACTAGCTTGACGATAATTCCCACGTGTCCTCGGGAGCGCTTTTCTCATTATAAGAACTTGTCCAAGCTTGTCCTTTGCTACAAAAAGGATTGGGCCACCTTGCTGCACCTTATTTACTTTCATTGCTTGTTACCCGTTACAAATTATCCTATCACAAAACTATCTATTACCTACAATTTCAGTGCTTGCAGAGAATACCTTACTGAAAACCGCTTGCCATTTCCTTCTGCTCCTCGTTGGGTTCGACACTCTTACTTATCAAAAGGACTACGATAGATCCCCTACACTTGTGGGTCATCAAACATGATTATGAACATGAATATGCTTTGTGAGTAGTTACGTTTATTCCTGAGGACATGGGTTAAGTCTTGCTATTAGTAGTCATGTGAATTTGGTATTCGTTCGATATTTTGATGAGATGTATGTTGTCTCTCCTCTAGTGGTGTTATGTGAACGTCGACTACATGACACTTCACCATTATTTGGGACTAGAGGAAGGCATTGGGAAGTAATAAGTAGATGATGGGTTGCTAGGGTGACAGAAGCTTAAACCCTAGTTTATAAGTTGCTTCGTAAGGGGTTGATTTGGATCCATATGTTTCATGCTATGGTTAGGTTTACCTTAATACTTCTTTTGTAGTTGCGGGTGCTTGCAATAGGGGTTAATCATAAGTGGGATGCTTGTCCAATAAAGGGCAGCACCCAAGCACTGGTCCACCCACATATCAAATTATCAAAGTAACGAACGCGAATCATATGAGCGTGATGAAAACTAGCTTGACGATAATTACCATGTGTCCTCGGGAGTGCTTTTCTCATTATAAGAACTTGTCCAGGCTTGTCCTTTGCTACAAAAAGGATTGGGCCACCTTGCTGCACCTTATTTACTTTCATTGCTTGTTACCCGTTACAAATTATCCTATCACAAAACTATCTGTTACCTACAATTTCAGTGCTTGCAGAGAATACCTTACTGAAAACCGCTTGTCATTTCCTTCTGCTCCTTGTTGGGTTCGACACTCTTACTTATCAAAAGGACTACGATAGATCCCCTACACTTGTGGGTCATCAAACGCCGAATCTACAAACTATGAAGAAGCTAAGATGAGCCCGGATTCCGACAAATGGCTTCAGGCCATGAAATCCGAGATAGGATTCATGTATGCGAACAAAGTATGGATTTTGGTGGACTTGCCCAATGATCGGCAATCCATTGAGAATAAATGGATCTTTAAGAAGAAGACAGATGTTGACGGTAATATCACCGTCTATAAAGCTCGACTTGTCGCAAAGGGTTTCCGACAAGTTCAAGGGGTTGACTACAATGAGACTTTCTCACCTGTAGCGATGGTTAAGTCTGTTAGAATTGTGTTAGCTATTGCGCATTATGTGTTTATGAGATCTGGAAAATGGAAGTCAAAACGACATTCCATAACGGGTTCCTTAAGGAAGTGTTGTATATGATGCAACCAGAAGATTTTGTCGATCCTAAGGATGCTAACAAAGTATGCAAGCTCCAGCGATCCATCTATGGACGGGTGCAAGCATCTCGGAGTTATAATATACACTTTGATGAGGTGGTCAAAACTTTTGGGTTTATACAAAGTTTATGAAAAAGCTTGTATTTACAAGAAAGTGAGTGGGAGCTCCATAGCATTTCTGATAGTTTATGTGGATGGCATATTGTTGATTGGAAATGATGTGGAATTTCTGGAAAGCATAAATTGTTGTTTGAAAGGAGTTTTTCAAAGGGAGACTTGGGTAAAGTTGCTTACATATTGGGCATGAAGATCTATAGAGATAGATCAAGACACCTGTTAAGACTTTCATAGAGCACATACCTTGACAAGATTTTGAAGGAGTTCAAAATGGACCAGTCAAAGAAGGAGTCCTTTCCTGTATTGTAATGTGTGAAGTTGAGTGAGGCTCAAAGCTCGACCACGATAGAAGAAAGAGAATGGATGAAGGTCGTCCCATATGCCTCAACCATAGGCTCTATAATGTATGCCATGTTGTGTACCATACTTGATGTGTGCCTTGTCATGAGTCTGGCAAGGGGGTACAGAGTGATCCAGGAGTGGATCACTGGATAGCGGTCAAAATTATCCTTAGGTACCTAAATAGGACTAAGGAAATATTTCTCGGTTATGGAGGTGATAAAGAGTTCGCCATAAATGGTTACATCGATGCAAGCTTTGACATCGATCCGGATGACTCTGAGTCGCAAACCGGACACGTATAGTAGAGCAATCATTTGGAATAGCTCCAACTGAAGCGTGGTAGCAGCATCTATAGTATGATACAGAGATTTGCAAAGTACACACGGATCTGAATGTTGCAGACCCATTGACTAAAACATCTCTCACAAGCAAAACATGATCAAACCCCATAACTCATTGGGTGTTAATCACATGGAGATGTGAACTATATTATTGACTCTAGTGCAAGTGGGAGAATGTTGGAAATATGCCCTAGAGGCAATAATAAAATAGTTATTGTCATATTCCCCGTTCATGATAAATGTTTACTATTCATGCTAGATCCGTATTGACTGGAAACTTAAATACATAAGCTACATCGTGTCCCTAGTATGCCTCTACTAGACTAGCTCGTTGATCAAAGATGGTTAAGTTTTCCTAGCCATAGACATGAGTTGTCATTTGATAATGGGATCACATCATTAGGAGAATGATGTGATGGACAAGACCCAACCGTAAGCTTAGCATCAGATCATTTAGTTATTTGCTACAACTTTCATCATGTCAAGTATATGTTCCTTAGACCATGAGATCGTGCAACTCCCGGATACCAGAGGAATACCTTGTGTGCTATCAAATGTCACTTCATAACTAGGTGATCATAAAGACGCTCTACATATATCTCCGAAGGTGTCTATTGGGTTGGCATGGATCAAGATTGGGATTTGTCACTCCGTGTGACAGAGAGATATCTCTGGGCCCTCTCGGTAATACAACATCATAAAGAGCTTGCAAGTAATGTGGCTAATGAGTTAGTCACGAGATCTTGTATTAGGAACGAGTAAAGAGACTTGCCAGTAACGAGATTGAACTAGGTATGGAGATACCGATGATCGACTCTCGGACAAGTAACATATCACCTGACAAAGGGAATTGCATACGGGATTGACTGAATCCTTGACATCGTGGTTTAACCGATAAATATATTCGTTGAATATGTAGGAATCAATATGGCATCCAGGTCCCATTATTGGTTATTGACCGGAGAGGAGTCTTCGTCATGTGTGCATGTTCCCGAACCCGTAACGTTCGGTAGCGCTAGGATAGTATTGAGATATTAATAGTGGAAAATCCGAAGGTTGTTTGGAGTCTCGGATGGGATCCGGACAACACAAGGAGCTCTAGAATAGTCCGAAGGTAAAGATTCATATATGGAAAGTTGTTATCGGGGGTTCTGGAAAAAGCTCGAGTTTTTTCGGTATTGTACCAGGAAGGTTCTAGAAGGTTCCAGAGTGGGGCCCACCTACATGGGGGGACCACATGAATGTGGGTAGTGGGGAAAGTCCCCACAAACCTAGTCTATGCGCACCGAGATCCTCCCTTAAAAGGAATAGTATCATATCCCGAAGGGATAAGATCGGGATCCCTAAAAATGGGGGATAGCGATCGGTGGGGAAGGAAAGGAGGGATTTCTTTCTCCCCCTTCGGCCAACGACCCTATGGACTTGGAGGGCAAGCCACTAGCCTCCTCCACGCCTATATAAAGGCGAGGAGGCATTGGGGGCAGCAACCCTTCGCCCTTGCCCGTTACCTCTCTCAACTCCTCCCACGTTTCATCGGTACGCGCTTGGCAAAGCCCTGCCGAAATTTCGCTGCCACCATCACCACCATGCCGTCGTGTTGCTCCTGATCTCATCTACCTCCTCTCCCTCGCTTGCTGGATCAAGAAGGAGAGGACGTCGCTGAGTTGTACGTGTGCTAAACTCAGAGGTGCTGTTCGTTCGGCACTAGATCGGATTGGATCGCGATTGGGTCGGTAAGAGTACGACTACATCAACCATGTTACGACACTAACGCTTTCGGTCTACAAGGGAATGTAGACACACTCCCCTTCGTTGCTTTACATCTCCAGAGATAGATCTTGGGTGTTTTGTAGGAATTTTTTTTATTTTCATGCAACGTTCCCTATCAGTTTAGCCCAGAAACTACAAAGTAAAGGAAGTCTCATACAACAGTTGGCCAAGACCTAGAGTTGATTAGTTTTCCCGCATGTCTCGCCCACTAGTCCAACATGATGGACATGACCGGGCGCGCCCAAGCATCCCCATATCTGCCCCACATATGGGATGTATATGGGGTGTGTCGGACAACCCGAACATTTGGGCTTTGTGTGAGTGGCTGGTTGGGTTGTGATTGGACGGTGTCCTGGTTGTCCGCACGGATTTTTTGGTGAGGGGCGCTAGAGGGGGGGGGGGGGGGGGGCTGAGGCGCCAAGTTGTAAATTCTCTTAAAAGGAACTTCCAATGATGTAACTTTAATGTACAAACTTAATGGTCCCTTATCTATATTTCCCTGTCCGTTATCTATATTTAAACCATTACGGGCATTTACCTCCAATAAATACCTAGAAACTTAATGTCCTAGAAATAACAAATTAACAGTAGAAAGTGTGAAAGTTTTAGAGCATCTACAATCGCACCCACCTATATGCCTGACGCATTCGTCGACCGGAGCTGGTCACCCCTTTTATTTCCGGATCCTGCAACGACACCCCTCATATGCAAACCCATACGAATCCATGCATTGCAACCTAAAATTCGTCATGCATTCATCATCATACATAGATAAAACAAGATCCATTTGAATCAAAACCATCTTACTTCCACTCTTCGTTGGAGACGTATATGACCCCCATGCCGGACGGACCGGCGGCCTCGTGGTCATTTGCGGCGGGGCGCAGCTCCAGCTTCATTTACTCGCCGTCCTTGTTGAGTTCCGTGAAAAGTCGTTCCTGCCTCATGTTAGCGAGGTGGATACGATGGAGGTTCGTCACCACCTCCCGCTATGATTGGGTCGAGTTGAGGATGGCCGCTTGATTCACCTCGAACTGTGCTGCCGCCTCTGCGTTTTGGGCATGTCGAAACTTCGCCTCCGCCTGCCCATGCCAAAGTCGCTGGGCTCGACCTCCATACTAATGCCTCCTCCACTACCTCTTACATGTCCTAAATGCCCACCTCATACTCCGCCTTTAAACTCGGTAGAGTTTTCCCTCAAGAAAAAAAAACTCTGTAGCTTCCCTTAAAAAAGAAACTGTGAATTTTTTAAAAAGAAAAACCTCATAGACATCGAGTGTACTCACGTGCGTCAAAAGCGCAACGATCACACGTGTCAATCGAACCCCAACGTTTCACTTCACGGACACAAAGTCGTTGTAGGTATAGCATTATTGCTCCACAGCCATGCAAGAAGGAACCAACTTAGGGAACCGCGTAAACCTCACTTTTCCAAGAAGGAGCCGCGAAACATTCCCACCAGCCACCGTCCTGCATCTGTCTGACTAGTGGGCCCAGCTGGTCGGTGTCATCTGATCTGACTATATACCGCCTCCGTTCGCTTTGCTCCTCCCCAGTCACCAGTCCCCACTCCCCACTCGCCTTCCGCCACACCCAAGAAAACCCTACCTCCGGAGGCATCGTCATCGCCGGGCGGGATGAAGGGCGGCGACATCGAGGCGGGCGGCGACGTCGAGGCGGGCACCACGGCACCGAAGGGGGCGCCGTACCCCGGGACGACGGAGATCCCGGAGCTGCGCTGGGCGCTCATCCGGAAGGTCTACGTCGTCCTCTGCCTGCAGCTTCTCCTCACCGCCGTCGTCGCGGTCGTCTTCGTCAAGGTCCGCAGCATCCCGCATTTCTTCGCCTCCTCCTACGCCGGCCTCGGGCTGTACATCTTCATCCTCATCTTCCCCTTCATCGGTGAGGCCTCGAACCATTTCTCTCCTCCATCGTCTCTGTTACGAATTTGTCATCCAATTGCAGTTTGCAGGGACGGTTTTCTTCTTTGTAAAAGAAACAGAGCATGTATGTACAGGGGCTATACAAAATTAAATTACAACATACAACAACTGCATTTTAAGTGCCACAAAACAAATACTATGATGCACAATTATCGGAAGTCTCGCACCCGATTTGGGAGATCTGAATTAGATTTTCGTTTTGCTCTCTG
The DNA here is from genome assembly GCA_963921465.1 of Triticum timopheevii. NCBI lineage: Eukaryota > Viridiplantae > Streptophyta > Magnoliopsida > Poales > Poaceae > Triticum > Triticum timopheevii. The sequence continues at coordinate 554,696,711 of OY997264.1, read as the reverse complement.
AACTGCTAGCCAACGAGCTATCTTTCTTGAATTTACACTTGCAAGCATGAAGACTTGGAGTGATTCCCCTGAAAATAAAAGGTCGTTCTGTGTATTCCAAATGGCCCAAGAGGCAAGCAGTGCGTAATTCGGACGAATTTATAGGCGATACTGCTAGTTGTATGCGTGCGATTTCGTTATGTCTTTCCCGCAAAAAGAAAAGATTTCATTGTGTCTGGGGCCTTGGTGAGAGGACAGGACTAGCTTTCCCTTTGCATTCTTTGTGCAGAGCTATGGATTACAACTCCTGATTTTTGCAGGAACGTCCTATGCACTCTTAATTTTGCTTTACTACTGTAGAATGGGATGTGTTTGCTTTGTGAATTGCAGCTGGGAGTATAACCTGTTACTGATAAAACGCCTGTTAATTCTTTGTATGCAGTGATGTGCCCGTTGCACTTCTACCGCCAGAAGCACCCGGTCAACCTGCTGCTGCTTGGCGTCTTCACAGTGGCCATCAGCTTCTCTGTGGGCTTGACATGTGCCTTCACTAGCGGTAATTGTCTTCGCACCACGTATTCTTTCTGCTCCCGCTGCCAGCTCCTAGCTTGTTCTTGAGTCACTCTGCTGCTTATGTAAATTAGCATCCTTTAATGCCCATCTCATTATGTTACTTCATTGCATATACATGGCTAGTAAAATGTTTTCGTACTATTGGCTAGCTTGTTTGTCACCATGTGCGGCAACTGATAGTTTCTTACAGATGTTGTGAAGCATTTTGTTTGCGTGTAGACTGGGTTCAGAAATACATGTGCTGCCAATTTGCCATGGCCATGTAAATGGTACACACGACCAGGCAGCCCATGTGACTGTAGTTGGTGCATTTTCCTAGTCTGTGTTGAGGGCCAAATTGTAGCTGTTGGTCACCATTTATGGTTGATATGTTTGTCTGGGTAAGAAGCATTTGTAGTATTGCCAGCTAGCAGGATTACTTGTTTAGCTGTTACTTTTTGAACAGAAATTGGCAAACAGTAACCTTCGCTTTTCATAGAACATTAGTTGGATCTTGCATATTTGTGTACTGTTTCTTCCAGCCACTCTTTGTTGTAAGATACAGTATTGTGATATTATCAATTCGATCCGAAGGGCCGATTTGTCCAATAATATGCGAGCCGACCTGCCCAAGTCGACATGGTTTTGGCAAGGACGTGGTTTAGTTTGCAGGACTAGCTTAAACTTTTATCAAAATAGAAAGGATTTTCAGATTTTAGCATGACAGGACAGGAGGTTGCTGATAGTTTGCTTCTTCAATGCACCACTGCCATTTCCTTCAGATTTTAGCATGCATGTGCTTTATTGTTTAGTCAAATTTACATGATAGTCTTTGGTAAAGAGATGTATGCGATGATAAGAAAGCAATCAGTTCATTTAGTAGTCCTGCTAAAATAGTCCGCTATGTGTGCAGGCAAGGTCATTTTGGAGGCTGGGATTCTTACAATCGTGGTTGTCTTGAGCCTCACTGCTTACACCTTCTGGGCTGCAAGGAGGGGCAAGGACTTTAGCTTCCTTGGTCCTTTCCTATTTGCTTGTCTGATGATTTTGCTCGTCTTTGGGTTCATTCAGGTCAGATGCCGTCCGATCCCTTCTCTAGTTAGGTGTGTCACCCATTTATCTATCAGTCTTCTCTATTCTACAATGTAAATACTGATCATGACTTCTGTTTGCAGATCTTCTTCCCGCTGGGCAAGCTCTCTCACATGATCTATGGCGCGCTGGCGGCACTCATCTTCAGTGGCTACATTGTCTATGACACGGGCAACATCATCAAGCGTTACAAGTATGACGAGTATGTCTGGGCCGCCGTCACGCTCTACCTTGACATCATCAATCTGTTCCTGGGCCTGATGACCCTGTTTAGGGCGGGTGACAGCTAGGCAGGTCGCCCTGCCCCTACTCTCGCGTGCTTGAAATCCCGTCGATGAATTTGGTATCCTGATGAGTCCTTGACATGAAGAATTGTATAGTCTGGTCTGTCTCGCTGGCACGGTGAAAATGTTGCTTACTTTAGTTGAGTTGATCCCTAGTAGAGAGGAAACATAAGAAAACAGTGTGTCGTTTCTATTCTGTGGATGGTGGATGTGATGTTGTATTTAGGGGGTCTTTGACATGCTGGATTGGTGGTGCTGCGTTTCTGATATCATTTGTCCTTCTGGCATGTGGCATCTGGACGAGGGCAATATTGCTTCCTACTCCCTCCGTTCCAAAATAGATGACTCAACTTTGTACTAAATAGTACAAAATTGAGTCATCTATTTTGAAACGGGGGGAGTAGCACATATGAATTGGTCTCTTGGCCTGCCTAGTGGGTGGCGTTTGTCCTCTACTATGAAGTAAATAGCCCAGATTCTAAGCTACTCCCTCCGTACAAGTCTTTTTCGAGATTTCAATACCGATTACATATGGATGTATATAAAACATATTTTAGAGTGTAGATTCACTCATTTTGCTCTAAAAAGACTTGGAGAAAGAGGGAGGAAAACTAAAGAGATGCATGTTTTCATGTATACCACTTAGAGCAACTCTAGCAGAGTCAGTCATGTGTTGTCGCCGTCATATCACATAGAGATTGCGAAGGCAAAACGTGTGGTCACTGTCATATGGCATAGAGATTGTGAAGGTGAAATGCAGACTCAGATTAGCTAAGAAGACAATCTTCATATTTTTCGCACACGTGTGCCCTACCTGTCATTGACTATATTTGTTCTTTTCAAAAAGTCAAAATCAAAACATATTTGATTCAGACTTCAGTTTGAACACAAAGGGAAGCGTTGTTCATCGTAGACCTCTTACATCGAACTGTGCATAAAAACCACATCGTGGTAGATCCACCATTTACAAAGCAAAGCACAACAAAACAGTTGACACTTCAGGTGAGACATTTTCACCTCCCAGTACGTCATAATAAGACGCCATGCAAAATTTCACTCTTTTGCATCATAGTTATGTTGGATTCATTTTTCTAATGAAAAATGCAAATGGTGCCTAAAGACAGGAAAATTTAATATATGTATTGATTAAGTTTCCCAAACCTTCTCTAGTAGTTTGATTAAATCATGACAACAAATGTAGACTATATTGGATTTCTATTCTTACAAGCTGCTTCAAAAGGTACTACTAGTTATGAACTGTTCGAAGAGTGCACAAAGAGAAATCAAGACATGAGAACTGCCAATGTGAGATTATAATTGTCACCATCAAGGATAAAATATAGGATCTAAACCATCGCCTCTTGGGGGCGCCGTCTTGAAGATCTTCGTTCCATTTGTGATTCCTGCAGGCTGGGCGTGCACTACATTGCAGTCGGCAGTGTCCGACTGGCGATGAGGTGGTGTGGCGTTGCGACGTGTGTGGCAACGACGATGGTGGCGAGGAGAGTCGGGTCGCAACTTGTCCTTCTGATGCCGAAGGTTCAGTGCGCCAATGGGTGTGCCTATGTTGGTTTCTGGCTATGACAGAGAAGTCGGAGTTGTGGGCGGCGGGGCCACCGCGGCAACGATGACTCCATGAAGGCGGTTTCAACGAGCGGTGCTCTTCGGGTGTTGCACTGGACTAGGTCGGTGCAAGGCTTCTAACTTTCTCCTGTGATGCTCATCCGCAAAATCGGAGCTGCCATGTCCTCGACGCTGTGTTCGACTGTTTGGCGTTGCTTTGTTGTTCAGTGCTACCTCTCGACGGTTGTGTCGTTGGTTGTGTCTTGATCCTGTTTTTGGCCAGGTCGTCCGTGTGTGCCCCTTGTGGGGTTTGTAATTTAGGTTTTTGTCCGGTTTTCCTCTAATTAACCGGACAACTCTCTTCTTCTTAATCAATGAAAATGGCAAATCTTTTGCCTTGTTTAAAAAAAAACATCATTCATGTGACATGTACATAGAATGATTGCTCATTACAGCCCTCTTACAACAAACTAGTAGGGTGACCCGCGCATTTGCGCGGCTAGATTTTTCCCACGTTTTTAAATTTGAGTTTTAGCATATTTTCTATATTAACTTTACAGTGTTATTTCTTCTCAATTCTGTCCATGGACCTTAAGAAATTGGACACCCGAAAATAACATCACACTAGAGAGATTTCAGATAATATTCATCCCAATCTTGCTGGGTCATGAAGTTCTTTGAGAATTTTCCTTTCCTTTCTCATCATTAGTGATATTGTTGTTAGGTTTGTTTAGGGAAATGCCATGCATGATGATGCATCCACACATGCAATCCTTATGTCTTTTTTTTGGGTAAGTCGGAAAGACATGCAATCCTTATGTCAATTTCCTTTATTATGTGCCTATCAATTTAATGTGTTTGTATTCACTAAAAAGTGCTAAAACATTATCTCTCTGCTAATTCTTGCATACCAGGTCTTTTAATTTATCGAATAGTGTCCATGTTATTTGTGTCATAACTTACCTTTGTCTGATCATTCCATCAATTTTTTCTCCAACATAAGTTATGTAGGACAACTAAAATCGGAAATCCCTTTTGGAGCTCGGGCTCCAGTGAGGTCTCCAAATTCAAATTTGCAAATTTTATTAAAATTCATATTTTTACAGTTCAAAAAATTCTGATTTTTTTATAAATATACATGAAGGCATAATACACATGTGTGTAAATTTTCAGTTCAAAATACATTGAAATGATGGCTGTGCAAAAAAGACAAATCTGGGGTTGTTTAACACATGATACTATTCATTCTCCCAGGCCATGGATTTGTCTTTTTTGTACAGGTCGCAACTCAAGATATTTTATCATGAATTTTTACACACATGTGGGTTACATCCTTACATACACTCATATTTTTTTTAGAACTTTTTGAACCATAAAAGTTTGAATTTGATTTTTGCAAAAATAAAGGTCTCCATGGAGCTCGGCCTCCAAACCGCCTTTCTCAACTAAAATGATATATTATGTTCTTCACATGAACTTTCATTTCAAACCTTTACTAATTAGTAAGGTACAAGTGCATTGCACGCATGAGATATTCTTATAGTTCATCTCATTCAAAATCAATAAATTTTATAAAAGAAATAATCTATTTTAAGATTCATGGAATTGTGCATTGTAGAGCATAAAGTAAAATCAAATAATGGCAATTCATTTAGAAAAAAATTGGGCAATTATGATACAAAAGATTCTAGAACAAAGGAGAAGTGCTTATGTTTTGAGGTTTGTGCATTATGCTTAAGTTCAACCATGCAATCTTTTAGATTGTACATGTGGCGGAATGTGGTGGAATATAGATGATATCCAACGGGCAGTAGTGTTCGGGTTTGCCATCTCTGCACCATTGGATTGACTTCATCCGACGACCATCTTTTAAAGTTATTCGCACACTATATAGGGGTGTGGATATAGAAGAAAAAATCAGTCCCTTTCTTCATATGAGTGTCTCTGGCACGCTCAGCCATCGGTTAATTATTCTTGGCATGCACATGTCTTCTGCTCCCCCGTTACTAAATATTTGTCTTTTTGAGATTTCGAATGAACTATCGCATACGGATGTATATAGACATATTTTAGAGTGCAGGTTCACTCATTTTGCTTTGTTTGTAGTCACTTATTCAAATCTCTAAAAAGACAAATATTTAAAAATGGAGGAAGTATTAAGGGGCATGCATTCTATCCGCAAAACTGTTTTTTAACACATGTTATCTTCTTTTTTCAGTTCCTTGGATCTTATGGAATGATGTGTATACTGCCCTCACACGTGTTTTATAGTACGTTTTCAACCTGTAATGGATGGCAGTCTCAGCATCATCTATCGCTAACCCCAAATTACTCACTAATATATTGACCGACTAACCAACCCTTGCTTTGGACGGAGTGGTCATCTACAACCTGCTAGAGTCCATGGAGTAGGTGGTGTTCCGCAACTCCGCCGGCGAGTCCGGTCCGAGGTTGCGGAGCGAGAGCGAGCGTCGTAGACGAAGTAGTCGAAGTAGTCGTACACACGAAAGTAAATGACACAGAGAGATATGGAGGAGACCAGCTTTATTAATCAATGATCAGGGGGTTGCAATGATGTCTCCTCGTTGCTTTATATAGGGACTAGGGGGTCAAGGGATAAGTACCCACTTAACGTAAAGAGGGGAAACGAGTGGGGCTATCCCGGGCGACTTGGCGCTAGCCGCCGCCACCATCGTGGTGGCCCCGGTTTCCCAACACTCCCCCTTGGTAATTATCCGTATATCCATGCCTCAAAACTCCGAAAACCCAGTGGGAAAAAATATGAAGAAAGAGCACATAGTATACGTTGTTGTATTGCACGAATTGCCTAGTCAAAAACCTCGTGTGAGAAACATCAGGAAAAATCACTCAAGGGAAAAAGAGTACAATCCACTCAACCATCAAGTTGAGTACTCGATCATCAGGATTGAGATTTTAGCGACGAGTTTGTGAAGTTTCTCCCCCTGAACCTTGCATCTCTCTAAGTCTCATCATACCGATTCCACGCACACACCTCTCTAAGGTTGATGCCGGTAATGATTTAGTGAACATATCAGCAAGATTGTCACAGGACTTAGTATGCAAAACTCTCACCTCGTTCAACTGCTGCAGCTCATGTGCATAGAAGAACTTGGGACTAATATGCTTAGTGAGGTTACTCTTCACATAACCCATCTGGACTTGTGCAACACAAGCAGCATTATCTTCATAGATAATGGTAGGGGTTTGTACGGTGTTCAGCCCACATGTCTGCTGAATGTGGCCGATCATCCGCCGAAGCGATACACGCTCTTTCGACGCTTCGAACAGTGCCATGATTTTCGAGTGGTTTGTGGAAGTCGACACAAGTGTTTGCTTGGACGATTTCCAGGAAAACACAGTTCCACCACAAAGAAAAACATATCCAGTCTGCGATTTGCAATCATGCGGGTCCGCTAGGTACCCAGCATCGGCATAGCCTATAATAGATAGGTCTTGGTTCCTTTTATAAAACAAGCCAAGATCTTTGGTCCCTTGCAGGTAACGGAAGACGTCCTTGACACCTTTCCAATGTCTTTTGGTAGGTTCAGAACTGTACCTCGCAAGCAAACTGACAGCGAACGCAATGTCTGGCCGTGTACAGTTTGCGAGATACATGAGTGCTCCAACTGCACTCAGGTAAGGAACCTCTGGTCCCAGAGTTTCCTCCCCCTCTTCCTTTGGCCTGAACGGGTCCTTGTCTGACTGTAAAGACCTCCCGACCATCGGGGTCTTAGAAGGATATGCCTTATCAAATCCAAATCTTTCCAACACCTTCTGGGTGTAGACCGACTGGTGCACTAGAATCCCATCAGGGGAATGTTCAAGTTGCAGACCTAGACAGAACTTGGTTTTACCCAAGTCCTTCATCTCGAATTCCGACATCAGGTAGGAACTCGCTTCCTCAATATCCTCAGGTGTACCGATTATGTTTAAATCGTCCACATACACCGAGATTATATAGAATCCATCTTGGGATCGCCGTATAAAAACACATGGGCAATATTTATTGCTCGTGTAGCCCTTCTCATGAAGGAAATCGCTTAAGCGATTGTACCACATTCTACCAGACTGTCTGAGTCTGTACAGTGTCTTTTGAAGTTGAACACTATATAGACCCCTGTTTGCTCTATCATGGTTCGGAACAGGGATACCTTCTGGAACCTTCATGTATATGTTCGAATCCAAGTTACCATACAGGTAAGCAGTGACAACATCCATTAGTTTCATTTTCAAGCCCATGTTTACTGCTATCGAGATCAAGTATCTAAAGGTAACTCCATCCATGACTGGGGAATAAGTCTCCTCAAAATCGACACCTGGTCGTTGAGTGAACCCTTGAGTGACGAGCCTTGCTTTGTACCGTACTACCTTATTATTTTCATCTCTCTTTCGAACAAAAACCCACCTATGGCCAATAGGGCGAACGTGGGGAGGAGTTCGACAAATTGGTCCGAACACCATCCTTTTGTTGAGAGATAATAATTCGGCAGTAATTGCCTGCTGCCAATCTTTCCAATCCGACCTTTTCTTGCAATCAGCGAGCGTGTTAGGCTCAGGGTCAAGATCTATGATTAAGGCAATTTTCGTAGCAAAGTTGATGTCGACAATCATCGTTGCTCGGTTCAGGGACTCCCCCGTATAAATATAATTTATGGCCATTTTGTCATGGAGCGCATCCGGCGCAAACACTTGCTCTACCAAATTTCCCATTATGGGAGCAAGGTCCTTTATATTTCCCGCGTCGATGTGTGCGCTCACATCTCCGCTGGGTGTTTCCCCTATGGGAAAGTTTAAGTCCGGAATTTCGTGCACTGAATTTTCCGTACTTGTGCCAGGTCTCGACTGGCTCCCCGTTTCAATTTGGGGTACTTTGGCGACAGGATGTGATAAATCTCTCTTATCCTCTTTCGTCAGGCGTCCTCGAGTACTTGGGATTTGAGAAGCCGGATTTCTCGTCCTTTTAGGCCTTTGGACGGGAGCGGGTATACCATCATTTTTCTTTGGTATTTCAACCCTTTCTGGTGCATTGCGCGCGTGCACATGCAATTTTGTCACAGTCTTTAAGTCATTAAAGTGGTCGGGCAGTTGATTTGCTAAAGACAGCAAATCTATTATCTTTTGGACTTCTCTCTCAGTCTCAACAGTGCGCGGGTCATGAGCGTGGATCCCCGTGGCTTGCCACGTGATTTCTCGACTTTTAGCATCAAGGGGTTGATTCTCTCCCCCTAAAGTCGGGAAAAGATCCTCGTCAAAAATGCAATCAGCAAAATGAGCCGTGTGACAGTCACCTGTCATGGGGTCCATATACCTGATTATGGACACAGTCTCATAACCAACGTATATCCCCGACTTACGGAGCAGGCCCATCGCCGATCGCTGAGGGGGTGGTATTGGTACATATACCTGGTAACCGAACCTACGAAGGTGGGAAATTTTCGGTGCCAACCCTTGCGCAAGTTGAACAGGAGAGTGGATGTTGTAGGCCGACGGTCGAAAGTTGATGAGATTAGCCGCGTGTAACACCGCGTGGCCCCAACATGTAGTTGGTAAATTACAACCCTGAAGGAGCGGTCGGGCAATGAATTTAATTCTTTTAATCAATGCCTCGGCAAGTCCATTTTGTGTATGAACATGTGGTACCGAGTGCTCAACTTTGATTCCCATTGCCATGCAATAATCATCGAACGCCTTTGAAGTAAATTCTCCGGCATTGTCCATTCGAATAGACTTTATACGATAATCCGGGAAATTGTTCCTCATTTGTATGATCTGTGAGATCAATTTTGCAAAGGCATGGTTCCGTGTTGACAGCAGGCAAACATTGGACCATTTAGAGGAAGCATCAATGAGCACCATGAAGTACCAAAACGGCCCCCTTGGATACGTTCCAAGAACGCGGGGATTTCATCCCTCACCTTGAGGGGCTATGGCCTAATGACTAACTTCCCCTTAGCGCACGCGGAGCACACGAAATCTTCGGGATTCGGGAAGTTCTTCACGTTAACATTATGGCCATGCGAGTTGTTAATTATATTTCTCATCATCCTAAGTCCGGGGTGGCCTAACCTATCATGCCAGAGGCAGAAGAGTTCAGAGCTTCTAAAGATGGTCTTGAGGGTAGTGTACACAGGCGGTGCAACTATCTTAGTGTAGTATAGCCCTGTGTCGAATGAAGGAAGCCTTTCGATAACATGTTTGCCACCTGCATCCCGCTTTGTGATGAGTAGGCACTCCTTGCCGTTTTCATCATCGGTCTCAGCATGGAAACCATTAGCGCGGATGTCTCTAAAGCTCAAAATAGTACGAGTCGACTCCGGGTACAACAACGCATCATGGATGATCAAAGTTGTTCCCATGGGGAGTATAATAGTGGCTCGTCCGGAGCCAACTATGTGAGAACCGCAGCCGGCGATTGTCATAATACTTCCCGGAGATTTTTTAATGGACTCAAAGTACTTAGTTTCTCGTAAAATGGTATGAGTGGTGGCGCTATCGGCAATGCACGTTTCCTCCATTCGGGCGCCACACGCATTCTAAAATATGACATCTAATTAATGTAATGAGGAAGAAAATACATTAAAAATGGGTTTTTATCAGTTTTGCCACCGGTTGTATAACACTACTCAGTTTTGCCACTAAAAATTTTGACTACTCAAAAATGCCATTGTTCTGTTGGACACAACCTCAAAAAGACCATTTTTTCACCGTAGTCGTCAGGTCAATGGACGTTGACCGAAGGTAGATGACGAAAATACCCTTATCCCATTTGTCAACTCCCCTTTCTCTCTCTTTTGACTTGTGGGCCCATCTGTCATGGGCGCATGAAAAGAGAAAATGAAAATGGGCAGTTCGGGGCTTCGAACCCAAAACCACGCGAGAGCGAACCAGCTGAGCTACAGAACAGTTCTAATGTGAAAGGAGATACATCCCTTATATCGTGCAGATGGAGAGGCAGCCGTGAAGCTGAGCAATGCACGCGCAGGGTTTTGAACGTGCCGCCGCATCTACGTACTACATGCGGCGTTAGAAACTACAGCTGGCTGGCTGAAGCACTCTCGTAACCGAAAGGGGCCTGCAGACTGCAGTGTAGGTGATATACAGTACTGTACAGTGCATGATTCAGAAATAAACGTGACATGCCTGACTGTCGGTGTACTAAAGTAGGGGTACCTTAGTACCCCGAACTTGTGCACGGGCAGTCGCAGCGTCCCGCGGCAAGGCTTGCCGGGCGTCCGCCAAGATCCTCCACTATTCCTATTTACTGCCATTCAAGAACAAAGTGTTAGCTGAGAAGACAGAACCCCGGCAAGAAGAGCTTGCCGGGAAGGACAAGACCCCGGCAAGAGGAGCTTGCCGAGAAGGCCAACCAAGGCATTTCAAGAAACTTGCCGCGACGCCCCGCGCGTCCCGGCAAGACACGGCAAGCGGCAAGCTTGCGGGTGCGACAAGACAACGGCCGCGGCAAGGCGCTTGCCGCGGCAAGGCTGCCACTCTGCACTCGAGCTCCAGCGCATCCGACGACGTGTCACCACAGGATCGCTCCTGGTGCACGTGGCGGGTAGCTGCGCAGCCGAGCGGTGCGAGGTGGCAAGCAAGGAGACCATCGTGGCGATCGGTGGCGCCCCTAACGGTCGCTTCCTGCACTGTTGGGGCGACAGGACGAGCACTAAATGCCCTTGTCCCCTGCCGTCAGAGTTAGGTAGGGGACACTGTTGATAGTGGTTGTACCAACCTGCGTTTTTACCTTTTTACCCCTCTTTCTACGCTGCCACCTGTCGGTGACCCCTTTAGACTATAAAAGGGAGGCCCATGCGCACGTAGAAGGGGTTCGGCTCATTCGACTCGTTCAACACCACACCCACGCTCTCAAGCAAAAACAAATACAAACACAAAGCAGCAGTAGGAGTTTTATCTCTCCGGAGAGCTCCGAAGCTGGGTAAAATCCCCCGCGTGCTCTCGCCTCGATCTGCTCTGCGTGCGCCCTCCGCTCCCTTGCCGGACCGAGAAGGGGCCCCCTGCCCCATAGGTGCTCGTCCCCCACGACATCTCTGGCGCGCCAGGTAGGGGGGCATCGAGGTCGTGCGTATCTGATCCGGCGTCTGCGCGCGCTACATCAACATCTTCATCGACATGCCGCCGAAGAAGAAGACTTCAGAGGTGGCCGCTCCGTCTGCGACTATCCTACCGCCACCGGAGCAAACGGGCGGTGGGGTGGACGCCGGCGGAGGAGCAGGCGCCGGCGGGGGGACTCACATCGTCACCCGGTCCAAAGACAAGGCCTCGCAAGGTTCAGCGTCTGCACATCCACCGCACCCCTCCCAGGAGGTGCAGGATCGACAACGCCACGGTGCTCCTAGCACCGTACTCGCGTTGGAACAAGGCCAAGCTGGTGGGTCGCGGGACGCTCAAGGCCAACATACACGTCAACACGCTGGCACTAGCGCAGTGCGGTCGCCTGGACGAGATGTTGCTCCTTCTAACACTGTTAGGAGTTTGAGCATGTCTCGCACCTCGCGTCGCTCACCACCGCCACCCAAGACTCCAGAGGAAGCGCTGGCCCGAGCCCAGCTGCTTCTAGATTACCCTCCAGCGCCGGACAAGATCGACGACTGGAGGGCCGCCATTTATAGCCTCATTGGCTTCGCCAACGGCGACAAGCCCCGGCAACCGAGCACATCGAAGCCCCGGCAAGATGCCCAGGCGCAAGCCGACGCCAACAAGACCGCTGGGGGTGCCACCACCGTGCACTCTCCGCCCCGAAGGCCAAGATCGCCGACTCGCCGGGACAACCTCGACACCGACTCCACCGCATCGTCGGACCCGCGAGCTCGCCGCGATCAACGCCAAGTTCTCCAAGAACGATGACACGAGGACGCTCGTACTCGCATCGAGCGCAGAAGAGAAGCGCGGCGTCAATCTGACCAGCGCGCTGGGCCCACTGTCGATATGCATGCGCCAGGGGAACCAGGCGACCTGCCGTACGCGGTAGGTTGCCCTGCGTTCACCCGTGAGCTGCGGCAAGTCCAGTGGCCCAGCACCAAGAACTTCAAGCCAGACGTGCCCGAGAAGTACGATGGCAGGATACATCCGTCGGAGTTTCTCAGCGTCTACACCATCGCGGTGCAGGCTGCCGGGGGGCGCGACGAGAAGATCCTCGCCAACTACTTCCCGCTGGTGCTCAAGCCCAATGTCAGATCTTAGCTCATGCACTTGCCGGACAACTCCATCTCTTCGTGGGCGGACCTGTGTCATCAGTTTGTCGGCGCCTTCACAGGCGGCCACAAACCCCATGGCCAGGAGAGCGATCTTCATCTGCTCGTCCAGAAGGAGGGAGAACCCCTGCGCAAGTACATACAGAGATTCAGCCAGGTGCAGCGCAACATCCCAAACGTCCACCCTGCCGCCCATCATCTTCGATGTTGAGGATCACCCTGATCGCATCACTGCGGTTGGGTGCTTGCCGATGTTGGTTTCGCCAACAATCCGCAACCTCAAGGTCACGAAGATGTTGGTTGATGGCGGGGCCGGCCTGAATCTGATCTCTTCCGCGGTGCTCAAGAAGCTCCAGATCCCCGACAGCGAGCTCGAAGAGACTGGTACTTTTCAAGGAATCAACCCAGGAAGGAGCAAGCCCAAGGGGAAGATCACACTGCCAGTGACGTTTGGCAGCGAGCTGAATTTCAGGACAGAGAGAGTCACATTTGATGTTGCTGATTTCCCATTGCCCTACAATGGGATACTCGGCCATCCGGCGCTTGCCAAGTTCATGGCAGCCTCTCACTACGCCTACAATGTGCTCAAGATGCCTGGTCCGATAAGTGTCATTTCTGTCCAAGGCGACAAGAAGGATGCACTTATCTATACCGACAAGATCTACCGGGAAGCAGCAGCTGCGGCAGAGCGCAAACCACTTGCCGCTGAAACTCCCGGAGGGAAGAAGAAGAAGACCAAGTCCGGCAAGAGTAGCTCTGATGCCTACTCCGGCAAGCGCACCTCTTCGGAGTGCTGCGCTACCGTCGAGGACGCACCATCGAGCTCCACCGGCAAGTGCAAGAAGGCAAAGACAGCTTCACCAGAGACCAAGAAAGTGGCCGCCAAGGAGGACGGCACTGGTGGTACCTTCACCATCAGTGCCACGCTTGATCCTAAATAGGAAAGCGCGCTCGTTGCTTTCCTGCGGGCGAATGTCGATGTGTTCGCATGGCAACCATCTGACATCCCCGGTGTTCCCAGGAAAGTAATTGAGCACCACCTTGCCGTCTGTCCTCACGCGCGGCCCGTCAAGTAGAGAGTTAGGAAGCAAGCAGTGGAGCGTCAAGAGTTCATTGCAGAGGAGATCAAGAAATTGGAAGCAGCAGGCCTGGTCCGAGGAGTACTCCATCCAACGTGGTTAGCCAATCCAGTAGTCGTGCGCAAAGCAAACGGGAAGTGGAGGCTTTGTATTGACTTCACTGATGTTAATAAAGCTTGTCCCAAGGATCCATTTCCCTTGCCGCGCATTGACCAGATTGTCGACTCCATGGCAGGATGTGATCTGCTTTCATTCCCTGATGCATACTCAGGATATCACCAGATCTTCATGGAAGAAGAGGATGAAGAGAAAACCGCATTCATTACTCCATGTGGCACGTACTGCTTTGTACGGATGCCCTTCGGACTAAAGAATGCCGGTTCAACATTTGCAAGAGTAGTCAGCCATGCTTTTGAGCCACAGTTGCACAGAAATGTAGAAGCTTACATGGATGACATAGTGGTCAAGAGCAAGGACAAAGAGACTTTGATCCAAGATTTGGACGAGACCTTCACAAATCTGCGCAAGATCAATCTCAAGTTGAATCCCGAGAAGTGTGTGTTTGGAATTCCTTCCGGCAAGCTTCTCGGATTCTTTGTATCTCAGCGGGGGATCGAAGCCAATCCCGACAAGATCAAGGCCATCGAGCAAATCGAAGCACCGAAGCGAGTCAAGGACGTACGAAGGCTTGCCGGCTGTGTTGCTGCTCTCAGTAGGTTCATCTCTAAGTCTGCTGAGCGCGCCCTGCCGTTTTTCAAAGTTTTGAAAAAGGCAGGTCCAATGAAATGGACTCTGGAAGCGGAGGCTGCGCTGCAGGACTTGAAGAGATACCTATCCTCCACTCCAACACTTGTCGCACCTAAGCCACAAGAGAAGTTGCTGCTATATCTGGCGGCAACCAATCAAGTGGTTAGTGCTGCGTTAGTTGCAGAGAGGGAGGCGGATGATGAGCCAACGACCGCGGCAAGCGAGCCCACCGACAAGCAGGGGGCTTCCCCAACAAGTTCTGGCTCCGGCAAGGATGGATCTGTACAGTTGTCGGAAGAGAGACAGAAGAAGATGGTGCAGCGCCCAGTTTACTTTGTCAGTTCCCTTCTGCAGGGGCTAGATCAAGGTACTCTGGTGTGCAGAAGTTGCTTTTCGGCCTTCTCATGGCCTCGAGGAAGCTGCGCCATTACTTTCAAGCACATGAGATCACAGTGGTCACTTGCTTTTCGTTGAAGAGGATATTGCAAAATCCAGAAGCAACAGGCAGGATTGTCGAGTGGGCACTGGAATTGTCAAGCTTTGGCCTCAAGTTTGAAAGTACTTCAACTATTCAGAGCCGAGCATTGGCAGAATTCATAGCAGAATGGACGCCAACACCCGATGAAGAAACTCCGGAAAAGAGCATCCCCGTCAAGGAAGCAAGTAAAGAATGGACCATGTACTTTGATAGTGCCTTCTCGCTGCAAGGCGCCGGTGCGGGTGTGCTACTTGTCGCACCCACCGGAGAGCACCTCAAGTACGTGATCCAAATGCACTTTCCCAAGGAGCAAGCAACAAACAATACTGCAGAGTATGAAGGCTTGCTTGCCGGACTCAGGATCGCAGCAGAACTTGGGATCAAGAAGCTTATTGTCAAGAGTGATTCACAGCTTGTCGTCCGCCAAGTTAACAAAGATTATCAGAGTCCGTTGATGGAAGCGTACATTGATGAAGTGAGGAAACTAGAAGAGCATTTTGACGGCCTGCAAATGGAGCACGTTCCAAGAGCTCAGAATGACATTGCAGACGGCCTGTCAAAGTGCGCCGCACTCAAGTTACCTGTGGAACCAGGGATTTTTGTGCTCAAGTTGACTCAGCCATCTGTAACACCATCAACTAGACAGAGCAAGAAGAGGAAGTTGGTTACTGGCAACTACCTTCCGGCAGAGCTCCCCGAAGCCGCCGCCAAGAAGGTCCCCAGGATCAACACAAAGAGTGCTGAGGAGCAGTCTGCTCCGACAAGCCCCAGGGCTTGTTTCGTTGAAGCAGACGCTCCCGACAAGCTGTGTCCCGACACGCTTGCCAGGGAGCATCATGCTCCGGCGGAATCACAGATTCTTGCCGTAGAAGCAGATGTTCCCGCAGCAGCATTTGCGCCTTTAGTCCTTGTCGTCGAGCCACAAGCTCCGGCATGGGCACAGCAGATCGTCCATTTCCTTCAGACAGGAGAACTTCCCGAGGAACAAGAAGAAGCGGAGAGAGTAGCCCAGCAATCAAGTATGTACCAGTTTGTCGATGACATACTGTACAGAAGAAGATTCAACGGAGTGAAATTGAAGTGCATTTCCCGGGAAGATGGACAAGAGCTGTTGGCGGAGATACACGGAGGCACATGTGGTCACCACATTGGCGCAAGAGCACTTGCCGGCAAAGCCTTCCGGCAAGGTTTCTTCTGGCCGACAGCCCTCCAGGATGCAACTGCACAAGTAACCAAGTGTGAAGCGTGCCAGTTCCACTCCAAACAGATACATCAACCAGCTCAAGCTCTCCGAACAATCCCTTTGTCCTGGCCATTTTCGGTCTGGGGGATCGACATTCTCGGCCCCTTTCCACTCGTATACGGATCGCCTCGAGTGCTCGCTTATGATGAGCTAGAGCAAGAGCAGCTGCGGCAAGATGACGCGCTGCTCCTCGAGGAAGATCGTCTTCAGGCTGCGGTACGAGCTGCTCGCTACCGGCAAGCTTTGCGCCGCTACCATAGCCGCAAAGTTAACGCCAAAAGCTTCGAGGAGGAGAGGATAAAGGTGTGGACCAGGCGTCGTTAAAAAAATACAGCCTTGCCGGGACGCAGACGACAGAAAAGCTAAGTTGCCAAAGTTTGAGCATTGTCAGTTTTAAATTTTTAAGTTATATTCCTTGGACGTCCGTGCCTTGTATGGAAAACCTGTGCGCGGAGGAATCGACTCGTGGCTAAGTTGCGCCCTTAATTTGTTTTCGAGTCCGCTCAACAATGAAAGTGCGCTACAACTAGCCCCGACAAGGTTTCTTGCCGGAGGCAACACCGCCGGCAGGCTGCTAATGTTCTACACTCAACGCTCGCGGCAAGCGTGTTTCCACCGGCAAGTTCCCTAAAAGCGTAGGGTAAAAACATACAAGGGATGGAATTTAGTAAAGGATATAACATAGAAAGCATCTCCTTTTCATTAAAAAAAACATCCCACTCTGGTACGGTCCATAGAGGATGAAAAACATGAAAGAGGGGATTACAAGTTTTAGATGCGGCTACGGCCCGAAGGCCTACAAATTAAAAAGATAAGATGCCCGTAATCCCTTTCCTGTCCCTCTTTTCAGGAGGTAGGTCAAGGAGGCGAAAGGGGCAAAAGGGGCGCCTAGGCGAGCTACGGGTGCCAGAAGACACCAAGAGAACATCCCGGGGGCCGTCCGAAGGCTGGATGGTGATGGCGGCGTCGGAAGCGGGGGTCGAAGACGGGGCGGAAGGACGTCAGCACGCTGTCGAGGGCACTACGCCCTCGTACTCCGACTTGACGGCCTTGTCGCTAGCCCTCTTCCCCTTCCGCAGCCTCCCTACGCCAGCCGCCCAAGGAGATGACCCCGGGGAGTTCAAGGAGCCGGCGACGCGGATGATGGGGTCGCCGGTGACGCGCGAAGCGGTGCCCGACACCTAGTTGGGCCCGCCATCCCGTCGCCCGCTACCCTCGTCGTTGCTGTCGCTCTCCTCCTCGTCACTCTCGCTCGAGGGGGAGCCTTCGCTATCGGAGGAGCTGTCCACGCAGCACTTCGCCCGAGTGCCGGAGTCCCCGAAGACCTTGACGGAGAGGAGATCGCCCTCCATTAACTTAAAATGGAGGGTAAACCCCGCCGTCAGGCTGTGGATGCGATCGAACGTCTTCCACCCACGATCAAGATACATCACATTGGGGGCTGGGATACAACGCGGACCCGCGTGCCGCTGATCCCACAGCCCCTCATGTGCAGTCTCAGCGTCTCGGGCGGTTCCGACTCCATCGCGCTCGCAAATGGAGCTGGAAGCCGGAGGCGACGACGAGGCGCCCGGCGCAGCCTGACGAAGAACTCGCAAGGGTCGTCCCCTGTATGGACCGCCGCGAGGGGAGGAACCGCCGGCGGAGGCGGAGATGCTGCGCCGCCCCGTCCGCCTCTTCCCCGAGCGCCTCGACCTCGTCCTCGACCTCGTCCACGACCTCGCCAACTCCCTCTTCCCCTTGTGGCTGGCTCTGCCACCACGGGCGCGGGATAGGGAGGGATGCGCTGCCTGGTGGCGACCCTCGCCGCCACCGATGAAGGGCCAGGGTTCCTTTCCTCCATGGCGGATGAGAGAAAGGGGAGCAGAAGTTGAAGAAAGGAGAAGATGAGAGAGTGCGGGCTTCTGCGCTTCCCTCCCGCTCTTCTTAAAGGAGCGAGGTGGGGGCTCGGCCGCCCCGCTCAGCAAATCAGAGCACGGGAAGAGCAGGGAGTCGGGGCCGACCCGCTGCCTCTGCCCGTGATGGCCCAGTTTCCCACTTCCACCGTCCGCGACCCCGAGTGCATGGGAGCTGCGTGGCAGGGATGCAGAACCACGGCGGACGTTACGCATTTCCTGGAATTAAGTATTGCCCACGTTCTCTCCCACGACACCGCGATTGACGCGTGCCGTTGCGGGAGGGCGCGGTGGACACGGAGTCAGATTTAATGTGGACCCAGGCCGCGTGTGCCCGTGCCCTATTTTGGGCCTGGCCCAACAGCGCTCGGCACCGTGTATGGCCCAGGCCCGGGGGCTCCTGTCGGTGTACTAAAGTAGGGGTAACTTAGTACCCCGAACTTGTGCATGGGCAGTCGCAGCGTCCCGCGGCAAGGCTTGCCGGGCGTCCGCCAAGATCCTCCACTATTCCTATTTACTGCCATTCAAGAACAAAGTGTTAGCTGAGAAGACAGAACCCCGGCAAGAAGAGCTTGCCGGGAAGGACAAGACCCGGGCAAGAGGAGCTTGCCGGGAAGGCCAACCAAGGCATTTCAAGAAACTTGCCGCGACGCCCCGCGCGTCCCGGCAAGACACGGCGAGCGGCAAGCTTGCGGGTGCGACAAGACAACGGCCGCGGCAAGGCGCTTGCCGCGGCAAGGCTGCCACTCTGCACTCGAGCTCCAGCGCATCCGACGACGTGTCGCCACAGGATTGCTCCTGGTGCACGTGGCGGGTAGCTGCGCAGCCGAGCGGTGCGAGGTGGCAAGCGAAGCTGACAAGGAGGCCATCGTGGCGATCGGTGGCGCCCCTAACGGTCGCTTCCTGCACTGTTGGGGCGACCGGACGGGCATTAAATGCCCTTGTCCCCTGCCGTCAGAGTTAGGTAGGGGACACTGTTGATAGTGGTTGTACCAACCTGCGTTTTTACCTTTTTACCCCTCTTTCTACGCTGCCACCTGTCGGTGACCCCTTTAGACTATAAAAGGGAGGCCCATGCGCACGTAGAAGGGGTTCGGCTCATTCGACTCATTCAACACCACACCCACGCTCTCAAGCAAGAACAAATACAAACACAAAGCAGCAGTAGGAGTTTTATCTCTCCGGAGAGCTCCGAAGCTGGGTAAAATCCCCCGCGTGCTCTCACCTCGATCTGCTCTGCATGCACCCTCCGCTCCCTTGCCGGACCAAGAAGGGGCCCCCTGCCCCATAGGTGCTCGTCCCCCACGACACTGACAGCAGGTGCTCGTGGCCACCACGCAGCTGTTTTTTTTCTGAGAGCTGATGTAACAGAGTCGCCATCTGCATGGGCCATGGATGGCTCATGCTGTTCAGGCCTCACCCAGGCATGCACGGGACTTCGCTCAAAAAAAGGCATGCACGGAAAGGATGGTACAATGGGAGTGAGGTATCTCCTTTTGCACTAGAAAATTCTGTAGCTCAGCTGGTTCGCTCTCGCGGCGTGCAGGCCGTGGTTTTGGGTTCGAAGCACGAACTGCCAATTTTCATTTTCTCTTTTCTGCGCCCCTACAGATGGGCCCACAAGTCAAAAGAGAGAGAAAGGGGAGTTGACAAATGGATAAGGGTATCTTCGTCATCTACCTTCGGTCAAGGTCCATTGACATGACGACTACGATGAAAAATGGTCTTTTTGAGGTTGTGTCCAACAGAACAATGGCATTTTTGAGTAGTCAAAATGTTTAGTGGCAAAATCGAGTAGTGTTATACAAGCGGTGGCAAAACTGATAAAAACCTAAAAATAAATGCACACATCTCAGAACATAACATGCTATCATGTATAAATAATGGAATAAATGAATAAATGTCATCCAATTGCCAAAGTAAAGAATAAGTTTATGCTCTCATAGAGCTTACAACCAAATCGAATTTATTCAATTTTATTGTATCAAATCACAGAATCATGATAATTGAAGAGGTATGCTAAGTGGACTCAGTGGAGAAGCCATCCACTTCAGCCGCAATATCCATACTAGTGAGCTGATCCTCCTTAGAAATCATCTTGGAGGCAGCATCAATGTCTAGTGGCGGCGCCGCCGTCGAGGCGACCATGTGGTCAACCTCCATGGCGACATGGGCATCGGTAGAGACCGCCAAAGCTGCCGCGATGGGAACCACAGGGGTCGCCTCTATGGGCGCAGCAGGGGGCGTAGCGATCATCACGGGTGCCGCCATGGGCGCCGATGGTGCTCCCTCCTGAACCAAGGCGAGGTGCGTCTCACGCGCCGTCCGAGCCTTGTATGCTTCAACGACCTCCGGTGGTGCGCGGCACTGGCGGGAGAAATGCTCCACCGAGCCACAACGGAAGCAGTCCTAAGGCCTCTACCCTCCCTTGCCCGGCTTGTTTTGCTTAGCCGGGGCAGGAGGGTGAGGGCCCTTCTTCTTGCCCTTGCGGCCCCTCTTCTTCTGTTGAGGCTTGCAGACTTTGAGAGCGTTCACCTCCTGGCGAGAACTCCCCCCAAGTGGTTGCGCGACAAAGTTCTTTTTGAGAACCTCATCCTGCGCCTCCGCCACCTGGAGGACGTCAATCAACTCTGAATACCTCGTGTAGTTCCCCTGGCGGTAGTTCCGTGAGGACTGGACCGCGTCGGGGTGGAAAGTGGATAGGGTTTTCTCAATCTTCTGGGAGTCGGTAATCTCAGTACCACACAACCGAAGAGTCGTACAAATTCGGTGCAGAGCCGAATTGTACTCCCCAATCGTCTTGAAGTCTGCAAACCTCAGATGGATCCACTCTGCCTCTGCACGTGGCTTCATAGTGTACTTCAGCCGCTCAAACCGCTGCTTAAGAGTGGTCCAAAGGCCAGAAGCACTGCGCTCAGCCATATACTCATCTTTCAGAGTAGGTGACAGGTGATGACGGAGAAAGTGCAGAGCCTGCGCATTCTCAGTTTCGAACTTGGGATCAGTGGCGGCTAGCTGGGCCCCCTTACCGATCGCCCTCAGGAGGGTTTTGCCCTGGAGAAAAATCTCGCAGTCCGAGGACCATGATAGGTAGTTCAGCCCTGTCTAGGCCAACTCAGCAAACTCCTTGTGGACAATTCCGGCCATCTACGATTTATGCAAAAATCATGAGATTACAGCAGGTAATCTTTGCACAAAGCGATGTTGATAAACTTATTCAATAAAAAGACGTTCCAATATTTAAAACATGCTATTATATGACTTACTAAATGATTAAGAGTGCTAAACAATTAATCTATAGCAGCAAAATCATACAATAATATCATGTTACAAAAGATAGCATGTTAAGCGCATCTAGTATGTGAAAAATAGCCCAAAATTGAATTCCCGAGGCATTTTTAAGCCAAAATACGCGTTTTTAGCAAAAACAGACAGTTTCAGGGGGTTCTACGCGAAATATTGCAGCAGGAATATAATGCGCGTAAAAACAGAAAACTGCAGGGGCTAAAATGCAAAGAATCCCACGCACGCGTGCAGTCCAGCTCGGTCCAATTCGGCTACAGGCCAAAAACAATGGGCCGTTGGCCCGTTTAGTGCGCAGCAGCCGGCCCCTTCCTCTTTTTTTTATGGAGGACCCCACGGCCACGGCCCATCCGGCCCAGGAGCCAGCGGGCTGGCCCAGCCGCCAGCGGCCTGGCGCGTAGCGATGCTAGGGTTTCCCCTAGCGCCCCCATCAGGGTGCGGCGGCGGCCAGCGGGCTCGCGCGGTGGCGGCCGGGGCTGGCCAGGGCGCGGGGCGGCGCAGCCAACGGGCTCGCGCGGCGGCGGCCGGGGCTGGCCAGGGCGCGGGCGGCCCAGCCAGCGGGCTCGCGCGGCGGCGGCCAGGGCTGGCCAGGGCGCGGGACGGCGCAGCCAGCGGCGCGGCCAGCGAGGCGTGCGGCCACGGCGTGGCCAGCACGGCGCGCGGCCCCGGCGCGGCGCGGCCAGCGTGGCCAGCGGTTAGGGCGCGAGGCGTGGCCAGGGCGCGGCGCGGCCATGGCGTGGCCAGCGGGGCGTGCGGCCACGGCCACGGCGCGGCCAACAGGGCTCGGCGGCGATGACGGCTTCAGCAGGATGCGATGCGGCGGAAGCGACCAGCGGGATAGTGGACAGCACGGCGTCATCTGGACGCCGGCCTCGGGATGCGTATCTTCATCGCGTTCATCCGGAAAAACGACGGCGCATGGCACATCTAGTGCTTTTGCGGCGGTACCATGATCATCTGGATCACGATCTGTACTGACTCCCTATAGTGCAGTCAACAAGTTCCTCTTAGTCCAAGAACATCGACATTGGTCGGCGACGTATTCGTCCGCTCGGTTCTTGGGAGGAAAATCCGCACCATAGGTAGATCAAATCCAAAAAAAATTAATCGCAAAAACAGAATCGTAGTAACGAGAGGAATCCATTTTTGCAAAAAGGGGGGATCAGATCTTATACCTCTGCGGGATCGACGAAAGCCTGCGTGATGCAGGCTTGACGCGGGCTTGACGGAGAGTTGATGGAGCGAAGCATGCTGATAACGTGTTCCGCAACTCCGCCGGCGAGTCCGGTCCGAGGTTGCGGAGCGAGAGCGAGCGTCGTAGACAAAGTAGTCGAAGTAGTCGTACACGCGAAAGTAAATGACACAGAGAGATATGGAGGAGACCAGCTTTATTAATCAATGATCAGGGGGTTACAATGATGTCTCCTCATTGCTTTATATAGGGACTAGGGGGTCAAGGGATAAGTACCCACTTAACGTAAAGAGGGGAAGCGAGAGGGGCTATCCCGAGTGACTCGGCGCTAGCCGCCGCCACCATCGTGGTGGCCCCGGTTTCCCAACAGGTGGCAGGCTAGAGTTGCACGGTGCACCATCATGCGCGTCCCATCATTGAAGCTGCCTAACCTACGACAGTTGTCTTGCAACCATTTCCTGTTTAGGTCCTCTTTGATTTGTGGGATTTTGAAAATGCAGAAATAAAAAATATAGAATTGAAGTATCATGCCCACTTGATTTTTATAGGATTAGCAAGGAGTGTTTGATTTCACGGAAAAAGCAAAGGCATTTTTAAAAAGGATTGGCGTGGATGTTAGATTTCCTATAAAATGTAGACTGGATTACCAAAAAAGGCTTTCGCCCCGCTTTATATATAAAGCACCAATCAACAAGCACCCAGTACAAACACACGCCACGCCACCGCAACACATGCATACACCCAGGACAGGATACAAAGGCACTGAGCGCAGCAACACCACCCCTAGCACTACCACCACGGAGAGATGAAGCTACATATGACGAACCATGCGCTCCAAGGCGGTGCCTTCAGGAAGGGAACGACACCGGAGCGTCGGAACCGCCCGATCCATGGATCAAAGTTTCCTCCGAAGCCGCATGACGGGCAATGAGAGACGCGACGACACCTTCAAGAAGGGAACGATCTTCGCTGCCGCCGGTCCGTCCAAAGATAGAACAGGTTTTCACCTCGGCCAACACTCACCGCCATCGAACACCACACCCCGGCAACCACGCCGCCCACACGGCCATGGTGACCGGGCAACACCAACGCACGGGCTCTACCCACGAGCACCGCGCTACCACCACCAGGGCCGCCGCCCCAACATCCAAGACCTCGACACCACCTCACCCGAGACCCGCCGCACCCCAATGAAAGAGACGAAAGGAAAGGTCCCACCTTTCGCACCCCTGGGCGAACCCCAGCGTCGAGACCCAATAGGTCGGCCAAAACTGGCATCCACCGATCCGTCCTGCTGCCCCGAGCGTGAGACGAGCTCGGTCCTACAACATCGAGAGGGGCCGAGGTCAGTCCTGCTGCACCGTGCGCGAGGTGAGCTCGGTCCTGCTGCATCAGGCGCAGGATGAGCTCAGTCCTGCAGCACCGGGGCGCGAGACAAGCGGTGGACCGCATCTGGGAGAGGACCAACCCATTGATGGGAGTAGCGCCTAGGCGACGAGGAGATGGGGTGAATGTCGAGACGGCCCGATCACAGACGAGCCAACGCCGGAGGGGGCGGAGGAGATGCCGGACGAGGCGAGGGAGGCGAGGCCGACGGCGGTCTTGCGTGGGATGCGGGGCTTGCCTTTATCGGAGGGGTGGAGGTGATGCCGGATGACGAGAGGGAGGCGAGGCTGACGGCAGTCTTGCGCGGGGGCACGGGGCTTGCCTTTGCCGGAGGGGGCGGAGGTGATGCCGGACGAGGCGAGGAAGGCGAGGCCGCCGGCGGTCTTGCGTGGCGTGAACGACCCTCGGTCGTCCTGGCTTTGGGTCTCATCGGGACCGTAGCCCGCCAACGGTCGCGGTACCACCCTCGAAGATGATGCTCTGCATGAAATGGTTGGTTGTCTCGTCGTCGCCGTCCTCCGGCATTCTGTCGAATAGGTTGCGGGTGCCGGGGAGCACGTCGGCTGGAATCCCCCGCACGCATTTCCTCGCTGCTCTGGATGATGAGGCACCGGCTACCGGCATGGCGTTGAGGTCGATGGGCACGGGCGTGGAAGGCGCCGCCACGCTCACCTCCGGCGAACATTCCCCGGAGAGTCGGGAGGCTTGTGGGTAGACGTGGAAGCCAGGAATCGGGTGAGTCACCGACGCGCGGGGCGACTCGCGGCACCATCCGAGGAAATGCGGACGAGCCGGTGCTGGCCGCGGCGACGAAGGCGTTGACGAGCCCGTGCTGGCCAGGGTTTAACCCTACATAGATCAGCACCTCCCTCGTTGCCGCCGCAACACGGGCGTTGGTGTCCTCCTGCTGCGCGGCGGTAGCGAGGGCGGCGGCGGCCGCTGCTTCGTCCCTTGCATCCGCCGTGTACCTCGACCCATCCTCTTCGCTGATGATACGTCTCCAACGTATTAATAATTTTGATTGTTCCATGTTGTTATATTATCATTCTTGGATGTTTTACAATCATTCTATAATCTTTTTATATCATATTTTGCTACTAACCTATTGACATAGTGCCCAATGCCAGTTGTTGTTTTCTGCTTGTTTTTTACATCGTAGGAAATCAATACCAAACTGAGTCCAAACGCAGCGAAACTTTTTGTGGATTTTTTCTGGACCAGAAGACACAAGATGGGCCGAAGAAGTACCAAAGGGGTGCCCCGAGGGGGTCACAACCCACCGGGGCACTCCCGGGGGCCCAGGCGCGCCCAGGTAGGTTATGCCCACCTCGGTGGCCTCCCACACCGCCTATTTGCACTATAAATACCCCCAATATTTCAGAAACCCTAGGGGAGTCGACGAAAATCAATTCCAGCCGCCGCAAGTTCCAGAACTACTAGATCCAATCTAAACACCATCACGGAGGGGTTCATCATGTCCATTGGTGCATCTCTGATGATGCATGAGTAGTTCATTGTAGACCTACGTGATGCGGAGCATCCTACGGTCATCCCCATGGACCTACCATCGTCTCACAAAGTGCCAAGAGGACCTATGACACGAGCACGAGCTAGAGCTCTCGAGACCGAGGTGACTTCTTTCCTTAGTGATATCTAATTCGATCCTCTCGAGACATGTCTACTACCTAAGTCTGGAATGTTGTGCATGATTAGGTACCAAGAGAACCCTCCCGAGGATGCACATGAAGATGGTCAAGCCCCAAGTTCATGGACGAATATGAACGATGGAAAGAACCGGAGAAGTCCCCAAGACCCGAACATCCGGCCACAAGCCCCGGACATCCGGCCCCGGGAACATCTACCACAGCCGCAGCCCAGCCGAAGCTACACGCCCCGGACATCCGGCCCAGGCCCCGGACATCCGGCGCTCGGTGAGCAGCCGGACATCCGGCTCAACCCCTGGAAATCCAGTGCCACATCACAGAAGCTAAACCTTGCCAGCCCGGACATCCGGCCCCAGCGCCCGAACTTCCGGCGCCTGGCGAGCGCCCGGACATCCGGCCCAATGTCCGGCCACCCCTATCTGCACACAGTGTAAAGGGCCGAGCCCATGTATCCCTTCACCCCCTAGACTATATATACTCCTCCTCCGCCCTCTTTCTAAGGTCAGCGATGTGATAGCTCATTTGTGAGATAGAGCCTCGCTCATCCATCCGGATCTGCTCCTCCGAGGGAGATCGTGCCTCTACGGAGAAGATCCACTTGGATTCAAGACCTCTAATGGGAAGAACTCAAGACCTCCTCACGGAGAAGAACCGGTTACCCTATGTATCATCCCCTTTTGGATTCGGATCGTGTATCTCTTTGTGTTTCAAGGATCTAGCATATGTGTGACCAGCTCTTGTTGGTTGAGTGATTTCTCTCGTGTTTCTCTCATGTTTCCCGCATGTTCCCCTTGTTTCCCCTCTCGTGTTCTTCATGTTGTTGGTAGGATTCCCTCCAAACGTGAAAGATCGGGCATCTAGGGTTCTACCCTACATCATCTTGGTATCATGAGCCACGTTGATCACGTTTTTGGAGCCCCAACCCTTTGTTTTCTAGCTTGATTTTGTTGTTTTTCGTCCTAATCCGAAAATTACCACAAAAAATAGCCCCAATTTTTTTTGTGATTTGTTGGTGTGATGAAGTTTTGTTGGATTTGATCCATGTATTTGCTTTGCCACATGTGGATCTAGCTTTCCCCCATCTTCTCCGCAATTTCCATCCACTAAATGCCCCAAATTTTTGCCCCGGAGTTGCCTTTCCCCCGCGGAGTTCATCGAGTTCGTCCACGGATCCCGAGCCCGGACATCCGGCCCCTGACAGCAAAATTTCCATCCACCGCCCCGTTTCTTGCCTAACCTTCGCCAAATTTTGTTTCGGTGCCCACATACACTTCCACATACCACCATCACTTCCGCATACCACCTCCGCTTTCCTCAAGCATCACCATCGCTTACCGCTACCACCTATGACAATTTTGACACGTTTTGGTCTTTGAGAATTTGAGTTGTGGTTCATGTGTCCTATTGTGTTTCGGCTATATAGGTACGTTCTACATCAACATCACCACCGCTCATCTTTGCCAAGGACTCGTCATCGCCAACAACCGTCCGTGCTTACAAACGACTACTTCGGCGGTAACCTCGACGACATCTTTGTCTATTCCATGCCATTGCATTGATAACCACCATAGCCTTACTTTTTCATTGCTTACCCATCGAGACTAGCCTTTGAGTATTGCCGGCAACGTGACTTGTGCACATTAGTGATCATACTCCCCATAGCATACATACCATATCATAGTGGTGCATATCTTGGTATCATCTTTTATGTCACAAAGTTGTCATCGCATACACAATTGCTATCTTGGTTCGTGAAGTTTTGCATGAGAAAAGAGCTCACAAGAGAAAGAGCCAAACAAGCTTTTAAGCAAGAAGGAAAGATAAAAAAAGAGCTTATAAGCAAGAACCATAGCATCATACTACATTAAGATTGTCATATCTGATCATCTTGGATCATACCATCGGAATACCATACATATAGCATACTTGGGATAGAAGTCGTTGCATTTTTGCTTAGTAGGTTGTGCACAAGTTACATATCCGCCTATTGTGCAATCGTGCTAGTGTATCTCTAGTGTTGTGCAACAAGAGCATTTTCGTGGATCCCACATTTTGGCCCATTCCTTGGTTGCACGACCCCACTTATCTATTTGCGTGTGTGTTTCGTACCATATCTTGCTATTGGTCTACTTGTTGCATTTGCAAATTTGTGAATCTTTTCCAAGATTATTGAACCTCACTAACAATTGCATCAAATTTTGTGCCACCATCCAAACCGAGCTCCACCATAATCTTTTACTTGTGTAGGTGTGAGAACCGACAAGAATTGGTACCAATTGTGCTATTTCCTTGTCCACATTTGAGTGCTCATTGATCCATCTTCAATTTCGGTCAAGGTACATTTGGTATAAGTTCTTCTCTTTCTCCCAATCACATATTTGCTTGGAATGATGGATAGGCCAAGTTCTTCTACCAACCCACTCTTCATCGAGCAAGACGACGACATGTCATCATATGTCACCAAGAGCCACCTCTTTGGTGCACAACGAGCTTTGCATCAAGAACAACAAGCAATGAGCGACCGCATCGACAATCTCGCCACCGACTTGCGACTCTCCGAGCAACGAACAAGAGACTACTTTGACAACAAGCCCGACGCTCACAAACAAGAGAATGATGCAAGAATGGACGAGATTCATGCCTTGTTGGTGAACTGCCATTCTTCCACTTCTTCCTACTCAAGACAGAGCCTTCGAGTCGACACACCGATGACACCCTCTTCGGCTCAAGTACACCGACATCAAACACTCTACGTCGAGCCGCGTGTCAAGACCGTCAAGCATCGCGCAAACCTCTACACGGCAATCATCCACAAGAGCAAGTCGATGAGCAAGCACATCGTCATTGACAAAACCAAGTCCCTCTTGCACAAGGACAAGATAGGCAACGTCAACGTCTCCAAGAGGAAGAGCAAGCGCGACAACATCAAGATGAACAAGACGTCGAGGCTCAACATCAAGAACAACTACAACATGAAGCACAAGCTCTTGAGGTGCAATGTGCCCTTCAAGAATCAAGTCGAGACATTGCCAACCGCAACCGAGATTGGCGCAATCAAGAGGAAGCACTTCGCGAAGAAATCCAAGAGCGAAACTACCAAACAAGAGTGCATCGTCAAGTTCCTCAAGCTCCTCTTCAAGCTCGACAAGCTCCTCCACAACCTCAAGTTCATCAAGAGCAAGATGACTATGGAAATCCTCCACGCCAAGAGAAACATGAGGTTGATAATCCTCCACGTCAAGGGCGTCATCATCACCCTCGACCCCAACACAATGAAGAGCAATGCTATGGCAAGCTCAAGTTCACCATGCCCAAGTTCAATGGAAGCAATGATCCCGAAGAGTACCTATCATGGGCATTGAAGGTCGACAAGATATTTCGCTTGCACAACTATGAAGAAGAGAAGAAGATCGCTATGGCATCACTTGAGTTACAAGACTATGTGCTCATATGGTGGGAACAAGTCCTTGAACACCAAGAAGCAAGAGGTGAACCACCAATCACCACATGGGAGGAAATGAAAGATGTCATGCGCGCATGCTTTGTGCCAACCTACTAAAACCACGATCTCTTCAAGAAGCTCCAACTCCTCAAGCAAAGAACAAAGAGTGTTGAAGAATACTACAAGGAAATGGAGATTGCCATGATAAGAGCCAATGTCACGGAAGATGATGAGCAAACTATGGCACGTTTCTTGAATGGCCTCAATCACCCCATCAAGAAGATTGCCGACTTCCAACCCTACTCCAACCTCATTGAGCTCGTGCATCAAGCTACCAAAGCAGAACGCCAAGTGCAAGATGACTTCAAGTACGCCAAGTACTCGTACAAGAGCTACGGCTTCTCCAACACCCAAGCTTCAACGACTCCAACTCCTACCTCAACCAAGCCATCTACAAGCAACAGCGACAAGTCGAGTTACAAGAAAACTTCGACAGCCTCAAATCATCCTCCTACTACAAGCAACTTCAAGCCGCGCGCTTCATCATCTACTCCAACCGATGAGATCATCAAGGCAAGTTCTATCAAGTGTTTCACTTGCGGCGGCCGAGGCCACAAGTCCTTTGAGTGTACCAACAAGTGCACCATGATCCTCAACGATGACGGAATTTATGACTCCATGAGTGAAGAGGAAATGGAAGTCCTTGAGTAAGTGGCCATGCACCAGCGCGTGAACGAAGACGGAGATGATCAAGCCTTTTGTGATGAGGATTCGAGCCCCTCTCTCGTTGTCTCCAAAGTCTTGACTCTTCAACTTCAAGAACACGAAGACCAAAGATGCCATATATTCCACACCAAGGCCGTCATCAATGGAGGGTCCGTCAAGGTCATCATCGATGGAGGTAGTTGTCACAACTTGGCAAGTGAAGAACTATGCTCCAAGCTCCAATTGGTCAAGATGAAGTAGCTACACCCCTATAAGGTCCAATGGCTAAGCGATTCCGGCACTATACAAGTTGAGCATACGGTCAAAGTTTCCTTCAAAACTAGAGCATATGAAGACACTTTGGAGTGTGATGTCGTCCCGATGTCTGTTTGCCACCTCCTTCTTGGTCGACCATAGCAATTTGACCGCGGCGTCATCCACAACGGGCGTACCAATCATTATAGCTTCAAGATGAAAGGAAAGGAGTATGTGCTACGACCTATGTCTCCAAGTCAAGTGATCGCTGACAAGCAAGCCACCCATCGTGGAGAAAAGAGTGAGAGAGTGACCCACCCAAAAGAAAGTGAGCGCCACAAGCCAAAATCGAGTGCCTCCAAGATGAGCAACAAGAAAAACTTAGTCCTATTTGCTACCAAAAGTGAGATGAGAGAAGTTTGTGACAACCCATTGATGTCTACTACACAACCTTCTTCTTGTAGACGTTATTGGGCCTCCAAGTGCAGAGGTTTGTAGGACAGTAGCAAATTTCCCTCAAGTGGATGACCTAAGGTTTATCAATCCGTGGGAGGCGTAGGATGAAGATGGTCTCTCTCAAACAACCCTGCAACCAAATAACAAAGAGTCTCTTGTGTCCCCAACACACCCAATACAATGGTAAATTGTATAGGTGCACTAGTTCGGTGAAGAGATGGTGATACAAGTGCAATATGGATGGTAGATATAGGTTTTTGTAATATGAAAATATAAAAACAGCAAGGTAACTAATGATAAAAGTGAGCGTAAACGGTATTGCAATGCTAGGAAACAAGGCCTAAGGTTCATACTTTCACTAGTGCAAGTTCTCTCAACAATAATAACATAACTGGATCATATAACTATCCATCAACATGCAACAAAGAGTCACTCCAAAGTGACTAATAGCAGAGAACAAACGAAGAGATTATGGTAGGGTACGAAACCACCTCAAAGTTACCCTTTCTGCTCAATCTATTCAAGAGTCCGTAGTAAAATAACACAAAGCTATTCTTTCCGTTCAATCTATCATAGAGTTCATACTAGAATAACACCTCAAGACACAAATCAACCAAAACCCTAATGACACCTAGATACTTGATGTCTACTACACAACCTTCTTCTTGTAGACGTTGTTGGGCCTCCAAGTGCAGAGGTTTGTAGGACAGTAGCAAATTTCCCTCAACTGGATGACCTAAGGTTTATCAATCCGTGGGAGGCGTAGGATGAAGATGGTCTCTCTCAAACAACCCTGCAACCAAATAACAAAGAGTCTCTTGTGTCCCCAACACACCCAGTACAATGGTAAATTGTATAGGTGCACTAGTTCGGCGAAGAGATGGTGATACAAGTGCAATATGGATGGTAGATATAGGTTTTTGTAATATGAAAATATAAAAACAGCAAGGTAACTAATTATAAAAGTGAGCATAAACGGTATTGCAATGCTAGGAAACAAGGCCTAAGGTTCATACTTTCACTAGTGCAAGTTCTCTCAACAATAATAACATAATGGATCATATAACTATCCCTCAACATGCAACAAAGAGTCACTCCAAAGTGACTAATAGCAGAGAACAAACGAAGAGATTATGGTAGGGTACGAAACCACTTCAAAGTTATCCTTTCTGCTCAATCTATTCAAGAGTCCGTAGTAAAATAACACAAAGTTATTCTTTCCGTTCAATCTATCATAGAGTTCGTACTAGAATAACACCTCAAGACACAAATCAACCAAAACCCTAATGTCACCTAGATACTTGATGTCTACTACACAACCTTCTTCTTGTAGACGTTGTTGGGCCTCCAAGTGCAGAGGTTTGTAGGACAGTAGCAAATTTCTCTCAAGTGGATGACCTAAAGTTTATCAATCCGTGGGAGGCGTAGGATGACGATGGTCTCTCTCAAACAACCCTGCAACCAAATAACAAAGAGTCTCTTGTGTCCCCAACACACCGAATACAATGGTAAATTGTATAGGTGCACTAGTTCGGCGAAGAGATGGTGATACAAGTGCAATATGGATGGTAGATATAGGTTTTTGTAATATGAAAATATAAAAACAGCAAGGTAACTAATGATAAAAGTGAGCGTAAACGGTATTGCAATGCTAGGAAACAAGGCCTAAGGTTCATACTTTCACTAGTGTAAGTTCTCTCAACAATAATAACATAACTGGATCATATAACTACCCCTCAACATGCAACAAAGAGTCACTCCAAAGTCACTAATAGCGGAGAACAAACGAAGAGATTATGGTAGGGTACGAAACCACCTCAAAGTTATCCTTTCTGCTCAATCTATTCAAGAGTCCGTAGTAAAATAACACAAAGCTATTCTTTCCGTTCAATCTATCATAGAGTTCGTACTAGAATAACACCTCAAGACACAAATCAACCAAAACCCTAATGTCACCTAGATACTTGATGTCTACTACAAGATCTAAAGATTTGATTGCAAGATCTAAAGATATACCTTCAACCACTCACCTCCCCGGCAATGGCGCCAGAAAAGAGATTAGTTGATGGGTTGTGAGTACCTACCCTCCCCGGCAACAGCGCCAGAAAAGAGCTTGATGTCTACTACACAACCTTCTTCTTGTAGACGTTGTTGGGCCTCCAAGTGCGGAGGTTTGTAGGACAGTAGCAAATTTCCCTCTAGTGGATGACCTAAGGTTTATCAATCTCTGGGAGGCGTAGGATGAAGATGGTCTCTCTCAAGCAACCCTGCAACCAAATAACAAAGAGTCTCTTGTGTCCCCAAGAGACCCAATACAATGGTAAATTGTATAGGTGCACTAGTTCGGCGAAGAGATGGTGATACAAGTGCAATACGGATGGTAGATATATAGGTTTTTGTAATCTGAAAATATAAAAACAGTAAGGTAACTAATGATAAAAGTGAGCGTAAACGGTATTGCAATGCTAGGAAACAAGGCATAGGGTTCATACTTTCACTAGTGCAAGTTCTCTCAACAATAAGAACATAATTGGATCATATAACTATCCCTCAACATGCAACAAAGAGTCACTCCAAAGCCACTAATAGCGGAGAACAAATGAAGAGATTATGGTAGGGTATGAAACCACCTCAAAGTTATTCTTTCCGTTCAATCTATCATAGAGTTCGTACTAGAATAACACCTTAAGACACAAATCAACCAAAACCCTTATGTCACCTAGATACTCCATTGTCACCTCAAGTATCCGTGGGCATGATTATACGACATGCATCACACAATCTCAGGTTCATCTATTCAACCAACACAAAGTACTTCAAAGAGTGCCCCAAAGTTTCTACCGGAGAGTCAAGACGAAAGCGTGTGCCAACCCTATGCATAGGTTCATGGGCGGAACCCTCAAGTTGATCACCAAAACATACATCAAGTGGATCACGTGAATATCCCATTGTCACCATAGATAAGCACGGCAAGACATAGATCAAGTGTTCTCAAATCCTTAAAGACTTAATCCGATAAGATAACTTCAAAGGGAAAACTCAATCCATTACAAGAGAGTAGAGGGGGAGAAAACATCAGAAGATCCAACTATAATAGCAAAGCTCGCGATACATCAAGATCGTGCCATAGAGAGAACACGAGAGAGAGAGAGAGAGAGAGAGAGAGAGATCAAACACATAGCTACTGGTACATCATGTCTACTACACAACCTTCTTCTTGTAGACGTTGTTGGGCCTGCAAGTGCACAGGTTTGTAGGACAGTAGCAAATTTCCCTCAAGTGGATGACCTAAGGTTTATCAATCCGTGGGAGGCATAGGATGAAGATGGTCTCTCTCAAACAACCCTGCAACCAAATAACAAAGAGTCTCTTGTGTCCCCAACATACCCAATACAATGGTAAATTGTATAGGTGCACTAGTTCAGCGAAGAGATGGTGATACAAGTGCAATATGGATGGTAGATAAAGGTATTTGTAATCTGAAAATATAAAAACAGCCAGGTAGATAATGATAAAAGTGAGCGTAAATGGTATTGCAATGATAGGAAACAAGGCATAGGGTTCATACTTTCAATAGTGCAAGTTCTCTCAACAATAATAACATAGATAGATCATATAACAATCCCTCAACATGCAACGAAGAGTCACTCCAAAGCCACTAATAGCGGAGAACAAACGAAGAGATTATGGTAGGGTACGAAACCACCTCAAAGTTATTCTTTCGGATCAATCTATTCAAGAGTTCGTACTAGAATAACACCTTAAGACACAAACCAACCAAAACCCTAATGTCACCTAGATACTCCATTGTCACCTCAAGTATCCGTGGGCATGATTAGACGATATGCATCACACAATCTCAGATTCATCCAACCAACACAACGTACTTCAAAGAGTGCCCCAAAGTTTCTATCGGAGAGTCAAGAAAACGTGTGCCAAACCCTATGCATAGGTTCATGGGCGGAACCCGCAAGTTGGTCACCAAAACATACATCAAGTGGCACGTGATATCCCATTGTCACCACAGATAAACATGGCAAGACATACATCAAGTGTTCTCAAATCAAAGACTCAATCCGATAAGATAACTTCAAGAGGGAAACTCAATTCATCACAAGAGAGTAGAGGGGGAGAAACATCATAAGATCCAACTATAATAGGAAAGCTCGCGATACATCAAGATCGTGCCATAGAGAGAACACGAGAGAGAGAGATCAAGCACATAGCTACTGGTACATACCCTTAGCCCCGAGGGTGAACTACTCCCTCCTCGTCATGGAGAGCGACGGGATGATGAAGATGGCCACCGGTGATGGGTTCCCCCTCCGGCAGGGTGCCGGAACGGGCTCCCGAGAGGTATTTGGTGGCTACAGAGGCTTGCGGCGGCGGAACTCCCGATCTATCTTGATATTCAATGTTTTTAGGGTACATAGGCTTATATAGGCGAAAGAAGTCGGTCGGGGGAGCCTCGAGGGGCCCATGAGAGGGTAGGGCGCGCCCGGGGGGTGGGCGCACCCCCTGTCTCGTGGCCTCCTCGAGGATCTTCTGACGTGAACTCCAAGTCTCCCGGATCATATTCATCCTAAAAATCATGCTCCCGAAGGTTTCATTCCGTTTGGACTCCGTTTGATATTCCTTTTCTTCGAAATACTGAAACAAGCAATAAAACAACAATATGGGTTGGGCCTCCGGTTAGTAGGTTAGTCCCAAAAAATGATATAAATATGTAAAATAAAGCCCATAAACATCCAAAAGGGGTAATATAATATCATGGAACAATCAAAAATTATATATACTTTGGAGATGTATCAGTACATACCCTCAGCCCCGAGGGTGAACTACTCCCTCCTCATCATGGAGAGCGCCGGGATGATGAAGATGGCCACCGGTGATGGGTTCCCCCCTCCGGCAGGGTGCCGGAACGGGCTCCCGGGAGGTTTTTGGTGGCTACAGAGGCTTGCGGCGGCGGAACTCCAGATCTATTGTTCGCTTTGATGTTTTTAGGGTATATGGGAATATATAGGCGAAAGAAGTCGATCGGGGGAGCAACGAGGGCCCACGAGACAGGGGGCCCCCAGTAGGGGGCGCGCCCTCCACCCTCGTGGCCACCTCGAAGCTTCCTTGACTTCAACTCCAAGTCTCCTGGATCACGTTCGTTCCAAAAATCACGCTCCCGAAGGTTTCATTCCGTTTGGACTTCGTTTGATATTCCTTTTCTTTGAAACACTGAAATAGGCAAGAAAACAACAATATGGGTTGGGCCTCCGGTTAATAGGTTAGTCCAAAAAATAATATAAAAGTGTATAATAAAGCTCGTAAACATCCAAAACAGATAATAATATAGCATGAATGCTTCATAAATTATAGATACGTTGGAGACGTATCAGCATCCCCAAGCTTAATTCCTGTTCGTCCTCGAGTAGGTAAATGATAAAAGAAAGAATTTATGAAGTGTGAATGCTAGCAGGTGCACAAGTTTGATCAATGATAATTTCAATCACCTTTTCTAGCATCATTATATGTCATAACAATAGTTCATCTCATAAAACTTCTCACGATCAAGTAACAAGCTACTCACATGTTAAAGCATAGACCATAAACTTTCTAGCAAACTTCATTCTCAGCCATCAAACAATTACAATTCATCTTATTTTCAGGAAGGGTCTATGTCAGAGCTTTGGTTTAGCAAACTCCACATACTCAACTATCATATAGTTTGCTAACACTCACGCAATACTTGTGGTTATGGAGTTTTAATCGGACACTGAGAAAGATAGGGGCTTATAATTTTGCCTCCCAACGTATTCACCTTTGGGTGATGTCAACAATAATAGTGCATGCTAACTTACATCCAATTGGATATATATATCAGGATCTTTCCAACACGAGGTGCTTGCCAAAGGATAAAATGAAAAAGGGAAAGGTGAAGAACACCTTGACTCTTGCATAAAAGTAAAAGATAGGCCCTTCGCAAAGGGAAGCAGGGATTTGCAGAGGTGCCAGAGCTCGATTTTGGAATAGAGACGAAATAATTTTGAGAGGTATGCTTTCATTGTCAACATAACAACCAAGAGTTCCCAATATCTTCCATACTACATACATTATAGGCGGTTCCCAAACAGAATGGTAAAGATTTTACTCCCCTCCACTTACAATCACACTCCACGGCTTGTCCAAAACAACGGGTGCCGTCCAACTATCAATATTCCTGGGGGAGTTTTGTTTGTAATTATTTTGATTTGATTTTGATCTTTTGATCATGGGACTGGGCATCCCGGTTACCAGCCATTTTCTCGTGAATGATGAGCGCAGTCCACTCATCGTGAGAATAACCCACCTAGCATGGAAGATACTGACAGCCCCTAGTCGCTACATGAGCGATTCGGGCATACAAAACAGATTATTATTTGAAGGTTTAGAGTTTGGCACATGCAAATTTACTTGGAATGACAGGTAAATACCGCATATAGGTAGGTATGGTGGCACTCATGGCAAAAACTAGGTTTAAGGATATTTGGAAGCACAAGTAGTATCTCTACTTGGTGCAAGGAATTTTGGCTAGCATGAGGGGGAAAGGCAAGCTCAACATGTTTGAATGATCCATGACAATATACTTTAACTGAGATGTGAGAAAACATAACCCATTACGTTGTCTTCCTTGTCCAACTTCAACTCTTTAGCATGTCATACTTAATGAGTGCTCACAATTATAAAAGATGTCCAAGATAGTATATTTATATGTGAAATCTCTCTTCCTTCAATATTCTTTCTTGAATTGTTCAAATGACCAATACAATGCTTGCTAACCTCCAATAAATTTACAACCTCTACTTCTTAGGTGTGAAGTCATTACTCCCCATGGGATAAGCAAATGAAACATATATAATTTCAGATTTATGACATTCAACTCATTCAATCATCTATTATATAATTAAAACAAGAGTCAAACAAGACATCACGTTCATCCACATATATTAAATTATCTTGATCGTCGATTTAATATATTAACGGTTAAGATTTGGTAGATATAGCGTTACATACAAATATAGTTGTGTGCCACAATTTGGCATAGCACGTAAGAATAGGTCGCCACATCTATGGTCCAAGTCACAAGTTTTTTCTATTAAAAAGTATATGCCACGGACTATTAGAAGGCACGGCCATTGAAAGAAAAAACGATCATGGCTGCCAACTATAAAGAGTCTCAGCCCCGCGCTGCCACCACCGGTAAAAAAACACGGCTGCCAAGCAGCTAAAGAAGGCACGGTCGTGTCAAGAAAAAGGAAGAAAGCCACGGCTGCCAGCTATAGAGTCAAAGCGCCCCACAAATCTTTATTTTGAATGCAAAGAATAAAAATTGGAAAGAGTTACATACAATAATATCACGTACAAACCCCTCAAAAATAATCACGTACACACATTCGGATCAGAGACGTATATGTGTGATCACGTGAGAGGACGTGTCTCGGTATAGGAAACCGAACACGACTTGCATTATATATGTAAAAAAACACAACTTTTGCTCCCGCATGAAAAGGCACCACACATGATCACGTTCAAACAAAGCCAAACACGTTCCGGCTATATGGATTTTTTCTTCTTTTTACGTGAGGTTGTTACATGGGTTGCACCAAAGGAAAAACAATAACTTTGGATTGGAATTAGGAAAAAAATCAATACGGTACTACGAATTAATCAGTGCAGTGCAATTTTATACAATAGCAACGTACCATACTAAAAATATTATTTGTGCTTTCACTGTCGTTTGAGATTTTCTATAAAACTTTGCTGCCTCAACATTACCTGATAGTAAGCCAAAAATAATAATTCAATAGGTGACATTTTAACAAAATATTATTGAATTTTTCTTTCTTTTGGACAATGAGTACATTTATGAATTTTGAAATAAAAATGTAATGGAATAACATTTTTTTTCATATTTGAACTCCATATTAAGTATATAAATAAATATACAAAATTAAGTTCAATTTTTAAATAAGTAACTAGGAAGTAAAAATAGAAAAGCATGAAATTTAAATTGGAACTAAAATAAATAGAAAATCATATGAACTTTGCCACGCGAAATGTATCTTTTCATATTAGTATATAAAATCCAGGAATAGTCAAAATCTTGAATACTTCGATATGCTAATCTTGATTCCTCAATCCGAAACATGGAATATATAGCAGGGGAAGCAGTGATGACATCATCGTCGGATGTGTCATGCATCGATTTGTTCTGCCAACAAAAACCTTGATTTTCAACACAAAAATGTTTTGGTTGTGTAGGAAAAAGTTTAACATGGGTCTAATATGGACAAACAGTGGCATTCATTAATTGTTTGTCACCGGTGGTGCTCGTGGTATTAAGCATGGTCAAGTGGTACTAAAATGGAAATTAAAAAAATTATGCATGCATACATAACAAATAAATCATGCATGGATCGAGTAAGAAGAATTTGTTCTGTCAACGAGTGAGTACGTAAAATGAAATAAAACTATGTTAAGTCTAAAGGGTTGAAGCAACACATTATGATGGAACTTATCACAGATTGAATCAGTTGTGTGAAATATTAGAATTTACACAAATGACATTGGCGTGAACAAAATAATGAATGTTTTGACATGTTTGTGCGAGAATGTTCACAAATGCAAATTTGTTGTATCGTAGATTGTGTCAACAGATATTTAAAAAAATTAGAAAGTCTAGCCGCGCAAATGCGCGGGACACACTGCTAGTTTACTCATAAGATATAAGTGAAGCACACGAGTAAATGACAAACTACTCCAACAAGATATAAGTGAAGATCAATGAGTAGCTAAATAATTATGTAACTATGTGAAGACTCTCTTCTCATTTAAGAATTTCAGATCTTGGCATTGTATTCAAATAGCAAGCAAAAAAAATAAAATGACATTGCAAGGACAGCACAACTCATGTGAAGAAGCAAAAACTCTGGCTCAACCGATACTAACCGATAGTTTTTGAAGAAGAAAGGTGGGATGCCTAACGGGGCATCCCCAAGCTTAGATGCTTGAGACTTCTTGAAATATTATCTTGGGGTGCATTGGGCATCCCCAAGCTTGAGCTTTTGTGTCTCCTTAATTCCTCTCATATCATGGTTTCTTTATTTCTCAAAAACTTCATCCACATAAAACTCAACAAGAACTCGTGAGATAAGTTAGTATAAACCAATGCAAAACCTTATCATTTTGTACTGTAAAAAATCACTAAAATTACCATTCAACATTGGATACTAAATGTCTCTGCATATTTAATACTCCTATCCTCAAATAGAATCATTAAACAAGCAAACATATGCAAACAATGCAAACATAACAGCAATCTGCCAAAACAGTACAGTCTGTAAAGAATGCAAGGTTCATCATACTTCCCTAACTCCAAAAATTATGAAAGAAAAATTCCCACTGTGGTAAATTTATCAGAGCTTATTATAAAAAAGGTTTCAACATTTTATCACATTATGACTTTTCTAGGGAATTTTTGCAACAGCGGTAAACTTTCTGTTTTGAACAGCAACATGTATACTTGCAAAATAAGCATGGTAAAAGCTATCCTTGACATTTTTATTGAAACTAAAGATGCAAAAAAAACTATTCTAAATAGCAGCAAGCAAATACTCACAAAATAAAATGATGCCCCAAGCAAAACACATATCATGTGGTGAATAAAAATATAGCTCCAAGTAAAGTTACCGATGAACGAAGACGAAAGAGGGGATGCCATCCGGGGCATCCCCAAGCTTAGGCTCTTGGTTGTCCTTGAATATTACCTTGGGGTGCCTTGGTCATCCCCATGCTTAGGCTCTTTCCGCTCCTCATTCCATAGTCCATCGAATCTTTACCCAAAACTTGAAAACTTCACAACACAAAACTTAACAGAAAACTCATAAGCTCCGTTAGTATAAGAAAATAAATCACCACTTAGGTACTGTAATGAAATCATTATAAATTCATATTGGTATAATATATACTGTATTCCAACTTATCTATGGTTCATACCCTCCGACACTAGTCATAGAGTCATCAAAATAAGCAAACAACACATAGAAAACAGAATCTGTCAAAAACAGAACAGTCTGTAGTAATCTGTATCAAACGTATACTTCTGTAACTCCAAAAATTCTGAAATAAATTGGTGGACCTGAGGAATTTGTCTATTAATCATCTTCAAAAAGAATCAACCTAATATCACTCTCCAGTAAAAAG
Organism: Triticum timopheevii; assembly: GCA_963921465.1. Classification (NCBI taxonomy): domain Eukaryota; kingdom Viridiplantae; phylum Streptophyta; class Magnoliopsida; order Poales; family Poaceae; genus Triticum; species Triticum timopheevii. The sequence goes on along the minus strand of OY997264.1, from coordinate 554,655,933 downwards.
TTGTAACTAATCTCGTGAGTGCTAAAGTTTCTGTTTTTTTACAGCATGATCATAAAGACTTCACCCAAGTCTTCCCAAAGGTCCTACTTGGCACAAACACTCATTAAAACATAAAACCACATCTAAAAATAAGCTAGATGTATTATTTATTACTAAACAGAACCAAAAGTAAAGGACAAAAATAAAATTGGGTTGTCTCCCAACAAGCGCTAACGTTTAACACCCCTGGCTAGGCATGATGATTTCAATGATGCTCACATAAAAGATAAGAATTGGAACATAATGGGAGCATCATGAAGCATATGACTAGCACATTTAAGTCTAACCCTCTTCCTATGCATAGGGATTTTGTGAGCAAACAACTTATGGGAACAATAATCAACTAGCATAGAAAGGCAAAACAAGCATAACTTCAAAACGTTAAGCACATAGAGAGGAAACTTGATATTATTGCAATTCCTACAAGCATATGTTCCTCCCTCATAATAATTTTCAGTAGCATCATGAATGAATTCAACAATATAACCAGCACCTAAAGCATTCTTTTCATGATCTACTTGCATAGAAAATTTACTACTCTCCCCATAAGCAAATTTCTTCTCATGAATAGTAGTGGGAGCAAACTCAACAAAATAACTATCATGTGAAGCATAATCCAATTGAAAACTAAAATCATGATGACAAATTTCATGGTTATCATCATTCTTAATAGCATAGAAGTCATCACAATATTCATCATAGATAGCAACTTTATTCTCAAAATCAATTAGAACCTCTTCCGAAATAGTGGATTCATCACTAAATAAAGTCATGACCTCTCCAAATTCACTTCCATAATTATCACAATAAGATTCAACATCCTCCAAAATAGTGGGATCATTACTTCCTAAAGTTGACACTCTTCCAAACCCACTTTCATCAATATAATCATCATAATTAGGAGGCATGTTGTCATCATAATAAATTTGCTCATCAAAACTTGGGGGACAAAACATATCATCTTCATCAAACATAGCATCCCCAAGATTGTGGCTTTGCATATCATTAGCATCATGGATATTCAAGGAGTTCATACTAACACCATTGCAATCATGCTCATCATACAAAGATCTAGTACCAAACATTTTAATGCATTCTTCTTCTAGCAATTGAGCACAATTTTCCTTACCATCATTTTCACGAAAGATATTAAAAAGATGAAGCGTATGAGATAAACTCAATTCCATTTTTTGTAGTTTTCTTTTATAAACTAAACTAGTGATAAAACAAGAAACTAAAAGATTCGATTGCAAGATCTAAAGATATACCTTCAAGCACTCACCTCCCCGGCAACGGCGCCAGAAAAGAGCTTAGTTGACGGGGTGTGAGTGCCGCTTACCTAGCCTCCCCGGCAACGGCGCCAGAAAAGAGCTTGATGTCTACTACACAACCTTCTTCTTGTAGACGTTGTTGGGCCTCCAAGTGCAGAGGTTTGTAGAACAGTAGCAAATTTCCCTCAAGTGGATAACCTAAGGTTTATCGATCCGTGGGAGGCATAGGATGAAGATGGTCTCTCTCAAGCAACCCTGCAACCAAATAACAAAGACTCTCTTGTGTCCCCAACAGACCCAATACAATGGTAAATTGTACAGGTGCACTAGTTTGGCGAAGAGATGGTGATACAAGTGCAATATGGATGGTAGATATATGTTTTTGTAATCTGAAAATATAAAAACAGCAAGGTAACTAATGATAAAAGTGAGCGTAAACGGTATTGCAATGCTAGGAAACAAGGCATAGGGTTCATACTTTCACTAGTGCAAGTTCTCTCAACAATAATAACATAATTGGATCATATAACTATCCCTCAACATGCAACAAAGAGTCACTCCAAAGCCACTAATAGCGGAGAACAAATGAAGAGATTATGGTAGGGTACGAAACCACCTCAAAGTTATTCTTTCCATTCAATCTATCATAGATTTCGTACTAGAATAACACCTTAAGACACAAATCAACCAAAACCCTAATGTCACCTAGATACTCCATTGTCACCTCAAGTATCCGTGGGCATGATTATACAATATGCATCACACAATCTCAGATTCATCTATTCAACCAACACAAAGTACTTCCAAGAGTGCCCCAAAGTTTCTACTAGAGAGTCAAGACGAAAATGTGTGCCAACCCTATGCATAGGTTCATGGGCGGAACCCGCAAGTTGATCACCAAAACATACATCAAGTGGATCATGTGAATATCCCATTGTCACCACAGATAACCACGGCAAGACATACATCAAGTGTTCTCAAATCCTTAAAGACTCAATCCTATAAGATAACTTCAAAGTAAAAACTCAATCCATTACAAGAGAGTAGAGGGGTAGAAAACATCATAAGATCCAACTATAATAGCAAAGCTCGCGATACATCAAGATCGTGCCATTGAGAGAACACGAGAGAGAGAGAGAGATCAAACACATAGCTACTGGTACATACCCTCAGCCCCGAGGGTGAACTACTCCCTCCTCGTCATGGAGATCACCGGGATGATGAAGATGGCCACCAGTGATGGGTTCCCCCCTCCGGCAGGGTGCCGGAACGGGCTCCTGAGAGGTTTTTGGTGGCTACAGAAGCTTGCGGTGGTGGAACTCCAGATCTATTGTTCGCTTTGATGTTTTTACGGTATATGGGAATATATAGGCGAAAGAAGTCGGTCGGGGGAGCCTCGAGGTGCCCACGAGACAGGGGGGCGCCCAGTAGGGGGGGCGCGCCCTCCACCCTCGTGGCCACCTTGAAGCTTCCTTAACTTCAACTCCAAGTCTCCTGGATCACGTTCGTTCCAAAAATCACGCTCCCGAAGGTTTCATTCCGTTTGGACTTCGTTTGATATTCCTTTTCTTCGAAACACTGGAATAGGCAAGAAAACAACAATATGGGCCGGGCCTCTGGTTAATAGGTTAGTCCCAAAAATAATATAAAAGTGTATAATAAAGCTCGTAAACATCCAAAACAGATAATAATATAGCATGAATGCTTCATAAATTATAGATACGTTGGAGACGTATCAATACTCGAATGGCACCTCAAGTATCCGTGGGCATGATTATACGGTATGCATCACACAATCTCAGATTCATCTATGCAACCAACACAAAGAACTTCAAAGAGTGCCCCAAAGTTTCTACCGGAGAGTCAAGACGAAAACGCGTGCCAACCCCTATGCATAAGTTCACAAGGTGAACCCGCAAGTTGATCACCAAAACTTACATCAAGTGGATCACGTGAATATCCCATTGTCACCACAGATAAGCACGGCAAGACATACATCAAGTGTTCTCAAATCCTTAAAGACTCAATGCGACAAAACAACTTCAAGGGGAAAACTCAATTCATCATAAGAGAGTAGAGGGGGAGAAACATCATAAGATCCAACTATAATAGCAAAGCTCGCGATACATCAAGATGGTGCCATAAAGAGAACACGAGAGAGAGAGAGAGATCAAACACATAGCTACTGGTACGTACCCTTAGCCCCGAGGGTGAACTACTCCCTCCTCGTCATGGAGAGCGCCGGGATGATGAAGATGGCCACCGGTGAGGGATCCCCCCTCCGGCAGGGTGCCGGAACGGGCTCCCGAGAGGTTTTTGGTGGCTACAGAGGCTTGCGGCGGCGGAACTCCCGATCTATTGTGCTCCCCGATGTTTTTAGGGTATATGGACTTATATAGGTGAAAGAAGTCGGTCAGGGGAGCCACGATGGGCCCACGAGGGTGGAGGGCATGCCCCTCTGCCTCATGGCCTCCTCGAAGCTTCCCTGACTTTAGCTCCACATCTCCTGGATCACGTTCGTTCCAAAAACCACACTCCCGAAGGTTTCATTCCGTTTGGACTCCGTTTGATATTCCTTTTCTTTGAAACACTAAAATAGGCAAGAAAACAGCAATATGGGCTGGGCCTTCGGTTAATAGGTTAGTCCCAAAAATAATATAGAAGTGTATAATAAAGCCTGTAAACATCCAAAACAGATAATATAATAGCATGAATGCTTCATAAATTATAGATACGTTGGAGACGTATCACCCATCAAGTGTTATGCACTATGTCCTTATGTGCTAGGACGAGGCACCAAAAACTAACACCTCTCACAATCTACCTTTAGTGTTGTCTTCTCTTTTGCAGGAATTCCAAGATGTTTTCCCCGATGAGCTACCTATGGGTCTACGTCCACTACGAGGCATTGAGCACCGAATCGATCTCATCCCCGGAGCACCGCTACCTAACAAGGCTCCCTACCGCGTCAACCCCGCGAAAACTAAGGAGATCCAACGGCAAGTACAACAACTCATCGACAACAGTCAAGTACGTGAAAGCTTGAGCCCTTGTGCCATTCCGGTCATTCTTGTTCCAAAGAAAGACGGTACTTATCGCATGGTTTCCAATTGTTGTCCCATCAATGCTATCACCCTTAGATATCGTTACCCTATTCCACGCTTAGATGATATGCTTGATGAGCTTAGCAGAGCCGCCATTTTCTCTAAGATTGATCTTAAGAGTGGCTACTATCAAATATGCATCCAAGAAGGTGATGAATGGAAAACCGCACTTAAGACCAAATTTGGCTTATATAAATGGCTAGTTATGCCAATGGGTTTATCCGAAGCACCCGGTACTTTTATGCGAGTCATACACTTTGTTCTTCGTCCCTATATCAGTGTATTTGTTGTGGTCTATTTTGATAATATTCTTGTCTTTAGCAAATCTCTCAAAGCTCATGTCACCCATCTTAGAACCGTGTTGCAAACCCTCAGGAAAGAGTGCCTTTATGCTAATATGGACAAATGCCTTTTCGGTGTTGATAAGCTTGTTTTCTTGGGTTTTGTTGTGTCTTCTAAGGGTGTTCATGTAGATGAATCTAAGATCAATGCTATTAAAACTTGGCCCCAACCAACAAACTTGCAACAAGTCCATAGTTTTCTTGGTTTATCCGGTTTCTATCATAGATTTGTAAAGGACTTTAGCACCATTGCTTCACCTTTACATTCCTTGAGTAAGAAAATGCGCCATTTGTTTGGGGACCATCCCAAGATACAACATTTAATGAGCTTAAGAATTTGCTTACTCATGCCCCCGTGCTTGCATTACCCAACTTTGATAAGCCTTTTGAAATTCATTGCGATGCTAGCGGTAATGGCATAGGAGGTGTGTTAACGCAAGAGAAGCGCCCCATAGCATACTTTAGTGAGAAACTTTTCAGAGCGCAACTCAACTACCCCATCTATGATAAAGAGCTATATGCTTTAGTGCGAGTTTTGCGTGAATGGGAACATTATCTTCGCCCTCATGTATTTATCATCCATACCGATCATGAAACACTTAAGTACTTAAAGGGCCAAACTAAGTTGAACAAGCGTCATGCAAAATGGAGTGAGTTCATTGAGTCATTTCCTTATGTCATCAAGTACATCAAGGGTAAGTAAAATGTAGTGGCGGACGCCCATTCCCGCATATGCATGCTTGTCACTAAACTTGAATTGAATGTCATTGGATTTGAGCACATAAAAGACTTGTATAAACATGATCCTACTTTTGCTATTCCTTATGCTAAGTGTTTGACGCATACATCTTGGGAGCGATATTACATCAAGGATGATTATCTTATGAGAGCTAAAAAACTTTGCATTCCCGAGTCTTATCTTTGTTTGCTCCTTTTGCAAGAGGATCATGGAGGCGGACTCATGGGACACTTTGGACGCGACAAGACATTCGCTACGCTCTCCAAGAACTATTTTTGGCCCAAGATGTTCCGCGACGTCTCACGCTTCACCAACCGATGCTCTACATGTCGCAAAGCTAAGTCAAAAGCTCAATCCCATGGTATTTACATGCCTCTTCCTATTTCTTATCAACCTTAGGAAGACATTAGCACGGATTTTGTACTTGGTTTGCCTAGAACTCAAAATGGAAAGGATTCAGTGTTTGTTGGTGTGGACCAATTCTCTAAAATGGCTCATTTTATCCCATGCAACAAGATAGACGATGCTTCACATATTGCAAATATCTTTTGTAGGGAAATCTTGCGCCTACATGGAGTGCCCAAGACGATTGTCTCGAACCGCGAATTCAAGTTCTTGAGTTACTTTTGGAAGACTCTATGCGCCAAGCTCGGAATCAAGCTCTTGTTCTCTTCAGCATACCATCCCCAAACCGACGGCCAAACGGAGGTGACGAACCGAACACTCTCCACTCTACTACGCGTGTTGATCAAGAGGAACATCAAAGAGTGGGAGGAGTGTCTACCCATCGCCGAGTACGCCTACAACCGCGCAAGACATCCGACTACCGGCAAGTTTCCCTTCGAGGTCGTCTACGATTTCAACCCATTGTCCCCATTGGATATTCTTCCTCTACCACTACAAGAGCGCACCAACATGGACGCGAGTGAACTACCTCAAGAAGATGCATAAAGATACAAGGCACACCATCGAGCACCAAGTACAATGACTCGCGACCAAGATCAACATCAACAAGCAACCCATGATATTCAATATTGGAGATCTTGTGTGGCTACACCTTCGCAAGGAGCGCTTCCCCAACGAACGCAAGTACAAACTTCTACCACGAGCTGATGGACCCTTCAAGGTGCTTGAATGCTACAACAACAACGCCTACAAGATCGACATTCCACGCGACAAGTACTCCGAGCACCATCTTTAACGTCAACGATCTCTCCCCGTACCATGGTGATGAGGATTTTGGTCCGAGGTCGGATCTTTCCCAAGGGAGGGGAGATGATGCGGAGCATCCTACGGTCATCCCCATGGACCTACCATCGTCTCACCAAGTGCCAAGAGGACCTATGACATGAGCACGAGCTAGAGCTCTCGGGACCGAGGTGACTTCTTTCCTTAGTGATATCTCATTCGATCCTCTCGAGACATGGCTAGCTACTACCTAAGTCCTGAATGTTGTGCATGATTAGGTACCAAGAGAACCCTCCCGAGGATGCACATGAAGATGGTCAAGCCCCCAAGTTCATGGATGAAGAGGAACGGCGGAAGGAACCGGAGAAGTCCCTAGGACCCGGACATAGGACCCCAAGCCCCGGACATCCGGCCCGTGGAACATTTACCATAGCAACAGCCCAGCCGAAGCTACACGCCCCGGACATCCGGCGCTCGGCGAACAGTCGTACATCCGGCTCGACCCCCGGAAATCCGGCGCCCCATCACAGAAGCTGAACCCTGCCAGCCCGGGCATCCGGCCCCAGCGTCCGGACATCCGGCGCCTCATGAGCGCCGAACATCCGGCCCGACGCCTGAACGTCCGGCCACCCCTGTCTGCGCACAGTGTAAAGGGCCAAGCCCATGTATCCCTTCGCCCCCCTAGACTATATATAGTCCTCCTCCGCCCTCTTTCTAAGGTCAGCGATGTGATAGCTCATTTGTGAGATAGAGCCTCGCTCATCCATCCGGATCTGCTCCTCCGAGAGAGATCGTGCCTCTACGGAGAAGATCCACTTGGATTCAAGACCTCTAACGGGAAGAACTCAAGACCTCCTCACGGAGAAGAACCGGTTACCCTATGTATCGTCCCTTGTTGGATTCAATCATGTATCTCTTTGTGTTTCGAGGATCTAGCACATGTGTGACCATCTCTTGTTGGTTGAGTGATTTCTCTCGTGTTTCTCGCGTGTTCCCCTCGTTTCTTTTCTCGTGTTCTTCGTGTTCTTGGTAGGATTCCCTCCAAACGTGAAATATCGGGCATCTAGGGTTCTACCCTACATCACTACGGGTCCGTAGTTAGTAGCTAGATGGCTTCTATCTCTCTCTTTCTTAATTCTCAATACAATGGTCTCTTGGAGATTCATATGATGTAATTCTTTTTGCGGTGTGTTTGTTGGGATCCGATGAACTTTGAGTTTATGATCAGATCTATGTTTTCATCCATAAATGTTATTTGAGTCTTCTTTGATCTCTTATATGCATGATTGCTTATAGCCTCGTATTTCTTCTCCGATATTTGGGTTTTGTTTGGCCAACTTGATATATTTATCTTGCAATGGGAAGAGGTGCTTTGTAATGAGTTCGATCTTACGGTGCTTGATCCCAGTGACAGAAGGGGAACCGAAATGTATGTATTGTTGCTATTAAGGATAACAAGATGGGTTCTATTTCTACATAAATAGATCTTGTCATCATGTCATTGTTCTTATTGCATTACTCCATTTTTCCATGAACTTAATACACTAGATGCATGCTGGATAGCGGTCGATGTGTGGAGTAATAGTAGTAGATGCAGGCAGGAGTCGGTCTACTAATCTTGGACGTGATGCCTATATAAGGATCATTGCCTGGATATCGTCATGAGTATTTGAAGTTCTATCAATTTCCCAACAGTAATTTATTATTCCACCATTTGATATTTTTCGAGAGAGAAGCCACTAATGAAACCTACGGCCCCCGGGTCTCTTCTTTAATATATTTGCCTTCGCGATCTATTTTCGTTTGCATTTATTTTCAGATCTATTAAACCAAAAATACAAAAATAGTTTGATGCAATTTTTAGTAATTTATTTTATCTCGTGTTCCAACGAGATCTATTTATCCAATCTACTACAATTTTATCTATCTTTTTACCCATGAGGGATTGACAACCACTCCCTTATGTCAGGTTGCAAGTATTTGTTTTTTGTGTGCAGTAGCTGTTTATGTGGTGTTGCGTGGTTCTCCTACTGGTTCGATAATCTTGGTCTCATCACTGAGGAAAATACCTACCGTTGCTGTGTTGCATCATTCCTTCCTCTTTGGGAAAATACCGACGTAGTTCAAGCAAACATCAGCCGACTCCGCGGCCCGCTTCTCGGGCGTCAGCTGCTTTTTCTTCTTGTGCGCGGTGGTGGTCTTGCGCGGGGCGTAGGGCTTGCCTTTGCCGGAGGGGGCAAAGGTGATGCCGGACGAGGCAAGGGAGGCGAGGCCGGCGGCGGTCTTGCGCGGGGAACGGGGTTTGCCTTTGCCGGAGGGGGCGGAGGTGATGCCGAACGAGGCGAGGGAGGCGAGGCCGGCGGTGGCCTTGCGCGGGCTGGGGCTTGCCTTTGCTGGAGGGGGCGGAGGTGATGCCGGACGAGGCGAGGGAGGCGAGGCCGGCGGCGGCATCGAGTGCATCGTCCATGGCGAGCGACCGGGAGGGTTTTTAGAAAAGTGGAGGGAAATGGCGGAGGCTTTGCCACCGACTGGCGGGTCAGGGGGAGTAGTTGGCGCGCAGCGCATGGGTCTGCCTCGTGCCCGCGCCGACACAAACGAGGCTTAAAATTGGGCCGGAAATGGGTCGGCAGGCGGACACACGTCCTTTTGGATTGGCGCGTTGGTCCGACTTTATGTCCTTTGCGATCCAAACGGACGCTCGCGGACAAAATGTGTCGACGCGTTGGAGTTGCTAACGTACGAGCGTGTACATGCGTGCTAGCGAGTGCGTGCACTGTGCATGTGTGCATAGTCGTAAATACTAGATAGGGAGCGCGCCTTGGCGCGAGGGTGCCGGTCCCAACATTTGGGTCAAGCAGTTGGAAGCGATGCCATCCAAACATAGATAGTGGTAGGGCCTTTGTCTTCGTTATTAATCAAAGAACATGTACTGTGCTTTTAGATGATCATCAATGAGAACTCATATTTCCTCTTTCCATGTTCCAAGGAGAGGCTAATGCAGCTTGTAGTGACGGATACTTGAAAGCAAAGGATATGTAGCATCCTCGGGCTTCATTTTCCTAAGGATATTGTGAAACCTCTAAAAAATCATTACAATGGGCTAATAAACCTAGGAAAGCTATACAGCAGAAATGATGAAGTGGTGTGTTCTTAACGAAAATAGGAACATATTTTTAGAGAACAAATATATATCAATCTATTTAATACATGTAATAGCAACTCCTTGTGCACACAATGAGGGCGATTAAGGAATGCATTCCAGTCACTTTCAATATAAGGAAACGGAAAGTAGCAGTTCTGATAATTGACAGCAACAGGTAACCATAAGTTAGCTCATCACAAATGAAAGAAATGATTGGAGCTCCAAGGACCAATATGTAGCTTTGTTGTCCCAGTTATAAAATATAATAATATCCGCTTCACGGGTACATGAATAATTTCTCTTATAGTGTGAAATAAACCTCAACACAATTAGTATGCTATGGATCCTTTTATGGATATACTAATAAAACTCTAAAAAGGATAAATCACCTCATATAATCCTGACTTACTTGCAAACAATCTGTACTTATCTATTTATGGTCTTCATAATACAGTCAAGCTCTTGCTTTCCTGAATCAGAAACAACAGTCACAACAGTCGGGCAGGACCACCACATGCACCAAAAAAAGGTTAAACACACGCACAAAGGAATAAAGAAGGCACATGAGCCAAACCCCTTTACTTGTAAACTGAAAATCTATATGTTCTCAACTGATGGTTGAGACAATCAACCACCAGTCCTTTTTGTTTATCCAACAAATATAAGATACGACAGATTTGCAGGTAAGCACAAGGAGACCATATTATTCAACAACTTGTTGATTCAAATGCAATAGCACTGTCCTTGTCAGCACATTTAAAAATTACAGAGATCTTTATCAAGGATATACATGTGCATTTCATCTCCATTACAGTTTGAACATATAAAAAGAAGAAACAATGAATATCTGTAAGAAAGGACAACAAAATTAAGTGTTAAAAGAATGGAGTGGAAAAATAAAGAGAAGATGAGCTCACCAGCGGCTCCTAACAACTATGACACACGTTGCCATACTAACAAACACTGGCTAGTATACCTTAGGGGTGTGCATATGTTACAACCTGCTACTTAAACAATCTGAACTTGAACCTAACTTCTATTGAATGATTCAAAATGTGGTGCTGCATATACAATACCTAATAGATACTGCTTTAACTAAAAACTAAACCTACAGCTCTCTGATGTCAGAGTAGCATGATTCAATTTGTAAATAAGAATGCGTGTGTCACACTATTACATACAGGAAACACATGCATTCTCATTTACTATGAATAATTGAATATACTTGGAAGGAATAGTGTGGCCTTTCCAGAAGGAAAATACATCTCAAATACACTTCAGAACCACAGGTATTGGCATAGACACTAAACATACGTATCAAGTCCACTACAAAGCATAAGATGAAGAGGAGCAGGATAAACTTCTATATTACAGAAATGAGTGCAAAATGCAGGCATTTATTCAATATAAAACCAAGGATACGCTGGACTTGAGGCCACAAAGCAAAACCTGAAATAAACATGAAACAAAGACATAAGAAACCATAGCAAATCTCGACATGGGTACAACTTGCAAGACTCTGGGCATGAAGGCAAAACTGGCTAGTCACATGAGAGGAAATAAAACGACATTTTTCTACCCCAACTCCTATTTATGATCACCTCAAATGCCAAATACACTACAGCCAAGAAAGAAAACATTAACCAGCTAGAGAATATAAACACCTGGCGGCTACGGCGATGGTTCGTCCTGCTACTGCCGGCGACCGATGGTGGACGGAGTGCGTGTTTCTCACCGTCTCTAGCGGTGTCGTGCCCAGGAGGTTGTCATAGATCACCCCCCTGCGTGCATCGAGAGGGTGCGCCTGGATCTGCCGGTCAGCAGCGGTGCCGATGAGCTCACCTTGACCCGCCACTCCCCCTGCGCGCACTCCCCCTGTAGCAACATGAGTGGCGGCAACTGCATCCAACTTGTCTATTTTTTCAAAATAAGAAAGCAGAAGGTCATCTGTAAGGAGAGAACACCATATCGCCAAAAATCAAATGCTTAAGCTTGAAAAGGCATGCTTACATCCACTACTTAGAACTGATCCTACCAAGAAGAAACATTTAAAGAAAGTACAACAAGCACTGACAAACACATAGGAGCAGCTATTTCAAATAAATCTGAGTGCTAAAAACTCCATTAAAGAAGTGAAAATCTAGTTAGATATATTAATATCTTAGTACAAGTATAGATAATTTGATATCTGATATAAAAGATGCTTTAGTTAACTATGCTCGAAGGACCGAGACTCTAGTCAGATGATTCTAAGATAATATCAAGATGCATTAGAAATAACTCGCATAATATATACCATACAGAAAAAATGTACACCTACAACAAAACCTTTTTAATTGGCTAACAATACAATAAAATAAAGAGGAGTAATCAGTATCTGTCAGAAATATCAATCAACAAAAAGTGTTGCTCTAGATTTTGATGTGTTAGGCAAAAGAGAAAATAAACAACTGCCAGCTTAATATTAGTTGGGAAGTAACATCAATGATGTAATCCTGCTAGACTAGTAGGAAAATGAATAAGCGTCTACCATATCCAAGTAGGAGCTAGAACCCAAATACTTGAACCTTCATAATATAATACAGTAATAAAAACAGAAGTTTCAGAGTATCAGCTCTATATACAAAATACTCTCATTGCTAAAATAAGGATAAGGTATGTAAGTTCATCCCTATTTAACTCCTCTTTATGTAGGTAGCATATTTTAAACTCTATAGTTGGAAGTTTGTTCAAACTGCAGGATGCAAAAAAATGGAGTGGTGACGTACATAATTGGGGAAAGCTTCAGAACAAACTAAAGAAAACGAAAGGAAATGTCCGCTCAATGGCTCGGATTAACCAAGCAACTTAATCACATCAGTCGAAAAATTGTTTATGGATACAAAACGGGACACGCTACCTCGGTCACTCTTTACATGAACAATCCAGCATTATCTCAAGAAAAATCTCAAAAAAAATCATGTAGTATTAATTTCTGTAGCATGAACAAATAGCTGCAACTGGTAACTTGCAAAAAAAAATAGAAGTAATAGTATCACAACGAATTAAAACAAGTCATTTAACCGGTAACTTGCTGGGAGTGAGTCTTTCTAGTATAACAAAGTGCAACTTACTCTTAACCAGATTAAATCAAAGAACAACAACAAACAATAAAGGTACGAGAGAGAAGAAAACTTTACTTTAAACGGCTATAAACACTGGAGCATAATTAAGCAACACCTTTAAATAAAAAAAAGGGTTTAGTGTTCATTGCATAGTGGGCTCAGATTCGCCTTTCCTCGATCATATAACCTACCCCGTCATCTCTTATCACCAGATCAATCTGTTTACACAATGGAGCTGCCCTGGTTATCACTCAACAAGAATGACCATCCAAGGACAGATCACTAGGTATCACAAGATCAAAAAGGATTCTAGAGACAACAGGGAGGATCCAACTTGATACCCACAGGTGCCTTGATTGCTCAAAGGCACACTTATTCCAGCCACAGTTAATCATCATCGCCCTAGCACGAACGCCACCGCCACAGACAAAGCGAAATGGCGAGAATGCCCCCGGCAGGACAGGCTATTTACGAGCGGTGGCACGAAACGGGAGTAACTATTCATTCCAGCAGTAACTTTTTTTATCCGACGGACGAGGTCGTTACAGGGGTCGATCCGACGGCCCAGATCCGATCAAGCCACCCGACCCGACGGCCAGGAATCCCAAACGGCTGAGGAGCCGGGAGGATGACCGGCATCCTTATTTCTTGATGGATTTCTTGATGGATCACCGGATCAATATGTTCTTATGAGGGTGAAACTGCCCTGGTTATCACTCATCAGAAATGACCATCCAAGGACAGAGCCACTAAATAAGAACATGATCAAAATAGCTCAAAGAAATGAGGGGGGATCCAAATTAATACCCACAACAATTGCCTCGATTGCTCGAGAGCATGCCTATATCAGCCATAACTGATCATCGTAGCCCTAGCCATGTCCCATGCAGTAGCTAAAGCAGAGCAGGAGGAAGATGGAGCTCACCGAGGGAGGTTGTAGCCGAGGCAGTACTTAGTGGGCGCCGGGGTTGCGCGTGAACGCCGTCCAGCCGGCGAGGAACCGCTTCCTACACCGCACATCCACGCCGCTGCATCGGAGTTGCGCCTTGCACCGTCCCGCCGATGAGCACGAACGCCACGGGCACCGAGGCGGCCAATGAGAGGATGAGGTGATGTAGCACATCCAGGAGCACAGAAATATGTCGTAGGTACACAACAACCTGTTTGCTTGGAGATACTGCTGCCCCTGCAACATCAGCAGCACCAACCCACAACAACAACACCTGCAAAAGACAAAGAAGAGCGACAATCAGAAGGGTTTAAACAAATATATCTAAAAAACATAGATCATAGTAGAGGTAAATAAAGCAAGAGCACCAAAAATTAACTAAATAGACCCAAGAAGCATCATAGCAGAGTACATCAAACCAACAATCAAAAGGGGATAATGGAGTGGAAGACCATAAATTAATCAGTAAGTCTCAATAGTACAACATGAACCAATGGTGACAGGTGTGCTTATCATGTATTGCAGGCTAGCACATAGCAAGAGAAGAAATTTCATTTCACATATGCAACAACAATAAGAACAATTCAGGTTGGTCACCTAACGATACATCCAACTCCCACAAATTATCCAGTTGCGGCACACACAATTCCTTCCTCAAGGTTTTATGCCTTTTATGTCCTAGCTAAAATTCCTGGTACAAGATAATTAGAAGGACATCACAGTTAATTTCATGTTAGTGGAAAGGAACATAACACAAGCAAACCTCATGAGAGAGATATGTCAGTTCAACTGGAATGGTGCAGCAATTAAATACCCAAACAGTGGCATGCCAGGCTAATTGGTGGTGGTTGTTGTTTTAGCAGCAGATATATACAAATCTAAGGAGGATGGAGAGCATCAAGCTTACCAGGGGCAACGTGGTTGAGCAGCAAGGCTAGGTGAAGCAGCAAAGAACAACATCCCATTCTTCCTGTACAATCCAATGGCCCTTTTTTTCAAGCACATCTACAAGAGAAGAGCAGACCAAATGTGAGCGCTGGGGATTTGAGAGAGAGAGAGAGAGAGAGAGAGAGAGAGAGAGAGAGAGAGAGAGAGAGAGATGGGGAAGAGAAGACAGACCTTGTCGAGCTCACTGAAGAGCTGCATCCCGGGCGAGCAGAAGCACGAGAGAGAGAGAGAGAGTGACTAGTTTTCCATTCACGTTCCAATCAGCGGGATCCCCCAATCAGCAGTTCTTTCACGCGGTGAAAGGGGATAAAAATTTCATTCTTCTCAGCTGGGGGTACAACCTGGGGGGCCTTGTCGATGAGCTCGTGGACGTAGTTCTAGCCGAAGCAGTGGTGGACGGCGTCGTACATGCCATGGATGACGCCCACGGGCTTCGTCTTGTTCACCGCCACCACGCGCACCGACTCCGACGCGCGCCCCGGCCACGTCGCCAAGCGCCGCGGCCGCGCCCTCCACCGCTGCCACGGACGCCATCGCCGGCGCCGCTGACCCGCCGCCCTCCTCCGTGGCCGCGAGGTCTGAGGGAGGGAGAGGAGGAGGAGAGGGCGGGGCGAGCGGGGGCATCCAAACGGGGCGGGGCGGGGTAGGGCGGCGAGGACTGAGGGAGGGAGAGGGAGAGGAGAGGGCGAGGCGATGCGGGCGGGGCGGCGGTGATGCGGGCGGGAGAGGGAGAGGAGAGGGCGGGGCGATGCGGGCGGGGCGGCGAGGACGAGGGAGGGGGCGCGAGTGCGGGCTAGGCCATCTCCACGCGGGCCGGCGCCTTTTATACCCCACGACGCGAAATGACGAAAATGCCCCCGGCGGGGCAGTATAATTACGCGCGGTGGCACGGTGAGGTGAAACTGTTCATTGCAACAGTAACTTTTTTATCCGACGGACGAGGTCGTTCCAGGGGTCGATCCGACGGCCCAGATCGCATCAAACAACCAGATCCAATGGCCAGGAAGCCCAAATCGCTGAGGAAGCGGGAGGATCCTCCTCATTCTTATTTCTGGATGCGAGTGTGCGAGTGTGTGCACGCGTCCTTATAAGCAGGATGAAATCTTGGCTCAGCCCGCTAGCTAGTGCAAGTTTCAGGTTCGAGTCCCCCTCCGGTGCATGGTTTTTCCTATTTATCTCTTCCCCACACACCGACGGATGGAGCCGCATATGCAGAGCCACGTACGAAGTTTGAACAGCCAGCTTAAACTAAATATGAAGTCATACGGGTATAATCACCGTAATGTATATGCAGTACATCACCGTAATGTATATGCAGTACTTAGAGCATCTCCAATAGCTTGTCTATATGGATGTTTATACACGTTTTCCACGACGTGAGCCCAAAACAGGCGTCCAACAGCTTGTCTACATTGTTGTCCAAATATACACATCCTCTAAATCGACTTCGACAATGTCCACACCTGAACAATGTGAAGGCGTTGTCTAAACTCAGCTGTAGTCATGATTTCTTTCTCTCCCAGCAACGGCCCACCTGTCATGGTCCCTGTATATAGACGTTCTGATGCAAAATTGAATGTGTATATGGGAAATCTTTTTAGACAATTGTCTATATGAATATATAGACTCCAAATATACACGTGCTATTGGAGATGCTCTTACTTCGTGTTGACCGTATTCTTCAATACAGGGACGAAAGTGAACTTTCAGCAATGACGCATTTTACTCTTTTCACCACCACCACGAACGGTTTTACCGTACCAGTCTGCTCCGTAAAACCGGAGGCACTCCCCCCACTCCGCGCACTGTGCACCCGCGCAGCAGTCCATTCTCCGCGCACTGTGCACCCGCGCAGCAGTCCATTCACCGCGACCCGTGAGAAAAGGGCGCGACTCCCGAGCATCCCATTGATCACTCCCTCCCTCCCTGCCTAGAACCCCAGAAGCCTAGCCCCTAGTATCTTCTCCCAGAAGCAAAAGATTTCTGCCTGCGCAGCAGTAACCACGCCCCCCTCTCACGTCCCGTCGAGGCGTCGACCACTCCCCTCCCGCTTTTCTCCACACGGCGCAGCAGCCTTTGACTCGGCGCGACTCCTCCACGCCCCCTTCCTTCCGCTTCCTCCTCGCAAATGCCGCCTGCTGCTCGCTCGGGTCTCCGCGCGTGAGCGGCCAGGGCGCGAGCGCGAGAGGGCGGCCGGGGATAGCTAGTGCGATAGCCCCGGTCTCGTCTCCGGCGACATGATGGGGGAGACGGATTTGGGCGACGTGGTGCTCTCCTGGTCCATCCGGGACATCACCGACGACGGCCTCTACAGGGCCAAGGTACGTACGCGCGTCCGTCATCGATCCCTCCGTCGGCGCCGCTAGCTCCGTCTGCCGTTCCCAGCTTGAGCCATTTCGCTTTCCAATCTGTGCGTATGCGTACGTACGGACTCCCAAGTATATGCACGCTAGCTTTAATCTGGTGACCGTGATTGATTAGTCGCTTCTAGCCCATTGTTCGTTCACTGCCTGTTAATGTGTGAACGAAGTTGGTCATTCTGATGCAAGAGTCAGAGAAGTGCAGCCCGCATGCCTGGACAGTCTCTGATCACGGAATCGTTGCGCACTTGGTGACAGACCGACACATGGTACTATGGTAGTATTGCAGGAAATTGCATGCGTCTTGTTACTTGTTGTTGCCATTTCTCTCTGATCTTACCCAAAAAGGCTTTCGCCCCGCTCTCTGATCTATAAATGCCAGGCATGATTTCTGAATCACCGGGGGAGGTGCCCACTGCTGTTCAAAACGATGACGTACTGATTTGCTATGCCCTCCCATGATGCAGGCTCATTGTGATGTGCTGTGATGTTGTATACTGATTATGTTTAGGTAGTTGTGCTCCCCAGGGTGATACGAGCAGTTTATGCCCTGTATTTATCCTTGCTTGATCTTGCCGTAGTTGAAATTGACCACAGAGGGCTGTTCTGCTCGCATTAGTTTTTCTAGAACTTGCCATAATTGTTGCATGCCATTTCTGTGCTCAAGCAATTATTGAACAATCTTTTGCTACCTATATTCATATTTTCGTTTTATACCCTTTTTTATGTAGGTTGAGACTATTCCCTGCAAATTCAAGTCACTTGATCACTATCTCCAATCGTATCGTCTGCCTCTGATCGAAGAAACCAGGGCATATCTGTGCTCACGCCTTGAACTCATCAATGAAGCGTCCTCGTCGAAAATACTTTCCTTGCACGTGGCAGGAAAACCAGGATTATACTTCATGGATGTGGACTTTGGGGACAATGATGCTGGTTTTTCTACTGAGGCATATACGGCAAAGAATGGTGATATATTCATTTTGTCTAGCTTGAAACCTGAAGCTGCAGAGGACTTCAACCGATACGGTGTCACATATTGCTTGGCAATGGTTACTGAGGTTTCCTTGGATGATGAATACCAGAAGGGTTTCAGAGTTAAAGTCGCAAAGGATATTGGTTTGGAAGAGCAAGACTTAAGTAAATTCAGACATGCAATATTTATCAGTAATATCACGACAAGCATACGGATATGGAAAGCACTTTCCCTTGACACACACATGAATGACAATTTCATAGTAATCAAGTCGTTGTTAGCTCCAACAAATTTGGTAATATAACCTGGATAGTTGTGTTTTAGTTTTACTAGCTTTTTTCTTGACCACTATGAATTGGTCTCTAACTTTTTGAGCTCCTCTCTGTTGGGTCTTCTGCAGGGTGATGATGTATGTGGTATCTGCGTTGAACAGGATGGGGGCTGTTTGCCTAATTTGACAGAGCAATTACTTTCGATTAACCTTAATCAATCACAAGTGGATGCTATTGAATCTGTGATCTCAGCTGTACGATGTAGGCATATGAACCTCTTGAAGCTTATATGGGGTCCACCAGGTACTGGAAAGACCAAGACTGTTAGTGCTTTACTATGGGCTTTGGCATGTATGAAATGCAGAACTCTTACTTGTGCCCCCACTAATGTTGCTGTCGTTGGAGTTTGCACTCGTTTCCTTCAAAACTTGAAGGATTTCAACCAGCACATTGACGAAAACAGTCTACCCTTGTCTCTTGGAGATGTCGTGCTGTTTGGGAACAAGCAGAGAATGGACATCACCGAGGATCTTCAGCAAGTTTTCTTGGATTTTCGTGTGGACGAACTTCTTGAGTGCTTTTCATTGTTGTCTGGATGGAGGTACAGAATAGCTTCAATGGTATCCTTTTTTGATGACTGTGTGTCACGTTACGATATGCTTCTTGAGGATGAAGAAAAGAGTGATCCTGCGAGCTTTCTGGACTTCATAAAGAAGCAGTTTGATGTGACAGCAGCAGCTCTGAAAAGATGCATCGTGAAGTTGTGGGTTCACCTTCCTGGAAGGTGCTTTTCTCGCAATAGTGCCATAAATATATCTACGTTGCTTAATATGCTGGGAAAATTTGGCACCCTTCTGTGCGACGTAGACTTGACAGACGAGGGCTTGAAAAGGGTCCTTCGTTGTTTGTCAACTGAAAACTCTGTTTGTGCACAGCCTATATCTTTTATTGAGAAAGAACTGGATGGAGCAAGGTGTACATGCCGTAAATTGCTTAAAGATCTACAGCACTCTCTTAATTTACCCACTGGAGTAGACAAAAACTGGCTCCAGAGCTACTGCATACGTAATGCTACACTTCTGTTCTGTACTACTTCTAGCTCTTATCTGCTGCATTACATGGAGATTGCACCCCTCGACGTCTTAATTGTTGACGAGGCTGCTCAGGTGCGGGAGTGTGAGTTGGTGATCCCACTACGTTTGCATCGGTTGAAGCATGTTGTTTTGGTAGGAGATGACTGTCAGCTGAGTGCAATAGTTAAAAGTCAAGTTATTCGCAAAAAAAAAGTCAAGTAAGTTTCGTCTTACCCTCTTTATACTGTATATATGGTGTCATAATTTCATTCCATAGTATTGGTGCAGTTGTCTACAACATCAACTTCTGATACTAAAATGCCACAACACCTTTTTAGCTATTGGTGCATCTGTCCACAACACTAGTAATCACGCACATGACACGTCTTGTCTAACATAAATTAATAAAAAAAACAATTTTACCGTACAATGTTCATTTTAACATTGGAAAGTCAATGAAGATTTAAACCATAAAAGTTGCAAACATCAAAATTAACCAAACATGGAAATGTCTGCATCGGATAATTTTAATATTTCTCTTCAAGTTGGATGGATAACACAATCCATACACCAGTTCAAATGGCTCAAAAACTAGCTGGATTTGTTACAAGTATTTTTGGGATATTTGGTATAGGTCTTTTTGGGAGATTGGTTCATGATAATCTTAGTTCTTACCTTTCATTTGGAAACAAGCTGGATATGTTCATGATAATTGTAGTTCTTACCTTTCATTGTTTCTCTTTAGGTATGCAGAGAAGCGGGCTTCGGTACAAGTCTTTTTGTGAGATTCGTTACTCTGAAATTCGATAAACATCTGCTGAATATACAGTATCGTATGAATCCTTGTGTTAGCCAGTTTCCAAATGCTCAGTTTTATGAGAGGAAGATTTTAGATGGTTCAAATGTCTTGTCTCCTATCTATAGCAAGGATTATGCATGCCTCCCTTTCGGCAGCTACACTTTTATAAATGTCACGGATGGAAGGGAAGACAAAGAAAGCACCGGAAACAGTCGAAGAAACATGGTTGAAGTTGCTGTTGTTCTGCACCTGATCCAAACCATCTTTAAATGTATGTCTAAGCTGAAACATATCTTTTCTCGCAACCTTAATATCCTGCCTTGATCTCCTTGGTAGTTATTAATTGGTTTCTATATGAAGCTACTCGGCTGATATAAGATGCAACTTTAGAAGCTTATATGCTCTTCCTTTCTTGTATTACATGTTGTGTTTTATTTTAGAAAAGGAGGATCACCCCCGGCCTCTTGTATTGCATGTTGTGTAACCTTCATTGATATGGTGATCACTGCAATAATTTATGTTCAACAATCCAGTTTGTTACTTGTGTATCTTGTGATGTGTTAACTCCATCAATCTGGGTTTATGAAAATTCAATTCTCTATGTTTTACCTGTTTAATAGGTAATGCTACATGTTTTACTTAGAAAACTGAGAACATTAAGTAAATGACTTGAAAGATGAAACATCATGCTCTATAGTTGTTGTCTGCTACATTTACCCACTTTTAGGTATTTGTTTCTATCTTCAGAGTGAAAAAGTAATACATAGTCAACTTCAGTTTGCTAAAGAAAATTATCTAACTAATCTTGTGCGAAATCAACCCTGAAAGATCAGTAAATTTACCAGCTTAGTATTTTCTCCAGGTTGGAAAATTAAAGGCAAAGGGCTCAGCATCGGCGTGGTCTCTCCATATAGTTCTCAAGTTGATGCAATTAAAGGCAGACTTGGCAAAAAATACGACACATGTGATGGCTTTCATGTGCGGGTCAAGTCCATTGATGGTTTCCAAGGAGAAGAGGATGATATTATAATACTATCAACGGTTAGATCCAACGGGAACGGAGTTGTTGGATTTCTTGCTGATAACGGAAGAACAAACGTTGCTCTTGAGCAAAGTGAGCATTTTTTTCGGGCCTTACTGTTTAGGGCCTGTTCGGCCCTCCTCCGCTCCACACTCTAGCTCCGGGAGTTGGAGGAGCGCTAGTTAAAAGTCCAGGAGCGGGAGAATAGATGCTCTGCAGATTCTTAAATTTGGTGGAGCTAGTGGATCACCGAACAGCTCCTTAAAGTATGTCATGTTGATAATATAATTCATCCAATGATGCTTTATTTGATGCAGGCACTGTCTTTGGATTGTTGGGAATGCTCATACACTGTATAAAAGTGGAACTGTCTGGACAGACCTTGTTGCTGATGCTCAAAGACGTAAATGTGTTTTCAATGCCACTAATGATGCGGCCATATGTAAGTTGGTTTTGCAAGTAAAGCAAGAGCTTGATGAACTTGATGATCTTCTTAATGCTGATTCGGCGGTTTTCAACAATGCCAAATGGAAGGTAACATAGTTTAGTCAGTTACTTTGACCATACTTTCATGTGCTGACTATTCTTTCATGTGCTCCCTCTATGTGCGTTTATTTTCCTCCTTTTTCTTTTTGCTAGTTAGTTTGCTTGGCTTCATCTTGTGTGGCTGTGCCATTTTGCGCTATTTTTTAATCACGTTTGGGCGCATGTTCAAGAACAAAATTAAGTAGGTTCTGTGATGTACTGATGTGCATTTAGTTTACTGGAATGCAAACCACATGTACACAGGTGTCTGATGAGACTCTTTCTAGTTGGCAGGGAGTTACTGGGTTTATTAAATTTACAATTCCTTTTTAGCATTTGACTTTTTGTGTGGTCATGAAGTGTGGCTTTAATTCTTGGGATCATCTATGTGGTCCACCTGTCTCTGTTATGCAGGTTGTAATTGGGGAGGTTTGTCATTAAGATTTACAGGGACATGTGCTACTTTGCATCATGCTATGTAAATATATGGTTCTTTCTACGTATTAAAGGCCATGTGTGAATCTCTTAACTTCTTTTTTGAAGAATATATCTGTTCTTCTTAGTTTCTTGAATTCATTATATCAGGCTCTAATTTGTGTATTGGTAAATTCAACAGGTCATTATTAGCGACGAGTTTAGAAAGTCTTTCACCAAACTGAAGT
Source organism: Triticum timopheevii (assembly GCA_963921465.1). Taxonomy (NCBI): domain Eukaryota; kingdom Viridiplantae; phylum Streptophyta; class Magnoliopsida; order Poales; family Poaceae; genus Triticum; species Triticum timopheevii. Next base: position 554,633,420 of record OY997264.1, on the reverse strand, counting down.
TGTCACAGCTCAGGAGGGAAGTACTCCGAAAGCTTATCAAACTTGGCAGTGGTTGGAGGACAACAGTTAGAAACTTAGATATACCTGGTGTTTCCAATCATGCAAAAGTATACAAGATCAGGGACCTTTATCTTATTTGGAATATTGACGTGGAGAAAAGGGAAAGAAAATTTGGGACCTACTCTCACAACAACATATTGCAAGAACCATTCAACATCTCGAGGTTGTTTTTTCCATGTACACAGATGATTACCTGGATCATTGCAGAAGAGTGCAGACACTCGGGTATGTGTTGTTCATTGTACTGGCTATTCTCTGGTTCCTCGTGTTCTTTTACCTTTTATGCTTGAAATGAACTGTTTGCAAATACTCATGCCGCAGCGTAAGAACACTTCAGTACTTCCAAGTTTGCCGCAGATAGTACCATCCCGACCGCGACTGCCGGCCGCGCCTTCCCCTCCCTCCCCGCGAGCACTCCCCCTCTCTCCTCCTCCCTGCCGCCGTCGCCGGCGCCCGCCGCGGGCCTAGCACGGGCGTCGTTGGCGGCGGCGGCCCCCGGCCCTTACCCGTCTAGGGTTTCTCCGGCACGGGACGGAGCGCTCCGGGCGGTGTCTTCAGGCGGCGGCGGTCCTGTGCGGCGGCGGGGTTTCCTGTGGCGACGGGGGCGAGCTCTGGGCGGCGGCGGCGCCGTTGGCGGCGGGGCTGTGCGGCGCCCGCCCGGCCCAGATCTGGGCCCTTCGGGCCCCATCTGGGCCTGGGCGGGCCGGTGACAGGCGTGGCGTTGGCGTGGCCATCAGGAAGAGGTGGCGAGCGGCGATGATCGGCGGGGGCTGGTGGCGTCGACGCCAGCCTGCTGCAGCGTGGCTGGCGGGGCTTAGCGGGCCCATTTCGGGCCTGGCCGTGCCAGGGGTGGCCTGGTATGCCCCGCTGCCGTGTTCGGACGGCCTCGGCCTCGGTGCTGCTGCTCCCGTCGCTTGGATCTTCTCTCTGGTCTTCTTGGCCTCGTGGTGGTGCTCGTAGCGAGACGGCGTTGGTGGCGGCGCAACCGTGATGGCACATGGTTGGGCGGTGGTTTGGCTGGTCGGCTCCGATTGGCCGGTGGGGTTTGGCGTGCGGGAGAAATCCTTGCCGGTTCGTCCGGCTCCGATGCGGTGACACCGGCGGGTGCCACTATCCCTTCTTGGAGGGTGTCGGGAGTAGCTATCCCCCACCTCCCTCCGCGTATTGGAGGAAACCCTAGGACTTGTCCGGGCAGCAGCGTTGTCGGCGTCGCATCCCTTCTTGGAGGTGCTGCTTAGTTCGCGGTAGATCGGAGCCTCGGGCTGTGGTGGTTTGTATCCGGAGGGCGCAGCGGTCGCGGGTCTGCCACGCTTTGTCGAGCTGCTGCTGTTGGCATTTATTTCTTTTTCTTTTTCTTTGGGCCTGATGTGCTGCTCGCCCCAGCATTGCGATGTGTACTATGGTGGTTTGCTTTGGAATACAAAGCGGGGGAAACCCTTTTTCGGTAAATACTCATGCTTACAAATGAGTTGCTTGTAGACATTCTTCTTATTTGCTGCCTCCTTTTTTGGGTGGTAACAGGAAACTGGAGGTTCCTATGGTTTGGAATGTTGAGCATGATATTATTCGCTTTAAGAAGGATTGCAGAGTTGATGCTCAGGAAGAGCATGATGTCGTGGATGCATCACATGCCATGGAAAATTCAAAAGTTAGCGAAAGCTTCTTGCTGATGAAATTCTACTCTTTATCATCTGGAGTGGCAAAACATTTGCTGACAGCTTCTGATGGTTCGGAAATCGATATTCCCTTTGAACTGACTGATGAAGAAAAGGTGATAATCCAATTCCCGCTCACTAGTTTTATACTTGGGAGGTCCGGCACTGGAAAAACCACTGTATTGACAATGAAACTGTATCAAAGAGAGCAACAGTCGTTGATTGCCTCCCAGGGTCTAAATTTGGATGGTGATGATTTATATGGGATGGATGACAAAAATATTATGCCGCTGAAGGACATAGGAGAAAGTTTTGTGAAACAAGTGTTCATAACTGTAAGCCCAAAGCTGTGTTCAGCCATAAATAATCACATTTCTGGACTTAAAAGGTAAGTCTGTCAAACTAGCGACCCATTTAGAAGTTTACACGTGTTTAGCATTTCCAAACATGTTTGTAAATGCATTTAAAGTGGACAGAAATATGTGCACAAGTTGGTTCAAGATAATTTTTCACTGTACTCACTCCATTCCACTGTATTTATGACAATTTCTTTTTATTTGCATGGGTACTGTATTTATAACTTCAAACTCTTTACCTTCTTTGTTTGTCATCACCTTTCGAAGTGTTAGCTGTTCAATACATCTGCAGTACATCTTTTCTCTGATACACTTTAATAATTTTAAAGAACACTATACCTCTGGGGACTAGCCCTTATGGGTGGGCTCGGCTTGCCCTCACACGAATAGCCAACGATCGACGCTCCGTTTTTTGGGGTTGAAAATTGCACTTTCCGAATGATATTCACTATTATTATTTTGTGAGTTATATCAACCAAGTTCCTCATATTAGTTCTAAGTTATTTCAATCTTTTATAGGTTTGGCTGTGGTGATGTCTCTAATCAGCCTACCATTCTTCATATGCACGACATCTTTGATGACCAGGAAGAGTTCACAGAAATACCTGAGAGTTTTAGCAATCTACCTCATGAGCACTATCCTCTTATTATAACATATCGAAAGTTCTTGATGATGCTTGATGGAACATGCCAGACATCATTTTTTGATGTGTTCTATGGCGAACTGAAGTCTAGTGTTGATGGAGGGCATTCAAAATCTCATGCGATGGAAACGTCTATTGAATTAAAGGAAGTTACCTATGAGAAATTTGCTTCTTCGTATTGGCCTCGTTTTAATGCAGATCTGACCAAGAACCTTGATGCATCCACTGTCTTCACTGAAATAATTTCTCATATAAAGGGTAGATATCAAGCAAGCATGCCTTACACCAGCAAGCTTGGAAGACAAGATTATGTGATGCTCTCAGATAAAAGATTTTCATCTCTGAACAGTGAGAAGAGAGATAGGATTTACAATATTTATGTTGATTATGAGAGTATGAAATCCACTGCCAGAGAGTTTGATTTGTCAGATTTTGTCAATCGTCTTCACATCAATCTTATATCTGAGGGCTACAATGGAGATCTGGTGGATTTTGTTTACATAGATGAGGTGCAGGATCTAACCATGACACAGATAGCACTTCTTAAGTATGTCTGCAGGAACTTCAAGGAAGGCTTTCTTTTTGCTGGTGACACGGCCCAGACTATAGCAAGGGGTATCGATTTCAGGTTTGAAGATATCCGTTCACTTTTTTATACTGCATTTCTCTCAGAAACTGAAGGGTCTAATCAAGGACTTCAACATGGAAAACAAGTCCAACTCTCTGATATGTTCCAACTTACTCAAAATTTCCGCACGCATTGTGGCATCCTTCACATGGCACAAAGTATCATGAGCCTTCTGTACTTCTTTTTCCCGTCAAGTGTTGACAAGCTTAATCCAGAGACTGGACTTGTCTATGGAGAAGCTCCCGAGCTGCTGGAATCTGGTAATGATGAAAATGCAATTATGACTATATTTGGAGAAATCAAAAGTAAGCATGGTAACATGCATGGGTTTGGTGCTGAGCAAGTCATATTAGTTCGTGATGATGCTACCAAAAAACAAATTGTTGATCTTGTTGGTAAACAGGCTCTTATTTTGACTATAGTTGAATGTAAGGGCCTTGAGTTCCAGGTATGAGCATCTAAGTTCACTAAATTTGTGTCCCTTTTGCCAAAAAAAATGTTAAATGTCATGTTTAAGATTCTGATTATTCTTATTTTGAATACATTGTGTAGGATGTGCTGTTGTACAACTTTTTTGGCTCGTCGCCCTTAAGAAACAAATGGAGAGTTCTGTACGACTACATGAAAGATAAAGATATTATAGCACAATCTGAGGAGATCTCTCATCCGGGTTTTGACAGAAGCAAGCATCATCTTCTATGCTCAGAGTTGAAGCAACTCTATGTTGCAATCACACGCACGAGGCAAAGACTCTGGATATGTGAGAATTCAGATGATTACTGTCGACCGATGTTTGACTATTGGAAGAAGTCGTGTCTTGTAGAGGTTAGATTACTTGATCCTTCCCTCATTCAAGCAATGAAGACAGGTAGCAGTACTGATGATTGGAGGCTACGGGGAATCAAGGTTAGTGATCTTCTTACTTGTTTGTTGTGGAAAGCCAGTTTACCTTGCTATGCGTTATGTATCTGGACCTTTCTATTTTCATGGAATTCATGGGACTTTTATGTCTGGCAATTGGTCTATGCACAGAATTCTTTTAGAGGCGTAACTGTGCATATCTACTTACAATTTTACTGCAGTTCTCTTTTGAGGTTGTTATTCCATCTCAGAAGTGCTCTTTTTTCTTGTAGTTATTCAACGAGAGGCAATTTGAAATGGCTACGATGTGTTTCGAAAAAGCTGGTGATGCATACAAAGAGAAGTGGGCAAGAGCTGCCGGACTTGTAGCAATTGCTGAACGTGCCACATCCTCAAAATTGGAGAATGGCAAGGCTCCAATGCAAACAGCATCAGAGATTTATGAGTCCATAGGCATGCATGAGAAAGCTGCTACCTGCTATAGGAAATTAGGTGACCACAAAAAAGCAGGTCTGCTGACTCTCCATACTTTTCAAGCTGTATCCATAAGAGCTTTATCATTCCATTACGTTTTTTAAGTAAGTTGTTCCTAAAGAGTTACCATATTAGTAAACACCTTCAATTTTGTAAACATTCATGCAGGTATTTAACTTTCACATGGATAGTCTTTACATCACACTCCACGCTGCTATATGGTCTATAGTCTAAACATTATTTTCCTTGCCTTTCCCTAGGTATGATCTATATACAAAAATGTGGTGCTTCCAAGCTTAAGGATGCTGGTGACTGTTTTGCTAGGGCTGAATGCTGGTCGGAGGCAACTGAAGTGTTCTTCAAAGCTAAATGTTACACCGAGTGTTTCTCAATGTGCTCGAAAGGAAAACTATTCAATCTTGGCTTGCAGTTCCTGCAACAGTTGGAGGAGGAACATTTGCTTGAGAATTCAAAATCCTTAGAGGTTTCTGCTATTAGAAAGACGTATCTTGAAAATTGTGCTCTGCATTATTCTGAGTGTGGTGACATAAAGCATATGATGCCTTTTGTTAAGGCTTTCAGTTCTATGGATCATGTACGGGCATTCTTGAAGTCTAAGAATCTTCTTGAAGAACTGTTTAGCCTAGAGGTGGATAGGGGTAATTTCCTTGAAGCTTCAGGAATAGCAAAGCATAAAGGAGATGTCTTGCGGGAGGTAGACATGCTTGAGAAGGCAGATTTGTTTGAGGATGCAACACGGCTTCTCCTCCTCCATATCATTGTAGATTCTTTTTGGTCTTCAAATAACAGAGGGTGGCCTCCCAAAAGATATCCAGAGAAGGAACAGTTGCTTGCAAAAACCAAAGAGATGGCAAAAAAGGTCTCTGAGTGCTTCTACTGCCTTGTTTGCCTGCAAGCTGATGCACTTTCAGATGTGAACAAGTCTCTTACCAGTTTGAATTGCATTTTTCTTGAAGGCAGAAAATGTGGAAACTTGTTTGTTGAGTTCATTGCTTCCCGTTCGATTCTTCATGTTCATCTTCAGTCTGAAGTCTCTGGATACAATTTGCAATTAGGACCTGGATCTGAAGATGAAAGTAGCTGTAATGATATGGTGGCTCGTAACCAGATATCACCCCAAACCCTAGCGTATGCCTGGAATCACTGGAAGTCAATCGTAATCAAAGTACTATCTCATCTTCGCCACACTGATGGTCCAGAATTAAATGAATATGAAGATCTTTGCGTTAAGTACTTTGGGTTGAGGAAAGATGGTGAAGATGCCCGATACTTTGTGCTTAACATGGACTCAAGTTGGCTCTCTAGCACAGGCAGAAATTCTTTGCAGCAAGATGGCAACAGATGTTGGCTGGATGTCCTTCAGTATCATTCATGTGCCCAGTCTTTCTTGATGAATGAGTTGTCTTCTGTTGGTTTCAGTGTACTTAAGAAGTTGGAGTCCATTGCTCAAATTTCTCCAAAGCCATCATCTTCATATGCCCTGGTGAGAACTATCCTTATTGTAAAAGAGATAGCTAACTTTTTGGAAGAACCCGAGTTCAGTATGCCGAAAAGTACAATGAAGTTAAGAAGCTTCTCTGTTCTCTGGGAGCATCGCTTCTTTGAGTTAATTTTTCTTGTCTGGAGAGATGGGGCAAGGAGGAGCCTCTTGCATATACTTGACTCACCAGCTTCATATGGGTTGATTGCTGATTCCCTTGGTGCAAATCTTCAACCAACAAATAAAAAATTAACTCATGGGCATCTTGGGAGGACAACCATACTTCTGCTCCATGCAGCACGATTGGATGATGGACTGATTTCAAGGCTGCTACAGTACCTAGACAATGATTCTGAGTGGGCAGATTTTTATCGATGTTTGAAGATATTTCTTGATACTGGTGTTCTTTTTTTCGAAAAGGGGGAAGATACTGGTGTTCTTACCTCCTCGATCTCGAACTTTAGGCTCGCCCTTGATTTTACCTTCAATTTTGTGACGTGGAGGGATGAACTGGACTACATATCTCCAATATGCTATGTGGGTCTGATGGAGTGCCTTGGTTTTTTGTCTTCAGCACACCTTCTACAGAAAGGTTGTATGTACTGCACGAAATCTCTGTTGGTCAATATGCTGGAATGCCGTACCAGCAAAGTTTACCTTGACACCTGCCTGGCAGCTACTTCAAGACCAGATTGCGATCTTGATCATACGGCGTCCGAATCAGGCCATTCAGGCCATTTCATATTAGAGACCATTATGACTATCTTGACAGAGAAGAAAATGCTTCAGGAGTGGGTCCAGAAGACTTCAACTCCTAGTTGTTCATACAAAGCAGTCCTCCTGAGACTAGTGGTCACACTTTATCCACTGATCCTAACTCATGATCTGGAGATTTCCCATTATAAGCTCACAAATACTCTTCTGGAGTATGGAGTCTTTAAGGATTTACCTCTGGAGTTCTCTCAGAAGATTGTACATGCTTTACGAACGAGGTCTCGCAAACCGAGCAACTTCATAAGAGTGGTTGCTGATGCACTTGCTGCAATCGGAGATCGTCTGGTAGTTATGGGTTCACCTGAAGGCCCAGCAATCTGTGAAAACATAAACGCTTATATGATTAGCACAGAGGATTTGAGTGATGTTCAGAAGGTAATGGCTCTTCTTTGTTCTGAAGAGGCAAGTTCTGTAAAGCAAGATGCCACACTGCCAGAAGAATCTGATGGTACCAAATTCTGCAATGTTACTGGAAACGTTCCGAAGACTGTACAAGATAATAAGATGGAGAATACAGGAGAGATAGATTTAAGTGATGAGAGTACTGCCTTCTGGGAAAAGCTTGATACTTTTCAAGTCAACAAGGAAGGCCAGGTGAGTTTCATATGCTATAATGCCTGTTGTGTTATTTTTCCACTTTGTCCCATTGCTTCGCAGCTGCCAAATTATTCTGAAAAGCTGTTTTTCTGCAGAAAGATGCAAGGTTTATTGTTGAATTCCTTAGGAGTGCCGTTCCATGGCTGGCTGATGCACAATTGCTGGAAGAGGTCAGGCACATCTGCGGCGAGTTCGAAGAACGTACTGCCAGGTAACCAAATGCTGAATTAGGGCCAACTCTTAATTCCTTAATGGCAGTAAAAATGCTGAATAGAAATTGGCAGACATGTATGAGTGACATCTTGTAAAACCTGACTAGGTCATCCCTAGGTCTTCTGAAAATTTACCATTTGCGCAGGACGGAGAAGACAGCTTGTCTGACCGTGGAGGAGGATCTATTCTCAATGTGGCAAGATGGTGAGAACAAACTGCATACGATCATCAGCTATCTGCGTTCCGCGAGGGCGTCCATGAGAGAAGATGAAAGGAGGAACGAAGCTGCCGCCGCTGCCCAGCCGCAGACTGACGGAGCGAGTGAGCGAACCAGACGTTCAGACAATGTTCCTGGTAGGGGAGGAAGCAACGCGGTGGAAGGAAGGAGATTCTCTCCGAAGCCTCCAACGAGGGAAGCAACACCCAAAGGCACCGCCATCGGAGTGGCCGCCACGCCGGCCAAGAGATTCCCCCGGAACCCTTCCAGCCACCGGATCTGCAAGGCCAGCACCCAAGAACGGTGACCGAAGCCACCAAGGGCCGGATCCGCTGCAGATCGGAGTAGATCGGGGTCGAGGTCGAACATCACCATGGCCAGCAACATCCAGCGAGGAACCGTCGCCGCAGCCGAAGCCCACCACCTCCCCGCCATCCACATGGCCAGGGAAGTGGCCCACCTGTCCAAGCCGGCGCCGCCTGCCGGCAAGCTGCGCCGCGTGCCACCAGCCAGGGCCGCCGCCATGAATCCGAGGCTCCCTGCCCGAGGAGGAGACGCCTGGATCCCCGCCGCCACCTTCACCGGTACCACGCGGCAGCGCCGGTGAGTACCTCGGGCGGCGGCGGAGAGGGGGGACGCGCAGGGAGGAGCGGGTCGGGGCGATTAGGGTTTGTCCCCGAGTCGCCTCAGAGGAGGCGGCGCGGGGGTGCGAGAGGAAGTGGGAAGTCTCACTTAGGTCCTCCAACAACTCTGCTCTCAGGAGATTATAGTTGGACATGGGAATCAGTGAAGGAAGATATGATTGGGAAGAAGAAGAAGGGCATGTCACCAATCTCCGGCATATCGCCAAGCCGCCGCTTAGGCAGTCATTGGTGCCACTGCCATAGGCGTAAGTTGCATTGGTCTGCTACACCACTATTGCCGGCTCGTTGGAGATCACGCTGGAGCAAGAAAGAAAGATAAAAAACCCGAAATGCACAGCCAGTAGCACCAAAGCATGAAAAAAATACATACTCCCTCTGTCCCATAATATAAGAACGTTTTTGACACTACATTGATACTCCCTCCTTAAAGAAAACATTTAGATCATTAAAGTAGTGAACTAAATGCTCTTATATTTCTTTATAGAGGGAGTACATACTCCATCCAAGCAAAACAAGCCCAAGGCCATGCGCTGGTTTCTCTAGTGCAGCTGTGGAACTACATCTACTACAGCAGTTCACTTCTTGAAGCGGCACAAACTACAGCAGCTCACTTCTTGAAACGGCCTTTGTGCGGTTCTTTGGGTTTCTTGTTGCCTTTCTTCCTCCGAGTCGCCTTTTGTGCCGCCGCTTCCTCCTTCACCCATTCCGCCTCATTGCCTGAGCACCCAGTCCATTCCTCTGCTGCGTCGGTCTGCGACTGGACATCGGTCTCACTGTCTGAGCATTCAGTCCATTCGTCTGCCTCATCAGCCTGCCACTGGACTTCGTTCCTCCCGTAATCTTCCTTCGCGGCCGGCCTTTCGGAACGCAGAAAGCTGATGATCATCTGCAGTTTCTTCTCACCATATTGCCACATTGTGTACAGATCCTCCAGAGTCAGACACGATGTCTTGTCCGTCCTGCGCAAATGGTGAATTTTCACAAGAATTGGGGATCACCTAGTCATGGTCATGTTTTACACTACTGTATTCATAGTTCATACTACCATTAGCAAGATCAGAGCTGGTGCTAATTTAGCATTGGCTTACCTGGCAGAACGTTCTCCGAACTGACTGCAGATGTGCCTGACCTCTTCCAACAATTGTGCATCAATCTTTTCTTCAAACCCTGTTTGCTCCAGCCATCGAAGGGCACTTCTAAGGAACTGAATAATAACCCTTGCATCTTTCTGCAGAAAATTAGCTTTTAGGATAAGTTGGACATTGCAGAGCAAGGGACAAAGTGGAAAATAACAAAACAAGCATTGTAACATATGAAACTCACCTGGCCTTGCTTGTTGACCTGAAACGTCTCAAACTCATCCCAGAAGGGAGCATTCTCATCACTTAAATCTATTTCACTTGTACTCTTCGCCTTATTAGTATCTTGTACAGCCTTAGGAATGTTTTCGATGCCAGCAGATTTTTTTGGCAGTGCAGCCTCTTGCTTTACACAACTTGGCTCTTGAGAACGAAGAAGAGCCATTATCTTTGGAACATCATGCAAATCCTCCTTAATAATCATATAGGCTTTTATGTTTTGACAGATTGCTGGGACTTTGGGTGAGCCCACCATAACTACCATAGGATCTCCAACTGCGTCCAGTGCATCAGCAAGCACTCTTATGAAGTTGCTCGGCGTGCGATGATTTATTTGCAAAACACGAACCATCTTCTGAGAGAACTCCAAAGGTAAATCCTCAAAGACTCCGCATCGCACAAGAGTATTTGTGACTTCATAACAATTCCGCTGAGTTAGGATCAGTGGATAAAGTGTGACCACTAGTCTCAGGAGGACTTCAGAGTATGAACTAGGAGTTGATGTCTTCTGTACCCACTGCAAGAGCATATCCTTGTCTGTCAACATAGTCATAATTGTCTCAAATATGAAACGCCCTGATGAGCGTGCCAAACAATCAAGATGGTAATCTGGGCTCGAATTAGACGTCAGGCAGGTATCAAGGTAAACCTTGCTAGTACGGCACTCCAGCATATTGACCAACAGAGACTTCGTGCAGTATATACAACCTTTCTGTAGAAAGTATGATGAAGCCATGAAACCAAGGCATTCCATCAGACCCACATAGCATATTGGGGATATATTGTCCAGTTCATCCCTCCGCATCACACCACTGAAGGTAAAACCAAGAGCACGCTTAAAGTTCAATATCAAGGGGGGTCTTGAAATACCAGCATCAAGAAATATCTTCAAACATCGATAAAAATTTGCCCACTCAGAACTATTGTCCAGGTAATGTAGTAGTCTTGAAAGTAGCGCATCATCCAGTCGTGCTGCATGAAGCAGAAGCATGGTCGTTCTCCCAAGATGCCCATGAGTCAGATTTTTATCTGTTCGCTGAAGATGTGCACTAAGAGAATCAGCAATCAATCCATATGCAGCTGGTGAGTCATGTATATGCAAGAGGCTACTCGTTGTCCCATCTCTCCACGCAAGAAAAAATAGCTCAAAGAAGCGACGCTGGCAGAGAATAAAGAAGCTTCTTAACTTCATTTTTGGCACACTGAACTGTGGTTCTTCCAAAAACTTTGCTATCTCATTTATAATAACGTTAGTTCTCACCAGGGTATACAAAGATTCTGGCTTTGGAGAAATTTGAACAAATGACTCCAACTTCTTGAGTACACTGAAACCAACCGAAGACAGCTCATTCATCCAGAAATACTGAGCACACGAATGACACTGAGGGGCATCCAGTAAACATCTGTTGCCATCTTGCTGCAAAGAACTTCTGCCAGCATTAGAAAGCCAACTTGCATTCATGTTAAGCACCACATATCTGTCACTTTCGTCATCTTTTCTCAATCCAAAGTACTTGGCGAAAAGATCTTCATACATAACTGTGTAATCATTTAATTCTGGACCATCAGTGTGGCGAAAATGAGATAGTACTTTAAGTATGATCGACTTCCAGTGATTCCAGACATAAAACAGAGTCTGGGGTGACATCTGATTAGAAGCCAGCAGATCATTACAACCATTTTCATCTTCAGATCCTGGCGCTATCTGTAAATTGTATCCAGAGGTTCGAGACTGAAGATGAGCATCAATGATCGAACGGGAAGCAATATATTCAACAAACAAATTTCCACATTTTTTGCCCTCAAGCAAAGTGCAAGTTAAATCAGGAAGAGATTTAATCACATCCGATAGTGCATCAGCTTCGAGGCAAACAAAGGAGTAGAAGCAATCAGAGACCTTCTTCGCCATCTCTTTGGCTTCTGCAAGCAACTGTTCCTTCTCTGGATTTCTTTTGGGAGGCCACCCTTTGTTATTTAAAGACCAGAAAGAATTTACAATGATGTGGAGGAGGAGAAGCCGCGTTGCATCCTCAAATAAATCTACCTTCTCAAGCATTTTCACCTCCAGTAAGGCATCACCTTTATGCCTTGCTATTCCTGCAGCTTCAATGAAATTACCCTTTTCCATCTCTAAACTAAACAGTTCGTCAAGAAGATTCCTAGACTTTAAGAATGCATATACATTATCCATAGAGCTGAAAGCCTTAACAAAAGGCATCATACGCTTCATGTCACCACACTCAAAACAATGTTGAGCACAACTATCCAGATACTTCGATCTAATTGCAGAAACCTCCAAGGATGTTGAATTCTCGAGCGAATGTTCCTCCTCCAACTGTTGCAGAAACTGCAAGCCCAGATTGAATAATTGCTTTCCTTTTGAGCACATGGAGAAACACTCGGTGTAACATTTAGCTTTGAAGAACACTTCAGCTGCCTCTGACCAGCATTCAGCCCTAGCAAAACAGTCACCAGCATCCTCAAGTCTAGAAGTACCACATTTTTGCATGTAGACCATACCTACGGCAATGCAAGGAACACAATGTTTAGTCAGATCTGGAGTTTGAGGTAACACTCCATATGAAAGGTAAGAATTAGCATATCTGCAATTTAAGTAGGGATATCATTTCAAAATAATATTTTGAGATTCGATGACATTTATTTATATGGCAACTCTTTAAGAACAACTTGTCATTTGTAGACCGTTATATGACGAAATCTCAAATGGATGCAGCTTGGAAATTATGGACAGTTGGCAGACCTGCTCTTTTGTAGTCGCCTAATTTGATATAGCACGTAGCAGCTTTCTCATGCATTCCTATGGCCTCATAAATCTCTGATGCCGTTTGCAATGAAGCCTTGCCTAACTCCAAATTTGTGGAGATGGCACGGTCAGCAATCGCTACAAGTCCAGCAGCTCTTGCCCACTTCTCTCTGTGTGCATCACCAGCCTTTTCGAAACACATAGTAGCCATCTCGAATTGCCCCTCATTGAATAACTACAAAAAAAAGGAGAACTGTGACATGGAATAACAATAGTAAGAGACAAGTACAGAAAAACAGTAAGTAGTTATGCCCCATGACCCACCTAACAAAAATTGCATAGAACAATTGTGAGAAATAAAAACCCCATTAATTTAACAATATTAAGAACATCCACTTGGCAACATAATGCATAGCATGATAAATTAAAATTGGCTTTCCAGACAAAACAAGTAAAGATCACTAACCTTGGTTCCCCGTGGCCTCCAATCATCACAGCTGCTCCCTGTCTTCATGGCCTGGATGAGGGCAGAATCAAGTAATCTAACTTCTACAAGACAACTTCTTCCAGTAGTCAAACATTGGTCTACAGTAATCCTCTGTATTTTCACATATCCACAGTCTTTGCCTAGTGCGTGTGATTGCAACATAGAGTTGCTTCAGCTCTGAACAGAGTAGATAATGCTTGCTTCTGTCGAAATCTGGGTGAGAGATCCCCTCGGAGTGTGCTATAATATCTTCATCTTTCATGTAGCCATACAGAACTCTCCATTTATTTCTTAAAGGCGACGAACCAAAAAAGTTGTACAACAGCACATCCTACACAATACCTCTCAAGTAAGTACACTCAACATTTTGAAACAGCACATTTTACAATAGAAATATTTGCAAAATTAACACAGATGAAACTGATTGATAGGCTCATACCTGAAACTCAAGGCCTTTACATTCAACAATAGTCAAAACAAGAGCTTGTTTACCAATAAGATCAATAATTTGTTTTTTGGTAGCATCATCACGAACTAATATGACTTGCTCAGCACCAAAGCCATGCAGATTACCATGTTTACTTTTGCTTTCTCCAAAAATACTCATAATTGCATTCTCATCGTTATCCGACTCCAGCAGCACAGGAGCTTCTCCATATACAAGTCCAATCTCTGGATTAAGCTGGTCAACACTTGATGGGAAAAAGGAGCATAGAAGACTCATGATACTTTGTGCCATACGGAGGATGCCACAATGTGTGCGGAAATTTTGAGACAATTGGAACATATCAGAGAGATGGACCCCATGTTTAAGTCCTTGATTAAACACATCCGTTTCTCTGAGGAATGCAGTATAAAAAAGTGAACGGATATCTTCAAACCTGAAATCGATACCCCTTGCTATAGTCTGTGCAGTGTCACCAGCAAAAAGGAAGCCTTCCTTGATGTTCCTGCAGACATACTTAAGAAGTGCTATTTGTGTCATGGTCAGATCCTGTACCTCATCTATGTAAACAAAATCCACCATATCTCCATTGTAGCCATCAGTTACAAAACTACTGTGAAGACTACTTACAAAATCTGACAAATCAAACTCCCTGGCAGTGCATTTCATACTCTCATATTCAAGGAATATATCATAAATTTTATTTCTTTTCTCTTTGTTCAGAGATGAAAATCTTTTATCTGAGAGCATCACATAATCTTGTCTTCCCAGTTTGCCAGTATAAGGCCCTGTCGCTTGATAGGCGCCCTTAATGTGAGAAACTATTTCAGTGAACACAGTGGACGCATCAAATTTCTTGGTCAGATCTTTATGAAAACGGGACCAGTAGAAAGTAGCAAATTTTTCGTAGGTAACTTCATTCAATTAAATAAAAGTTTGCACTGCACGAGATCTTGAATGGCCTCTCTCAAAGCTAGACTTCATTTCACCATAAAATGCATCGAAAAACGATCTCCGGCATGTTCCATCAAGCATCATCAAAAACTTACGATATGTTATAGTAAGAGGATAGTGCTCATGAGGTAGATCACAAAAATTATCAGGAATTTCTGTAAACTCTTCCAGGTCATCCATGATATCATGCATGCGAAGAATGCTTGGCTGATCAGAGACATCACCAGTGCCAAATCTATATAGGGTTGAAATAAATTGGAATTAATATGCGCATCATTGTTGATACAAATCATAAAATAAGCGAAGTGAATATCTTTCAAAGAAACCACCAAACCGGCTTGCAATACATATTTTCATAAAAGAGCACCAAGCATGGTTCAGTTGGCTAGTCATGTGAGAGCACCAAGTGGTAGTTCCCTGTACTTGCAGTTTTTTTTTTAATTCATAAAATCATATCTTAAAGAGAAAATGCACTTCAGATGAATAAAAGAATTGACCCTTAAAAGGGTATGACAAAGGGTCTAAAGAGCATGAGGTTAGCAATACAGCAGAACATAGTACAATGAAAAAAGTTGAGCCAACTCGTGTACGCATTTCTGTCCACTTTAAATATCTATATCAAAATCATTTCCAAAATTGTGTAAACATATGTAGTACTTTTCAATAGGGGTCCAATTCAACAGACTTACGTTTTAAGTCTGCAGATGTGATCTTTTATGGCTGAACATAACTTTGGGCTCACAGTGATAAATACTTGTTTCACAGAACTTTCTCCTTCATTCTTTAGTGGCATAATATTATTTTCATCCACCACAGACAAATCAGCTCCATCCAAATTTAGACCTTGGGATGCAATCAATGACAGTTGCTATTTTTGAATCAGTTTCATTGTCAATACAGTAGTTTTTCCGGTGCCCGACCTCCCAAGTATAAAACTAGTGAGCGGGAATTGGATTACCACCCGCTCTTCATCACTCAGTTCAAAGGGGATGTTGATTTCAGACCCATCAGTAGCTGTCAGCAAATGCTTTGCCATTCCAGATGATAAAGAGTAGAACTTCATCAGCAAGAAGCTTTCACTAACTTTTGAATTCTCAATGGCATATGATGTATCCGCGAGATCATGCTCTCCATGAGCATCAACTTTGCAATCCATGTTATAGCGAATAATATCATGCCCAACATCCCAAACCTTAGGAACCTCCAGTTTCCTGTTATCCATGACAAAAAGGACGGCAAAAATTAGAAGAATGTCTACATGCAGTTCATTTGTAGGCATGACTATTTACAAAAAAGTTGATCTATAAGCATTGTAGGTTAATGAAAAATAGAAGGGACCTGAGTATAGCCCATTAATAATAAACAACTAACTCATACCCCTGTGTCTGCACTCTCCTGCAGTGATCCAGGTAATCATCCGTGTACATGGAAAACAAATTCTCGAGACGTTGAACCGTTCTTGCAACATTTTGCTGTGATAGTAGGTCCCAAATTTTAATTATCTGGAAATACCTTCTTTCGGTTTTCTCCATGTCAGTACTCCATACAAGATACAGGTCCCTAACCTTGTATACTTTTGGAAGATGAGAAACACCAGGTATATCGAGGTTCTTAACTGTTGTCCTCCAACCACGTCCAAGTTTGATAAGCTTTTGGAGTACTTCCCTCCTGAGCTGTGGTGATTTTAGTTTGGTGAAAGACTTCCTAAACTCATCGCTAAGAATGACCTGTTGAATTTAAAAGTACGAAACGGAACCTGAGAAAAAGCGTATACGAGAAAAATGAAAGAAGTGTGTTCTTCAAGAAAACTAGGAGGTTCACAAGATGTTATGTACTCTATAGGAAAGAACTATACAATTGACATGGCATGGTACAAAATAGCGCATGTCCCTGAAAATCTTAATTACAAATCACTCACAATCCTATTACAGAGCAAACAACCTAGCAGAGACAAGCGAACCACATAAATGATTCTAAAAAGCGAGACATGTCTATTCATGAACACACAGAAAATCACACTATAAAGGAAGTGTATATTTAGTAAACCCTAAGACAACACGAATGAGTCTCATAAGACACTTGTACATAAATGTGGTTTGCATTCTGGGTAATTTAAGTGCAGCGACATATTAGAAAACATGAAAATATGTTTAAAGCCCAACTGGCTAAAACCACCGAAACCATGCAGTGACGGAGACAGGGAGGGACCAGCAGGGACCCTGCGCCCCCCACCCCCCCTAACATCACTGATTTAAGCCTAATATGCATGTAAACAATGATATTTTTGCTGCTAAATTAGTGTATTTTCATGGACTGGTCCTCCCCAACAAGGCTTAGCAACACTTGGTCCCCCTCATTCGATTTTCCTGGCTCCAACGCTGAAACCATGGTACTTACCTTCCATCTGGTATTGCTAAAAACCACTGAATCGGCATTCAGAAGATCGTCAAGTTCATCAAGCTCTTGCTTTACTTGCAAGACCAACCTACAGATGGTTGCGTCATTAGTGGCACTGAAAACACATTTACGTCTTTCTGCATCAGCAACAAGGTCAGTCCATACGGTCCCACTTTTATACAGCGTATGAGCATTGCCAACAATCCAAAGACAGTGCCTGCATGAATAAAGCATCTATCAGATGATTTATATCATCAGTCTGACATATTTTGAACAGCAATAGAAACAAGGGACTGCAAAAAAATTGATGCGCACCTTGCTCTAGTAAGAGCTACATTTGTTCTTCGGTTATCAGCAAGAAATCCAACAACTCCTCTCCCATTGGATCTAACAGTTGATAGTATTATTATATCATCCTCTTCTCCTTGGAAACCATCAATGGACTTCACCCCCACATGAAAGCCGTCACATGTATCGTATTTTTTGCCAAGTCTAATTTTAATTGCATCAACTTGAGCATTATATGGAGAGACCACACCAATGCTGAAACCTTGGCCTGTCTTTTTCCATGCTGCAGAAAAAACTTGAGTGATCAAACTTTGGACAAGGCCACTGAATTTTTTTTCTTCAGCAAACTTAAGTTGATTCTGCATCACCAAATCATTGCTTTTCCACTTTGACGATAATAAAAATTGCTTCAGCGGGCACATTCATGGCTTTTCTTTTGCTGTTTTGCTCTTCGTGAGCCTTTGTTTAGTACTTTGTGCGAGACTTGGAGACTTATGTTGGATCTTTTGCTTATTAATAATATTGGCCGTATGCATCGTTCTGATGCAGAGGCTGGGGCGAACCCCCTCCTAGAAAAGAAAAAAAACATGCATGGATAACAACTCTAATAGAGCATAGTGTTTCAGCTTTCATGTTATCTACTAAATGTTCTCCTGTGTCTAAATAAAAATTTAACATTGTCTATCGAACAACAGGGCTTTAGAATTGAATTTTCATAAAGCCAGAATGATGCAATCATGATCACGAGATACACATTTAGAAAACTGGACTTTATTGTAGAACTTTCTACCAATGAAGGTTATGCTGTATGCAGTACAAGAAAGAAAGACCATGTGAGCTTGCAAAGATCCCATGTTATACTAGGTTTTTTTTTGCGGGTACCATGTTAATATTAGCCAAGTAACTTCATAAAAAATTAATAACTAGAAAGGATATTAAGGTTAAACAAATGATAGAGTTCAACTTAAAGACATACATTTAAAGATGGTGTGGATTAGGTGCAAAACAATAGCAACTTCAACCATGTTTCTCCGACTGTTTCCCGTGCCCTCTTTGTCTTCCCTTCCATCAGTGACATTTATAAACGTGTAGCTGCCAAAAGGGAGGCATGTATAATCCTTATTATAGCTAGGAGATAGGACACTGGAACCATCTAAGATCTTCCTCTCATAAAACTGAGCATTTGGAAATAAGCTGATACAAGGATTCATGCGATACTGTATATTCAGCAAATGTTTTTCAACTTTTAGCGCAATTAATCTCCCAAAAAGACTTGTTCCAAATCCAGCTTCTTTACATACCTAGAGATAAACAATGTAAGGTAATAATTAAGATTATCAAAAACAGATCAATAACAAACGGAACATACAGAGAAGATTTGGCCTTTACTTTTTTTTTCAAGAAAAAAGTGTTGTAGCATTTCAGTATCACAATTTCATCTTGTTAATAAATGCACCAGTGACTAAGAAATTAAACCAAAACAGTATAAAGAGGGTGACACAAAACCTTACTTTGCTTTTAACCATCGCACTCAGCTGACAGTCATCCCCTACCAAAACAACATGTTTTAGGAAATGTAGCCGTAGTGAGATCACCAGTTCACACTCCCGTACTTGAGGAGCCTCATCAACAATTAATACATCGAGGGGTGCAATATTCATGTCATGTAAGTGATAAGAACTAGAGGTAGTACAAAAAAGAAGTGTTGCATTACGTATGCAGTAGTTCTTCACCCAGTTTTTGTCTACTCCAGTAGGTAAGTTAAGAGAGTGTAGCACATCTTTAAGAAATTTAAGGCAGGTAGACCTTGCTCCATCCAGTTCCTTCTCAAGTGAAGATATAGACTTTACACAAACAGAGTTTACAGTAGACAGACAATCAAGGCCCCTTTTCAAGCTCTCATCGGTCAAGTCTGCTTTGCACAGAAGGGTGCTAAATTTTTCTAGCATATTAAGCAACGTAGATATATTTATGACACTATCATGAGAAAAGCATCTTCCAGGAAGGTGAACCCACAAACTCATTACACATCTTTTCAGAGCTATTGCTGTTGCATCAAATTGCTTCTTTATGAAGTCCAGAAAGCACACTGGATCAATTTTGCCATCATCCTCAAGAAGCATATCATACCGTGAAGCAGAGTCTTCAAAAAAGGATACCATCGAAGCTATTCGGTAGTTCCATCCAGACGACGATGAAAAGCATTCCGCAAGTTCATCAACACGAAAATCCAAGTAAACTTCCTGAAGATCCTCGGTGATGTCCATGTTAGACCTGCTTCCAAACAGCAAGATATCTCCAAGAGAAAAAGGCAGACCATTTTCATCAATTATCTCACTGAAATTCTTCATTTTCTTAAGGAAACGAGTGCAAACTCCAATGACAGCAACATTAGTGGGAGCACAAGTCAGAGTTCTGCATTTCAAACGTGCCAAAACCCACAATAAAGCGCTAACTGTCTTGGTCTTTCCAGTACCTGGTGGGCCCCATATAAGCTTCATGAGGTTCACATGCCCACACTGTACAGCTGAGATGACAGATTCAATGGCATCCATTTGTGATCGATTAAGCTTAATCGAAAGTAGTTGCTCTGTGAAAGAAGCCAAACAGCCACCATGCTGTTTAATACAGACATCGCAAACATCCTCACCCTGCAACAGAGACAACAAAGAGAAGCTCAAAAAGTTAGGTCGCATACTAATTTATAATGGTAACTAGTAAAACTAAAATACAAGTATTCATGTCATATTACCAAATTTCTGGGGGCTAAGAGCGACTTAATTCCTGTGAAATTGTTATCCATGTGCGTGTCAAAGGTAAGTGCTTTCCATATCCGCATGCTTGTCGTGATATTGCTGAGAAATATTGCATGTTTGAGTTTGTTTAAGTCTTCTTCCAAACCAATATTCTTTGCAACTTTGACTCTGAAGCCTTTCTGGTATTCATCATCCATAGAAACCTCAGTAACCATTGCCAAGCAGTATGTCACACCATGGCGGTTTAAGTCCTCTGCAGCTTCAGGTTTTATGCTAGACAAAATAAATATATCACCATTCTTCATAGTATAATTCCCAGTAGAAAAACCAGCATCATTATCCCAAAAGTCCACATCCATGACGTATAATCCCGATTTTCCTACTACCTCCATGGAACGTATTTTCGACGATGGTGCTTCACTGATGAGTTGAAGGCGTGAGCATAGATCTGACCTTGTTTCTTCAATCAGAGGCACACGAAACGACACGAGATAGTGATCAAGTGACTTGAAGTTGCAGGGAATGGTCACAACCTAAAACACAAATGAGGTCACAAATGAGACATGATTATAGCCAGAAAAAGATGATCCAACAGTTCCTCGAGCACAAAAAATGGCACGTAATTAATGCTAGCAGACTCAATTTCTTATACGGGAAGAACAAGCAAGGATCAATACAGGGCTTAAGCTGCTCATATCGCAAGGAGGTCACCGTACAGTGCTTAAACTGTAGAGCAATATCTTTCATTGCAACGCAGTTTATAATTTCCGCCACACGCGGTCTCTCATTAGGAATTTAGGATACAAAAGTTACACGCCATCATCCCGCAAGAGCCATTGAAAACTCACGCCATGTATTATCTAGAGTTTTCTGGAATGAGACAGGCAAGATGATGTTACAGCCTACTGAAAGGCTTGAGAAATGACTGTACATCGTGGGCATAGGAAATTAGTGTGGCATTCTTTTCAACGGCAGTGAGCACCTCCACTCAATCAGTAACATAAGATTCATGGATGACAACTAGTTATAGCCTAAATCAATAACATATGGCACCAACAGCAACATGTAATTTCCTGACAGACCAAATGTGCAAATGCAACAATCATGTTACCAGCTATCAGATGGTCCAGAAATGACAATCAGCAGTTAGCACACCAAAGAGCACTGAATTTGCATCGCTAAGCACTTGCCAATTGCGCTTCCATTCCATGACACGTGGACAGAAACCCCCTCTAAACCCGAGCGCAACACAGACGGAGCAGAGCAGCATCAATCATTTGGATTTGGAGCATCCACAACTGACCCAACTTGGATTACGCGGGATTTAAGCACGAGTAGTCGGAGTAGAAAACCTAGCTTTTTTTTTTTTGAGCATCAGTACAGACACAAGCGCTCATATACACGCGCATACACTCATCCCTATAAACGCACACACGCATACCCTACCCCTATGAGCACCTCCGAGAGACTGAGCCGGCATATCATCTTGAGATTTACGAAGTCACCGTAGGCGCCTCGTCGTCGACGAGAACGTCTCCTCCCACTGAAAGCGCATCGCCGAAAATCCTGAAATAAATCCAGGAATAATGCGAGCACCAGGATTTGAACCCTGGTGGGTTGGGGATACCACTGTCCACCTAACCAACTCAACCACAGGTTGATTCGCGAGTAGAAAACCTAGCTAGCGCACATACGCACGCACACGCTTCGCCGGCCCGGGGTCCGTACGACGTATATACGCGCAGATTCGAAAAAGCGAAGGCTCAAGCTTGCCAAACCGCGCGCCCGCTCACGGAACTACTAGCAGCGGCAACCGAGGGATGAGGTAATAGCACCCCAACTCCCTGAACTTGCACAACATGTGATGGTTTAGTCCTTATACTTGTAAAAGTGAATTGGGCAGTCCCTGAACTTGCAACGGATGTGCAAGTTTAGTCCAGGGCCAATCATGTGAGGCCAAGTGGACGAGCTGGTCAGCGCTGCACCTTTTGCAATTAGGCCCCTGCCTTTCCCCTCTATCTACCCGCAGTACACCACAATTAGGCCGCTGCCTGTTGCATTGAGTATTAGTGGCTGTGAAGAGCTAGATTTGACCAGGGGAAGTCTCGGGGAGATCACATAGCCTTCAGAAGTCAGAACCTGCAACTTGGTGGTCTTCCAAAGTTGGCACGCCTTCCACAGCTTTAAGTCTGCTGCTTCCTCGCTTAAATATATTCAGATTGTCGATTGCGAAAATCTGGAGGGGCTACCAAGCTACATCTAAGATTTCCGTTCTCTGAAGAAAGCCTTGGTTTACAACTGCCCTGAGCTGAGCATAAGATGCGCAGCCGAATCCGGAGAGGATTACCCTTTTGTAAGCCATATTCCCGAGGTGTACATCGATGGGACTCTACTGTCAAAAGCAAGCTCACTTGCTGGAGAATGTTCTTTGCTCGATTGAGTACCTCGGGTATCTATCTATCCATTAAACTTACCAGACATGTATTGTTTCTTCAACTCGTTTGCATCTACATGTACCGCAGTTATGAGTTTGTGGCAATCTAGTAAATCATGGATCCTCCGAGGGTACGCCTTTGGCCTGGATTCTTCGTTGTATTTGTATTGTACCATACATATTATGATTTTTTTTGCACGTGATCTTGCCCTTTTCGGGCAAAAAACTGTAATGTTTGTGAATAATGCCGCTTTTGCTGCTGCTTGTAATTTATGTTAATTCAGCGTCATCTAGACATCGCTACTGGTGACCGAAATATTTTGTAATCCTTCCTCGGATCTTTATCATGCTAGTGTGTATATAGTTCTTGTACATTTTGTTATAATCTATCTACTGAATGAAATGAGCACCAAAAATATATACTTCCTCCGTCCTTGAAAAAGTGTACTTTCAACTTTGTTAGAGGGTCAAACTATCTAAAAGTTTGACCGAGTTTGTGCAAAAATATGTCAATGCTTGTGAAACCAAATAGGTATATGACGAAAATATATTTAATCATGAATCTAATGCTACTAATTTGATAGCATAAATGTTGGTTCATTATTGTATACACACGGTCAAACATAAAAAAGTTTGACTTTTTAATAAAGTTGGAAGTATATTTTTTCAAGGACGGAGGGAGTAGTGTGTTAACAGGCATGATATCCACGCAGGAAGCAAATCCTCGAACGACAGGGGAAACTGGGCTGAAGCTGTGTCTGTCCGAGGAACTACAACATTTGGAGTACCTAGAGTGTTTATACTGAACACTCTACCCTGATATATACTGAACATATTCATGTTACTGAATTCTGAAATCTTTCACACAGTAACATCCCACAAAATTCCTCAAGTACTATTTCAGCAAGCAGTACAATACATATAATGATTATAGAAGAACCATCGGACCTGAGTCTTTGGCTCCCCGCTACTCGAAGTACTACCACTACCCATGCAAGACATGTATGCATCTCTGCCATAAGTAAGCGTATATTTCAGTAAGCAGTAGAGCAGAGCAGAGGAGAAGACAATTTACTCAGGCAAATGTTGCATTTATAAAATCACATCTTCTCTTCTGCAAGAACCACAGACTTGACTGAGACCTATAGAAAGTCCCAGTCACTGAATTCTTTCATACAGTATAGCACTGATTACTGGAAGACCCATTTCAGTCCATAAAGCCACGACCATAATTTGATAAGAAACTAGATAGATGGCAGAGTCTGACAGTTGTGTTGCAGATGAGCAGGGTCCAATCTTTACAAGATAGGTACAAGTTCTTGGATCAAAAGTACGTACTTAGCAGGCAAGGTTTGCATGGCGCGTGTACTCGCCTACTAGCACATATAAACTTCTCTGAACTTGATTTGTACAGGAAAGGGCTTTCCCCTTACTATTGCAATATGCATGTACAACTGCAGTAGCCCGTACACAGTGCGATTAATTTGGACGTGATACCTGGGAAAAAAAATAAATAAACACTCTTTAGATAGATACAAGTTTTGACATCTACAAAGAACAAATAGATTGATGCAGACACAGCTTGACATCTACAATCCTCGTTAATTGTGGTGTACTGCGGGTAGATAGAGGGGAAAGGCAGGGGCCTAATTGCAAAAGGTGCAGCGCTGACCAGCTCGTCCACTTGGCGTTCACTTGGCTTCACGTGATTGGCTCTGGACTAAAATTGCACATCTGTTGCAAGTTCAGGGACTGCCCAATCCACTTTTGTAAGTATAAGGACTAAAACATCACATGCCGTGCAAGTTCAAGGACTTGGGGTGCTATTACCTCCCGAGGGATGGATGGAGGACGCCAGGGAGTACCTTTTCCCTGTAGAGGTCGTCGTCGCTGATCTCCTGCGCCGTCCAGGAGAGCACCACGTCCTCCAAATCCATCTCCCCCATGTCGCCGCGGCTACCGCGCTCTCCTCGCGCGAGCGCCCGAGCAAACAGGCGGCATTCGCGAGGAGAGGGAGGAGGAGGAAGGGGGTTGGTCTTGCGGTGGTGCTGGTTGGCCTGGCCGTCTGGAGGAGGAGGAGGAGGAGGATGCGCTTCGAGACGGTCAAGGCGGTGGGGTTGGCTGTCGTGCGTCTGCGCGGAGAAAAAGCAGAGCAGGAGCGATCAATGGAAGGGAAGGGGAGGGGGGATCAGTACAGTGCACGGCGCAGAAATCTTTTGCTTGTGGGATGGGAGAGGGAGGGAGAATGCTTTTGGGGTCTTGGGATTCGGGCCCCTTTTCACGGGGCAGGTGAAGAGGAGCCGCGCGCGGTGAACGGACTGCGCGACTGCACAGTGCGACAGTACAACTAGCTGCACAGGTAGAACCTGTTCTCGCCACGACGACTCCATAACGGCGGCCAGGGGTCTACGCCGTGTTTTCCTCCGTTTTTAGCTCACACACATTTTACATCAAGGACCCATCGGAAAGAATTCATACTGAAAGTAGAAGGGGAAGCAATATGGGCGCGTTTGGTTGTCATCTGCAAGCAACAGTACCTGCATTTTATCCCATCTCAACCCAGTCTGGTTGAGCAAAAACAGGCAACAAACCAACATCTGCATGTTATTTAGTTGCCCGCATTGCATTAATGAACACTTTAGGGCTAGGTGTTTAGTTGCCTACATATGTACTTAAGGGCTGAGCAAATGCAAACCACAGCTGTTTGGATGCATACAAGTTTATGTTCTGCTCACCCCATTCAAATGTGGTGGTCTTACCATCACATTAGCAGCACAATAGCACGCACAACTGATAGGAGGCAACAATGCAAACAAGCAATGCACATGAAGATACCAACAGATTAAGAGACTAACTAGTATACTAGAGCCATCGTTAAAGATAGTGGGTGCATCCCATACCCCTGCTTCACGCCAGGGCACTGATCCTGGCCAAAATATTAACATATTCGCAGCACAAGTTCAAACGATCACCATTGGAGTTCAATACAAACTACTAACAATTCCATAATAAGACAGGGTAACTCACGGACTAAAGAGCCTGGGAGAAGTCGGTGACACAGTTGTGCTTGGTGCCTGCTACTTATTGAGCTTGCGTTGGTTTTTCCCTTAAAGAGGAAAGAGTGATGCAGCAAAGTAAAGATACGTATTTCCCTCAGTTTGAGAACCAAGGTATCAATCCAGTAGAAGGTACGAGCAAGTCTCCAATCTATGCACCTGCAAAAACAATCAAACACTTGCACCCAACGCGATAAAGGGGTTGTTAATCCCTTCACGGTCATTTGCACGGATGAGATCTAATAGAGATGGATTGAGGGAGTCCTGGACTAGGGGGTGTCCGGACAGCCGGACTATCATCGTCAGCCGGACTCCAAGACTATGAAGATATAAGATTGAAGACTCCGTCCCGTGTCCGGATGGGACTTTTCTTGGCGTGGAAGGCAAGCTTGGCGATACGGATATGTAGATCTCCTACCATTGTAACCGACTCTGTGTAACCCTAGCCCTCTCCGGTGTCTATATAAACCGGAGGGTTTTAGTCCGTAGGACACAACAACCATTACAACAATCATACCATAGGCTAGCTTCTAGGGTTTAGCCTCCTTGATCTCGTGGTAGATCCACTCTTGTACTACCCATATCATCAATATCAATCAAGCAGGAGTAGGGTTTTACCTCCATCGAGAGGGCCTGAACCTGGGTAAAAACATCGTGTCCCTTGTCTCCTATTACCATCCGCCTAGACGCACAGTTCGGGACCCCTTACCCGAGATCCGCCGGTTTTGACACCGACATTGGTGCTTTCATTGAGAATTCCTCTGTGTCATCACCGATAGGCTTGATGGCTTCTTCAATCAACAACAACGCAGTCCAGGGTGAGACTTTTCTCCCCGGACAGATCTTCGTATTCGGCGGCTTCGCACTGCGGGCCAATTCGCTTGGCCATCTGGAGCAGATCGAAAGCTACGCCCCTGGCCATCAGGTCAGGTTTGGAAGCCTAAACTTCACGGCCGACATCCGCGGAGACTTGATCTTCGACGGATTCGAGCCACAGCCGAGCGTGCCGCGCTGTCACGATGGGCATGATTTAGCTCTGCCGCCGGACAGTGCCTTGGAGGCCGCACACGAGTCCGCTCTGACCCATAGTTCGGAGCAGACTGCGCAGATCGAGGACAGGTGGCTGGACACCGCCTCGGGAGCTGCAACCTCTACGGTGATGGAGCCGAATACTGACCTTGTCCCTTATGAAGCTCGTGACTCCGAGGCGCCGGACTCCTTGCCGGACTCCGAACCTCCTGCGCCCTTGCCAATTGAATCCGATTGGGCGCCAGTTATGGAGTTCACCGCCGCGGACATCTTTCAGCACTCACTCTTTGGCGACATCCTAAATTCGCTAAAGCACCTCTCGTTATCAGGATAACCCTGGCCGGACTGCGGTCAGGATGGTTGGGATGCGGACGACGAAGAAATTCAAAACCCACCCACCACCCATTTTGTAGCCACTGTCGACGATCTAACCGACATACTAGACTACAACTCCGAAGACATCGACGGTATGGACGACGATGCCGGAGACTACCAAGAACCAGCGCTTACCGAGCACTGGAAGGCCACCCCAACTCATGATGTATATATGGTGGACACCCCAAAAGGAAGTGATAACGAGGAACAACGAGACGCGGCAAAGGATAATTCCGCCGACAAACAACCAAAACGGCGACGTAGACGCCGCCCTAAGTCCCGCCTCAACAAAAACAGCACTCCTAATGACCCAGCAATAGAGCAGGGCAAACCAGTGGACGACGAACATGCAACCAAGCAACCATCCGAACAGGACGAATTGGATAATCAATCCATGCCCGGCGAAAACAACAGTCCAGACGATCTCACGCCGGACACACCACTTGAGCATAAAAACCTTCACAAAAGACTTGTCGCCACTGCAAGAAGTCTGAAAAAAGGAAAACGGAAGCTCAAAACAGCGGAAGACATACTCAGAATGAGGTGGAGCAAAGTACTCAAGACCGCGGACAAATATGGCAATAGCCACCAAACAAAGAGCTACCCGAAGCGCAAGCTGCTGCCAGAATTTGACGAGGAGGCCATAGAGCCCCCACAATCAAAAAGCAAAGAGGCTGCCTGGCCGGATAGACGACCAGATGACAGGCCACAAGCGATAAGCGGTGCCACACACAAGTCGACTCATGATCCTCGGAAAACAGACGGCCCGGTCAGGTCCATTTATGGGCCAAAAAAGAGGGCACCAGGAAGCAACACAACACTCCGAGTGTTCGAAGACAATGGCACACCCAAATACAGGGGCACCGCACACCCACTATGTTTCACCGATGAGGTGCTGGATCATGAATTTCCAGCGGGGTTCAAACCCGTAAACATAGAGGCATACGACGGAACAACAGACCCTGGAGTCTGGATTGAGGATTACATCCTCCACATACACATGGCCAGAGGAGATGATCTCCACGCCATAAAATATCTACCCCTCAAGCTCAAAGGGCCAGCTCGGCATTGGCTCAAAAGCCTCCCAGAAAATACTATTGGAAGTTGGGAAGAGCTCGAGGACGCGTTTAGAGCAAATTTCCAAGGGACTTATGTCCGCCCTCCGGATGCAGACGATTTAAGTCACATAACTCAACATCCCGGAGAGTCAGCGCGCAAATTCTGGAACATGTTCCTTACCAAAAAGAACCAAATAGTCGACTGTCCGGACGCCGAAGCCTTAGCAGCTTTTAAACATAATGTCCGAGACGAATGGCTCGCCAGACACCTCGGCCAAGAGAAGCCGAGAACAATGGCCGCGCTAACAAGCCTCATGACCCGCTTTTGCGCGGGGGAAGACAGCTGGCTAGCAAGATGCAGCACCAGCGACCCGAGTACATCCGAGATCAGAGATGGAAACGGAAAATCACAACGCAGAAAGGATCAGCGCCGAAATAAAGAAAAAAGCCCAAAGAACATGGCGGTCAACGCCGGATTCAAAAGCTCGCGGCCAAACAACAAAACACTGCCTCTTAAGGACAACGGTGACGAGCTATCCAACTTAAACAAAATTTTGGATCGGATATGTCAAATCCACAGTACTTCCGGAAGGCCTGCAAACCACACCCACCGAGATTGTTGGGTTTTCAAACAGTCCGGCCGACTCAACGCCGAACACAAGGGGCTCGACGCGCCAAGCGAGGACGACGACGAACCCAACCAGCAGAGCGCCGGAAAACAAAAGACTTTCCCACAAGAAGTCAAAATAGTAAACTCACTTCATGTGATAATACGGAAAAACAATGCGGCACCCGCCAAAGTAGGTGTCGCACGGTCCACCCCAGCGGAACCTCGAGATTGGATGTCAAAACCAATCACTTTCGACCACCTGGACTATTCCAAAAGTATTCGGAACGCAGGATGGACTGCTCTGATATTGGATCCCATAATCGATGGACTACAATTTACACAAGTCCTGATGGACGGCGGCAGCGATTTAAACCTGCTATATCCGGACACAATCCGCAAGTTGGGGAAAGACCTTACTAAAATTCAACATACCCGCACTACCTTCAAAGGAGTGACGCTAGGCCCTTACGCCAAGTGCACGGGCTCCTTACTACTAGAAGTTGTGTTCGGGTCACCCGACAACTTCCGACGCGAAAAGCTAATCTTTCATGTCGCCCCATTCAAAAGTAGCCATCAAGCACTATTGGGACGTGAAGCTTTTGTCCGCTTTAATGCAATACCACACTACGCGTCTCTTACACTTAAAATGCCCGGTCCACGCGGCATCATCTCATTAAAAGGTCGTTCAAGACCCCGGACACGGCTAGACGAGTCCGGCATAAATAAGCTAGGGGCTCCCTAGCCGCACACCCCTTTACAAGGGGCTGTGCGTATGAGCTAATATAAGCTCAGCTTTATTCATTCATTTATATTTCGATTTTAATTCATTTTTTGCACGATTACTTTTCAAACTAAGTTCCTCTCTTTTACAGATGAACAGCGTGTTACACACGTCCAGGATACAGCACAACGGAGACACAGGCGCAGACGTGCAGTAGGGTCCCGTGGCAAGGATTCTTTTCAGATTAAGACCCTGCGTAAACCTTTTTTTACTGTCTCTTGTTGCTATATATCCCCTGGTTTCTCATTATAACCAGAGAGGAGACTGGCGTTTTGGCATCGGCCGCGTCAGAGGACCTTGCGTGTACCTGGACACTAAGGGCTTAGGGCATTGTTCTGCCCGTTATCATAAAGACCGAATACCTTAGGGAGTGTTCGGCGTCTCGAGTTAGGCCTTATATGCATCAGCTCCGAATCATGTCTTTGGTCAAATGTTGGGTTTGCCCGGCTCCTGTGTTTTGCTGCCTTACGTTCCGTATCATCGGCTAACGCGGCACCAGGAGAACTACTGCGATTGTGCCCCGGTTCGGCCGGGCGAGCACCTCAGTAGAGAAAGCCGAAAACTGACTGTCATGATATAGCGAGAGAATGGTCAACCACTCGATCGACCACCGGAATGTTTAGAATTCCTCCGCTTTGACGAAGGACCGTTTCCCGGTTAGGCACATACGCGCCCCGAATTCGGAAAAGCGCGGTGCCCCTAGGGGCTATATCGTAGCCCCACCCTCGAACTCCTATGGCTAAGTGAAAGTGATAAAGCATTATAGTCCGGTTGCCTCGTTTGCTACGCTACCACCTCCTTTACAGGACCAAGACGTTGGATTAAGTGTGAAAATGCGCTATTTTGCAAACACCCCCGCACTATGTGCGTGGGGGCTGAAGCCGAAGACTGCCATCTTTCAGGTTATACACAAGTATACATTAAACGGCCGCACAGGAGATATTCCAATACTTGCATGCACAAGTACAAAAATCGCTTATATTATAAACATCGTTTTACAAATCATAAAGTTCATTTGAACACGACATTTTTTTAGCGCTGCGACTCTATTACACGAGCACCACGCAGAACTTCCCCAAAATAGTGCTCGGCGGGTAACCGGCTCTTGTCCGAACCCTGGGTCGCAACAGCGGTGGCATCCATCTCTGTCCAATGTGTCTTCACACGGGCGAGGGCCATCCGTGCACCCTCTATGCAGGCCGACCGCTTCATCGCCTTGATATGCGGCACCGCCCCAAGAAATTGCTGCAATAAGCCAAAATAACTTTTCGGCTTGGGCCTATCCAGCCAGACATGAGTCACAATATCCGTCATAGCAAGTCCGGACAATCTATTAAGCTCAACCCACTCGGCCAACCGATCGGTCAGCGGAAGTGAACGCTCCGGACTATGAAATTGAGACCAAAACAGCTCTTCCCTCCTGTGATCCTTCTGACTTCGGAAGTGCACAACGGCATCCGCCGCACTCGCTGCTAAGTCCATACAAGGATCCTCCAGACCCCACAGCTGGCCAAGCTGAGCATACTTTGGATCCGTGAACCGTCGGTGCAGCAGAAAGGGCTTGCCAGCCACAATGTCTCTGGCCTGGCGCAGCTCCTCCTTTATAGCCCGCATTGCAGAACGGGCATCCTTGACTTCGGCGGTGGCCTTCCCCAGGTCTTCTCGCTCCACTAGGCGCTCCTTTTCAAGAACCTCATTGCGGTCGGTAGCATCTTTTAACTTCACGGCCATTTCGGCCATCTCCTTCCTGCTTCGGCAGTGTGCAGCCCTTTCGGCTTCTAGTTCTTCGGCCGCCCTCGAGGCAGCCGCATCACTCCTTCTGGCTTGCTCCTTGGCTTGAGCAAGTTCTGCCCGAAGGCTCTCCACAACAGCGGCACCATCTGCGTCAAGCACATATATTGTAAGGGGTGGGCTTCGGCTCCCTTACTAGGTGACCACTGAGAAGAAACCTACCTTGCGACTCGTCAAGTCGCCTGTTGACTAGCGCGATGTCCGCATTCGCAACATCGAGTTGCCGCTTTAGTTCGGCAACTCCATCAGTCCGGCTAGCCACCGACCTATCCGCCACCTGCATAGGAAAGGCAAAAATTAATACCTGGGATTTTGATCGTCGGCACGCTGTCGTTCTCGACACCTTACCAAGTCTCAGGGGCTACTATCTATACAGGGCGCACTTTATGTGTAAAACTGTCAAAGGGTATGTCATTTTTACGTACCTCAAACCCCGCCAGCAAACTCCTGACGGCATCACGCAATCCGCCTTCGGCGGATGAAATTCTTTCAATCACCGTACTCATCAGCGTATGGTGACCTTCTGAGATGGACGCCCTCTCAAGCAGATCCTTCAGCTTCCCCGGCCGCACACCAGTTGGTGCCAAACTATTCGGCCCTGCCGGACTCGGGGATACCCTCCGTGATGACACTTCAGGCTCGTCCGCCCTATCCGATGGTGCGGCAGATGGAGGCGTCTCGCTCTCCATCATCTCCGGACGGAGTTCCCCCGAAGACGAGCTCATCTGAGAAGGGCGGAGATCTGAACTACAAGGTAAAAACTTAAGTTGTCCTCAGAAGCACAGACAGGGATGTCCCTTATTACAAAACTCCCTTTTTTCTACTTACGGCTTGCTGGAGGGCTGATTCTTTAGGGGAGATTGTGCGGCCGGAGCCTCTCCGGACGCAGGACCCTCGGGTGAAGATCTCTTCCCTCGCTTCGGGGCTTTGGCCTCCGGGTTTTCGAAGGCGGTCCTCTTCTCCCCCTGGAAGGAGGGATTCTCGATCCCCCCTTCCTCGAAAGCCTCCTTGGTTGAGGCGGTAGTTCCTCTGTTCTCCCCTTCGCCTTCCTCTGAAGGCGCAACCTCCAGCATCCTGACTAGCACGGGATCCGGCGCGGTCTCTGGGAGGGGGACCGGACACCGTATCAGTTTTGCTTGCGCTATCCACTCCTGTTTAGAGGGCAGTTGGTCACAAAGCGAATCATAGAAAGGCAAACAAACGGTATGTCCGGACACGGAGCTACTTACTTGTGTATCCGGGCGATTGCAGCTCAGGTCGGCATCCTCGGTCAATTACAGACACACCTCCTGTTATCCGAAGAATAATTTGTACATCTCCACGGGTGTCGAACCCATGAAGTGTTGGAGAATTCGTGGTCCCTCCGGATTAAACTCCCACAACCGGAGAGGGCGGCGTTTGCAGGGCAGGAGACGCCTAATCAGCATGACCTGCATCACCACAACCAGATCGATCTCCCTCACTTGGAGGTCTCGAATCCGGCCCTGCAATAGGGGCACATCCTTTAATAGCCCCCAGTTGAGCCCTTGGCTGACCCATGACATCAGCCGCTGTGGAGGGCCTGGGCGGAAGATGGGCGGCGGCTTCTGCCTGCTGCCCCTGGGAGCGGTTATGTAGAACCACTCCTGCTGCCACAAGCCGAGCTCCTCCTGGAAAGAGCCCTCGGGCCATGGAGCGTCGGCCCTTCTGCTCACAACCGCCCCGCCGCACTCTGCTTGACGCCCCTCGATCATCTTCGGCTTCACGTCGAAGGTCTTAAGCCACAAGCCGAAGTGAGGGGTGACGTGGAGGAAGGCTTCGCAGACGACAATAAATGCAGAAATATGGAGGATGGACTCCGGAGCCAAGTCGTGGAATTCTAACCCATAATAAAACATGAGCCCTCTCACAAAAGGATCCATCGGGAAGCCTAAACCCCGACGAAAGTGGGATACAAAAACGACGTACTCGCCGGGCTCGGGAGTGGGGATAACTTGCCCTTCGGCGGGCAACCTATGCGAAATCTCATAAGACAGGTACTTGGCCTCTCGCAGCTTTAGCACGTCTTCTTCCGTGATGGAGGAGGACATCCACCGGCCCTGTGGGCCGGAGCCGGACATTGTTGAAGGTCCGAAGCGCTCGAATCTGGGGCTCTGGGTGTTGGAACTCGGGGCAAGGAGAAGATTCGATGGAGGATTGAAGAAAAGAAACGAGCCTTGGTCCCATTATAAAGAGGGAGAATACCAAGAGTCGTCCCCGTGACCGTTCGGGACTCGCCTCCGATAGAGGGGGCGTGGCGACGGGCACGGTTGGGTTACCCACGTCCGTATTGATGGGAATCCCGGAATAAGGGGAACCCGACCTCTGCTTCGACAAGACGTGCCAAGGAAACCGCTTCGCTAAACGCGCTGAGGTGGTATAATAAAAAAACGATTCAAGTAAAGGCTTGGTGGTGGTATGACGTCATGCCGCAAAATACGTCAGCAGATTGAACTTGTGTACATATTATTCTATCTACGGTGGAATGTGGAAATTATTTTGCAGAGCCGAACACTATCCTGGTGTTCACAATCTTCTATGAATTATTCGGAGGAGGAACCCGCCTTGCAATGCCGAACAATATGCGCGCCGGACTCATCGTCATTGAAGCCTGGTTCAGGGGCTACTGAG
This sequence comes from Triticum timopheevii, assembly GCA_963921465.1. NCBI lineage: Eukaryota > Viridiplantae > Streptophyta > Magnoliopsida > Poales > Poaceae > Triticum > Triticum timopheevii. Next base: position 554,599,564 of record OY997264.1, on the reverse strand, counting down.
GGAGTCCTGGACTAGGGGGTGTCCGGACAGCCGGACAATCATCGTTAGCCGGACTCCAAGACTATGAAGATACAAGATTGAAGACTCCGTCCCGTGTCCGGATGGGACTTTCCTTGGCGTGGAAGGCAAGCTTGGCGATACGGATATGTAGATCTCCTACCATTGTAACCGACTCTGTGTAACCCTAGCCCTCTCCGGTGTCTATATAAACCGGAGGGTTTTAGTCCATAGGACACAACAACCATTACAATAATCATACCATAGGCTAGCTTCTAGGGTTTAGCCTCCTTGATCTCGTGGTGGATCCACTCTTGTACTACCCATATCATCAATCAATCAAGCAGGAGTAGGGTTTTACCTCCATCGAGAGGGCCCGAACCTGGGTAAAAACATCGTGTCCCTTGTCTCCTGTTACCATCCGCCTAGACGCACAGTTCGGGACCCCCTACCCGAGATCTGCCGGTTTTGACACTGAAATGGATATAAAAGATTACTAAAACGTAAAACAAAGTAAAAAACAAATAAATTGCAGCAAGATATTTTTGGGTTTTTGGTTTTATAGATCTGAAAATATATGATGGAAAATAGACCCGGGGGCCATAGGTTTCACTAGAGGCTTCTCTCTTGAAGAAAGCATACGGTGGGTGAACAAATTACTGTTGAGTAATTGATAGAAAAGCGAATGATTATTATGATATCCAAGACAATGATCATGAATATAGGCATCACATCCATGACAAGTAGACCGACTCCTGCCTGCATCTACTACTATTACTCCACACACCAACCACTGTCCAGCATGCATCTAGAGTATTAAGTTCATAAGAACGGATTAGCGTCTTAAGCAAGATGGCATGATGTAGAGGGATAAACTGAAGCAATATGATATAAACCCCATCTTTTACCCTTGATGGCAACAATACAATACGTGCCTCACTACCACTTCTGTCACTGGGTGGGGACACCACAAGATTGAACCCAAAACTAAGCACCTCTCCCATTGCATGAAAAACCAATCTAATTGTCCAAACCAAGCCGATAGTTCGAAGAGAAATACAAATATGTCTTATTCATGCATAAAAAGAGTTCAGAGAAGGCTCAAATAATATTCATAGATAATCTGACCATAAACTCACAAATCATCGGATCTCAACAAACACACCGCAAAAAGTATTACATCGAATAGATCTCCAAGAACATCAAGGAGAACATTGTATTGAAGATCAAAGAGAGAGAAGAAGCCATCTAGCTACTTGCTATGGACTCGTAGGTCTGTGGTAAACTAGTCACACATCATCGGTAGGGCAATAGGCTTGATGTAGAAGCCCTCCGATCGAATCCCCTCCGGCAAATCGCTGAAAAATGCCCCAAGATGGGATCTCACGAGAACAGAAGCTTGCGGCGGCGGAATAGTATTTTGGTGGAAGCTTTTGGTGGTTTGGGAATATTTGGGAATTTATAGGCCAAGAATTAGGGTTGGAGTACTCCCGTGGGACCCACAAGCCAGGGAGGCGCGCGCCCCCCTTAGGGCTTGTCGTGTCCTCGGGACTCTTATGGCCCCCTCTCCAAGCTCTGTGGATGTATTCTAGTCCAAGAAAAATCATCGCGAAATTTTTATTCCGTTTGGACTCCGTTTGATATTCCCTTTCTGTAAAACTCAAAAACAAGGAAAAAAACATAAACTGGCACTGGGCTCTAGGTTAATAGGTTAGTCCCAAAAATAATATAAAACAACATATCAATGCATATAAAACATCAAAGGTAGATAATATAATGACATGGAACAATCAAAAAAATTATAGATACGTTGGAGACGTATCAAGCATCCCAAGCTTAATTTCTGCTCGTCCTCGAGCAGGTAAATGATAAAAACAGAAATTTTGATGTGAAATGCTACCTATCACATTTTTTCAATGTAGTCTTCTTTATTGTGGCATGATCGTTCAGATCCATAAGATTCAAAACAAAATTTTAATATTGACATAGAAACAATAATACTTCAAGCATACTAATAAAGCAATCGTGTTTTCTCAAAATAACATGGCCAAAGAAAGTTATCCCTACAAAATCATATGGTCTGGCTATGCTCCATCTTCATCACACAAAATATTTCAATCATGCACAACCCCGGTATTGGCCAAGAAATTGTTTCATACTTTAGTGTTCTCAAACCTTTTCAACTTTCACGCAATACAAGAGGGTGAGCTATGAATATAGCACTATAGGTGGAATAGAATATGGTGGTTGTGGAGAAGACAAAAAAGGAGATAGTCTCACATCAACTAGGCAAATTAATGAGCTATGGAGATGCCCATCAATCGATATCGATGCGAGTGAGTAGGGATTGCCATTCAACGGATGCACTAGAGCTATAAGTGTATGAAAGCTCAAAAAAACTAAGTGGGTGTGCATCCAACTGTAGCGACCAGACCTCAAACAGTCTGATCTCTGTGCTCAGTGTCATCCCTGGATCAGTAATGCTGACACCACACAGTACTTGGAGGATTTATAACAGAGTAGCAATCACACACTTATTACATCGAATGTCTCAAGAGAGAACTTATTGAAATAAATATGGCTTAAGGCCATCTAAATACGATAAAAGCGGAAGACTTGGAAGATAAGCGAGTCCATCAACACCAACGGCATCACTAAGTATAGAACCACGACCTAAAAGCACCTTACTCGTCGTCTGAAAAGTCTGCAACATGAAACGTTGCAGCCCGAAAACGGGTCAGCACATGGAATATGCTGGCAATGTAACACATAGAGGAAAATATGATGGAATAAGCTATACTACATGCATATTTGGCTGGTGGAAAAGCTCTATGGTTACAGTTTTGCGTAAAGCCAATTTTTCCCTACTGTAAAGGAATAAATTTAGTTAACTATCATGGTGGTTGTTAAACATTGAGAATGGTTGACAACATTCTCAGTCCCAATTAAAATACTCATTAACATCCCAACAATATTAATTAGAAGTAACATGATGAGATTCACATGATATCCAAGTACTAGATACTCAAGATGTCCATAACCGGGGACACGGCTAACCATGATTAGTTTATACACTCTACAGAGGTTTGCGCACTTTTCCCCACATGACTCGATCTCCTCCGTTTGGTTTCTCGCACTACATGGTGTTTGAGAAATGGATGACCGAGACATAGTCTTTCAGAAGCGTTTGCACCTTACGTAAAGGGTAGACCGTACCAACCTACAACCCCTACATCTGCTAGTCTACCCTGTAAAAGTTCGCACGACTTAGTCAACTATGCTAGAGCCCATAATAGCATGTGGCTGCACACGGAAGTTTCTAGCATGAATAATCTTATGATCCCTTTGAGCCTGGGTGGCGGTCCGAAGAAAAACAGGCAAGTCCTGGAAACCAGGTGCCTCAATCCACCCAGATGTGTGTTTAAGTTGCCACCTTAAATAAACCATTAAATTAACAAACTCACATCTTTCATGGATACACTCACCCAATCCACGTCTACTAGCATAGCATGGCATAATAAGCAAACGTAGAAGTAACTCCCAAAGGTTTGATAATAAAACAAGTAATAGGTACTACCTCATCTACTTCCCATAAACCACAATTTAATTAGATCCTAATCATGCAATGTTTGAGGATTGATCTAATGCATAAAACTGGGTAGTAGAAAAGGTATGATCAAAGTGTTACTTGCCTTGCTGATGATCCGCGAAACCTAGAGACTAGAAGTAACAGGCGGCGCACTCCGGGTATTCTATCGCAGACAAACAAACAAGCATACAATAAGTACTCATATAATGCACAGGTAAAACTTGAATAAGAGATCTAACCCGAAAGTTCAACTTAAGAACTCCGGTTTGCAAAAAGAATCAAATCAAACAAAGCAACGAAAGTCAAACGGCGAAAGAAAACAACTTCATTTTACTAATCTGGGTCTAAGTCAATTTTTACAGAAGCAAAAACTTGTTTAAGTTGATTATTTGGAAAGAGGGTTTCGAGACGAAACTCCAGGCGCTTGAGTCGCCTGATTCCGAAAAACGAGCGAAAAGTTAAACTAAAACGAAAATCGGATCAGGAATCGCGATCAGAAAAATCGCGGATTAAATCCGAGAAAAAGAAAAACGACGAACAGGTTAACAAACGAACATTCATTAACTAAACTAATATGACGAACATGTTCGTTAAAACGAACGAACGAGCGAACGCTCGCTAATTAACCGAAACGAAAGAAAAACAGATCTAATAAAATAAACCGAAAAAAACGAAGAAAACCGTTCGGTTTTTGAGAAAACCGGCGGCACGGAAAATGAGGCGCCGGCGAACCTTGGCGGCGGGGTCGGCGCGGTCGGCGGCAGCGACGGCGGGGTCCGGCGCAGGCGGAGGCGGCGGCGGGCGGCGGCGGATTAGGGTTAGGGTTTCGGGCGGGTGTGGGCCGGCGGCGGCGAGTGGGCTGGGGCGGCGGTGGCTGACGGGCCTGGGGGGCTCGGGGCGGCGCTATATATAAGTGCCCCCGAGCGGAGTCCCGCTCGGGCACGGCCCAAAGGCGGTTCGCATTTTTTTAAATAATTCCGCGCAGAAGAAAAATAAAAAGAAATACTAAATGGACTCCAAAAATCCCGAAATAAATTTTTCCCGGCTTCTAAAATCAAGCCGGACAAGATGAACATTTATTTGGGGCCTAAATGCAATTTTGAAAAACGCGCATTTTTCCTAAATTCAGATAAAAGGCGAAAAACTCCAAAATAAATCTTATTTGATTTTTTATTAAATCTTCATTATTTCTTTATTTTGGGAAAGTCATTTTATTCCCTCTCTGAAATTTTGGTAGTAGAAATAATTTAAGATAAAATAAATAAAATCACATGATCCTATTTTTCAAAATTTGAGAAAACTCAAATATGAAAATAACGAAATCCCCAACTCTCTCCGTGGGTCCTTGAGTTGCGTAGAATTTCTAGGATCGAGCCAACAATGCAACAAAATATGATATGCAATGATGATCTATGTATAACATTCCAAATTGAAAAATTGGGATGTTACAAACCTACCCCCCTTAAGATGAATCTCGCCCTCGAGATTTGGGTTGGCTAGCAAATAGGTGAGGGTGGGCCTTGAGCAGATCTTCCTCTCGCTCCCAGGTGGCTTCTTCCTCGGTGTGGTGGCTCCACTGAACTTTACAAAACTTGATAACCTTACTGCGGGTGACTCGGCTGGCATATTCCAGAATCTTAACTGGTTTCTCTTCATAGGTCAAATCATCTTTCAACTGAATCGCTTCCAGTAGCACAGTATCTCTCAGTGGTATATCAGCCATCTCTGCGTGACACTACTTCAACTGTGAAACATGGAACACATCGTGAACTCCTGACAATCCCTCAGGTAATTCCAACTTGTACGCTACTTCTCCCATGCGTTCCAAAACTTTGTATGGCCCCACAAAACGTGGCGCTAACTTTCCTTTAACTCCAAAACGCTTAACTCCTCGAAGCGGAGATACTCGAAGATAAACTCTGTCTCCAACTTCATATTCTGTCCCCTTGCGTTTTGAATCCGCATAGCTTTTCTGCCTTGACTGAGCTACCTTGAGCCTATCGCGAATTAACTTTACTTTCTGTTCAGACTCCTTAATCAAATCCGGTCCAAACAACTGGCGATCTCCTACTTCATCCCACAACAACGGGGTTTTGCACCTCCTTCCATACAAGGCTTCGAAAGGGGCCATTTTCAAACTGGATTGATAGCTGTTGTTGTAAGAAAACTCTACATATGGCAAGTTGTCATCCCAACTTGATCCATAATCCAAAACACAAGCTCTAAGCATATCCTCCAAAATCTGATTGACTCTCTCGGTCTGTCCATCTGTCTGTGGGTGGAAAGCTGTGCTAAACTCCAGCCTGGTTCCCAATGTTTTGTGCAACTGATTCCAGAACTTTGAGGTGAATTGGGTTCCTCTATCTGATACGATACTCCTGGGAACTCCATGCAAACATACAATCGTTGTCATGTATATCTTAGCCAATTTGGCACTGCTGTAGGTAGTCTTTACTGGGATGAAATGAGCTACCTTTCAAACGATCGACTACAACCCAAATCGAGTCATAGCCTGAACGGGTCCTGGGCAATCCCGTGATGAAATTCATGCCTAGTTTATCCCACTTCCATTCGGGTATAGGTAATGGCTGTAACAATCCTGCTGGCTTCTGATGTTCTGCCTTCACCCTCTGACATACATCACAAACTGCTACATACTCTGCAATATCCTTCTTCATTCCGGTCCACCAGAAAGTTTCCTTCAAATCCAAGTACATCTTGGTATTTCCGGGGTGAATCGAATATGGTGAATCATGTGCTTCTTGCAGAATCAACTTCCTGATCTCCGGGTCATTGGGCACATAAACACGGTCCTCAAACCATAAGGTATCATGCTCATCCTCACGAAATCCTTTAGCCTTTCCCTTGCTCATCCTTTCCTTAATGGAAGCAACTTCCTTATCTATCTTTTGAGCTTATCTAATTTTATCCATTAAAGTAGACTGAATCTCCAATGCTGCTACGAAGCCTCTCGGAACTGTTTCCAAACATAGCTCCCGGAATTCCTCCGCTAATTTTTATGGTAAACCTCCGGTCATTAGGGTGTTGACATGGCTCTTGCGGCTCAACGCGTCTGCTACAACGTTAGCCTTCCCGGGGTGATAATGCAATCTCATATCATAATCTTTAATAAGCTCCAACCATCTCCTCTGCCTGAGATTTAACTCCTTCTGAGTGAAGATGTACTTCAAACTCTTGTGATCCGTGTACACCTCACAATGATTTCCAATGAGGAAGTGTCTCCAAGTTTTCAGCGTGTGCACTATAGCTGCTAACTCCAAATCATGAGTAGCATAATTCATCTCATGAGGCTTAAGCTGTCGTGAAGCATACGAAACAACTCTTCCCTCCTGCATAAGCACTGCTCCAAGTCCTCGACGTGAAGCGTCGCAATACACTTCATAATCCTTGGTTTGATCTGGCAGAATTAATACTGGTGAGGTAACCAAACGTTTCTTCAACTCTTGGAAACTAGCCTCACACTCCTCAGTCCAAATGAACTTGGTATCCTTTTTCAACAATTCTGTCATAGGCTTTGCAATCTTCGAGAAATTTTCAATGAATCTCCGGTAGTATCCTGCGAGTCCAAGGAAACTCCTGATCTCTCCAACTGTTGTTGGTGCTTCCCAGTTTGTCATAGTGGCAACTTTAGTGGGGTCTACTGCTATACCTTCTCCGGATATAACATGTCCGAGAAATCCAACTTCCTTCAGCCAAAACTCACACTTGCTGAACTTGGCGTATAGCTGATGTTCTCTGAGCTTCTCGAGTACCAAACACAAGTGCTCCTTATGTTCCTCTTCATTCTTCGAGTATACCAAAATATCATCAATGAACACCACGACGAACTTATCCAAAAACTCCATAAACACCTTGTTCATCATGTTCATAAAATAGGTTGGGGCGTTAGTCAGACCAATGACATAACGGTGTACTCATATAGCCCGTACCTGGTGGTAAAAGCCGTCTTCGGTATATCTTGCTCCCGAATCTTCAACTGATGGTACCCTGATCGCAAATCGATCTTGGAAAACACCTTGGTTCCTTGCAACCGATCAAAAATATCATTGATCATTGGTAGTGGGTACTTGTTCTTGATTGTTACTTCATGCAATCCGCGATAATCCACAACCATCCTTAACGATCCATCCTTCTTCTCCACTAGAAGTACTGGCGATCCCCAAGGTGAAGAACTTGGGCGAATAAAACCTTTGTCCAGCAACTCCTTAATCTGCTTCTTAATTTCCTCCAAATCTTGGGCTGGCATCCTGTACGGTCTCTTGGATATCGGCCCAGTGCCTGGCAGTAGTTCAATTAGGAACTCAATGTCTCTATCCGGTGGCATGCCTGGCAACTCTTCTGGAAATACATCGGGGAAATTCCTTACCACTGGTACTTCCTCCTGCACAACTCCTGATAAGGAATTTACATGTGCTCTTCTCAGCTCATGCCATGATACATACTTGATTCTTCTTCCTTCAGGGGTGGTAAGCAAAATCGAATTACTGGCGCAATCTATATTCCCTCCATACTTCGATAACCAATCCATGCCTAATATCACATCCAAACCTTGCGATTCCAGAACTATTAGGTCCGAGGGAAATACATGGTGTCCAATCCTTAATGGCAGTCGATCACACCATATACTAGCCATATACTCTACTCCGGGTGAGGTTACTAGTATGGGTGACCTAAGGGCTTGGGTTGGTAGTTTATATTTATCCACAAATCCCCTTGATATGTATGAATGCGAAGCACCAGTATCAAAAAGAACAACTGCAGTGAATGTCTTAACCAAAAACTTACCTATTACTGCGTCTGGCTGAGCTTCAACCTCCTCCACAGTAACGTGGTTCACTTGCCCCCTGTTGAAAGGGTTCGGCATCTTTCCTGAGCTTCCATTGCCATTACAATTTTTGGGCTTCTGGACATTCATTTGCATAATGCCCAGTCTTACGGCACTTATAACAAGTGATATGGCTCAGGTCTACCTTGGATGGTGTTGACGGGTTGGTGCGGCTTTGTCCATTGCTTCCTCCATTCCCGTTTCCATTCTTGGTGCCATTATGATTGTGCGAGCTGCCTCCTCCGTGATTATGCTGAAATTGCCCTCCTGACTTTGGGGTAAAGCGTGGTTTCTGCTGAGCTCCAGAATTGTACTTCCCCTGTCCATACTTCCTCTTACGATTGTCAATCTGCTGCTGCTTTCCCTCAATCATAAGAGCACGATCTACTAACTCCTGGTAGTTATTGAAAGTGGCTACCATCAACTACATGCTCAGTTCATCATTCAGTCCTTCTAGAAACTTCTCCTGCTTAGCTGCATCCGTAGCAACGTCATCTGGGGCATAACATGCTAGTTTACTGAAATCATCCACATACTAGCCAACTGTCCGTCCTCCTTGGCGTAAGTTGCGAAACTCACGCTTCTTCATGGCCATAGCTCCTGCTGAAACATGGGTAGTATGGAAAGCTTGCTGAAACTGATTCCATGTGACAGTGTCTACAGGGTAAGTGGCTGTAAAATTCTCCCACCATGCTGTTGCGGGTCCATCAAGCTGATGTGCGGCAAACTTCACCTTTTCCCCATCTGTACATCCTGCAGTGGTCAACTCCCTCCCTGTATTATGGAGCCAATCATCTGCTACTATCGGCTCGGTGCTACTGGAAAACACCGGCGGATTTAGCCTTAAGAAACGAGCCAAATGGTCAACAGGTGGTGGTGGTGGTGGGTTGTTGTTGTTGTTGTTGTTGTTGCCTTGGTTCTGTACCAATGTTTGAATCAGGGCATTCTGCTGCTGAATCAACTGAGTGATCTCTGGCGGGAAAACAAATTTAGGGTCGCGTCTCGGAGGCATCTGAGGGTTTAAAGAGGAGAGGAGAGTTAAGAATAGAATGAGGTCTAGTGAGATAACACTACCCATATGCACATGAGACAAAAGCACACAATATCACTCCAATCAATTCAAACAAGGGCATACAACGGTCTAACTATCGTTACAAAAGTGCTTGGACTAAAACTAATTAAATGGCGGAAAATTCTACTACTGTTATGGTGGTCAACTAGAAAAACTACTCCGATGAAGATTCCATGATATATGCTCCAGCTTCATCAACATAGTCATCATCGCTGTCGTCGGGATCCGAGTCGGTGTCGTCGATGATGATATAATTATCTGGACAAGTAGGTTCATCCTCTTCTCCTCTGGGTGCTGATCCTCCCATGAATACTCCAATCTTCTCCTTAAGGTCGCCGTTCTGTCTTACTAGAGCGACGATTTCTTCCATATAATATTTACGTGTAGCCTTGAGTTCTTCTTCTAGCTCCTTGATCTTGGTCATAGCCTTCTGCTGATCCTCCATATCTGTGCACATCTGATTCTCCTGGCGTCGGATGTGTTGGTTTATCTCCTGAATATAAGCTGTGATTGATCTGTCCTTCCTGGTGGTGATCATCTCCCAATGCTCATCTCGGTCCCCACAAATCTGGTAGATAGTATTCTTGAGATCGTTGTGGTAAACTTCTCCAATTCGTCCCATGGCGATGTGAGCTGCCATGCTCTTTCCTAGGCTCCATGTTGGTGCATCAAAGGTAAACTCTATTGGCTCCGTGACTGGTGCAAATGTCCTTCCTGGAATGTAGACTTGAATCCTCCAGCGCTCCTCTTTGGGTAAAGTGGTGTTGAAGGTCCCGGTGAAGCTTGGTACTCCTAGGGATGAAAATGGAGTGGAAAGTTTCCGCTTTTCCGGAGGAAAAATGGAAACGGATAGGAAATATGAAAACGGAAATGGAAATTTGCAAAATGGAAATGGAAATGAAATTTTTTATGCGGAAACGGAAACAAAAACGGAATGGTGTTTTCCGGTGGAACACACGTTGAAACGGAACTTTCCGTTTTCGTTAATATGGAATTTTTGTTTCTACTACAGCCTCATGGCTACTTTGTAGCTAACTACCAAACAACACACAATGACACAATGAGTAGAATGAGCAGCATGTATCATTTGAGTACCAACTTTTACTACCACACACATACTCAGCTAGACTATATACGGAATTGTCATGTACTACTAAAATACTACCCTACATTACCGACGCAACCATATTAATTTGTAGCCATGTCAAGAATTCCATTAATTTGTTTGTTTTTTATCTATATTTATCTACGATTCAAGGGGGTTTAAGTTCCGGTCAACACACAGTTTTGTTTCCGTGTCCGCTCTGTATTCGCTCCGTTTTTGTTTCCGGTAGTATCTGTTTCCGTATTCGTTTCTGGGATTTCTGTATTCGTTTCCACTTCTGTAAAAAAATATGAAAACAAATATGATAGCAACCAGTTCCGTCCGTTTCCGCGCCGTTTTCATCCCTAGGTACTCCTATGTTCAGGCATCTAGTGGCTTCCTTCAAGTGATATCCAAAAGGTGAGTTTTCATCTGGTTGTGTGAACTTGATCCTTGCATCCACCATCCTAAAGAATAGAAAAGATGAGGAGTCAGAAATGAGAAGAAAGAGTAGTGATCTAGGGCTTTAGCTTAATGGCCATGTCCTACAGTCAGCTGTGCTCTGATACCATCTTTGTAGCGACCAGACCTCAAACAGTCTGATCTCTATGCTCAGTGTCATCCCTGGATCAGTAATGCTGACACCACACAGTACTTGGAGGATTTATAACAGAGTAGCAATCACACACTTATTACATCGAATGTCTCAAGAGAGAACTTATTGAAATAAATATGGCTTAAGGCCATCTAAATACGATAACAGCGGAAGACTTGGAAGATAAGCGAGTCCATCAACTCCAACCGCATCACTGAGTATAGAAACACGACCTAAAAGCACCTTACTCGTCGTTTGAAAAGTCTGCAACATGAAACGTTGCAGCCCAAAAACGGGTCAGCGCATGGAATATGCTGGCAATGTAACACATAGAGGAAAATATGATGGAATAAGCTATACTACATGCATATTTGGCTGGTGGAAAAGCTCTATGGTTACAGTTTTGCGTAAAGCCAATTTTTCCCTACTGCAAAGGAATAAATTTAGTTAACTATCATGGTGGTTGTTAAACATTGAGAATGGTTGACAGCATTCTCAATCCCAATTAAAATACTCATTAACATCCCAACAATATTAATTAGAAGTAACATGATGATATTCACATGATATCCAAGTACTAGATACTCAAGATGTCCATAACTGGGGACACGGCTAACCATGATTAGTTTATACACTCTGCAGAGGTTTGCGCACTTTTCCCCACATGACTCGATCTCCTCTATTTGGTTTTTCGCACTACATGGTGTTTGAGAAACGGATGAGCGAGAGATAGTCTTTCAGAAGCGCTTGCACCTTACGTAAAGGGTAGACCGTACAAACCTACAACCCCTACATCTGCTAGTCTACCCTGTAAGAGTTCGCACGACTTCATCAATTATGCTAGAGCCCATAATAGCATGTGGCTGCACACGGAAGTTTCTAGCATGAATAATCTTATGATCCCTTTGAGCCTGGGTGGCGGTCCGAAGAAAAACAGGCAAGTCCTGGAAACCAGGTGCCTCAATCCACCCAGATGTGTGTTTAAGTTGCCACCTTAAACAAACCATTAAATTAACAAACTCACATCTGTCATGGATACACTCACCCAATCCACGTCCACTAGCATAGCATGGCATAATAAGCAAACGTAGAAGTAACTCCCAAAGGTTTGATAATAAAACAGGTAATAGGTACTACCTCATCTACTTCCCATAACCCACAATTTAATTAGATCCTAATCATGCAATGTTTGAGGATTGATCTAATGCATAAAACTGGGTAGTAGAAAAGGTATGATCAAAGTGTTACTTGCCTTGCTGATGATCCGCGAAACCTAGAGACTCGAAGTAACAGGCGGCGCACTCCAGGTATTCTACCGCAGACAAACAAACAAGCATACAATAAGTACTCATCTAATGTGATATGGGGTGGCCCGATCTTCTCAGCAAGCTAGTGGTGATATGATGTTGATGATAGATAACTGGGTGTCGCCGATGATCTCTCCTCGCTAGATCCCTGATGCCAATGCAATAGCTCTCTACCCTTCGGATATTCACGACTTCACACACGTGCGCAACGTAGCCGTCAACCACGAAACAGTATAATTGCAATTCACTAATTCCCAATGGAACATCAGATTACACTCAACTTGTAGTTCAAATCTCCAGATCGATACAAATTGGAGATGCAATTTCAGATGAATGCTTGATAGCAAGTTCAACGAAACTAGGGTTCAATTTTAACGTGGTCTACCTGACTAATCTGAGAGCAGCCCTATATATAAGAGGGGCTGGGTGATGCGCCCAAGGGGGGGGGGGGGCGCCAGGTCTTGTGCGCCCAGCCTGGTCCTCCTGACTTGGTGCAACCTAAACTGGTTCGACTCAAAACGTGGTTCGACTCAACTTGATACAAACTGACCCAACTTGGGTTCAGCCCTTTGGCACGCATGCCATGTACTTGAGGTATGGCGCTGCAACATGGTGTTGATGCGCCTAGTGTTACTCGACGTGGGGATCCTCCTCCTTGACGTTTGCGCCTGACTGCCTCTCCTCCCTCGCACCCTCTTGCTTGTACTCCACGTCATGCTCCTCTTGCTGCAACTCCTCACTCCCTCGTTCTATGCCTTCTTCTCCCATGCACCTGAGTATGCAAACACACAAAGACTTAGGCAGTAGAAAGCTCTCATTAAAATAAATAGCATATTCAACTAAGAGAGAAGTCACCTGTTGTGCTATTATCTTTGCACGAGCTCTTGTGATAGGTCCAATTCTGATTTCATCATTGGACGTCTTCTTTGCAGCCACTTGGTGATCATCATCATAGGTTGAAGATGGGTCAAGTGTAGGGATGTCCTCATCATCTCCTCCCCCTTCAAAAGGCGTCGACCTCAACGCTCCAAGGTCGTCTCCATCATATGGTGACAAATCAGCAACGTTGAAGTTGTTGCTAACGCCACCAAACTCAGCAATAGGAATATCAATCGAGTAGGCATTGTTATTTATCTTGGCTAGCACCTTGTAAGGACCAGCACCACGCGGCAACAACTTGGAACGCCACAGCTGTGGGAACCTATCCTTGTGCAGATGCACCCAAACCTTATCTCCAGGCCGAAACAAAACTTGCTTTCTTGATTGGTTTCTTGTAGCAGCAATGTTCTTGCCTTTCTTCTCAATAGCCTCTCGTGTCCTCTCATGAATTTTCTTCACATAATCTGCTCTTTTTGATGCCTCCATATTTACTCTCTCATGCAATGGAAGAGGCAGTAAATCTAGCGGTGTGATTGGTTTGAAGCCATAAACCACCTCAAAAGGACAAAGCTGGGTAGTAGTGTGCACCGCTCTGTTATATGCAAACTCAACATGTGGCAAACACTCCTCCCACTCACGCAGATTTTTCTTGATCATAGCTCGCAGCAATTGGGACAATGTGCGATTCACCACCTCTGTTTGACCATCTGTTTGGGGATGACATGTAGTACTGAACAGCAGCTTCGTTCCTAGCTTTCCCCATAGGGTCTTCCAGAAGTAGCTCATAAACTTCACGTCCCTGTCAGAAACAATTGTCTTGGGCACTCCATGTAAGCGTACAATGTCCCTGAAAAACATGTTAGCAATATGCGACGCATCGTCGCTTTTGTGGCATGCAATAAAATGTGCCATCTTTGAAAATCTATCCACTACCACAAATATAGAATCATGACCTCTTTTAGTGCGTGGCAAACCTAACACAAAATCCATACTTATATCTTCCCATGGTGTGGTAGGTGTAGGTAGTGGCGTATACAAACCGTGAGGCTTCAGTTTTGACTTGGACTTGTTACATGTAATGCAGCGCCTAACAAACCTGTCCACGTCGCGCCTCATCTTGGGCCAATAAAAGTGATCAGCTAGCATGAGCAATGTCTTCTCACGCCCAAAGTGACCCATCAATCCTCCTGCATGTGATTCCTGCAACAATAGCAAACGCACCGACGATGCTGGAACACATAGTTTGTTAGCACGAAACAAAAATCTATCATGTATGTCGTACTTGTCCCATGCGTGTCGAAGCATACACAAACGATATGGTTCCGCAAAATCATGATCAGTTGCATACAAATCACACAAGCTCTCTAAACCAGGAATTTTAACATCGAGATGTGTCAATAACATGTTCTTCCTAGATAGAGCATCAACAACAACATTATCTTTCCCTTTCTTATGCTTAATTATGTAGGGAAACGACTCAATGAACTCAACCCACTTAGCTAGGCGCCTATGCAAGTTAGATTGAGCTTTCAGATATTTTAAAGCTTCATGATCAGAATGTATGATAAATTCTTTTGGCCACAAATAATGTTGCCAAACTTCAAGAACTCTAACAAGCGCATACAATTCTTTGTCATAAACAGGATAATTCAGTCTAGCACCAAAAAGTTTCTCGCTGAAATAAGCAATAGGTCTACCTTCTTGCATCAACACACCACCAATTCCTATACCACTAGCATCACATTCAACTTCAAATTGCTTAGAAAAATCTGGTAGTGCAAGTAATGGTGCAGAAGTAAGCAAACGTTTCAGCTCATCAAATGCATGATCTTGTGCAGCGCCCCAAACAAAAGGCACTCCTTTCTTAGTTAATTCATTCAAAGGTGCAGCAACAGTACTAAAGTCTTTCACAAAACGCCGGTAGAAACCAACAAGACCGTGAAAACTTCGTACTTGACTAACATTCACGGGAGTAGGCCAATTTTGAATTGCTTTAATTTTAGATGAATCTACTTCTACTCCATGCTTAGATACAACGTATCCCAGAAATATGACCTTATCTTTTGCAAATGTGCACTTCTCAAGATTAGCATACAATTTAGCATCACGCAACACTTGCAAAACTTGTCTAATATGATCACAATGTTCAGATTCATTGCGGCTGTAAATAAGTATGTCATCAAAATATACAACCACAAAACGACCAATAAACTTTCTCAAAACATGATTCATTAATCTCATGAATGTACTGGGTGCATTAGTAAGACCAAAAGGCATAACTAGCCACTCATATAAACCAAATTTAGTTTTGAAAGCAGTTTTCCATTCATCCCCTTCTTTCATCCTAATTTGATGATAACCACTACGCAAATCAATTTTAGAGAAAACAGCAGCACCACTCAACTCATCTAGCATATCGTCTAAGCGTGGAATAGGATGACGATATCGAATAGTGATGTTGTTAATAGCTCTACAATCGACGCACATGCGCCATGTACCATCTTTCTTAGGCACCAAAATAACAGGAACCGCACAAGGACTAAGAGAAACACGAATATACCCTTTGTCTAGTAGTGCTTGCACTTGCTTCTGTATTTCCTTCGTTTCGTCGGGGTTGGTCTTGTATGGCGCTCGGTTGGGGAGGGTAGCGCCTGGTATGAGATCAATTTGGTGCTCAATTCCACGCAATGGTGGCAGCCCCGCTGGTACCTCCTCCGGAAACACATCGCCATATTCCTGCAAAACAGCAGACACACCAAGAGAAACAGGTTGCACATCATTAGAAACTAAAACCTCGCCTTTGTACATAAGCACAAGAGGCATTGCTGTAGGATCCTCTCTAAATTCTCTCATGTCTTCTTTGGTGGCTAATATAAGCAAACTAGTCTCCCTCGCACTTTCCATTATATTGTCACTCATGGAGTTCTCTCGTGCAGGTGGCTGTTCGATAGTCACTTCTGTTTTCTGACGAGACTCATTCACAATTTGCTGTGGTGACATAGGCTGTAGATTTATTTTCTTGCCCTTGAACTCCAAGTGATAAGTGTTGGCGCGGCCATTGTGTTGCACATGGCGATCATACAGCCATGGCCGACCCAACAATAGATGGCAAACAGTCATAGGAACCACATCAAACTCAATGGAATCCTTGTATGGTCCTATCTCAAAATTCACACGCACCATATGATTCACTTTCATCTCTCCATTGTCACTCAGCCATTGTACGTAGTATGGGTTTGGATGAGGCAAATACTTCAAATTCAGCTTGGCACATAATTCTTTGCTTGCAAGATTGCGGCAGCTACCTCCATCAATGATCACCTTACAAGCTTTGTTGGGGCCAACTAGTGCTTTTGTTTGGAACAGATTGCAGCGCTGTGAATCAGCATGTGGCTGCACACTAAGGGCACGCTGCTTGATAAAAATAATAGGCACTGGAGAAGCAAAGGCATCGATGCCGCCCTCACTTGCGTACCCATCACCATCGGAAGCATATGGGTCAGCGTCATCTCCAGTCTCATATTCATTGTCATCGTTCACAATCATCACTTTTCTGTTTGGGCAATCTCTCTTGAAGTGTCCCTTGCCTCCACATGTATGACATAGCATATCTCGGTTATGGGCTGTAGACATGTTGGAACCTGAGCTAGCAGCAGGAGCAGCAGGTTTCTTTGATTGTGAAACAGTGGAGGCTGATTTTGTTGCAGAAGAAGAGGGGCGGCTGGCAGCTCCCTCACTAGGCATGTAAGGAGGCGGTTGTGTTCTGTTGGAGAACCGTCCAGCTGTAGCATAACGGGCTTTAATTTGAGCTTCTTCGGCCAACTGGGACTCAGCTTCTCTTGCATGATGTAGCAGCTCGTTCATTGTATTGTATTGGTGATGCCTAACAATACCCTTGATGTTATATTTTAGCCCATGGAGAAAATGTTGCATAGTCATCTCAGCAGATTCTCTAACTCGTGCACGCTGCAGCAACATCTCCATCTCCATGTAATATGCATCAACCGTCAAGGAACCTTGCTTCAATTGTGTCAATTTATCATAAACTGTCCGCAAGTAATTAGTGGGAACAAAACGAGCTCGCATGATCTCCTTCATATTGCGCCAAGTAAGAATAGGTAACTCATTGTCTTCTCGTCGTTCGTGCACAATGCTATCCCACCAACGCAAAGCATAACCATCAAATTCTGAGGAAGCAAGCTTGATCTTCCTATCTTCAGTGTAATCATGCAAATGCCATAATTTCTCCATCTTGAGCTCCCATGTGAGGTACTCTTCTACATCAGTGGAGCCTTCAAATCTGGGAATTGTGAACTTAGGCTTGCCCAAACCATCATCCTCCTGAAGTGGCACACGTCGAGCACCAAGTGGTGGTGGGCGACCAGGCCCTTGCAGGCCATGCCCACGGCCGTTATTGCCCATCATGTGTTCATTGTCTCCATGGACACTATCATCATCTCCATGGCCCTCATGTTGGCGTTGCTCAATAGCTACACGCAGCCCATTGACTGAAGTTGTCAATTGTTGTATGCTTGTTTGGAGATCATTGACTTGTGTTTGCATAGCATTGACTGTAGTTTCAGTTGCATCCACTTTCATTTGTATAGCTTGAATATCAGCATCAATATTGTCAGTGGATCTAGTGATAAGCCCTGTCAAATGATCACGAAGAGCTTCATATTCCTTCCATGTAACACACTCGTCACCATCCTTTTTCTGCATCACATCAACACCATTCTCAAACATGATTAGCAGGTTAGTGCACTAAATCAAAAATCATTTTGGTGGAACACTAACAACTCACTGAAACTGACAAGAAAAGGAAATCTTACCGTTCCAAAGTGAATAGCAATGCACACTTACCAGGTCGGATAGAAGACTAGTGCACGGATGTGATGAAGTGAATACCAGGGTATAAGAGCTACCACATGACAGAGCAGGATTATATTTGGTGGAGCTGTAGGTATGGTACCCTATCTACACCGAAGACAAGTCCTAGTGCTGATCGTGCGATACACACCCAAAGAAACTCACGCAGTGGAGATAAATGGGGCAATTGCAACTCTGAAAATGAGCGTAAATATGATGTATGTGTCGGAGTAATGTTCGTGTTGCAATGCACAGGGAGAGACGCTAGCAAAAAGCTCAGGGTATACGGGCACAAGATTGCTCACTACTAGTGCAAATACCAAAATAATCTAATTCGAACGCTGCAATAGAAAGCAGCAATTTCTAGCCAATGTCTCTTTCTTTTCTTTCTTGCTCTTGTTTTCCCGCTTTTTTTTGCTCTTTTTTTTGCTCTTTTTTTGCTCTTTTGTTTGTATGGTTGCTACAGTAAAACTAAACAAAACTTTTTCTCTCTCCTCTTCTCTTTTGGCCACAAACTTCGCACCACGGAATTTTTTTCAACACGGCAGAAAAAATTTGCACAAGAAAAACCGTAATCAGAGCAGCCCGATGAGCACAAGGAAAAGCTAGTCTCAATAGGTAAGTTCCTACGCAAAGCAAAGAATGGCTTGTCTATGGCGCATAAAAGGAAAGACTCGATTTAATTCGGACTGGAAAAAGGAAACAGAAAACAAAACTGACTCAAATCCCTAACTGAAAGTAGGCTGCAGAAACTCACGCGCGGAGGCAGACAATTAATATTGGGTGTCTGGTGGTGGGCGTAGGCTCACGCACGGGGTCAGACAACGGATGTTGGGTGTCTGGTGGCGGGCGTAGGCTCACGCACGGGGTCAGACAACAGATGTTGGATGTCTGGTGGCGGGCGTAAGCAGCGGCAAGAGCTTGACTCGGAAGGGAAAACAAAGCCGGCTAGAACAAGGACTTTGCAGCCGACTCGAAACAGGCCAAGATCACGACTAAAACGAGGACTCCGACTAGAAAACCTAGACCCTAACGACGTAGAAACAAAGCCCTAGATGATCTACGACTCCGAACAGAAGAAAAGCTACACAAAAGAAACGACCAGCAAACTAAAACTTGACTTCGATGCAATCTAGGCTATGGCGAAAACTAAGAACCCTAATATTTTTGGCTTTTTCTGGATAGGAAGAAAAACAACTAACTATGGGTGAATTCGGTGGATGCTTACCGAGGCAACACTGGAAATCTGATACCAAGATGATATGGGGTGGCCCGATCTTCTCAGCAAGCTACTGGTGATATGATGTTGATGATAGATAACTGGGTGTCGCCGATGATCTCTCCTCGCTAGATCCCTGATGCCAATGCAACAGCTCTCTACCCTTTGGATATTCACGACTTCACACACTTGCGCAACGTAGCCGTCGACCACGAAACGGTATAATTGCAATTCACTAATTCCCAATGGAACATCAGATTACACTCAACTTGTAGTTCAAATCTCCAGATCGATACGAATTGGAGATGCAATTTCAGATGAATGCTTGATAGCAAGTTCAACGAAACTAGGGTTCAATTTTAACGTGGTCTACCTGACTAATCTGAGAGCAGCCCTATATATAAGAGGGGCTGGGTGATGCGCCCAAGGGGGGGGGGGCGCCAGGTCTTGTGCGCCCAGCCTGGTCCTCCTGACTTGGTGCAACCTAAACTGGTTCGACTCAAAACGTGGTTCGACTCAACTTGATACAAACTGACCCAACTTGGGTTCAGCCCTTTGGCACGCAGGCCATGTACTTGAGGTATGGCGCTGCAACATGGTGTTGATGCGCCTAGTGTTATTCGACGTGGGGATCCTCCTGCCTGACGTTTGCGCCTGACTGCCTCTCCTCCCTCGCGCCCTCTTGCTTGTACTCCACGTCATGCTCCTCTTGCTGCAACTCCTCACTCCCTCGTGCTATGCCTTCTTATCCCATGCACCTGAGTATGCAAACACACAAAGACTTAGGAAGTAGAAAGCTCTCATTAAAATAAATAGCATATTCAACTAAGAGAGAATTCACCTGTTGTGCTATTATCTTTGCACGAGCTCTTGTGATAGGTCCAATTCTGATTTCATCATTGGACGTCTTCTTTGCAGCCATTTGGTGATCATCATCATAGGTTGAAGATGGGTCAAGTGTAGGGATGTCCTCATCATAATGCACAGGTAAAACTGGAATAAGAGATCTAACCCAAAAGTTCAACTTAAGAACTCCGGTTTGCAAAAAGAATCAAATCAAACAAAGCAACGAAAGTCAAACGGCGAAAGAAAACAGCTTCGTTTTACTAATCTGGGTCTAAGTCAATTTTTACAGAAGCAAAAACTTGTTTAAGTTGATTATTTGGAAAGAGGGTTTCGAGACGAAACTCCAGACGCTTGAATCGCCTGATTCCGAAAAACGAGCGAAAAGTTAAACTAAAACGAAAATCGGATCAGGAATCGCGATCAGAAAAATCGCGGATTAAATCCGAGAAAAAGAAAAACGACAAACGGGTTAACAAACGAACGTTCGTTAACCAAACTAATCTGACAAACATGTTCATTAAAACGAATGAACGAGCGAACGCTCGCTAATTAACCGAACCGAAAGAAAAACCGATCTAATAAAATAAACCGAAAAAAAGAAGAAAATCGTTTGGTTTTTGAGAAAAACCGGCGGCACGGAAAACGAGGCGGCGGCGAACCTCGGCGGCAGGGTCGGCGGCGGCGGCGGCGGGGTCCGGCGGCGGCTCCGGTGACGGCAGGCGGCTGCGGCGGCGGGCGGCGGCGGCGGCGGATCTGGCGGCAGCGGCGGATTAGGGTTAGGATTTCGGGCGGGGCGTGGGCCGGCGGCGGCGAGTGGGCTGGGGCGGCGCGACTGACGGGCCTAGGGGGCTCGGGGCGGCGCTATATATAAGTGCCCCCGAGCGGAGTCCCGCTCGGGCACGGCCCAAAGGCGGTTCGTGTTTTTTTTAAATAATTCCGTGCAAAAGAAAAATAAAAAGAAATACTAAACGGACTCCAAAAATCCCTAAATAAATTTTTCCCGGCTTCTAAAATCAAGCCGGACAAGATGAACATTTATTTGGGGCCTAAATGCAATTTTGAAAATGCGCATTTTTCCTAAATTCAAATAAAAGGCGAAAAACTGCAAAATAAATCTTATTTGATTTTTTTTATTAAATCTTCATTATTTCTTTATTTTGGGAAAGTCATTTTATTCCCTCTCTGAAATTTTGGTAGTAGAAATAATTGAAGATAAAATAAATAAAATCACATGATCCTATTTTTCAAAATTTGAGAAAACTCAAATATGAAAATAACGAAATCCCCAACTCTCTCCGTGGGTCCTTGAGTTGCGTAGAATTTCTAGGATCGAGCCAACAATGCAACAAAATATGATATGCAATGATGATCTATGTATAACATTCCAAATTGAAAATTTGCGATGTTACACCAACTTGCTTGCTCACGAAGACCTAGGGCACTTTGAGAAGCTCATCATTGGAATATACAAGCCAAGTTCTATAATGAAAAATTACCACTAGTATATGAAAGTGACAAAATAGGAGATTCTCTATCATGAAGATCATGGTGCTACTTTGAAGCACAAGTGTAGTAAAAAGATAGTAACATTGCGCAAAATGCCACCGACGGTCGACCTCCATGGAGGTGGGTATTTTGAAAAATCGAGAACATATTTTAATGTTTCAAAAAATTCTGAAAAAAATCATACATGTTAACATGGATGTATTCTACATGTGTGTAAATTTTGAAGATGAAATACATTATGACGAGAGCTACACAAAAAGACAAATCACGTTTTTCAAACTGTTGAACAGTGCGAACATTATTCACTATTAGAAATGCAGGATTTTCTTTTTTTTGTGTAGCTCTCACCATAATGTATTTCGTTGTCAGATTTTATACACTTGTAGAATACATCCATATGAATGTGTATAATTTTTTCAGAATTTTTTGAAACACCAAAATGTAATTATTGATATACCAAAAACCACCTAGGGATTAGTTGCACTTTCACCACTAAAATGCGTACCACCCCACGTCGTCGGAGACTGATGAGATCAACGTAAATAGTTTTGCCCATTAGAGAGCCTACTACCCACAAGCCCCAAAAGTGACAAACAGTGTGCGGAACACCCTCTAGATGAAGCCAAAGTTGCTTGAGTTCCAATTTGTGCGGGATCTCCCGAGACTTCCATGCCAAAAAAGTAATATGAGTATTAACCGATGGCACATTCATTTGAATACCATCAACCCTGTCCAAATCCTCAAAAGAGGGGAAGCTAACAAGATGTGCATCCTCCACATGTGGTATAGCCTCCCACTTCCATTTTGTCTGTACCGGACATCTCCTTGCAATCTGGCTCTCAACAACAGAAGCAGGTACCATAATATCGCTAACCTGGACAGAAGCAATGGGAGAGTGGGCCGGTGCCAAATGATCCTTCACAACACAATCAGGCAATTGAGCAAAATATGTCTCTTCGGCTCCTAACCCCGAAACGAAAGCATTGGGTTTAGGGAGTTTCAGAACAGGGCACTGCAACGTTGGATGAGCAATCTTGTCGCAAATGTAATAGTAATATTGAACCTTGCAATCTTTTGCAGCATGTGTATCTACTGCACACTTCCAGCAGCGAACCCCTTTCTTTGCTTTGCCCTTGGTTATGGAAGGACCCCCTGCTCATTAGCAGCCATGGTTGTGGATACATCAACGGGAGCAACTTGGCCTTGCCCACGTGGTGCTAGCGGCTGCTGTGAAACTTGTGTTATCTGTTGCTGCATCCTGAATTGCTAATATGGCCCTTGTTGTTGTGGTTGCAACTGTTGTGGCATAGCAAACTGGTTCGGAAACTGCTACCGAACATTCACCTGCTGCTGATAATGATATTCCTGTTGCAAATTACCTACGACCTGTGGCTGTTGTGAGTGCGGCTTCTTCTTCTTATTCCGTTTCTGAGTAACACCTTGTTGACCCACATCGAAGGCCACATGCTGCTGTGGAGCCGGAACCCCTCCCGGCTACTGAGGAAGGGGAGTTGCTCCGGCAACATTCGACCTGTTCGGAGGTGCCGGTCCACCGCTGGCATCTACCCTACAGTTTGAATGGTTATGTGCCCCCTGACCTTTGACCGAGAACTAGGGTCCTCCATACGCATACGAGGGTGCCGGCCCCCGTAGATGACGTTGTTGAAGAATCGGAGTGCCGGCAACGAACGCCGCGGTTGGAGGCCGAGCGGAGCCAGCAGCGCCCCCACGTACGTCGGAGCATGAGCTTGTGGACCACCCATGGCCGAATTGTTCCGCTGTGGAGGGGCCACCATCAGGCGCGGCAGGGCGGGTGGCACTGCAACAGCCGCAAAGGAGCGGACGCCGGCGGCGGCAGAAGCTAGCTTCGATGGTCGAGCGGGAGGTGACAATGCGATCATAGTCGGTGAGGAGAACGATGACGGCTCATGGGAAGTAGACGAAACCGGGGTCGACGGCGCTGGCGAAGTATGAAGCATAGTCGATGAAGAGTTAGGGTAGCCCAGCCATAGGGCCTTCATATGTCGACGTAGGCAAGTCGATGAAAACTCATGTGAAGTGGGCCCCGGATCGGAAAGTTCCATTGATCACAGTGACGGTCCCGGCGTCGAGGAACCACCACGGCCCCCTGCGGGCACATGCTTGGCCGCAGCCAAGAACTGGCCCAACACGGGCAGTGGTGTGATTCGTCTCAGCGGCAGCGACCCTCTCCATGCGCCCATATGACGAGGACGGGACATCCTCAACCCGGTCAGTGGCGAAGGAGAACTCCGGCGTTGTGGCACGAACGTCCCGGATTCCACTGCTAGCAGAAAGTGCAACTATCCCTAGGTGGTTTTGGTAATTCATAACAACATATAGCTCATTGAGCTAATGCTATTCCAAGACTATTATTTTAGGAAAGCTCAATGAATGGCATGGCATGGATGATGAAAGTGGATCCCTCAAAATACTAAGGACAAAGGATTGGCTCAAGCTCAAAAGCTCAAGACTCTTCATTTTATATTTTAGTGATCCAAGATCACATTGAGTCTATAGGAAAAGCCAATACTATCAAGGAGGGATGAGGTGTTGCTTAATGAGCCTCTTGCTTCATGTGCTTTGTGATATGCTCCAAAACCCCCAGCTACTTTCCCACATCCACAAATGAACTAAACCTAAAGCCAAAATCAGTCACACCGATTCTTTCTATCAGGCGCCACCGATTCCAAAAGTCATAGCCACTGCCACAAACCCTAAGCAAATCGGTCTTACCGATAGGGATCTCGGTCTCACCGAGATGGGATTGTAATCTCTCTGTTTCTCTTTGTAACGTTTCAGTCTAACCGAAGTGAGCGATCGGTCCCATCGAGATTGCAATGTAAACTCTCTGTTTCCTTTTTGTAACATTTCAGTCTCACCGAAAAGAGCAAATCAGTCCCACCGAGTTTACCTGACCAACTCTCTGGAAAGCTTATTACCAAATCGGTCTCACCGAGTTTGTGTAATTGGTCTTACTGAGATTACGTTATGCCCTAACCCTAACCGCATCGGTCTCACCGAGATGCATGTCAGTCCCGCCGAAAATCACTAATGGTCACTAGGTTTACTAAATCGGTCCGGCCGAGTTTGTTGAATCGGTCCCACCGAGTTTGGTAAATTGTGTGTAACGGTTATATTTTGTGTGGAGGCTATAGATACCCCTCCACCTCCTCTTCATTCGTGGAGAGAGCCATCAGAACAAGCCTACACTTCCAACTTACCATTTCTGAGAGAGAACCACCTACTCATGTGTTGAGGCCAAGATATTCCATTCCTACCATATGAATCTTGATCTCTAGCCTTCCCCAAGTTGCTTTCCACTCAAATCTTCTTTCCACCAGATCCAAAACCTATGAGAGAGAGTTGAGTGTTGGGGAGACTATCATTTGAAGCACAAGAGCAAGGAGTTCATCATCAACGCACCATTTGTTACTTCTTGGAGAGTGGTGTCTCCTAGATTGGCTAGGTGTCACTTGGGAGCCTCCGATAAGATTGTGGAGTTGAACCAAGGAGTTTGTAAGGGCAAGGAGATTGCCTACTTCATGAAGATCTACTGCTAGTGAGGCAAGTCCTTCGTGGGCGACGGCCATGGTGGGATAGACAAGGTTGCTTCTTCGTGGACCCTTCATGGGTGGAGCCCTCCGTGGACTCACGCAACTGTTACCCTTCGTGGATTGAAGTCTCCATCAACGTGGATGTACGATAGCACCACCTATCGGAACCACGCCAAAAACATCCGTGTCTCCAATTGCGTTTGAATCCTCAAAACCCTTCCCTTTACTTTCTTGCAAGTTGCATGCTTTATTTTCTGCTGCCTATATACTCTTTGCATGCTTGCTTGAATAGTGTGATGATTGCTTGACTTGTCCTAAAGTAGCTAAAATCTGCCAAACTCTAAAATTGGGAAAAGGTTAAGTTTTTAATTGGTCAAGTAGTCTAATCACCCCCCTCTAGACATACTTCAAGGTCCTACAAGTGGTATCAGAGCTTTGGTCTCCATTTGCTTTGATTTCCATAGCTTTTGGTGGTCATAGCCTTGGTTTCACAACCTAGGAGAGTATGGCGTCTAGCGAGGGAAATTATCACCGTAGAGGTCCTTACTTTGATGGTACTAATTTTGCTAGTTGGAAGCATAAGATGAAAATGCATATTCTTGGACATAACCCCGTTGTTTGGGCAATTATTTGTATTGGCTTGCAAGGTGAATTCTTTGATGGGAGAGAACCGAACCGTGAAGCTAATGCGGAAGAATTGAAGATGCTGCAATACAATGCTCAAGCTTGCGATATCATCTTCAACGGATTGTGCCCCGAAGAATTCAACAAAATCAGTCGTCTTGAGAATGCAAAGGAAATTTGGGATACTTTGATTGATATGCATGAAGGTACCGAGTCCGTCAAGGAATCCAAGTAGGATGTGCTCCAAAGTCAGCTTGACAAGTTCAAAATGAAGGATGGTGAAGGTGTCGCTGAAATGTACTCTAGGCTTGTTCTTATCACAAATGAGATTGCCGGCTTAGGGAGTGAAGAGATGACCGACAAATTCATCATCAAGAAGATCCTAAGGGCATTGGATGGAAAGTATGATACCGTGTGCACATTGATTCAAATGGTGCCAAACTACAAAGATCTCAAGCCAACGGAAGTCATTGGAAGAATTGTTGCTCATGAGATGTCACTCAAGGATAAGGAGGAACTTCACAACAAGTCAAGTGGTGCTTACAAAGCCTCAAGTGAAGCCCCCACATCATCAAGTGAGAAACAAACCTTCAATGAATAATTGAGCTTAATGGTGAAGAACTTCAACAAATTCTACAAGAGTAGAAGCAAAGAAAGAAGCTCCAAGTCAAGGTCTTACCATGACAAAAGATCTTCTAGTCGAGAGCGAAATTGCTACAATTGTGGGAGACCCAGACACTATTCCAATGAGTGTACGACACCCTACAAAAGAAGAGAAGATTCTCCAAGAAGAAGAAGCAAAAGAGAAGAATCACCACCAAGAGAGAGGAGGAGTAGAGATGATCGTTATGAACGAAGACCCTCACGGAGAAGCAAGGATTCAGAAAGGAAGGACAAGTCATCAAAGAGCTACACAAAACGAAGACATCAAGCTCATGTTGGTGAATGGGTATCCGGCTCCAACTCCAACAATCACTCCGAGAGAAGCTATCACTCTGACTCTGAATATACTCAAGATGAAGGTGTTGCCGGTCTAGCACTTGTGTCAACCAACTCCTACGGCATATTTGATTCACCAAATGAAGGAATTGGAAGATGCTTCATGGCCAAAGGTCCAAAGGTAACACATCCTGAGTATGTTGATTTCAATAGTGATGAAGATGACTTGCTTGTGGATGATGATTTACTTGTTAACAACTCTAGTGATGAATACTATGATGAAACGTCAATTAATCATGCTAATCAAGATCAAACGAATGACAATGATAAGGAGAAGATTGAGCTTCTAACTAAAGAACTAAACACTCTTAAGTTGGCTCATGAAACTATCTTCGAAGATCATCGAGAACTTTTAAGGGCTCATGAGAAATTACGCTTTGAAAAGCTCAATCTTGAGCAAGAGCATGAGTTCTTAAAAGCAATCGATGATGATCTCCGCAAGAAAAGTTCTTCTTACATTGCCAAGCGTTCACTCTTATCTACTTACATGCCTCAAGTCAAGTCTAGTAACAAGTACAAGAAAGATACTTCCTCTAGTAGTAACAATAATCATGCTAGTAGTTCTCTTGATTCCACTAATGATTCTCTTATACAAGTTATACTTGAGCAAGAAAATAGCTTATTGAAGGGAATTATAGAGAAAGGTGTTTACAAGAGCCTTGCCGGGAGTAAGCAATTCGAGGAAATTGTACGCAAGAAAGGAAGGCACCGGAAGAATCAAGGTGTTGGTTTTGAACGAAAGTTCAATGCCAATGGAGTTGAGTGGGAAGAAGACCAATACCCCAAGACGAAGTTTGTTCCTCAACAAGAGAAGTATGATCCTACTTCCTTCAAGGAAACACAAGCTCAAGATGATCTTCCACCACAAGACCACAAGCACTACTGGAATCAGCTACTTTGCCATCTGCCAGCTCTTTGCCATTAGCTAGCGGACGGCAAAGAAGCTCTTTGCCATCAGCTACCCGAAAGCAGATGGCAAAGAACTGGCTGATGGCAAAGAAAGCCTTTGCCATCAGCCTGTTCTTTGCCGTCCGCTAGCGGACGGCAAAGAGGGAGGGGGGCCCCACTGAGGAGCTGGTTACTTAACCGCCCCCTCTTTGCCGTCCGCTAGCTGACGGCAAAGCGCACATTAGCGGACGACAAAGATTAAATGTACCTAGCTAACGGCCGGCGCGCCCCACCCCCTCTCTCTCTGTTTCCCTCCCACACACGCACGCCGCCGCCCCCACCACTCGCCGCCGCCCGGTCGCACCACCGCCCCGCCGCCCCACCGGCCCCCCGCCCCGTCGCCCCACCGCCCCGTCGCCCCGTCGCCCCACCGCCCCGTCGCCCTAGCCCCCCCGGCGACCCGGCCCCCCGCGCCCCACCGCCCCGTCGCCCCGGCCCCCCGCCCCGTCTCGGCGCCGCCGCGCCCAGGCCCCCCGGCGACCCGGCCCCCCCGCGCCCCACCGCCCCGGGCGCCGTCGCTCCACCGGCCGCCCGCCCCGTCGCCCCGCCCGCCCTGCCGTGTCGGCGCCGCCGCGCCCCGCCCCCCCCCCCCCCCCCCCCCGCGCCCCACCGCCCTGGGACCGGCGCCGCCGCCCCAGGCCGCCCCGCCCCCCTCCTCCACCGGCCACCTCCTCCATCGGCCCAAGTGAGCTCTACCTCTCCTTTTTTCTTCTGTTTTTTAGTTTTAAGTTTATGTTTAGTTTAGATTTAGTTTTAATTTTAGTTTTAGTTTTAGTTTTAGGTTTAGGTTTAGTTTTAGTTTAGTTTTAGGTTTAGATTTAGTTTTTTTCCTTTTTTTCTGTTTTTTTAGTTTTAGGTTTATGTTTAGATTAGATTTCGGTTTAGTTTTAGGTTTAGTTCAGTTTTAGGAAAGAAAAAGAAGAAGAAAAAAACAGGAGAGGAGGAGAAGAAGAAGAGGAAAAAGGAAAGGAAGAAGAAGAAGAGGAGGAGGAGAAGAAAAAAGAAGAAGAGGAAGAAGAAGAAGAAAAGAACAGGAGAGGAGGAGAAGAAGAAGAGGAAAAAGGAAAGGAAGAAGAAGAAGAGGAGGAGAAGAAGAAAAAAGAAGAAGAGGAAGAAGAAGAAGAAGAAAAAAACAGTAGAGGAGGAGAAGAAGAAGAGGAAAAAGGAAAGGAAGAAGAAGAAGAGGAGGAGGAGAAGAAAAAAGAAGAAGAAGAAGAAAAAAACAGGAGAGGAGGAGAAGAAGAAGAAGAGGAAAAAGGAAAGGAAGAAGAAGAGGAGGAGGAGGAGAAGAAAAAAGAAGAAGAGGAAGCAGAAGAAGAAAAAAACAGGAGAGGAGGAGAAGAAGAAGAGGAAAAAGGAAAGGAAGAAGAAGAAGAGGAGGAGGAGAAGAAAAAAGAAGAAGAGGAGGAAGAAGAAGAAGAAAAAAACAGGAGAGGAGGAGAAGAAGAAGAGGAAAAAGGAAAGGAAGAAGAAGAAGAGGAGGAGGAGAAGAAAAAAGAAGAAGAGGAAGAAGAAGAAGAAGAAAACAGGAGAGGAGGAGAAGAAGAAGAGGAAAAAGGAAAGGAGGAAGAAGAAGAAGAAGAAGAAGGAAAAAAAGGAAGAAAAGGAAGAAGAGGAAGAAGAAGAAAAGGAAAAAAGACCCCGACCCGGCACCCCGACCCCGACACCCCGACCCCGACCCCGACACCGACACCCTGACCCCGAGCCTGACCCGACACCCCGACCCCGACACCGACACGGCACCCCGACCCCGACCCGGCACCCCGACCCGACACCCTGACCCCGAGACCCTGACCCCGACCCTGACCCCGACACCCCGACCCCGACCCCGACCCCGACACCGACACCCCGACCCCGAGCCTGACCCGACACCCCGACCCCGACGCCGACCCGGCACCCCGACCTCGAGCTTGACCCGGCACCCCGACCTCGACACCGACACGGCACCCCGACCCCGACACCGACACCCCGACCCCGACACGACACCCCGACCCCGACCCGGCACCCCGACCCGACACCCCGACCCCGAGACCCCGACCCCGACCCCGACACCGACACCCCGACCCCGAGCCTGACCCGACACCCCAACCCCGACACCGACACGGCACCCCGACCCGACACCCCGACCCCGACACCCCGACCCGGCACCCTGACCCCGAGCTTGACCCGACACCCCGACCCCGACACTGACACAGCACCCCGACCCCGACACCGACACCCCGACCCCGACACCGACACGACACCCCGACCCCGACCCGGCAGCCCGACCTGACACCCCGACCTCGAGACCCCGACCCCGACCCGGCAGCCCGATCTGACACCCCGACCCCGAGACCCCGACCCCGACCCCGACCCCGACCCCGAAACCGACACCCCGACCCCGAGCCTGACCCGACACCCCGACCCCGACACCGACACGGCACCCCGACCCGACACCTTGACCCCGAGACCCCGACCCCGACCCCGACACGGCACCCCGACACCGACACGACACCCCGACCACCGACACCTCCCAAAAAGGTGTTCTTTGGCCTTCGCGAGGCCGACGGGGTCATATATTTGTGAATTATTAGTTAGGTCATATATTTTTCGATTTGGTTATGAAAAACATCATATATAATTGTGTTGATCGGGTAGTTTTAAATGTGCAGTTGTTTATGTTGTACTTTTTTTTCATGTTGTACTAATTTCGTTTATTCTTTGTCATGGCAGGTGTTGACAGATGGTGGGCGCTGGTCGGGAGCGCGCCGAGGCCCCTTCTTCGTCTTCGCGTAGTGTGAGGTCTTCCATTCCACACGCACCTCTCCGCCGAGTGTTGCTGGACAGTATGGCGACACCGCCGGGCCCTTCTTCATCGACCGCGGTGCCCAGCACGGGACGAGGTAAGAAGAAGGGCCGAGGTGGAGCACGTGGTCGCGGGAGAGGAGGTAGGGTGGCTCTTACGGCACCTTCCTCGCCGCCGCCCCCAGCTGTTTCACCCGAGCACGTGACTGCTAGGGTGGACTCATCTGAGGAGGAGGCTACATGGACTCCGGTCCACGAGCCTCCGGTCCACGGGTCTTCAGCCCACGAGCCTCGGGTCGACGGGCCTTCGGCCCACGAGAGTTGGGCCTACGAGACCCCGGAGGAGCACACGTATGGATGGGGTACTTGGTCGGGTCAGCCTGAGGAGCCGAGTGGCCATGCTGACGATGGCGGGGAGCCGAGTGTCCATGCTGATGATGGCGGGGAGCCGACTCGTCTTCAGGAGGAGGGGGAGGAGGGGGGCAACGTCTACCAGCGTGGTGCTACACGGCTCCCGTCCGTGCCGGCGACCCGCGAGCAGAGGTGGTTGATTTTCCCTGATGGGGAGAGGTTAGTGCATTTAATCTTTTTGTACCTTCTGCATCCACGTTTCTTAAATTAACTAATGCGTTGGCCTTGTCATGCTGCAGGGGTTGGGACCACCATGAAAGTGTCCGCCGGCCCAACTCCGTCCTTGGAGTTCTGATTCAGCAAAACTTTCCGGGGTTTATCACGTTGCCTGGTGAGGGTCGGCTTCCAGAGGTTGGATTGAGTTGGGAGCACTACTTGGCTGCCCCGGCCCCGCCGGGTGAGATTATCGATGGTGTCTTGTGCAAGACGAGGGCAGACATGGTGATCAGAAAGTTCTGGGTAATTTCTCCTTTACACAATTAAAAATCTTCAACTAGCTAGTTATTAATTGTACTAATAAATATTGTCTCATTTGATTGCAGACATTCTACAGGTGTGAGGAGGGATACGAGGAGGCGGCGGCAGATGTTATCCACAAGGAGTGCAAGCGCCTACTTCAGAACTTACGGCAAGAGGCTCGGGTGCAGTCTGTTCGAGACTACTACGCCGACCGTGGTATCAAGAAGTCCAAGCAGGATTGCCGCGATATTTTCTTGAGTAAGGAGCAGTACATGAAGGTAATTCTTAAGGCCTTGTACTTAATTCCTTTATTTAGTAATTCATAGCCGTAGCGCTGAAGTTTCTATTTGCTAACTTAGGCCCCTCAGAGATGTTGTGCGGATCGGATGGATTGTTGGGAGGTGTTGGTCGATGGGTGGTGCTCAAAAGAATGGCTGGCCACCCACAATGAGGCCAAGGACAAACGTGCCCAAATGGAAGGTGTGCCACACCACCAAGGCAGCTCCAACTTATTTCAGTACGGGCGGAACTAGGTATGTGGTTTGCTTCATGATTCATGCAATTCATTCATCATGCTAGCTTTAGCCCTTTAATTACTAATTTACTTTGTTTCTCTCTTTCGGGCACGCTACAATAAGGCGGATAAGGTGCCAGAGGTGTACGACCTGTATGCCATGGCCCACACTGGCTCTTACAAGAAAGTCAAGGCATTCTCTGCTTCTGACCTTGATGATCCAAAGAACTTCACCAACATCTCCGTCCACGAAAAGCTCGTGCAATATAGAGATCAGGGGAAGGCGAGGAAAGGGGAGGACTTTAACCCGAGCCAGGGTCCCATTGATACAGAGTTGCTGATGATATCTGGTGGCGGGAGGTCCTATGGCTCCATAGCCATGGGAGATGGACTTATCCGTTGTCCTAGCACTCTCCCGGAGATCAAGGCGCGCCAGTCGAGCTCTGCTCCTGAGATAAGGCCTCGTGAATGGCCAGTCCAACTCGCCATCAAGGTTAGTTATACGTACTCAGCTATCTTTCTCCATTACATTGTGTGCGCTTCCATCAATTATTACAAATGTTCATGTGAGTGGTGTTGCAGGCTGCTATACAGAGTGAGAGAGATAGAATGGAGAAACTTCTGGCGGAGGCGGCGGAGAGGCAGCGGGAGTTGGAGGAGAGGACGACAAAGATGTTGGAGGAGGAGAGGGCACGGAATGACATGCAGGCAAGGGCCATGTATGAGTTCCTTGTGGTAAGTTTCTTATGCAGATTACTTGCTAGTCTTAACATTTGAGTCTCATTACTAACTAGTATGACTCTGTTGTGAAAACCAAATGTGCAGTCTGTGTGCGAGAAGTCTGGTCAGACCGCTCCGCCGATGCCAGTGATTGCTCCTGGGAGCATGGTGAGTTTAATTTGAATGGACATTACTTGCTAGTCTTAACATTTGAGTGTCATAATGCTAACGAGACATTGGAAATGATCTTTGGTGCAGCTTAACTCCAGAAACGCATCGCACGATCCTTCTCCAGCTACCGGCACGAGCCAGCCCGCTCCTACACCTCCCTGATCGCGGTAAGTTTCTCTAGACTTAGACTTAGCTTTATTTCCTCCAATATGCTTACCATAATGACCTAGAGTTAGCTTCCTTTCCTTCAAAATGACTTAATAAGCTTACTTATGTCAAAAATTGCATAATTAACTTAGTTAGCTCATAAACGATCCATTTTACCTAAGTTAGCTCTAATATGACTCATTTTATCTTAGTTAGCTTACAAGTGATCCAATTTATCCAAGTTAGCTCTGAAATGACCCATTTTAGTAGATTAGCTCGTAAATGATCCATTTTACCTAGGTTAGCTTTAAAATGACCCATTTCACCTAGGTTAGCTCCAAAATGACCCATTTGACCTAGGTTAGCTCCAAAATGACCCATTTCACCTAGGTTAGCTCCAAAACGATTAATTTCACCTAAGTTAGCTAAAAATGATCCATTTCACCTAAACTAGCTCTTAAATGATCCATTTCACCTAAGTTAGGTCATAAACGACCCATTTCAACTAAGTTAGCTCATAAAAGCTCATAAATGATCCATTTCACCTAAGTTAGCTCAAAAACGATCCATTTCACCTTACTTAGCTCAAAAACGATGCCCTTCACCTTAGTTAGCTCATAAATGACCAATTTCAACTAAGTTAGCTCATAAATGATCCATTTCACCTAAGTTAGGTCATAAACGACCCATTTCAACTAAGTTAGCTCATAAAAGCTCATAAATGATCCATTTCACCTAAGTTAGCTCAAAAACGATCCATTTCACCTTACTTAGCTCAAAAACGATCCCTTCACCTTAGTTAGCTCATAAATGACCCATTTCAACTAAGTTAGCTCATAAATGATCCATTTCACCAAAGTTAGCTCATGAACAACCCATTTCAACTTAGTTAGCTCATATATGATCCATTTCACCTAAGTTAGCTCATAAATGACATATACTTCTTGTTCTAGTCTTCTTCTTGTTCTATTCACCTATTTCTAACTTTCTTATTTACCATTTTGCAGATTTCACTCACTTCATGGAAGCTAGCTTGCTATGATGGAGTGCTTGCTTTTTCTTTGCTAAAACTTTGCATTGTATCTAGCTTGCTATGATAGAACTTGCTATGTTGATGAAACTTTGCTATGTAATATGTATATGGAACAATGTGTATGGATGGAACTTGATGGAACTTGCTATGTAATATGTATATGGAATTATGTGCTGGATATGTGATATGTTTGCTGTTAAATATATCTATATATGTCATATATATTTGCTGTGAAAATTGTTGGATTAAAAAAACAGAAAAAAGAGCCAATATGCAGGCTCTTTGCTGTCTGCCACCGACGGCAAAGGGATCTTTGCCATCAGCAGCGGACGGCAAAGAGGCCACCTGGCAGGCAACTGTGCTTCCTGGGAGGCTGACCAATTTGGTCAGTTTGCCTACAGTGGCTGACGACAAAGGCTTTGCCATCCGCAGCGGACGGCAAAGGCCTGCGTTAACCACCTAACGGAGTAACAACGCATTTATTGTCGTCCATCTTCTTTGCCGTCCGCTGCTGATGGCAAAGGACCCTTTGTCGTCAGCTGCCCGAAGCAGACGGCAACGCAGCTCTTAGCCGTCCCCTACTTTGCCGTCACCTTTTGCCGTCCGCGGCTGACGGCAAAGGTCTTTGCCGTCTGCCATCCATGCCTTTGCCGTCCGCCGTGGCAGACGGCAAAGTAGCAGATTCCTGTAGTGAAGAACAAAGGCAAGGACAAGCTTCAAGAAGAGATTGATGCATTTGAAGAAGCACCTAAAGCCTCGTTCAAGTGGGTTCCCAAGACTACGTCAAGTTCTACTTCATCAATTACAACTACAACTCCAAGGATTCCCATCAAGATGATGTGGATCCCGAAGAAGAAGAACTAGAGACTTCTTGAGGGTGACTCCGCCAACATTCTTCACTCATATCATTATGGCAAGAACAAGTGCAATCAACTTCCACATCTTGTGCTAGTTCAAGGAGTCACAAACCCTCATGTTGGTAAGGCAAGGGACAAGGTAACCTAATGATTTCATGGACATCTTCTTGTGTGTGCTTCACTCTATGTCTATGGATATCCTTGTTTGTTCCTTGTGGGACTAACCCATGTAGGTAAGTTGAAAGTGCAACTCACTCCAAAGGATTGCTCCAAATGATCTACATCAACATTGAGCATCCACATCTTCGACACCTACATGAAGTCATCATCGACAAAACCCAAGGTTAGTTCATCCCTCTAAGGGGGGATCTCACATCTAGGGGGAGCTTAACTCTAAGAATTGAGTCAAAGCAACT
The DNA here is from genome assembly GCA_963921465.1 of Triticum timopheevii. NCBI lineage: Eukaryota > Viridiplantae > Streptophyta > Magnoliopsida > Poales > Poaceae > Triticum > Triticum timopheevii. The sequence goes on along the minus strand of OY997264.1, from coordinate 554,564,097 downwards.
CTAATGGTGTGAACATATCAATGCATTATGTAAAAGTGGTAACCCCACTTGAGCTTAAATGATGAGTATGACCTATGATCAAATGTTCTCATTTGACTCCTAAGTCAATATACTCATATATAGATGACCTAGTCATCGCCAATTGTTTGATAGATGCTAGATTTGGTTGTGCATGCTTTGCCACATATTTCATTTGCCATCTTATTGTGTGAGCATGTTGGTGCATATTTTACTCATTCAAGGACATCTACTTGTTGTTTTGATTGTTTGGTTTCTTTTTTTGCCAAGTGGATGGACAAGAATGCCTAAGAACCTTCTTTAGCTATCTATGCTTTTCTCGTCTCAAACTCTATTCATGCTACATCACAAAATTTGATCAAGTCAGATTCGAACCACTCTGTGTGAGGAGCACTCGGAGTCCCCGATTCGTCATAGACTTAAACTTCCAAAACCTCTTTGTGACTCTCGGTCTGACCGATTCCTCCATTTCGGTCCTACCGAGATCATTAAGTTGATCTGAGTTTTCAATCTCGGTGCAACCGATTTAACTTTTCGGTCACACCGATTTGCTGTAACTGTACACATTTATGCATCTCGGTGCCACCGAGTTGTTCCACTTGGTCACACCGACAGGGTCGGGCTATATATAGTCACGGGCAAAATTTTGGAAATTTCTTCGAAACCCTTCGCCCGTGCAATAGCTCGCTCTGCCATCGAAGGTCTCCGGATCGTCTCCTCGTCGCCAGCAGCCTCCAGTAGCTGGTCCCCGCCGCCGTCAACGGATTTCGCCCCTGCCGTTGCCGCCGTAGCGAGTCCACCGCCAAGCTAGGGTATGGACTCAATCTTTGTGCTATCCTCGTCTGATTCCTAGCACATTGTATTCTTATGGATTCTTGCCACGATTGAAACACTTCTATCCAGCCAAAGTAGTATGTAGATTAGATTTGATTCAAATTTTTAGGGTTAGGTTTCCGCCGAAACCATCTCGGACTCACCGAGTTGAAAAACTCGGTCTCACCGATTTGGCTTATGCCATTGCACTAGTGACTCTCGGTCTGACCGAGAATTACTAATTGGTGCGACCGATTTGAGGATTCTGTGAAACCCTAGCAGTCTCGGTGCCACCGAACTGTGGCTCGGTCCAACCGAGATCATCAGTTTAGGTTGCAAAACTGCTTCGGTATCACCGAGTTTGAAAATTGGTTGATCTGAAATGCTTTCTGTGGAAAACTAAAACTGAATTTTTGAATCATTCTTTTGCAAAAATCTCTGCATTTGGTGATGTTCATCCACTCTATCTCATCTATAACTCTTCACAGGGTCAGCAGTCAGCTTTTTGCAGCATGTCAGACCAGAGTGACAGCCAGAACAGGTCAGAAGAGCAGATTGACATGAGCAAGGGCACTAGTCCCTCAAGCTCTATAGATGAAGGGAGCAGAAGCACTCCTAGCAACCTGCCCAAGGCTGCTACCAGGCAAAGGAGGAAGAGAACATCAGACTCAGAAGATGATGACTACAAAGCTGAAGAAGATGAGGCTACTTCCAAGAAAGTAGTGCTCAAGAAGGAATATGGCTCTACACATAGCACAAAGCCTGGTATGAAAAAGAAAGTTCCTGCCAAGAGGACACCAATGCCCAAGGCCAGAAAGTCCACTCAAGTGCCAACACAGACATAACCCAAAGAGGCACCTGCAAAGAAAGTCACAACATCCAAACCTCAGAAAGTTCCCACTGGAGAGACAATGAAGTTTACCCTTGAATCAGAGGATGAAGGTGCTCAGGACAAGAAGAAGAAGAGAGCAAGAACCACAACTGCCCAGGTTCTTGGAAAGCCCTCAATGAGAAGAGATTCTGAAGAAGAGGAAGAGGTTGCTGCACTAGCACCTAAGGCACCTAAGCTTATGGGTGATGCTATAAGGTCAGGGGCTGCAACATCTAAGCCCAAGGAAGCACCCAAAGCTGCCTCCAAGGCCAAGCAAGTGCAAAAGAGGAATACTAGGAGTATTCCAGCTGCTGAGAAGAACAAGGCCCCAGTGCCAAATGTTGCTGAAGAAGAAGATGAAGAAGGTCAAGTCCTAAGGAAGCTCAAGCCCAAGATACCAGACCACAATGATGCCCATCCTATGGCTGAGGACATGAGGATCATGAAGGACTCAAGGCTGATGCTGTGGAGGATAGAAGATCCATATGCTTCAAGGATAAGAACTGCTGTTGACTACAGGTTCCATACAAAGGAACAGCAGGACTTTTATGAGACAATTCTGTTGGATAAGAAGCCTATAGTTTGTGACACGAGGTGGGTCGACTGGACCTACATCAAGGACAATGAAGAGCACTATCCTGGAGTGCAAGACAGCTTTGTTGCTTGTGGAGTTGCTGATTTTGTTGGGCAAAAGTTCACCCACTGGAATGATGAGCTTATCATGCAATTCTACTCCACAACACACTTTTATCCAGATGGAAGAATTGTTTGGATGTCTGAAGGTACAAGGTACCAATCCACTGTTGAAGAATGGGCAAGTCTGATAAATGCCCCAAAGGAAAATGAGGATGACCTGGATATCTATGCAAAGAAGAAGATGGATCACAATTCCATGGCTCACATGTACAAGGAGATCCCAGACAAGGCAGTTGAGACACACAAGTTTGGATCAGTCCACTTTCTGCTGTCAGGGTTGCCAACAATCAATTGGATTCTGAGGCATACTTTGTTACCCAAGTCTGGTGACCATAACATGATCAGAGGGCATTCCATCAACATGTTGCATGTGTTTGATGTGCCACAAAAGTTCAAAGTCATGAGCCTTATGATTGAAACTATTAAGAGGACTGCAACAGATCAGAAGAGGAGCTGTGGATATGCCCCTCAGATACAGGAGTTGATAAACTCAAAGATGGGCACAGGGAAATATCAATTGGATAAGGAACATTTTTCACTTTATCCAGACTTTGAGGACAATGAGGTTGTCATGAATGAGAATGATCCATCATCAGTTCAAGCTCAAGAGAAGAAGGAGAAGGCAAAGAAGGAGAAGGCTGCCAGGATGCCAACTCAAGAGGAGGCATCTGAATATTTCTTGAAGAACAACTAGGAGCAGCTTGGTTACTTGATAGCATCTACACTGAGGATTGAGAAGGGACTGGCCACCCTCACTCAGAATCAGGAGAGCTTGGAGAGAATCATGGAACTCAAATTCCATGACCTTGATGTCAAAGTAACTGAGATATAGTCAGTTGTGGAGCAGCTGTAGGATGATATGTAGGAGAGGAAGGGCAAGACTACAACTAATGTGTTTGCCAGAGTGCCTAGAGCCCAGAGGTCAGTTGCAGTGCATGTGACAGACACCAGAGCAACAACTGCACCAGCTACTGCCCCTTCAGCTCCAGTGCAACCAGCTCCAGCATCCACTCCAGCACCCTCTACTTCAACTGAAGCCTTCGTTCTTGGAGTTATCCGGACACCACCACCTGAAGATCAAGCCTGAGAGTCGATCTAACACTATGCATTTTCTATGAACTTTTTGGTAACTTGTTGCCAAAGGGGGAGAAAAATGTATAGATCATAGGCTTCGAGAGAGAGTGTTGCTTTTGTTCTCTCTTTCTTTATTTGGTGGTTAAACTTGTTTGCTTTTGATTGTTTGAGTTACTATGCTTGTGAGACATTGATGATCATGTGTTTGATCATAAGCTACGCTTATGCATGTTTGATGATATTATCCTATCTATCTTATGTGATCATTCACTTTGCTTGGTGATGAGTGCATGTATTCAATGTTTATTATTTTGAGCGCTCCACCAAGATGTATGTGACATGGAAGAGTAACCCATGAGCCTAATTCACTGTGCATTTGCAGTCCAAAGCAAATCTTAACTATGCACAAATTTAGGGGGAGCTCTTGCTTATCACATACTTCTCAAAGCGACGATGTTATTCAATCTTATTATCATTTGTCGAAGCTTTGATCTATATGTTGTCATCAATTACCAAAAATGGGGAGGTTGAAAGTGCAACTATCCCTAGGTGGTTTTGGTAATTCATAACAACATATAGCTCATTGAGCTAATGCTATTCCAAGAATATTATTTCAGGAAAGCTCAATGAATGGCATGGCATGGATGATGAAAGTGGATCCCTCAAAATACTAAGGACAAAGGATTGGCTCAAGCTCAAAAGCTCAAGACTCTTCATTTTATATTTTAGTGATCCAAGATCACATTGAGTCTATAGGAAAAGCCAATACTATCAAGGAGGGATGAGGTGTTGCTTAATGAGCCTCTTGCTTCATGTGCTTTGTGATATGCTCCAAAACCCTCAGCTACTTTCCCACATCCACAAATGAATTAAACCTAAAGCCAAAATCGGTCACACTGATTCTTTCTATCCGGCGCCACCGATTCCAAAAGTCATAGCCACTGCCACAAACCCTAAGCAAATTGGTCTTACCGATAGGGATCTTGGTCTCACCGAGATGGGATTGTAATCTCTCTGTTTCTCTTCGTAACGTTTCGGTCTAACCGAAGTGAGCGATCGGTCCCACCGATATTGCTATGTGAACTCTCTGTTTCCTTTTTGTAATATTTCGATCTCACCGAAAAGAGCAAATCGGTCCCACCGAGTTTACCTGACCAACTCTCTGGAAAGCTTATTACCAAATCGGTCTCATCGAGTTTGTGTAATCGATCTTACCGAGATTACGTTATGCCCTAACCCTAACCGAATCGGTCTCACCGAGATGCATGTCAGTCCCACCGAAAATCACTAACGGTCACTAGGTTTACTAAACCGGTCCGACCGAGTCTGTTGAATCGGTCCCACCGAGTTTGGTAAATTGTGTGTAATGGTTAGATTTTGTGTGGAGGCTATATATACCCCTCCACATCCTCTTCATTCGTGGAGAGAGCCATCAGAACAAGCCTACACTTCCAACTTACCATTTCTGAGAGAGAACCACCTACTCATGTGTTGAGGCCAAGATATTCCATTCCTACTATATGAATCTTGATCTCTAGCCTTCCCCAAGTTGCTTTCCACTCAAATCTTCTTTCCACCAGATCCAAAACCTATGAGAGAGAGTTGAGTGTTGGGGAGACTATCATTTGAAGCACAAGAGCAAGGAGTTCATCATCAACGCACCATTTGTTACTTCTTGGAGAGTGGTGTCTCCTAGATTGGCTAGGTGTCACTTGGGAGCCTCCGATAAGATTGTGGAGTTGAACCAAGGAGTTTGTAAGGGCAAGGAGATCGCCTACTTCGTGAAGATCTACCGCTAGTGAGGCAAGTCCTTCGTGGGTGACGACCATGGTGGGATAGACAAGGTTGCTTCTTCGTGGACCCTTTGTGGGTGGAGCCCTCTGTGGACTCGCGCAACCGTTACCCTTCGTGGGTTGAAGTCTTCATCAACGTGGATGTACGATAGCACCACCTATCGGAAACACGCCAAAAACATCTGTATCTCCAATTGCGTTTGAATCCTCAAAACCCTTCCTTTTACTTTCTTGCAAGTTGCATGCTTTATTTTCCGCTGCCTATATACTCTTTGCATGCTTGCTTGAATAGTGTGATGATTGCTTGACTTGTCCTAAAGTAGCTAAAATCTGCCAAACTCTAAAATTGGGAAAAGGTTAAGTTTTTAATTGGTCAAGTAGTCTAATCACCCCCCCTCTAGACATACTTCAAGGTCCCACACTAGCGTATTCCCCTGTTTGTTCCTCCCCTCGCCCATGGCATCTACCTGCACCCTACAAGACAACACCTCCTTATCTGCATGTTCTGAGGAGGACACCGGCGACGTACTTGATCTTCTCTCCCGGAAACGCGACGCCGGTGTAGGAAAACCAGCATCCGTCAAGAATTCCTGTACGATCTCGGCCTCCGTCTTCTTTCTCCGATGAATCACCGGAGTCCACTCTTTGGTTGTTGCACCGTCGTCGAGCACATCCATCGCCATCCTGATCCCAATGGCCGGCGTGTTATCCTCCTCCTCGGACGAACTGGACTCCGATTTGAGGCATGAGAAGCGAGATCCGCTCGAGCACCCCCGGTTTGGAGGACGACGCCGGTGAGGAATCGGAAGTCCTGAACGCGAGCGTCAGGCGCCTCCCGCACATCATTGGCCCGCCCCTCCCGTGGATGTTTTTCTGAAAAGGGAATGCATCGTTCCATGCTCCTTCTGATAACTCCGATAACATAGCTCTTCACAACAAGCTGAACATAGATACTCTTGTGTCTGAAAATAGAACAGGCGGAGCGGGTGCAGTGCTACGTAATACACTAAGTGAAGCTATTGCAGGTGCTTGTTATTCTCTTCATTGCTTAGTCGATGCTGCAACAGTGGAGGCAACAACACATCAGAAAGGCCTGTATATGTTGGAAAAAATTGTGTTGTGTTTCGGTGATTGTTGAAACGGATTCTTATAAACCTGTCGAAGCTTTTCATGTGGTCATCCGGGTGTTGAGTCTATACTCAGACTATTCTTGCACATTGCTTTTAGATGGCACCAAGGATCGGTAACATTTCCGTGCAACATTGGAATAGGGAATCGAACAAAATAGCGGCACACACTTTAGCTAGGCATACTTTAATTCAAATTCTTTTGTCTTTTGGGATGATCCTCCTACTTTTATTGTCCCGGCTGTAATAAACTAATATATTGTTATTCAACTGGACATAAAGTGCGACACGAAGGCTTTTCAAAAAAACATACCATACATACTTTATTTTGCCTAACTAATAATATAGCAAAGTACAAGAAAATTCTCATCCTGCACAGAGAAAAAACGCCGTTCCCATGGTTGATCCGTTGCCACAGAACGAAAAAGAGCACGCCGTGAACCCCCCCTGGCCGCCGTTACCGGTCGTCGTGGAGAGAAAAAGAAAAGGAAACGACTGTCGATGACCACCAAAGACCAAACCCAGGAGACAAACGTTCCGCCCGTGTCCCCCTTTTTACCATGGCCATTTTTACTGCGCCGCTCCGGCGCTCCCCCAACGCTCTCTCGCACTGTGCTGCGGCTGCTTCCCTCATCTTTCACCTGCCCCGCGAAAAAGCGTCCGAATCCCAGGACACCACCCTCTCCGCCTCTCGCTCCCAGAGGCAAAAGATTTCTGCGCAATCCATACCGATCGCTCCTGCCCTTCTCCCATTGATCGCTCCTGCTCTGCTTTTCTCCGCTGCGCCGCACAGCCACCAGTACCACCGCCGCCTCGACTGTCTCGAAGCGACCCCTCCTCCAAGACGGCCAAGACCACCAGCCCCCTCCTCCTCCGCCTCGCCCTCGCGAATGCCGCCTGCTTGCTCGGGTGCTCTCTCGCGCGTGAGCGGCTAGGGCCAGCGAGACCAAGAGGAGGGAGATAGGTGGCCCCGCCCCGGCCGCGAGGCGGCGACATGGGGGAGGTGGATTTGGAGTTCGAGGACGTGGTGCTCTCCTGGTCGGCCCAGGAGATCGCCGACGACGACCTCTACAGGGGCAAGGTACTCCCTCGCGTCATCCATCCATCCATCCATCCACCCGAGGTTTGCCGCTGCTAGTAGTAGTTCCGGATGACGATTTCTGCGAGCGGGCGCGCGGTTTGGCAAGCTTGAGCCTTCGTTTTTCCGAATCTGCGCGTATGTACGGACCACGGACCAGCGAAGCGTGTGCGTGCGTGCGTATGTGCGCGCCGCTGGCTAGGTTTCTACTCCGACTGCCCGTACTTAAATCCCGCGTAATCCAAGTTGGGTCAGTTGCTGGATGCTCCAAAGGATGAAATGATGGTGCTCTGCTCTGTCTCTGTGTGTGTGTGTGTGTGTTGTCCGTGCGCTCGGGTTTAGAGGGGGTTTCTGTCCCCGTGTCATAGAAGCGCAATTGCCAAGTGCTTACCAATGCAAATTCAGTGCCCTTTGCTGTGCTAACTGCTGATTGCCGTTTCTGGACCATCTGATTGCTAGTAACATGATTGTTGCACTTGCACACTTGCAAGCTTGGTCTGTCAGGAAATTACGTGTTGCTGTCTGTGCCATATGCTACTGATTCGGGCTGCCTAGTTGTCATCCGTGAATCTTATGTTGCTGATTGAGTGGATGTGCTCACTGCTGTTGAAAAGAATGCCACACTAATTTGCTATGCCCATGATGTGCAATCATTCCTCAAGTCTTTTAGTGGGCTGTGCGGCGGAAATTATAAATTGTTTTGCTATGAAAGATTTTATGTCTACACTTGAGTACGGTAACCTCCTTTGTGATATGAGGAGCTTAACCCCTGTGTTGATCCTTGCTTCTTCTTCCAGTGTAAGAAATTGACTCTGCTAGCATTAATTGCATGCCATTTTTGTGCTCAAGAAACTGTTGGTAATCTTTTGCCAGCTATAATCATATCTCATTTACGGACTCGTTTGTGTTTAGGTTGTAACCATTCCCTGCAACTTCAAGTCACTTGATCACTATCTTGTATCGTTTCGTGTTCCTCTGATTGAAGAAACAAGGTCAGATCTGTGCTCATGCCTAAAACTCATCAGTGAAGCACCCTCGTCGAAAATACTTTCCATGGAGGTCGCAGGGAAATCGGGATCATACTTTATGGATGTGGACTTTTGGGATAATGATGCTGGTTTTTCTACTGGGAGTTATACTGTGAGGAATGGTGACATATTAATTTTGTCTAGCATAAAACCTGAAGCTGCAGAGGACTTAAACCACCATGGTCTGACATACTGCTTGGCAATGGTTACTGAGGTTTCTATGGATGATGAATACCACAAGGGCTTCAGAGTCAAAGTTGCAAAGAATAATTATTTGGAAGAAGAAGATTTAAGCAAACTCAAGTATGCAATGTTTCTCAACAATATCACGACAAACATGCAGATATGGAAAGCACTTAACTTTGATACGCACATGGATAACAATTTCACAGTAATCAAGTCGCTCTTAGACCCCACAGATCTGGTAATATGACATGAATACTTGCGTTTTAGTTTTACTATCTATTTTCGTTAGCATTATAAATTGGTACGGGGCCTAAGTTTTTGAGCTTCTCTTTGTTGGCTCTGTTGCAGGGTCAGGATGTTTGTGATGTCTGTATTAAACAGGATGGGGGTTGTTTGGCTTCTTTTACAGAGCAACTACTTTCGATTAAGCTTAATCGATCACAAATTGATGCTATTGAATCTGTCATCTCAGCTGTACAATGTGAGCATGTGAACCTCATGAAGCTTATATGGGGTCCACCAGGTACTGGAAAGACAAATACAGTTAGCGCTTTATTGTGGGTTTTGGCGCATTTGAAATGCAGAACTCTTACTTGTGCTCCCACTAATGTTGCTGTTATTGGAGTTTGCACTCGTTTCCTTCAAAAACTGAAGGATTTCAATGAGATAATTGATGAAAATGGTCTGCCTTTTTCTCTTGGAGATATCTTGCTGTTTGGAAGCAGGTCTAACATGGACATCACCGAGGATCTTCAGGAAGTTTTCTTGGATTTTCGCGTCGACCAACTTGCGGAATGCTTTTCATTGTCGTCTGGATGGAACTACATAATAGCTTCAATGGTATCCTTTTTTGAAGACTGTGCTTCACGGTATGATATGCTTCTTGAGGATGATGACAAAATTGGTCCAGTGTGCTTTCTGGACTTCATAAAGAAGCAATTTGATGCAACAGCAATAGCTCTGAAAAGATGCATAATGAATTTGTGGGTTCACCTTCCTGGAAGGTGCTTTTCTCATGATAGTGTCATAAATATATCTACGTTGCTTAATATGCTGGAAAAATTTGGCGCCCTTCTGTGCAACATAGACTTGACCAATGAGGGCTTGAAAAGGGGCCTTGGTTGTCTGTTAACTGAAAACTCTGTTTGTGCAAAGCCTATATCTTCTATTGAGAAGGAACTTGATGGAGCAAGGTTTACATGCCTTAAATTGCTTAAAGATCTGCTACACTCGCTTAACTTACCCACTGGAGTAGACAAAAACTGGGTCAAGAACTACTGCATACATAACGCAACACTTCTTTTCTGTACTGCCTCTAGTTCTTATCGGTTACATCACATGGATATTGCACCCCTCGATGTATTAATTGTTGATGAGGCTGCTCAAGTGCGGGAGTGTGAATTGGTGATCTCACTACGGCTACATTGGCTAAAGCATGTTGTTTTGGTAGGGGATGACTGTCAGCTGAGTGCGATAGTTAAAAGCAAAGTAAGTTTTTGCCTCACCCTCTTTATGTACTGTTTGGTTTCATTTCTTAGTCACTGGTGCATTTATCTACAAGATAAAATTTTGATACCGAAATGCTACAACACTTTTTCCTTGAAAAGAAATGTGAAGGCCATATCTTCTTTTTATGGTCCGTTTGTTATTGATCTGTTTTGATAATCTTAATCCTTACCTTTCATTGTTTATCTCTAGGTATGTAAAGAAGCTGGATTTGGAACAAGTCTTTTTGGGAGACTGGTTACGCTAAAATTTGAAAAACATTTGCTGAATATACAGTATCGCATGAATCCTTGTATCAGCTTATTTCCAAATGCTCAGTTTTATGAGAGGAAGATTTTAGATAGTTCCAGTGTCCTGTCTCCTAGCTATAATAAGGATTACAGATGCCTCCCTTTTGGCAGCTACACATTTATAAATGTCATTGATGGAAGGGAAGACAAAGAGGGCACGGGAAACAGTCGGAGAAACATGGTTGAAGTTGCTATTGTTTTGCACCTAATCCATACCATCTTTAAATGTATGTCTAAGCTGAACTCTTATCATTTGTTTAACCTTGATATCCTTTCCAGTTATTAATTTATTTATGAAGCTGCTTGGCTAATATAACATGGTACCCGCAAAAAAAAGGCTAGTATAACATGGGATCTTTGGAAGCTTACATAGTCTTCCTTCCTTGTACTGGATATACTGCATAACCTTCATCCGTAGGAAGTTCTACAATAATATATGTTCAAGAGTCCAGTTTTCTATATGTGTATCTCATGATCGTGATTGCATCATTCCGGCTTTATGAAAATTCAGTTCTACTGCCCTGTTGTTTGGTAGGCAATGTTACATTTTTATTTAGACAAAGGAGAACAGTTAGTAGATAACATGAAAGTTGAAACACTATGCTCGATTAGATTTGTTATCGACTGCAGGCCACTTAAGAAACTTTTATTATCGTCAGAGTGGAAAAGCAATGATTTGGTGATGCATAATCAACTAAAGTTTTCTGAAGAAAATTGTTTCAGTAGCCTTGTCAAAAAATTGATCAGTTAAATTTTTTCTGCAGCTTGGAAAAAGACAGGCCAAGGTTTCAGCATTGGCGTGGTTTCTCCATATAATGCTCAAGTTGATGCAATTAAAATTAGACTTGGCAAAAAATACGATGCATGTGATGGCTTTCATGTGCGGGTGAAGTCCATTGATGGTTTCCAAGGAGAAGAGGATGATATAATAATACTATCTGTTAAACATATACGGTACTGGTGCGCATACGTGACAGAAGAGGATCTTCAGAGGAAGTAGTTTAGCTAGATATTCAGTTGTAACCAAGTCTATCTCTTGCTTTTCTTTCTCCTCAAGTCTTATGCCGATTCTCCCTTATCTTCTCATGTAACCAACTCATGTATGCGCCTCAGGGTGATTGCGCCCCTGCTATATAACACGTAGCACGTCGCCCGGGATAGGGTAAGACGTTTCCGCCATCGCACATGGTAATCAGAGCCTTCCTCTTCCAATCTAGCCTCCCGATTGCATCTAGTGCATAGCTATGTCTTCATCCTCCGGCGTCGCTCAGCCTAGCCTCAATGGCCAGGTCACCGAGAAGCTCAACCGCACGAACTACGTGCTGTGGCGCACGCAGGTCACACCCCACCTGCGGGGCGCCGGTGTCTTCGGCTATGTCGACGGCACCATGCCGGAGCCGGCCCGACTCCACGTCACCAAGGACAAAGACGGCAAGGAGTCCTCTGTGCCCAACCCTCTCCACCCAATCTGGGTCCGGGAGGATCAACAAGTGCTTGGCTATCTGCTGAGTACTCTGTCCAAGGAGGTGCTGGTCGCGGTCACCGCGATCACCACGGCGCGTGAACTCTGGGTGTCCATGGCGGGCATGTTCTCGTCGCAGTCCCTCAGCCGCGTCAACAACATCAGGACTGCGCTCATCAACGCGCAGAAGGGCAACCAATCGGTCGCCTCCTACTTCGCCTCCCTGCGCGGCCTCGCCGATGAACTCGCCGCCGCCGGAAAACCAATCCAGGACGACGAGTTGATCTCGTACATCCTCCATGGCCTCGACGTCGACTACCAGCCGCTTGTCTCTGCACTCGACGCCCGCGTCACACCCGTCACCCTCGACGAGCTCTTCGCCATGATGAGTAACTTTGATCAGCGCATGGCGCAGTTCAGCGGCTCCTCCGGCGGCTTCAAGTCTTCGGCCAACGTCGCGTCTCGCGGCCGTGGTGGCGGCTCTCGCCCGCGTGGATCTCCCCGCCACAAGGGGCGGTCAGGAGGAAACAGCAACACTGGCGGCTCCTCCAACTCCCGCAACGGCCGCTCCATCAACTCCAAGCCTCGCCGCGGCGGCGCCTCCAGCCGGTCCCGTCCTGATGCGCCCCGCTGCCAGATCTGTGGCAAGCTCGGGCACACAGCAAAGGACTGCTGGTACCGCTACGATGAAGACGAGGACTCCTCCCAAGACGAGGACAAAGTTGCTGCAGCTGCGGATGGCTCCTACGGTATCGACACCAACTGGTACGTTGATAGCGGGGCTACCAACCACATCACCAACGAGCTCGAGAAGGTCACAATGAAGGAAAAATACCAGGGCAAAGATCACATCTACACTGCCAACGGCGAAGGTATGAGGATTAGTCATGTGGGTCACTCATTGTTTAGTACCCCTCGTCGTAAACTTCATCTAAAGAAAATTTTGCTAGTTCCTAGTGCCGACAAGAATCTCCTTTCTGTTCATAGAATTGCCATTGACAATCATGTCTTCCTTGAGTTTCATCCTTATTTTTTCTTGATCAAGGATCAGGCAACGAAGAAAGTGCTATATCGAGGTAGATGCGTTCGAGGGCTCTACCCATTGCTTCCGGAGCGTAGGAGATCAAATAAACAAGCCTATGGTGCTGCCAAACTCTCATCAGCAAGGTGGCATGATAGATTAGGACATGCTGCTTTCTCTTTAGTTGAAAAACTGCTTAGGAAAAATAAGCTCCCATTTGTTGGTGAGCGTGATCTTGAAACTATTTGTGATTCTTGTCAACGTGCAAAAAGTCATCAATTGCGTTATCCCATATCTACTAGTGTTTCTACCAAACCCTTGCAATTAATCTTCTCTGATGTTTGGGGCCCTGCTCCTAGTTCAGTTGGTATTGGTAGACACACTTATTATGTGAGCTTCATAGATGACTACAGCAAATTTTCTTGGATTTATCTTCTTAAGAAAAGATCCGATGTTTTTCAAGTCTTTCAAAACTTCCAAGCTCTCGTTGAACAAAAATTTGATAGTAAAATCATTGCTGTCCAGTCAGACTGGGGAGGGGAATATGAAAAATTAAATTCCTTCTTCCAAAACCTTGGCATATCACATCATGTGTCATGCCCTCACGCTCATCAACAAAATGGCTCTGCTGAACGCAAGCACCGACACATAGTTGAGGTTGGCCTAGCCCTCCTAGCTGGTGCATCTATGCCTCTCAAGTTCTGGGATGAGGCTTTCCTCACAGCAGTTCACATCATCAACATGCTTCCTAGTCGTGTAATTAACAATGAAACACCACTAGAACGACTCTTCCATGTCAAACCCGACTACAAGTCTCTCCGTGTGTTTGGGTGTGCCTGTTGGCCCAATCTTCGCCCATATAACACTAGAAAGCTCATGTTCCGCTCCAAACAATGTGTCTTCCTAGGCTATAGCACCCAACATAAAGGTGTCAAGTGCCTCGACGTTGCCACTGGTCGTGTGTATATCTCACGTGATGTCATCTTTGATGAAACCAAATTTCCTTTTGCCAATCTTCATCCCAATGCAGGTGCTCTTCTTCGTCAAGAGATTCTTCTTTTGCCTCCTCATCTCTCCGGGGTTGATCAAGGGGGAAACGATAGTGATGATCAACTACTGACTAACCCTCTTACTACTGATGATGTGCATGAGTCTTGTGCTGTTACAGGAGAAAACAGCGAGGAAAATGGCGAAATCAGGGAAGAAAATGGTGAAAAAAACCCTTCATCAGCGCCATATCCTATGTGCCTGGAATTTGGGGACAAATCCCCCTCGGGATCCGCTCACCTGCGCATCAGATCCGCCTCGGGATCAGCGGCGGCAGATGCGTCAGGGGCGCCAGCAGCGCGCACGCCCGCCTCGAACCTGGCGCGTCCCACGGGGTGCGGCGCGTCGTCACCTCCGCACCAACCATCGTCCGCCACTTGTCAGCCTGCGATTGGCGCGGGCGGCACACGCTTTACCGGCCACCCGGTGTGCTACAAGCGGCGCCACCTGGTTCGCCCGACCGGTGCGGGGCCAGAACCTGGCGCGGGATCCAGCGCTGATCCGCGCATGCATCCGACCGGCGTTGGACCCGAGGCCGATCCGCCATCACGCGGCAATGATGAGCCGGTCGCTGCGGCGGGATCTTCTGTGGCCTCTGCACATGGGCAGCCGCTGCCACTTGCCACAGAAAATCCGGGCGGGACGGCAACTGCTGCTGCTGTGCGTGGATCCTCCTCGGGATCGGCTCCTACAGAAACTCCTGTTCAAGCTGCAGGATCATCTGTGGCTGAAAATCTGAGCACCTCGCCTCGGCGCACACGACTACAAAAGGGAGTAATACAACCTGTTAATTACAAACGTATAACAAAATATGGCATGGTTTGTTCTACAGGTGAACCAGGTGAACCTCATACTCTAGAAGAGGCACTTGGTGATGAAAAATGGAAGAAAGCGATGAATGAAGAGTACATAGCTTTGAAGAAAAATAAGACATGGCACTTAGTTCCTCCACAGCAAGGTAAAAATTTAATTGATTGCAAGTGGATATTCAGGATCAAGAGAAAATCTGATGGAACTATTGATCGTTACAAAGCTAGACTCGTTGCAAAAGGGTTTAAACAACGGTATGGTATTGACTATGAGGATACTTTTAGTCCAGTTGTTAAAGCTGCAACCATCCGTCTTGTTTTGTCTATTGCTGTCTCTAGGGGCTGGAGTCTAAGACAGTTAGATGTTCAGAACGCGTTTCTTCACGGTGTTCTGGAAGAGGAAGTGTACATGAAGCAACCTCCTGGTTTGAAAGCAAAAATTCCCCCACTTATGTGTGTAAACTGGACAAGGCACTCTATGGATTGAAGCAAGCACCGAGGGCATGGTACTCTCGTCTCTGTCACAAAATGCAAGCACTTGGTTTTATTCCATCCAAATCTGACACTTCTTTGTTCATTTACAACAAGTCCAACACATGCATATTTGTTTTGATATATGTTGATGATATCATTGTGACAAGCTCATCAAATGAAGCAATCACAGGACTGTTGAAAGATTTGAGTGCAGATTTTGCTCTAAAGGACCTTGGTGACTTCCACTATTTCCTTGGAATTGAGGTGAAGAAACATGCAAGTGGTCTTCATCTCTCTCAGGAAAAGTATGCAGTTGATTTGGTAAAAAAGGCTGGGTTGCAGGGTTGTAAGCCCACACCTACTCCATTATCTAGCTCAGAAAAGCTGTCTCTCACAGAAGGTAATCTCTTGAGTTCAGAAGATAGCACAAAATACAGAAGCCTGGTAGGGGCACTTCAGTATCTTACTTTGACCAGACCTGATATATCCTTTGCTGTTAACAAAGTGTGCCAATTTCTCCATGCACCTACTAATGTCCACTTTACTGCTGCAAAACGCATAGTGAGATATGTCAAAGGAACTATGAACATTGGTCTGGATTTCAGCAGGTCATCTTCAAATCTTGTTAGTGCTTTTTCTGACTCAGATTGGGCAGGATGTCTGGATGACAGACGCTCTACTGGAGGTTTTGCAATCTTTTTTGGACCAAATTTAATATCATGGTGTGCTCGAAAACAGGCCACTGTTTCTAGATCCAGTACAGAGGCAGAGTATAAAGCACTGGCAAATGCTACAGCTGAGATTATATGGGTTCAGTCCATGCTGAAAGAACTAGGCATAAAGAACACACCAGCTCCATGTCTGTGGTGTGATAACCTTGGTGCAACCTATCTATCTGCCAATCCAGTTTTTCATGCAAGGACAAAACATATTGAAATAGATTTTCACTTTGTTCGCGAGAGGGTTGCTCAAAAGCAACTTGATATTCATTTCATCCACTCCAAAGATCAGCTCGCAGATGGATTTACAAAGGCCTTGCCTGTGAGAAGCTTTGAAAATTTTAAGCATAATCTCAACTTGATGAAGTTGTGATTAAGGGGGGGTGTTAAACATATACGGTACTGGTGCGCATACGTGACAGAAGAGGATCTTCAGAGGAAGTAGTTTAGCTAGATATTCAGTTGTAACCAAGTCTATCTCTTGCTTTTCTTTCTCCTCAAGTCTTATGCCGATTCTCCCTTATCTTCTCATGTAACCAACTCATGTATGCGCCTCAGGGTGATTGCGCCCCTGCTATATAACACGTAGCACGTCGCCCGGGATAGGGTAAGACGTTTCCGCCATCGCACACTATCAACTGTTAGATCCAATGGGAGAGGAGTTGTTGGATTTCTTGCTGATAACCAAAGAACAAATGTCGCTCTTACTAGAGCAAGGTGTGCATCAATTTTTATGCGGTCCCTTGTTTTATTGCTGTTCAAAGTATGTCAGCCTAATGGCGCACTATTTCATGCAGGCACTGTCTTTGGATTGTTGGAAATGCACATACACTGTATAAAAGTGGGACCGAATGGACAGACCTTGTTGCTGATGCAGAAAGACGTAAATGTGTTTTCAGTGTGACTAATGACGCAACCATCTGTAGGTTGGTTTTGCAAGTAAAGCAAGAGCTTGATGAACTTGATGATCTTCTGCATGCTGATTCGGTGGTTTTCAGCAATACCAGATGGAAGGTAAGTACCATGGTTTTAGCCAGTTTGGCTTTGAACATACTTTCATGTTTTTTCACATGTCGCTGCACTTAAATTACCCAGAACGAAAACCACATGTATGTACATGTGTCTTATGAGACTCATGCTTGTCGTCAGGGAGTTAGGGTTTACTGAATATACACTTCCTTAGTTCCTTTATAGTGTGATTTTGTGCGTTTCCATGAACAGCCATGTCTTCACTTTGCTTGTCTCTGCTAGGCTGTTTGCTCTTGTGATTGGACGGTGAGAGATATAATTAAGATTTTCAGGGACGTGTGCT
This sequence comes from Triticum timopheevii, assembly GCA_963921465.1. Lineage (NCBI taxonomy): Eukaryota > Viridiplantae > Streptophyta > Magnoliopsida > Poales > Poaceae > Triticum > Triticum timopheevii. The sequence goes on along the minus strand of OY997264.1, from coordinate 554,546,773 downwards.
ACTTTGACCATGATGTGTCAATTATATAGTTCTTTCTATAAAGTACATACAATCTTGCGAACGTCCTACTTTTCTCGAAGAACATACTGTTCTTTCATTTTTCTCGTATACGCTTTTCCTCTGTTTTCATTTTTTATATTTGTAAATTCAACAGGTCATTCTTAGCGAAGAGTTTAGGAAGTCTTTTACCAAACTAAAATCAACACAGCTCAGGAGGGAAGTACTCCAAAAGCTTATCAAACTTGGAGGTGGTTGGAGGGCAACAGTTAAGAACCTTGATATACCTGGTGTTTCTCATCTTGCAAAAGTATACAAGGTTAGGGATCTGCATCTTGTATGGAGTACTGACATGGAGAAAACCGAAAGAAGGTATTTCCAGATAATAAAAATTTGGGACCTACTGTCACAGCAAAATGTTGGAAGAACTGTTCAACGTCTCGAGAATTTGTTTTCGATGTACACGGATGATTACCTGGATCACTGCAGGAGAGTGCAGACACAGGGGTATGAGTTGTTTACTATTCATGGGTTATACTCCGGTCCTTTCGTTTTTCATTAACCTATGATGCTTATAGATCAACTTGTTTGTAAATAGTCATGCCTACAAATGAACTGCATGTAGACATTCTTCCAATTTGTGCCGCCCTTTTTGTTGTGGATAACAGGAAACTGGAGGTTCCTAAGGTTTGGGATGTTGAGCATGATATTATTCGCTATAACATGGATTTCAAATTTGATGCTCATAAAGAGCATGATCTCGTGGATACATCATATGCCATGGAGAATTCAAAAGTTAATGAAAGCTTCTTGCTGATGAAGTTCTACTCATTATCATCTGGAATGGCAAAGCATTTGCTGACAGCTACTGATGGGTCTGAAATCAACATCCCCTTTGAACTGAGTGATGAAGAAAAGGTGATAATCCAATTCCCGCTCACTAGTTTTATACTTGGGAGGTCGGGCACCGGAAAAACCACTGTATTAACAATGAAACTGATTCAAAAAGAGAAACTGTCATTGATCGCATCCCAAGGTCTAAATTTGGATGGAGCTGATTTGTCTGTGACAGGTGACAATAATATTATGCCACTAAAGAATGGAGGAGAAAGTCATGTGAAACAACTATTTTTCACTGTGAGCCCAAAGTTATGTTCAGCCATAAAAGATCACATTTGCAAACTTAAAAGGTAAGTCTGTTGAATTGGACCCCTATTTAGTAGGAGTACTACATATGTTCGCACCTTTTTGGAAATGATTTTGATACAGCTATTTAAAGTGGACAGAATGCGTGCACGAGTTGGCTCAATTTTTTTCACTGTACTTCGTTCTATTGTATTTCTAACCTTAAGACTCTTCAGACCCTTTGTCATACCCTTTAAGGGTCAATGCTTTTATCCATCTGAAGTGCATTTTCTCTTTTATAAAAGGAAAAAGACAAATCATGAGCACCACTTTGCAGGCCAGGCCTTGAATGCGGGCTGGGCGTGCACTCTGCCACTCACATTACTAGCCAACCATGACAAGCTTGATGCTCTTTTTTCAAACTATATACATTGCAAGCTGGTTCAATGATTTATTTGAAATATATTCACTTTAAATATTTTATGCTTTGTATCAATGATCCTCATATTAATTCCAATTTATTTCAAACCCTATATAGATTTGGCACTGGTGATGTCTCTGATCAGCCATGCATTCTTCGCATGCATGACATCATGGATGACCTGGAAGAGTTTACAGAAATTCCTGACAATTTTTGTGATCTACCTCATGAGCAATATCCTCTTACTATAACATATCGTAAGTTCTTGATGATGCTTGATGGCACATGCCGGACATCATTTTTCGATGCATTTTATGGTGAAATGAAGTCTAACTTTGAGAGAGGCCATTCAAGATCTCGTGCAGTGCAAACTTTTATTGAATTGAATGAAGTTACCTACGAAAAATTTGCTACTTTCTACTGGTCTCGTTTTAATAAAGATCTGACCAAGAAATTTGATGCGTCCACTGTCTTCACTGAAATAGTTTCTCACATTAAGGGCGCATATCCAGCAAGTGGGCCTTATACCGGCAAACTGGGAAGACAAGATTATGTCATGCTCTCAGATAAAAGATTTTCATCTTTGAACAAAGAGAAAAGAAATAAAATTTATGATATATTCCTTCAATATGAGAGTATGAAATGCACTGCCAGGGAGTTTGATTTGTCAGATTTTGTCACTAGTCTTCACAGTAGTCTTGCATCTGAGGGCTACAATGGAGATATGGTGGATTTTGTTTACATAGATGAGGTACAGGATCTGACAATGACACAAATAGCACTTCTTAAGTATGTCTGCAGGAACATGAAGGAAGGCTTCCTTTTTGCTGGTGACACTGCACAGACTATAGCAAGGGGTATTGATTTTAGGTTTGAAGATATCCGTTCACTCTTTTATACTGCATTCCTCGCAGAAACTGAGGCGTTTAATCAAGGACTTAAACATGGGGTCCATCTCTCTGATATGTTCCAATTGTCTCAAAATTTCCGCACACATTGTGGCATCCTCCGTATGGCACAAAGTATCATGAGCCTTCTGTGCTTCTTTTTTCCATCAAGTGTTGACAGGCTTAATCCAGAGACTGGACTTGTATATGGAGAAGCTCCTGTGCTCCTGGAGTCTGATAACGATGAAAATGCAATTATTACTATTTTTGGAGAAAGCAAAAGTAAGCATGGTAATCTGCATGGCTTTGGTGCTGAGCAAGTGATATTAGTTCGTGATGATGCTACCAAAAAACAAATTATTGATCTTATTGGTAAACAAGCTCTTGTTTTGACTATTGTTGAATGTAAAGGCCTTGAGTTTCAAGTATGAGCCTATCAATCAGTTTCATCTGTGTTAATTTTGCAAATATTTCTATTGTAAAATGTGCTGTTTCAAAATGTTGAGTGTACTTACTTGAGAGGTATTGTGTAGGATGTGCTGTTGTACAACTTTTTTGGTTCGTCGCCTTTAAGAAATAAATGGAGAGTTCTGTATGGCTACATGAAAGATGAAGATATTATAGCACACTCCGAGGGGATCTCTCACCCAGATTTCGACAGAAGCAAGCATTATCTACTCTGTTCAGAGCTGAAGCAACTCTATGTTGCAATCACACGCACTAGGCAAAGATTGTGGATATGTGAAAATACAGAGGATTACTGTCGACCAATGTTTGAATACTGGAAGAAGTTGTGTCTTGTAGAAGTCAGATTACTTGATTCTGCCCTCATCCAGGCCATGAAGACAGGGAGCAGCAATGATGATTGGAGGCTACGGGGAACCAAGGTTAGTGATCTTTACTTGTTTGGTCTGGAAAGCCAATTTTACTTTATTGCATTATGTTGCCTAGTGAATGGTCTTAATATTGTTAAATCCATGGGGTTTTTGTTTCTCACAATTGTTCTATGCACAAATATATTTTTTAGGTGAATGGTCTTAATATTGTTAAATCCATGGGATTTTTGTTTCTCACAATTGTTCTATGCACAAATATATTTTTTAGGTGGATCGTGGGGCGTACCTTACAGTTTTTGTGTATTCGTCTTTTACCATTGTTATTCCATGTCACAGTTTTTTTTTTTGTAGTTATTCAATGAGGGGCAATTCGAGATGGCTACTATGTGTTTCGAAAAGGCTGGCGATGCACACAGAGAGAAGTGGGCAAGGGCTGCTGGACTTGTAGCAACTGCTGACCGTGCCATCTCCACAAATTTGGAGTTAGGCAAGGCTTCATTGCAAACAGCATCAGAAATTTACGAGGCCATAGGAATGCATGAGAAAGCTGCTATGTGCTATATCAAATTAGGAGACAATAAAAGAGCAGGTCTGCCAACTCTCCATAATTTCCAAGCTGCATCCATTTGAGATTTCATCGTATAAGTTATAACGGTCTACAAATGACAAGTTGTTCTTAAAGAATTGTCATATAAGTAAATGTCATCAAATCTCAAAATATTATTTCGAAATAATATCCCTACTTAAATTGCAGATATGCTAATCCTTACCTTTCATATGGAGTGTTATCTCACACTCCAAATAGCTCTGTCCGACTAAACATTGTGTTACTTGCATTGCCGTAGGTATGGTGTACATGCAAAAATGTGGTACTTCTAGACTTGAGGATGCTGGTGACTGTTTCGCTAGGGCTGAATGCTGGTCAGAAGCAGCTGAATGCTGGTCGGAGGCAGCTGAAGTGTTCTTCCAAGCTAAATGTTACACCAAGTGTTTCTCCATGTGCTCAAAAGGAAAGCAGTTATTCAATCTGGGCTTGCAGTTTCTGCACCAACTGGAGGAGGAACATTCCCTTGAGAATTCAGAACCCTTGGAGGTTTCTACAATTAGATCGAAGTATCTGGATAATTGTACTCAACATTATTTTGAGTGTGGTGACATAAAGCGTATGATGCCTTTTGTTAAGGCTTTTAGTTCTACGGATCATGTACATGCATTCTTAAAGTCTAGGAATCTTCTTGACGAACTGTTTAGAGATGGAAATGTGTAATTTCATTGAAGCTGCAGGAATAGCAAGGCATAAAGGAGATGCCTTGCTGGAGGTGAAAATGCTTGAGAAGGCAGATTTGTTTGAGGATGCAACGCGGCTTCTCCTCCTCCACATCACTGTAAATTCCTTCTGGTCTTTAAATAATAAAGGGTGGCCTCCCAAAAGAAATCCAGAAAAGGAACAGTTGCTTGCAGAAGCCAAAGAGATGGCGAGGAAGGTCTCTGATTGCTTCTACTCCTTTGTTTGCCTGGAAGCTGATGCACTGTCAGATGTGATAAATTCTCTTCCCAATTTAACTTGCACTTTGCTTGAGGGCAGAAAATGTGGAAACTTGTTTGTCGAATTTATTGCTTCCCGTTCGATCATTGATGTTCATCTTCAGTCTCGAACCTCTGCATACAATTTAGAGAGAGGGCCAGGATCTGAAGATGAAAGTAGTTGTAATGATATGCTGGCTTCTAACCAGATGTCACCCCAGACTCTGTTTTATGTCTGGAATCACTGGAAGTCGATCATACTCAAAGTACTATCTCATCTTCGCCACACTGATGGTCCAGAATTAAATGATTACACAGTTGTGCATGAAGAACTTTTCGCCAAGTACTTTGGATTGAGAAAAGATGATGAAGTTGACAGATATGTGGTGCTTAACAAGAATGCAAGTTGGCTTTCTAATGCTGGCAGAAGTTCTTTGCAGCAAGATGGCAACAGATGTTTATTGGATGCTCCTCAGTGTCATTTATGTGCTAAGTATTTCTGGGTGAATGAGCTGTACTCTGTTGGTTTCAGTGTACTTAAGAAGTTGGAGCCATTTGTTCACATTTCTCCAAAGCCACAATCTTTGTATACCCTGGTGAGAACAAACGTTATTATAAATGAGATAGCAAAGTTTTTGGAAGAACCATAGTTCGGTATGCCAAAAATGAAGTTAAAAAGCTTCTTTGTTCTCTGTGAGCGTCGCTTCTTTGAGTTAGTTTTTCTTACGTGGAGAGATGGGACAACAAGGAGCCTCTTGCGTAGATTTGACTCACCAGCTACATATGGATTGATTGCTGATTCTCTTAGTTCACATCTTCGGCGAACAGATAATAATTTGACTCATGGGCATCTTGGGAGAACAACCATGCTTCTGCTTCATGCAGCACGACTGGATGATGCGCTACTTTCAAGACTACTACATTACCTGGACAACAATTCCAAGTGGGCAGGTTTTTATCGATGTTTGAAGAGATTTGTTGATACTGGTGCTGATAGATCCCACTTGATCTTGAACTTTGAGCTTGCTCTTGAATTTACATTCAGTTCTGTGATGTGGAGGGATGAACTGGACTATATATCCCCAATATGCTATGTGGGTCTGATGGAGTGCCTTGGTTTCATGGCTTCATCATACTTTCTACAGAAAGGTTGTATATACTGCACGAAGTCTGTGTTGGTCAATATGCTGGAGTGCCGTACCAGCAAGTTTTACCTTGACACCTGCCTGGCATCTAATTCAAGCCCAGATGATGATCTTGATCGTATGGCACACTCATCAGGGCGTTTCATATTTGATACAATTATGACTATGTTGACAAACAAGGATATGCTATGGGAGTGGGTACAGAAGACGTTAACGACTCCTAGTTCATACTCCGAGGTCCTCCTGAGACTAGTGGTCACACTTTATACACTGATCCTAACTCATGGTCTTGTGTTCAAAAGAATAACTAATGATCTGCGGAATTGCTATGAACTCACAAACACTCTTCAGCGGTGCGGAGTCTTTGAGCATTTGCCTTTGGAGTTCTCTGAGGAGATGGTGCACGTTTTGCAAATAAGGCCTCGCACGCCGAGCAACTTCACAAGAGTGCTTGCTGATGCACTGGACGCAGTCGGAGATCCTATGGTAGTTATGGTAGGCTCACCCAAACTCCCAGCAATCTGTCGGAACATAAATGCCTATATGGTTATTAAGGAGGATTTGTATGATGTTCTGAAGATAATGGCTCTTCTTCGTCCTGGGGAGCCAAGTTGTGTAAAGCAAGAGGCTGCACTACCAGAAAAATCTGATGTTTACAAAAACATTCCCAAGGCTGTACAAGATAATAAGGCGGAGAGTAATGGTGAAATAGATTTAAGTGATGAGAATACCCCCTTCTGGGATAAGTTTGAGACGTTTCAAGTCAACAAGCAAGGCCAGGTGAGTTTCATATGTTGTAATGCTTGCTTTGTTATCTCCCGGTTTGTCCCATTGTTCACAACTGCCAAGTTATTCTAAAAGCTACTGTATTTTTTCTGCAGAAAGATGCAAGGTTCATTGTTCAATTCCTTAGGAGTGCCCTCTCACGTCTGGAGCAAACACGCTTCCAGGAAAAGATTGATGCACAGTTGTTGGAAGAGTTCAGGCACATCTGCAGCGAGTTCGAAGAACGTTCTGCCAGTGCCAGGTAAGCCGCACCAGCTCTGATATTTGCTAATGGAAGTTGTTGCACCAGCTCTTCTGATCTCCCTGGATGGTCCCCAAATATTCACCATTTGCGCAGGGCAGCGAAGACAGCTTGTCTGACTGTAGAGGATCTATACTCGATGTGGCAAGATGGTGAGAGCAAACTGCGGAGGATCATCAGCTTCATCCACTCCGAAAGGGCGTCCATGAAAGACGACGGCAGGAGCAGTGCGCACGCCGACGCCCACGAGTGTTCAGACGGTGAGCCTGACGCGGGAGAACCGGCCTGGACTTCGGCGCAGGCGGCGCAGAAGCAGAGGAGAAGGAGGAAATCCAAGAAAACCAAAGGCCGTGGCAAGAAGTGAGCCCCTGTAGCTTCCCACCTGCAGCACGTTTGCCTGCAATCGGGAAACTAGTCGTGTACTGTCAGTCACTGTAATCTGGAAGACCCATGACTGGCGGACGCTTGTTTTGCTTGGTATGCTTTGCGTGCCTTGGTGCTACTGCTACTGACTGCGCGTTTCGTTTCTCCTGGGAATTAAGGATCAGATGGCAATGACTTCGGTTGGTCGAGTATGAAAAACAAAAAATCTAGTAGAGCTTCTCTTTTTTTTTTTTGAACGTAAGGCACCTGAATTCTCCAATGAGGCGGCGACAGCGCATGTCTGTCATGTATCGATGTCTGGCTCGGCACTGAGCCACGACTCCTACTGGAGTCGTGCCTCTGCGTAGCCGCCACGGAGAAGGACGATAGGCAATGTTGGTGGAAGCGACTCAGCGGTGGTGGTTCGCAGATTTTTGGGCGGCGGCGGCAATAACTGTTGAGGGGAAGCGGGACAGAATCGGCCTGGCGATGAAAACGCCTGACCGCCAACCTCGTGAGCCATTAGATCCCAAATTGTAGCAAAAGCCGCCTTCGTGTAACAATTTTGCAACAATTTTTCACAAGGTGTGTAGAACATAAAGCAAAAACGTCGCATCTCTTACGTGGTGATTTGTGTGTTTTTGCAGCAAATCACACCAGCTTGCGGAGTGCCCGAAAAACATGTGCATCATCATCAACAGCAACTTCCACTTTGGGACACCGATCTCGTCGCCCAGGCTCGCCAGCGTTGAATCTGTTTCATCGGTACCTTGATAGCGTTGAGTCCGGCGGCCCAGGGCATGTAGCACTTTGGTTTTGGATGGGACCAATGTGTGCGACCTTCATGTGTATGGGCATTCGTGGCCTTTGGCAAGGTGAAACAAGGATTGAGGGGCGAATGGAAGAGGAATATGAGGGAGAGGTTGACAGAGTTGTTTACCTCCGGTGGTCCTCGCCAAAGCTCGGGTTGGATGACCTAGGGGGAACCCTACTGTCTTTCGATGTTCTTTGGGATCACAAGGATCGAGATAAACCTAGGGGCTGAATAGGGACAACTATTTTTTTCGTTGATTATTAGCAAGTTTAGGCTATGCGGAATATAAAGGTGTGCCTAAACAATTGTTACAGTAAGGTAAACAATCATGTATGATGAATGCAAGGTCAAATGAACAAAATAAACCATAAGTAAAGAGGTAGGGTTAGGCATCACGGAGGACTCCGGAGATGAGAATGTATACCGATGGTCACTTCCTTAGGAGAGAGGGGGAGCTAGTCGTCATTGGAGGGATGGGTGTTACCACGAAGGCACACCCTATTCTCCTTGAGATATAACCAAAAAGATTATTCTCAACCACTAATGGTAGACCTTCCTTTACACGACGGGACTCCTATCACTTAGGAGCCGCCAACCCTAAGAGTAACAAGATCCACCAAGGAAACAAGGGGAAGCAATTTTTGCTTTGGTGGAAATGTAGATCGGGCCTCCTCAGGAATTTTGATATTTTGCCACGACTTACTTCGCACTTTGACGATTAGCCACTCGTTACTTTGTGTTTGCTTATTTGCCACTGCTTAGTTTGGACTTGGTTGTTTTGAAGGAAATATGCCCTAGAGGCAATAATAAAGTTATTATTTATTTCCTCATATCATGATAAATGTTTATTATTCATGCTAGAATTGTATTAACCGGAAACATGATACATGTGTGAATACATAGCACACATAATGTCACTAGTATGCCTCTACTTGACTAGCTCATTAATCAAAGATGGTTATGTTTCCTAGCCATAGACATGTGTTGTCATTTGATTAACGGGATCACATCATTAGGAGAATGATGTGATTGACTTGACCCATTCCGTTAGCTTAGCACTTGATCGTTTAGTATGTTGCTATTGCTTTCTTCATGACTTATACAAAGTTCCTATAACTACGAGATTATGCAACTCCCGTTTACCGGAGGAACACTTTGTGTGCTACCAAACGTCACAACGTAACTGGGTGATTATAAAGGAGCTCTACAGGTGTCTCCGAAGGTACATGTTGAGTTGGCGTATTTCGAGATTAGGTTTTGTCACTCCGATTGTCGGAGAGGTATCTCTGGGCCCTCTCGGTAATGCACATCACTATAAGCCTTGCAAGCAATGTAGCTAATGAGTTAGTTACAGAATGATGCATTACGTAACGAGTAAAGAGACTTGTCGGTAACGATATTGAACTAGGTATTGGATACCGACGATCGAATCTCGGGCAAGTAACATACCGATGACAAAGGGAACAACGTATGTTGTTATGCGGTTTGACCGATAAAGATCTTCGTAGAATATGTAGGAGCCAATATGAGCATCTAGGTTCCGCTATTGGTTATTGACCGAGAATAGTTCTAGGTCATGTCTACATAGTTCTCGAACCCGTAGGGTCCGCACGCTTAACGTTACAGTTTTATTATGAGTTTATAAGTTTTGATGTACCGAAGGTTGTTCGTAGTCCCGGATGTGATCACGGACATGATGAGGAGTCTCGAAATGGTCGAGACATAAAGACTGATATATTGGAAGCCTATATTTGGATATCGGAATCGTTCCGGGTGAAATCGGGATTTTGCCGGAGTACCAGGGGGTTACCGGAACCCTCCCGGGGGTTAATGGGCCTACATGGGCCATGAGGGAGAAGAGGAGGGCCGGCCAGGGTAGGCCGCGCGCCCCCTCCCCCCTAGTCCGAATAGGACAAGGAAGGGGGGGGGCACCCCCCTTTCCTCTTTCCCCTCCCCCCTTTCCTTCTCCACCAAGGCAAGAGGGGGGAGTCCTACTCCCGGTGGGAGTAGGACTCCTCCAGGCGCACCCCTAGGGGCCGGCCGCACCTCCCCCCTCCCTCCTTTATATACGGGGGCAGGGGGGCACCTCTAGACACACAAGTTGATCTTCGTGATCGTTCCTTAGCCGTGTGCGGTGCCCCCCTCCGCCATATTCCACCTCGGTCATATCGTTGCGGTGCTTAGGCGAAGCCCTGCATCAGTAGAACTTCATCATCGTCACCACGCCGTCGTGCTGACGAAACTCATCCCCGACACCCTGCTGGATCGGAGTCCGGGGATCGTCATCAAGCTGAACGTGTGCTGAACTCGGAGGTGTCGTACGTTCGGTGCTTGGTCGGTCGGATCGTGAAGACGTACGACTACATCAACCACGTTGTCATAACGCTTCCGCTTACGGTCTACGAGGGTACATGGACAACACTCTCCCCTCTCGTTGCTATGCATCACCATGATCTTGCGTGTGCGTAGGAATTTTTTTGAAATTACTACATTCCCATACAGTGGCATCCGAGCCTAGGTTTTATGCGTTGATGTTATATGCACGAGTAGAACTCAAGTGAGTTGTGGGCGATACAAGTCATACTGCTTACCAACATGTCATACTTTGGTTCAGCGGTATTGTGAGATGAAGCGGCCCGGACCGACATTACGCGTACGCTTACGCGAGACTGGTTTCACCATTACAAGCACTCGTGCTTAAAGGTGACTGGCGGGTGTCTGTCTCTCTCACTTTAGTTGAACCGAGTGTGGCTACGCCCGGTCCTTGCGAAGGTTAAAATAGCACTAACTTGACGAACTATCGTTGTGGTTTATATGCGTAGGTAAGAACGGTTCTTGCTCAGCCCGTAGCAGCCACGTAAAATTTGCAACAACAAAGTAGAGGACGTCTAACTTGTTTTTGCAGGGCATGTTGTGATGTGATATGGTCAAGACGTGATGCTATATTTTATTGTATGAGATGATCATGTTTTGTAACCGAAGTTATCGGCAACTGGCAGGAGCCATATGGTTGTCGCTTTATTGTATGAAATGCAAACGCCCTGTAATTGCTTTACTTTATCACTAAGCGGTAGCGATAGTCGTAGAAGCAATAGATGGCGTAACAACAATGATGCTATGATGGAGATCAAGGTCTCGCGCCGGTGACGATGGTGATCACGACGGTGCTTCGGAGATGGAGATCACAAGCACAAGATGATGATGGCCATATCATATCACTTATATTGATTGCATGTGATGTTTATCCTTTATGCATCTTATCTTGCTTTGATTGACGGTAGCATTTTAAGATGATCTCTCACTAAAATTATCAAGAAGTGTTCTCCCTGAGTATGCACCGTTGCGAAAGTTCTTCGTGCTGAGACACCACGTGATGATCGGGTGTGATAGGCTCTACGTTCAAATACAACGGGTGCAAAACAGTTGCACACGCGGAATACTCAGGTTAAACTTGACGAGCCTGGCATATACAGATATGGCCTCGGAAAACGGAGACCGAAATGTTGAACGTGAATCATATAGTAGATATGATCAACATAGTGATGTTCACCATTGAAACTACTCCATCTCACGTGATGATCAGACATGGTTTAGTTGATTTGGATCACGTGATCACTTAGATGACTAGAGAGATGTCTGTCTAAGTGAGAGTTCTTAAGTAATATGATTAATTGAACTTAAATTTATCATGAACTTAGTACCTGATAGTATTTTGCTTGTCTATGTTTTTCGAGGATAGATGGCTCGTGTTGTTGTTCCGTTGAATTTTAATGTGTTCCTTGAGAAAGCAAAGTTGAAAGATGATGGTAGCAATTACACAGACTGGGCCTGTAACCTGAGGATTATCCTCATTGCTGCATAGAAGAATTACGTCCTGGAAGCACCGCTGGGTGCCAGGCCTGCTGCTGATGCAACTGACGACGTTAAGAATGTCTGGCAGAGCAAAGCTAATGACTACTCGATAGTTCAGTGTGCCATGCTTTACGGCTTGGAACCGGGTCTTCAACGACGTTTTGAACGTCATGGAGCATATGAGATGTTCCAGGAGTTGAAGTTAATATTTCAAGCAAATGCCCGGATTGAGAGATATGAAGTCTCCAATAAGTTCTATAGCTGTAAGATGGAGGAGAATAGTTCTGTCAGTGAACACATACTCAAAATGTCTGGGTATAATAATCACTTGATTCAACTAGGAGTTAATCTTCCTGATAATAGTGTCATTGACAGAATTCTTCAGTCACTGCCACCAAGCTACAAGAGCTTCGTGATGAACTATAATATGTAAGGGATGGACAAGACTATTCCCGAGCTCTTCGCAATGCTAAAAGCTGTGGAGGTAGAAATCAAGAAGGAGCATCAAGTGTTGATGGTTAATAAGACCACCAATTTCAAGAAAAAGGGCAAAGGGAAGAAGAAGGGGAACTTCAAGAAGAACAACAAACAAGTTGCTTCTCAAGAGAAGAAACCAAAGTCTGGACCTAAGCCTGAGACTGAGTGCTTCTACTGCAAGCAGACTGGTCACTGGAAGCGGAACTGCCCCAAGTATTTGGCGGATAAGAAGGATGGCAAAGTGAACAAAGGTATATGTGATATACATGTTATTGATGTGTACCTTACTAATGCTCGCAGTAGTACCTGGGTATTTTGTTGGAAATATGCCCTAGAGGCAATAATAAAAGTATTATTATATTTCCTTGTTCATGATAATTGTCTTTTATTCATGCTATAACTGTACTATCCGGAAATCGCAATACACGTGTGAATACATAGACCACAATATGTCCCTAGTGAGCCTCTAGTTGACTAGCTCGTTGTGATCAACAGATAGTCATGGTTTCCTGGCTATGGACATTGGATGTCGTTGATAACGGGATCACATCATTAGGAGAATGATGTGATGGACAAGAACCAATCCTAAGCATAGCACAAGATCGTGTAGTTCGTTTGGTAGAGCTTTTCCAATGTCAAGTATCTCTTCCTTTAACCATGAGATCGTGTAACTCCCGGATACCATAGGAGTGCTTTGGGTGTATCAAATGTCACAACGTAACTGGGTGACTATAAAGGTGCACTACAGGTATCTCCGAAAGTGTCTGTTGGGTTGACACGGATCGAGACTGGGATTTGTTCGTATGACGGAGAGGTATCTCTGGGCCCACTCGGTAATGCATCATCATATTGAGCTCAAAGTGACCAAGTGGTTGGTCACGGGATCATGCATTACGGTACGAGTAAAGTGACTTGCCGGTAACGAGACTGAACAAGGTATTGGGATACCGACGATCGAGTCTCGGGCAAGTAACGTACCGATTGACAAAGGGAATTGTATACGGGGTTGTTTAATCCTCGACATCGTGGTTCATCCGATGAAATCATCGAGGAGCATGTGGGAGCCAACATGGGTATCCAGATCCCACAGTTGGTTATTGCCCGAGAGTCGTCTCGGTCATGTCTGCGTGTCTCCCGAACCCGTAGGGTCTACACACTTAAGGTTCGGTGACGCTAGGGTTGTATGAATATGAGTATGCAGCATACCGAATGTTGTTCGGAGTCCCGGATGAGATCCGGACGTCACGAGGAGTTTCAGAATGGTCCGGAGGTAAAGAATTATATATAGGAAGTGGTATTTCGGCCATCAGGAAAGTTTCGGGGTCACCCGGTAATGTACCGGGACCACCGGAGGGTTACATCGATGCTAGCTTCGACACAGATCTGGATGACTCTAAGTCACAAACCCGATACGTGTATATGTTGAATGGTGGAGCAGTAAGCTGGTGCAGCCGCAAGCAGAGCGTCGTGGCGGGATCTACATGTGAAGCGGAATACATGGCAGCCTCGGAGGCAGCGCATGAAGCAATTTGGGTGAAGGAGTTCATCACCGACCTAGGAGTCATACCCAATGCGTCGGGGCCGATCAAACTCTTCTGTGACAACACTGGAGCTATTGCCCTAGCCAAGGAGCCCAGGTTTCACAAGAAGACCAGGCACATCAAGTGTCGTTTCAACTCCATCCGTGAAAATGTTCAAGATGGAGACATAGATATTTGCAAAGTACATACAGATCTGAATGTCGCAGATCCGTTGACTAAACCTCTCTGGCGAGCAAAACATGATCAACACAAGAACTCTATGGGTGTTCGATTCATCACAATGTGACTAGATTATTGACTCTAGTGCAAGTGGGAGACTGTTGGAAATATGCCCTAGAGGCAATAATAAAAGTATTATTATATTTCCTTGTTCATGATAATTGTCTTTTATTCATGCTATAACTATATTATCCGGAAATCGTAATACACGTGTGAATACATAGACCACAATATGTCCCTAGTGAGCCTCTAGTTGACTAGCTCATGGTGATCAACAGATAGTCATGGTTTCCTGGCTATGGACATTGGATGTCGTTGATAAAGGGATCACATCATTAGGAGAATGATGTGATGGACAAGACCCAATCCTAAGCATAGCACAAGATCGTGTAGTTCGTTTGCTAGAGCTTTTCCAATGTCAAGTATCTCTTCCTTTGACCATGAGATCGTGTAACTCCCGGATACCGTAGGAGTGCTTTGGGTGTATCAAATGTCACAACGTAACTGGGTGACTATAAAGGTGCACTACAGGTATCTCCGAAAGTGTCTGTTGGGTTGACACGGATCGAGACTGGGAATTGTCACTCCGTATGACGGAGAGGTATCTCTGGGCCCACTCGGTAATGCATCATCATATTGAGCTCAAAGTGACCAAGTGGTTGGTCACGGGATCATGCATTACGGTACGAGTAAAGTGACTTGCCGGTAACGAGACTGAACAAGGTATTGGGATACCGACGATCGAGTCTCGGGCAAGTAACGTACCGATTGGCAAAGGGAATTGTATACGGGGTTGTTTAATCCTCGACATCGTGGTTCATCCGATGAAATCATTGAGGAGCATGTGGGAGCCAACATGGGTATCCAGATCCCACAGTTGGTTATTGCCCGAGAGTCGTCTCGGTCATGTCTGCGTGTCTCCCGAACCCGTAGGGTCTACACACTTAAGGTTCGGTGACGCTAGGGTTGTATGAATATGAGTATGCAGCATACCGAATGTTGTTCGGAGTCCCGGATGAGATCCCGGACGTCACGAGGAGTTTCAGAATGGTCCGGAGGTAAAGAATTATATATAGGAAGTGGTATTTCGTCCATCGAGAAAGTTTCGGGGTCACCCGGTAATGTACCGGGACCACCGGAGGGGTTCCGGGGGGTCCACCGGGTGGGGCCACCCATCCCGGAGGGCCCAATGGGCTGAAGTGGGAGGGGAGCCAGCCCATAGTGGGCTGGTGCGCCCCCCTAGGCCCACCCCCTGCGCCTAGGGTTGAAACCCTAGGGTGGGGGGCGCACCACATGCCTTGGGGGGCACTCCACCCCCCTGGCCGCCGCCCCCTTGGGAGATTGAATCTCCTAGGGCCAGCGCCCCCCCTGGGGTCCTATATAAAGGAGGGCAGGGGGGAGGGCAGCCGCACCCTGTGCTTTGGCGCCTCCCTCCCCCTGCTACACCTCATCCTCCTCCCGTAGTCGCTTGGCGAAGCCCTACTGGAGTTCTGCTGCATCCACCACCACGCCGTCGTGCTGCTGGATCATCATCAACCTCTCCTTCCCCCTTGCTGGATCAAGAAGGAGGAGACGTCTCCCGTCCCGTACGTGTGTTAAACGCGGAGGTGCTGTCCGTTCAGCACTTGGTCATCGGTTATCTGAATCATGGCGAGTACGACTCCATCATCACCATCCCCTTGAACGCTTCCGCACTCGATCTACAAGTGGTATGTAGATGCAATCTCTCTCCCATGACTCGTTGCTTAGATGAACTCATAGATGGATCTTGGTGAAACCGTAGGAAATTTTTTAATTTTCTACAACGTTCCCCACCAGTGGCATCATGAGCTAGGTCTATGCGTAGTTCTCTATTGCACGAGTAGAACACAATTTTGTTATGGGCATGGATCTTGTCAACTTGCTTGCCACTACTAGTCTTTTCTTGCTTCAGCGGTATTGTGGGATGAAGCGTCCCGGACCAACCTTACACGTACGCTTACGTGAGACCGGTTCCACCGACAGACATGCACTAGTTGCATAAGGTGGCTGGCGGGTGTCTGTCTCTCCCACTTTAGTTGAAGCGGATTCGATGAAAAGGGTCCTTATGAAGGGTAAATAGAAGTTGACAAAATCACGTTGTGGTTATTCGTAGGTAAGAAAACGTTCTTGCTAGAACCCAATTGCAGCCACGTAAAAGATGCAACAACAATTAGAGGACGTCCAACTTGTTTTTGCAGCAATTGTTCATGTGATGTGATATGGCCAGAAGTTGTGATGAATGATGATTGATATATTGTGATGTATGAGATCATGTTCTTGTAATAGGAATCATGACTTGCATGTCGATGAGTATGACAACCGGCAGGAGCCATAGGAGTTGTCTTTATTTTTTGCATGACCTGCGTGTCATTGAAGAACGCCATGTAAATTACTTTACTTTATTGCTAAACGCGTTAGCCATAGAAGTAGAAGTAGTCGTTGGCGTGACAACTTCATGAAGACACGATGATGGAGATCATGATGATGGAGATCGTGGTGTCATGCCGGTGACAAGATGATCATGGAGCCCCGAAGATGGAGATCAATGGAGCTATATGATATTGGCCATATCATGTCACTACTATATAATTGCATGTGATGTTTATTATGTTTATGCATCTTGTTTACTTAGAACGACGGTAGTAAATAAGATGATCCCTTACAACAATTTCAAGAAGTGTTCTCCCCTAACTGTGCACCGTTGCTACAGTTCGTCGTTTCGAAGCACAACGTGATGATCGGGTGTGATAGATCCTTACGTTCACATACAACGGGTGTAAAACAGTTTTACACATGCAAAACACTTAGGGTTAACTTGACGAGCCTAGCATGTACAGACATGGCCTCGGAACACGGAGACCGAAAGGTCGAACACGAGTCGTATGGAAGATACGATCAACATGAAGATGTTCACCGACGATGACTAGTCCGTCTCACATGATGTTCGGACACGGCCTAGTCGACTCGGATCGTGTAACACTTAGATGACTAGAGGGATGTCTAATCTGAGTGGGAGTTCATAATTTGATTACATGAACTTAATTATCATGAACTTAGTCTAAAACCTTTGCAAATATGTCTTGTAGATCAAATGGCCAACGCTCATGTCAACATGAACTTCAACGCGTTCCTAGAGAAAACCAAGCTGAAAGATGATGGCAGCAACTATACGGGCTGGGTCCGGAACCAGAGGATCATCCTCATAGCTGCCAGGAAACAATATGTCCTAGAAGGACCGCTAGATGACGCTCCCGTCCCAGAGAACCAAGACGTTATGAATGCTTGGCAGTCTCGTGCTGATGATTACTCCCTCGTTCAGTGCGGCATGCTTTACAGCTTAGAACCGGGGCTCCAAAAGCGTTTTGAGCATCACGGAGCATATGAGATGTTCGAAGAGCTGAAACTTGTTTTCCAAGCTCATGCCCGTGTCGAGAGATATGATGTCTCCGACAAGTTCTATAGTTGTAAGATGGAGGAAAACAGTTCTGTCAGTGAGCACATACTCAAGATGTCTGGGTTGCACAACCGCCTGACTCAGCTGAACATTAACCTCCCTGATGAGGCGGTCATTGACAGAATCCTTCAGTCGCTCCCACCAAGCTACAAGAGCTTTGTGATGAACTACAATATGCAGGGGATGGTGAAGACCATTCCTGAAGTATTTTCAATGCTGAAGTCAGCAGAGGCTGAAATCAAGAAAGAACATCAAGTGTTGATGGTCAATAAGACCACTAAGTTCAAGAAGGGCAAGGGCAAGAAGAACTTCAAGAAGGACGGCAAGGATGTTGCCGCGCCCGGTAAGCCAGTTATCGGGAAGAAGTCAAAGAATGGACCCAAGCCTGAAACTGAGTGCTTTTATTGCAAGGGGAAGGGTCACTGGAAGCGGAACTGCCCCAAATACTTAGCAGATAAGAAGGCCGGCAACACCAAAGGTATATTTGATATACATGTAATTGATGTGTACCTTACCAGTACTCGTAGTAACTCCTGGGTATTTGATACCGGTGTCGTTGCTCATATTTGTAACTCACAGCAGGAGCTGCGGAATAAACGGAGACTGGCGAAGGATGAGGTGACGATGCGCGTCGGGAATGGTTCCAGGGTCGATGTGATCGCCGTCGGCACGCTACCTCTACATTTACCTACGGGATTAGTTATAAACCTTAATAATTGTTATTTGGTGCCAAGTTTGAGCATGAACATTGTATCTGGATCTCGTTTGATACGAGATGGCTACTCATTTAAATCCGAGAATAATGGTTGTTCTATTTATATGAGAGATATGTTTTATGGTCATGCCCCTATGGTCAATGGTTTATTCTTAATGAATCTCGAGTGTAGTATTACACATATTCATAGTGTGAATACCAAAAGATGTAAAGTTGATAACGATAGTCCCACATACTTGTGGCACTGCCGCCTTGGTCACATTGGTGTCAAGCGCATGAAGAAGCTCCATGCTGATGGACTTTTAGAGTCTCTCAATTATGAATCATTTGACACATGCGAACCATGCCTCATGGGCAAAATGACCAAGACTCCGTTCTCCGGAACAATGGAGCGAGCAACCAACTTATTGGAAATCATACATACCGATGTGTGCGGTCCAATGAGCGTTGAGGCTCGCGGAGGATATCGTTATGTTCTCACTCTCACTAATGACTTGAGTAGATATGGGTATGTCTACTTAATGAAGCACAAGTCTGAGACCTTTGAAAAGTTCAAGGAATTTCAGAATGAGGTAGAGAATCAACGTGACCGAAAGATAAAGTTCCTACGATCAGATCGTGGAGGAGAATACTTAAGTCACGAATTTGGTACACACTTAAGGAAATGTGGAATCGTTTCACAACTCACGCCGCCTGGAACACCTCAACGTAACGGTGTGTCCGAACGTCGTAATCGCACTCTATTGGATATGGTGCGGTCTATGATGTCTCTTATCGATTTACCGCTATCATTTTGGGGATACGCTCTAGAGACAACTACATTCACTTTAAATAGGGCACCGTCTAAATCCATTGAGACGACACCGTATGAATTATGGTTTGGGAAGAAACCTAAGCTGTCGTTTCTAAAAGTTTGGGGATGCGATGCTTATGTCAAGAAACTTCAACCTGAAAAGCTCGAACCCAAGTCGGAAAAATGCGTCTTCATAGGATACCCTAAGGAAACCGTTGGGTATACCTTCTACTTAACATCCGAGGGCAAGATCTTTGTTGCCAAGAACGGATGCTTTCTGGAAAAAGAGTTTCTCTCGAAAGAAGTAAGTGGGAGGAAAGTAGAACTCGATGAAGTACTACCTCTCGAACGGGAAAGTGGTGCAGCGCAGGAAAATGTTCCTGTGATGCCTACACCAACTGAAGAGGAAAATAATGATGATGATCAAGGTACTTCGGATCAAGTTGCTACTGAACTTCGTAGGTCCACAAGGACACGTTCCGCACCAGAGTGGTACGGCAATCCTGTCCTAGAAATCATGTTGTTAGACAACGGTGAACCTTCGAACTATGAAGAAGCGATGGCGGGCCCAGATTCCAACAAATGGCTTGAAGCCATGAGTTCCGAGATAGAGTCCATGTATGAAAACAAAGTATGGACTTTGACAGACTTGCCCGATGATCGACGAGCGATAGAAAACAAATGGATTTTTAAGAAGAAGAAGACAGACGCGGATGGTAATGTTACCATCTATAAAGCTCGACTTGTCGCTAAGGGTTATCGACAAGTTCAAGGGATTGACTACGACGAGACATTCTCTCCCGTAGCGAAGCTGAAGTCCGTCCGAATCATGTTAGCAATTGCTGCATACTATGATTATGAGATATGGTAGATGGACGTCAAAACGGCATTCCTTAACGGACATATTAAGGAAGAGCCGTATATGATGCAGCCGAAAGGTTTTGTCGATCCTAAGAACGCTAACAAAGTATGCAAGCTCCAGCGATCCATTTATGGGCTGGTGCAAGCATCTCGGAGTTGGAACATTCGCTTTGATGAGATGATCAAAGCGTTTGGGTTTATGCAAACTTATGGAGAAGCCTGCGTTTACAAGAAAGTGAGTGGGAGCTCTGTAGCATTTCTCATATTATATGTCGATGACATACTCCTGATGGGAAATGATATAGAACTTCTGGACAGCATTAAGGCCTACTTGAATAAGTGTTTTTCAATGAAGGACCATGGAGAAGCTGCTTATATATTAGGCATCAAGATCTATAGAGATAGATCGAGATGCCTCATAGGTCTTTCACAAAGCACATACCTTGATAAGATTTTGAAAAGGTTCAAAATGGATCAGTCCAAGAAGGGGTTCTTGCCTATGTTGCAAGGTGTGAGATTGAGCTCGGCTCAGTCCCCGACAACGGCAAAAGATAAAGAAGAGATGAGTGTCATCCCCTATGCTTCAGCCATAGGATCTATTATGTATGCCATGCTATGTACCAGACCTGATGTAAACCTTGCCATAAGTTTGGTAGCAAGGTACCAAAGTAATCCCGGCAAGGAACACTGGACAGCGGTCAAGAATATCCTGAAGTACCTGAAAAGGACAAAGGACATGTTTCTCGTTTATGGAGGTGACGAAGAGCTCATCGTAAAGGGTTACATCGATGCTAGCTTCGACACAGATCTGGATGACTCTAAGTCACAAACCCGATACGTGTATATGTTGAATGGTGGAGCAGTAAGCTGGTGCAGCCGCAAGCAGAGCGTCGTGGCGGGATCTACATGTGAAGCGGAATACATGGCAGCCTCGGAGGCAGCGCATGAAGCAATTTGGGTGAAGGAGTTCATCACCGACCTAGGAGTCATACCCAATGCGTCGGGGCCGATCAAACTCTTCTGTGACAACACTGGAGCTATTGCCCTAGCCAAGGAGCCCAGGTTTCACAAGAAGACCAGGCACATCAAGCGTCGTTTCAACTCCATCCGTGAAAATGTTCAAGATGGAGACATAGATATTTGCAAAGTACATACAGATCTGAATGTCGCAGATCCGTTGACTAAACCTCTCTGGCGAGCAAAACATGATCAACACAAGAACTCTATGGGTGTTCGATTCATCACAATGTGACTAGATTATTGACTCTAGTGCAAGTGGGAGACTATTGGAAATATGCCCTAGAGGCAATAATAAAAGTATTATTATATTTCCTTGTTCATGATAATTGTCTTTTATTCATGCTATAACTGTATTATCCGGAAATCGTAATACACGTGTGAATACATAGACCACAATATGTCCCTAGTGAGCCTCTAGTTGACTAGCTCATGGTGATCAACAGATAGTCATGGTTTCCTGGCTATGGACATTGGATGTCGTTGATAAAGGGATCACATCATTAGGAGAATGATGTGATGGACAAGACCCAATCCTAAGCATAGCACAAGATCGTGTAGTTCGTTTGCTAGAGCTTTTCCAATGTCAAGTATCTCTTCCTTTGACCATGAGATCGTGTAACTCCCGGATACCGTAGGAGTGCTTTGGGTGTATCAAATGTCACAACGTAACTGGGTGACTATAAAGGTGCACTACAGGTATCTCCGAAAGTGTCTGTTGGGTTGACACGGATCGAGACTGGGAATTGTCACTCCGTATGACGGAGAGGTATCTCTGGGCCCACTCGGTAATGCATCATCATATTGAGCTCAAAGTGACCAAGTGGTTGGTCACGGGATCATGCATTATGGTACGAGTAAAGTGACTTGCCGGTAACGAGACTGAACAAGGTATTGGGATACCGACGATCGAGTCTCGGGCAAGTAACGTACCGATTGGCAAAGGGAATTGTATACGGGGTTGTTTAATCCTCGACATCGTGGTTCATCCGATGAAATCATTGAGGAGCATGTGGGAGCCAACATGGGTATCCAGATCCCACAGTTGGTTATTGCCCGAGAGTCGTCTCGGTCATGTCTGCGTGTCTCCCGAACCCGTAGGGTCTACACACTTAAGGTTCGGTGACGCTAGGGTTGTATGAATATGAGTATGCAGCATACCGAATGTTGTTCGGAGTCCCGGATGAGATCCCGGACGTCACGAGGAGTTTCAGAATGGTCCGGAGGTAAAGAATTATATATAGGAAGTGGTATTTCGTCCATCGAGAAAGTTTCGGGGTCACCCGGTAATGTACCGGGACCACCGGAGGGGTTCCGGGGGGTCCACCGGGTGGGGCCACCCATCCCGGAGGGCCCCATGGGCTGAAGTGGGAGGGGAGCCAGCCCATAGTGGGCTGGTGCGCCCCCCTAGGCCCACCCCCTGCGCCTAGGGTTGAAACCCTAGGGTGGGGGGGCGCACCACATGCCTTGGGGGGCACTCCACCCCCTCTAGCCACCGCCCCCTTGGGAGATTGAATCTCCCAGGGCCGGCGCCCCCCCTGGGGGCCTATATAAAGGAGGGCAGGGGGGAGGGCAGCCGCACCCTATGCTTTGGCGCCTCCCTCCCCCTGCTACACCTCGTCCTCCTCCCGTAGTCGCTTGGCGAAGCCCTGCTGGAGTTCTGCTGCATCCACCACCACGCCGTCGTGCTGCTGGATCATCATCAACCTATCCTTCCCCCTTGCTGGATCAAGAAGGAGGAGACGTCTCCCGTCCCGTACGTGTGTTGAACGCGGAGGTGTTGTCCGTTCAGCACTTGGTCATCGGTGATCTGAATCACGGCGAGTACGACTCCACCATCACCATCCCCTTGAACGCTTCCGCACTCGATCTACAAGTGGTATGTAGATGCAATATCTCTCCCATGACTCGTTGCTTAGATGAACTCATAGATGGATCTTGGTGAAACCGTAGGAAATTTTTTAATTTTCTGCAACGTTCCCCAACATATTTGATATTGGTTCTGTTGCTAATATTTGCAACTCGAAACAGGGACTACGGATTAAGCAAAGATTGGCTAAGGACGAGGTGACGATGCTCGTGGGAAATGGTTCCAAAGTCGATGTGATCGCGGTCGGCATGCTACCTCTACATCTACCATCTGGATTAGTTTTAGACCTAAATAATTGTTATTTGGTGCCAGCGTTGGGCATGAACATTATATCTGGATCTTGTTTGATGCGAGACGGTTATTCATTTAAATCAAAGAATAATGGTTGTTCTATTTATATGAGTAATATATTTTATGGTCATGCACCCTTGAAGAGTGGTCTATTTTTATTGAATCTCAATAGTAGTGATACACATATTCATAATGTTGTAGCCAAAAGATGCAGAGTTGATAATGATAGTGCAACTTATTTGTGGCACTGCCGTTTAGGTCATATCAGTGTAAAGCACATGAAGAAACTCCATACTGATGGACTTTTTGGAATCACTTGATTATGAATCACTTGGTACTTACGAACCGTGCCTCATGGGCAAGATGACTAAAATGTCGTTCTCCGGAACTATGGAGCGAGCAACTAATTTGTTGGAAATCATACATACTGATGTATGTGGTCCAATGAATATTGAGGCTCGCGACGGGTATCATTATTTTCTCACCTTCACA
The DNA here is from genome assembly GCA_963921465.1 of Triticum timopheevii. Taxonomy (NCBI): domain Eukaryota; kingdom Viridiplantae; phylum Streptophyta; class Magnoliopsida; order Poales; family Poaceae; genus Triticum; species Triticum timopheevii. The sequence goes on along the minus strand of OY997264.1, from coordinate 554,523,031 downwards.
GATGATTTGAGTAGATATGGGTATATCTACTTGATGAAACACAAGTCTGAAACATTTGAAAAGTTCAAAGAATTTCAGAGTGAAATAGAAAATCATCGTAACAAGAAAATAAATTTTCTATGATCTGATCGTGGAGGAGAATATTTGAGTTACGAGTTTGGTTTACATTTGAAACAATGTGGAATAGTTTCGCAACTCACGCCACCCGGAACACCACAACGAAATGGTGTGTGTGAACATCGTAATCGTACTTTACTAGATATGGTGCGATCTATGATGTCTCTTACTGATTTACCGCTATCGTTTTGGGGTTATACTTTAGAGACAGCCGCATTCACGTTAAATAGGGCACCATCAAAATCCGTTGAGACGACGCCTTATGAACTATGGTTTGGCAAGAAACCAAAGTTGTCGTTTCTTAAAGTTTGGGGCTGCGATGCTTATGTGAAGAAACTTCAACCAGATAAGCTCGAACCCAAATCGGAGAAATGTGTCTTCATAGGATACCCAAAAGATACTATTGGGTACACCTTCTATCACAGATCTAAGGGCAAGATTTTCGTTGCTAAATTCGGATCCTTTCTAGACAAGGAGTTTCTCTTGAAAGAAGTGAATGGGAGGAAAGTAGAACTTGATGAGGTAACTATACCTACTCCCTTATTGTAAAGTAGTCCATCACAAGAACCGGTTCCTGTGACAACTACACCAATTAGTGAGGAAGCTAATGATATTGATCATGAAACTTCAGATCAAGTTTCTACTGAACCGCGTAGGTCTACTAGAGTAAGATCCGCACCAGAGTGGTATGGTAATCCTATTCTGGAAGTCATGTTACTTGACCATGGCGAACCTACGAACTATGAGGAAGCGATGATGAGCCCAGATTCCGCAAAATGGCTAGAAGCCATGAAATCTGAGATGGGATCCATGTATGAGAACAAAGTATGGACTTTGGTTGACTTGCCTGATGATCGGCAAGCCATTGAGAATAAATGGATTTTTAAGAAGAAGACTGACACTGATGGTAATGTAACTTTCTACAAAGCTCGACTTGTTGCAAAAGGTTTTTGACAAGTTCAAGGGGTTGACTACGATGAGACTTTCTCACCCGTAGCGATGCTTAAGTCTGTCCGAATCATGTTAGCAATTGCTGCATTTTATGATTATGAAATTTGGCAAATGGATGTCAAAACTGCATTCTTGAATGGATTTCTGGAAGAAGAGTTGTATATGATGCAACCAGAAGGTTTTGTTGATCCAAAAGGCGCTAAAAAAGTGTGCAAGCTCCAGCAATCCATTTATGGACTGGTGCAAGCATCTCGGAGTTGGAATAAACGCTTTGATAGTGTGATCAAAGCATATGGTTTTATACAGACTTTTGGAGAAGCCTGTATTTACAAGAAACTGAGTGGGAGCTCTGTAGCATTTCTGATATTATATGTAGATGACATATTATTAATTGGAAATGATATAGAATTTCTAGATAGCATAAAGGGATACTTGAATAAAAGTTTTTCTATGAAAGACCTCGGTGAAGCTGCTTACATATTGGGCATCAAGATCTATAGAGATAGATCAAGACGCTTAATTGGACTTTCACAAAGCACATACCTTGATAAAGTTTTGAAAAAGTTCAAAATGGATCAGGCAAAGAAAGGGTTCTTGCCTGTATTACAAGGTGTGAAGTTGAGTCAGACTCAATGCCTGACCACAGCAGAAGATAGAGAGAGAATGAAAGATGTTCCCTATGCTTCAGCCATAGGCTCTATCATGTATGCAATGCTGTGTACCAGACCTGACATATGCTTAGCAATAAGCTTAGCAGGGAGGTACCAAAGTAATCCAGGAGTGGATCACTGGACAGCGGTCAAGAACATCCTGAAATACCTGAAAAGGACTAAGGATATGTTTCTCGTTTATGGAGGTGACAAAGAGCTAGTCGTAAATGGTTACGTCGATGCAAGCTTTGACACTGATCCGGACAATTCTAAATCGCAAACCAGATACGTGTTTTTATTAAACGGTGGAGCTGTAAGTTGGTGCAGTCCTAAACAAAGCGTCGTGGCGGGATCTACATGCGAAGCGGAGTACATAGCTGCTTCGAAAGCAGCAAATGAAGGAGTCTGGATGAAGGAGTTCATTTCTGATCTAGGTGTCATACCTAGTAAATCGGGACCAATGAAGATCTTCTGTGACAATACTGGTGCAATTGCCTTAGCAAAGGAATCCAGATTTCACAAGAGGACCAAGCACATCAAGAGACGCTTCAATTCAATCCGGGACCAAGTCCAGGTGGGAGACATAGAGATTTGCAAGATACATACGGATCTGAATGTTGCAGACCCGTTGACTAAGCCTCTTCCACGAGCAAAACATGATCAGCACCAAGACTTCATGGGTGTTAGAATCATTACTGTGTAATCTAGATTATTGACTCTAGTGCAAGTGGGAGACTGAAGGAAATATGCCCTAGAGGCAATAATAAAGTTATTATTTATTTCCTCATATCATGATAAATGTTTATTATTCATGCTAGAATTGTATTAACCGGAAACATGATACATGTGTAAATACATAGACAAACATAATGTCACTAGTATGCCTCTACTTGACTAGCTCATTAATCAAAGATGGTTATGTTTCCTAGCCATAGACATGTGTTGTCATTTGATTAACGGGATCACATCATTAGGAGAATGATGTGATTGACTTGACCCATTCCGTTAGCTTAGCACTTGATCGTTTGGTATGTTGCTATTGCTTTCTTCATGACTTATACAAAGTTCCTATAACTATGAGATTATGCAACTCCCGTTTACCGGAGGAACACTTTGTGTGCTACCAAACGTCACAACGTAACTGGGTGATTATAAAGGAGCTCTACAGGTGTCTCCGAAGGTACATGTTGAGTTGGCGTATTTCGAGATTAGGTTTTGTCACTCCGATTGTCGGAGAGATATCTCTGGGCCCTCTCGGTAATGCACATCACTATAAGCCTTGCAAGCAATGTAGCTAATGAGTTAGTTACGGAATGATGCATTACGTAACGAGTAAAGAGACTTGCCGGTAACGAGATTGAACTAGGTATTGGATACCGACGATCGAATCTCGGGCAAGTAACATACCAATGACAAAGGGAACAACGTATGTTGTTATGCGGTTTGACCGATAAAGATCTTCGTAGAATATGTAGGAGCCAATATGAGCATCCAGGTTCCGCTATTGGTTATTGACCGAGAATAGTTCTAGGTCATGTCTACATAGTTCTCGAACCCGTAGGGTCCGCACGCTTAACGTTACGATGACAGTTTTATTATGAGTTTATAAGTTTTGATGTACCGAAGGTTGTTCGGAGTCCCGGATGTGATCACGAACATGAGAGCAGTCTCGAAATGGTCGAGATATAAAGATTGATATATTGGAAGCCTATATTTGGATATCGGAATCGTTCCGGGTGAAATCGGGATTTTACCGGAGTACCGGGGGGTTACCGGAACCCTCCCGGGGGTTAATGGGCCTACATGGGCCATGAGGGAGAAGAGGAGGGCCGGCCAGGGTAGGCCGCGCGCCCCCTCCCCCCTAGTCCGAATAGGACAAGGAAGGGGGGGGCGCTGTTGGGGAACGTAGCAGAAATTCAAAATTTTCCTACGTATCACCAAGATCTATCTATGGAGAGACTAGCAACGAGGGGAAGGAGAGTGCATCTACATACCCTTGTAGATCGCTAAGTGGAAGCGTTCAAGTGAACGGGGTTGATGGAGTCGTACTCGTCGTGATTCAAATCACCGATGACCAAGTGCCGAACGGACGGCACCTCCGCATTCAACACACGTACGGAACGGAGACGTCTCCCATGCCTTGATCCAGCAAGGAGGAGGGAGAGGTTGATGGAGATCCAGCAGCACGACGGCGTGGTGGAAGTAGCGGGATTCCAACAGGGCTTCGCTAAGCGCTGCGGGAGGAGGGAGATGTGTCACGGGAGGGAGAGGGAGGCGCCAGGCCTTAGGTATAGTTGCTCCTCCTTTTCCCCACTATATATAGGGCCAAGGGAGAGGGGGGAGGCGCAGCCCTTGCCCTTCATCCAAGGAAAGGGTGCGGCCAAGGGGGGGAGGAGTCCATCCTCCCCAAGGCACCTCGGAGGTGCCTTCCCCCTTTAGGACTCTCCCCTTTTTCTCTTCTCTTGGCGCATGGGCCTCTTGGGGCTGGTGCCCTTGGCCCATGTAGGCCAAGGCGCACCCCCTACAGCCCATGTGGCCCCCCAGGGCAGGTGGCCCCACCCGGTGGACCCCCGGGACCCTTCCGGTGGTCCCGGTACAATACCGGTGACCCCGAAACTTGTCCCGATGGCCGAAATAGCACTTCCTATATATAATTCTTTACCTCCGGACCATTCCGGAACTCCTCGTGACGTCCGGGATCTCATCCGGGACTCCGAACAACTTTCGGGTTACCGCATACTAATATCTCTATAACCCTAGTGTCACCGAACCTTAAGTGTGTAGACCCTACGGGTTCGGGAGACATGCAGACATGACCGAGATGACTCTCCGGTCAATAACCAACAGCGGGATCTGGATACCCATGTTGGCTCCCACATGTTCCACGATGATCTCATCGGATGAACCACGATGCCAAGGACTTAATCAATCCCGTATACAATTCCCTTTGTCTATCAGTACGATACTTGCCCGAGATTCGATCGTCGGTATTCCGATACCTTGTTCAATCTCGTTACCGGCAAGTCTCTTTACTCGTTCCGTAACACATCATCCCGTGATCAACTCCTTGATCACATTGTGCACATTATGATGATGTCCTACCGAGTGGGCCCAAAGATACCTCTCCGTTTACACGGAGTGACAAATCCCAGTCTCGATTCGTGCCAACCCAACAGACACTTTCGGAGATACCTGTAATGCACCTTTATAGCCACCCAGTTACGTTGTGACGTTTGGTACACCCAAAGCATTCCTACGGTATCCGGGAGTTGCACAATCTCATGGTCTAAGGAAAAGATACTTGACATTAGAAAAGCTTTAGCATACGAACTACACGATCTTTGTGCTAGGCTTAGGATTGGGTCTTGTCCATCACATCATTCTCCTAATGATGTGATCCCGTTATCAACGACATCCAATGTCCATAGCCAGGAAACCATGACTATCTGTTGATCACAACGAGCTAGTCAACTAGAGGCTCACCAGGGACATATTGTGGTCTATGTATTCACACGTGTATTACGATTTCCGGATAATACAGTTATAGCATGAATAAAAGACAATTATCATGAACAAGGAAATATAATAATAATACTTTTATTATTGCCTCTAGGGCATATTTCCAATAGTCTCCCACTTGCACTAGAGTCAATAATCTAGTTCACATCGATATGTGATTAACACTCAAGGTCACATCCCCATGTGACTAACACCCAAAGAGTCTACTAGAGTCAATAATCTAGTTCACATTACCATGTGATTAACACTCGATGAGTTCTGGGTTTGATCATGTTATGCTTGTGAGAGAAGTTATAGTCAACGGGTCTGAACCTTTCAGATCCGTGTGTGCTTTACAAATCTCTATGTCATCTCCTAGATGTAGCTACCACGTTCTATTTGGAGCTATTCCAAATAACTGTTCTACTTGGAGCTATTCTAAATTGTTGCTCCATTATACATATCCGGTATCTCTACTCAGAGTTATCCGGATAGGTGTTAAGCTTGCATCGACGTAACCCTTTACGACGAACTCTTTTACCACCTCCATAATCGAGAAAATTCCTTAGTCCACTAGTTACTAAGGATAACTTTGACCGCTGTCCTGTGATCCATTCTTGGATCACTCTTGTACCCCTTGACTGACTCATGGCAAGGCACACTTCAGGTGCGGTACACAGCATAGCATACTGTAGAGCCTATGTCTTAAGCATAGGGGACGACCTTCGTCCTTTCTCTCTATTCTGCCGTGGTCGAGCTTTAAGTCTTAACTTCATACATTACAACTCAGGCAAGAACTCCTTCTTTGACTGATCCATCTTGAACACCTTCAAGATCATGTCAAGGTACGTGCTCATTTGAAAGTACCATTAAGCGTTTTGATCTATCCTTATAGATCTTGATGCTCAATGCTCAAGTAGCTTAATCCAGGCTTTCCATTGAAAACACCTTTCAAATAACCCTATATGCTTTCTAGAAATTCTACATCATTTCTGATCATTAATATGTCAACAACATATACTCATCAGAAATTATATAGTGCTCCCACTCACTTCTTTGGAAATACAAGTTTCTCATAAACTTTGTATAAACCCAAAATCTTTGATCATCATCAAAGCATACATTCCAACTCCGAGATGCTTACTCCAGTCCTTAGAAGGATTGCTAGAGCTTTGCATACTTATTAGCATCTTTCAGGATTGACAAAACCTTCCGGTTGTATCACATACAACCTTTCCTCAAGAAAATCGTCGAGGAAACAATGTTTTTGACATCCTATCTGCAAGATTTCATAAATAATGCAGTAATCGCTAATATAATTCCAACAGACTCTTAGCATCGCTACGAGTGAGAAAGTCTCATCATAGTCAACTCCTTGAACTTGTCGAAAAAACATCTTAACGACAAGTCGAGCTTTCTTAATGGTGACATTTACCATCATTGTCCGTCTTCCTTTTAAAATCCATCTGCACTCAACAGCCTTATGACCATCGAGCTATTCTGTCAAAGTCTACACTTTGTTTTCATACATGGATCCTATCTCGGATTTTATGGCCTCGAGCCATTTATCGGAATCCGGGCCCACCATCGCTTCTCCATAGCTCGTAGGTTCATTGTTGTCTAGCAACATGACTTCCAAGATAGGATTACGTACCACTCTGAAGTAGTACGCATCCTTGTCATCCCACGAGGTTTGGTAGTGACTTGATCTGAAGTTTCATGATCAATATCATAAGCTTCCACTTCAATTGGTGTAGGTGCCACAGGAACAACTTCCTGTTCCCTGCCACACACTAGTTGAAGAGACGGTTCAATAACCTCATCAAGTCTCCACCACCCTCCCACTCAATTCTTTCAAGAGAAACTTTTCCTCGAGAAAGGACCCGATTCTAGAAACAATCCCTTATTGCTTTTGGATCTGAGATAGGAGGTATAGCCAACTGTTTTTGGTGTCCTATAAAGATGCATTTATCCGCTTTGGGTTTGAGCTTATCAGCCTGAAACTTTTTCACATAAGCGTCGCAGCCCCAAACTTTTAAGAAATGACAGCTTAGGTTTCTCTAAACCATAATTCATACGGTGTCATCTCAACGGAATTATGTGGTGCCCTATTTAAAGTGAATGTGGTCGTCTCTAATGCCTAACCCATGAACAATAGTGGTAATTCGATAAGAGACATCATGGTACGCACCATATCCAATAGGGTGCAACTATGATGTTCGGACACACCATCACACTATGGTGTTCCAGGCGGTATTAATTGCAAAACAATTTCCACAATGTCTTAATTGTGTGCCAAAACTCGTAACTCAGATATTCATCTCTATGATCATATCATAGACATTTTATCCTCTTGTCACAATGATCTTCTACTTCACATTGAAATTACTTGAACCATTCAATAATTCAGACTTGTGTTTCATCAAGTAAATATTCTCAACATCTACTCGAATCATTTGTGAAGTAAGAACATAACGATATTCACTGCATGCCTCAGCACTCATTGGACTGCACACATCAAAATGTGTTACTTCCAACAAGTTGCTATCTTGTTCCATCTTACTGAAACTGAGGCTTTTCAGTCATCTTGCCCATGTGGTATGATTTGCATGTCTCAAGTGATTCAAAATCAAGTGAGTTCAAACGGTCCATCTGCATGGAGTTTCTTCATGCATATACACCAATAGACATGGTTCGCATGTCTCAAACCTTTCAAAAACGAGTGAGCCCAAAGATCCATCAACATGGAGCTTCTTCATGCGTTTTATACCAATATGACTTACGTGGCAGTGCCACAAGTAGGTGGTACTATCATTACTATCTTTTGGCATGAACATGTGTATCACTACGATCGAGATTCAATAAACCATTCAATTTAGGTGCAAGACCATTGAAGGTATTATTCAAATAAACAGAGTAACCGTTATTCTCCTTAAATGAATAACCGTATTGCGATAGACATAATCCAATCATGTCTATGTTCAACGCAAACACCAAATAACAATTATTTAGGTTTAACACCAATCTCTTTGGTAGAGGGAGCGTGCGATGCTTGATCATATCAAGCTTGGAAAAACTTCCAACACATATCGTCAGCTCACCTTTAGCTAGTCTCCGTTTATTCCGTAGCCTTTTGTTTCGAGTTACTAACACTTAGCAACCGAACCGGTATCTAATACCCTGGTGCTACTAGGAGTACTAGTAAAGTACACATTAACACAATGTATATCCAATATACTTCTATCGACCTTGCCAGCCTTCTCATCTACCAAGTATCTAGGGTAATTCTGCTCCAGTGGTTGTTCCCCTTATTACAGAAGCACTTAGTCTCGGGTTTGGGTTTAACCTTGGGTTTCTTCACTAGAGCAGCAGCTGATTTGCCGTTTCATGAAGTATCCCTTCTTGCCCTTGCCCTTCTTGAAACTAGTGGTTTCACCAACCATCAACAATTGATGCTCCTTCTTGATTTCTACTTTTGTGGTGTCAAACATCGCGAATATCTCAAGGATCATCATATATGTCCCTGATATATTATAGTTCATCACGAAGCTCTAGCATCTTGGTGGTAATGACTTTCGGAGAAACATCACTATCTCATCTGGAAGATCAACTCCCACTCGATTCAAATGATTGTTGTACTCAGACAATCTGAGCATAGGCTCAACAATTGAGCTTTTCTCCCTTAGTTTGTAGGTTAAGAAAATCGTCGGAGGTCTTATACGTCTTGACGTGGGCACGAGCCTGAATTCCCAACTTCAGCCCTCGAAACATCTCATATGTTTCGCGACGTTTCAAAAATGTCTTCGGTGCCTCAATTCTAAACCATTTAACATTACCGAACTATCATGTAGTCATCAAAATGTGTACGTCAGATGTTCGCGACATCCACAGACAACGTTCGGGGTTCAGCACACTGAGCGGTGCATTAAGGACATAAGCCTTCTATGAAGCAATGAGGACAATCCTCGGTTTACGGACCTAGTCCGCATAATTGCTACTATTAACTTTCAACTAAATTTTCTCTAGGAACATATCTAAACAGTAGAACTGAAGCGCGAGCTACGACATAATTTGTGAAGACCTTTTGACTATGTTCAGGATAATTAAGTTCATCTTATGAACTCCCACTCAGATAGACATCCCTCTGGTCATCTAAGTGATCACATGATCCGAGTCAAACTAGGCCGTGTCCGATCATCACGTGAGACGGACTAGTCATCATCGGTGAACATCTTCATGTTGATCGTATCTACTATATGACTCATGCTCGACCTTTCGGTCTCCGTGTTCCGAGGCCATGTCTGTACATGCTAGGCTCGTCAAGTTAACCCTAAGTGTATTGCATGTGTAAATCTGTCTTACATCCGTTGTATGTGAACGCAAGGATCTATCACACCCGATCATCACGTGGTGCTTCGAAACGACGAACTGTAGCAACGGTGCACAGTTAGGGGAGAACACTTCTTGAAATTGTTGTAAGGGATCATCTTATTTACTACCGTCGTTCTAAGTAAACAAGATGCATAAACATGATAAACATCACATGCAATCAAATAGTGACATGATATGGCCAATATCATTTTGCTCCTTTTGATCTCCATCTTCGGGGCTCCATGATTATCATCGTCACCGGCATGACACCATGATCTCCATCATCATGATCTCCATCATCGTGTCTTCATGAAGTTGTCTCGCCAACTATTACTTCTACTTCTATGGCTACCGTTAGCAATAAAGTAAAGTAATTACATGACGTTTAAGTTGACACGCAGGTCATAAATAAATAAAGACAACTCCTATGGCTCCTGCCGGTTGTCATACTCATCGACATGCAAGTCGTGATTCCTATTACAAGAACATGATCAATCTCATACATCACATATCATTCATCACATTTTTCTTGGCCGTATCACATCACATAGCATACCCTGCAAAAACAAGTTAGACGTCCTCTAATTGTTGTTTGCATGTTTTACATGGCTGCTATGGGTTTCTAGCAAGAACGTTTCTTACCTACGCAAAGACCACAACGTGATATGCCAATTGCTATTTACCCTTCATAAGGACTCTGTTCATCAAATCCGATCCGACTAAAGTGGGAGAGACAGACACCCGCCAGCCACCTTATGCAACTAGTGCATGTTTGTCGGTGGAACCGGTCTCACGTAAGCGTACGTGTAAGGTTGGTCCGGGCCGCTTCATCCCACGATGCCGCCGAATCAAGATAAGACTAGTAACGGCAAGCATATTGAACAATATCGACGCCCACAACTACTTTGTGTTCTACTCGTGCAAAGAATCTACGCAATAGACCTAGCTCATGATGCCACTCTTGGCGAATGTAGCAGAAATTCAAAATTTTCCTACGTATCACCAAGATCTATCTATGGAGAGACTAGCAACGAGGGGAAGGAGAGTGCATCTACATACCCTTGTAGGTCGCTAAGCGGAAGCGTTCAAGTGAACGGGGTTGATGGAGTCGTACTCGTCGTGATTCAAATCACCGATGACCAAGTGCCGAACGGACGACACCTCCGCGTTCAACACACGTACGGAACGGAGACGTCTCCCATGCCTTGATCCAGCAAGGAGGAGGGAGAGGTTGATGGAGATCCAGCAGCACGACGGCGTGGTGGAAGTAGCGGGATTCCAACACGGCTTCGCTAAGCGCTGCGGGAGGAGGGAGATGTGTCACGGGAGGGAGAGGGAGGCGCCAGGCCTTAGGTATAGTTGCTCCTCCTTTTCCCCACTATATATAGGGCCAAGGAAGAGGGGGGAGGCACAGCCCTTGCCCCTTCCTCCAAGGAAAGGGTGCGGCCAAGGGGGGGAGGAGTCCATCCTCCCCAAGGCACCTCGGAGGTGCCTTCCCCCTTTAGGACTCTCCCCTTTTTCTCTTCTCTTGGTGCATGGGCCTTTTGGGGCTGGTGCCCTTGGCCCATGTAGGCCAAGGAGCACCCCCTACAGCCCATGTGGCCCCCCGGGGCAGGTGGCCCCACTCGGTGGACCCCCGGGACCCTTCCGGTGGTCCCGGTACAATACCGGTGACCCCGAAACTTGTCCCGATGGACGAAATAGCACTTCCTATATATAATTCTTTACCTCCGGACCATTCCGGAACTCCTCGTGATGTCCGGGATCTCATCCGAGACTCCGAACAACTTTCGGGTTACCGCATACTAATATCTCTATAACCCTAGCGTCACCGAACCTTAAGTGTGTAGACCCTACGGGTTCGGGAGACATGCAGACATGACCGAGATGACTCTCCGGTCAATAACCAACAGCGGGATCTGGATACCCATGTTGGCTCCCACATGTTCCACGATGATCTCATCGGATGAACCACGATGTCAAGGACTTAATCAATCCCGTATACAATTCTCTTTGTCTATCGGTACGATACTTGCCCGAGATTCGATCGTCGGTATCCCGATACCTTGTTCAATCTCGTTACCGGCAAGTCTCTTTACTCGTTCCGTAACACATCATCCCGTGATCAACTCATTGATCACATTGTGCACATTATGATGATGTCCTACCGAGTGGGCCCATAGATACCTCTCGGTTTACACGGAGTGACAAATCCCAGTCTCGATTCGTGCCAACCCAACAGACACTTTCGGAGATACCTGTAATGCACCTTTATAGCCACCCAGTTACGTTGTGACGTTTGGTACACCCGAAGCATTCCTACGGTATCCGGGAGTTGCACAATCTCATGGTCTAAGGAAAGGATACTTGACATTAGAAAAGCTTTAGCATACGAACTACACGATCTTTGTGCTAGGCTTAGGATTGAGTCTTGTCCATCACATCATTCTCCTAATGATGTGATCCCGGTATCAACGACATCCAATGTCCATAGCCAGGAAACCATGACTATCTGTTGATCACAACGAGCTAGTCAACTAGAGGCTCACCAGGGACAGATTGTGGTCTATGTATTCACACATGTATTACGATTTCCGGATAATACAATTATAGCATGAATAAAAGACAATTATCATGAACAAGGAAATATAATAATAATACTTTTATTATTGCCTCTAGGGGGTATTTCCAACAGGCGTCCCCTTTCCTCTTTCCCCTCCCCCCTTTCCTTCTTCACCAAGGCAAGAGGGGGGAGTCCTACTCCCGGTGGGAGTAGGACTCCTCCAGGCACACCCCTAGGGGCCGGCCGCACCCCCCCCCCCTCCCTCCTTTATATACGGGGGCAGGGGGGCACCTCTAGACACACAAGTTGATCTTCGTGATCGTTCCTTAGCCGTGTGCGGTGCCCCCCTCCACCATATTCCACCTCGGTCATATCGTTGCGGTGCTTAGGCGAAGCCCTGCGTCGGTAGAACATCATCATCGTCATCACACCGTCGTGCTGACGGAACTCATCCCCGACACCCTGCTGGATCGGAGTCCGGGGATCGTCATCGAGCTGAACGTGTGCTGAACTCGGAGGTGTCGTACGTTCGGTGCTTGGATCGGTCGGATCGTGAAGACGTACAACTACATCAACCACGTTGTCATAATGCTTCCGCTTACGGTCTACGAGGGTACGTGAACAACACTCTCCCCTCTCGTTGCTATGCATCACCATGATCTTGCGTGTGCGTATGAATTTTTTTGAAATTACTACGTTCCCCTACATGTTTTGCCCCAGTCATGTGGGACCCATGTGGAAATCACCAGATTACCCCTGCACGTCTTATTCACCAGGGAGACGAGCTCGTTCCCCATCTGGCGCTCATCTGTCGCTACTAGTGCTCGGCGGACGACAGCGGCGGCTCGTCCCCGCGATTCCTCGTGGTCCTCGATGGCGGCAGCCAGGTCAGTCCTCTCACTCTCTCAGCTGCCCGTCATGATGCAGGTGTTGTTGTTTGCCGCAGCCGGTCCCGTGTGCTCGTGCGCTGCCGTCGCTCTGTTATGCCGCCACTGCTTCGTCTTGCCAGCCCCTACTGCTGTTGTTGTTCATGGCCGACCCATACTGCTACTGTTGTTCGTGGCTCTGTGTGCTGCCGCTGCTTACTGGTGGTCGGTGGAAGGCGCGATGGAGGCGCTCACTGCTGCCCGGCTCCACTTGGGCACCGTCGTGTTCAGCCTTGGCATGGACCTGGGCGCCGCCGTCTTTGCTGCTGCTCCTCACCGCTGCACGTTGCTGCTGCCCATCGGCTAGTTGGCGTCGGCCTTGCCCGTTGTGCGTAGAGGAGCGTCTCCATTGACTATAGTGCGAACAAGGGATGTGGGTTGAGTTCGTCCCGTGCGTGGAGTTCGTGGCAAACGGGCATGTACTCCCTCTGTTCCGAATTACTTGTCGCATGTATGGATGTATCTAGATGTAGTTTAGTTCTAGATACATCCGTTTCAGTGACGAGTAATTTGGAATGGAGGGAGTAACTCATAAGGGTATACTTGTCCACTGTATTGTGCATATAATATGTTTATCATTTTCAATTATTGTTTTTGTGTTATAAAGTGGCAAAAGATCAAATAGCAAACTAAAAAGTGGCAAAATATCAATTACAATTTAAGTAGTGGCAAATTGTCAAAGTCCAAAGTAAGTAGTGGCTGAAAATCAAATCCCTCCTGTTGTTCGTAGGGAAGCAAATAAAATGATGATGATGCAATTGTAGAATATTGAAGCGTTATAAAGCACAACCATTACTCATGTTATCAAGGAAAACATATGTGCAATTTGATTTTTAAAAGATTTACATACAATATTACGAACTCCTGCCAATCCTCATTAGTGTCTCTGCTTAAATATTGAATCTCATTTGTAAGTTTGTACCAATAATAGTTTGTCTTTTAGCTTTGATCAGCAAATGTGACTATCTATTTGAGCTTTTAATCGAGGTTTTCTTGTATTGTTCTATATAATCTTAATTACTTGTTTTAATTTTGTATGAATAATGATAAAAATAAAGGGACCGAAATTCAATGGATGTGGTTTAAGGAATGAGCTGGGCATGGAGTGGAAGAACATGTTAGCACCTAATTGTGTTATGTCATTAATGATAGGTGATTAGTGGAACTGATAGTTTAACTAGTGTTGAACATATGAGTAGTCCTGAAGTGTTGAAAAGAAAGAGGATTGGAGACTCCCCCGAGTAAAAGAAAAGAAGTGTCGACCTACTTTTTTTTTATGATTTCTTATTTATCTGAGTCCATAGGAAAGGCGCAATATTAAGAGGGTTCAAATGAAGACCTTGACATGTTTCAGTAAGAAAATTTAACACTGAAGCCTAGCCATTACCGTCTCTCTGAAGGTTGGATTGGTCCGAATGCATGGTGAATTCTCTTTGTTAGGTCCAGATTTTCTTTCCCAAATAGTCATGGACAACCGGCTCCCGGATTGCCCTTGAAGTTCAAGCTGATTATTGGACCCTGAGAACTCCTCTCCGTGTGGCCTGAAATTGATCATGGTTGAACCCTGAAAATCCCGACACCTGGACAAAACCTAGAGGCACCGGGTTAGTCGCATAGTGGGAGCAATGGTTGGATTTATTTGGTGAGTTATAAAACCCACCCTTTTGATGATAAGTCAAGTCACTCAAGGCTCAACGCTGTGAAGACCATATAGCCGGACCCCTGTGGGCCTGGCATGGGCCAAGGAACCCAGGTGAACTAAAGAAGAACTTACAATGTGATATGTAAGGAATCCCTATATGGCATGTAGGAAAGGTGATTAGTCCCTTTGAAAAATATTTGTGTGTGCGTGTGAAGATCTTATTGCATGAACCTCTGAAGAGTTCTGTAGAGTTTGCCCCTTTAGGTAGTTCAATGGTACTTAAGTTTGATGTAAAGTATGAGAAGCTACCTTTGTACTGTAAGTGTTGTGGGATTGTGGGTCATACTTCTGAGAGATTTTGTAAAATTCCAAGTGATAAGAGAGTAGTTTGCTTCCCAAGAAATCTTAGTGTTGAGCCCTACTGGAAGAGCTAAAGTGCTAGCAAGAGGGATATCCTCTTCGGGAACTACTCTCGCGGCGACAAGAATCCGACTACAGGCATCGTCAACAACAACAACGCCAAACCCATGGACGTCGTCAAGGTGGCACCTGTCGTGAGTGGTCTCACGATCTCTGATAAGGGGGCTGCTACTTCCATCAAGACGACCACCGGCCAGGAGGGCCGGGCTCAGGGGGCCTTGTCGCCTGCTCCGGCTGGTGCGTCACTTGGTCAGGAGGACCGGCGGGCGGGCCGGCTGCTCTTGCCAGGCTTGGCCATGAGGTACAGGGCCAAAGGATCCTGGAGGACTCTCGCCAAGGTGGGACGCATGACCAAGAGGGTCACATGCGTTCTGCTGCTGCTCCGGACCAGTCCCTCCTGGGGTCAGATGCCTCTGAGTACACAGCCACTAGGGATGCCCAGCCAAATCCTAGCGCCTAGAGATGACGCTGGACACTTTCTTTTCTAGCGGGGGGTGCTGGAGGCGTTGTCTAACGCTGTTGCTGCGCAGATTGCTACGGCAGGTGGTGATACAGAGAACAATGCCTTATGTTTTAAATTCAGTGCAGCTAAGAATCCTATGCATGGCAACTCAAAAAAGAAAGATAAAAGGAAAGGGGGCCAAACAGAGTTGAGGATGCTCTCAAGCAAGTACTAGGCAAAAAAGGGACATTCTTTTGGTGTTCATCTGACGGGTAGTGATTTAGAGTTCTCCTTTGAGAAAGAACTGGATAGCTATGAGCGCATGTTATATGGCGATGTAGCCATCTCATCCAAGCAGGTGTGCACTAATGGAGTTGAACTAGTCCAGGACAAGGAGGGAGGGGTTACACACGTTGCAAAGGAGATTGACGAGAAGGAGGAAGAGTATGTTCCGCAAGGTGTGGATTCGGTTGGCGAAGAGAAAGATGAGAATGGCACATCAGCGGCCTCCGAGGAGGAGGAACGCCGGGCCAAATGAAAATCCTAGGATGGAACTGTTGTGGTATGCTCTCCAACACGGTAGTTCGTGAGCTTCTGGATCTACAAGGGAAGGGCAGATTTAATATTCCTCTCTGAATCCCATTTGAATAATTGTAAAGCCGATGAGCTTCGTCGCATTTTAGGTTTTGATTCTATGTTTGTAGTGGAGAGCGATGGTAAGGCCGACGGCCTCGCTTTGTTTTATCATAAGTCGAATAAAGTCGAGTTGAACTATGTTTCACAACATTTTATTGATATTGTGTTTATGTATGAGGATGTGCTTCAGTGGCGGTTCACGGATTTTTATGGTCACCCAAAATGGAATGAACGCCATCTATCTTGGGATGATATTTGAAATCTATATAGTAAGGGCGGGTGGTTTTGGGGGATTTTAATGAAATTTTATACCCTTCGGAAAAATAGGGCAGTATTGAAAGACCACTTGGTATGATGAGAGAGTTTCATGAATGCCTACTGGATTGTGGGCTCAACGACTTTGGCTATACCGGTGACCTTTCACTTGGAAGAGAGGTGAAATACGTGAGCGTCTTGATCGGGTGGTCTATAATATAGCATGGGCAAATAAATTTCCACGAGCGGGAGTGATCAACGAAGAACATGTTCATTCTGACCATCGCCCAGTCGTCTTGAACATTGATTATTTGGATGAAAAAATCTTTAAACGGCCATAGGGGCGTGTTAAACAATTTGAGGCGAGGTGGTTGAAGGAAGAGACAGCCACTGAAATTGTTAAAGCATCTTGGGAGAAAGCAAAGCTTGCAGGTATTGGACCTTCACTTGCTGATCGTACGAGCGCAGTACATGTCAATCTGCATACTTGGGATCGGGAAACTCTAAAGGGACCGAAGGTGATAATTAGGAAATTAAAAAAGAGTTGGAGAGACTAAGGCATGGCCCATTGAATACGGAGTCTCGATGTCATCAGAAGGAAATTAATGTGGTAATTGAAAATATTTTGGATCAAGAGGAAATTTTCTGGTTACAAAGAGGACGAGCGAACTGGTTGATGCACGGGAATCGTAATACGTCCTTCTTTCATGACGCTGCCACGACTAGGAAAAAAATAAATAATATAAAGAAACTCTTAGATGAGTCTGGAAACTGGATAAAAGAGAAGGAGTTGACGGATCACATCACTGAATATTTTCAAAGCTTTTCACATCGGAAGTTCAGCATCCAAATCAAGAAGTTTTATCACTTGTCCGTAGGAGAGTGTCAAATGAAAGAAACAATGATCTACTTGCCCCTTATACCGCGGAAGATGTTCGCAAGACTTTATTCGATATTGGGGACTTAAAGTCTCCAAGGCCAGATGGACTCCATATTATTTTCTTCAAAAGGTTCTGGCCCATGCTGGGGGAGGACCTCATTGAGGAGGTTCTGCAAGCAATCAACACATGTACTACCCCGAACGATACGACGATCATGATGATTCCTAAGATTAATACACCAGAAAAGGTAACACAATTTAGGCCGATCAACTTATGTAATGTGGTATACAAAATAATTGCAAAAATGGTGGCTTCTCGATTGAAGGCTTTTTTCCCAAAAATTATTAGTCCAACACAGAGTGCATTTGTACTGGGTAGATTGATAATAGATAATATTTTAGTGGCCTATGAATGTTTTCACACAATCACGAACAAAAGAGAAGGTGAAGAGGGCTTGTGTGCTATAAAACTTGACATGCACAAAGCATACGAGAGAGTCAAGTGGCCTTTTTGAAGGAGATTATGTTGAGATTGGGTTTTCGTCGAGAATGGGTGAATGATTATGCAATGCATCTCAACTATCGAATATAGAGCAAGGATCAATGCAGAGGAAAGTGAGAGCTCCAAGCCTACTAGAGGGTTGAGGCAGGGTGGGGTTGAATGCCTTGCTTACGCATGCCGAGGAGAACGGAAACATATCAGGAGATAAAGTGTGTAGAAATGCCCTGCCAGTCACAAATCTTCTCTTTGTAGATGATTCACTGATCTTGATGAAAGCCAACCAACATAGTGCGGCGGCCCTGAAATCAGCACTAGATCAGAGAACAACTGTGTACAACGCTCAATATAATGACGGAGGTAGTGAATTACAAATACTTGGACTTGCTAGCAAATGTGGGTGTTGATAAAATAGACTGCTTTAAATTTCTGATTGAACGAATTGTTAAGAAAATTAGTGGTTGGAAGAAAAAATTACTGTCTGCCGGGGGGAAGGAGATCCTGATCAAGGCTGTGATCCAAGCCATACCTACCTATGCAATGTCAGTCTTTAAAATTCGTAAAAAAATGTAAAGGAATCATTGACATGATAGCGCATTTCTGGTGGGGAGGCAAGGAGAACCAGAGGAGGATGCACTGGATGGTCTAATGGAAAATGTGCGTGCCAAAAAATTGTTGGAAATATGCCCTAGAGGCAATAATAAAAGGATTATTATATTTCAATGTTCATGATAATTGTCTTTTGTTCATGCTATAACTGTATTATCCGGAAATCGTAATACACGTGTGAACACTTAGACCCAATGAGTCCCTAGTGAGCCTCTAGTTGACTAGCTCGTTATGATCAATAGATAGTCATGGTTTCCTGACTATGGACATAGGATGTCGTTGATAACGGGATCACATCATTAGGAGAATGATGTGATGGACAAGACCCAATCATAAGCATAGCATAAAAGATCGTATAGTTCGTTTGCTAGAAGCTTTGCCAATGTCAAGTATCTATTCCTTCGACCATGAGATCGTGTAACTCCCGGTTACCGTAGGAGTGCCTTGGGTGTATCAAACGTCACAACGTAACTGGGTGACTATAAAGGTGCATTACAGGTATCTCCGAAAGTATCTGTTGGGTTGACACGGATCGAGACTGGGATTTGTCACTCCGTATAACGGAGAGGTATCTCTGGGCCCACTCGGTAATGCATCATCATAATGAGCTCAATGTGACCAAGGTGTTGGCCACGGGATCATGCATTACGGTACGAGTAAAGTGACTTGCCGGGTAACGAGACTGAACAAGGTATTGGGATACCGACGATCGAGTCTCGGGCAAGTAACGTACCGATTGACAAAGGGAATTGTATACAGGGTTTGATCGAATCCTCGACATCGTGGTTCAACCGATGAAATCATCGAGGAGCATGTGGGAGCCAACATGGATATCCAGACCCCGCTGTTGGTTATTGCCCGAGAGTCGTCTCGGTCATGACTGCGTGTCTCCCGAACCCGTAGGGTCTACACACTTAAGGTTCGGTGACGCTAGGGTTAGTAGGAAGTCAAGTATGTGACTACCGAATGATGTTCGGAGTCCCGGATGAGATCCCGGACGTCACGAGGAGTTCCGGAATGGTCCGGAGGTAAAGATTCATATATGGGAAGTCCTGTTTCGGGCATCGGGACAAGTTTCGGGGTTATCGGTATTGTACCGGGACCACCGGAGGGGTCCCGGGGGCCCACCGGGTGGGGCCACCTGCCCCGGGGGGCCACATGGGCTGTAGGGGGTGCGCCTTGGCCTGCATGGGCCAAGGGCACCAGCCCCACATAGGCCCATGCGCCTAGGGTTCAAGGGGGCAAGAGTCCTAGGAGGGGAAGGCACCTCCTAGGTGCCTTGGGAGGGAGGGAAACCCCCCTTGGCCGCCGCCCCCTAGGAGATTGGATCTCCTAGGGCCGGCCACCCCCCCCTTGGCCCTCCTATATATAGTGGGGGAGAGGAGGGACTTCATACCTTGAGTCCTTGGCCTTTGGTTGCCTCCTTCTCCCTCCCCAACACCTCTCCTCCTCCGTTGTGTGCTCAGCGAAGCCCTGTCGGAGTACTGCTTCTCCACCATCACCACGCCGTCGTGCTGCCGGTGGAGCTGTCTTCCTCAACCTCTCCTTCCCCCTTGCTGGATCAAGAAGGAGGAGACGTCGCTCGTCCCGTACGTGTGTTGAACACGGAGGTGCTGTCCGTTCAGCACTTGGCATCGGTGATCTGAATCACGTTCGAGTACGACTCCATCATCACCTTGCAAGCTTCCGCACGCGATCTACAAGTGGTATGTAGATGCAAGCTCTCTCCCATGACTCGTTGCTTAGATGAACTCATAGATGGATCTTGGTGAAGCCGTAGGAAAAATTTTAATTTTCTGCAACGTTCCCCAACAGTGGCATCATGAGCTAGGTCTATGCGTAGTTCTCTAATGCACGAGTAGAACACAATTTGTTGTGGGCGTTGATCTTGTCATCTTACTTGCCTCTACTAGTCTTTTCTTGCTCAACGGTATTGTGGGATGAAGCGGCCCGGACCAACCTTACACGTACGCTTACGTGAGACCGGTTCCACCGACTGACATGCACTAGTTGCATAAGGTGGCTGGCGGGTGTCTGTCTCTCCCACTTTAGTTGGAGCGGAATCGATGAACAAGGCCCTTATGAAGGGTAAATAGAAGTTGACAAAATCACGTTGTGGTGATTCGTAGGTAAGAAAACGTTCTTGCTAGAACCCAATCGCAGCCACGTAAAAGATGCAACAACAACTAGAGAACGTCTAACTTGTTTTTGCAGCGATTGATCATGTGATGTGATATGGCCAGAAGTTGTGATGAATGTTGAATTGTGATGTATGAGATCATGTTCTTGTAATAGGATTCACGACTTGCATGTCGATGAGTATGACAACCGGCAGGAGCCATAGGAGTTGTCTTTATTTTTTTTTGTATGACCTGCGTGTCATTGAAGAACGCCATGTAAACTACTTTACTTCATTACTAAACGCGTTAGTCATAGAAGTAGAAGTAGTCGTTGGCGTGACAACTTCATGAAGACACGATGATGGAGATCATGATGATGGAGATCATGGTGTCAAGCCGGTGACAAGATGATCATGGAGCCCCGAAGATGGAGATCAATGGAGCTTGATGATATTGGCCATATCATGTCACAACCATATAATTGCATGTGATGTTTATTATGTTTATGCATCTTGTTTACTTAGGACGACGGTAGTAAATAAGATGATCCCTTACAAAATTTCAAGAAGTGTTCTCCCCTAACTGTGCACCGTTGCTACAGTTCGTCGTTTCTAAGCACCACGTGATGATCGGGTGTGATGGATCCTTACGTTCACATACAACGGGTGTAAGACAGTTTTACACAGCGAAAACACTTAGGGTTAACTTGACGAGCCTAGCATGTGCAGACATGGCCTCGGAACACGGAGACCGAAAGGTCGAACACGAGTCGTATGGAAGATACGATCAACATAAAGATGTTCACCGACGATGACTAGTCCGTCTCACGTGATGATCGGACACGGGCTAGTCGACTCGGATCGTGTAACACTTAGATGACTAGAGGGATGTCTAATCTAAGTGGGAGTTCATAATTTTGATTAAGAACTTTATTATCATGAACTTAGTCTAAAACCTTTGCAAATATGTATTGTAGATCAATGGCCAACGCTCATGTCAACATGAACTTCAACGCGTTCCTAGAGAAAACCAAGCTGAAAGATGATGGCAGCAACTATACGGACTGGGTCCGAAACCTGAGGATCATCCTCATAGCTGCCAGGAAGCAATATGTCCTAGAAGGACCGCTAGGTGCCGCTCCCGTCCCAGAGAACCAAGACGTTATGAACGCTTGGCAAACTCGTGCTGATGATTACTCCCTCGTTCAGTGCGGCATGCTTTACAGCTTAGAACCGGGGCTCCAAAAGCGTTTTGAGCATCACGGAGCATATGAGATGTTCGAAGAGCTGAAACTAGTTTTCCAAGCTCATGCCCGGGTCGAGAGATATGATGTCTCCGACAAGTTCTACAGTTGTAAGATGGAGGAGAACAGTTCTGTCAGTGAACACATCCTGAAGATGTCTGGGTTGCACGCACGTATGACCCAGTTGAACATTAACCTCCCAGATGAGGCGGTCATTGACAGAATCCTCCAGTCGCTCCCACCAAGCTACAAGAGCTTTGTGATGAACTACAACATGCAGGGGATGGTAAAGACCATTCCTGAAGTGTTCTCGATGCTGAAGTCAGCAGAGGCTGAAATCAAGAAAGAACATCAAGTGTTGATGGTCAATAAGACCACTAAGTTCAAGAAGGGCAAGGGTAAGAAGAACTTCAAGAAGGACGGCAAAGATGTTGCCGCGCCCGGTAAGCCTGTTGCCGGGAAGAAGTCAAAGAATGGACCCAAGCCTGAGACTGAGTGCTTTTATTGCAAGGGGAAGGGGCACTGGAAGCGGAACTGCCCCAAATACTTAGCGGATAAGAAGGCCGGCAACACCAAAGGTATATTTGATATACATGTAATTGATGTGTACCTTACCAGTACTCGAAGTAACTCCTGGGTATTTGATACCGGTGCCGTTGCTCACATATGTAACTCACAGCAGGAGCTGCGGAATAAACGGAGACTGGCGAAGGACGAGGTGACGATGCGCGTCGGGAATGGCTCCAGGGTCGATGTGATCGCCGTCGGCACGCTGCCTCTACATTTACCTACGGGATTAGTTTTAAACCTCAATAATTGTTGTTTAGTGCCAAGTTTGAGCATGAACATTGTATCTGGATCTCGTTTAATACGAGATGGCTACTCATTTAAGTCTGAGAATAATGGTTGTTCGATTTATATGAGAGATATGTTTTATGGTCATGCTCCGATGGTCAATGGTTTATTCTTGATGAATCTCGAGCGTAATATTACACATGTTCATAGTGTGGATGCCAAAAGATGTAAAGTTGATAACGATAGTCCCACATACTTGTGGCACTGCCGCCTTGGTCACATTGGTGTCAAGCGCATGAAGAAGCTCCATGCTGATGGACTTTTAGAGTCTCTTGATTATGAATCATTTGACACATGCGAACCTTGCCTCTTAGGCAAAATGACCAAGACTCCGTTCTCCGGAACAATGGAGCGAGCAACCAACTTGTTGGAAATCATACATACCGATGTGTGCGGTCCAATGAGCGTTGAGGCTCGCGGAGGATATCGTTATGTTCTCACTCTCACTGACGACTTGAGTAGATATGGGTATGTCTACTTAATGAAACACAAGTCTGAGACCTTTGAAAAGTTCAAGGAATTTCAGAGTGAGGTAGAGAATCAACATGACCGTAAGATAAAGTTCCTACGATCAGATCGTGGGGGCGAATACTTAAGTCACGAATTTGGTACACACTTAAGAAAATGTGGAATCGTTTCACAACTCACGCCGCCTGGAACACCTCAGCGAAACGGTGTGTCCGAACGTCGTAATCGCACTCTATTGGATATGGTGCGGTCTATGATGTCTCTTACCGATTTACCGCTATCATTTTGGGGATACGCTCTAGAGACAGCTACATTCACTTTAAATAGGGCACCGTCTAAATCCGTTGAGACGACACCGTATGAATTATGGTTTGGGAAGAAACCTAAGCTGTCGTTTCTAAAAGTTTGGGGATGCGATGCTTATGTCAAGAAACTTCAACCTGAAAAGCTCGAACCCAAGTCGGAAAAATGCGTATTCATAGGATACCCTAAGGAAACTGTCGGGTATACCTTCTACTTAAGATCCGAAGGCAAGATCTTTGTTGCCAAGAACGGATGCTTTCTGGAGAAAGAGTTTCTCTCGAAAGAAGTAAGTGGGAGGAAAGTAGAACTCGATGAAGTACTACCTCTCGAACGGGAAAGTGGTGCAGCGCAGGAAACCATTCCTGTAATGCCCACACCAACTGAAGAGGAAAATGTTGATGATGATCAAGGTACTTCAGATCTAGTTGCTACTGAATTTCGAAGGTCCACAAGGACACGTTCTGCACCAGAGTGGTACGGCAACCCTGTCATGGAAATCATGTTGCTGGACAACAATGAACCTTCGAACTATGAAGAAGCAATGGCGGGCCCGGATTCCAACAAATGGCTTGAGGCCATGAAATCCGAGATAGGATCCATGTATGAAAACAAAGTATGGACTTTGACAGACTTGCCCGATGATCGGCGAGCGATAGAAAATAAATGGATTTTTAAGAAGAAGACGGACGCGGATGGTAATGTTACCATCTATAAAGCTCGACTTGTCGCTAAGGGTTATCGACAAGTTCAAGGGATTGACTACGACGAGACATTCTCTCCCGTGGCGAAGCTTAAGTCCGTCCGAATCATGTTAGCAATTGCCGCATACTATGATTATGAGATATGGCAGATGGACGTCAAAACGGCATTCCTTAATGGACATCTTAAGGAAGAGCTGTATATGATGCAGCCGGAAGGTTTTGTCGTTCCTCAGAACGCTAACAAAGTATGCAAGCTCCAGCGATCCATTTATGGACTGGTGCAAGCATCTCGGAGTTGGAACATTCGCTTTGATGAGATGATCAAAGCGTTTGGGTTTACGCAGACTTATGGAGAAGCCTGCGTTTACAAGAAAGTGAGTGGGAGCTCTGTAGCATTTCTCCTATTATATGTAGATGACATACTCTTGATGGGAAATGATACGAAACTCCTGGACAGCATTAAGGCCTACTTGAACAAGTGTTTTTCAATGAAGGACCTTGGAGAAGCTGCTTATATATTAGGCATCAAGATCTATAGAGATAGATCGAGACGCCTCATAGGTCTTTCACAAAGCACATACCTTGATAAGATTTTGAAGAGGTTCAAAATGGATCAGTCCAAGAAGGGGTTCTTGCCTATGTTACAAGGTGTGAGATTGAGCTTGGCTCAGTCACCGACCACGGCAAAAGATAAAGAAGAGATGAGTGTCATCCCCTATGCTTCAGCCATAGGATCTATTATGTATGCCATGCTGTGTACCAGACCCGATGTAAACCTTGCCGTAAGTTTGGTTGCAAGATACCAAAGTAACCCCGGCAAGGAACACTGGACAGCGGTCAAGAATATCCTGAAGTACCTGAAAAGGACAAAGGACATGTTTCTCGTTTATGGAGGAGATGAAGAGCTCGTCGTAAAGGGTTACGTCGACGCTAGCTTCGACTCAGATCTGGATGACTCTAAGTCACAAACCGGATACGTGTATATGTTGAATGGTGGAGCAGTTAGCTGGTGCAGCTGCAAGCAGAGCGTCGTGGCGGGATCTACATGTGAAGCGGAGTACATGGCAGCCTCGGAGGCAGCGCATGAAGCGATTTGGATGAAGGAGTTCATCACCGACCTAGGAGTCATACCCAATGCGTCGGGGCCGATCAAACTCTTCTGTGACAACACTGGAGCTATTGCCCTTGCCAAGGAGCCCAGGTTTCACAAGAAGACCAGGCACATCAAGCGTCGTTTCAACTCCATCCGTGAAAATGTTCAAGATGGAGACATAGAGATTTGCAAAGTGCACACGGATCTGAATGTCGCAGATCCGTTGACTAAACCTCTCTCGCGTGCAAAACATGATCAACACCAGAACTCTATGGGTGTTCGATTCATCACAATGTAACTAGATTGGTGACTCTAGTGCAAGTGGGAGACTGTTGGAAATATGCCCTAGAGGCAATAATAAAAGGATTATTATATTTCAATGTTCATGATAATTGTCTTTTGTTCATGCTATAACTGTATTATCCGGAAATCGTAATACACGTGTGAACACTTAGACCCAATGAGTCCCTAGTGAGCCTCTAGTTGACTAGCTCGTTATGATCAATAGATAGTCATGGTTTCCTGACTATGGACATAGGATGTCGTTGATAACGGGATCACATCATTAGGAGAATGATGTGATGGACAAGACCCAATCATAAGCATAGCATAAAAGATCGTATAGTTCGTTTGCTAGAAGCTTTGCCAATGTCAAGTATCTATTCCTTCGACCATGAGATCGTGTAACTCCCGGTTACCGTAGGAGTGCCTTGGGTGTATCAAACGTCACAACGTAACTGGGTGACTATAAAGGTGCATTACAGGTATCTCCGAAAGTATCTGTTGGGTTGACACGGATCGAGACTGGGATTTGTCACTCCGTATAACGGAGAGGTATCTCTGGGCCCACTCGGTAATGCATCATCATAATGAGCTCAATGTGACCAAGGTGTTGGCCACGGGATCATGCATTACGGTACGAGTAAAGTGACTTGCCGGGTAACGAGACTGAACAAGGTATTGGGATACCGACGATCGAGTCTCGGGCAAGTAACGTACCGATTGACAAAGGGAATTGTATACAGGGTTTGATCGAATCCTCGACATCGTGGTTCAACCGATGAAATCATCGAGGAGCATGTGGGAGCCAACATGGATATCCAGACCCCGCTGTTGGTTATTGCCCGAGAGTCGTCTCGGTCATGACTGCGTGTCTCCCGAACCCGTAGGGTCTACACACTTAAGGTTCGGTGACGCTAGGGTTAGTAGGAAGTCAAGTATGTGACTACCGAATGATGTTCGGAGTCCCGGATGAGATCCCGGACGTCACGAGGAGTTCCGGAATGGTCCGGAGGTAAAGATTCATATATGGGAAGTCCTGTTTCGGGCATCGGGACAAGTTTCGGGGTTATCGGTATTGTACCGGGACCACCGGAGGGGTCCCGGGGGCCCACCGGGTGGGGCCACCTGCCCCGGGGGGCCACATGGGCTGTAGGGGGTGCGCCTTGGCCTGCATGGGCCAAGGGCACCAGCCCCACATAGGCCCATGCGCCTAGGGTTCAAGGGGGCAAGAGTCCTAGGAGGGGAAGGCACCTCCTAGGTGCCTTGGGGGGGAGGGAAACCCCCCTTGGCCGCCGCCCCCTAGGAGATTGGATCTCCTAGGGCCGGCCACCCCCCCCTTGGCCCTCCTATATATAGTGGGGGAGAGGAGGGACTTCATACCTTGAGTCCTTGGCCTTTGGTTGCCTCCTTCTCCCTCCCCAACACCTCTCCTCCTCCGTTGTGTGCTCAGCGAAGCCCTGTCGGAGTACTGCTTCTCCACCATCACCACGCCGTCGTGCTGCCGGTGGAGCTGTCTTCCTCAACCTCTCCTTCCCCCTTGCTGGATCAAGAAGGAGGAGACGTCGCTCGTCCCGTACGTGTGTTGAACACGGAGGTGCTGTCCGTTCAGCACTTGGCATCGGTGATCTGAATCACGTTCGAGTACGACTCCATCATCACCTTGCAAGCTTCCGCACGCGATCTACAAGTGGTATGTAGATGCAAGCTCTCTCCCATGACTCGTTGCTTAGATGAACTCATAGATGGATCTTGGTGAAGCCGTAGGAAAAATTTTAATTTTCTGCAACGTTCCCCAACAAAAATCAAGGAGGAATGAGATTCCGTGATATCCACTGTTTCAACCTGGATTTGCTCACCAAACAGGCATGGCGTCTTCTTGATTATCCTGATTCCTTGTGTGCTACTATTCTAAGGGCGAAGTACCATCCTGATGGCGATTTGCTGAATTCTAAGCCAAAGCATGGCAATTCTTTCACCTGGCAAGGCATTATGGCATGCATAACTTCTATGAAACGTGGCTATATTTGGCGAGTGGGGAATGGACATAAAATCAATATTTGGGAAGATGCCTAGATCCCAAATTGTGCCACTAGGAAGATTGTAATCCCTAAGGGGGACAATTGTTATCGAAAGTGGTTGACCTGATTGAACCTGCCTCCAATAATTAGGATGAGGACCTGATTAGACAAACAATGTGGCCCATTGACGCACAACAGATTCTTTCAATCCCACTTTCACAACATGATATGACAGATTTCATTGCCTGGAGTTATACAAAAAATGGAATGTTCACGGTACGGCCTGCTTACTCCGTGGAGTGGAATTATCAGTATGGGACTAAACTAAAACAGGGATGGGGCGAGTCACACCTAACCCTATATGGTGTCAGATATGGAAGTTATCATGTCCGACAAAAGTCAAACTTTTTATATGGAGTACATTATATGGCACACTCCCATGTCGGGTCACACTCGCTAATAGACACATGAAGATGTCGCCATTTTTCCCTACTTGCTCTCAGGGTTTATAAGATACGAAACACATGTTTTTCCTCTGTAGTAAAGCAAAGAAGGTTTGGAAGAGGCTAGGGATGGATGAGATTATTGATAAATCTTGTAAGGTTGATCGTGCTGGAGAGGCGATATTGGAATACCTTCTACTTCTTCCAGACCAAGATTTGAGTATCATGGGATATCAAAATGTACGAGAAATGATAGCTATTTCAGCTTGGTATCTATGGTGGGAAAGACGGAAATTAGTGCACAAGGAATTAACTCATAATGCAACTCAGATATCAACGGGGATCATAGTCCTCACATCCAACTTTGTAAATGCATCATCTCCAAAGGCGTCCATGAAAGAGGGGGGTTGGTACTGCCCTCCTAGGGGTTTTGTGAAACTTAATGTTGACGCCTCTTTTGATCATGACATGTTGAAGGGTGCGATGGGGCAGTCTTGAGAGACGACAAAGGTAGGTTTATTGCAGGAGGAAATGGAAAGATTGACTATTGTGCGGATGTTCTGATGGAAGAAGCCTTAGCTCTCAAATTTGCCCTAACATTGGCACAACGGGTGGGGTGTAAGCGCCTAATCATCAACTCAGACAGTCTGGAGGTGATTGAGACCATGCAGGATGTAGGACAGTCAGCGGGTGCGGCGGCGGCAATTTTCGATCAACTCAGGCAATCTAGAGGTGATTGAGACCATGCAAGACAGAGAACAATCAGTGGGTGCGGCGGCGGCAATTTTTTATGACTATTTTCACTATGCCTGTGATTTTTTCATGACTAGATTCAAACATTGTAATAGAGAGGCAAATAAAGTAGTTCATGAACTTGCTAGATTAGCTAGATTTTCTTCGACTTCAGATTGGTTTGAGGAGCCTCTCAATGAAATTGTAATGATCCTCACAAACTATGTACTGGTTATTTCTAATGAGTAAAGTGTCAATTTAAATAAATAAAAAGGAGATTAGTCCCTCTAGTGATCCGGTAAAGGAGCAAAAAGCATTCTCGCTTTTCCCCCGAGAGGTGACCCTAAGTTATCAAACCAATGAGAAGTCAGTACCCTTTAAGTCAAGGGCTTCTAACAAGCTTTTGCAAGAGAATCAAATTCCGGCTTTCGACCAGATCGGAATCAAGTTGACACTAGAAACACTTATAATAAAAATAGGCATGGGTATGGGCACTTATGCTTACAACCATTTATTTGTGCCGGAACCATTATGATCTTAATTTGTGCCCTAAAAGTCATCCATCGAGATGTGCTTGCTACATACCAAAGTGGGGGATGTGTGCAAATTATGTGTTGACAGGCACACGTCATGCATCAAGAGTTAGTTGTCCTACTGAAGGCTCTAGGTGTTGCGCGGGGTTGCCCTAGTAATTAGGATAACAATATTCACACAAAAGCATTAGGCGTTTAATGACAACACTTCTTGTATCCCCACAGATAGGATCCATGTTACCATACTAAACCTTTCTCCTTCACAAGGCCAAAAATTATAAATATAATTCCGATCACGATGAACTAGATGCATAGGATAATTTTTTTGATGAAATTCCAATTTAAAACGGTTCCAATTCCAAGATCCAATATCATCGCATAGCCTATACCATGTCAATGCTTTTCCCTTCAAAGATAAAGGGAAAACCTTCTTCTTAGCTTCATCTCCGGGAAAACCTGCAAGCTTAAACAATCCACATATTTCATCCACATATATCAAGTGCATATCAGGATATTCGGTTCCATCTCCTGCATAAGGATTAGCTAGCAGTTGTTCTAACATACCCGAAGGAATTCCATATTCAGTATTTTCAGTAGGTGCAGTAGGTTGAAGGGTAACTAATTGTGGTTCCGGTCGAGGTGAAGATACCCCGAACAAACCCCTCAAAGGATTGTTTTCCATAGTAGCAAGTGACAATAAATTTCAGCACATAGTAACAATGTTTCCTTACCAATTTCCACTTACCAAGAGCGCTTCACTCCCCGGCAACGGCGCCAGAAAATTTCCTTGATGACCCATAAGTATATGGGGTCAATTGTAGCCTTTTTTGATAAGTACGAGTGTCAAACCCAACGAGGAGCAGAAGGAAATGACAACAGGTTTTCAGCAAGGTAATGTGTGCAAGCGCTAAAATTGTGAGTAGCGGAGTAGTTTGATAGCAAGATAATTTGTAACGAGCATGTAACAATAGTAGTAACAAAAGTGCAGCAAGGTAGCCCAATCTCTTTTGAGGCAAAGGACATTCCAAAACGGTTTCTTATGATAAGCAAAGTGTTCTTGAGGGTACAGAAAATTTTATCTAGTCACTTTCATCATGTTGGCTTAATTCATGTTCGGTACTTTGATAATTTGATATGTGGGTGGACCGGTGCTTAGGTGTTGTTCTTACTTGAACAAACCTCCTACTTATTATTAACCCTCTCGCAAGCATCCGCAACTATGAGAAAGGTATTAAGAATAAATTCTAACCATAGCATTAAACTTTTGGATCCAATCGGTCCCTTATGGAATAGAGCATAAACTGGGGTTTAAGCTTCTGTCACTCTCGCAACCCACCATCTAATAACTACTCCACAATGCATTCCCTTAGGCCCAAATATGGTGAAGTGTCATGTAGTCGACGTTCACATGACACCACTAAGAGAATGGCAACATACATACCATCAAAATATTAAACACATATCAAGTTCACATGATTACTTGCAACATGATTTCTCCCATGACCTCAAGAATGAAAGTAACTACTCCCAAATGATAAACATGCTCAACATCAGAAGGGTATTAAATAGCATAATGGATCTGAACATATAATCTTCCACCAAATAAACCATATAGTAATCAACTACAAGATGTAATCAACACTACTAGTCACACACAAGCACCAATCTATAGTTTTGATACAAAGACTGAACACAAGAGATGAACTAGGGTTTGAGAGGAGTTGGTGCTGTAAAGATGTTGATGAAGGAGAGTTGTTGGTGATGATGATGACGATGATTTCCCCCCCGGGAGGGAAGTTCCTCCGGCGGAATCGCTCCACCGGAGGGCAAAAGTGCTCCTGCCCAAGTTTCACCTCAAGGCGGCGGTGCTTCATCCCGAATGTCCTCCTCTTATTTTTTCTAGGTCAAAATGACTTATATACCAGAAAATGGGCACCGGAGGTGGGTCGAGGAGGGCAACACCCACCAGGGCGCGCCTAGGCCTCCTGGCGCGCCCAGGTGGGTTGTGCCCACCTGGTGGCCCTCCTCTGGTACTTATTTGCTCCAATATTTATTAAATGTTTCATAAAAATTTCTCGGGGAGTTTCAGCTCATTTGGAATTGTGCAGAATAGGTAGCTTGACATAGCTTTTTCAAGTCCATACTTCCAGCTGTCAGAATTCTCCCCCTTGGTGCATACCTTGCATATTATGAGGGAAAAGGCATTAGAATTACTCCAAAAAGCATTATTATACCATGAAACAACATAGATAACAGTAGAAAACATGATGCAAAATGGATGTATCACCTACTCCTGCCTTTGTGTTCTTGGTGTCTCCTGATCGGGTAGAATTTTTCCTCCCCCTTTTACAAAGTGACTTCCTCCTTTTATATCTTTGGGCAAAGTTGACCCTACTTCTCCTTAGTCAAAGGTGGCGACCTAAATCGGGGTAGTTGGTAACGCTTGTTGAGGATGTCATCATGTACCTTCCACCCGGGCGCACGTCACCTACCATTAGCGTACAAGGCTCGATAGTGAAATGGTACCTCGTGCATGGGTGCTTCTGTCGTGGACATCCTATAAGAGAAAATGACTAGATGACTCCCCGAGAACACGGCGCCATGTGTTACGTCATCCAAAACCCCTGAGCATCGCACTCCTTCGAGTCACTATGGATCATCTCCGACCCCGTGCACTGAGATGACGGTGTTTCTTGAGAAGGCAATCTCAACTTCATATCTTTCGCTTGTTTAAGACGCAAGCCCCGAAGGGTGGACGAACTATCGGGGGAGCACGTTCTCTGGAGGTCCAGGGGACACCCGTTCCTCGTGTCGCTGACAATTGTAGGATCCATGGCTGAGCGGACATTGAACATATAAACCCTCCTAGACTCGTAGTCACGACCGTTGCCTCCACGTCGCCTTTAAATCGCTATGCCACCGCCTGTAAATTCCGTGCCCCGCCAAGGGCATTTTAGTCATTTCACGCACAACATATAAAACGCAGCCCGCCCGTGGAGAAACCCTAGCTGCTGCCTCCGCCCGCACTCGCGCCCCCACCTACCCACGCAGCTCTTTCCCCCGATCCCCTCCCACGAACCCTAGCCTCCTGGTGACGCCGCCCCTTCCTTCCCCCGTCCCCCTCACCCCCACCCCCCCCTCCCGCCGCCGCGAGCCCCTCCCTCCTCTTCGCGTTCCGGGCGGCCATGGACGACTCCATGAGCGGGACCACCGCCGTCGCGGCGCTCGTGGCCGGCGGCGCACTCCACGGGGCTCGGGACGTCCGCGGTGGTGCGGGCTGTGGACCGAGATGCAGGGCTCGGGACGTCTGTGGCGGCGCGGCCTGTGGACCGAGAGGCAGGGCTCAGGACGTCCGCGGCGGCACGGGCTGTGGACCGAGAGGCAGGGCCTGTGATGCATTCCGTTCGAGGGGCTGGTCAGGTTGGCGCGGGATCTGAGCCACCGTCGATGGATTTCTCGCAGCTTGGCTACTGTTGCTTTGGATCCGGTACGATGCCCATCTCTCTCTCTCTCCGAGACTCAACCAGGCACTCACTCGCTCACTCTGTTTGTGCACGCGCGTGTGCGCAGTTTCACATCCCTGAACACCTAAGACTTAGTTCTGAAATATTCAGATGCTCATGTACTGTTCCAACTTGCCATCTTTGTTACTCACGACCTGCTTGACGGAGATACAAAAGATGGAAAGAGAACATTGCTTCTTGTAGATAGTCTGTTAAATTTCCATGAATTAACCCTTTCAGGTTTAGGTCATATTCAGTGGTGTCATTTTCCTGTTTGTACAAAGTATATGCTGTTTGACATTGACACGAAAGGCAGAAAATACAAAAAATGCATAATTTCCAAGACATGATTCTACTAACCTCATTCTCACGTTATCATTCTAATTATTTTTTATTTTTAGTCAATACAAAAGTAGTTTTGGCTGTAGCCACTCTAAAACCATATTTGTTTGCCTCTGCACATAGTTAAACTCGGTCTCATGACACCATTTGTTGTCTTCAGATTTAGATAAAAGCATCACAGTTATCAATTTAATTAGTAGCACCACCGCTATGTGATTAGGACATCATGCCGGCCATCGAGGATGATCTGATCATGCAGTTCTTGTTTGCTGCCGCACATACTTCGCAACCTGCCTTATGGACTGCAGTTTCATTTTTTATGGGTTCTTGAGATATGTTATTTGCAGGGAGCATCCTGATTTCTTCAGTTGCAATTGTTTTGTTCATTTACTTTTTGCCTTCTTGATTGGCTCAAACATGCTCATTGTGAAAGGGCGAGGAGCCGCCGCCATGTTTCTCCCCGAGCTCCGTGGTAGAATGGTCTATTTGTATGAGATTGTGTTTAGCGGATGCGAAGAGCTCAGTTCTGGTAAGCTAGACCCTGAGGCGTGCAGCAGGTATGTGGAGATTAAGGAGCGTGCCCATGTGAGCGGCTTCGATTTTGTTGTGCCAAGATCTCTGGTGGCAGGGATTCACTTCGTTTTTTTTGGTGATAGTCAGGAGGTTATATAGTTTGATGTTTCTGAATTTTAACAATCATGTTTTACAGTACCCTTGACATGAATGAGATCATTGGGCTTAAATGAGAACGATGAGAACCATCTGTTCTCCATCGCAATTAGCATGTGTTTAAACTACTACTGCAGCAAATGTTTGTCGTACCTTCAGTTTGTGCCGCAGAATCTGTGTTTCATTGGCACTTTTGTGTGTGTTTGATTTAGTATCTTTACCCAGGTGCTTGCTAGAGGAGAAGATTAATGGTCCGACACGGCTTCATGATGTATGAGCTGGAGGAGAGGGCATTGGATGAACCAATCAGTTCGAAGTTGTAGGTATGCAAAAACTTCAACATGTATGTATAGTAAATTTGTAATAGCAAAACTCTTGCTTCCTTGTCCATAAGAGAAAAACACCAAATTTTTTATCACCTTAACTTGTCGATGGCATACCATCCTGTCACAAACCCTCAATAATGTGCAACTCTTTTTTACCGGCTCTGAGATATTGCATAGTGATGTCTCACAATTAAGATTATTACTGTGAAAAATAACTGACCTCATGTTATCTCATGTACTTTGGTACTGCCTTCACATAAGAAGTTGTACACTAGAGGCAAGAACATGGTGTGTGTGTGTGTGTGTGTGTGTGTGTGTGTGTGTGTGTGTGTGTGTGTGTGTGTGTGTGTGTGTGTGTGTGTGTGTGTGTGTGTGTGTGTGTTTGTGTGTGTCTTTGGGGAGGCCGGGGAGGGGGGGGTAAAAAACCCTGGGTATGCATTCTTCACTTGAACAGATTCGATAATTTATCCCAATACTCTCTTTGTATTTATGTCTTTGAGGAAATCCTATGATAGATATATTTTGTCTGTTGTTTCATGCATTCTTCAGCTTTATGATTAATACTCCGAGAAATTTGAAAACTTTAGTCATTAAATATATGCCCCAAGGAATTTAGAATGGGACCATGGGATTACCCCTTTTGAGGGTTTTCACCTTACAGAGGAAGAAATTTAACATTTTTGTTTTCAATATCATTTTCCCTGACGGATTACATACAGGTTGTTATTTTATTTACAAACATGTCAAGTGTGGTTTTTTTCGTTTTCTGTAAAGATCATTCACATCTATTTTTTTCGTTCCTCCCATCTGGATTTCTGATTTGATTCCAGAGTTTGGAGGTGGATGTTACTAAAGGGAGGAAGTTGATCACAAGTTTTCTTTCAGCAATTGGTGAGTTACAGGTCAGCCCCATCTCACATCACTAAATCTGCAACTCATGCTTTTTCTTGCTTGATATTAATTCTCGATATTCTTGTCATCTCCTTACAGGGATATCATGTGCATATGTATGAGTCTGCTTTGCTTCGGTTGAAGATATATGTGTGCCTGAAGATACAATCTTACATGCATTTTCTGTATGATATGATCACTATTTCATTCTCTGCGTGTACGTAGGTTGCAAGAATGAGAAGGCTCCTCCGTGCTTAACAGGAAGAGACAGGGTCGCAGCCGCACCGCACGACGGCAGGCCATGGCGAGCCGCACCACACCGGGTGGGCTAGAGCGAGCTCCAGCGCGAGCGAGCGCACCCGTCGCCCATGCTGGCGGTGTCCCGGCCACGAGCAACAGGAACATAGGGTCCCTGACCACGGCTGGATCTCCTCCTTCTCCGTCCACATGCGTGCAGCAGGAACTAGCAGCCGCACGGGTCTGAGCTCGGCCTCTCAAGTAGGGTGGCTTCCATGCTGTAGCTATTGTTCTTTTCTCCATTTCTCTGAAGATGCTTGCTATCTTCAGATCTTGCCGAGTGTTCGTCTGAGATTCACTGTCTTGATTTAGTTAGTGGTTTGGATAGTAGTACTCCATGAATTTTCATTTGATCCGCTGTCTGTTGCCGCCGCGGTAAATTGGATGATTGGTGCAGTTTCACATCCCTAAACCCAAACCCTAAGACTTAGTTCTGAAATATTCAGACCATATTTACTAAAGTGTGTCAGTGTTGGTTTACTTGTGATACTTGCTCCATTGTTGTGTTTAATCATATTGTCCGATCTTATCATATGCTATGCTCGCCAAGTTCAACTATCAATATCTAATTTCTCATCTGATTTTGACACCTTGCTCTTCTGCAGTTTTGTTTCACTTTTCAAGGATGAATATCTTTACTTTGAAAATGAACTGGTCATATTTCTATTGGAAATGAAGTGATGTTGCTTCCCAGGTAAATAACTGAATTCTCTTCTACTTTAGTAGATTCAGTAACTTTGCTTTAGAGTTGTTGTTTAACAGTAGCACTACCCTTGAGTAACTAGATCAATGGCTGCCACTATGTAGATCTTGGTTCCAGTACATATGATAATCATGGTTCTTCTGTCTTGGTCTGATGATTTTATACATGCCAACAAGCAACCATGCGATATGTTCTTTACTTCTGCACCTAACAGCATGTTTTCCCACAAAAAAGTACATGTGCCGCGGCAATCATGCATTTTATCATTTTAATAGCCAGTCAAGTTCGTCCTTCAAATGATTCAGAAGGCGGTCAAGTTCCATCCTCTAATTTCTTGTGATCATTGTAGGACCAATTAGGATGTATACCTGAAGGAGTGAATCTACTAGTTCAGCTGAAAATTGATCTCTATTTGGTTTCTATTTTTGTGTTTGGTTTTGCCGGCCGCTCGTCCTTCGTATGCTCATCCATCTTGGCTGCTCTGCTTGCCTGCTTCTCCACTCTAACTCAGGTAAATGGACCGTTCTTTAATTTGCCCGGGGAACGACTCTTCTTTTACTTGTCTATTCCATAGCATGTCGGTGCACTGACCACTTCATGTCCATTTATTTATTAGGTTCTGCGATCTCTTGTGTTGCTGCATCCTGATCTTCTGCTTTGTTGCATCTCTGTTCTGCCATCGAGGTTTGCTTGCTTTCTGTCTAGCTAAAATGCATATTTCCTTTCCTGTACGTGTTGTCATGGTGTTTAAATTGCTGATCATTTTAATTTTCTGGATCTAGGGAAAGACTGCGTACTATAGACCCAAAGTGGTCGGACCCTTTCCCGGACCCTGCGCAAGCGGGAGCTACATGCACCGGGCTGCCCTTTTTTTAATTTTCTGGATCTGGCATGCCATCGTGTATTGTTCGGCCTCGTCCCGCTTATATGTCATGCTTGTGTGTGAGTAGAATGCGTCCGCTTATTTCAGTCGTTATACATGTTTTGGAGGTCGTGGTGGCGGCGTAGTGCGGTGTGCTTTATGACGCTTTCGTATCTGTGTGAGGTTGCAGAGGACGTGTCTGTACTTGCTGGGGTAGAATTCAAATTGTGAGGGATGGTTGTGCTTAGATTTGGTTGCTGCTGGTCGGTTCTTGAGTTCAGCGCATGAAAACCTGCAACTACTATCAAGCGAACCATAGGTAACTGAACTTCTGATTTGGTGATGTAGACATAGATCTAGCTGATCCCAACTGCTGGAGTATTTTAGTTCTATTGATTTGTAGCATCTATATTATTAGATATACACTTACGGATGTGCTTCTTTAGTGTGCCTTCTCTCATCTCACAGTAAATTGTTTTGTTGTTCTAAATAATTGCTGCAGGAGGGAGCAGCAGGCATAGAAGAAATCCCAAGCCAATTTTGCTCAGCTGTAGCATCTTCCACTGACAATAAGTCTGCACAGCAGCCTGGTGAGGTTTGTTCTTGCATTTAAAAACATAAGTCTTTCAGTTGCTCTCTACTCGCTGGTAAAAAAGCATAGTGAATTTCCTTTATAAATACCCAACTGAAGAATACCTTAGTTAAATCAATCAATAGTGAGTTGTATTACTAGAGAGTAGAGACGTAAGAAAACGCCCTTAGGTGTGACACTCTACGTGGTTACCTTCTTAGTCCCAGCTATTGACATCATACTGAGATCACACTCTGCCAAGCGGAATGTTTGTTTCTATGTACTTCTGGATGCTAATTTACTGTTCTTGATTTTCATGGGGATATTCCTTCATTATTTGGTTACCTGTCAATGCTCGGTCCTATTTCCCACCTTGTGCTTTGACTTCTTACATTTTTTCTGTCTAAGTTATTAGGCTACTGCTGCCTGGTTTGCGCATGATGAACCACTGGTTATGATGCACTCCTGGCTGGTCTGCCTTTTTTATGCTTTTTTAGTGACAACATTCAGACTTAATGTTTATTACTTCATTTCAGAGTTTTAAATTAAGACATCGTGGTCAATTTATATGGTTTTCTGAAGTTTCACCTTCCCTTTGTCATATTGGTTTGATCAAATCAATGGGAAGCCGGCATTACTTTGATGTACTGGCCTACAGTCTTATTAAGTGCTCCCTCTTCAAACTAATACAAGACCTTTTAGATCACTAAAATAGTGATCTAAAAGGTCTCACATCTTAGCGCACATTTAACTACTTTATTTGCTAATACTATTGTGGATGTACCGCAGAATAAAGCAGTCCTCCATTTTTCTTCTCTGCAGGCTGATGTTCTTGCTCAGTATAAGCCAACAATGGAGAAACTGACCAAGCTATCTTTCATGATCAGTTACACACCAAGCCTATATTTTTGTTGCTTCTACATGTTGCTATGATGGTCATTCAGCCCATTTACTCGAACCTGCACTACAACGAGAAATTTGGGCTGCTTCTTTGTGGCTTCCAAACTTGAAATGTTTGTTTGGAAGTTAGTTTAGATTTTTGTTGTGGATTCACAGCTTCTCACATGTACCATCCTCTTAGACCTTTAGATTTCCAAAGAAACTAAATCAAGATATGGTGGTATGGTCTCAATAGTACAACTTAAAGCCTTCCATGCTTTATATTTTCTCTGAAATTTGCTCTCCAAGAATCATGTATCTATGTTAGATCAGGTGAGAAAAGGCGGCTTCCAAGCAGAGGATGTGGGAGTGTTGACCACAATTGATTTTCGACTTGGGTGTCTAAATATTCTCACAATACATGGCTCCCTCTCGGCCTTTGCGCCATTGGCGCAACGAGTCATCTAGTGGAGAGAAAGGATGTAGGAGAGGAAGCCGCGATAGCTACTCGACAGGCGACAACAACAGTGGAGGAGTGTTGTGTTGGGCCAAGGAGAAGAAAGGTCAGGCGTTTTCTTGCGGGTGTTTTCTCCTTTCCCTTTTATATAGTGGGAAAAGCGGTGTGGTGGTATGGTAGGTGGGCTCCACTTCACACACCCCATGAAACGTAAATGCCACCCATGAATTGTACACTCTCACATCCCCAAATTACAAGTATTAAACCCACATAAATCAGCAAGAGGACCAGAAAAACTCAAAATTAAGAGAAAACTCTAAACCTTACTGATTTAATCTTGTTAGTATTAGTATACCATAGTACAGTAAGTACTAGAATCATTTCGTGCCCTTTGTTGCGCCGCTTCTGCAGATGGACTACAACATGTATATGGCAGGACAACATATCACACTTAACGTACGAACATGAATGAATCTTAGCATGCTCGGATAAACATCAACGTCATGTAAAAATGGTTTGGCAGCCCCTATTATGATACTACCTCCGTCCTTGTTTATTAGTCTTTTTTGTAATCTGTGTCAAATTTTGATCAAAGATTTAACTCACAAAATATTAATACATGTCAATAAAAATTATATCGTTAGATTTGTATTTGAACATAGTTTTCAATGATATAATTTTTCGGGACATGCATCACGACCATACAATCAAATGCAGGAGGAAGGCAGCACGATACAATCTAGATACTCGAAGGGAAGTGAGAAGAACACACCAAAGACAACGAACAAAGAAAAGAAAAACACACCATTCTCAGAGTCCAGACGTATTAGGTCTCAACTACCGTACGCCCAACCGGAAAACACCGCTCCGAGCTTGCGACGTTGCAACCGCCGAACGACCAACCGCCGAATATCCAGTTCGGAAAGTCGCCGCTCCTAGCGACGTGCTCACAACCGCCGAACGACCAACCCGGAAAGACGTCGAATTCCCTCGAGCGGCTTATTCCCAGCCGCCAAGATCACCTCAAGCCGCCTCTGCACAGCTAGCACAATAGTAAAAGAGTACCGTGCCCGCATGAAACTCAATGTGGCGGGAACAAATGGCATAATTGACGCCACCTAGGTCAATGCATGCGAGACGTGGTCAACAACGGGTGACGAGTGGGGAAAGAAGCAAAAACAAACTCCGAATTGTTGTGCCCTGAATGTTGGACAATGCAAGTGAGACAATCTCATGTGATGGATGATTGTACAGTTGTTCGCTCGAGAAATATAAATTTATTTAGTTCGGTTAACCCTTCAGTTTTGGGGCATATACCTTTTTTCTCAAAATAATAAGAAAATTTCATACCATACCTAAAACCAGAAACCATAGAAACTGTAAAATTGGTTTGGTTCGTTTTATTTCTTATATGGTTTTTGGTGCGGTTTTAAAATGCACAGAGTGATGCTCCACCATGCAGCCACTTACTAACGGAACCGCCAATCAGTAGTCACTCTAAAAAAGCACAACACATCGATCAAGTCAAAATCATGGATCAAACCTCAAATTGAATAACTCAATCAAGTTGGCACCGAATTCTGTTTTTTCCTTGCCCAAATATAACGAATTTTACAGTGCTAAAGCAAATAGAAAATCATTTCGTTTTTACACCAAACATATGACACGACATGACAAAATCCCCATACGACACGGCACGCTGGTCCCTTTTGTCAACAACCATTCAACATGGCCGTTTTCAGCAGTCACTCCAAATCAAACCACAACACACGATCACTTCGACACACTCAGGCCAGGAGCTAGGCATGGCATGGATGGTGACTCACTGACAGTAACTTGGCAATCCATCAACGAGTGTCTGTACTGCGCGACGTCGAGAGCCACGCGACGTCGTCGGCGAAGCACCTCCGGAACGCCGCCATGCCGGCCGGCGGCAGCGACATGCCCACCTCCATGCCCCCTCTGCGACTCTCCGCCACCGCCATGGCCCCGGTCCTCGCCACGGACACGATCTCCACCTTCGCCGGGGGCCCGAACCCGAAGTCCACGTCGTACACACGGAGCCTCGGCGACCCGGCCACGGACAGCACGCCGCGCGCTCCCGCCTCCTTGACGCGCTCCACCGTCGTCTCCCACTCTGGAGACGCCACCGCCTTCTCGATGCCCGCCGCTATCGCCGCGCACGCCGTGAAGAGCCCGTCCGCGCCGGCCGAGGCGAGCTCTCCCTTGGCCGCGACGCCGATGGCCGGGCCGATGCAGTTGCCCAGGTACGTCGCCGGCACAGGCGGCTTCATCAACTGCCGGTAGTCCACGGGGAGGATGAAGTATGTTGGTGATTCGGGATCCGCAGCGCCGTCACCGGTCTCTGCTTTGGCTCGGCGGTAGCACGACCAGACGAAGCCTAAGGCGGCGACGAGCGTGGAGCACCTTGGCGGCTTCTGGCCACGCCGCGCGGCCTCGCCGGCGACGGCGTCCTTGACGCCCTGCAGCTGCTCGCTGGACAGGGTGAACGTGGCGAGGAGCTGGTCCGGCGACATCTTGACGAACTCGATCTCGTCGGTGCTCATCAGGTTGTTCGTGTAGTGTTCGTAGAGGCCTGCCGGCTCGGCGATGAGCGTCCGGTCGATGACAGGAGGCGGCGGGAGCGGCCTGTCCGCTCCGGCACAGGCGGCCGCCCAGGTGTGGAGGAAGCTGGTGGAGCCCGCGCCGTCGCAGGCGGCGTGGTGCACGGTGACGCCGAGCGCGAGGTCACCCCGCGGCAGCAGCACGGTGGCCTGCACGGAGAGAAGCGCAGCGCCTCCGTCGGAGTCGGCGGGCCGAAGACGTGGAACGAGCTGCGCGAGCTCGGCGACCTGCCTGGGGTGATGGTCGGATGCGAGGTCGCTGAAGTCGGCGTCGTACTCGGCGAGTGTGAAGGTGACGCCGTCCCCGGGCTCGTAGAAGATGTCGGGGCGGCCGTTGGCGGTGGTGACGCGGAGGCGGCCGGCGAGCGGGAAGAAGGCGCGGAGGGCCGTGGAGAGCGAGGCCTTGAGGCTGGAGACGATTAGGTCGGCATGAGGGGCACCGAGGTGGTAGAAGAAGATGCGCTCGACGGGCGGGGAATGGATCCACTGCAGGTCGAGGAAGGTGAGCGGGAGGGAGGACGGCGGCAGCGGCGGGCCGGACGGCGTGACGACGGCGGCGTCGAGGACGCGGAGGCGGGAGGAGGGCGTGTCACGTGCCATTGCTGGGGATCGATGGAGGAGTCGACCCTCTTGGAAGAAGATGGATAGGTGGAAGGAAATGGGAGTGGAAATCCAATCCAATCATCCAGCTTTGCGTTTCTGGAGAAGAACGACGGGATGGATGTGCGACATGACATGTGCGGGTTCCGTCCCTGGCAGTTGCAGTCCTAGGATTACTCCTGTACGTATCAATATCATCCACCCATTGCAATCTCACACCAACCCCTCATGTCACCCACCCTCCCCATAAACCCCTTCATCTTAAATTCTGCTCGGTTACTCCCTCGCATCAGAAACAATTATTCTCACTGAAAAATGAAGTGAAACTACAAGACGGCTAAACACAGTAGCAGTTAACACTACCATCAGATCAGATCACATAGCAACTTATCACGACAATATATATACGTTGGTTCATCAAGCAAAAACATAGGCTTAATTTAGGGTTCATCAATCACACCAGATTCGACTCATCAACGAAAGAGTCGTGGCTGAATTATTTACCTGCACACTTGCTAGCAGCTACCACAACGACGCCAAACAAGTCATGGCTCTTGCAGTCGCTCATGGCTTCATCCGACATTACATCGAAGACGACCCCGCGATGTCAATTTAGAGCACAACGCCTCAGTGACTTAAGCACAGGTAAATATGGTAAATAAGCACGTCATAGACTTCTCACATAAAAGAATGAAGCATTGATCTGCAGTGAGTGAGATGAAAGAAAGTAAGCTGGAAGTTGAAAGTATGATCCAATTACATATATATACAAAATCAGTTTTGCTATATGTAAGTCGCCTAATATTTACTTTTGGGTCAGTCATTTTTTTACTTTTACTTGCAAGTACTACTACTTAGTCTGTTTTTCCCTTCTTATGTGTCAGATTTTGTGTGTGTGCATGTGTGTGCGCATGTCTGTGTAAATATGTGCTGGTGTTGTGTGTGACATTGTGTATGGTGGTTGTGTCGCATGCATCTGCATGTACGTGCACATATACATGTGCCTTTGTTATCTGAAAATTGCGCTACGATATACTTATTTTGCATATTGTGCAACGGTGCAATTCATGTGTAAATTTTCTATTGCCGTTTGTTTCAAGTTTTTTATTTCTCTTTTAGAGAAAACCAATGCCCATAATATATTTCTGCCTTAAAGAAAATTCAGCTTTTGTCTTTTTAGTTTTGCACTACTTTTAGTCTTTATTATTGTTTATCAAGCGTTTTAGTCGGGTTTTTCATTTTTCTTTATGTGTGTGTGTGTGTGTGTGTGTCAATATTAGGTGGTTTTTGTCTTTTTAGGTCTATACTAGTTTTCGTCTTAATTATTGTTTGCCAAGTGTTTTTAGTCGGTTTTCCTTTTTCTTTATGTGTATGTGTCAATATTAGGTGCGCATGCGTAAATATATACAAAAGTATTATACAAAACGTGTGTAAATTACACTATAGTGCAAAATTGAACTATCATACGCCTATTTTTTGCATCCATAAGAATATGTAATTTCAGTAAAATCGTGTGCAAGTTTTGTCATCATTTGTTTTTAGTTTTTATTTCATTTTTTTACTTCTATAAGGGTAGTACCAACACCACTAATAGTTATTTCTTAGATATTTTTTTAAAAAATTCACTATTATACACGTGTTCTTGCGTATTATGAAAAATTGTCATTCTCGTCTAAATTATGTGCAGATTTTGTCATCATGTTTTTTTTATATTCTTACTTTTGGAAGGGTAAAACGAAAGCCCCTAATTCATTCTACCTCAGGGAAAATTTAGTTTTTTTTATCTTTTCAGCTTTGTACTAGTTTTAGTCCTTATTATTGTTTATCGA
The DNA here is from genome assembly GCA_963921465.1 of Triticum timopheevii. Lineage (NCBI taxonomy): Eukaryota > Viridiplantae > Streptophyta > Magnoliopsida > Poales > Poaceae > Triticum > Triticum timopheevii. Next base: position 554,479,228 of record OY997264.1, on the reverse strand, counting down.
GTGTTTTAGTAGGTTTTTTCTTTTTCTTTGTGTGTATGTGTGAATTTGAAGTTGTGTGTGTGTGTGTGTGTGTGTGTGTGTGTGTGTGTGTGTGTAAATATACACATAAGTATTATACAATATGCGTGTAAACACATTAGCCTGATGTAAGCTGCCCGAATTGTAAATTTGGGTAAGTCAATTTTCTGACCGGTGATTTTTGTTCAATGTTCGTGTTGTTTTTTTCCTTGTGTTGTTTTATGATTTCTTGGGCTATATTTTTGACTTGCCCTTGTTTGGGGTCAGTCAAATTTTCTATTGGGCTTGAAGCCCGTTACTCATTGTCTGTCTTTTCTATTTGTATGTGTGTTTGCTTTTTGTTTTCTTTTTTACTTGGTTTTTCTTTTTCTATGTATGTTTGAGATATCGGATGAGTGTTAATGTACACATACAAGTATTACAATATGTCTATACATTATACTAGAGTGTGAAAACTGCTCAGTATCAGTATCTCGAAGGTACTCATAGAGTCTGCGTTCACAGATATCAGTATATGTGTATATGTGAACATTTTCTAATTGTATTGTGTTAAAAGAAATCCGTAGATCCTCTACGCAATTACTTCGGTACATGTGGGTACATGATGAGATGGAATGCTAATTAATAAGTATAGTTTAACTAATTCAACACTTTTTGTTTAATGATCTAAATGCTCTTATATTAGTTTACGGAGGGAGTACCAGTGTACAGTATCTACATGCGTGACTGGGCTGGGTGCATATGCACGCATCCTTCCCGATGTCAAGTACAACTACTGCTCCTTGCTCCTTACGATTGGTGTCGCCACGTGCACGTCGTGAATTTAACCCTTCATTCCTTAGCTGGTTGTTAGAAAAAATTGATTGACCCAAATTACAAAATCAGTCACCTGACCTGTAGCCACCCCCATACAAATTATCTGTGCTGTTCTTCGAGTTACCCGAGTTTAGTCAACTACCAAGATTAGTTGAAAATATACAAAGTAACAAGAAACTGAAATGTTGTATTGATTGTAGTTCAATTTCATCAAAACTTGAGATTTCTGTTTGAAATTCAAGTAAATGCATAGCAATGCGGAGGCGGGAGGAGGACGAGTCGCATGCCGCCATTGCTGGGGATCGATGGAGGAGTCGACTCTCTTGGAAGAAGACGGATAGGTGGAGGAAATGGGAATGGAAATACAATCATTCAACTTTGTGTTTCTGGAGAAGAAGATGGATGTGTAACATGACATGTGCGGGTTCTTGTTCCTCCGTAGTCCAGATCAATGCCAGCCATTCGTTGCAATCTCGCAGCTCTCATTTCCCCCATTTAATTCTCTTACCAAATGGAAACAAGCACCTAATAATCTGGTGGAAAATCCAATAATCACGTCGACGCCAAACAGAGCGGACAATGATAATAGCCTTGGCGCCAAACGCCGATCTCTTCCCCGCTCGTCTTCCTCGTTCCTCAAAATCGCCCTCCTTGTACCAAGAACATGATCAATGGACACTGATCTTTAGGAGGTGTAAGATGATCTCCCTTTTGGTTTATCTCTCTCCTGACCGACCTCCTTGTAGCGAGAACGATACAATGCACCAACTACTAGAAAATCAGATGATAACATTTTCTTAGTGCAGGATAATAAGGAAGGGATGAAATCCGAAACTTATTTTTTTTTTGCATCTCTTCGATGATGTTAGTGAATTTATTTTAACTAAGTGATATGTATTATTGTTTTGGGACAAGCTCAAGATAAAAATCCATGAATCTAGTGAGATCGTATGAACTTGTAACATAGATTCTTTGCTAATGAAGTACTTCGGATTTTCATAACTTGATAGGGGATAATGTGGATGATCTCCATGTTGCATTCCTTCTCCTAGCAACAAAGAAGAAGATGATCAATCTCATATATGTGACATATGCTCTGGTAGTATTAATGTTCTCAACGCAACAAGGGATTTCCAGGACCGAGTTCTATGCTATTCCCATCATATTCTTGTAGTGTAACGGCACAAATAAACTAAGTTATGTCTAGTTTTTACAGGACAAATATGATTCCTAGTTGCATGCCAAAAATTGCTATGAATTTTAATTCCACAAAAGAGGTGAAAGGATCGATATGGTTGACTAGAGGGAGGGTGAATAGGCAACTAACAATTTTTAGGCTTTTCTTTATCAAATTAAACTTTGCAACAAAATAGGTTGTCTAGATATGCAACTAGGTGAGCAACCTATATGATGCAAGAACAACTAGCACACAAGCAAGCAAGAGATGTAACAATAAGTAAGCTTGCGGAAGTAAATGCACGAAATAACCAAGAGTAGAGCCGGTGAAGACGAGGATGTGTTACCGGAGTTCCTTCCTTTTAAAGGGAAGTATGTCTCCGTTAGAGCGGTGTGGAGGCACAATGCTCCCCAAGAAGCCACTAGGGCCACCGTATTCTCCTCACGCCCTCACACGATGCGAGATGCCGTGATTCCACTATCGGTGCCCTTGAAGGCGGCGACCGAACCTTTACAAGCAAGGTTGGGGCAATCTCCACAACAATCGGAGGCTCCCAGCAACAACAACACCACGAAGCTTCACCACAATGGAGTATGGCTTCGAGGTGACCTCAACCGTCTAGGGTGCTCAACACCCAAGAGTAACAAGATCAGCAAGAAATAAGTGGGGGGAATCAAATATCCTGTGGTGGAAGTGTAGATCGGGCCCTTGTCACCCAATCCCGAGCAAATCAACAAGTTTGATTGGCTAGGGAGAGAGATCGGGCGAAAATGAAGCTTGGAGCAACAATGGAGCTTAGAGGTGGAAGAGGTAGTCAACTAGAGGTAGAAGACACTCCTTATATAGTCGTGGGAAAAATCCAACCGTTATCCACATGTTCAGCCCGCGACGCACGGTACTACCGCTCCAAGGAAGCGGTACTACCGCGGCAGCAACACGGGCCGGAACTAGCCTGACTACGGGGCAGTACTACCGCTGGCACGGTACTACCGCTCCCCCTTGCGGTACTACCGCAAGGCAGGAGAGTCACGGCCTGGGAAGGGCGCGGATGAAATAAATTACATCCGTGCCTACTTCCGCTGAAACTAGGATGGTGCAAAAACCCGGCGCGGTACTACCGCTCACTAGGCGCGGTACTACCGTGGTAGGCGCAGATGTAAAAAATTACATCCGCGCCTACTACCGTGACACTGCGGTACTAGGTCGAAGGACCACGGTACTACGACTCCAAGGGAGCGGTACTTCCGTGAGCCACCGCGGTACTACCGCTCGGGCCGAGCGGTACTACCGTGGTGGGCGCGGATGTAAAAAATTACATCCGCCCCTACTACCGCACCGGAGCGGCACAAGGCCTGGGTGTCGCGGTACTACCGCTCTGGAGGGGCGATACTACCGTGACACCCAGCGGTACTACCGCTTGTACTTGCGGTACTACCGCAAGTACAACAGTAGTCGCCAAGTTTTCGCACAACCAAGATAACGAAGGGCAGCTCCAAAGTGCAGGGAAAGGAGGGGCAAGTGTACGTGTTGATTCCACCCAAACCTTTCCGACGCGGACCCCCTCTTAATAGTACGGCTCTCCTACGACTCAACTCCACCAAAGAGAAACGTAGAACAACGCCGGCTTCAACAGTCTCCGAGGGGCACCGAATCGTCTTGTGCCTAATGATGAAGTATCTGAGGGACTCAAGGCACACGATTAGTCCGCAAAAGCATTGTCATCAATCACCAAAACACTTAGGGATAAATATGCCCTTACAATCTCCCCCTTTTTGGTGGATTGATGACAACACGGGATTTGCACATAGATAAGATAATTTAGAGCAGGGGCAAACCCCACCTCTCTAAAATATAGACGGGCTCCCCCTAGATGTGTGCACTTTAGATGAATGCTTTGGACTGCATGGCACACAGACTAGGATCAACACTCCCCCTATATTTTAGAGACCAAGACATGATAATAAGCATAGCATAGCATGAAGATAGCACAATATAACACAAGCTTGCTAGCATAGGTACGAAGTAAGATAACCAAGGTTCAAACGATAAAAACAGCAAAGAGTTCAACTGAGAAAGCAGCAAACACACGACACACACGACTCGCAAACTCGCAAATCCCTACACTCTCTCCCCCTTTGGCATCGAGACGCCAAAAAGGCAGAGAGGGCACCTACACACACAAGAGGTGGCTCAAGCAGAGAAGTCGTCCCAAGCCTCTTCGTCAGATGCCTCTGCAGCTGGAATGGACTCCTCGACATCCTCCTCAGAATCGGTCCACCTGTATCCTTGCTTCTCCATCCACTCGGTCTCAGGAGTGATGTGCTCCTCAGACCCGCTAGACACTTCCTCGCCATAGAGCTGCAAGACCTTGTTGTGCCGGCGACGACTCTCCTTGGACTCCACGTGAGCCCTGTACTGCCCCTTGGCTTGCATGCAGAAAAGAGACTTCATCTTATCCTTCAACTTCATGGCCCATGATGGCCCAGAGACACTCTGAGAGGGCCTAGCAGAACGGCCCTCAGCAACATCCTCGGCGCCAGCATCCTCCTCATCAACAACAGCCCTAGCAGCAGTCGCCTCGGCACGAGTAGCGGTGTTGGCCCAGTTAGACTTGATACGAAGACAAATGGGCTCATGGCGAATCCAGTCAGGAGCAAGGAACTCCTCCTCAGGGTACATCTTCTCCCAAGTCTTCGAAATTAGCCGGAACAGATAGGGCCCATAGATAGGCACCTTGCGGTTGAACACTGCAAACCGAAGCTCACACCACATGATGTGTGAGACATCAAGTGGCTGAGACTGAGTCGAATGAGCCTCCTGACAGATGAGCATCACATCCACCATATAGGCATGAACCTTGTCTTTGTCACCAATGCGTGGAAACAGGGAGTTGCGGAAGATGCGGTACATGATATCCAGAAAGGGGTTGAGTACCAAAGTTGTCTTGCCATTGGCGAGCGCCTTCTCAACCATGAATGGGGTGAGCTTGTCCTTGTTGGCAGAATCAGCATTGCCATGGGGACGAACACCGACTGGAGTGTCAAGTCCTTCATCAGGAACCTGAAGCAAATCCATGAACTCCTTCCAGGTAGCAGACAGTTGACGGCCATTGGTCATCCAGGTCATCCTTCTTTCTTCATTGGAGTGAAAGTACACAGAGGCAAAGAACTGACATATGATCTCAGGGTCATAGTCCAGGTGGAAAGAGATCACATGCTCAATGCCAAACTGCTCCACCAAGTCCAGAGCCTCCCCAAAGTAGTCACGGAACTTGTCCTTCCTCATGTGGTGCATATCAATCCACTTCACCTCCACATAGGTATTCTGCTTGTTCTTGATGACATCCAAATAGATTTGGGTTTGGGTCTTGTTCCAGAATAGCTCACAGCCTCTGACAGTGGAGCGCGGGTGCACATAGGGGTGAAGCTGCCTGAGACGGACATACTCAGTAGGGGCTATCTCATCCATACCCCTAGCGGGCTCCTTGTGCTTGCTAGCTGTGGTCTTGACATTGCGCTTGGACGCAGATGATCCCTCTGGAACTTCTCCTGGGTTGCGCAGACGCTTGGAGCCAGTGTCACGAATGGGATTGGACCGGCGAGAGCCACCACCTGAGACACACACGCAAAGCACCAAAACAAAAACGCGAAGAAGATTAATGCAAAGGCCAAGAAATAGCACAGGAAACTCATAGGAGGCATACGAGTAAGTTGGCATGCGATAGAAGTGAGCCACGGTAGAACCGCCATTGTCTGCGGTACTAAAGGATTAGTACAGCTCCAGACGCGGTAGTACAATGAGGGGTCACGGTAGTACCGTGGCTGGAGCAGTAGTAGGCTCTTAGTACCACACGGGGCGCGGTAGTACCGCTCCCGAGGGGCGGTAGTACCGTGCGAGCGGTAGTACCGCGCCATACGGGCGGTAGTACCGCGTCGCGTCAGATCTAACATGATTTGAATCTGAAAAGAACCACGAAACCATGGCGGTGCTACGGTGATCAGATTTAGCGCAAGACAACAATACAAGTGTGAATCCTATGCAATACCACACTCCTTCATCCTACTCTTGTCGAGATTTAGACTAGGAATCCCAAGAACACACAAGTCTCCCCCAAAACCTAAAAGCACCAAATACAATCAAAAGGAGAGGGATTTGGGGAAAAACCTTGGTCCATAGCAAGAGCACGTGGTGGGGAACAATCCCACCGGACGGAATCACGGGAGGGCAGCCGGTGAAGGAGATCCGGCGACGAACGCCGGTTCCTTCGTGAGCACGGGAGAGGAAGAGACGACGTGGAGAGAGAGGACACAAATGGGTATGGGGAGTTAGAACTCCCCCTGCCCGTCCTTATCCCCACGCGCTCGAACCGGTGCGGTAGTACCGCGGGTCATCGCGGTAGTACCGCTCGAGCGGAAGTACCGCGCCGAGGCGGTAGTACCCCTCAACCAGGCGGCAGTAAAAAATTACTGCCGCGTGGGGACGGTAGTACCGTGCTCCCATCTGTGGTAGTACCGTGGCATGCCGCGGTAGTACCGTGGCCAACCGCGGTAGTACCGTGAGCTCACGACACCGAAGGTTTCAAACAAGAGAGAAAAACGCCTTTGCACGGAAATTTGACACACACACGAAACCACAAGAACATGCACAGACCAGAGGTACAGCAGGAAATCCCCAAGCGACAAAGCCTCTCGAGGAGAGAGGGCGGTGGCCGAAGCCACCTATGTTTGAGTTGGATGGTATGGCACCGCGAAGAATTATCCTTGGGCCCATGACCAAACTCGTCTTTGAAGCACAAGTACCATCAAAAATGGCTAATGTGAAAGAGGTGATCTATTTATGCATAAAGGGAGAGTTCATTGAGAGAACAACACTCCCCCTATGTCCATGCCTACACCTAAACTAGACAACAAGTTGAGTGTGGTGGGGGGTGCACGGGTTCAAGTCACATTGCTCAAATCAATGATATTTAGCTCATGCCTTAACTCGCGAAATCTTGCTTCATCCAAGGGCTTCGTGAAAATATCTCCAAGGTTATCATGAGTGTTGACATACTTGAGCTCGATCTCCCCTCGCCTAATGTGATCCCGGATGAAGTGATACCGAATCTCAATGTGCTTCGTCTTGAAGTGTTGCACCGGGTTGAGAGAAATCTTGATGGCACTTTCATTATCACACCAAAGAGGCACTTTGTCACACATGACACCGTACTCCTTTAAAGTTTGCCTCATCCATAGGAGTTGAGCACAACAACTACCGGCCGCCACATACTCCGCTTCGGTGGACGAGAGAGACACACAACTTTGCTTCTTGGAAGACCAACTTACCAAAGAGCAACCAAGAAATTGGCACCCTCCGAAAGTGGACTTCCTGTCCACTTTGTCTCCCGCCCAATCGGAATCCGTGAAACCTTCAAGCTTGAAGTTTGCTCCCCTTGGGTACCATAAGCCAAAGTTTGGGGTATGAGCCAAATATTGAAAGATTCGCTTGACCGCCACAAAGTGACTTTCCTTTGGTGCGGCTTGAAAACGTGCACACATCCCCACACTCAACATGATATCCGGTCTAGATGCACAAAGGTAAAGCAAGGAGCCAATCATGGAGCGATATACCTTTTGATCCACCGCTTTACCATTGGGATCGATGTCAAGTTGGCACTTGGTAGGCATTGGTGTAGTAGCCGGCTTGACATCACTTAGCTTGAATCTTTTAAGCATGTCTTGAGTGTATTTGGCTTGGTTGATGAAGGTTCCTTCTCTTCTTTGTTTGATGTCAAAACCAAGGAAGAACTTCAACTCTCCCATCGAAGACATCTTAAACTTGGAGGTCATGAGAGCGGCAAATTCTTCATTGAAAGCTTTGTTAGGGGAACCAAAGATAATATCATCAACATATAGTTGGCATACAAACAACTCCCCGTTGACCTTCTTAGTAAAAAGAGTGGGGTCGATTAGCCCCACCTCAAATCCACGATCTTGTAACAACTCGGTAAGGTGGTCATACCACGCACGTGGGGCTTGTTTAAGGCCATGGAGTGCCTTATCGAGTTGATACACATGATCCGGAAAGTAGGGATCCTCAAACCCGGGGGGTTGCTTGACATAGACCAACTCATTTATAGGACCATTAAGAAAAGCACTTTTCACATCCATTTGTTGCAACTTAAAGTTGTGATGGGAAGCATAAGCAATCAACAAACGAATGGATTCAAGACGAGCAACGGGAGCAAAAGTTTCACCGTAGTCGATACCCTTGACTTGGGAGTAGCCTTGTGCTACCAATCTTGCCTTGTTGCGAATGATGTTCCCATGAGCATCTTGCTTGTTCTCGAAGATCCACTTGGTTCCAATGACATTGTGGTTCCCGGATGGTCTTGGCACCAATCTCCACACCTTGTTGTACTCGAAGTTGTTGAGTTCTTCATGCATGGCATTGAGCCAATCCGAGTCTTCGAGCGCCTCATAGACCTTTTGGGGTTCAACACAAGAGACAAACGCGTGATGTTCACAATAGTTTGCCAATTGTCTACGAGTGCTTACCCCCTTTCTTAGGCTTCCAACCACATTTTCCATGAGATGGCCTTGGGTGGTGAGCTTGGAAGCAATCTTCGCGGCACGACGCTCTAATTCCTCCTCGGGTGTGGAAGGAGGAGGGTTGACTTGATCATCTTGAGCGCCGTCTTGAGCTTGTTCTTGATCTTGAGGTTGCTCTTGATCTTGAATTTGCTCGAGGGGGAGAACTTGACCTTGGGCATCATCTAGAGGTTCATCACCATCTTGAGGTTGATCTTGCCCTTGGTCTTGTTCACGAGGTTGAGGGCCTTCACTATGTTCTTCGGAAGCGTGTGGGTCTTGATGAGGTGATGGCTCTACTTGAGTAGAGCATTGTCCTTCTCCTTCGGCCACAAGGGGTTCCTCAATGGGTAGGATTTGACCAATACCCATTCTTCTTATGGCTTGGGGAGGAATTTCATCACCTACATCACAAGTACCACTTTGCTCCACTTGGGAGCCGTTATTTTCGTCAAACTCCACGTTACACGTCTCCTCAATGAGTCCGGTGGACTTGTTGAGAACACGGTAAGCATGAGAGTTTGTAGCATAACCAACAAATATGCCCTCATGAGCTCTAGCCTCAAATTTAGACAAACGAACACCTTTCTTGAGAATGAAACACTTACAACCGAACACCCGGAAGTACTTGAGGTTGGGCTTGTTGCCGGTGAGAATCTCATAAGGAGTCTTGTTCAAGACTTTGCGAAGATAGAGCCGATTGGATGCATGACATGCGGTGTTGATGGCTTTGGCCCAAAAGTTGTACGGAGACTTGAACTCCGCCATCATGGTCCTTGCCGCATCCATCAACGTCCGGTTCTTCCTCTCCGCAACACCATTTTGTTGAGGGGTATAAGGTGCCACATATTGATGCTTGATCCCCTCATCACTAAGAAACTCATCCAAGGTGTAGTTCTTGAACTCGGTGCCGTTGTCGCTTCTTATTGTCAAGATCTTTGCATCATGTTGACGTTGAGCTTCATTTGCAAAGTTGATGACGGTTTGTTGGGTCACACTCTTCCTCTTGAAGAAGTATACCCAAGTGTATCTTGAATAATCATCCACAATCACCAAGCAATACTTTCTTCCTCCAAGACTATCAAAAGATGGAGGCCCGAAGAGATCCATGTGAAGGAGCTCCAAGGGTCTCTTCGAGTAGATGATGGTTGAAGGAGGGTGAGCCTTTTCATGAAGCTTTCCTTCGATACAAGCACTGCAAGCACGATCTTTGGCAAAACTAACATTTGTTAGTCCACGAACATGGTCCCCCTTGAGAAGACTTTGCAAAGATCTCATATTGACGTGGGCTAAACGGCGATGCCAAAGCCATCCCACGTCAACTTTAGCCATTAGGCATGTCGCGGTCTTAGTGGGTCGCTCCGAAAAGTTAACCACATGGAGACCGTTCTCGACATGCCCAACAAAGGCTACTTTAAGAGTCTTGCTCCACAAGAGGGCCACGGTATCAATATCAAAGAATGTAGCAAAGCCCATGAGTGCAAGTTGACGAACGGAAAGTAAGTTGAATGCAAGGGACTCAACAAGCATGACTTTCTCGATCGTTAGATCATGAGAAATGACAACCTTGCCGAGGCCCAATACCTTAGAATGTGATGCATCATCCCACTCGACATTGGTGGGCATAGATGGAATCTCTTGCACGTCCACCACCAAGTCCTTGCTCCTGGTCATATGATTTGTTGCTCCACTATCGAGCAACCATGATCCCCCACCGGAAGCAAACACCTACACGAGATCAATGCTTGGTTTTAGGTACCCATTTAGTAATGGGTCCTTTTATGTTAGCAACAAGGGTCTTGGGAACCCAAATAGACCATTCATTGTACTCATAAGAAGAACCAACAAATCTAGCATAAACATGTCCATCACTAGCACGGCACAACACATATGACGGGTTAAAGTCGCCGGCTTTGTTTGAGGAAATGCTTTTGCCCTTTTGGACATCAACTTCCTTCACTTTCTCCTTCTTCTTCTTAGGAGCACCCTCTCCCTCTTTCACGAACGTTTGTTTGAGAGGAGGACGACGATTGGTCTTGTTGTTCTTCTTCTTCTTGCTCTTGGACTTGGGTGCAAACCCAATTCCTTCTTTGGCCACAACTTCCTTTTGATTGCTCAAAAGGTCGTTGAGGTTTTTCTCACCTTGAATGCAAGACACAAGGCCTTTCTCAAGTTGATCCTTCAACTTGGCATTTTCCTCCACAAGATGCACATGCTCACAACAAGGGTTAGTAGCACATGCATTATCAATTAATACCATATGAGGAAAGGTGGCCTTTTCCTTGATTAGCTTAACTTGGAGTTGAGCATGAGACTCTTTGAGGCTAGCATGAGTACCCTTCAAGACCTTGTGGGCCTTGTCAAGTATCTCAAACTCCTCTTTGAGTCTAGCATGATCAACCCCAAGTTTAGCCTTCTCGGAGGTTAGCACACGAGACATGACAAGAGCATGATCAAGATCTTTCTTTAACTCAGCATGGTCATCATTGTGTGACTCCTCAAGAGTCAAACGATGCACACGCTCTTCCTCAAGAGCATTAGAGAGATCCGATATCTCATCGGCATAGTCACGACTATGACCTTCCATCTTGGAGATGGTTTCTTCGTGAGCCTCGATCATGTCATTGGCCTCACCAAGTTGTTCCAAGAGAGCGACAAAGTGCTTCTTGGACTTTCCCTTGAGCTTACTCATAAAAGACTCAAATTCATTCACTTCCTCATTAGACTCAACATGTCCATCAATGCAATCCTCCAAGGAGGGATTAGTAATGATGGTGGTTGTGATGTTGGGGGTTACCTTGTTTGAAGCTTTAGCCATGAGGCATCTAGCGGTGATGTTTTCGTTGGGTGATTCGAAGAGAGACACCCGGGGAGTAGCAATGGCAATGGACGCCATGGCCGTTGCTTCTTCATTTTCATCATCATCGTCATCCTCTGGGTATTCTTCTTGAACCACCAACCCACGAGTGGGAGTCTTCTTGGCGAAGTTGTTCTTGTTGGGGAAGGACTTGGCTTTGTCTTTCCGAATGAACTTGCCACCATTGTCTTCCCGCTTCTCGTAATGACAATCCGCAACGAAATGGCTCACATTGCCACAGTTGAAGCAAGTTCTAACTCGTTGCTTGCCCTTGACGCCACTTGAGTTGTTTTTGTTGAAGTTGGGTCTTGAGCTCTTCTTGCTCCAAAATTGTCTTGAAGCAAGGGCCATGTGCTCATGGTAGTCAAACTTGGTGTCTTCGGGGTTGCTTTCCTCATCTTCCACTTCTTCCTCTTCTTCCATAGTAACCTTGGCCTTCAAAGCAAGGTTAGGCTTCTTTGCTCTTTGAGACCGGAGCACCGCATTGTCGGCGATCTTGTCCAAGATGCTCATTGCAACGAACTCATCCAACACTTCACTTGAGGTCATGGTGTGGAAGTCCGGTCGTTGGCGAATGACGGAGGACATGGCCTTGTTGTAGGGCATCATGGCCTTAAGGAACTTCCGCTTGATCCAATTATCATCCGTGTCCTTGCTTCCATGATCTAGAAGTGCGACCGCGAGTTTGGTCACTCTTCGGAAGAGCTCACGAGGTTCTTCATCTTCTTTCATTGCAAACTCATCGGCTTCATCTTGCACCACTTCATAGTTGGAGCATTGAATGCTAGCACTTCCACGATAGAGACCCTCGACACATTTCCATGCTTCTTTAGCCACGACATGGGGTCGAAGATGAGGGAGATCTTCGGGAAGGATTGCATCTTGGATGATGAAGAGAGCACTCTCATTGAATTGATTGTCCACGGCCTCTCGAGGGGTGAAGTTGCTTGGGTCATGAGGATAAAAACCTTCTTCAATAATTCTCCAAAGGTTAGTGTTCACATGTTTCAAATGACGCTTAAAGCAATAGACCCAATTATCAAAATCTTCATGTTTCTCATATTTAGGAGGTGGACCGGCATGATTCAAATGAGTGGAGGGGATTGGCCCTCCATAAACCGGGGGTTCCACATGGGCGAAGATGCCGGTGCCATTTCTACCACTAGTAGAAGGACTCTTTTCATTGTTAGCTTCCCCCTTGTCGGAGAAAGCATCCGTCACCTTGTTAGTAGGATCACCCACTTTCATTGGCGCGGTAGATAGTTTAAGTCCCTCTAGAAAATCATTAAACATGCTTTTAACCTCGGCCGTCATGGAGGTTTTCAATGTGTCTAAAGCCACATTGAATTCCTCACGAGAGACCGAGGTTCCCCCTTCGGCCGAAGACGAGATGGGATTCACACCGGAGTGTTCCTCCGCACCATCGTTGGTGTCAACCATACTCTTCGGACGGCAAAGTCCTTAATAAAGAGATGAGGCTCTGATACCAATTGAAAGGATCGATATGGTTGACTAGAGGGGGGGGGGGGTGAATAGGCAACTAACAATTTTTAGGCTTTTCTTTATCAAATTAAACTTTGCAACAAAATAGGTTGTCTAGATATGCAACTAGGTGAGCAACCTATATGATGCAAGAACAACTAGCACACAAGCAAGCAAGAGATGTAACAATAAGTAAGCTTGCGGAAGTAAAGGCACGAAATAACCAAGAGTGAAGCCGGTGGAGACGAGGATGTGTTACCGGAGTTCCTTCCTTTTAAAGGGAAGTACGTCTCCGTTAGAGCGGTGTGGAGGCACAATGCTCCCCAAGAAGCCACTAGGGCCACCGTATTCTCCTCACGCCCTCACACGATGCGAGATGCCGTGATTCCACTATCGGTGCCCTTGAAGGCGGCGACCGAACCTTTACAAGCAAGGTTGGGGCAATCTCCACAATAATCGGAGGCTCCCAACAACAACAACACCATGAAGCTTCACCACAATGGAGTATGGCTTCGAGGTGACCTCAACCGTCTAGGGTGCTCAACACCCAAGAGTAACAAGATCCGCAAGAAATAAGTGGGGGGAATCAAATATCCTGTGGTGGAAGTGTAGATCGGGCCCTTGTCTCCCAATCCCGAGCAAATCAACAAGTTTGATTGGCTAGGGAGAGAGATCGGGCGAAAATGAAGCTTGGAGCAACAATGGAGCTTAGAGGTGGAAGAGGTAGTCAACTAGAGGTAGAAGACACCCCTTATATAGTCGTGGGAAAAATCCAACCGTTATCCACATGTTCAGCCCGCGACGCACGGTACTACCGCTCCAAGGAAGCGGTACTACCGCGAGGCTGCGCTGTACTACCGTGGGCGACCACGGTACTACCGCGGCAGCAACACAGGCCGGAACTAGCCTGACTACGGGGCAGTACTACCGCTGGCGCGGTACTACCGCTCCCCCTTGCGGTACTACCGCAAGGCAGGAGAGTCACGGCCTGGGAAGGGCGCGGATGAAATAAATTACATCCGTGCCTACTTCCGCTGAAACTAGGGTGGTGCAAAAACCCGGCGCGGTACTACCGCTCACTAGGCGCGGTACTACCGTGGTAGGCGCGGATGTAAAAAATTACATCCGCGCCTACTACCGTGACACTGCGGTACTAGGTCGAAGGACCACGGTACTACGACTCCAAGGGAGCGGTACTTCCGTGAGCCACCGCGATACTACCGCTCGGGCCGAGCGGTACTACCATGGTGGGCGCGGATGTAAAAAATTACATCCGCCCCTACTACCGCACCGGAGCGGCACAAGGCCTGGGTGCCGCGGTACTACCGCTCTGGAGGGGCGGTACTACCGTGACACCCAGCGGTACTACCGCTTGTACCTGCGGTACTACCGCAAGTACAGCAGTAGTCGCCAAGTTTTCGCACAACCAAGATAACGAAGGGCAGCTCCAAAGTGCAGGGAAAGGAGGGACAACTGTACGTGTTGATTCCACCCAAACCTTTCCGATGCGGACTCCTTCTTAATAGTATGGCTCTCCTACGACTCAACTCCACCAAAGAGAAACATAGAACAACGCCGGCTTCAACAGTCTCCGAGGGGCACCGAATCGTCTTGTGCCTAATGATGAAGTATCTGAGGGACTCAAGGCACACGATTAGTCCGCAAAAGCATTGTCATCAATCACCAAAACACTTAGGGATAAATATGCCCTTACAAGAGGCTTGGAACTTTTCGACCAGTTACGGAGATCATATTTGTTTTGACGTAAGGGTAAATTTTAAAAACAAGAGCAAACTTCATGGGGCAATCACTTCCACGAGATATATTTGTTCCAATGAGGGCTACAACCTCACCCTTATCGCGCATCACCGGCTAGCGTAGGGGCAAATCTACGACTTATGCGTGAGCGATGAGGCCGTGGCGGCCATGGTTGAGGAGGACCAGAACTTCATCGAGTAATGCTCGCTCTGGCTGCAACACAGCCACGGCGGAGGTGGCGCAGATGATCACAGACGGGAACGTGGGGCAGCTTCGCGTGGTTCGCGCCGAGCCACGACGACCATGAGGTTGGGCTATTCCACGTCGATTGTGGACCTCACTTCGACTGACGATGACGTTCAGGCGAGGGACTCCGACGAGAAAGAGCATGACATGGGAGACGGAGGTGTCTGTGTCCTTTGTGGGCACGTTTGTGTCTTTTCTTCCTCACCAACGACCGCAGCTTCACTTCCCGAAGCTCATGACTGGCGAAGATGCCCGACTTGGGGAACAACAAGGACTTGGAACACAGACGCTGGCAAAGATTTAGACTATAATAACTTTTGCTATGTCAAAAAAATGTCATGTCCACTTTTGTTCAATGAAATATATTGAAGACTTCATGAATTTAAACGACAGAAATGCGGTGTTTAATACGCAGTACTAGTACTACGACACGTCCTAGCTTAAAAAAATACTCCCTCCGTTCGTAAATATTTGTTTTTCTAGAGATTTCAATAAATGACTACGTACGAAGCAAAATGAGTGAATCTACACGCTAAAGTATGGCTATATACATCCGTATGTGATAGTTCATTTGAATCTCTAAAAGACAAATACTCCCTCCGTCCGGAAATACTTGTCGGATGAATGGATGAAATACGTCTATTTCATCCATTCATCCGACAAGTATTTCCGGACGGAGGGAGTACTAAAAAAATAAAATACGACACGTCCAGAATGAACCAGGGCACGAGGCTAGTAGCGAAACCGCTCCTCCACTAGCCGCAGTAACTCACGCGCCCTCTCACCGTATTGCCCGCCGGATAAACGTGCAGGCGTGCGCGCGCACGCACGCACGCACAGGCGCCAGGCGAGGCTCGGGTGGAACGGCGAGCGACTTTCGGTTGTTTTGACTCCATCATGCTCCTCGGAGATAGGACGGCGCCTCCGTTTTCACAGGAGAAGAATATCCCGTTACTTTCCGATGAACCAATATTTTGTTTCCATCTTCTAAACAGACTTCTTCTTCTACTACTCCCTCCGTTCGGAATTACTTGTCTTGGAAATGGATGTATCTAGAACTAAAATACATCTAGATACATCCATTATCGCGACAAGTAATTCCGAACGGAGGGAGTAGATACTCGTATATACAAAATGGAGGGAGTGCATAATAACAATGTAACAGAATACGTATTTATTTACTACTGGGCAATCCCTGGCCAACTGTTCACGGCCCCCCTCCCTCCTCTTTTACTTTTATTATTACCCGCCCGTGAAAAGGGGCCCGAATCCCAACACCCCAAAGGCATTCTCCCTCCCTCCCCCTCCCTCTCCCTCTCCACAAGCAAAAGATTCCTCCGCCGATCGTCTGATCAACTCCTGCATTGCTTTTCTCCACTACGCAACGCAACCGGCCCCGTCCCGTCCCGTCCCCTCCCCTCCCCTGCTCCCATTGATCGCCTCTGCTTTGCTGCTTTTACTCCACCAACTGCTTCTCATCCAGAGTTCCACCGCAAACCAACCCCCTTCCTCCACCTCCTCCTCGCGAATGCCGCCTGCTCGCTCGGGTGCTCTCTCTCGCGCGTGACTCCCCGGCTAGGGCGGCGACATGGGGGAGACGGAGTTGGAGGACGTGGTGCTCTCCTGGTCGGCGCAGGAGATCGCCGACGACGACCTCTACAGGGACAAGGTACACCTAGTCTACGCCATCTGTGCATCCTTCCGTCTCGATAATGACCTCTGCGGCCGCGCGCGCGGTTTTGCAAGGTTAAAGATTTTTTTCTTTTCGAATCTGCGCGTACGTCGCATGTGCGCTAGGCTTCTGCTCCTGCTTAAATCCGGCGATTATTTTTTGACTATATATAAATCGCGTTTAGTGCACTGTCTTTTGTGTGCGATCCAAGTTGGGCCAGTGACTCAGTTCAGATGCTGGATGCTCCAGATGATGGTGCTCTGCTCTGCTCTGTCTGTCTGCGTGTGCTCTGTCCGTGCAAGCGCCAAGTTCTAGGGTTTGGAGAGGGTTCTCTGTCCACGTGTATGGAACTAGTGCGATTGGCATGTGCTGCTGCCGTTGCTGGTCAATCCTGATGGCAACATAGTTGCTGCATGCTTGGTTGGTGGTAGGAGATGCATGAGTCGGGCCAACCAAGGGGAATTTGAGGATTTGCCACACCTTATTTTGCAGTTTGAGGATTTGCCCCTGTTTTGGCTGTAGCCCAGGATTTGCCACATCTTTGCTGAAAGATTGAAGATTTGCCCCTACCATGACTGGCCCACAACAACATGACCAAAATGCCCTTGTGTTTACCTACGTGAGAGGAACCCAGTCCAAACGTTGCCCCGATAACTCTCTCATCTGATCCTACCTGTACCTGCGGCGGCGGCGGCGATCTGCGGCGGGTACGACGATGGCGATCTCGATCTCCCCGACGGCGGCGACCTGGTAAGATCGGCTACTACCCTAGGTTCCTTCGACCACCTCCCGCTCCTGAACGTACGGAGAATCAGAGATTACATTCACACTTCACAGTGAACGTACAGACCGAAGACATCTGGGAAAGTTTCATCACCTTTTCTTTTAATCACAAAGTGCATTCACACTTCATAGTTCACAACATCACAAATTACATTTACATTTTTTAGTGACATCAGAAGGTACATTAGCCCTTACTAGTTCACAAGTTAGAACAAATGCACACTGAAACAGCAGCTATATTTTCTTGTTCTCTGAACTGTCACTTTCTTTCTTCCACCACCGGTTGTTTCAGCCCATCGATCTTTGATTAATAGCCCCATTTCTAGTCAGATTGGGAAGGAAACTCGGGGGAGACTTCCAACTCAGGTGTAGCTGCACGCCCGCGACGTTGCGTGGTGGCCACTGGCAAGCCGCCAGGGCGAACAGAGTACGGGAACAGCGAGCTCATGCCCGATTGAGGATGACTAAAACAGATTGGGTTGGGGGTATTTTGGTTACAAAATTTGTACTATAATGTGCCAAATGATCCAAACAGTACGTTAGGGGCAAATCCTCAATCTTTCAGCAAAGATGTGGCAAATCCTGGGTTACAGCCAAAACAGGGGCAAATCCTCAAACTGCAAAATAAGGTGTGGCAAATCCTCAAATTTCCCGGCCAACTAGATGTGTCATGCATGATTCTTTTTTTGTGGAGAACGTTAGGCATGATTCTATGCCTGTTACTGACGGAGGTGCCCACTGCCGCTGAGAACGATGGCGTCATGCATGTACCACCGGTTGTGAATTGCTGTACTAGTTGGATGTAGCACCATCTCGCACTCCCTCCGATCCATATATAGTTAGAAATACGAAGATATGATTTGCCGTGATTAACACCGGTCGGCCTGTTGTCTATTTATATAGAAGCAGCCCTGTGCATCACGTACATAGGCTAGTACAACACGTGCACAATAATCAGATGAATCTCTGATTGATACAAGTGATCCTAGGATCTCCTATACATGAAAACTACTGATTACATCAGATCATATAACGGATATGCTAGGAGACATTCTCGCTAACATTCCCCCTCAATCTCAACCAGCCACAAGGTTGAGATTGCGTCGTAATTTATTTCTCCAACATGATCTTTGTAGCAGGTTTAGTGAAAGCATCTGCCACTTGATCACCAGAGGACACAAAACGAACATCCAATGCTCCTTGCGCCACTTTTTCTCTGACGAAGTGGAAATCCACCTCAGTATGCTTCGTCCTTGCATGAAATACTGGATTTGCACTCAGGTAGGTGGCGCCTAAATTATCGCAGCATAAAATCGGTGGTCATGGTAGGGATGCTCCCAGTTTCCTAAGCAAAAAATTGCACCCAAGTAGTTTCAGCTGCAACATTTGCAAGGGCCTTGTATTCTGCCCCGGTACTAGACCGTGAAACCGCGGGCTGTTTCCGAGCACTCCATGAAATCAGGTTAGGTCCAAAGAAGACCACAAAACCGCTCGTGGAGCGTTTGTCATCGACACATCCGGCCCAGTCAGCATCCGTAAAGACACTCAAAAGTATGAAGCTTGACCAACGAATGTGAAGTCCAGTCGCCATAGTACCCTTGATATACCTTAGTATGCGCTTGATAGCCTCCCAATGCACATCCGTTGGTTTGGACAGATATTGACAAACCTTGTTTACAGCAAATGATATATCAGGACGAGTAAGCGTGAGATACTGCAACCCTCCAACCATACTCCGATAGCTGAAGGCATCATCATCAGTGAGTGGAGTACCAAGGTCTGCTGCCAACTTGTCTGTGACTGGCATGGGAGTAGAAACCTCCTTGCAATTCTCCATATGTGCACGATGAAGGTTGGGGACGACCTCCGCTTTCCATAGCAAGAAATTGGCGCGGTGAGCCAGACAGTGATGAGGCCGGCGAGCGACGGCATGGTGACGGTGGGAGCGGAGACGACCGCGTCGGTGGTGGTGTTGACGATCGCGCCGGTGGTGCCAGTCATGGTGGCGTGAAGATGGGATGGATGCTCTGATTACCAAGTTAGAAATATGAAGATATGATTTGCCGTGATTAACACCAGCCGACCTGTTGTCTATTTATATAGAAGCAGCCTTGTACATCACGTACATAGGCTTGTACAACACGTACACAATAATCAGATGAATCTCTGATTGATACAAGTGATCCTAGGATCTCCTATACATGACAACTACTGATTACATCAGATCATATACCGGATATGCTAGGAGATATTCTCGCTAACATTCCCCCTCAATCTCAACCAGCCACAAGGTTGAGATTGCGTCGTAATTTCTCCAACATGATCTTTGTAGCAGGTTTAGTGAAAGCATCTGCCACTTGATCACCGGAGGACACAAAATGAACCCTTGCGACACTTTTTCTCAGACGAAGTGGAAATCCACCTCAATATGCTTCGTCCTTGCATGAAATACTAGATTTGCACTCAGGTAGGTGGCGCCTAAATTATCGCACCATAAAATCGATGGTCGTGGTAGGGATACTCCCAGTTCCCCAAGCAAAAATCACACCCAAGTAGCTTCAGCTGCACCATTTGCAAGGGCCTTGTATTTTGCCTCGGTACTAGATCATGAAACTGTGGGCTGTTTCCGAGCACTCCATGAAATCAGGTTAGGTCCAAAGAAGACCACAAAACCGCCCGTGGAGCGTCTGTCATCAACACATCCAGCCCAGTCAGCATCCGTAAAGACACTCAAAAGTGTGAAGCTTGACCAACGAATGTGAAGTCCAGTCGCCATAGTACCCTTGATATACCTTAGTATGCGCTTGATAGCCTCCCAATGCACATCCGTTAGTTTGGACAGATATTGACAAACCTTCTTTACAGCAAATGATATATCAGGATGAGTAAGCGTGAGATACTGCAACCCTCCAACCATACTCCAATAGCTGAAGGCATCATCATCAGTGAGTGGAGTACCAAGGTCTGCTGCCAACTTGTCTGTGACTGGCATGGGAGTAGAAACCTCCTTGCAATTCTCCATATGTGCATGATGAAGGTTGGGGACGACCTGCGCTTTCCATAGCAGGAAATTGGCGCGGGTGAGCCAGACAGTGATGAGGCCGGCGAGCGACGGCATGGTGACGGTGGGAGCGTAGACGACCGTGCCGGTGGTGGTGTTGACGATCGAGCCGGTGGTGCCAGTCAGGGGCGGACCCAGACTGAAAATTACCCGGTGTCCACATAGAAGAACACATCAAAAAACCAATGACCTACACACTAAATCAATGGATTATCTTAAGCAAGTGTAGATTGGACCCGGTGCCAGTGACACCGGCTAGCTGTACGTAGCTACACCCCTGGTGCCAGTCATGGTGGCGTGAAGATGGGATCGATGCTCTGATTACCAAGTTAGAAATATGAAGATATGATTTGCCGTGATTAACACCAGCCGGCCTGTTGTCTATTTATATAGAAGCAGCCTTGTACATCACGTACATAGGCTTGTACAACACATACACAATAATCAGATGAATCTCTGATTGATACAAGTGATCCTAGGATCTCCTATTCATGACAACTACTGATTACATCAGATCATATACCGGATATGCTAGGAGATATTCTCGCTAACATATATTGTACTAAATCAGTGACAATTAATATGGATCGAGGCAGTAGATAAGAAGATGTGGGTTAAGTTTTAAATGCCTGTTGGCAGATGATTGGCGTGTGAGTTATGTGCATCATATGTTCATCATAATAAGAGAGGCATGTCGCAATGTTGTACAATTTGTTGGCAGAAATTACAAATTGTTTTGCTATGCAAATTATGTCTGCGGTTGAGTATGGTGGCCTCCTTGTGACATGAGTAGCTCAAGCCCTGCATTGATCCTTGATTGTTCTTGCAGCAGATGAACTTGACCAGATAGAACAGATAGCTCTTCTGTTAGCATTAATTACATGCCATTATATGCTTAAGGAACTGTTCGTGAATCTTTTGCTACTTATAATCATATTTCACCTATCACCTCTTCAGGTTGAGACTATTCCCTGCAACTTCTAGACTTTTTTGCAACCTGGATCCCTTTTTTACGAATCTATGCTTACGAATGGGACCCCTGACTGGCGAAGTGCATGCATGCACATGCGCGCTAAGTTTCTTGTCATGCTTTTAGTGTGCTGTTGTTCGCTGCCTTTTATGTGCAACCGATGTCAGGTCAGTTAGATGCTTCAAATGATGGTGCTCTGTCTGTGCGTGGTCCATGCGCTAGGGTTTAAAGGGGTTTTCTGTCCACAGTCCACGTGTCATGAATGTGCAATTGGCATGTGCTGAGTGCCATTTTTGGACAGATGGCAACATAATTGTTGCGCGCTTGTTGACACATGGTATTTCAGGAAATTACATGTTGCTGTTGGTCCCATATGTGCTAATACATGTCGTATTCTAACGAGTAGGTGTGTAAGTCATATATGTATCCTAATGAGAGAGATACATGTGGTGATGATGTACAATCTGGTGGCAGAAACTGTAAATTGTTTAAAAATTATGTCTATGGTTGATATGAGCAGCTTAAGCCCTGTATTCAACCTTGCTTGTTCTTGCAGTAAATGAAATTGAGCAGATAGCTATTTTGTTAGCATTACTTACATGCCATTTTTGTGCTCATGGAACCGGCTGAGAATCTTCTGCTAGAGTACCTATAACCATATTTCATCTGTGACTTCTTTTGTGTTTAGGTTGAGACTATTCCCTGCAACTTCAAGTCACTTGATCACTATCTCACGTCTTATCGTGTGCCTCTGATTGAAGAAACAAGGTCAGATCTGTGGTCATGCCTTGAACTCATCAGTGAAGCACCCTCGTCGAAAATACTGTCCATGGAGGTAGCAGGAAAACCAGGATCATATTTTATGGATGTGGACTTTTGGGACAATGATGCTGGTTTTTCCACCGGGGCTTATTCTGCGAGGAATGGTGACATATTTATTTTGTCTAGCATAAAACCTGAAGCTGCAGACGACTTAAACCGCTATGGTGTGACATATTGCTTGGCAATGATCACTGGAATTTCTATGGATGATGAATACCAGAAGGGCTTCAGAGTTAAAGTTGCAAAGGATATTGGTTCAGAAGAAGACGACTTGAACAAACTCAAGCATGCAATATTTCTCAATAATATCATGACAAACATACGGATTTGGAAAGCACTTACCTTTGATACGCACATGAATGGCAATTTCACAGTAATCAAGTCGCTCTTATCCCCCACAAATCTGGTAATATGACATGAATACTACGCATGTTTTAGTTTTACTTGCTATATTTTCATCACCAATATAAATTGGTATGGGGCCTAACTTTTTGAACTCCTCTTTGTTGGCTTTGTTGCAGGGTGAGGATGTTTGCCGTATCTGTGCTAAACAGGATGGGGGCTGTTTAGCTTCTTTCACAGAGCAACTAATGCCAGTTAAGCTTAATCAATCACAAGTGGATGCTATTGAATCTGTCATCTCAGCTGTACAATGTGGGCATGTGAACCTCATGAAGCTTATATGGGGTCCACCAGGTACTGGTAAGACCAAGACGGTTAGCGCTTTACTGTGGGTTTTGGCATGTTTGAAATGCAGAACCCTTACTTGTGCTCCCACAAATGTTGCTGTTGTTGGAGTTTGCAATCGTTTCCTTCAAACCTTGAAGGATTTGAATGCGCACATTGACAGCATTTGTCTACCTTCTTCTCTTGGAGATATCTTGCTATTTGGGAGCAGGTCTAACATGGACATCACTGAGGATCTTAAGGAAGTTTTCTTGGACTTTCGTGTCGATGAACTTGTTGAATGCTTTTCATCGTTGTCCGGATGGAACTACAGAATAGCTTCAATGATATCCTTTTTCGAAGACTGTGCTTCACGCTACGATATGCATCTTGAGGATGATGGCAAAATTGATCCTGTGTGCTTTCTGGACTTCATAAAGAAACAATTTGATGCGGCAGCAATAGCTCTGAAAAGATGCATAATGAATTTGTGGGTTCACCTTCCTGGAAGGTGCTTTTCTTGTGATAGTGCCATAAATATATCTTCATTGCTTAATATGCTGGAAAAATTTGGCACCCTTCTGTGCAATGCAGACTTGACCAATGAGGGTTTGAAAAGGGGCCTTGGTTGTCTGTCCACTGAAAACTCTGTTTGTGCACAGCCTGTATCTTCTATTGAGAAGGAACTGGACGGAGCAAGGTCTTCATGCCTTAAATTGCTTAAAGATCTGCTACACTCACTTAATTTACCCACTGGAGTAGACAAAAACTGGGTCCAGAGCTACTGCATACGTAATGCAACACTTCTTTTCTGTACAACCTCTAGCTCTTATCGGTTACATCACATGGATATTGCACCCCTTGATGTATTAATTGTTGATGAGGCTGCTCAAGTGCGGGAGTGTGAATTGGTGATCCCACTATGTCTGCATTGGTTAAAACATGTTGTTCTGGTAGGAGATGACTGCCAGCTGAGTGCAATGGTTAAAAGCAAAGTAAGTTTTTGCCTCACCCTCTTTATAATGTCTTGTTTCATTTATTAGTTATTGGCGCATTAATCAACAAATTAAACTTCTGATACTGGAATGCTATTTTTTTCTTGAAAAAAATGTAACGACCTTACTTTTCTTTCATGTTTCATTGTTATTGATCTGCTTTTGATAATCTTAATTCTTACCTTTCATTTTTTATCTCTAGGTATGCAAAGAAGCTGGATTTGAGACAAGTCTATTTGAGAGATTGGTTATGCTCAAATTTGATAAACATTTGCTGAATATACAGTATCGCATGAATCCTTGTATCAGCTTATTTCCAAATGCTAAATTTTATGAAAGGAAGATTTTAGATGGTTCCAGTGTCCTGTCTCCTAGTTATAATAAGAATTACACATGCCTCCCTTTTGGCAGCTACACGTTTATAAATGTCACTGATGGAAGGGAAGACAAAGAGGGCACAGGAAACAGTCGCAGAAACATGGTTGAAGTTGCTGTTGTTTTGCACCTAATCCAAACCATCTTTACATGTATGTCTAAGCTGAACTCTAATCCTTTATTTAACCTTAATATCCTTTCTAGTTATTTTTCATAAAGTTACTTGGCTAATATAAGCTTACACGGTCCTCTGTTCTTGTACTGCATACTGCATAACAGTCATACCATCTTTAGAAGCTTACATTGTCTTCATACTGCATAACAATCATTGGTAGAAAGGTGTTCGCTACAATAGTGTATGTTCGGGAGTCCAGTTTTCTATGTGTACCTCGTGATATGGTAATTGGCTAATTGCATCAATCTGGCTTTATCAAATTTCAATTATACCGCCCCTGTTTCATAAACAATGTTACATTTTTATTTAGAAAAAGGAGAACCGTAAGTAGATGACATGGAAGATGAAATATTATGCTCTATTAGAGTTATTGGCCACTGCATGGACCCGCTTTAGTAACTTTTATTATCTTAATATTCGTAGTGGAAAAGCATTGATTTGGTGATACAGAATCAAATTAAATTTGCTGAAGAGAATTCTTTCTGTAGCCTTATCCAAAAATTGATCCCTAAAGATCAGTAAGCATACCATTTATGTTTTTATGCAGCTTGGAAAAGGATGGACCAAGGGCTCAGCATCGGCGTGGTCTCTCCATATAAAGCTCAAGTTGATGCAATTAAAAGCCGACTTGGCACAAAATATGATACATGTGATGGCTTTCATGTGCGGGTGAAATCCACTGATGGTTTCCAAGGAGAAGAGGATGATATAATAATACTATCGACAGTTAGATCCAATGAGAGAGGAGTTGTCGGATTTCTTGCTGATAACCGAAGAACAAATGTTGCTCTCACTAGAGCAAGGTGCGTATCATTTATTTTCCAGTCCCTTGTTTTTATTGATGTTCAAAGTATGTCAGACTGATGATATAAATTATCTGATGGATGCTTTATTCATGCAGGCACTGTCTTTGGATTGTTGGCAATGCTCATACGCTGTCTAAAAGTGGGACCGAATGGACAGACCTTGTTGCTGATGCAGAAAGACGTAAATGTGTTTTCAGTGCCACTAATGACGCAGCCATCTGTAAGTTAGTTGTCCAAGTAAAGCAAGAGCTTGATGAACTTGATGATCTTCTTAATGCTGATTCAGCGGTTTTCAGCAATACCAGATGGAAGGTAAGTCCATGGTTTCAGTTAGTTTGACTTTGAACATACTTTCATATTTTTATAATATGTCTCTGCACTTAATTATCCGGAATGCAAACCACATTTATTTATGTGTGTGTTATGAGACTCATGCTGTTGTCGGGGAGGTCGGCTACACTGAATATACACTTCCTTTACAGTGTGATTTTGTTTGTGATCATGAATAGGTTTGTCTTTTACTATTTGGAATCATGAATAGGCCGGGGTTCGGCGGTTCGCTCGTCTCTGCTAGGCTGTTTGCTCTGTAATTGGATGGTGAGATGTTTGTAATTAAGATTTTTAGGACATGTGCTACTTTGTACCATGCTACTATGCCAATTATGTGGTTCTTTTCTAGTTTTCAGTATGTTTCATCTTGTGAACCTCCTAGTTTTCTTGAAGAACACACTGTTCTTTCATTTTTTTTGTATACACATTTCTCATGATCCGTTTTTGGTATTCATATATTCAACAGGTCGTTCTTAGCGATGAGTTTAGAAAGTCATTCACCAAACTAAAATCAACCCAGCTCAGGAAGGAAGTACTCCAAAAGCTTATCAAACTTGGAGATGGTTGGAGGACAACAGTTAAGAACCTTGATATACCAGGTGTTTCTCATCTTGCAAAAGTATACAAGGTCTGGAGCCTGTATCTTGTTTGGAGTACTGATGTGGAGAAAACTGAAGGAAGATATTTTCAGATAATAAGAGTTTGGGACCTACTGTCACAGCAAAATGTTGCAAGAACTGTTCAGCGTCTCGAAAATCTGTTTTCCATGTACACGGATGATTACCTGGATCATTGCAGGAGGGTGCAGACACAGGGGTATGTGTTTCTTCTATTGTCCTCCGGTTCCTTGGATTTTTTTATACCTCTGATACTTAGAGAGATTTTGTGAACAGTCATGCCTACAAATGAACTGCATGTAGAAAATTCTTCTAATTTTTCCTCTCCTTTTTTGCTGTGTATAACAGGAAGCTGGAAGTTCCTATGGTTTGGCATATTGAGCATGATATTATCCGCTTTAATAAGGATTGTAATGTCGATGCTCATGAAGAGCATAATCTCGTGGATACATCATGTGCCATGGAGAATTCAAAAGTTAGTGAAAGCTTCTTGCTGATGAAATTCTACTCCTTATCATCTGGTGTGGCAAAGCATTTGCTGACAGCTACTGATGGGTCTGAAATCGACATCCCCTTTGAACTGACTGATGAAGAGCAGATTATAATCCAATTCCCTCTCACTAGTTTTATTCTTGGGAGGTCAGGCACCGGAAAAACCACTGTATTGACAATGAAGCTGATTCAAAAAGAGCAACAGTCACTGATTGCATCCCAAGGTCTAAATTTCGATGCAGCTGATTTATCTGGGGCAGATGACAATAGTATTATGCCACTTAAGAATGGAGGAGACAGTTTCGTGAAACAAGTATTTATCACTGTAAGCCCAAAGTTATGTTCAGCCATAAAAAATCACATCTGCGGACTTAAAAGGTAAGTCTGTTGAATTGGATCCCTGTTCAAAAGTATTCCATATGTTTACACCATTTTGAAAATGATTTTCATAAAATTATTTAAAGTGGACTGAAATGTGTGCACGAGTGTCGTAGAGTTGTGTTGTGATATTGACGTGAGTCACCGTTCGTGATCGTGCATGATGCGTGTATGGTTAGTGCACGATTATAAACAGGGGCGAAACAACCGAAAATGCCTTTTGGAGCTCGGCCTTCATGGAGGCCAGTTTTTGAAAAACGCAAAATTCATGAAAATGCATATTTTTACAATTCAAAAAAATCTGAAAAAAAACACAGATATACATGAAGGCATAACACACATGCGTGTAAATTTTTAGGACGAAATACGTTAAAATGAAGTCTGTGCAAAAAAGACAAATCTGAGGCTTTTTAACACATGATACTATTCATCCTCAAAGTCCAGAAATTTGTCTCTTTTGTGTAGGTCGCATTTCAAAGTATTTCACCTTGAATTTAAACACACACATACATTTCATCCTTGTAAAGTTGCATATTTTTTTCCAGAATTTTTCGAAGTCAAAAAGTTTGATTTTAGAATTTTTCAAAAATAAAGGGCTCCATGGAGCTCGGTCACCAAAACGCCCCACTCCGAAACAACGAGTTGGTTCAGTTTTTTTCCACTTGCTCTGCTCTATAGCATTTCTAACATCATATTCTTTAGACCCTTTTGTCATGCCCTTTTGAAGGGTCAATCTTTTATCCATGTTTTATCTTTAAATATGATTTTTGGAACTATTAAAAAAACTACACAGATTGGGACTACCCTAGTGGCTTTTTATAAAAGAGAAAGACAAATCATGAGCACCACTTTGCAGG
Organism: Triticum timopheevii; assembly: GCA_963921465.1. NCBI lineage: Eukaryota > Viridiplantae > Streptophyta > Magnoliopsida > Poales > Poaceae > Triticum > Triticum timopheevii. Next base: position 554,451,306 of record OY997264.1, on the reverse strand, counting down.
CCCTGAATGCGGCTGGGCTGGGCGCATCCTCAACCACTCACATTCACATGACTAGCTAACCAAGGCACGCTTGGTGCTCTTTTTTGAAATTGTTATTCGTTGCAATGATTTCTTTGAAAGATATTCCCTTAGCTTCTTTTATGATTTGTGCCAACTTTAATTCTTGTATCAATTCTAATTTACTTCAATCCATTATAGATTTGGCACCGGTGATGTCTCAGATCAGTCTAGCATTCTTCACATGCATGACATCATGGATGACCTGGAAGAGTTTACAGAAATTCCTGACAGTTTTCGTGATCTACCTCATGAGCACTATCCTCTTACTATAACATATCGTAAGTTTTTGATGATGCTTGATGGAACATGCCGGACATCATTTTTTGATGCGTTTTATGGTGAAATGAAGACAAGCTTTGAGAGAGGCCACTCAAGATCTCGTGCGGTGCAAACTTTTATTGAATTGAAGGAAGTTACCTATGAAAAATTTGCTACTTCCTACTGGCCTCGTTTTAATGCAGATCTGACAAAGAAATTTGCTGCATCCACTGTCTTCACTGAAATAATTTCTCATATAAAGGGTGCATATCAAGCAAGCAGGCCTTATATTGGCAAACTGGAAAGAGAGGATTATGTGATGCTTTCAGATAAAAGATTTTCATCTTTGAACAATGAGAAGAGAGATAGAATTTATGATATATTTCTTGAATATGAGAGCATGAAATGCACTGCCAAGGAGTTTGATTCGTCAGATTTCATCAATAATCTTCACAGCAGTCTTGTATCTGAGGGCTACCATGGCGATATGGTGGATTTTGTTTACATAGATGAGGTACAGGATCTGACAATGACACAAATAGCACTTCTGAAGTATGTCTGTATGAACATCAAGGAAGGATTCCTTTTTGCCGGTGATACTGCACAGACTATAGCAAGGGGTATCGATTTCAGGTTTGAAGATATCCGTTCGCTTTTTTATACTGCATTCCTCTCAGAAACTGAAGCGTCTAATCAAGGACTTAAACATGGGAAAAAACCCCATCTCTCTGATATGTTCCAACTGTCCCAAAATTTCCGCACACATTCTGGCATCCTCCGTATGGCACAAAGTATCATGAGCCTTCTATACTTCTTTTTCCCGTCAAGTGTTGACAAGCTCAATCCAGAGACTGGACTTGTATATGGAGAAGCTCCTGTGCTGCTGGAGTCTGATAATGATGAAAATGCAATTATGACTATTTTTGGAGAAAGCAAAACTAAACATGGTAACCTGCGTGGGTTTGGTGCTGAGCAAGTCATATTAGTTCGTGATGATGCTGCGAAAAAACAAATTATTGATCTTGTTGGTAAACAAGCTCTTGTTTTGACTATTGTTGAATGCAAGGGCCTTGAGTTTCAGGTATGGGCCTATAAATTCAGTTTCATCTGTGTTCATTTCGCGAAGTGTTTTAATTGTAGAACACATTGTTTGAAAATGTATACTTACTTCAGAGATATTGTGTAGGATGTGCTGTTGTACAACTTTTTTGGTTCGTCGCCTTTAAGAAACAAATGGAGAGTTCTCTATGGCTACATGAAAGATAAAGATATTATATCACACTCTGAGGAGATCTCTCATCCGGGTTTCAACAGAAGCAAGCATTATCTTCTCTGTTCAGAGCTGAAGCAACTATATGTTGCAATCACACGCACTAGGCAAAGACTCTGGATATGTGAAAATACAAAGGATTACTGTCGACCAATGTTTGACTACTGGAAGAAGTTGTGTCTTGTAGAAGTTAGATTATTAGATTCTTCCCTCATTCAGGCAATGCAGACGGGGAGCAGCAGTGATGATTGGAGGCTACGGGGCACCAAGGTTGGTGATCTTTACTTGTTTAGTCTGGAAAGCCAATTTTAATTTACCATGCTATGTATTATGTTGCCTATTGAGTGATTTTGTGTGTCCTCTTAATCTTGTGAAATTCATGGTCTTTTGTCTCACAGTTGTTCTATGCACACAAATTCTTTGTTAGGCGGGTCATGGCGCATATCTACTTATTACAGTTGTACCATTTCTGTTCCATGTCACATGTTCTCCCTTTTTTATAGTTATTCAATGAGGGGCAATTCGAGATGGCTACTATGTGCTTCGAAAAGGCCGGTGATGCACACAGAGAGAAGTTGGCAAGAGCTGCTGGACTTGTAGCGACTGCCAACCGTGTGATCTCAACAAATTTGGAGTTGGGCAAGGCTTCATTGCAAACAGCATCAGAGATTTATGAGTCCATAGGCATGCATGAGAAAGCTGCTAGTTGCCATATCAAATTGGGTGACTACAAAAAAGCAGGTCAGCCAACTCTCCATAATTTCCAAGCTGTGTCCATACCTTGAGATTTCATCATTCCATAATGCTTTATGCTGTTCTTAAAGAGCTCTCATATAAGTGAATATCATCAAATTTCATAATTTTTTTTCGAAATGATATCCCTACATAAATTACAGCTATGCTAATTTTGAGCTTTCATATGGATAGTTTTACCTCACACTTCACGTAGCTCTGTCTGACCAAACATTGTGTTCCTTGCATTGCCATAGGTATGGTCTATATGCAAAAATGTGGTACTTCTAAACTTGAGGATGCTGGTGATTGTTTTGCTATGGCTGAATGCTGGTTGGAGGCAGCTGAAGTGTTCTTGAAAGCTAAATGTTACACAAAGTTTTTCTCCATGTGCTCGAAAGGGAAAAATTTATTCAATCTGGGCTTGCAGTTTCTGCAACAGTTAGAAGAGGAACATTCGCTTGAGAATTCAAAATCCTTGGAGGTTTCTGCAATTAGAACAAAATATCTGGATAATTGTGCTCAACATTATTAGCGTGGTGACATAAAGCATATGATGCCTTTTGTTAAAGCTTTCAGCTCTATGGATCATGTACGTGCATTCCTAAATTCTAGGAATCTTGTTGATGAACTGTTGAGTTTGGAGATGGAAATGGGTAATTTCCTAGAAGCTGCAGGAATAGCAAAGCATAATGGAGATGTCTTACTGGAGGTAGACATGCTCGAGAAGGCAGGCTTGTTTGAGGACGCGACACGGCTTCTCCTACTCCATATCATTGTGGATTCCTTGTGGTCCTCAAATAGCAGAGGGTGGCCTCCCAAAAGATATGCAGAGAAGGAACAATTGCTTTCAAGAGCCAAAGAGATGGCGGAAAAGGTCTCTGAGTGCTTCTCCTGCTTTGTTTGCGTGGAAGCTGATGCACTGTCAGATGTGAATAAGTCTCTTCCGAGTTTAAATTGCACTTTGCTTGAGGGCAGAAAATGTGCAAACTTGTTAGTTGAACTTGTTGCTTCCCGTTCGATTCTTGATGTTCATCTCCAGTCTCGAGCCTCTGGATACAATATAGAATTAGGGGCAGGATCTGATGATGAAAGTAGTTGTAATGGTATGCTGGCCTCTAACCAGATGTCACCCCAAACTCTGTTTTATGTTTGGAATCATTGGAAGTCAATCATAATCAAAGTACTATCTCATCTCTGCCACACCGATGGTCCAGAATTAAATGATCATGCAATTATGTATGAAGATCTTTGTGCTAAGTACTTTGGATTGAGAAAGGATGGTGAAGTTGACAGATATGTGGTACTTAACGTGAATGCAAGTTGGCTTTCTACTACTGGCCGAAATTCTTTGCAGCAAGATGGCAACAGATGTTTCTTGGGTGCCCCTCAGTATTATTCATGTGCTCAGTGTTTCTGGATGAATGAGCTGTCTTCTGTTGGCTTCAGTGTACTTAAGAAGTTGGAGTCCATTGTTCAAATTTCTCCAAATCCATCTAATTCTTATACACTGGTGAGAACTATCCTTGTCATAAATGAGATAGCAAAGTTTTTGGAAGAACCACAGTTCAGTATGACAAAAAGTTCCATGAAGTTAAGAAGCTTTTTTGTTCTCTGCGAGCGTCGCTTCTTTGAGTTGGTTTTTCTTCTGTGGAGAGATGGGACAACAAGGAGCCTCTTGCGTATACTTGACTCACCAGCTGCATATGGATTGATTGCTGATTCTCTTAGTGCAAATCTTCGCCCGGAAAATAAAAAACTGACTCATGGGCATCTTGGGAGAACAACCATGCTCCTGCTTCAGGCAGCACAATTGGACGAAGAGCTACTTTCAAGATTGCTGCAGTACCTGGACAATAATTCTGAGTGGGCAGAATTTTTTCAATATTTCAAGAGATTTCTTGACAGTGGTGGTGATAGATCCTCCTTGATCTTGAACTTTAAGCGTTCTCTTGATTTTACCTTCAATGTGAAGTGGAAGGATGAACTAGACTACATATCCCCAATATGCTATGTGGGTCTTATGGAGTGCCTTGGTTTTATGGCTTCATCATGCTTAATACAGAATGATTTTATATGCTGCACGAAATCTCTGTTGGTCAATATGTTGGAGTGCCGTACCAGCAAGGTTTACATTGTCACCTGCCTGGTATCTAAATCGAGCCCAGATTCAGATCTTCATCGTTTGGCAAACTCATCAGGCCATTTCATATATCAGACAATTATGACTATCTTGACGACCAAGCATATGCTCCAGGCATGGGTACATAAGACTTTAGGTCCTTCTAGTACTTCATACAAACCAGTTCTCCTTAGACTAGTTGTTACCCTTTATCCACTGATCCTTACCCTTAATCTGGGTGATTGCTATGATGTCACAAATAACATCCTGAGGAATGAAGTGTTTAAGGATTTACCTGTGGAGTTCTCTCAGAAGATTGTACACGCTTTGCAAATGAAGCCTCGCACACCAAGCAACTTCGCAAGAGTGCTTGCTGATGCACTCGCCGCGATCGGAGATAACATGGTAGTTATTGGTTCACCAAAAGGCCCAGTAGTCTGTCGAGACTTAAATGCTTATATGATTAGCAAAGAGGATTTGCATGATGTTCCAAAGATAATGGCTCTTTTGTGTCCTGAAGAACCAAGTTCTGTAAAGCAGGAAACTCCATTACCTGAGAAAACTGATGGTGATAAGTTTAGCATTGTTATTTCTGCAAACATTCCTAATTTACCAGATAATGAGATGGAGCGTAGAAGTGAGATAGATTCTATTGAGGTACTCTTTGAGAAGCTTGCGGTTCTTCGAGCCAGCAGGGAAGGCCTGGTGAGTTTCATATATGTTATAATGCTTGCTTTGTTATCATCATCCAGTTTATCCCACTGTTCCCAGCTGCCAAGTTATTCTAAAAATGCTAATTTCTGCAGAGAGATCCACGGGCTGTTATTGAATTCCTTATAAGTGCCCTTCCATGGCTGGAAAGTGGCATGATACCAGGGATTGATAAAGGATTGCTGGAAGACATCAGGCGCATCTGCAGTGAGTTCGAAAATGGTTCTGACAGGTAAGCAAATGTTAATTCAGGGCCAACTGTAAATTTCACAAATACCACATTGCATTTGATAGGCATGTACAGATTGCAGAGTGAAATCTTTCTGCATGATATGTACCTTCAAATCCAGTGTAAGAGACATGACTAGGTTATCCCCATGTCTTATGAAAATTTACCACTTGCGCGTGAAAATTGGTTGTCATCACAGGGCGAAGAGAAATGCGTGTCTTGCTGTGGAGCAGCTGTTGCAAAGTGAGAACAAACTGCCGCTGATCTCTCGCCTGCTGACTGCTGCTAGGCTATGCATGTTAACAAAACAAATGAGAGAAAAAGCCATGAATGACCGGAGGAACGATGCTGCAGCGGCTGCTGTCCAGCCTCACGCTGAAGCCGACGGATGGTCAGATGACACGGGAGAAGCCGCCTCAACTTCCAAGAAGGCGGTGCAGAAGCACAAGGGCAAGAAGAAATCCAAAAAGTCCAAGGGCCGCGGCAAGAAGTGAGCTGCTGTAGCCGTAGCCCGTAGGCGCTGCAGTTCCCCTATTGCGAAACATTTACCTGCATTGGAGAAAAACTTGTATATCCCATCACCGTAGAGGTAGAACCAAAGTAGATCCCTTTTCGTACTGTTGACTTATGTACTGGTGACTTATGTTTGTGCCCTTTTCGTTGCCGTGCACTTGGCTTCAATGAGAGATTATCAGGTATGTTTAAGAACGAATGGGGAAACTAGTTTTGGCTCTGCTGGGTTGCCAACGAAAATACTCCCCCCTTCCAAATTAGTTGACTCGGATTTGTCTAGATACGGATATATCTAGACATGTTTTAGTTAGATACATCCGTATCTAGATAAATCCAAGTCAATTAATGTGGAACGGAGGGAGTATGAGGCTAGGTAGAGAGGCGGTGGATGTTTTTCTGATTCTCGTTTGAACAGAAGAAATGTGTTGCTTGGCGTCTGATTGAACGACTTGGCTGGTTGTTCCACTTGAACCACAGCTGAGGCTGGCAGTGAGGGTATTCTTACAACTTGTGATTTTGCCGACTTGAAGCTGCCTTACGATCCTATATTTACCTTCGTCTGTCGATGGTCTATTTCGCCGGCACCCACGTCTGTTACTGAAAAAAGGTTTCCCCGCTTTGTATTCCAAAGCAAACCACCATTGTACAATTGCAATGCTGGGGCGAGCAACACATCAAACCCAAAGAAAAAGAAGAATAAATAAATGCCAACAGCGACAGCTCGACAAAGCGTTGAAGACCCACGACCGCGGTGCCCTCTGGAAACAAATCACAACAGCCCGAGGCTCCGATCTACTGCGAACTAAGCAGCACCTCCAAGAAGGGATGCGACGCCGACGACGCTGCTGCCCGGACAAGTCCTAGGGTTTCCCCAGTACGCGGAGGGACGTGGGGAATAGCTACTACCGACACCCTCCAAGAAGGGATAGTGGCACCCGCCGGTGTCACCGCATCGGAGCCGGACGAACCGACAAGGATTTCTCCCGCACGCCAAACCCCACCAGCTAACCGGAGCCGACCAGCCAAACCACCGCCCAACACCATGCGCCATCACGGTTGCGCCGCCACCAACGCCGTCTCGCTACAAGCACCACCACGAGGCCAAGAAGACCGGAGAGAAGATCCAAGCGACGGGAGCAGCAACACCAAGGCCGAGCGGGAGGGAACCACCTCCATCGCCGTCGTGCAGGAGGCCCGCGCCTCCGGCACCGTCGCGGTAGCCGTCCGGACACGGCAGCGGGACATACCAGGCCACCCCTGGCCTGGCCAGGCCCGAAACGGGCTCGCTAAGCCCCGCCGACCATGCTGCAACAGGCTAGCGTCGGCGCCGCCAGTACCCTGCGTTCATCACCGCTCCCCCCGCCTCCCGGGAGTCACGCCACAGACCCGTCCCGCCTGCGGCCCTCCCAGGCCCAGATGGGGCCCGAAGGGCCCAGATCTGGGCCAACCGCCGCCGGGCCACGCCGCTGCGCCACCCCGCCGCCAACGACGGCGCCGCCGTCCAGCCGCCCGCCCACGCCGCGACGAGGAGCCCCGCCGCCGCCTAGGAGCACCCCCTGGTGCAGCTCCGCTCCGCGCCGGAGAGCTATCAGGAGGGGAAAGACAGGGGGCTGCCGCCACCAGCGTCCCCGGGGCCAGGCCGGCCGCGGGCGCTAGCGACGGCGGCGGGGAGGAGGGGGAGGGGGGCTGGAGGAAGAGGAGGGTGCTGCGCAGCCGGTCGCCCGCGGGGGCGACGCGGTCACGAGAGGAGGGGGAGGATCCACCCACGGCTGTTTAGTTCCTCCAGCTAATTAATTATGCGGAACGAGCTTACGGAAAGTGTTAGGCCATTTCTCTGCCTCTTGAATAGCTTTGCGTTTTGATCACTTCTCAATCCCCACACCTGTTGCTGGCCTTTCTTTTCTTTTCAGGAAAAAAGAGTCGTTAATCGAACTGAAAACGTAGACTACTTTAATTGATCATCTAAGTGAGTAGGTTAGGATATGAACTGACTTTCGACAAATTTTTAAATTGATCAGCGAACTGAATAGGTTAGGATATAAACTCGCTTTCGACCAATTTTCAACAACGCTAACAGGCATGATCTACTAACAGATGCACCACTGGTAGAAACGATGTGATGACAGTATTAGTAAATTCACAAAGGCACGTAGCGAAGCAAGCATGAATCCACACTTCAGAACCAACACGTGCGTACACATCAGCAATGTTCACAAGTTTGAATTAAGCACCGTCAGTCAAACTGCTGGTGTTCTTCTCACAAAAAAACAAAAAAAATCATCTCTTACGATGCAACAACCCCTCCATTGTCCACAGCATGCCTACATGATAGTCCACAAGGCGACTAAATATACGCGCAAACATTATGTGATTGTCCACAGCAGGCCTACATGATAGTCCACAACGCGGAGTATACCACCTACATCTATTTAGAAGGACCGATAAATCAGTAAGAGCAACTCCAACGGGGCGACCCATTTCGTCCGCTGGCGTCTGTTTGGGTCGGCGCGGAAACAAAAGCCGGCCCAACGCGCCGACCCAAACGGACGCGCGTCCGCTTTTCGTCCGCGGGCGACCCATTCCCGGCCCATTTTTGAGCCGGATTTGCGTCGGCGCAGACACGAGACGGACGCGCACGCGCTCGCCTTCTCCTCCCCCCGGGCCCGCTGGTTGGTGACACATTGGCCTCCCCCATCCAACAGCAACCCTCGCCTGCCTCCTTCGTCGCCGACGCCACCGCCCATTTTTCCAATGACTCTGCCAGCTGTCGGCGCCGCAACATCTGCTCAGCAACGCCACCACCTCCCACGTCGCCCGCCACCGCCGTCTTGGCAGCGGGGAACCGACTCCTTCCCCCCCCCCCCCCCCCCCCCGGCACAGCCGCGACCGCGACCAAGAAGCCGCCCCGGTCAGATCCTCACCGGCCCGCTCGTCGGACGCCGGCAGGGCAGCTACCTGGTTCGTGCGCGTCATGACTCCCTTCGCCGGCCGTCTCCTTCGTCGATAGTTTGCCAAGGTACAAAATGGACTCAGCCGACGAGTTCTTTTTTCACAATTTCCTTTGCGACTCCGACGATTCGTTGTCCGATGATGAGGAGATATTGGCTGCCATGTTGGTCCATCACCACCTCAATAGCCAGCAGCCGTTGTTCCGTAGCTCCATTCCGGACCACCTTCCGGCGTTGAATCACAACCGAGAGATGGCAAAGGTGAAAATGCTTGGATATAAGAAAAAACAGAAAAAAAAAGAGGCAATGCAGCCTCTTTGCCGTCTGCCACCGATGGCAAAGGGCTCCTTTGCCGTCTGCCACAGACGGCAAAGAGGCCACGTGACAGCAACCTGTGCAACCTGGGAGCTGACCCATTTGGTTACTTTGCCGTCTGTGGCAGACGGCAAAGTTTGGGGGGTTGCCGTCTGTGGCAGACGACAAAGGCTGGGGGGTTTGCCGTCTATGGCAGACGGCAAAGACTGGGGAGGGCATGGCGCGTGGCTGACGTCAGATAGCAGATAGCAAAGGGGAGGGCATGTTTATTGTCTGCTGGCAGACAACAAACCCTCCCGTTAGCCACCTAACGTGGCTAACGTCAGTTGTTTGCCGTCCACCTTCTTTGCCGTCTGCCACCAATGACAAACGGGTCTTTGTCGTCCGCTGGCAAAAAGTAGAGGGCAAATCAGCTGTTTACCGTTACTTGTGCGGGGCATGTTTGTCGTCCGCGGCTGACGGCAAAGACCTTTGCCGTGACAGACGGCAAATCAGCTGATTCCTGTAGTGATAAACTCACTCCGTTTGGCATGTCGCTTATTCAATTTAGTTTGTCCCTTAAGGTACTTAAGTGTTTCATGATCCGTATGGAGGAAAAATTCGCGAGGGCGAAGGTAATGCTCTCACACACGCAAAACTCGCACTAAGGCATATAGCTCCTTGTCATAAATGGGATAGTTAAATTGTGCTCCGGATAGTTTCTCACTAAAATAAGCAATAGGGTGCTTCTCTTGCATCACCACACCTCCTTTGCCATTACCACTAGCATCGCAATGAACTTCAAAAGTTTTATCGAAGTTGGGCAAGGCAAGCAAAGGATCATGTGTAAGCAAATTCTTAAGCTCATGAAATGCGGTATCTTGGGATGATCCCCAACCAAATGGTGCCATTTTTCTTACTCAAGTCATGCAAAGGTGAGGCAATCATGCTAAAGTCCTTGAGAATCTATGATAGAAATCGGCTAAGCCAAGGAAGCTACGAACTTGTTGCAAGTTGGTTGGTTGTGGCCAAGTTTTAATGACATTAATCAATCTTAGCTTCATCTACATGAACACCCTTAGAAGACACAACAAAGCCTAAGAAAACAAGCTTGTCAACACCAAATTTGCATTTCTCCATATTAGCATAAAGGCGCTCTTTTCTAAGAGTTTGCAAAATGGTTCTAAGATGGGTGACATGATCTTCTAGAGACTCGCTAAATACAAGTATATCATCAAAGTAGACCACAACAAAATTTCCAATGTAGGGGCGAAGGGTATAATGCATCACACACATCAAAGTGTCGGGTGCTTCGGATAAGCCCATAGGCATGACCAGCCATTCATACAAGCCAAATTTGGTTTTGAAAGAGGTTTTCCATTCATCACCTTCTTGGATGCGTATTTGATAGTAGCCACTTTTAAGATCATTTTTAGAGAAAATTGTAGCTCCGCTAAGTTCATCTAGCATATCATCAAGGCGTGCAATGAGGTATCTATAATGAACAGTGATAGCATTGATGGGACGATAGTCGGAACACATGCGAAAACTACCATCTTTCTTAGGCACAAGAATGACCGGAACGGCACAAGGGCTTAAGCTTTCACGTACATGACCATTGTCAATGAGGTGTTGTACTTGCCTTTGGATTTCTTTTGTCTCGTCTGGGTCGATGCGGTACAGTGCCTTGATCTGTAGGGGTGCGCCGGGTATATGAGGTCGATGCAGTGTTCGATGCTTCGAAGTGGAGGTAGTCCCGAAGGTAGCTCGTCGGGGAAAACGTCCTTGTATTCCTGCAACAAACGAGACAACACTAAAGGTAGATGGTGAGAAATTGTTAGTCCATGTCGCTTCGTCCTTGCACACGAGGACATAGTGTATGACACGAGATGGGTTCTCACACAATTCTCTCATCTCTCGTTTGGTGGCTAAGAGAACTCGATTTTTCTTGTCGATCATCGTAGAGGCACTCATTTTTGGCTTGTGGCACCCACTCTCTTTTGTGTGGCTCACTCTCTCACTATTCTCTCCACGATGGGTAGATGCTTGCTTGTCGGCGATCACTTGGCTAGGCGATATGGGTCGTATCACATACTCCTTTCCTTTCATCTTGAAGCTATATTGATTGGTTCTTCCATTGTGGATGATGCCGTGGTCGAATTGCCAAGGTCGTCCAAGTAGGAGGTGGCAAACGGATATGGGAACCACATCGCACTCCAAGGTGTCTTCATAGGCGCCGATCTTGAAGGATACTTGCACGGTATGTTCTACTTAAATAGTGCCAGAGTCGCTAAGCCATTGGACCTTGTAGGGGCGAGGATGCTTCATCTTGACCAATTGTAGCTTAGAACATAGCTCTTCACTTGTCTCATAACCAAAAGATAATATCATGTTGGTTATTTTGATTCGCATCAGGATTTGTCCTTGTATGTTTATTTTATTGTGAGTCGCCTCCCATGGCAACGCATGGGCGTATGAATTGCATGCCCAGCAACGGGCATCATTTTTTTGTTTCATGGTAATGTACGAGATTCATCTGTATGCTACAATGCGACAATGCCTTAGGAGACATCGGATCTGCCTTCTTAGCTTGGGGGGAGTCACGGGTGGCGCACATCTACTCTCCATTTGATGGTGGTGGCGGATTGACATGAACACTGGGGGGAGGGGGAGGGGGGTATCAGGGCAGGGAGCGAGGCAATAGGCGGGGGACTCCTTGGTGGTCCATGGGGAAGTACAGTGTGAAAGAGAGTGGCTCAATGGCAAAGGTGTGAGATGTTCGTTATCTAGTTTTAGAGGACCAGCGATAAATGTCTCGCTACGGGAGACCGAGCGGGCAGAAAAAATGGTAGGGTGTATCATGGGATGGGGTTTCTATGTTGAGACCGCGTGTTGGAGATAGCATTGCGGATAGTTTGGACAACCATATTTTTTTTCCCGCATATGGAATGGATTTGGGGAAGGTCGGACTGTCTAGACGATTGAATTTTAGGAGTCTGTGGGCGCCCGTTTGATGGAGGCCGGACTGTCCAGACAGTTGAATTTTAGGAGCCTGCCGAACCCTCCCAGACATATGAAGGAGAAATGAACTTAGACCTTGAAGATGATCTTAAACCTTTATTTGATTCATTTATGTGTCCTAAATTCGTCACGTTAAACCGGACTGAAATAAGGACAACGGTCCAATTTTATTTTATTTTTACTAGCAAAAAGGCCCGTGCGTTGCAACGAGAGAAAAAAAAATCCTCTCTTATCTATAGCTGGGTCAGTTGTATAAAATGTGTGTGGTCGGGTGGTGGGTTTATGAGATCGAACCCTGCCATCGCCTATTTTTTTTTGCCAGCTCTCCGAATGTGGGCCACAGTGCGCCGTCAGGTGGGATTCCTCCGTTGGGCCAAAACGGGTGACAAGTAACGGAACCAAATAGCGTACGTGAAATTAATTGAAGGGGACCAAACGAAGTGGGACGAAACCAAGAATATCACCTCCCTTTAATATATATATATAATATATATATATATATATAATATATGATATAATATAATAATATAATATAATATAATATAATATAATATAGGTAGATTTTAAAACATTCATCGGATGACTCCACCGCACCGCGGCGCAACCCGACGCGGCGCAGCGCACCTCGACGCAGCGCGGCGCAACCCGATGCGACGCAGCGCACCACAGCGCGACGCGACGCAGCCGCGCGCCATAGTTCCGGGTCCCACGGATATAATCACCGGTATATATATTATTTCTCCCTTCGTCCTCAAAATTCCGCTTCAATCCCCAATCGCCCGGAGCAGTCCAGTCTCCTCCCTCCCCTTGGCGCAGCGCATCAGCCAGCCAGCCAGCAACGGCGCCAGAGCGATGCGGCCCCCCACCCGCAGCGAGTTCGGCTTCTCCGTTGCCGGCAGGCGCAAGCGCTCGCCGGAGTTCCCCTGCGTGTCGCGCTTCCGGCAGCGGCGGCTCATCTCCTTCCTCGGGCACCACAACTTCTACCGCACCGTGGATGTGTAAGCACGAAGCCGTGCCTCCCCCTCCCCCCCTTCGAACCTGCCTCTGCGAATGCATCTCTTGATCCGGGCAACGCACGCGCGCGCGCAGGTTGGTGACCCAGACGGACGTGTTCCTGTGCCTGAAGCACCTGGCCGAGCTGGTGGACGCGGGCTCCTGGGACAAGGCCCTCGACTACCTCTCCCGCTTCCTGCCCTCCGACCGCCCGCTGGGCGTCCACGGCCGCGCCCTCTTCCACTACCTCCGCGTGCACAAGGCCATCGACGACGTGCTCGCCGGAGCCCCGGAGGCGCGCTCCGTCACCACCGCCCTCGACCAGTGCATCATCCGCCACCCCACCAGGAGCCACGCCCTCACCAGGCTCCGCGCCATCTTCTCCTCCCTCCTCTGCTCCAAGCGATACAGGTAAGTAAAATCCAACACTGCTAGCTATCGCTGCAAGCCTGCAATCGATTCGATAGATAAAATGAGCATTGGTCCGTCAAATGGGATCTTGATTTCGTTGCGTTGCGTTGCGTAGGGCTGTCCTGGACATAAGGCGCGTGAGGCACAAGGCTAAACTGACAATCGTCGACTTGGTTTGTAAGACTCCAGAGTTGAAAGACCATATGCGACCCGCCCGCGGCTCAATGGAACCCCAGAACGTGCTTCCCATTGGCTTCGGCTACGCCTGGTAATCCATTACCGATTTGATGCAATCATGTGACTCTAAAAACTGGCTCTGTTTGATCGCCTCTCATTCTCATATATGTGCTGCAATTAATCTCTGCTAGTTTCCGTCCGAGGCGCCACGTGAAGAAACGAGGCGGCCGGGTCCCGGCGGCTGTGCTTGGCAGGCTTTATCTTGAGAAGAAGAAGAAGATGTATGTACACACAGCACAGACTATCTTGTCACGAAACTGAGATGCTCTTCAATTCTCTCTTCTTGCTGGCTCTTGATGCTACTCTGACAGACTAATGGGATATGTTGCTGCATGTTCATTTCTTTGTGCAGGCTGCCTTCTTTGACTTCAGACGATCACTCCCAGGGGTTAACTCGTGGTACGATACCATCATACAAATTATGTTATTATGTCCCGAAAGTTGTATACATGCATGTGCACTCCTTGGTAATTAGTTTGTTGCTTTTCTCTTCCTGAATGGCAGAGTCACTAATTAAGGCCAAGGAATGGCTTGTGGATCTTGTTGGTACGTAAAACTTCTCATTTATGACTCTGTAACTCCATAACACAACAACTGATGAACTTATGTGATCTAATTCAGAGATAAGTTTGGAAGTCGGCAAGATGAGTGAAGCGGAACTGACTCAATCTACCTCTAACAAAGGTAACTTCACACTCTCTCCGTCCACCAAACATTTAGCTAACTTATAGTCTCACTTGAAGAAAGCCTTCAGTTTTGTCCACCAAAACACTTCAGCTTATTGTCATTGTCTTGTCTCCACTTTCTATTTGGAGTATTTTCTGGCAGTAATAAATGTTTGAATCCTTGCTGCATTGTTGGTCACATGTGCACAACCATGCCTCTGTAGCTTACATGTCTACACAATTAGAATGCGATAACTCATGCAACGATGATGCTTGCTTGCATCTCTCATTAACTTTGTTACTACAGTGCCCCGAGTTATCTCTGTTGCAAACTTGCAATAGGTTCTTTGCTCTTACCACATTGATTTCGTGGCCTGCTATGGACCTGTAATACATTCTGATGCTACATTCTCTGGCAGCATAATTGGTTTGGCTGCCTACATGCTACCGTTTCTAACTGCTGAACTCATGGCAGGTGGTCCGGTTACTCCAGTCTCACGGACTAATCTTGCTACCTTCAAAGCGGTTACTAATCGTAGTAAGTTTACTGAACATCCAAGCCAGTACCATTAGTCCGTGCAATTAATCCATGACATTGTTCCCTGTTAAAGGCCACAAAATGTACAATGGCTATATGCCCTTGTGACATTTAATCTGTGTGCCCTGTAATTTCTTTATATGCCCTTATGATGTTTACTTTACTGTCCATGTAATACTGTAAATGTGCATTTGTTCATTTGTTGTCAATAATCTCATCTTTTTTCCAATGGCAGCATTATTCCGCAAGGCAAAAGAATGGATGGTATATTTTACAGGTTAAACTAGATTCTGCTCTGCATGTTTTCATTTGCTCGTATACCTGCTCATTTATGCATGAACCATTGTGCTCAACTTACTGTTGATCACTAGCCTGGTTATCCGATAGCAACTGATGGAACTTACGTGATCTTCAGAGGAATGTTTGAAAGCTTGGCCAGACGCAAGTCAAGATGATCTACCTCAACTTTTCTGCAAGCATGGTAACTCTTTCACGCACCAGACATGTATTTCTTTAATGACCTCTTGTTTAGTCAGTTGCCATTATCTCCCTTTTTTCCCATATAAATACTGGCGTCCCTTTTGGGACACTCCATTTGCCTCACTTATCACATTTCATTTTCCCAACACTATAAGGTAATTATCTTCAAAATAGAATTAGCTAATATTACTGGCCTTAATTTGGTATCAAGTATGTTTTTTCTACAGTCAGTTTATTGCTATTATCACACCGACTTTGTTGATTTTACTTTTGAAGTGCTGCACTAGATTAATACTTAGGGCACTCTTGTGCACATTGTTCTTACTGCACCAACTTGCTTTTGAAGTGCTCTACTGTTCTTAGCATGTCCCAGTGATGTGACCTGTGCATAAGAAGTACATCAACATGATAAATTCTCTTCCACTTTTATTATTCGATTCATGTGCACATCGCTTGAGCTATTTGCAAAAGTTATCTATTATCTATAGAAGATCTATGGTGGACATATGTTTCCTTGGTTTTCCATTTTGTCATTCTTTTGTTTGCCGTTTCGCATTTTGTATCTGATGTGTGCATGATAATTCAGTCTTGCCAGGATTGATGTTGTTCTTTGCACTTCTTCCCGCTGCCATTAATAACCACCAAACCTCTTTGCAGGTGATCCTGATGGCACAGTATCCCATTATTCCCATACAGTGCCTGGTAGCTTGACTAGTCTTGCTGAAAATTCAGCGTTTGCATCAGTCAAAAAGCCAGGTAAATTAGTTGCATATTCTCAAATCTCCATACCAGGCTAACCCCATCTGCAAAATTTATCGTAGAATTGGTTGTTAAAAAATACCAAATTTATTGGTTGACAGGTTATTTATATCGCGATTAACGGATTTTGATTTCCCATTCTTAAATACTTGGAAACTACTCCCTCTATATATATTTCTTTACAGAGGGAGTAGAAGTTTAACTTGCATTCTGTATGAAAAGACATTAAATGGAGAACACATCCTAGCAAACCATAGGTGGTAATACTAGTTGTATGCATCTTGTGATAAATTTTGGGACCATCTAAAATCGTTATATTTACGTGCATTTAAGAAGAGCAGGCAATGCTTATGTACCGGACACTACTAATACTTGTTGGATTGCAGACTTCGCAGATTGAAACCGGAACTGAAGATCAGCAAGCAAAACGTGAAGATCAGCAAGCAACGTGAGTGTCTTAACTGAGTGGTAGCATCGACTGTACCACCTGCTGCTTTTGCCTTTGCGAAGACGGTCAATTAGCTACCTACTGGTGCTACTTGACGTTAAGCTACTTGTTAGGGGCTTGCAAGTCTTGTGTATCTTCTATTGTTATGTTATCCTGCAACTCTTTCTCCTAGTTCCTGCTTCCTACTATCATTAGGGCAAGTGAACCAGATCTATGTGTATGTAAGCTGCAGTCTGAATGTGTGAGAACTGAAAAAAAAAATTCGAAATCTGGATCCTCTTATTTTGTGCAAAGTGTGGGTGCAATTTCTTAAAACTTCTGACCTTGCATGTTAAGTTGGTAGATCATGAAAACTTCCTGAAAAAGAATATGTTCATTTTAGGGCATCTCTACATCCCTCAAAAGTTATATTTGAGGGCAAAATTTCCATTTTTGAGGGATTAGACCCCATCTAGCAGATCCCTATACTGCATTTTCCTCAAATTCAACTTTCTATCCCTTAAACATTTCACTCAAACTCTGCCCCTTCTTCCTGGACCTCCTGAATCTCATCCCCAAGTGAAGCCCTTTGGTGTGGGTCTGAAGTGTGAAGGGGCAGTGGTGGCGATCAAGACACTAGCTGTCCTCACGGGGTGCCAAGAGAGGATGGCACGAGTCGTAAATAAGAGGGTGGATTTCGGTCATTTCCCGAAGTCGCCAGCCCCTTCTGCTCTGTTTGTATTGGGTCCGTCTAGCCTTTCGCGGCTCCACGGTCAAGGAGAGACCTCCTCCATCTTTTTTGTCAGAAAAAAAGACCAACCATATCTTGTACGATAGCAACACAACGGGCTACTGCTGATACGGCAGGCAGGCAAGCGGCAGCCCGCCCTTGCTATACCCAAATTCTGGGCAGACCCCACTTTATTTCTTTTGCTAATACGATCCACTTAACGCACCGCATACTAGTATTGTCACGGTTCTAGAATAATGTTTGTAAATAGTTGCACCAGAGAGCATCATGTGTCATGTCTAAAATTCATTAATCTTGAAATAAGGATGATCAAACCCCAGTAGATAATTAATTCAACTAGGTTCAAATTAAAATCTTCTCAATGAACCTAAAATGCCCTAAAAAATGTTTATGATCTATGGAACATGGTGAAATCCTCTACCGAAAATGGAGCACATTTTTCCGGGACACATTTGGGCTTTGATCTAAATCACTAAATATTTGAATTGGAGTTCTAAATTCCTATAAAAATATTTATAGCTCCAATCGTTCTGGAATTTGTTGTGGGGCTTTGGAATAATCCATTTAGTACACACAATAATTTTTAGAAGCAATAAAATTGATTTGGTTTGAAAACCAAATTCAAAACAAATCTGCAAAATAGAATAACTAAACCAAAATTAGAAAAACACAAAGAGGGAGAGAGAGGGAGAAGTCACCTATGGCCCAGCTAGTTGGCCCAGCCCACCAGGGGCAGGGTCGTCTTCCTCCTCTTGCCAGTCGGACGCAGAGCGTGATGCCGACGCGTGGGCACGCGCCCGAACCACCTCCCACTCGTCTGCCTGCATGGATGCACGTGATAGACTCCCCAGAGCCCTCCAGATCGAGCTGACAGCCTCGCTCACTCTCTCCCCTCGCTTCTCCCTCGCTCTCCCCATCATGGCCTAAACCGCCATGGCCGTGCCGCCGTTGTTTCCATAGCCACTGTGCTGCCCTCGCTTAGCCTGTGTCAAGAAGATCTGCCTCGTCGCCCTCTTCATCACCACCAAGCCACGCGAGCCCAGACGCCCTGCAAAATCACCAGCTTCATCGTCTTCTTTCTCCAGCACCGGAGATCTCCACCGTCATTCCTTTAGACGGGAGACGTCCAAACCTCACTATGAAGTAATTGAAACGGAAAAGTGGAAACTGAAGTAGACACACTAAAGGGAAGACAAACGTGCTTGCCCAAGTGACAAGCCTCACAAGTATGCTCGTCGAGCTTATTACATGAGAAAGAAAAACTCCTAAGAATTTGACGCAAAACAACGGGGTTAGGGTGGCCCAAGCGAGCATGCCAAAGGTCGACGTCGGTGGCGAGGGCGACGAGGGTGGAGGTTGAGGCGTCGGCGTGCACGGGATAAAGCTCATCAGGGCTATCACATCGGTGAAGCACCATCCGGGTACGGGCGTCCTTCACAGAAAAAACCAACACTGTCAAATTCAACAGGAAGTGGATTCTCACGAGTAAGATAAGGAACGGAAACTGAACTAGTGACTAAGTCAGGTGAGACAAGAACATTATACATAATGATAGGTGTGGAACTAGAAGGAAAACTAGTGTTACCGACATGAGTGATAGGTAAAGAAGAACCGTTACCAACGGTGATACGAGTGGGTGTTAACTAGAGTGGAAGAGGATAGGTTACCGGGATGAGCTGTCATGTGTGCAGTAGCACCCGAGTTCATGTACCAGTCGCCTCCACTGCCATAGTTACTCGGCGACGGCGCCGAATGTAGGACGGCTAGGAGGGCGGGGTCCCACGGTGCAGGTACCGGCGTCGGCGGCTGGCCTCCATAGGGCAACGCCTGGGAGGGCGCGCCGTAGCCACCGAGGGGTGACGGCGCGAGCGGAGCACCGTAGGGCTGGTAGGGGGCGTCGATGAACGCCTGGTGGCCCGCGGGGCGGGGACCAAGGAGACCCGGTGCAGGGGCCCACAGGACGGGCATGTGATAGGCGTGGACGACGCCCGTCTACGAGTTTGCCCGGTGGCCCATGGCGGGGCGGCTGCTGGTAGCGGGGCGCCCCTCCTGCGCCCGACACCTGCTGCTGCGGCTGCTACTGGCGGCGGCCCCCGCTGCCTTGCGGCTGCTGGGGAGGCGCGGGGGGCGCAGGCGGTGCGGGCGGCAGCGGGTAGTAGCCGGTGGGCGCGGGCGGCGCAGGCGGACGGGGCGCGGCTGGAGGAGCAGGGCCACCGCGGGTGGTGCCGGCAGCGAGGGCGGTTTGCTGGACCCGTTGCTTCAGCTTCGTCATCCGGCGCTCCTCAAGTTTGAGGTACGCGACGACGCGCTGGAAAGTGGGCTGCGGCTGCAGGGTGAGGATGGACGCCGCATTGCCGAAGTCCTCGTTAAGACCAGCGGTGAGGGTGCTCAGCATGAGGTTGTCAGAGACCTTAGCGCCAATGTCGCGAAGCTCGTCGGCGATCATCTTGAGCCTCATGCAGTACTCGTCGATGGTGCAGTTGTCCTGGTGACAGCCGAAGAACTCCTGCTGCAAGAAAACAAGGCGTTGAAGTTTGTTGTCAGTGAAGAGCGTGTTGATCTTGGCCCACATGTCGCAGGCGTTGTCGTCCTCGACGACAACCGTGTGAAAGATGTCCTTCGAGACCGTCTGGTAGAACCAACGGATGATCGTGGCCTCGATGGCGGACCAGTCCGGATCGCCGCGCATGTACACGCTGTCCACGGAACCGTCGATGTGCTCGGTGAGATAGTATTCGCGGAAGATGAGGTTGAAGTAGGTCTTCCACGCGTAGTACGACGTGCTGGAGCTGTCGAGGCGGATAGGGACCCGGGCCTCAATGTTGAGGTCACGGATGGCGGCGGAGGAGGGCTCGGGACCGGCGAAGGGGTTCGACGAGCGGGCCGCGGAGAAGTCGGGGGAAGACATGGCGGCGCGGCTAGGGTTAGGTTTTTTTGTGGACAGAGGAGGAGGGGAACCGCAACAGCAGGAGGGTGCGGCGGCGGCTGTAGCTGGAGGAGGGCGCAGCTGCGGGTCGGGAGAAGCAGCGGCGCGGCAGGGAGCGGCGCGGGGTGGCGCAGGGCAGCGGCGACGGCGCAGATGGAGAAGCGCGGCGGCTGCTGCGAAGGGCGTGGGCGGAAGTGTGGGCACAGGCGGCGGCGACGCGGGGTGGGAGAGGGATGGGCGCGGCAGCGGCATGGTGCAACGGTGGGAGAGGGGGCGGCGCGAGGAGGCGCGGCGACGGCGAGCCCTAGGAGAGGATCGACCAAGATGATACCATGTAGACGGAATAGTCTGCAATACAATAGACGTTGTATTGAAGTGGTGCTGGTGCACGTATATATAATTACTCCCTCCGTTCGAAATTACTCGTCGAAGAAATGAATGTATCTAGATGTATTTTAGTTGTAAGATACGTCCATTTTTGTGACAAGTAATTTCAAATGGAGGAAGTACATGATAGGCTTCTACCTTAACTATACAATACTAGAAGGTGGGCCACAACTCCAATATACATACTCAATAGTTCCGTCGTCTCCAGACCTTCCACGAGCCCGCTGAGCAGCTCATCGCCTTCACCGTGAGCTTCGGCCTCTTTCCCCTTTCTCCTTGCGGTCTATTTCGGGCCCTAGCTAGTTCCACCGTCAAGCCCGAGAGCTCACTGCCGCCGGCGTCGCGGTCGCAACCACAGAAAACACAGCTAGTGCCCGAGCACTTCTTTGTGCTCAACACACTTCCAAGAGATGAACACACACATCAGATCGTCTGTTAGTGCACCGTGGCGTCGATTCTATCGATGCCCGTACTCCGTCCGCTGCGGAAGTGGATGGTGCCATCATTTTAGGCCACCCAAGCAGCTGTTGTTTGCGCTGTTGGACACGGACGAGCATCAACTCCACCTAGAGCCTCTCTGTCGTCAATTTGGTCGCCGGAGGGCAAAACCTGAGCAACGCCGCCGCCTCTAGACGTCGCAGGTGACTAACTGCAGGTGACAAGGATAGCGTGCATGCGAACGAAAAACACAAAAATGAAAAGATCTTTCCTTGATCTATCTTTTCTTCAACTACAACATCTGATGAATCGGCCTTCAAATCAATCAAAATCACGGCCAAAGTGGATATGTTTCACACTTTCACATATGCTAGCACAGAAAGAAGAATAGAGTACACATAGCACATACTAGAGAGTGAGAGCGAGTGTGCTGCTGCGGGAGAGGCACCCTAGCATCTCTAGTGGAACGTGTAAATTTGGACGTGTATATCTCCATATACACGTCCATATACATCTTGCTAAATTATACACCTCCCAGTTTTTCAGTGGAACGTATAAATTAGGACGTGTATATTCCAACGGCTATATTTTCAAATGGCTATATTTCCAGCGGCCATATTTCCGATCTATATAAACCACTCCTACCACCTCTTCCAGCACACTTCTCTTCTCACCTAGATTTCTCTATCGTTTGTCACGCAACACAATGAACACATCCACTTGGGACATGAGTTCTTCGTCATCTTCATCTGGCGACGATGAACTCATACTTGCAGCATTCACCGAGCGCGAGGAGGAAGAGAGGAAGAACGCTCGACGCCATGGCGGTTCCAAGCATGGACGTCAGTCAATCGATCGAGGAAGAGATGCCGGATTTCTTTTTCTGTGGGATGACTACTTCAAAGAAGTTCCTCGCTTTCCCGAACATTTGTTTCGACGAAGGTTCGTAATTAGTACACTTCTCTGCTTTGGTCCTTTTTTCATTTCCCTGTCTCATTTAATTTTTATGCACAGATTTAGGATGCCGCGTACTTTGTTCAACCGCATAGATGATGGTATACTTGAGCATGACTATGATGATTATTTTACGCAAAAAAGAAGTGCTTATGGAGCTCTTGGGTTACATCCTTTGCAAAAGATGACCGCGGCGATGCGGATACTAACATATGGAATAGCAGCTGATTATGTTGATGAGTACATCCGGTCCGCTGAGTCTACTAATTTAGAGTCTTGCAAGAAATTTGTGATCAAAATTTGTGAAGTTTTTGGGGAAAAGTACCTGAGATCTCCAAATGAAGAAGACATTGCTAGGTTACTTGCAATAGGGGAGGAAAGAGGATTTCCCGGTATGTTAGGGAGCATAGATTGCATGCACTGGGGGTGGAAAAATTGCCCCAAAAAATGGCATGGCATGTTTAAAGGCCATGTGAGCGAGCCCACTATGATCTTGGAAGCAGTTGCTTCACAAGATCTTTGGATTTGGCATGCTTATTTTGGTTTACCAGGGTCTCTGAATGATATAAATGTTTTTCAACGTTCTCCTGTTTTTACAAAGCTAGCCGAAGGCCAAACTCCTCCAGTGAATTATAGCATCAATGGCCATCAGTACACAATGGGATATTACCTTGCAGATGGTATCTATCCACGGTGGGCAACATTTGTGAAGAGCATACCAGCTCCAACTAGCAGAAAGCATAAAACTTTTGCCAAGAAGCAAGAGGGGGCTAGGAAAGATGTGGAACGAGCCTTTGGAGTTCTGCAATCCCGTTTTGCCATTGTTCGTGGACCTGCTAAAGGATGGAAACGTAAAGAAATCACTGATGTCATGAAAGCTTGTGTCATAATGCACAATATGATAGTTGAAGAGGAGCGACAAACTGGCTGGCAAAGCTGCACTTTTGAGGCAATGGGAGAAAGAGTCACAGTCTCTCGTACTCATGCGGAAGAACTGAGCTCTTTTATTCAGATGACTAATCGGATTAGAAATTTCGATGAACATGGTCAGCTTAAACTTTATCTAATTGACCATGTCTGGCAAAAGTTTGGAAACGAGTGATGTAATCCATGTCTTTGTAATGCAGCTATCAATAAAAATATTTATGCAATGAGTGATGTAATCCATGTCCTCAACTAGCAGAAAGCAGTAAATAGTTCTTACAACTACAACATATAGCTCACATTACCCTAGGCCGCGAGCAAGGATCTCCTTCTGCTTAGCTTGGTAGAACTGCTTTTGAACATCAGTCATACCACTTGTGTCGATGAGCATGACCCTCTCATCTAATTCAAACTGTCTTCGTGCATCCTCCCTCTCGTTTCGTGCATCCTCATTCTTTTTGAGTGCAATCTCCTCTTTTCGCAATTCCAATTGCTGTGCGTAGCGAGCATTTCTTGCCGCCTCTTTGATCTCATCCTTCTCTAGCTTTGCTGCCCACACAGTTTCTAATGACAGCTTGCAAGCACTGTCATCAGCTTTACCTCTCTTGTCCCTCTTCACACCATCAGGTCTTTTCTCATGTTCAAGAGCATCAGTGTGTGTCGAGGTAGCATCAGTACGTACCGAGGATGCATCAGCCGGATCATTGGTGGCTGTGCCTGGACTTGCATCAATGGTCTTCTTTTGTTTCTTAAGAGAAGTTTCAACTTCTCTTGTCTGCCACTTTGGATACTTCGAAAACTCTACATAGCAATGCATCAGTGTGAAAGGCTTCTTTTTTTTAAGATCCATTTCCTTGAACAAAATGTGTGCATCGTTTGTCTGCACATATAAATATGTTGTTAAAATAAGCACAACACATATAGAATATTGCACATCACATATAGAATTACAAGAAAGGCGCATACCTTTTCTTGTATAGTCCTTCCACTTTCTTGCCTATTTAAAATCTGCTGAAGGCAACCACAAAATTTAGAGGTCTCTCTGTTAATCGTTGTGTAACGGCAATTGATTGCATTAGCATTACGCTCCGGCCATGATGATTCGTTTTGTGTGTTGTAGTACTCTGAAATTCTATCCCAATAAGCATCCCGGTTTTGATCTGTCCCAACAATATCCAAACTTGTATTTGCACATGCTGCTATGAGAACCTTGTCCTCATCACTAGACCAATTTTTGCCTTTGTTGGATTTTCCTTTCTTTGTTATTGCAGAACGATGCTGAGTTGATGGAGTTGCCTGCTCTCCAATTGGACTTTCTAGTTGTGTTTGCGTGTAACCAAAACCAAGGGTGTCCAAGAAGCTTTGGTCAGTATCCATATGCAAGCAACCAATGAACAACTATTTTAGACCACAATCTGGCATCAAATTGACAAGCAAAAATTATTTTCTTCTCCTTCCAAATGGCTATGCATCTCCCATGCATCTCCTCCATCTCCCCTGCATCTCCCCTGCATCTCCATCTCCCCTGCATCTCCTCCACGGCGCCGCTCGTCCCACTGCCCCAGCAGACAGGCGCGCGCCCCGCTCGTCCCGTTCCTCGCCCCTGCATCTCCCCACACCGCCCTGCTCGCCCCTCCATCTCCCCTGCATCTCCTCCACGGCGCCGCTCGTCCCGCTGCCCCAGCAGACAGGCGCGCGCCCCGCTCGTCCCATTCCTCGCCCCTGCATCTCCCCACGCCGCCCCGCCGCCCCTGCATCTCCCTCCTCCCCCCCACCGCTCCGCAGCCCAGCCCCCACTCGTCGCCCAGCCCCCCGTCCCCGCCCTCTATTCTCACCAGGGCGCGCGCCGGCACCGGCGCCTCCGCCAGATCGGGCTGCAGGGCGTGCGGCCGCCGCCCCTCTGCTCCCGCTCGCGAGGAAGGGAAAAATGGTTACCTTGGGCAGCGGCCGGAGAGGAGACGCGACGGCGACCTTGGGCGGCGGCCGGAGAGGGGCGACGGCGACCTTGGGGAGGCGGCCGGAGAGGAACGTGAGTGGGAGCGGGAGTCTTTTTTCGGTCGTGGGAGCGGGAGCGCGAGCCCACGAGCGTGGCTCGGTCGTCTTTGGTCCCACGCCAGGTACGCTCGTGGTAGCGACGTGTATATGTGCATGACCTGATACACGATCCACTGGGAAGGCTTTTTTGATCTTGATAGTGTAAATTTAGCATCCACCTCCATATACACCATCCACTAGAGATGCTCTTAAAATGGTACAGCGCGAGAGTATTGGTGCAAAACGACAAAGCTCACCAACAAACAGCTGCAGGTGTCGTCTCATCACACGTAACATGAACAGTAGCTGCCGCCATAGGAAGGGCAGGGGGTTCCACGTGTCCTCGTCATTCCGTTACCAACCCCCTGCCTAACTCAAAATCCTGTTATACATGGGTTGCCGCCTGATACGTCTTCAACATATCTATAATTTTTTATTGTTCTATGCTATTATATTATCCATCTTGGATGTTTTATATGCAGTATTATGCTATTTTATATTATTTTTTGGGACTAATCTATTAACCTAGTGCCCAGTGCCAGTTGATATTTCTTCCTCATTTTCGTATTTTATAGAAAATCAATACCAAACGGAGTCCAAATGGAACGAAATTTTTTGACAATTTTTCTTGGACCACAAGACACCCTGGAAGCTTCGAGAGGAGGAGAGAAGAGCCACGGATGGGCCACAAGCTCACAGGCGCGCCCTCGGGGGTAGGGCGCGCCCCCGAGCTTGTCGGTCCACCGTGGCACTTCAAACCCTAATCTTCGTTCTATGAATACCCAAATATTCCCTATAGACGAGAAGGCACACTAAAAATTCTTTTCCGCCGCCGCAAGTTTTTGTTCCTGTGAGATCCCATCTTGGGCCTTTTCCGGCACTCCGCCGGAGGGGGATTCGATTACGGAGGGCCTCTACACCAATCTTGTTGCCCTTTCGATGATGTGTGAGTAGTTTACCACAGACGTATGGGTCCATAGCTAGTAGCTAGATGGCTTCTTCTCTCTCTTTGATCATCAATACAATGTTCTCCTTGATGTTCTTGGAGATCTATCCGATGTAATCTTCTTTTGCGGTGCGTTTGTTGATATCTGATGAATTGTGGATCTATGATCAGATTATCTATGAATATTATTTTAGTCTTCTCTGAACTCCTTTATGCATGATTAATATAGCTTTGTATTTCTCTCTGATATATTAATTTGGTTTGGCCAACTAGATTAATTTTTCTTGCAATGAGAGAGGTGCTTTGTAATGGGTTCAATCTTGCGGTGCTCAATCCCAGTGACAGAAGGGGACATGGCACGTATTTGTATTGTTGCCATTAAAGATAAAAAGGTGGGGTTTATTTCATATTGATTGGATCTATCCCTCTACATCATGTCATCTTGCTTAAGGCGTTACTTCGTTCTTGTTAACTTAATACACTAGAAGCATGTTGGATAGCGGTCGATGTGTGGAGTAATAGTAGTAGATGCAGGCAGGAGTCGGTCTACTTGTCACTGACGTGATGCCTATATTCATGATCATTGCCTTAGATATCGTTATAACTTTGCACTTTTCTATCAATTGCACTCTATTGGATATGGTGCGATCTATGATGTCTCTTACCGACTTACCGCTATCATTTTGGGGTTATGCTTTAGAGGCAGCCGCATTCACTTTAAATAGGGCACCGTCTAAATCCGTTGAGACGACACCGTATGAATTATGGTTTGCGAAGAAACCTAAGCTGTCGTTTCTAAAAGTTTGGGGATGCGATGCTTTTGTCAAGAAACTTCAACCTGAAAAGCTCAAACCCAAGTCGGAAAAATGCGTCTTCATAGGATACCCTAAGGAAACCATTGGGTATACCTTCTACCTTAGATCCGAAGGCAAGATCTTTGTTGCCAATAACGGATCCTTTCTGGAGAAAGAGTTTCTCTCGAAAGAAGTAAGTGGGAGGAAAGTAGAACTTGATGAAGTACTGCCTCTTGAACCGGAAAGTAGGGCAGCTCAGGAAGATGTTTCTGTGGTGCCTGCACCGACTGGAGAGGAAGTTAATCGTGATGGTCATGAAACTTTGGATCAAGTTCTACTGAACTTCGTAGGTCCACAAGGGCACGTTCCGCACCAGAGTGGTACGGCAATCCTGTCCTAGAAATCATGTTGTTAGACAACGGTGAACCTTCAAACTATGAAAAAGCGATGGCGGGCCCGAATTCCAACAAATGGCTTGAAGCCATGAAATCCAAGATAGGATCCATGTATGAAAACAAAGTATGGACTTTGACAGACTTGCCCGATGATCGGCGAGCCATAGAAAATAAGTGGATCTTTAAGAAGAAGACTGACACAGTTGGTAATGTGACGGTCTATAAGGCTCGGCTTGTCGCTAAGGGTTACCGACAAGTTCAAGGGGTTGACTACGATGAGACCTTCTCACCCGTAGCGAAGCTGAAGTCCGTCCGAATCATGTTAGCAATTGCCGCATTCTATGATTATGAGATATGGCAAATGGACGTCAAAACGGCATTCCTTAACGGTTTCCTGAAGGAAGAATTGTATATGATGCAGTCGGAAGGTTTTGTCAATCCTAAGAATGCTGACAAGGTGTGCAAGCTCGAGCGCTCCATCTATGGGCTGGTGCAAGCATCTCGGAATTGGAACATTCGCTTTAATGAAATGATCAAAGCATTTGGGATTATGCAGATTTATGGAGAAGCCTGTGTTTACAAGAAAGTGAGTGGGAGCTCTGTAGCATTTCTCATATTATATGTAGATGACATACTATTGATGGGAAATGATATAGAACTTTTGGAAAGCGTAAAGGCCTACTTGAATAAGTGTTTTTCAATGAAGGATCTTGTAGAAGCTGCTTACATATTAGGCATCAAAATCTATAGAGATAGATCGAGATGCCTCATTGGTCTTTCATAAAGGACATACCTTGACAAGATATTGAAGAAGTTCAATATGGATCAGTCCAAGAAGGGGTTCTTGCCTGTATTACAAGGTGTGAGATTGAGCGCGGCTCAATGCCCGACCTCAGAAGAAGATAGAGAAAAGATGAGTGTCATCCCCTATGCCTCATCCATAGGGTCTATATGTATGTCATGCTGTGTACCAGACCTGATGTGAACCTTGCCTTAAGTTTGGTAGGAAGGTACCAAAGTAATCCCGGCATGGAACACTGGACAACGGTCAATAATATCCTAAAGTACCTGAAAAGGACTAAGGATATGTTTCTCATTTATGGAGGTGACGAAGAGATCGTCGTAAAGGGTTATGTCGATGCTAGCTTCGACACAGATCTGGATGACTCCAGGTCACAAACCGGATACGTGTACATTTTGGATGGTGGGACAGCCAGCTGGTGCAGTTGCAAGCAAAGCGTCGTGGCGGGATCTACATGTGAAGCGGAGTACATGGCAGCGTCGGAGGCAGCCCATGAAGCAATCTGGATGGAGGAGTTTATCACTGACCTAGGAGTTATTCCCAATGCGTCGGGCTCGATGACTCTCTTCTGTGACAACACTGGAGCTATTGCCCTTGCCAAGGAGCCCAGGTTTCACAAGAAGACCAGGCATATCAAGCGTCGCTTCAACTCCATTCATGAAAATGTTCAAGATAGAGACATAGATATTTGTAAAGTGCATACAGATCTGAATGTCGCAGATCCGTTGACTAAACATCTTCCATGAGCAAAACATGATCAACACCAGAACTCTATGGGTGTACGATTCATCACAATGTAACTAGATTATTGACTCTAGTGCAAGTGGGAGACTGTTGGAAATATGCCCTAGAGGCAATAATAAAATGTTTATTATTATATTTCCTTGTTCATGACAATTGTCTATTGTTCATGCTATAATTGTATTAACCGGAAACCGTAATACATGTCTGAATACATAGACCATAATATGTCCCTAGTAAGCCTCTAGTTGACTAGCTCGTTGATCAATAGATGGTTGTGGTTTCCTGACCATGGACATTGGATGTCGTTGATAACGGGATCACATCATTAGGAGAATGATGTGATGGACAAGACCCAATCCTAAGCATAGCACAAGATTGTGTAGTTCGTTTGCTAAGAGCTTTTCTAATGTCAAGTATCATTTCCTTAGACCATGAGATTGTGCAACTCACGGAACTGTAGGAATGTTTTGGGTGTACCAAACGTCACAACGTAACTGGGTGGCTATAAAGGTGCACTACAGGTATCTCTGAAAGTGTCTGTTGGGTTGTCACGAATCGAGACTGGGATTTATCACTCCGTATGACGGAGAGGTATCTCTGGGCCCACTCGGTAATGCATCATCATAATGAGCTCAGTGTGACTAAGGAGTTAATCACGGGATCATGCATTATGGAACAAGTAAAGAGACTTGCCGGTAACGAGATTGAACGAGGTATTGGGATACCGACGATCGAATCTCGGGCAAGTAACATACCGGTGGACAAAGGGAATTGTATACGGGATTGATTGAATCCCCGACATCGTGGTTCATCCGATGAGATCATCGTGGAACATGTGGGAGCCAACATGGGTATCCATATCCTGCTGTTGGTTATTGGCCGGAGAGATGTCTCGGTCATGTCTACATGGTTCCCGAACCCGTAGGGTCTACACACTTAAGGTTCGATGACGCTAGAGTTGTTATGGGAAATAGTATGTGGTTACCGAAGGTTGTTCGGAGTCCGAATGGGATCCCGGACGTCACGAGGAGTTCCGGAATGGTCCGGAGGTAAAGATTTATATATGGGAAGTTTAGTTTCAGTCACCGGAATAGTTTCGGGGGTTATCGGTATTGTACCGGGACCACCGAAAGGTGTCCGGGGGTCCACCGGGT
Source organism: Triticum timopheevii (assembly GCA_963921465.1). Taxonomy (NCBI): domain Eukaryota; kingdom Viridiplantae; phylum Streptophyta; class Magnoliopsida; order Poales; family Poaceae; genus Triticum; species Triticum timopheevii. The sequence continues at coordinate 554,421,389 of OY997264.1, read as the reverse complement.
GGGGCCACCTGTCCCAGGGGATTTAGTGGGCTGAACAAAGGGTGGGAACCAACCCCTGGTGGGCTGTTGCACCCCCCCAGGGCCCAAGGCGCCTAGGGTTGAAAACCCTAGGGGGTGGGGGTGCCTCCCACCAAACTTGGGGGGCAAGCTCCCCCCTTGGCCGCCGCCCCCCCTAGATGAGATCTAAGGGGGCCAACCCCCTCTCCCCTTCCCCTATAAATAGCTGGGGGGGGGGGGTCTGCCGCACCCTTCCCCTGGCGCAGCCCCTCCCTCCTCCAACACCTCCTCCTCCTCTGTAGAGCTTGGTGAAGCCCTGCAGAAATACCACATGCTCCTCCACCACGCCGTCGTGCTGTCGGAGCTCTCCCTCACCTTCTCCTCTCCCCTTGCTGGATCAAGAAGGAGGAGACGTCCCCGGGCTGTACGTGTGTTGAACGCGGAGGCGCCGTCCGTTCGGCACTAGATCGGATCTTCCGCGATTTGAATCGCCGCGAGTACGACTCCATCATCTGCGTTACAAGAACGCTTCTGTTTCGTGATCTACAAGAGGCATGAAGATGCACTCCCTCTCTCTCATTGCTAGCATCTCCTAGATTGATCTTGGTGACACGTAGGAAAATTTTGAATTATCGCTACGTTCCCTAACAAATGCAACCACCACAAGGTCTTCACCATCCGAGGACGAACCACCGGATGAACAAATGAAGTTGTGGAAAAAATACTCATCTCCACTATCCATGGTACCTTGTGATCAAAGTGTCGAACACCTTGCGGTCGTAGTGGAGACGCGGTCGGGAAGAGCACCTCAAGCTTCCCTCACAGACATCAGACAAGGTTGGCGTTTGCGGGCGGCACCATGCAGCTCTGCAGCGCCTGCAGGAAGGTGTTGGGGTCGATGGGCGTCGGCGGCGGTCGTAGTTTCTCTCCCACTGGCTGTAGAAACAAAGAGCCACAAACGCCCATAAAACCTCTTCTGAAACGCGGGCGTGTGGCTGACTATGGCATGGCGTGGTCATGGTTTTGGCGGCCTGGCAGGAAAGAGAAGAAGGCGGCCGGGAAAATGGGCATCTACGGGTGGCAGTGGCGATGGCGAGGGAGGAGGGGTAGGGAAAAAGAAAGGGGGCGTCTGTGTCACCGACAAGCGGGCCAAGGGAGGACAAGGGCGTGCGCCTTGCCCGTCCGTGCGATGTCCGTCTTAACGCAAACGTGGGCCAAATTTGAGCCGGGAATGGGTCGAAACCGGACAAAAAACGGACGTTTGTCTGTTTGCTCCCACGCGTTAGACCGTGTTTTGTATCCGTTTACTCTCAAGCGGACGGACGCGGCCGAACCATTTGGGGTGATGCCTAACCCCAATTTTTCTTGAGCAATGGGTAGCCCCAACTTGTTGCTCCCAGCCAGTCAGTTCATCAGAAAAGAAAAAGTCACAGGGCTTTCTGCTTAGATGGACGAAGAATCGTGTGGGCTTGCGGAGCGATCCCACTTGTCCGTATTCGCAGGCGGGCCGATTTTTGCCATGGGCTATCACACGCGGCGACAAAGAAGTCCCGTCGTCCTCCTCTTCCATCGATTTTGGGTTTCCCGCCCAGCGCCTCTCCGCTTCCCGCTTCAAAACGAGCCACCCCCTCCCTTTTCCCTTCTCTCACAGAAATGCCGTGTTTAATACAGCACGTCCAGAATGAACTGGCTAGGCTCGCAGTCGCAGTAGGAAAGCAGCAGCGGCCATTAGCTGCGGTAACTCACGGGCGCTCTCACAGGCACCAGGCGCGTTTCGGGTTACCATGATGAGCAACTTTCGGCTGTTTTCACCCCCACCCTGACAGGCTCTAGCTCACGCCATGCCCCTCGGACTCGGAGAGAGTGGGAGAGAGAGAGGGAGAGGGGTGCCTCCGTTTTCACGTACAGGAGGATATTCCGTTACTTTCGTTGTGGTGAAACAAAACAGCCCCGCCCCGAACAACCTTCTTCTAATCTAAACAGGCTTTGCAAAAGGGGGTAACAGAAAGAGAAAGAGAGAAAGAAAAGACTGCCCACGACCACCAAACCCACAGAGAGAGAGAGAGAGAGCACGTTGGCCATTTTTACTGTAACCGCTCCGGCGCTGCCCACCGCGGCTGCCACCCTCCCTCCTCCTTTACCTGCCCCGCGAAAAGGGGCCCGGATCCCGAGGCACCACCCTGCCCTCTCCCCCTCCCGCAAGCAAAAGATTTCTGATCAGCTCCTGCTTTGCTTTTTTCTCCGCCAGCTTTGCTACACAACACAACAGAGCCACCCCCCTCCCCTCCCCTTCTCCCATTCGTCGCTCCTTCTGCTTCTTTGCTTTATATCCACGCAGCCACCACCGCGCCTTGACCGTCTCGAAGCCTCCCCTCCTCCTCCACCGGACGGCCAAGACCAGCACAAACCAACCCCCTTTCCTCCACCTCCTCCTCCTCCTCCGGACGGCAAAGACCACCGCAAACCAACCCCCTTTCCTCCTCGCGAATGCCGCCTGCTCGCTCGGGTGCACGCGCGTGACGGAGCTAGCGGCCAGGGCGGCGCGAGACGGGAGCGCGGCGGCGACATGGGGGAGACGGAGTTGGAGGACGTGGTGCTCTCCTGGTCGGCGCAGGAGATCGCCGACGACGACCTCTACAGGGACAAGGTACACCCACCCGCCCCATCGACGATGACTCGATCTCTCCGGCGGGCTCGCGGTTTCGCAAGCCTGGCCCTTTTGTCCCTCTCTCTCTTTCGAATCTGCGCGCACGTCGTACGGACCCCGGTCCGGCCATGCGTGCTTGTGCATGCGCGCTCTACGAGCCTTTCACCTGCGCTTAAATCCGGTGATTTGTTATTTTTTTGGAGCTCAATCCAGATTTGCGCTAGGGTTTTGAGGGGGGTTCTGTCCATTCGCGCAAAAAAGACTTGTTTTTTCCCGCAAAAAAAAGACAGTAGTACTAGATGTTATTCGGTATTTCTTTTTTTTATATAACTTTCGTGGTTCTTCTTTGTTTTTCTGAGTGAACTTTCGTGATTCATCTTTGTTTTGAGGTGAGTTTTTTTTTGAGGGAAAGAGAGATCGAATCCTGGCCCATTCTTTTCGGAGGCCCAGCACGCTCGCTTCCTGGCCCGTGTAAACGCAGTCCATGGACGCTATACTCAGGCGCGGTCATCTTCCCTCAAAAAAAAAAAAACTCAGGCGCCGCCGGAAGGAGGAGGCCGGTGCCAGGCTGTCAGGGAGGTCGTCTGCCGTCGAGGAGGGAGGCCGGGAGCAAGGATTCCATGTCCTAGTCGTCCATGAGGGAGGCCGCCGCGCTCCCGTCCCGTGCCCTTCCCCCTTCTTGAATCTGGGGGGTAAGGCCGGCCGGCGAGAGGCGGCGGCATGGTCGGTGGCTAGGGGAACCGATGCGTCGGCAAGCGGCCGCGCCTGTGCGGCTGCTGCTTTAGCCGGCGCCGGCCGAATTTCTCGGACTGTGGCTGTTGATTTGGCGGGGGCGGGTGGGCAGGCAAGCAACAGCGAGCAGAGCAGCTGCAGGCAAAACTTAGCAGAGGAGTCATGTATCCCGATGAGAGAGATACATGCCGCCATGTTGTACAATTTGGTGGCAGGAATTATGAAACTGTTTTGCTATGAAAGTAGTATTATATGGCTGCGGTTTAGTATGGGTAACCTCCTTCCTTGTGACATGAGCAGCTTATAAGCCCTGTTTTGATCCTTGCTTCTTCTTGCACAGTAGATGAAATTGACCACACAGCTCTTCTCTTAGCATCAATTTCATGCCATTTGTGTGCTTGAAGAACTGCTGGTGAATCTTTTGCTTCCTATAATCATGTTTCATTTATCACCTCTTGTGTTCAGGTTGACATTTCACTGCAACTTCAAGTCTTTCTTTTTCAAGCTTGAGCCTTTCTTAATTCCGAATGAATCTGTGTGTACGTATGGACCCCGGACGGTGAAGCGTATGCATGCATATGGGCGTTAGGCTTCTGGTTGTGCTTAAATCTGGTGATCTTTTTATTGATCGTATTTAGCGTGCTGTTGTTCGCTGCTTTTTATGTGCAATCTTAGTTGGGTCAGTTTCGTGCTCCAATTAAAGGATGGTGCTCTCTCTCTCTCTCTGTTTGTGATCCGTATGCTAGGGTTTAGAGGGGTTTTCTGACCGCGTATCATGGCTGTGCAAGTGGCATGTGCTGAGTGTCATTTCTGGACTGCCTGATGGCAACATATATAATTGTTGCGCTCTTGGTGACACATGGTATTTCAGGAAATTACATGTTGCTCATGGTGTCATATGTGCTGATACATGTTGTATCCTAAATTCCTAATGAGTAGGTGTGTAAGTCATATATGTATCCTGATGAGAGAGATACATGTCGTCATGCTGTACAATCTGGTGGCAGAAACTATAAATTGCTTTGCTATGAAAATTATGATATGAGCAGGTTAAGTCCAGTATTGAACCTTGCTTGTTCATGCAGTAAATGATATTGACCAGATAGCTATTTTGTTAGCATTAATTACATGCCATTTGTGTGCTCAAGGAACTGTTGGAGAATCTTTTTGCTACCTATAACCATATTTCATCTATGTCTTCTTTTGTGTTTAGGTTGAGACTATTCCCTGCAACTTCAAGTCACTTGATCACTATCTCACGTCTTATCGCGTGCCTCTGATTGAAGAAACAAGGTCAGATCTGTGCTCATGCCTTGAACTCATCAGTGAAGCACCCTCGTCGAAAATACTGTCCATGGAGGCAGCAGGAAAACCAGGATCATACTTTATGGATGTGGACTTTTGGGGCAATGATGCTGGTTTTTCTACCGGGGCTTATTCTGCGAGGAATGGTGACATATTTATTTTGTCGAGCATAACACCTGAAGCTGCAGAAGACTTAAACCGCTATGGTGTGACACATTGCTTGGCAATGATCACTGAGGTTTCTATGGATGATGAATACCATAAGGGCTTCAGAGTCAAAGTTGCAAAGAATATTGGTTCGGAAGGAGAAGACTTAAACAAACTCAAACATGCAATATTTCTCAATAATATCACAACCAGCATACGGATATGGAAAGCACTTACCTTTGATACGCACATGAATGACAATTTCACAGTAATCAAGTCGCTCCTAGCCCCAACAAATCTGGTAATATGGCATGAATACTTCTCGTGTTTTAATTTTTCTTGCTATTTTCATCACCATTATAAATTGGTATCGGGCCTAACTTTTTATGCTCCTCTTTGTTGGCTCTGTTGCAGGGTGAAGATGTTTGCCGTATCTGTGTTAATCAGGATGGGGGCGGTTTAGCTTCTTTCACAGAGCAGCTACTGTCGGTTAAGCTTAATCGATCACAAGTGGATGCTATTGAATCTGTCATCTCAGCTGTACGATGTGGGCATGTGAACCTCATGAAGCTTATATGGGGGCCACCAGGTACTGGGAAGACCAAGACGATTAGCACTTTACTGTTGGTTTTGGCGAGTTTGAAATGCAGAACTCTTACTTGTGCTCCCACAAATGTTGCTGTTGTTGGAGTTTGCACCCGTTTCCTTCAAACCTTGAAGGATTTGAATGAGCACATTGACAACATTTGTCTACCTTCATCTCTTGGAGACATCTTGCTATTTGGAAGCAGGGCTAACATGGACATCACGGAGGATCTTCAGGAAGTTTTCTTGGACTTCCGTGTCGATGAACTTGTGGAGTGCTTTTCATCGTTGTCTGGATGGAACTACAGAATAGCTTCAATGATATCCTTTTTTGAAGACTCTGCTTCACGCTATGATATGCATCTCGAGGATGATGGCAAAATTGATCCAGTGTGCTTTCTGGACTTCATAAAGAAACAATTTGATGCAACAGCAATAGCTCTGAAAAGATGCATAATTAATTTGTGGGTTCACCTTCCTGGAAGCTGCTTTTCTCATGATAGTGTCATAAATATATCCTCATTGCTTAATATGCTGGAAAAAATTGGCACCCTTCTGTGCGAGGTAGACTGGACTGATGAGGGTTTGAAAAGGGGCCTTGGTTGTCTGTTAACTGAAAACTCTGTTTGTGCACAGCCTGTATCTTCTTTTGAGAAGGAACTGGAAGAAGCAAGGTCTTCATGCCTTAAATTGCTTAAAGATCTGCTACACTCGCTTAATTTACCCACTGGAGTAGGCAAAGAATGGGTCCAGAGCTACTGCATACGTAATGCTACACTTCTTTTCTGTACCACCTCTAGCTCTTATCGGTTACATCACATGGAGATTGCACCCCTCGATGTATTAATTGTTGATGAGGCTGCTCAAGTGCGGGAGTGTGAATTGGTGATCCCACTACGTCTGCATTGGTTAAAACATGTTGTTTTGGTAGGAGATGACTGTCAGCTGAGTGCAATGGTTAAAAGCAAAGTAAGGTTTTGCCTCACCCTCTTTATAATGTCTTGTTTCATTTATTAGTTATTGGAGCATTTATCAACAAGATAAACTTCTGATACTGAAATACTATTTTTTTCTTCTTGAAATAAATGTAATGGTCCCATCTTTCTTTCATGTTCCATTGTTATTGATCTGTTTTTGGTGATCTTAATTCTTACCTTTCATTGTTTATCTCTAGGTATGCAAAGAAGCTGGATTTGAGACAAGTCTATTCGAGAGATTGGTTATGCTCAAATTTGATAAACATTTGCTGAATATACAGTATCGCATGAATCCTTGTATCAGCTTATTTCCAAATGCTCAATTTTATGGGAGGAAGATTTTAGATGGCTCCAATGTCCTGTCTCCTAGTTATAACAAGGATTACACATGCCTCCCTTTTGGCAGCTACACGTTTATAAATGTCACTGATGGAAGGGAGGACAAAGAGGGCACAGGAAACAGTCGCAGAAACATGGTTGAAGTTGCTGTTATTTTGCACCTAATCCATACCATCTTTAAATGTATGTCCAAGCTCAGCTCTGTCCTTTCTTTAACCTTAATGTTCTCCTTTCTAGTTTTTTTTATAAAGCTAATATAACATGGAATCTTTGGAAGCTTACTCTTCCATTCTTGTACTGCATACTGCATAAAAATCATTGGTAGAAAGGTGTTTGCTACAACAGTATATGTTCGAGAGTCCAGTTTCTATGTGCATCTTGTGGTATGATAATTCGCTAATTGCATCAATCCGGCTTTATGAAATTTCAATTCTACTGCCCTGTTTGGTAGATAATGTTATACTATTTTTATTTAGAAAAAGGAGAGCAGTAAGTAGATGCCATGAAAGTTGAAATATTATGCTCTAGTAGAGTTGTCGGCCAATGCATGGACCCGCTTTAGTAATTTCTATTACCTTCAAACTTTGTAGTGGAAAAGCAATGATATGTCAATGATTTGGTGATACAGAATCAACTTAAATTTGCTGAAGAAAATTCTTTCAGTAGCCTTGTGCAAAAATTGATCCCTAAGGATCAGTAAGCATATTATTTAGTATGTTTTTTCTGCAGCTTGGAAAAACAGAAACCAAGGGCTCAGCATCGGCGTGGTCTCTCCATATAAAGCTCAAGTTGATGCAATTAAAAGTCGACTTGGTGAGAAATATGATACATGTGATGGCTTTCATGTGCGGGTGAAATCCACCGATGGTTTCCAAGGAGAAGAGGATGATATAATAATACTATCAACTGTTAGATCCAATGAGAGAGGAGTTGTTGGATTTCTTGCTGATAACCGAAGAACAAATGTTGCTCTTACCAGAGCAAGGTGCGCATCAATTGTTTTATTGCTGTTCAAAGTACGTCAGACTGATGATACACATTATCTGATGTATGCTTTATTGATGCAGGCACTGTCTTTGGATTGTTGGGAATGCTCATACGCTGTATAAAAGTGGGACCGAATGGACAGACCTTGTTGCTGATGCAGAGAGACGTAAATGTGTTTTCAGTGCCACTAATGACGCAACCATCTGTAAGTTAGTTCTGCAAATAAAGCAAGAGCTTGATGAACTTGATGATCTTCTTAACGCTGATTCAGCGGTTTTCAGCAATACCAGATGGAAGGTAAGTACCATGGTTTCAGCTAGATTGACTTTTAACATACTTTCACGTTATCTAATATGTCGCTGCACTTAATTACCCAGAATGCAGACCACATTTATGTATATATCTTATGAGACTCATGCTTTTATCAGGGAGATAGAGTTTACTGAATATACACTTCCTTTTCATAGTGTGATTTTGTTTGTGTTCACGAATAGATTTGTCTTTTACTTTTTGGAATCATGTATGTGGTTCGCTTGTCTCTGCTAGTCTGTTTCCTCTGTAATTGGATTGTGAGAGGTTTGTGTAATTAAGATTTTCAGGACATGTGGTACTTTGTACCATGCTATGCTAATTATGTGGGTTTTTTCTAGTTTTCAGGACATATCATCTTGTGAACCTCCTAGTTTTCTTGAAAAACACACTGTTCTTTCAGTTTTCTCTTATACACTTCTTCTCATGTTCCGTTTTTGGTATTCATATATTCAACAGGTCATTCTTAGCGACGAGTTTAGAAAGTCCTTCACCAAACTAAAATCACAACAGCTCAGGAAGGAAGTACTCCAAAAGCTTATCAGACTTGGAGATGGTTGGAGGACAACAGTTAAGAACCTTGATATACCTGGTGTTTCTCATCTTGCAAAGGTATACAAGGTCCGGAACCTGTATCTTGTTTGGAGTACTGATGTGGAGAAAACCGAAGGACGGTATTTTCAGATAATAAGGGTTTGGGACCTACTGTCACAGCAAAATGTTGCAAGAACTGTTCAACGTCTTGAGAATCTGTTTTCCATGTACACGGATGATTACCTGGATCATTGCAGGAGAGTGCAGACACAAGGGTATGTGTTTCTTTTATCGTTAATGGGCTATACTCCAGTTCCGTGGATTTTTATACCTCTGATACTTAGAGAGATGAACTGTTTGTGAATAGTCAGCCAAGAAACAAACTGCATGTAGACATTCTTCTAACACTTGCTTACCTTTTTGGCTGTGTATATTGGGTGTCAACACCATTGCCTGTTGTTGTCAATCTTGTTGTACTCCTCAGTGCCTTCTTGTCATGGATCTGAGAGGCAAAGGATCATGTGAAGATGAGTGTGTGTTTTAGGATCGTAGGACAAAGGGTGCAACAGGCTCCTGTCCATATTTAATATGCAAAATATATAATGACCTAAACCTCTGGGAAGAAAAGTTGTCTAGCTTGCCATCCACATGTCAATTTTCTTCCCATTCCTCACCTGCATGCGCATGATACTGATCGTTGTCCTTAGGTTGTACTGACATTTACATGACATCAGTACTATTGGTTACGAGATGCCATTTTTTGATGAATGTTGAGTTGTTGACAATGCAGCTTCACACATAAAACAAGAAAACCATTTTTAAACATAATTTTTAATACTAACATCTATGCAACATTTTGTATAAATCATCAATATTTTCATGCCACACACATACTGTTTGCAGCATAAAATCCTTTATACTCATGATTTTCTTTGAGAGTGGTATGTACACTTGGAGCATGGATTTGTTTGACTCATATTCCCTCCGTCCCAAAATAAGTGTCTTGAGCTTAGTACAAATTTGCACTAGAGCTAGTACAAAGTTGAGACACTTATTTTGAGACGGAGGGAGTATATCATAGTACTACAAAAGTACGATTGTGTTTCTCTGCATGAAAATATAATCTAGTTGTAGTCCTTTGAATGTGTTGTTACTTTTACCGACCTAGTGCCTTGACTGAAACTAAATTCAAGATATAAATGAGGTCACTTATCTTGTGTCCATGCTAGTGTTCCTTGGAAGGAAAAAAAAAACAGTTGTGGAAGTAATGCCTGGTTCTGTACAGTTGCCCTTCCAGTGAGAAGTTATTTTTAGACAAACTTATTTTGAACCCCCAAGTACATGAATAACGGGGACATGGGATCAATGCATGTATGTAGGTGCACACTTATATCCTGTGCACGAAGATCCACTTAACCTCAACAAGCCATCATGCACGAAGGTCCACTTCTGTGCAGTTTTTATATACGTTAGTGGATTCAACACTGCTTAATGCTATAGATCATCATCATATTTCTAATTTCCCTTTTTTTAATTGCCTATATGCATATGGCTTATGCTTCATGGTGTTTGATTGGTTTTCTTAATTATTTTTATGATCTAATCCCACAGTTATGTAAAAAAATATGTCTTGTGGCTAATTAAGTTCCCTGAAAAGAATCTAAGTGTCATGGGTCTCTCTGGTTCCTTGGATTTTTTTATGCTTATGATACTTAGAGAGATGAACTGTTTGTGAGTAGTCATGCCTACAAATTAACTGTCTGTAGACATTCTTCTAATTTTTGCCCTCCTTTGTTGTGTATAACAGGAAACTTGAGGTTCCTATGGTTTGGCATATTAAGCATGATATTATCCGCTATAAGAAGGATTGCAAAGTTGCTGCTCATGAAGAGCATGATGTCGTGGATACATCATATGCCATGGAGAATTCAAAAGTTAGTGAAAGCTTCTTGCTGATGAAATTCTACTCTTTATCATCTGGTGTGGCAAAGCATTTGCTGACAGCTACTGATGGGTCTGAAATCGACATCCCCTTTGAACTGACTGATGAAGAGCGGATTATAATCCAATTCCCGCTCACTAGTTTTATACTGGGGAGGTCAGGCACCGGAAAAACCACTGTATTGACAATGAAGCTGATTCAAAAAGAGCAACAGTCACTGATTGCATCCCAAGGTCTACATTTGGATGGAGACGATTTATCAGGGCTGGATCACAAAAATATTATGCCACTGAAGGACGCAGGAGAAAATTTTGTGAAACAAGTCTTCATCACTGTAAGCCCAAAGTTGTGTTCAGCCATAAAAAACCACATTTCTGGACTTAAAAGGTAAGCCTGTTGAACTAGAGCCATACTTAGAAGTTTGTACATGTTCACATCATTTTTTTTTTGTGAGTTGATTTTCATACAGCTATTTAAAGTGGACAGAAATGTATGCATGGGTTGGCTCCCCCCCACCCCCCCCCCCCCCCCCACGCCACACACGCACTGTACTCCGTTCTGCTGCATTTCTAACCTCATTTTCTTTAGCCCTTTGTCACACCCTTTTGAAGGGTCAATCTTTTATCCATATGAGGTGCATTTTCTGTTCAAAGTATTATTATTGAAATTATTAGGAAAAACTGCACATATTGGAACTACCCAGTGGCTTTTTATAAAAGAGAAAGACAAATCATGAGCACCACTTTGCAGCCCTGAATGCGGCTGGGCTTGGTGTGCCCTCAGCCACTCACATGACTAGCTAACCAAGGCACGCTCGGTGCTTTGTTCTGAAATTATTGTACATTGCAAGCTGATTCAGTGATTTCTTTGAAAGATATTTGATTTGCTTCTTTTATGATTTGTACCAACATTAATCCTTGTATTAATTCCAATTTACTTCAACCCTTTGTAGATTTGGCACCGGTGATGTCTCTGACCAGTCTAGCATTCTTCACATGCATGACATCATGGATGACCTGGAAGAGTTTACAGAAATTCCTGACAATTTTTGTGATCTACCTAATGAGCACTATCCTCTTACTATAACATATCGGAAGTTTTTGATGATGCTTGATGGAACATGCCGGACATCATTTTTCGAAGCGTTTTATGGTGAAATGAAAACAAGCTTTGAGAGAGGCCACTCAAGATCTCGTGCGGTGCAAACTTTTATTGAATTGAAGGAAGTTACCTATGAAAAATTTGCTACTTTCTACTGGCCTCGTTTTAATGCAGACCTAACAAAGAAATTTGCTGCATCCACTGTCTTCACTGAAATAATTTCTCATATAAAGGGTGCATATCAAGCAAGCAGGCCTTATATTGGCAAACTGGGAAGAGAGGATTATGTGATGCTTTCAGATAAAAGATTTTCATCTTTGAACAATGAGAAGAGAGATATAATTTATGATATATTCCTTGAATATGAGAGCATGAAATGTACTGCCAAGGAGTTTGATTTGTCAGATTTCGTCAATAGTCTTCACAGCAGTCTTGTATCTGAGGGCTACAATGGCGATATGGTGGATTTTGTTTACATAGATGAGGTACAGGATCTCACCATGACACAAATAGCACTTCTGAAGTATGTCTGTATGAACATCAAGGAAGGCTTCCTTTTTGCTGGTGATACTGCACAGACTATAGCAAGGGGTATCGATTTCAGGTTTGAAGATATCCGTTCACTGTTTTATACTGCATTCCTCGCAGAAACTGAAGCATCTAATCAAGGACTTAAACATGGGAAAAAAGTCCATCTCTCTGATATGTTCCAACTGTCTCAGAATTTCCGCACACATTGTGGCATCCTCCGTATGGCACAAAGTATCATGAGCCTTCTGTACTTCTTTTTCCCGTCAAGTGTTGACAAGCTCAGTCCAGAGACTGGACTTGTATATGGAGAAGCTCCTGTGCTGCTGGAGTCTGATAACGATGAAAATGCAATTATGACTATTTTTGGAGAAAGCAAAACTAAACATGGTAATCTGCATGGGTTTGGTGCTGAGCAAGTCATATTAGTTCGTGATGATGCTGCCAAAAAACAAATTATTGATCTTGTTGGTAAACAAGCTCTTGTTTTGACTATTGTTGAATGTAAGGGCCTTGAGTTTCAGGTATGGGTCTATAAATTCAGTTTTATCTGTGTTCATTTAGCAAAATATTTTAATTGCAAAACAGATTGTTTCAAAATGTATACTTACTTCAGAGTTATTGTGTAGGATGTGCTGTTGTACAACTTTTTTGGTTCGTCGCCTTTAAGAAACAAATGGAGAGTTCTCTATGGCTACATGAAAGATAAAAATATTATAGCACACTCTGAGGATATCTCTCATCCGGGTTTCGACAGGAGCAAGCATTATCTTCTCTGTTCAGAGCTGAAGCAACTATATGTTGCAATCACACGCACTAGGCAAAGACTCTGGATATGTGAAAATACAGAGAATTACTGTCGACCAATGTTTGACTACTGGAAGAAGTTGTGTCTTGTAGAAGTTAGATTATTAGATTCTTCCCTCATTCAGGCAATGCAGACAGGGAGCAGCAGTGATGATTGGAGGATACGGGGAACCAAGGTTGGTGATCTTTACTTGTTTAGTCTGGAAAGCCAATTTTAATTTACCATGTTGCGTATTGAGTGGTTTTTTTTTGTCTCCCAATTGTTCTATTCTCACAAATTCTTTGTTAGGCGGGTCATGGCATGTATCTACTTACAGTTTTACCATTGTTGTTCCATGTTACAAGTTCTCTCTCTTTTTATAGTTATTCAATGAGGGGCAATTCGAGATGGCTACTATGTGCTTCGAAAAGGCCGGTGATGCACACAGAGAGAAGTTGGCAAGAGCTGCTGGACTTGTAGCGACTGCTAACCGTGTCATCTCAACAAATTTGGAGTTGGGCAAGGCTTCATTGCAAACAGCATCAGAGATATACGAGTCCATAGGCATGCATGAGAAAGCTGCTACTTGCTATATCAAATTAGGTGACTACAAAAAAGCAGGTCTGCCAACTCTCCATAATTTCCAAGCTGTATGCGTACTTTGAGATTTCATCATTCCATAATATTTTACGTTCTCAAAGAGCTGCTGTATAAGTTAATGCCATCAATTTCAAAAAGAATTTTTTTTCGAAATGATATCCCTACATAAATTGGACATGCTATTTTTTAGCTTTCATATGGATAATTTTTCCTCTCACTCCACGAAGTTCTTTCTGACTAAACATCGTGTTCCCTGCATTGCCATAGGTATGGTCTATATGGAAAAATGTGGTACTTCTAAACTTGAGGATGCTGGTGATTGTTTTGCTATGGCTGAATGCTGGTCGGAGGCAGCTGAAGTGTTCTTGAAAGCTAAATGTTACACAAAGTGTTTCTCCATGTGCTCGAAAGGGAAAAATTTGTTCAATCTGGGTTTGCAGTTTCTGCAACAGTTAGAAGAGGAACATTCGTTTGAGAATTCAGAATCCTTGGAGGTTTCTGCAATTAGAACAAACTATCTGGATAATTGTGCTCAACATTATTTTGAGCGTGGTGACATAAAACAGATGTTGCCTTTTGTTAAAGCTTTCAGCTCTATGGACCATGCACGGGCATTCCTAAATTCTAGGAATCTTGTTGATGAACTGTGGAGTTTAGAGATGGAGATGGGTAATTTCCTAGAAGCTGCAGGAATAGCAAAGCATAATGGAGATGTCTTGCTGGAGATAGACATGCTCGAGAAGGCAGGCTTGTTTGAGGATGCGACACGGCTTCTCCTCCTCCATATCATTGTGGATTCCTTGTGGTCCTCTAATAGCAGAGGGTGGCCTCCCAAAAGATATGCTGAGAAGGAACAATTGCTTTCAAGAGCCAAAGAGATGGCAGAAAAGGTATCTGAGTGCTTCTACTGCTTTGTTTGCGTGGAAGCTGATGCACTGTCAGATGTGAATAAGTCTCTTCCCAGTTTAAATTGCACGTTGGTTGAGGGCAGAAAATGTGCAAACTTGTTAGTTGAACTTGTTGCTTCCCGTTCGATTGTTGATGTTCATCTTCAGTCTCGAGCCTCTGGATACAATATAGAATTAGGGCCAGGATCTGAAGATGAAAATAGTTGTAGTAATATGCTTGCATCTAACCAGATGTCACCGCAAACTCTGTTTTATGTCTGGAATCACTGGAAGTCGATCATAATCAAAGTACTATCTCATCTTCGCCACACCGATGGTCCAGAATTAAATGATTATGCAGTTATGTATGAAGATCTTTGTGCCAAGTACTTTGGATTGAGAAAGGATGGTGAAGTTGACAGATATGTGGTGCTTAACGTGAATGCAAGTTGGCTTTCTACTGCTGGCAGAAATTCTTTGCAGCAAGACGGCAACAGATGTTTCTTGGATGCCCCTCAGTGTTATTCATGTGCTCAGTGTTTCTGGATGAATGAGCTGTCTTCTGTTGGTTTCAGTGTACTTAAGAAGTTGGAGTCCATTGTTCAAATTTCTCCAAAGCCATCATCTTCTTATACCCTGGTGAGAACTATCCTTATCATAAATGAGATAGCAAAGTTTTTGGAAGAACCACAGTTCAGTATGCCAAAAAACACAAAGTTAAGAAGCTTTTTTGTTCTCTGTGAGCGTCGTTTCTTTGAGTTAGTTTTTCTTGTGTGGAGAGATGGAACGACAAGGAGCCTCTTGCATCTACTTGACTCACCAGCTGCATATGGATTGATTGCTGATTCTCTTAGTTCAAATCTTCGCCCAGCAAATAAAAATTTGACTCATGGGCATCTTGGGAGAACAACCATGCTCCTGCTTCACGCAGCACAATTGGACGAAGAGCTACTTTCAAGACTACTGCAGTACCTGGACAATAATTCTGAGTGGGCAGAATTTTTTCGATATTTCAAGAAATTTCTTGACAGTGGTGGTGATAGATCCTCCCTGATCTTGAATTTTAAGCTTGCTCTTGACTTTACCTTCAATGTAAAGTGGAAGGATGAACTGGACTACATATCCCCAATATGCTATGTGGGTCTTCTGGAGTGCCTTGGTTTTATGGCTTCATCATACTTGATACAGAATGATTTTATATGCTGCACGAAATCTCTGTTGGTAAATATGCTGGAGTGCCGTACCAGCAAGGTTTACATTGACACCTGCCTGGTATCTAAATCGAGCCCAGATTCAGATCTTGATCGTTTGGCATACTCATCAGGCCGTTTCATATATCAGACAATTATGACTATCTTGACGACCAAGCATATGCTCCAGGAATGGGTACATAAGACTTCAAGTCCTTCTAGTACTTCATATAAACCTGTCCTCCTGAGACTAGTTGTTACACTTTATCCTCTGATCCTTACTCTTTCTCTGGGGAATTGCTACGAGGTCACACATAACCTTCTGAGGAATGAAGTGTTTAAGGATTTACCTGTGGAGTTCTCTCAGAAGATTGTACATGCTTTGCAACTGAAGTCCCGCACACCAAGCAATTTCACAAGAGTGCTTGCTGATGCACTCGCCGCAATCGGAGATAATATGGTAGTTATTGGTTCACCCAAGGGCCCAGTAATCTGTCGAAACTTAAATGCTTATATGATTAGCAAAGAGGATTTGCATGATGTTCCAAAGATAATGGCTCTTCTGTGTTCTGAAGAACCAAGTTCTGTACAAGAGACTCAGTTGCCTGAAAAATCTGATGGTGATAAGTCTGGCAATGTTATTTCTGGAAACATTCCTAAGGCTGTACAAGATAATGAGATGGAGCATAGGGATGAGTTAGATACCGTTGAGATGCTCTTTGAGAAGCTTGAGATTCTAAAAGCCGACAAGGAAGGAGGCCTGGTGAGTTTCATATATGTTATAATGCTTGCTTTGTTATCATCCAGTTTATCCCACTGTTCCCAGCTGCCAAGTTATTCTAAGAAAGCTAACTTGTGCAGAAAGATCCAAGGTGTGTTATTGAATACCTTATATGTGCTCTTCCATGGCTGGAAAATGGCCTTCTAGCAGTGATTGATAAACGATTGCTGGAAGACGTCAGGCGCATCTGCAGTGAGTTCGAAAATGGTTCTGAACGGTAAGCAAATGTTAATTTAGGGCTAACTCTAAATTTCTTAATGGTAGTACTGATCCTGCATTGAAAATCATAGGGGTGTAGAGTGACATCTTTCTGCATGATATGTACCTTCAAGTTTAGTGTAGGGTGGTTATTGCCAATGTCTTGTGAAAATTTACCACTTGCGTGTGAAAATTGGTTGCCATCACAGGGCGCAGAGAAAAGCGTGTCTTGCCGTGGAGAAGCTGTGGAAGGGTGAGAACAAACTGCCGATGATCTTCCGCATGGTTGAAGACCAAATGCGAGAGAAAAGCATGAATGACAGGAGCAACGACGCTGCAGCGGCTGCCGTCCAGCCTCACACTGACGCCGGCGGGTGCTCAGATGACGATGAACCTGACATGGGAGAAGCCACGGCCTCGACTTCCAAGAAGAAGGGGCAGAAGCAGAAGAGCAAGAAGAAATCCAAGAAGTCCAAGGGCCGGGGCAAGAAGTGAGCTGCTGTGGCTGTGGCCTGTAGGTGCTGCAGTTTCTCTGTCGCGAAACATGTATTATCCCATCACCGTAGAAGGTAGAACCTGTTTTTGCTTGGATGTGCTGGTGGCTTATGTTGTTGCCTTGCATATCCTTATTGCTGCTGCTACTACTAGCTGAGCCTGTTTGCTGACACTAGTTTTGGCTTAACTGTCGTCGAGGTCGACAATGGAAAGATGAGACTAGGTAAATGTTTTTCTGGTTCTCCCTTGGACAAAGGAAATGTGTTGCGTTGCATCTGATCAGGGATCGGACGACTGGAAGATTGCTAGTACCTCTCAGCTTTGGCTGGTCGTTCCATCTGAACCACAGCTGAGACGCTGGCTGTGAGGGACTGAGGGTATTCTTCCAACTTATGATTTTGCCCACTTATTATTGGAACAACTATCCTATATTTTACCTTCGTCTGTCAATAGCCTATTTTGCCTGTACCCACGAATTGGTACCTTTTTCTGCCTCTGGGATAGCTATGAGTTATCATCACCTACTATAGGCTCTTTCTTTTCTTTTCTTTTCAAGAAGAGAGTGACAACCGAAACTGCGTTGCTGAAACAAAATTGAAATTGCTGAAACCATGGACAACTTAAATTGACCAGCTAAGCCACTAGGTTAGGACTTAGGATATGAACCGACATCCGACCGATTTGCAACACCAACAGCCATGGTCTCCACTCCCAAACCATATTCGGTGCTTTAAGCGCCGGTTACACTGCAAATTGCAAACCGGCGCACACCCCCTCCTCCACATGGGCTCAGCCCATCTTACTTTTGTTTACTTCTTCCACCGCACATCCACACTGTTTCCTTTTTTTGGAAGTGTTCTGATCGGGTTTTCCTTTTCCTTTTTAGGTTTTCTGGATGGTTTTATTTGGTTTTTTCTTTTCTTTTTCCTTTTTCTAAAATGAAAGGACTTTTTCAAATTTGTGAACCTTTCTTCCAAACACATGATCTTTTTTCCAAATGCTCCATTTTTTTTGCAATCCACAAACTTTTTCTCAAATGCTCGAATATCAAATCCACAAGTTTTTTCCCAATCTTTTTCAAATTCGTGATTGTTTTGAAATCAATGAAAATTTTCGAATCTATGAACTTTTCCCAAAAATTTCCTTTTTCTACAAAACCGATGAAAATTTTCCAAATTCGTGAAAGTATTTAAAAATCATTGAAGCTTTTAAAATCTACAGTCTTTTTTAAATTTCATGATTTTTTTGAATTTGCAAAGTTGTTTTTCAAATCTGTTAACTTTTTTTGAACTCGTGGAATTTTTTGAATTCACAATTTTTTTTGGCATTTTTCCAAAAATCAACGGTTAACCAAGCGACTGGTCAACTGTTGACCGGGCAAACCAAGCAGGTAGGTGCGCCCTGGCAAGCGACTACGCGCCGTATGATGGGCCGGCCCATCACTACGGGAAGTATGGGTACAATACATGCCTCGCTACGCCTTCTGTCATGAGGTGAGCACACCACAAGATTAAACCTACCACAAAGCACCTCTCCCACTGAAGATGAATCAATCTAATTGGTCAAACCAAACAGATAGGTCAGAAAGGAATACAAATGTATAACAACCACACGTGATAAAGTTCAGAAATAACTCAATTACTTTCAATGAACAATCTGATCATAAACCCACAATTCATCCGGTCCCAACAAACGTACCGCAACAAATTACATCGAATTGATCTCCGAAGAGAACATTGTATTGAAGATGTGAGAGAGAGAGAGAGAGAGAGAGAGAGAGAGAGAGGAGGGAGCCATCTAGGTACTGCCATGGACCCATAGGTCGTGTGGAGAACTACTCACACATCATCGAAAGTGCAGCAAGGTTGATGTAGAAGCCGTCCGTGATCGATTCCCCCTCCAGCAGAGTACCGACGGAGGCCTCCAGATGGGATCACGGAAGAACATAGGCTTGCGGAGAAGGAATAATTGTTTCGGGTCTCGCTCTGGGCGTTTTGCAGTATTTGAGAATTTATAGCGCTAGAATTAGGTCATACGGAGCCACGCCCTAATGTCTTGTCGTCTTCTCGTCTGGCTTCTGGTCCTCCCCCGAAGCTTCTAGGGTCCCTCCTGGTACAGAAAAAATCATCAAAAAGTTTCGTCGTGTTTGGAATCCCTTTGGTAGGGATTTCCTGTAAAACCAAAAACATGCAGAAAAACAACAACTAACACTAGACACTGAGTTAATAGCTTAGTTCCCAAAAATAATATAAAATTGCATATAAAACATGAAATAATCAAAAATTATAGATACATCAGAGACGTATAAGCAGCCAATGATTAACGTTGGAGTGGAGTGGCTATTTATAGTCGCAACCTTCCTAGGAGGGAAATGACCATTTAGGACATGCGATCCATTTAATGGCCAACCGACACGTTTCCAACGGTCGAATTTTGAGCACAACTCAACCTTACTTGAGGAACAAGTAAAACTGACTCCTCGGTCCGAAGCATATCTCCCGCAGCCCAGAAGAATAATGTCTCTAGCTGGCAAGTAATGTTTCAGAACACAGAGATTTTTGTCAATTCTCATAGGTTTTGGTTAAGCATCACAACAGGCATCAGCCTCGAAATACTTATATCCCCGATGAATGGTACGGTGGTCCTATGACTCAAATAAGAGAAAGAAGAATAACGAAACAAATGCTACGTCTTCGCTTCGCCTTCAATCTTCTTGACTACAACCATTTCTTCTCGGACACACCAAAAACCAATTGCTTTACTTCAACAATATTTTTGGGGGTCAACTCCTTCATGCAATGTTCTCGGTGTAGTTTATTCTCAAGACATATCTTTCTTCTATGCAACGTAGATACTTCTCAGGGAAGTTTACCACAAACTTCTCGTCAGAATGTAGCATTCATCTCGATACGTTGGGGACTATTTCTATCTGTGTGCACTAGTGAACAAATCAGTCCCTCACTATTTCTGACAAGAATCTTCAAAACCCAAGGGGCAAGACATTGCACCAACACTAAGTCTCTGAGTGCCTTGGCCAACAAATGTCCAAGCACACTGTCACTAGGACTAACTCTTCGGGCAACCTCCAAACTCTCACAAATGAGCGCAGGCACAAGCACATGACATGGAATTGAAGGAAATATGCCCTAGAGGCAATAATAAAGTTATTATTTATTTCTTCATTTCATGATAAATGTTTATTATTCATGCTAGAATTGTATTAACCGGAAACATAATACATGTGTGAATATATAGACAAACAGAGTGTCACTAGTATGCCTCTACTTGACTAGCTTGTTAATCAAAGATGGTTATGTTTCCTAGCCATGAACAAGGAGTTGTTATTTGATTAACAAGGTCACATCATTAGTTGAATGATCTGATTGACATGACCCATTCCGTTAGCTTAGCACCCGATCGTTTAGTATGTTGCTATTGCTTCCTTCATGACTTATACATGTTCCTATGACTATGAGATTATGCAACTCCCGTTTACCGGAAGAACACTTTGTGTGCTACCAAACGTCACAACGTAACTGAGTGATTATAAAGGTGCTCTACAGGTGTCTCCGAAGGTACTTGTTGGGTTGGCGTATTTCGAGATTAGGATTTGTCACTCCAAATGTCGGAGAAGTATCTCTGGGCCCTCTCGGTAATGCACATCACTTAAAGCCTTGCAAGCATTTCAACTAATGAGTTAGTTGAGAGATGATGTATTATGGAACGAGTAAAGAGACTTGCCGGTAACGAGATTGAACTAGGTATTGAATACCGACGATCGAATCTCGGGCAAGTAACATACCGATGACAAAGGGAACAACGTATGTTGTTATGCGGTTTGACCGATAAAGATCTTCGTAGAATATGTAGGAACCAATATGGGCATCCAGGTTCCGCTATTGGTTATTGACTGGAGACGTATCTCGGTCATGTCTACATTATTCTCGAACCGTAGGGTCCGCACGCTTAAGGTTTCGATGACAATTATATTATGAGTTTATGTATTTTGATGTACCGAAGGTTGTTCGTAGTCCCGGATGTGATCACGGACATGACGAGGAGTCTCGAAATGGTCGAGACATAAAGATTGATATATTGGACGGATATATTTGGACACCGGAAAGGTTTCGGGTGAGATTGGAAATATACCGGAGTTCCGGGAGGTTACCGGAATCCCCCGGTAAGTATATGGGCCTTATTGGGCCTTAGTGGAAGGGAGGGAGAAGGAGCAAGGGAGGGGGCGCCCCCCCCCCCAAGCCCAATCCGAATTGGGAGGGGGGCCGGCCCCCCTTTCCTTCTCTCCTCCCCCCTCTTCCTTCCTTCTCCTACTCCTAATAGGAAAGGGGGGCCAAACCTACTTGGAGTAGGTTTGCCCCCCCTATGGCGCGCCTCCTCCCTAGGCCGGCCTCCTCCTCCCTCCCTCCTTTATATACGGGGGCAGAGGGGGCACCCTAGACACACAAGTTGATCATTGAGATCGTTCCTTAGCCGTGTGCGGTGCCCCCCTCCACAAGATTACACCTCGGTCATATTGTAGCGGTGCTTAGGCGAAGCCCTGCGACAGTAGAACATCAAGATCGTCACCACGCCGTCGTGCTGACGGAACTCCTCCCCGCGCCTCTGCTGGATCAGAGATCGGGGTGCGTCATCAAGCCGTACGTGTGTCAAGAACTCGGAGGTGCCAGAGTAACGGTGCTTGGATCGGTTGGACCGGGAGGACGTACGACTACTTCCTCTACATTGTGTCATCACTTCTGCTTCGGTCTATGAGGGTACGTAGACAACACTCTCCCCTCTCGTTGCTATATCATCACCATGATCTTGCGTGTGCGTAGGAATTTTTTTGAAATTACTACGTTCCCCAACAGGAATCTCTCGTGTAACGCCAACCGTCTAGGGTTTCCCACAAATCCAAGAGTAGGAAGATTTACAAATGATCTCATGTGGAATCAATGAACTCTAGTTTTTTGCTTAGATGAAAACATACATCGAGATCTATATGGCTGAGAGTGAGATATAAAGCTTTCTGATGTTTAACAATGATGGAAAGAGAGTGTGAGTCGCCATGAAGAAGGGACCTTAAATAGGCCCCCCAAAATATATGCATGGCATGCTCTGTTCTGTATGGCTGAGAGGCTCTAGTGTGTGTCAGAGGTTCTCGTGGTTCAGAGGCTCTAGGTAGGGGTGGATTAACAAGCTGTCTGGCTCGTTAAAACTTGTACCATAACCTCAGGTTTTCTAAGCTTGTTAAGCTTAACGAGCAAAAAACTGGATTAATAGTTTGGAAATTATTCAACACTTTTCTCACAAAATTAAATGCTACACTTTGGAACTAACCATATTGTGGTCGATTTGATCGAATAGATGGGTCACGCTGCCATAAAATGTGGTCACTTAAGATAAGAAATGTGGTATTTTGCATTAATGAGCTGCTCGTGAAACTCATAAGCTCATTCATTGAGCTCGAGCTCAAGTGATTGGCTTGGTCCATTAAGGAGTGAGCTATGACCTTAACAAATCGAACTATCAAGCGCTCATTAAGCTCGCAAGCTATAGGCTTTTTGCCACCCCTGTCTTTGGGGTTCCTTTGAGCTAAGACTGAGTTAGAATAAAACTTTTCTACCTTCTAGAGCCACCTTGGAGGCTCAGAGATAACTCTGAGGCACAATAGCAGAAGTGCATTATGGGCGTATTTTTGGGGTTCTTTCTCACATGGGGTGTGTGTTCTGTTGGCACATATGAAGTCTTTCGATTCCCACGCGTACATCCACTATGACCCACTTCCTTTATAGTACGACATGCTTAGAAATCTTAGGTCGAAATTAATGTGTCGTCTTCTTGAACCTTTTTTGCTTGGGATTCACGGACCAACGTTTTGTTTCATCTCAAGATTTGTGCACTATGCAAGCATTTAGAAACTAGTCAGCTAACCAAATGTCGTTAACACCAAATTCTCATTAGGAGCAATGATGTCCTTTCACAAACACATGGCATGACATGCAAGTTTCTTTCCGTTCTAGAAGAATGTGGAAATAAAGTGCACATTAGAAATGGAGACGGGAGTTTATAGTGGAAGTGAAACAGAAAATTTCTTGCGGGAATGAAACATGATTTCTGGAGGAACACTCATGGAAACATGATTTCCAAATCTACAAAATGTGAAAAAGAATATGTGTATACTACTCCCTCCTTCCAGAAATGTTATGTATGTAGACGTATTTTAGTACTGAATACATTCATTTTTATCCATTTCTCTGTCATGGACAGAGAGAGTATAATAACCACCCCCCCCCCCCCCCCCCCAGTTCTTACCCAACTGGATGTAGCACTGGAAAATATAATCCTTTTTCGTACTCCTAGCCCTATGGCCCTCCTCGTCATCCCGCTATAGTTTAGCTTTATTACGTGTCCAAAACTGAAAACCGATGCACAATAAAATATCTTATTACAGATCCATGATATATCATAATTTTTGTAGCCACCTTAGAAATTGTATTGCAGAAATTTCTATGCTTTTCTTTACGATTCAAGATGTTTTTGGGTTCCGGCGAACTTTTGTTTCGTATATGTGTGACCACTATCTTAACTGTATTTGTTTCTTGCAGTTACTTTTGCATATATTTTTTGTATTTATTTCAGCTTCCACTAAAAGATACGAAAACAAAAGTGACACTCCATTCGTTTTCGCTCCATTTTTATTCCTACTCACGCCAGTCCGGTTACTGGGCATATGTTACAAGTGTTATTTGGGGCTCACGATGTCAAGTAGATGGGCACATGCACATGTTAAAACAAGTTTAAAGATTAAAACATTTTATGATTTTTACATCGTATTTGAAAAATGAGCACAACATGTATTTAGAAAATGCTCATCATGTATTTTAAAAGATCTTCAGGTATACATAAGAATTATTTTTCGTAAATGAAAGGAAAATCCAAAAAGAAAAAAAAAGCACAAAGAAAGCTTAAAACCTTTTTTTTTGCGGGGAAAAGAAAACTTAAAACCACAGATAGAAAATAAAGAACCCAGGTAAACCAAAAGAAACTCAAGATAGAAAATTCAAAGAAACACACGTAAACCAGAAGAAACACACGTAAACCAGAAGAACCCCCAAAAACGACCCAAAAAACATCGGAAAAATTAACAATGGGACAGCCTTGATGTGCATGCCCCTGTGCCGATTATCTAGCTGTTTTTGGCGGTGAGTATCAAATAGGTTTTCGCCATTAGGCAGAGCGCAAATTATATGTACTGCTTACTGCAAGACGTTAATAGCCCTCACCTATAGAGTTCGCCCAAGTGGGCTGGCCCAATAGCAGTTTTTGTTAAGCTTTTCTGGACCAGACCGGTTTTAGGAACCTTCCTCCCATTTTTGGGGGAAGGTTCCAAATGGTCTTTCTTTCCCTCTATTTTCCTTTATCAGTTTTCAATATATTTTTGTTTTTCATTTTTAGATTATTTGTTTTTCGTTTTATTCCTTTTTTACTATTCAAATATATGTTGAATTATTTTTGCATATAGTTTGAACATTTCCAGATACACGTTGAACATTTTTCAATACACGATGACCATTTATCAAAATACATGTTGAACATCTCTGAAATGCATATGGAACATTTTCTAATAAACAATCAACAATTTTAAACATAAGTTGAACATTTTTTCAAATGTCATGAGTTTTTTTGGTGAAATGTGCGATATTTTGGCAAGTGTTTATGAACATTTATATAAATGACACACGCACCATTTTATGTTATAAACATTTTTTCAAACATTGCACAAACAAAGTTTTTAGATTTTATGAACATTTAGAAAATTGAGAACATATTTTTAAATGCATGAACATTTTTAAAATGCCACAAACAATGTTTGAATGGTTTAACTATTTTTTAGAAGTTAAAAATACGAAGAATTATCTTTAAAAAATGTCATGAACATATTTCTAAAAATTGCGAATAATTTTCCATGTTGCCTTAACATTTTTTAGTACACAATGTATGTGTTCAAGATTTAAGGAAAATAATTTATGATATACTCCCTTCGTCTCATAACATAGGAGCGTTTTTGACACTACGCTAGTGTAAAAAATGCTCTTATATTATGAGACGGAGGGAATATATATATATAATGTTTCGAAATAAAATAATAGTAGAGAAAAAGGAGAAACAAACAAACCAAACTTACAAAGAAAATTAGGCACACAAAGCTATGTGTGTGTGTGAGCGTGTCTACGTCTTGCTTACAGCGACATGGATGTTCGCCTTGCCTTAAGAAAGCCTTTGTAAAGTGCTTGCTCATTAATTGTTACGCTTGCTAGTTTCTTGGTAAGTTTGCTTTCTTCCTTTTTCCCTTTTTTCTACTATTCTTTATATTTCGAAATATTCTATATATACTGTATATCATAAATTATTTTCTGGAAATATTTACCAACTTACATTGCGTATTTTTTAAGGAAACATGGAAATTATTCGTAATTTTTAAAAATATATTCATGACATTTTTAAAGATAATTCATGGTAATTTTTGACTTGTAAAAATAGTTGAACCATTCAAAACATTGCTTGTAACATTTTTAAAAGTTCATAATTTTTTAAAAATATTCATAAAATCCAAAAATCGTTTGCGCAATGTTTAAAAAATGTATATAACGTGAAAAGTAATGCTTGTGTCATTTATAAAATTATTCACAAACACTTACCAAAATGTCGCACATTTTACAAAAAACATTGATGACATCTGAAAAATTGTTCAAAGTATGTCTAAATTTTTGATTGTGTATTAGAAAATGTTCAACATGTATTTGGATAAATGGTCATCGTGTATTCAGAACTGTTCAACGTGTATCTAGAAATGTTGAAACTATATGCAAAAACAATTCAACATATATTTGAAAAGTAAAAAAGGAATAAAAAGAGAAAGCAAATGATGCAAAAGTGAAAAATAAAATGTATTGAAAACTGATAAAGAAAAATAAAGGAAAAAAAGACCATGTGGAACCTTCCCAAAAACGGAAGGAAGTTCCTAAAACAGGTCTGGTCCACAAAAGCTTCTCAAAACCGCTCGAGCACAACTACTATTGGGCCAGCCCACTCGGACGAACTCTATAGGTGAGGGCTATGCGGGATGAGAGATTCATGGCGACATTCTTTGTTCGAGTGCTCAGTGGCAAGGTGTGTTTGGGCTCTGGTAGATGAAAACATACTTGACTTCTTACAGTCGTCGGCAGAGCCGAATGCCAGGGTATGGTTATTCTCAGCTTTTGATCATCTACCTCAAGACAGTCTGGTGTTGATGGTGGTGACCATGTGGGCAATATGGTGGGCACGACGAAGGGCCATCCATGAGGGTGAGCTGCAAAGCCCACACGTGACTCATTCTTTTGTCAGGAGCTTTTTAGCGGAACTGGCAACCATCCAGGCAGGAAAGGTGAAAGCAAATGAGGAACAACAAGCAAGTGCGTTACCTGCTGTTGGCCAAGGATGGAGGGCGGAAGAAGAGGGGCGGCAGCTACCATCGGCAGGAACCATGAGGGACTTTTCCTGGGATCTTCAGCAATGGTTTTTGATGAAATAACTGATCCACCAATGTTGGAAGCTTTAGCTTGCCGCGAGGCTCTTGCCCTAGCTCAGGATCTATATGCAGATCATATTGTTATTGCATGTGACTGTAAAACTGTCGTGGAGGAAATCAAGACGGGGTCAGAAGGAAGATACAACAATATCATCAAGGAGATACAAGCCCAGGCGAGACTTTTTGTTCGATCTGACTTCATCTTTGAAGGTCGAAAAGGAAATATTGATGCTCATAATTTAGCAAAATTTTCTACTTCTTTAGTTCAAGGGCGCCACGTGTGGCTGGGACTACCCCATGATCCCTTTGTTATTCCTGTAAACCGAAACAATATGCAATAAAGTCGGGTTTACCACTAAAAAAAAGTAAGCGGTGCATAAAATTTGCGCTCTGCATACCGGCCAAAACCTATTTGATGCACACTGCCTAAAATAGCTAGATAATCGGCACAGGGGCATGCACATCAAGGCTGGCCCATTTTTATTTTTTCTGATGTTTTTTTGGATCTTTTTTGGGTGTTCTTCTGGCTTACGTGGGTTTCTTCTGGTTTAGCGTTGGTTTCTTCAATTTCTATATTGGGTTTCTTTATTTTCTATCTGTGGTTCTAAGTTTTCTTCTGTACTTTTTATTTTTCTTTCATTAAAAATATTAATTATTCTGTATACCTGAAGATCTTTTAAAATATATGATGGGCATTTCTAAATACATGTTCTGCCATTTCTCAAATATGATGTAAAAATCATAAGATTTTTAATCATTAAACTTGTTTCAACATATGCATGTGCTATTTGACATCGCTAGCCCCAAAAAACACTCATTTGGTATATATGCCCAGTAACCGTACTGACGTGACACATCGGTAGGAATAATAATGAAGCGAAAACGAGTGGAGTGTCACTTTTGTTTTCATATTTTTTAGTGGGAGCGGAAATAAATATAAAATTCCAAAAAATATATGACTGCCAGAAAAAATACAGTTAAGATAGTGGTCACACGTATACGAAACAAAAGTTCGCCAGAACCCAATAACATCTTGAATCATAAAGAAAAGCATAGAAATTTCTGCAATACAATTTCTAAGGTGGCTACAAATATTATGATATATCATGGATATGTAATAAGATATTTTATTGTGCATTGGTTTTCAATTTTGGACACAAAATAAAGGTAAACTATAGCGGGATGACGAGGGCCATAGGAGTACTGCAAAGGATTATATTTTTCAGTGGTAGATCCAGTTGGGTTAGAACTGTGTGTACTCTCTTTGTCTGAAAATACTTGTCGGCGAAATGGATAAAATAGATGTATCTAGAACTAAAATACATCTATATACATCCATTTCTCGAACAATTATTTCTCGGCGGAGGAAGTACTATACTAACTGATTTTTTTTTTTGCACATTTTGTGGATTTGGAAATCATGTTACCATTAGTTTTCCCCCGGAAAACAACGTTTCATTTCCGCAAGAAAATTTCTATTTCACTTGCATTGTAAATTCCTGTCTCCATTTCTAGTATGCACTTTATTTCCGCATTCTTCCAGAACTGAAAGATATTTCATGTCATACCATGTGTTTGTGAAAGGACATCAGTGCTCCTTGTGAGAATTTGGTGTTAACGACAATTGGTTAGCTGACTAGTTTCTAAGTGCTTGCATGGTGTACAAATCTAGAGATGAAACAAAAGGTTGGTCGGTGAACCCCAAGCAAAAAGATTCAAGAAGACGACACATTAACTTGGACCCAAGATTTCTTGTTTTTGAGTGCTAAGCATGTCGTACTATAAAGTGGTCGTAGTGCATGTACGTGTGGGAATCGGAAAACTTCATACGTGCCAAAAGAACACACAACCATGTGAGAAAGAACCCCAAAAATATGCCCATAATGCATTTCTACTATTGTGCCTCAGAGTTTTCTTGGAGCCTCCAAGGTGGCTCTAGGAGGTAGAGAAGTTTTGTTATAACTCTGTCTTACCTCAGAGGAACCCCTCAAAGACAGGGGTGGACAAAAAGCCTATAGCTTGCGAGCTTAATGAGCACTTGATAGTTTGACTCGTTAAGGTCATATCTCACTCCTTAATGAACCAAGCCAATCACTTGAGCTCGAGCTTAATCAATGAGCTTAGGAGTTTCACAAGCAGCTCCTTAATGTAGAATACCACATATTCTTATCTTAAGTGACAACATTTTATGGCAGCCTGGCCCATCTATTAGATCCAATCGACCACAATATGGTTAGTTCAAAATTGTAGCATTTAATTTTGTGAGAAAAATGTTGAATAATTTGGATGCCTACTTGATGTTTGTGGTAATGTCTATTAACGAGCACTCACGAGGTGCTCATGAGCTTAACGAGCTATAAACGAACCGAGTTAAACAAGTTTTTTGCTTGTTAAGTTTTAATGAGCTTAGTGAACCCGAACTTGTCAATCCACCCCTACCTGGAGCCTCTGAACCACGAGAACCTCTGACGCGCCCTAGAGCCTCTCAGCCATACAGAACAGAGCATGACATGCACATATTTTGGAGGACCTATTTAAGGTCCGTTCTTTGCCACGAAGAAGGGGCGACTCGTACTCTTTCCACCATTGATGAACACCAGAAAGATTTATATCTCACTCTCAGCCATATAGATCTCGATGTATGTTTCCATCTAAGAAAAACTAGAGTTCATTGATTCCTCACGGGATCATTTGTAAATCTTGTTACTCTTGGGTTTGTAGGGAATCCCAGACGGTTGGTGTTACCCCAGAGATTCCATGTCGTGTGCTTGTGCCTCCGCTCATTTGTGAGAGTTTCGAGCTCGCCCGAAGAGTTCGTCCTAGTGACAGTGTGCTTAGAAATTTGCTGGCCAAGGCACTCAGATACTTAGTGTTGGTGCAATATCTTGCCCCCTTGGGTTTTGAAGATTGTTGTCAGAAACAGTATGAGACTGATATGTTTGTAGTGCACACAGAGGGAAATAGTCCCCATCGTATCGAGAAGAATGATACATTCTGACAAGAAGTTTGTGATAAACTTCACCGAGAAGTATGTGTGTTGGAGAGAAGCGAGATATGTTTTGAGAAGACAATACATCGAGAAGATCGCGTGACGGAATTGACCCCCAAAAATATTGCTGAAGTAAAGCAATTGGATTTTGGTGTGTCCGAGAAGAAATGGATGTGGTCGATGAGATTGAAGGCGAAGCCAAAAGGTAGCATTTATTCCGTTGTCCTTCTTTCTCCTAGTTGAGTCATAGGAACACCGTACTATTAAGGGAGTATAAGTATTTCAAGACTTATGTCTGTTGTGATGCTTAACTAAAAGCTATGAGAGTTGAGAAAAATCTCTTTGTGCACCGAATCATTACTTGCCAGCCATAGACATTGTTCTTCTGGGCAGCGGGAGATATGCTTCGGACCGAACAGTCAGCTTTACTTGTTTCTCAAGTAAAGTTGAGTTGTGCTCAAAATTCGACCGTTGAAAACGTGTCTATTGGCCATTGGCTGGACCGCGTATCCCAAATGGTCATTTCCCTTCTGGGAAGGTTGCGGCTATAAACAGTGGCGGACCTAGGATTAGCTGACGCCCCAGGCGGGAAACTAAGGGCTAAAAACTGTTCAAAAAATACTCGAGTTTCAAGGCATACAAAAGCCAATCTATGTTGCATAATAACTAATAAGAAACCAAACATAATATTCAATTGCAGCATTTTTTCCACGATGGGTCAACTAATAAAGCAAGACAAATCAAAAGACAATGTATAGCATAGATAGATGATACAAAAGGTTGATACAAATCAAATGATTGGTTGATCTGAGCCTCCAATGACTACATGTTCAATAGCAGAAGAAGCTAAACCTTCAATCATCAATTTTGAAATGCAAATCAGTGCATAATAGCAGGTAAAACTAATTAATAATAGATGCAAAATGTGAAAAGTTATGTCTAGGACGAGGCAAACCTTTATATGTGCGATAACCTTGAAATTGGTCGATGATCTTTGATTCTTCAATACTAACAAATACATCTCGTTCAATGTAACATACCATTCTATGATTTATCCAACCATCACCCATTTTGTTCCTCAATCGAGTCTTGATAATGCTCATTGATGAGAATGCTCTTTCCACTCTTGCGGTTGCAACATGTAAAATCAATTCTAACTCAAAGACGGTAAATCAAGGGAAAAGTTGTGTGCATGTCACTTTTAACCATATTCATGGCAAGATGACCAAGATCATTGCATTCATCAAATGTGGATCAGCTCTTGCTTCTCGAATGAATGAGTCAAGGACAAAAGTAACTTCATATGTAGAGAAGTCAACAGCATACATATTAGCAAGATCTACTAGCTTGTCTTTATTATAATTGGCAAATGAATTCTTGGGATCAAGATAAGCAATGCATCTCAACAATCAAGTAGACCTTTCAGTGAAGCGGTGGTTTAACTCCACAATAACTTGATCATGCAACATATTGAATATTTCAATTTTGAAATGATGGTTGTAAGTTACCAATTTCTCACTCCAAGTACTTGAACGCCAATTAATAGCTTTTGTATCTTTCATATTTGGCACTACAATGTTGTATTTGACACAAAAGTTTGTTACCTCTTTAAAGAGCTTATCCCAACCATTCTGCCTTATCTCTTGAATATCCTCCAACGTGGTTTGAATCAATCCCACAACACGTGCAATATGTTGATTTTTCAATTGCGAGCATTGTGCCAGATTGTTAGTCTTGCCCAATAATCTAGTCATAAGATGCAATATGAGAACAAATTCGAAGGACTCCATGTGCTTTATCAACCTCGTGGATGTGGTCCTTTGGGCAAGATTATCTGCATCATTGTGTATATTTTATAATACCTTTAGAAATTCTTTCCACATCTCAACAAGATGCCTCAACATAGGTGGGGGTGGCATGACGCCCCCTCCCCCTAGATTGCCACTGGCCGTAGGTAATCTAGGACAACACAAACAAAAGAAGACTACTCGCGAAATGGTCTGGTATGCATACCTTGCTTCCAAAGAGCAAGCTACGATGTGGCCCTAGCTATGACGGCCGATGGAAGGGGTTGGTTGTTCTTGAAAACACGGCTATTGTGCTCCATCCATATGAATCGGAGCCCCACTTGTCGGTGGGAGACGAAACCTATGGGATCACTGGAATCCCTTCTATGGTTGCGGGGCGCGGGGATCGTGAGAAGAGCGGGACTAGTAGACAACACAAAGGGATTTACCCAGGTTCGGGCCGCAAAGATGCGTAAAACCCTACGATCCTGCTTTGGTGGATGTATTTAGTGTTCTTGAGCTCTCAAACTAGCTCTAGGTGCTGAAAGGTTCGAAAGAGCCGAATCCTTTCTTTGTGTGCCATGGGCCTCCTTTTATAGGCGAAAGGGGCTGCCACAGTGGCACACAGGAGGTGGAAAGTGCTACAGCATTGCAAGTCTATTGCTAGTATTACATGATAAGACACATTTAATGCGAGGCTTAGGTGTGCCTTCACTTTATCGTGGACGAGGGCGAGGCCCGTCCAGTTCGTCGCCGCTCCTCCTCGCTTCGACATGTGCCCTGGCCAGGGATGCATGCGGTGCCATGTAGGCAGGTAGGTAGCTGAGGTGGCACAGTGCTGGAGCCTCCACGAAGGATTGCATGCTGCCACGCAGGTGCCTGCCCAACTGGTTGGGTCGGCAGCTGCATGCGAACGGTGGTGAAGACTTAGCTGGCGCGGGCCTGGCAGCGGCCCTGCCGGTGTGCTTGGCGAGGGCCTTGTTGGGTGGCCCGGCAAGGGTCTTGCCGGGTGGCCCGGCAAGGGTCTTCTCGTGGCGCGCTGGCCTCCCCGACAAGGATCTTTCCGGGGGTCTTGCGGGTTTCTTCGGTGAGAATGGTTGCCTTCCTATCCTCATTTGATCTTGTCTACTCTTTGCCTTCACAAAGATTTGCATGCCACCACAGAGGTGCCTCCCGAGCCTTGTCCCAATGCGTTTATCAAGCGTTGGTGGGCTTTAGGGCGGCTCGCTTCAGTTGGCGTGGGCGAGCTCCCCCGGCAAGGATCCTTGCCGGGGAAACCTGCTCTGTCCATCTGATCTTTGTGGCCTTGGTTCTTGTTGTTGCTTTGTTTGCCTTGTGGCTTCGGTTTCTCTCCGGCTTCCCTTTCCTGCCATGTTATGCGTGGACGTGGTGGGAGGCTCTGACTGCCCGTGCACAAGTAAAGGGGTCAAAGCAGTGCCCCTACTTTTGTACACCGACAGGAGCCCCCGGGCCTGGGTCACACATAAGCACAGCACATTGTTGGGCCAGGCCCAGTACGGTGTGCGGGCAGTTGGGGCAGATTTTTACCGCGGCCACTGTTCCATCCGCTGCGCTTTCCCATGACCCGCGCTGAACGCGTGACGTGGGGGTCGTGCGTGCGCGCATGACGGAAGCATGCTGGCGTCACCTTGTGGTGGACTGTAAAGAGGCGGCTTGCGTGTCTCTTCGAGACCGCAGGGCCGCCTCCCATTTACTGCCCTCGCTCGGGAACCATCGTTCCACGCGTCCCACCGTGCCCGCCCCTTGCTCCATGTTCGTTGCATGCATAACACAGCGCGAATGACAGGCGCACGGGACATGGGTAGTCGCGTACGTGCGGGTCGATTCCCACGCGCCTTCAATGGAGCGGGGAGGACGGTCGACGGCCCTGCTTGCCGTCACTTCAAGAGGTCGGATTGACCTAGAGGGGGCGGCCGAGCCTCGCCCCCGCCCCCTTATAAAGAGGGGAGCAGGAGGAACGGTGCCCCTCAACCTTTCGCCATCTGCCTCTCCCCATTCCTGCTTCCTTTCCTCTTCTGCCATGGCGAGGGGGCGCGGCAACGCTTCATCGGTGGCGGCGAGGGTTTCAGCCAGATAACGCATCGCTCCTCCCCAAGAGCTCGTAGCGGCGGAGCCAGCCGCTAGAGGAAGGGGGAGGGGGAGAGGTCGAGGCCGCCGTGGTGCCCGAGGGAGAGGAGGACGGGGCGGCAGATCCGCCTCGCCCCCTCCAGAAGCCCCCACTCCGATGGAGGGCCACGCCGGGGACAACCCCTGTGATTTTTTTGTCAGGCTGCGCCATCCACCGCGCCGTCACCTTCGCCTTTCGACCCCATTTGCGCGGGAGATGGAGCTGGATCCACCACAGGCGCTGCGGCTGCACATGAGGGGTTGTGGGAACAGTGGCACATGGGTCGATGTCGAGTTCCCCGCCCCTCACGTCATGTATCTTCACCAAGGGTGGAAGACCTTCGCTCGCCTCCACAGCTTGACGGATGGGCTCGCTCTCCATTTCAAACTAATGGAGGGTGGCCTCCTCTCCGTCAAGATCTTCGGGCACTTCGGGACCCGCGTGAGGTACTGCGTGGAGAGATCCTCCGACGATGAATATTCCTCCTCAAGCGAGAGTGGCGAGGAAGACAACGGCAGTGACGACGAGGGCAGCGGGCGGCAGGATGACGGGTCCGACTAGGTGTCGGGCGCCGCTCCAAGCGGCACCGGCGACCCCATCATCTGTGTCGCTGGCTCCTTGAACTTCTCGGGGTCGTCTCCTTGGGTGGCTGGCGTAGGGAGGCTGCGGAAGAGGAAGAGGACGGGCGGCAAGGCCGTCAAGTTGGAGTACGCGGGCACTGACACTTTCGTCGCGTGTTGACGTCCTGTCGCCTCGTCTTCGAGCTCTGCCTCCGGCGCCGCCATCACCATCTAGCCCTTGGACGACCACCGAGATGTTCTCTTGGTGTCTTCTGCCACTCATAGCTCGCCTAGGTGCCCCTTTTGCCGTTCTGCTTTCCTGTTCCATTTCCTGAGGAGAGGGACAAGAAAGGCATTACGGGCACCTTATATCTTTTTAGTCTTGTAAGCCTTCGGGCCTTTGTTAGCTTTAAAACTTGTAATCCCCTTGTTCATGTTTTTCATTCCGTATGAACTGTACCTGTACGGGATGTTTTTTAATGAAAAAGGGATGTTTGCCGGGATTTTCGTTCGCGGGAGAAACCCGCGACAAGGGATGAATCCTTGTTATCTTTAAGACAAACGCTTTTTTGCCCAGCAACAGGCCTTGCCGTCTCCCCACCTCGCTCGACCTTTCTCACGCTCTTTGCTGCCGTGGCTACGACCAGATTCGGACCCAGGGGGTAACCCTTGGGTGCCGAAAAGGGGGAGCACGACAGCTTAGAGATAGAACGGGGTTTCACGTATCCTAGTCCATAACAAAATGCATGACAGAGGATAAAGGACTTATCTGGATCTCCAGCCCCCGGCGATCTTGGCTTGCCGCGGAGGGATCCTTGTTCTTGCAGCCCCCGGCAACTCTGGCTTGCCGGGGCCCGGGCGCCAGTCTGTTCCTTTTCTTCCAAAACATCTCGGCAAGAATACTTACGTGCCCTGCAAACCAAAGAAGACAGAGAGGAACGTGCACTCAGCCTCTAAGCTAGGGGTTAGCCATCGCTAAGCACTATCAACCCTAACCAAGGAAGAGACTCAACCTAGCATGCATGCTATAACTTAGGGCGCCAGCGCTTCGTTTATTTATGCTCAGGGTCTGCGCCTGGCTTTGTACAAAGGGTTACATGCCTTGCCGGCAAAGCTTGTACAAAAGGGTGGCTTGCCGGGAGGCCCGGCAGCTGCGCCTTATTGGTAAAACTTCCGAAGATGCTCGTGTTCCAGGAGTTGCTCACTGGAATGGCGCCTTCGGTCTCCAGCCGGACTGCGCCGGGCCTGGTGACTCGTGTTACCCGATAAGGGCCTTCCCACTTTGGCGTCAACTTGTTGGAATTCTTGGCCGACTGAACGTGCCGAAGAACAAGGTCGCCTTCCTCAAAGCTCCGGGCATGAACCTTGCGGCTATGGTAGCGGCGCAAGGCTTGCTGGTAGCGCACTGCTCTCATAGCCGCCCGGAGACGATCTTCCTCAAGGAGCACCACGTCATCTTGGCGCAACTGCTCTTGCTCAAGCTCATCATAAGCGAGCACTCGAGGTGACCCGTATATGAGTTCCGTGGGGGGAACTGCTTCTGCCCCGTAAACCAGGGCAAAGGGTGTCTGGCCGGTGGCTCAATTTGGCGTCGTTCTGATTGACCAAAGAACCGCCGTCAACTCATCAATCCAGCGCCTTCCGCTTTTGCGCAGCCTATCAAAAGTCTTCGTCGTCAAGCCTCGCAGGACTTCAGCATTTGCTCTCTCCGCTTGGCCGTTGCTCCGTGGATGTGCCACGGAAGCAAAACAGACCCTGCTGCCGAGATCCTCAATGTACTGCATGAAGGCGTGGCTCGTGAACTGTGTGCCGTTATCGGCGATGATCCTGTTGGGCACCCAAAACGGCACACTAGTCCTTTGAAGAACTTGATGGCTGACTGCGCTGTCACCTTCCTCACTGCTTCCACTTTCGACCACTTTGTGAACTTGTCGATTGCGACGTACAAGTACTCAAAGCCCCCGACAGCACAGGGGAATGGGCCCAATATGTCGAGCCCCTAGAGCGAGAAGGGCCAGGAGAGAGGGATAGTTTGAAGGTGTCGTGGGAAACGAGCACCTATGGGGCAGGGCCCCTTTTGGTCTGGCAAGGGAGCGGAGAGCGCACGAAGAGCAGATCGAGGCGAAGCACGCGAGGGATTTTACCCAGCTTGGGAGCTCTCCGGAGAGAAAAAACTCCTACTGCTGCTTTGTGTTTATCTTCTGTTCTTGCTCGAGAGCGTAGGTGTGTTGTAGTTTAGAATGAGTCCAACCCCCTCTACGTGCGCATGGGCCTCCTTTTTATAGGCTAAAGGGGTCACCGACAGGTGGCAACGCAGAGAGGGGTATAAAAGTAAAAAGAGGGGTTGGTACAACCGCTATCCACAGTGTATCCTACCTAACTCTGACGGCAGGGGACAAGCGCATTTAATGCCCGTCCGCCTCACCCAACAGTGCAGGGAAGCGACCGGTAGGGGCGCCACCGCCTGCCACGATGGCCTTCTCGTCATCTCCACTTGCCACCTCGCACCGCTTGGCTGCACAACGCCCCGCCACGTGGTCCTGGGATGGTCCTGGGGCGACACGTCGTCGGATGCGCTGGAGCATGGATGCAGAGTGGTAGCCTCGCCGCGGCAAGCGCCTTGCCGCGGTCATTGTCTTGCCGCACCCGAGAGCTTGTCGCTCGTCGGGTCTTGCCGGGACGCGCGGCGCGTCGCGGCAAGTTCTTCGTAGTGCCTCGTTTGGCCTTCCCGGCAAGCTCCTCTTGCCGGGGCCTTGTTCTTCCCGGCGAGTTACTCTTGCTGGGGCCTCGTCTTCTTAGTTAAAATACTTTGTTCTTGAATGGCATCAATATGAGCTACGGAGGATCTTGGCGGACGCCCGGCAAGCCCTGCCACTGGGTGCTGCGACTGCCCGTGCACAAGTTCGGGATACTAAGGTACCCCTACTTTAGTACACCGACAGAAGGGCTTGAGCTGGTTGAAGCTTTTTCGAATGGAACTGGCACGCTTCACACCTGGTTACTAGTGTCGTCGCATCCTGGAGAGCGGTGGGCCAGAAGAAACCTTGCCGGAAGGCCTTGCCGGCAAGGGCCCTCGACCCTATGTGGGAGCCACATATGCCTCCATGTATCTCTGCCAACAGCTTTAGTCCTTCCTCCCGGGAGATGCACATCAATTTCACCCCATTCGGTCTTCTTCTGTACAATACGTTATCAACGAATTGGTACAGAGCAAACCGGGGGCTACTCTTTCTGCCTCTTCCTGCTCCTCAGGAAGCTCTCCTTTTTGAAGGAACCGGACGGTGTGCTGCGCCCATGCCAGAGCCTGGGGCTCGACGACAAGGACCGAAGGCATCTCTTCTGCCACGGGAGCAGTTGCCTCCACGGCCATGACCTGAGGTCCTGCCGGAGTTGGTTGCCCCGCGGCAGGATCGGCATCCACGGCAACATCTTCGCCGGCGGCTCTAGGGAGCTTGGTGGGGAAGTACTTGCCGGGGCCTAGCTTCCTCCGCTTGTTCTGCCCAGTCGACGGCTCAAAGGATGGTTGGGTTAACTGAAGCATGAAGGTACCTGGTTCCACAGGTAGCATGAGGGCAGCGCGCTTTGACAGGTAGTCGGCGATGTCGTTCTCCGCCCGAGGGACATGCTCCGCTTGTATACCGTCAAAGCGCTCCTCCATTTTCCTCACCACATCTACGTAAGCTTCCATCAATGGGCTTTGATAATCCTTGTTGACCTGCCTGACGACGAGCTGTGAGTCGCCCCTCATGATGAGCTTCTTAACTCCGAGGTCTACCGCGGTCCTGAGACCGGCAAGCAAACCCTCGTACTCGGCAGTGTTGTTGGTTGACATCTCCCGGGGAAAGTGCATCTGGATGACGTACTTGATGTGCTCTCTGGTGGGTGCGACAAGCAGCACACCAGCACCGGTGCCTTGCAGCGAGAAGGCACCATCAAAGTACATGATCCAGTTACAGCTCGTTTCCTTGCCGAGGAGAGTGGTCTCCTGTACCTCTTCGTCGGGCGTCGAGGTCCATTCCGCAACAAACTCCGCTAAGACTCTACTCTGATTCGTCGAGGTACTTTCAAACTTCAAACCAAAACTTGACAGCTCCAGGGCCCATTCCACGATCCTCCCCGTTGCATCTGGGTTGTGTAGTATCCGTTGCAATGGGAGGCGGGTGACCACCGTGATCTCGTGCGCTTGGAAGTAGTGGCACAGCTTCCTCGAGGCCATGAGGAGGCCAAGAGCAGATTTTGCACACCTGAGTACCTTGACCTAGCCCCCTGCAATAGGGAGCCGACGAAGTACACTGGGTGCTGCACCATTTTCTTCTTCTACGCCTCTGCACCCGGTTGCGTGGGTCCTGTTGTGCTGCCGTCGGCCCCTGTCGGGGACTCGATCTTGCTGGGATTGAGCCCTGCCGGAGAGGGTTTCGGCCTGCCATCTGTTGGCTCTACCGCTATCACTGCCTTTTCGTCGGCCTCTCTCTGCGCCACTAGTGCGGCGCTAACCACCTGGTTTGTTGCCGCTAGATAGAGCAGCAACGATTCTTGTGGTTTGGGCGCAACCAGCACTGGGGTAGAGGAGAGGTATCTCTTCAAATCCTGCAGTGCTGCCTCGGCTTCTGGGGTCCACTCCACTGGCCCTGCTTTCTTCAAGATCTTGAAAAAAGGAAGGGCACGCTCCACGAACTTGGAGATGAACCGGCTCATGGCAACAACGCAGCCAGTGAGCCGACGCACGTCCTTGATCTGCTTGGGTGCCTCAATCTGCTCGATGGCCTTGATCTTATCTGGGTTTGCTTCAATCTTGCGCTGGGACACAAAGAACCCAAGAAGCTTGCTGGACGGGATGCCGAAGACACACTTCTCAGGGTTCAATTTGAGGTTGATCCTGCGCAGGTTCCCGAACGTTTCCTCCAGATCTTGCACAAGGGTTTCCTTGTCCTTGGTTTTGACCACTATGTCATCCATATAAGCCTCCATATTTCTATGTAGCTGGGGCTCAAAACCAATTTGGACCGCTCTTGCAAAGGTTGGGCCAGCACTCTTCAACCCGAAAGGCATCCGTAAAAAGCAATACGTACCACATGGGGTGATGAATGCTGTCTTTTCCTCGTCTTCCTTTGTCATGAAGATCTGGTGGTATCATGAGTAGGCGTCGAGGAACGATAAGAGGTCACACCCAGCCGTGGAGTCAACAATCTGTTCAATGCGCGGTAACGGGAAAGAGTCCTTTGGACAGGCCTTATTGATGTCTGTGTAGTCAATACACAGCCTCCATTTCCCATTCGCCTTGCGCACCACTACCGGATTGGCCAACCACGTCAGATGGAGTACTCCCCTCACAAAGCCTGCCGCCTCTAGCTTTCCGATCTCCTCCATGATGAACTCTTGCCTCTCCAGAGCTTTCTTCCTAACCTTCTGCTTGACGGGCCGTGCATGAGGACAGACATCAAGGTGGTGCTCAATCACCTCCCTTGGAATGCCGGGGGTGTCGGAGGCTTGCCATGCAAACACATCGACATTCGCCCGCAGGAAGGTGACGAGCTCGCTTTCCTATTTGCCGTCAAGGGTGGAGCTTATGGTAAAAGCTCCTCCCGTGCCGTCCTCCTTGATGGGCACCTTCTTGGTCTCTGGTGGTGTAGCTTTGAACTTCTTGCTCTTGCCGGCGGAGCTATCTGGCACGTTGTCAACGGAAGCACAACACCCCGAAGAGGTGCACCTGAGCGCGCCGTGGGCGCCGGTGTTGGCGTCTTGGAGGTCGCCATGCCGTCGCCTGGCGGGATGGAAGCACCCCTGGAGGGCCCCGCACCGTCTGCGGGGGGCCCGACTCCACCTCCGGAGCCCGCGACTGGTGGCTTGTTGCCTGGCGTGCGAACGACGCCACTTGCCAGGCCGGGACCATCGTGGTGATGTAGATGTTCGCGGGCCGTGCCACGGGTTCTCTCCGCGACTAGCCCGCTGCAGGTCCTCGCCGGTACCAACCCGGTCCCGGACGAACCGATCGCCGTGGTCGTCTTCTTCTTAGGAGCCATGGCGATGAAGAATAGCTAGGTCAACTGCTAGGCCAGATTCTCACAATTGCGCCCCCCTACCTGGCGCACCAAAGATGTCAGTGGGAAACGACACCTATGGGATCACTAGAATCCCTTCTACGGTTGCGGGCCGCGGGGATCGTGAGAAGAGTGGGACTAGTAGACAAGACAAATGGATTTACCCAGGTTCGGACCACAAAGATGCATAAAACCCTACGATCCTGCTTTGGTGGATGTATTTGGTGTTCTTGAGCTCTCGAACTAGCTCTAGGTGCTGAGAGGTTCGAAAGAGCCGAATCCTTTCTCTGTGTGCCATGGGCCTCCTTTTATAGGCGAAAGGGGCTGCCACAGTGGCACACAGGATGTGGAAAGTGCTACAGCATTGCGAGTCTATCGCTAGTATTACAGGACAAGACACATTTAATGTGAGGCTTAGGTGTCCCTTCACTTTATCGGGGACGGGGGCGAGGCCCGTCCCGTCCGTCGCCGCTCCTCCTCGCTTCGACACGCGCCCTGGCCAGCGATGCATGCGGTGCCATGTAGGCAGGCAGGCAGCTGAGGTGGCGCGGTGGTGGAGCCTCCACGAAGGATTGCATGCTGCCACACAGGTGGCTGCCCAACTGGTTGGGTCGGCAGCTGCATGCTGTTGGGGAACGTAGTAATTTCAAAAAATTTCCTACGCACACGCAAGATCATGGTGACGCATAGAAACGAGAGGGGAGAGTGTTGTCTACGTACCCTCGTAGACCGAAGCGGAAGCGTTGACGCAACGTAGAGGAAGTAGTCGTACGTCCTCCCGGTTCAACCGATCCAAGCACCGTTACTCCGGCACCTCCGAGTTCTTGACACACGTACAACTCGATGACGCACCCCCGATCTCTGATCCAGCAGAGGCGCAGGGGGGGGGGGGGGAGTTCCGTCAGCACGACGGTGTGGTGACGATCTTGATGTTCTCCTGTCGCAGGGCTTCGCCTAAGCACCGCTACAATATGACCGAGGTGTAATATCGTGGAGGGGGGCACCGCACACGGCTAAGGAACGATCTCAATGATCAACTTGTGTGTCTAGGGTGCCCCCCTACCCCCGTATATAAAGGAGGGAGGGAGGAGGTGGCCGGCCCAAGGGGGGGCGCGCCATAGGGAGGCGGAAACCTACTCCAAGTAGGTTTCCCCTCCTTTTCCTAATCCAAGTTGGAGGGGGAAGGAAGGAGTAGTAGTAGTAGGAAGGAAGAGGGGGAAGGAGAGAAGGAAAGGGGGGGCCGGCCCCCTTCCCAAATCGGATTGGGCTTGGGGGGGCGTGCCCCCTTCTCTTGCTCCTTCTCCCTCCCTTCCAATAGGGCCCAATAAGGCCCATATACTTACCGGGGGGTTCCGGTAACCTCCCGGAGCTCCGGTATATTCCCAAACTCTCCCGGAACCTTTCCGGTGTCCAAATATATGCGTCCAATATATCAATCTTTATGTCTCGACCATTTCGAGACTCCTCGTCATGTCCGTGATCACATCCGGGACTCCGAAAAAACTTCGGTACATCAAAATACATAAACTCATAATATAACTGTCATCGAAACCTTAAGCGTGCGGACCCTACGGTTCGAGAACAATGTAGACATGACCGAGACACGTCTCTGGTCAATAACCAATAGCGGGACCTGGATGCCCATATTGGTTCCTACATATTCTACGAAGATCTTTATCGGTCAAACCGCACAACAACATACGTTGTTCCCTTTGTCATCGGTATGTTACTTGCCCGAGATTTGATCGTCGGTATCCAATACCTAGTTCAATCTCATTACCGGCAAGTCTCTTTACTCGTTCCGTAATACGTCATCTCATAACTAACTCATTAGTTACATGCTTGCAAGGCTTAGGTGATGAGTATTACCGAGAGGGCCCAGAGATACCTCTCCGACAATCGGAGTGACAAATCCTAATCTCGAATTATGCTAACTCAACATGTACCTTCAGAAACACCTGTAGTACTCCTTTATAATCACCCAGTTACGTTGTGATGTTTGGTAGTACCCAAAGTGTTCCTCCGGTAAACGGGAGTTACACAATTCTCATAGTTATAGGAACATGTATAAGTCATGAAGAAAGCAATAGCAGAATACTAAACGATCAAGTGCTAAGCTAACGGGATGGGTCATGTCAATCACATCATTCCCCTAATGATGTGATCCCATTAATCAAATGACAACTCTTTTGTCCATGGCTAGGAAACATAACCATCTCTGATAAACGAGCTAGTCAAGTAGAGGCATACTAGTGACACTATGTTTGTCTATGTATTCACACATGTATTATGTTTCCGGTTAATACAATTCTAGCATGAATAATAAACATTTATCATGAAATAAGGAAATAAATAATAACCTTATTATTGCCTCTAGGGCATATTTCCTTCAGTCTCCCACTTGCACTAGAGTCAATAATCTAGTTCACATCGCCATGTGATTTAACACCAATATTCATATCTGTATATGATTAACACCCATAGCTCACATCATCATGTGACCAACATCCAAAGGGTTTACTAGAGTTTAATAATCTAGTTCTCATCACTATGTGATTAACACCCAAAGAGTACTAAGGGGTGATCATGTTTTGCTCGTGAGAGAAGCTTAGTCAACGGGTCTGTCACATTCAGAGCCGTATGTATTTTGCAAATATTTTATGTCCACAATGCTCTGCACGGAGCTACTCTAGCTAATTGCTCCCACTTTCAATATGTATCCAGGTTGAGACTTAGAGTCATCTGGATCAGCGTAAAAGTTTGCACTGATGTAACTTTTACAACAAACTCTTTTATCACCTCCATAATCGAGAAACATCTCCTTAGTCCTTACTAAGGATATTCTTGACCAATGTCCAGTGATCTACTCCTAGATCACTATTGTACTCCCTTGCCAAATTCAGAGCAAGGTATACAATAGGTCTGGTACATAGCATAGCATACTTTATAGAACCTATGACTGAGGCATAGGGAATGACTTCTCATTCTTTTTCTATTTTCTGCTGTGGTCGGGATTTGAGTCTTACTCAATTTCATACATTTGCAACATAGGCAAGAACTCTTTCTTTGACTGTTCCATTTTGAACTATTTCAAAATCTTGCCAAGGTATGTACTCATTGAAAATCTTATCAAGCGTCTTGATCTATCTCAATAGATCTTGATGCTCAATATGTAAGTAGCTTTTACTGAGGTCTTTTCTTTTTAAAGAACTCCTTTAAAACACTCCTTTATGCTTTGCAGAAAAATTCTACATCATTTCTGATCAACAATATGTCACTCACATATACTAAACAGAAAGGCTGTAGTGCTCCCACTCACTTTATTGTAAATACAGGCTTCATCGTAAGTCCATATAAAACTATATGTTTTGATCAACTTATCAAAGCGTATATTCCAACTCCGAGATGCTTGCACCAGTCCATAGATGGATCGCTGGAGCTTGCACATTTTATTAGCACCTTTAGGATTGACAAAACTTTCTAGTTGCATCATATACAACTCTTCTTTAATAAATCCATTAAGGAATGCAGTTTTGACATCCATTTGCCAGATTTCATAAAATGTGGCAATTGCTAACATGATTCAGACAGACTTAAGCATTGATACGAGTGAGAAAATCTCATCGTATTCAACACCTTGAACTTGTTGAAAACCTTTCGCAACAAGTCGAGCTTGGTAGATAGTAATACTACTATCAGTGTTCGTCTTCCTCTTGAAGATCCATTCATTTAACATGGCTTGCTGATCATCGAGCAAGTCAATCAAAGTCCATACTTTGTTCTCATACATGGATCATATCTCAGATTTTATGGCCTCGAGCCATTTCGCAGAATCTGGGCTCATCATCGCTTCCTCATAGTTCGTAGGTTCATCATGGTCTAGTAACATGACTTCCAGAACATGATTACTACACCACTCTGGTGCGGATCTTATTCTGGAAAACCTACGAGGTTCTGTAGTAACTTGATCTGAAGTTTCATGATCAATATCATTAGCTTCCTCACTAATTGGTGTATTTGTCACAGGAACTGATTTCTGTGATGAACTACTTTCCAATAAGGGAATAGGTACAATTACCTCATCAAGTTCTACTTTCCTCCCACTCACTTCTTTCGAGAGAAACTCCTTATCTAGAAAGGATCCATTTTAGCAACGAATAACTTGCCTTCGGATCTGTGATAGAAGGTGTACCCAATAGTTACCTTTGGGTATTCTATGAAGACGCACTTCTCCGGTTTGGGTTCGAGCTTATCAGGTTGAAACTTTTTCACATAAGCATCGCAGCCCCTAACTTTAAGAAATGGCAACT
Source organism: Triticum timopheevii (assembly GCA_963921465.1). Classification (NCBI taxonomy): domain Eukaryota; kingdom Viridiplantae; phylum Streptophyta; class Magnoliopsida; order Poales; family Poaceae; genus Triticum; species Triticum timopheevii. Next base: position 554,376,938 of record OY997264.1, on the reverse strand, counting down.
TTTGGTTTCTCGCCAAACCACAGTTCATAAGGCGTCGTCTCAACAGATTTCGATGGTGCCCTATTTAAAGTGAATGCAGCTGTCTCTAATGCATAACCCCAAAATGATAGTGGTAAATCGGTAAGAGACATCATAGATCACACCATATCAAATAAAATGCGGTTACGACGTTCGGACACACCATAACGTTGTGGTGTTCCAGGTGGCGTGAACTGTGAAACTGTTCCACATTGTTTTAATTGAAGACCAAACTCGTAGCTCAAATATTCGTCTCCGCTATCAGATCGCAGAAACTTTATTTTCTTATTACGATGATTTTTCCACTTCACTCTGAAATTCTTTGAACCTTTCAACTATTTCAGACTTATGTTTCATCAAGTAGATATACCAATATCTGCTCAAATCATCTGTGAAGGTCAGAAAATAACGATACCCACCGCGAGCCTCAACACTCATCGGATCGCATACATCAGTATGTATTATTTCCAATAAGTCAGTTGCTCGCTCCATTGTTCCGGAGAACGGAGTTTTAGTCATCTTGCCCAAAAGGCACGGTTCGCAAGCATCAAATGATTCATAACCAAGTGATTCCAAAAATCCATCTTTATGGAGTTTCTTCATGCGCTTTACACCGATATGACCCAAACGGCAGTGCCACAAATAAGTTGCACTATCATTATTAACTTTGCATCTTTTGGCATCAATATTATGAATATGTGTATCACTACGATTGAGATCCAACAAACTATGTTCATTGGGTGTATGACCATCGAAGGTCTTATTCATGTAAACAGAATAACAATTATTCTCTGACTTTAAATGAATAACCATATCGCAATAAACATGATCAAATCATATTCATGCTCAACGCAAATGCCAAATAACATTTATTTAGGTTTAACACTAATCCCAAAAGTATAGGGAGTGTGCGATGATGATCATATCAATCTTGGAACTATTTCCAACTTTTATCGTCACTTCCCCTTCAACTAGTCTCTGTTTATTCTGTAACTCCTGTTTTGAGTTACTAATCTTAGCAACCGAACAAGTATCAAATACTCAGGGGCTACTATAAACACTAGTAAGGCACACATCAATAACCTGTATATCAAATATACACTTGTTCACTTTGCCATCCTTCTTACCCACCAAATATTCAGGGCATTTTCGCTTCTAGTGACCATTTCCTTTGCAGTGTAAGCACTCAGTTTCAGGCTTTGGTCTTCTTCACGGGAGTGACAACTTGCTTGTCTTTCCACTTGAAGTTCCCTTTGCCCTTTTCTTGAAACTAGTGATCTTGTTAACCATCAACACTTGATGCTCTTTCTTGATTTCTACCTTCGTTGATTTCAACATCACGAAGAGCTCGGGAATCGTTTTCGTCATCCCTTGCATACTATAGTTCATCACGAAGTTCTATTAACTTAGTGATGGTGACTAGAGAATTCTGTCAATCACTATCTTATCTGGAAGATGAACTCCCACTTGATTCAAGCGATTGAAGTACCCAGACAATCTGAGCACTTGCTCACTAGTTGAGCGATTCTCCTCCATCTTTTAGCTATAGAACTTGTTGGAGACTTCATATCTCTCAACTCGGGTATTTGCTTGAAATATTAACTTCAATTCATGGAACATCTCATATGGTCCATGATGTTCAAAACATCTTTGAAGTCCCGATTCTAAGCCATAAAGCATGATGCACAAAACTATTAAGTAGTCATCATATTGAGCTAGCCAAACGTTCATAACGTCTGCATCTGCTCCTGCAATAGGTTTGTCACCTAGCGGTGCATCAAGGACATAATTCTTCTGTGCAGCAATGAGGATAAACCTTAGATCACGGATCCAATCCGCATCATTGCTACTAACATTTTCAACACAATTTTCTCTAGGAACATATCAAAATAAACATATGAAAGCAACAACGCGAGCTATTGATCTACAACATAATTTGCAAAATACTACCAGGACTAAGTTCATGATAAATTAAAGTTCAATTAATCATATTACTTAAGAACTCCCACTTAGATAGACATCCCTCAAATCTTCTAAGTGATCACGTGATCCAAATTAACTAAACCATGTCCGATCATCACGTGAGATGGAGTAGTTTCAATGGTGAACATCACTATGTTGATCATATCTACTATATGATTCACGCTCGACCTTTCGGTCTCCGTGTTCCGAGGCCATATCTGTATATGCTAGGCTCGTCAAGTATAACCTGAGTATTCCGCGTGTGCAACTGTTTTGCACCCGTTGTATTTGAACGTAGAGCCTATCACACCCGATCATCACGTGGTGTCTCAGCACGAAGAACTTTCGCAACGGTGCATACTCAGGGAGAACACTTCTTGATAATTTGTGAGAGATCATCTTAAAATGCTACCGTCAATCAAAACATAATAAGATGTATAACAGATAAACATCATATGCAATCAAAATATGTGACATGATATGGCCATGATCATCTTGCGCCTCTGATCTCCATCTCCAAAGTACTGTCATGATCTCTATCGTCACCGGCACGACACCATGATCTTCATCATCTTGATCTATATCAATGTGTGATCACATGGTCGTCTCACCAACTATTGCTCTTGCAACTATTGCTATCGCATAGCGATAAAGTAAAGCAATTATTTGGCACTTGCATCTTATGCAACAAAGAGACAACCATAGAGCTTCTGCCAGTCGCCGATAACTTCAACAAAACATGATCATCTCATACAACAACTTATATCTCATCACGTCTTGACCATATCACATCACAACATGCCCTGCAAAAACAAGTTAGACGTCCTCTACTTTGTTGTTGCAAATTTTACGTGGCTGCTACGGGCTTAGCAAGAACCGTTCTCACCTACGCATCAAAACCACAACGATAGTTTGTCAAATAGACTCCGTTTTAACCTTCGCAAGGACCGGGCGTAGCCACACTCGGTTCAACTAAAGTTGGAGAAACTGACACCCGCCAGCCACCTGTGTGCAAAGCACGTCGGTAGAATCAGTCTCGCGTAAGCGTACGCGTAATGTCGGTCCGGGCCGCTTCATCCAACAATACCGCTGAACCAAAGTATGACATGCTGGTAGGCAGTATGACTTATACCGTCCACAACTGACTTGTGTTCTACTCGTGCATATAACATCAACGCATAAAACCTAGGCTCTGATACCACTGTTGGGGAACGTAGTAATTTCAAAAAATTTCCTACGCACACGCAAGATCATGGTGATGCATAGCAACGAGAGGGGAGAGTGTTGTCTACGTACCCTCGTAGACCGAAGCGGAAGCGTTGACGCAACGTAGAGGAAGTAGTCGTACGTCCTCCCGGTTCAACCGATCCAAGCACCGTTACTCCGGCACCTCCGAGTTCTTGACACACGTACAGCTCGATGACGCACCCCCGATCTCCGATCCAACAGAGGCGCAGGGGGGAGTTCCGTCAGCATGACGGTGTGGTGACGATCTTGATGTTCTCCTGTCGCAGGGCTTCGCCTAAGCACCGCTACAATATGACCGAGGTGTAATATCGTGGAGGGGGGCACCGCACACGGCTAAGGAATGATCTCAATGATCAACTTGTGTGTCTAGGGTGCCCCCCTACCCCCGTATATAAAGGAGGGAGGGAGGAGGTGGCTGGCCCAAGGGGGGGCGCGCCATAGGGAGGGGGAAACCTACTCCAAGTAGGTTTCCCCTCCTTTTCCTAATCCAAGTTGGAGGGGGAAGGAAGGAGTAGTAGTAGTAGGAAGGAAGAGGGGGAAGGAGAGAAGGAAAGGGGGGGGGGGGACGGCCCCCTTCCCAATTCGGATTGGGTTGGGGGGGGGGGGCGCCCCCTTATCTTGCTCCTTCTCCCTCCCTTCCAATAGGGCCCAATAAGGCCCATATACTTACCGGGGGGTTCCGGTAACCTCCCGGAGCTCCGGTATATTCCCAAACTCTCCCGGAACCTTTCCGTTGTCCAAATATATCCGTCCAATATATCAATCTTTATGTCTCGACCATTTCGAGACTCCTCGTCATGTCCGTGATCACATCCGGGACTCCGAACAAACTTCGGTACATCAAAATACATAAACTCATAATATAACTGTCATCGAAACCTTAAGCGTGCGGACCCTACGGTTCGAGAACAATGTAGACATGACCGAGACACGTCTTTGGTCAATAACCAATAGCGGGACCTGGATGCCCATATTAGTTCCTACATATTCTACGAAGATCTTTATCGGTCAAACCGCACAACAACATACGTTGTTCCCTTTGTCATCGGTATGTTACTTGCCCGAGATTTGATCGTCGGTATCCAATACCTAGTTCAATCTCGTTACCGGCAAGTCTCTTTACTCGTTCCGTAATACGTCATCTCATAACTAACTCATTAGTTACATGCTTGCAAGGCTTAGGTGATGAGTATTACCGAGAGGGCCCAGAGATACCTCTCCGACAATCGGAGTGACAAATCCTAATCTTGAATTATGCTAACTCAACATGTACCTTCGGAAACACCTGTAGTACTCCTTTATAATCACCAGTTACGTTGTGACGTTTGGTAGTACCCAAAGTGTTCCTCCGGTAAACGGGAGTTACACAATTCTCATAGTTATAGGAACATGTATAAGTCATGAAGAAAGCAATAGCAGAATACTAAACGATCAAGTGCTAAGCTAACGGGATGGGTCATGTCAATCACATCATTCCCCTAATGATGTGATCCCGTTAATCAAATGACAACTCTTTTGTCCATGGCTAGGAAACATAACCATCCTGATAAACGAGCTAGTCAAGTAGAGGCATACTAGTGACACTATGTTTGTCTATGTATTCACACATGTATTATGTTTCCGGTTAATACAATTCTAGCATGAATAATAAACATTTATCGTGAAATAAGGAAATAAATAATAACCTTATTATTGCCTCTAGGGCATATTTCCTTCACATGCGAACGGCGGTGAAGACTTAGCTGGCGCGGGCCTGGCAGTGGCCCTGCCGGTGCGCTTACCGAGGGCCTTGCCGGGTGGCCCGGCAAGGGTCTTGCCGGGTTGCCCGGCAAGGGTCTTGACGCGGCGCGCTGGCCTCCCCGGCAAGGATCTTGTCGGCGGTCTTGTGGGTTTCTTTGGTGAGGATGGTTGCCTTCCTATCCTCATTTGATCTTGTCTACTCTTTGTCTTCACAAAGATCTGCATGCCACCACAGAGGTGCCTCCCGAGCCTTGTCCCAATGCATTTATCGAGCGTTGGTGGGCTCAAGGGCGGCTCGCTTCGGTTGGCGTGGGCGAGCTCCCCCGGCAAGGGTCTTGCCGGGGCCGCCGAGGCTGCCCCGACAAGGGTCCTTGCCGGGGAAACCTGCTTCGTCCATCTGATCTTTGTGGCCTTGGTTCTTGTTGTTGCTTTGTTTGCCTTGTGGCTCCGGCTGCTCTCTGGCTTTCCTTTCCTGCCATGTTATGCGTGGCCGTGGCGGGAGGCTCTGACTTCCCGTGCACAAGTAAAGGGGTCAAAAGCAGTGCCCCTACTTTTGTACACCGACACCACTACAATTAGGGAGCTGATCTCAGTGCGATGTGGCTAAGGGGCAGCCCCGACAACACTTGGCCACCAAGCGCCAATGGATGGGGGGGGGGGGGGGTGGATGGAAACTAAGTTCCCACTCACGACCCATGTAACAAGCTACACCAAGTAAGAAGTGTAGAACAATTAGCTCATAAGGACCACCATTGTGTAACCACTCATCAACATATGCAGCTTCCCAAATTGGGTAAAAGTGCAATCCGATCGCCGGGGGGGGGGGGGGGTATCAAAGTTGAAGTGAGGTGGTGCAGACGGTATGGTAACAACTAGCCAAACCAAACTTCCTAGTCAAACAAGGAGTGCATCATTATGTGGTCGAGCTTGGTCGCATTACAGGAAGCATGGTGGATGAGGTAAATGACGACGAGCTAGGTGATCGGTAGTCCAATGTATGTCTTTGAGGGCACGCCAGAGGAAGTCTTTGATATCCAGCGGCGCCTAAGAAGACCAAAGCTCGGATGCATGGTGCGAGTTCCCAACCGAGAAAGAAAACCTGGTGGGCCGAGCTTGCCGGGAACTATGTGTTCGTCGTGAGGCACCCTTGGAAGTGACCTAATTTAAGTGAGGTTGATACGTCTCCAACGTATCTATAATTTTTTGATTGTTCCATGCTATTATATTATCTATTTTGGATTTTTTTATATGCATTAATATGCTATTTTATATTATTTTTGGGACTAACTTATTAACCCAGAGCCCAGTGCTTGTTTCTGTTTGTTCCTTGTTTTTGAGTTTTACAGAAAAGGAATATCAAATGGAGTCCAAACGGAATAAAACTTTACAATGATTTTTCTTAGACCAGAAGACACCTACGTGACTTGGAGAGAGAGCAATAAGAGTCTCGAGGAGGCCACAAGCCTTGATAGAAATATGCCCTAGAGGCATTAATAAAGTTGTTATTATTAGAATTGTATTGGTCGGAAACTTAAATACATGTGTGGATACATAAACAAATACCACGTCCCTAGTAATCCTCTACTAGACTAGCTCATTGATCAAAGATGGTTGGTTTCCTAACCATAGACATGTGTTATCACTTGATAATGGGATCACATCATTAGGAGAATGATGTGATGGACAAGAGCCATCCGTTAGCTTAGCATATGATCGTTCAGTTTATTGCTATTGTTTTCTTAATGTCAAATACATATTCCTTCGACTATGAGATCATGCAACTCTCGGATACCGTAGGAATACCTTGTGTGCTATCAAACGTCACAACATAACTTGGTGATCATAAAGATGCTCTCACTACTGCAGGATGGTGCTAACGTGACACTACAATTAGATACCCTTCAACGAAACTGTGTGCGATGCATTAATCGCAAACGGTGATGTAAAAAACCCATCAAAAAAGATGAAAAATATTTGCGATGGTGGATACATCAAACACGGTTCAGATTTTAGTTGCGTGTGTGATGCGGGGCATACGGTTCAGTTCAATGAACTGTTTGCAATGAGGCAGAAGAACAGAAACAGGCAGCCAGATGAAGGTGTGTTTGATATACGGAATACAGTTCACTCATATTAACTATTTGTGATTAGGCAACACAACAAAAACGGTTAGCCAGATCAAGGTGTCTGCGATTGACAGCATACACTTGAGACGAATGAATTAGTTGTGATTAGGCAACACAACATAAACAGTCAGCCATATCAAGGTGTCTACGTGACGGCATACACTTCACATGGATGAACTGTTTGCCATTAGCCACAAAAAACGGAAACAATTAGACATATCAACGTGTGTGCGCTAGACGGACACACATTCTAATTAAAAGAAGCATGCGCGATGGTAATAACAAGCGCACATGGTTGATGGAACAAGATGTGTGCTGACATCGCCTATTGCGGTGCACCCTATGGTGCAAATGCCACGTACGCGACCGAGAACGCGCGCCCACTTTATGCCTTCTGGGAATCGTACCACACTTCAAAATATGAACCATCAATAAATTCTGAACTTGCTTCCCTTCACATTCAAAATTGCTATTCACGCCGATCAAAACCTGTTCACACCGATCAAAACCTAAACAGTTTCCCACTTAGGAGCACATTAGTACTCGGTTATAAATACTACCTACTCCAAGATGACTGCACATTCCTCCTCAACTCCTCATCCACAAAAACAAACAAGTCATTCATCGCCGTTCCCTTGCGTCTGCCGTTTGCCATGGCCCGCATGAATTCCGGGTCGAGAGATTACTACTAGGAAGAGGCAAGCATGGAAGCAGAAGCACGAGAGATGTCCCGTCTCACCGCGAAAGCAGCCGACATGTCCCGCCGCATGGTCGTAGCAGCAGAGAGGTCCCGCCGCGCCGTTGATGCAGTAGACTGGTCCAGCCGTGCCGCGGAAGAGCCAGATATGTCCCGCCATGCTGGGAATGCAGCAGAGATGTCCTCCCGCGCCGCGGTGGCCTAGGAAAATGTCTCACAGGCAGGCGAGGACTCTCATAGGCGCATGCATGCGATCTTCCATAGCCAAATGGATCAGATCTTTGGCTGGGTGAGGTTGCAGGATGACATGAAAGCCTCGTTTGAACAGGCTGACAGCGTCATTCAGCAACTAAGGGAGGGCAATGCAAAGCTCCGGACCGAGCGCGACCTGTTGTGGGGAAAGATCTTCAAAAGTGCGGAGCAATAGGAGGACACCACTGCCTTGTTGAAGAGGACCGGCGTCATCGTCAAGAAACTTATAGACGAGAATGCCATGCTTTGCATCGAGCACGAAAGGCTGGTGCAGGAATTCGTGGATGCTCTTAAGCCATGTCTTGTGGACACGAAAGAGCTCATCGCCACTCACCGCGAGAACTAGTCTCCGCGGCCTGCAGCAACGCATCAAGAAAGTAGAGATCAACGAGCCAAATCGTTGTCTGCATCTTCGTTCTTCTTTTGCCCTAGTGTATTTCGGGCATTGCCGCATGTGGCTTTTTTTAGTTATCTTCCTAAATATATAAGACAATTATTATCTACTTTCATCTTTCTTATATTCATCTTTTTGAGGAAACATCTCCCTATATTCATCGGTCTAGCTATAAATCACAGTCGATGCTATATGGGTCCGTCGGATCTTACATCAAGATCCGTGTAGAACTTTCTTTCATATTTTATTTTTTCTCTCTTAAATCTCAGTCGACTGAGACATAGACACACCATTAAACAGGGGCTTGGGCGCCATTAATGGAGACATTGGGAGAGAGGTGGGCGGCGGATAGAGGTCAATGGGCTCTCCTCCCGATGAGCACGTGCAGGGGTCTGATCGCATGCCTCTCGTACTCAAATAACTACCCCGCATGGCACATCCTAGCCAATTTAAAAAGGGGACGCGTGGCGGCACGTAAATGGTAAGTAGAACGCCCACGGTTTCAATAGTACTTGTGTTTCCGATTGTAACATGACAACACTTGTTCCAAAATGACTTTATTGATTGTTAATGTGTGCGGCTTCGCAAATCGGACAAAAAAATTACCACAACATGTTGGTGCCATGTCATGACACGATGCCAAGTTTCATGATTTTCAGGTGAGTTTTGGATTTATGATAATTTTAAAACCAAATTTGTCGATGTTTCATGCCGAGCCAAGACGCCCAGATGTTTGAATTCCATTCCAATTTCTTGCATGGGATCTAGAAATTCGCCCAAGTACACATAAATGATTTTTCAACTAACTTTGGCGCACTAGAGCATGTGCTTGTAGTTCAATTTTGAACTGTGTGCATTAAATGCCTAGAAATTCAAATAATGTATAAAAAAGGCCAAACGAACCCGGAATAATTCCAAAATTTAGCATGAAACTCCTATTGATCTAAGCTGCCTGTGTAAAAAAATCAAGGCGGGAGAAGGCAGTGTATGTCGTTTCGCACACGGAGGTGACACGTTCCCTCTCGGAACCACGAGCCTTCTTGAGAGAAGCTCTAGTTTGCAACAAGTTTATACCAAAGCTTGTCCCAATTCGGCCAAAAAATTTACCACAACATGATGCTGCCATGTCATGACACCATGCCAAGTTTCATGATTTTCATGCGTGTTTTGGATTTACAGGAATTAAAAAACCAAGTTTTTCAATATTTCCGACCAAGCCACGATGCCCAGATGTTTGAATTTCATTCCCATTTCTTGCATGGGACCTAGAAATTCACCCAAGGGCACACATGTGATTTTCAACCAACTTTGGTGCGCTGGAGCATGTGCTTGTAGTTCAAATTTGAATTATGCACATTAAATGCCCAGAAACTCTATTAATGTATAAAAAGGCCAAATGAACCCAGAATAATTCCAAATTTTAACACGGCACTCATACTCTGTAAAATAATCAAGGGGGAGGCAACGTATATCATTTCGCACACAAAGGTGACACGTTCCCTCTTGGAACCATGAGTCTTCTTGAGAGAAGCTCTAGTTTGCAATAAGCTTATACCAAAACTTGTCCCAATTCAGCCAACTTTTTTACCACATCATGTTGGTGCCATGAAATGACACCATGCCAAGTTTCATGATTTTCAGGTGAGTTTTGAATTTACAGGAATTTTAAAAACCAAGTTTCTCAATGTTACCGGTCGAGCCACGACGCCCACATATTTGGATTTCATTCCCATTTCTTGCATGGGACCTAGAAATTCACCTAGGGACACACATGTGATGTTTCAACCAACCTTGGTGCACTGGAGCATGTGCTTGTAGTTCAAATTTGAATTATTCACATTAAATCCCCAGAAACTCAATCAATGCATAAAAATGCCAAACGAACCCTGAATAATTCCAAATTTTAACACGGCACTGATATAGTTCTATGTTTACTCTGTAAAAGAATCAAGAGGGGGTAGCTATGTCGTTTCACACACAAAGGTGACACGTTCCCTCTCAAAACCACATGCCTTCATGAGAGAAGCTCCAATTTGCAAGAAGGATATACCAAAACTTGTCCCAATTCGGCCAATTATTTTACTACAGCATGTTAGTGCCATGAAATGACACCATGCCAAGTTTCATGATTTTCAGGCGAGTTTGGGATTTACAATAATTTAAAAACTAAGTTTCTCAATGTTTCCAGCCGAGCCACGACGCCCAGATATTTGAATTTCATTCCCATTTCTTGCATGGGACCTAGAAATTCACCCATGGACACACATGTGATTTTTAGACCAACCTTGGTGCACTGGAGCATGTGATTATAGTTCAAATCTGAATTATGCACATTAAATGCCTAGAAACACAATTAATGCATAAAAATGCCAAACGAACCAGGAATAATTCCAAATTTTAACACGACACTCATATAGTTGCATGCTCACTGTAGATAAATGTTATAGCAATTCAAAACAATCCTTTCCCTCCGTAACACCATTTTGTCTTTCAAATCAGAATGAAAAAATCAGGTATATCACAAACAATTTACTAGCAAGACTCGTGTGGGATGCAATATAAAATATCTTGGCGCATCGTCTAGTCTGGCTTACATAGAAAGTTTCGCCGTCTACAGTCCACCGCCCGCGCTTGAACCATACTTGCGCGCTAGTTTCTCGCGGCACCGAGCGAACTTTTTCCTCCATCGCGGAAATATCTATCTGCCCCCCCCCCACCAAAAGCCACATTTCCAATGTTCCTCCTTGCTTTCCAAGTTCAAACCTTCATTATTGCTTACTGGTAGCACCGCCTCCTCGCCAGAGACCCTTCTTCTTGAAGCGCCCCCTCCTTGCCAGCGACCCTTCTTCTTGCAGCCCGCCTCCTCGCCGACGACCCTTCTTCTTGCAGCGCCGCCTCCTTGCGGGCGACCCTTCTTCTTGCAGCGCCGCCTCCTCGCCAGCGACCCCTCTTCTTGTTGTGCGGCCTCGTCAATATGGTCAGGTAATCCACACCCCACCCACACCACCCTCCTCCTTCCTCGTCCCACATGCCCCGACCGACGGCACGACACCAAAATCACTGGCCCCGTCCTCCAATTAAGCGCCGCCCGCAGCCATTTTGCATGCAGTGTAACGTGTAGCTCAGTAGCATCTGGCTGCGGAGAAGCAAATCGCGGCCGCACGCACGGACGAGGTCGCTATGGCTGCGATTCTTGCCAACCGCCAGATCTTGGAGGAGCACCTCGTCTTTGAGTTCACCTCCACACCACCACGCGGTTGTCTACTTTAAAATACAGTTCGTGTTGTTTTCTCAAGGCCTCCGCCAGTGCCTTCTAATGATTTGTCCTGTAATGTTAATATGCAATTTGATATTCTGAAATGTAATGTTTAGTTAACAGTTTGCTCCAACAATTGCTACATTTTGTAGTACTGTTCTCAGGCATTCTTGGTTTCGTTAACTGCCTTATCTTATAGTATATGTTCTATTCTGCAATTCATGCTTAGTTAACTGTTTTGGTTCATTTGGTCTTCTGTCCAGTTAACTATTTGGTTCAATTCTGCAATTTGATTTTCATTTGTTGTGGGTACAATTTTGTATTGTTATGCATGTTAGAAATAAATCGAATTTGGTTGTACTCAATACATATTCTACTGATAGTATGGCACCTCTCAGTTAACCCGATCAAGATCTTCCTTGTATGTGTCGCAGGGAAACAATGGGAGACCCTGCGGTTTACCATCGAGGTTTGCTCATCCATTCTCCTTTCGCTAATAGCACAGTATTGTGCAGTTGCAGGAATCATTCTAATATTTCAGTTTCTTACAATTTGGTCTTGCGCATGTAGGTCCTGCTGTCAGAGGGTTAGACCCACTGTTCGACCCATTTTGCATATGGGGAAATGATATGTCCATGAATATTAGTCAAGTCAAGAAACTCAAAAAGATTGTTAGGATAAAGAAACTTGCGACGAATAACAACAAGATCTTTATTTGCACAATGAAGAAGACATCAGTCAACTATAGGATGGTACTAACTCTTTTACCTTGTTTTTACCCCTTGCACCATTTCAGATTTATAACAACTATTTATGCATATATTTGTTCTCAGTACTTTTCAAAGCACTTCACCGATGATTACCTCTCGAACCACCTGCATGGTCAAGAGGCAAGGAAGGTATTCATTCAACACCCACAGTACAATATTGAAGTCTTCCTTAAGAGGACGAAGGTTGGACAGGCAATTATCCATAGCCACTGGCCTAATGTTGCAAGGACATTCAACATCACTAAAGGCTCAATATCCGCCTTCTGCTTCTGCAGTTTCCCAGATGAGATTCATCTGTCTATTTACCGTGTATGATGCTACTTTTCTAGAGGTTTTTGATGTTGCATATGAAACTTGGTGCTATTGTCCAATGGTGTCGCTAGCTATATCCCTCTTTGGTGTAACCGAGTGCTGAAGCTATCTAATGTAATTCAATTATGAAATTCTGGTTGCCGTTACACGGATATGAAATATTGGGTGTGCCTTATAAGAAATGTCAATTTGATTACTACATGGATTATCAATAATAGGCTAATTACCCTGCTTATTTGGGTTTCCTATTGCAGATGGTTACTCAGACAACACTGTGGACGATGAACTCAAACAACCCACAAGGTTTCTAGAGAGTAGGCATGTTGGATCAACTAACAATCACACAGAGTTTTTGGAAGAGAACTGTTTGCGTTAGGCCACCTTGCACAAATATTTCCACACAAAAAACTTTATGTGATATACATACGAACGAAAAAGTTTTTTTGGATTCACTGTGTGGGATGTACATACGAACAGAAATGATTGGGCTTTGATGACTCACCTGATCGCACATGACCTCATTTTACCCCGCATTGTTTGACCGGATGGCCTATCCCGACGGTTTCTGGGTCATGTGGGAAGGACCCCCCTATCACAGTCACTCAATTGGCGACAGTTTAGAATGCCGTTGCAGAAAGGGGTTAAAACCGTTTGTATAGCACATCTCTGTACTAGTGTCTACAGGTATCTCCGAAGGTGTCTGTTGAGTTGGCATTGATCGAGATTAGGATTTGTCACTCTGTGTATCGGAGAGGTATCTCTGGGCCCTCTCGGTAATACACATCACAAGAAACTTGCAAGAAAAGAGACTAAGGAGTTAGTTATTAAGAAACAGTATAACGGAACGAGCTACGGCTGCTCACAGCGTCTTAACATCCCTGGCCGTCTGATTAGATTGATCGTCGTTCGCCAGCCTCGCATCCGGTGTTTCGTGGGCTGCCGCTCCGCAGACTTACCTAGGCTCATTATGGTTGATTGGGCTAGAAATGCATGCCGGGCCGGATGGGCTGCTGGTAGGCACCACCTCTCCGGGCTATGAGAGGATTATTCCTTGTTCGACTGCCCACTCTTTTCTTGTAGCGATGGAAGCAGCACCGCCGCCGCCGCCGCAGTGGCAATCTATCGCATGTAAACTATGGCAGGGGAAAAGCGTCAGCGCATCCACTCTTGGCGGTTAGGCGCCTACAAGAGCGGCTCGGCTGCAGCTGCGCCGCGTTCCGGTGCAGCGCAAATCTGTCCTGCAGCGTTGGGTCATCGGATCGACAGCGGGATCTAGAAGATGGCGGCGCCGACGGTCTACATCAGTAAATTCTAACCCAAGGTGCACAACGTCCCCCGTCAAATTGGCCAAGCAACAGAGCAAGTATATATTGATGATCTGCTTCTCTTCAGCGTGCCAAAACAGTTTGATTCAGTGATGTTGCATGAACCCTGCCTCTCCGATCCCCCCTCCGTCATGTTCTTCATGCTCCCCTGAAAGTAAGAGGCGAATGACAACATATATCCAATAGCACGGTCAACTTCCACTGCCGCGGCGCTGGTCAGGGCAGTCCCATCATGAATCAACCAGATATTATTTGAGCTTCTATTTTCGTGCCACTGTTTCGATGTTCAGCAATTTCCTTGCTTTCTTCTTGTTCTGCAGCTATGAGTGTCCCAATCGTTTATTATTGTTATTTGGTGCACAACATGTGCTTGCGTCAATGAATGAGGAGCAGCACACTCCGTTACATGATTTTCTTTTTGCAAGATTAAAGATCCTTATTTAATTAACAACGAGCTATGTTGTAGTATCCGGCTGAACAAGTTGAACATCAATGACTAAATAACTTCAGGTTCCAGCTACTGGATGGAGCCTCCAACGACTAGAGTTGATCCAAATAAAAGGTATAGTGGAATGATTAACCCGCTGATCCAAATGTAGATTTCTAGCACAAATAAATTGGCATCATCTCGTTTCCATCTGTACTTTAAAAATACTGGAATGTGATGCATATGTGACTAATATAATATTTAACTACGTTTGGCTTGCTCATGTTAATATTAATCTTAAGATGTTATATCCTCAATAATGATACAAGAACCAAATATATTTAGGAATTGTTAGAGCTTACTGCAACATGCACATATACAGAGCACGCAGGTTTGTCCAAAATAATCTCAAAATATTTCATCAATTACACATAATATATCAAAATATAAATAAAAGAAGCAATACAATTAATCATTTATTTTGTTGTATTTTTTTTATTTTTTAATAATATACTGACATCTTCCTCACCATTGTGTTAGACAGGTTGATATTTGATGTCGCATACCAAACATTTTGGATTTCTTCAATGTCTTGTCATACTTTGCTTCGTTGCACTTGGTGAGTCTATTCATCTGTCCATATATGCTTACATATAGCCCATATATATGCTCTCTATGGGACCATTTAAATTTAACACTGTGTATTCATGTATTCACTTTAAACAACATTACATTGATCGTATTCCTAAGTATTTATATCTTTTTTGTTAAGATGGACGAGCGCGGCAACGCGCGCCTTTATGATCTAGTGAGATGATGTATTAAAGAACGAGTAAAGAGACTTGTCGGTAACGAGATTGAACTAGGTATGAAGATCCCGATGATCGAATCTCGGGCAAGTAACATACCGAAAGACAAAGAGAATTACATATGATCTTCGTAAAATATGTAGAAACAATATGGGCATCTAGGTTCCGCTATTGGTTATTGACCGGATAGTGTCTCGGTCATGTCTACATAGTTCTCGAACCCGCAGGGTCCGCACGCTTAATGTTTGTTGACGATATAGTGTTATATGAGTTATGTGATTTGGTGACAGAATGTTGTTAGAAGTCCCGGCTGAGATCACAGACATGGCGATGAGTCTCAAAATGGTCGAGAGGTAAATATTGATATATAGGACGATGGTATTCGGACACCAAAATAGTTTCAGAGTGCACCGGGTAGTCATCGGGTCACCGGAAGGGGTTTCAGGAGGCCCGGGAGGTCTATGGGCCTAATGGGCGAAGGGGAGGCACACACCAGCCCACAAGGGGGCTGGTGCGCCCTCTCCCAAGCCGCCGACCCTAGGGGAAGGATAGGGGAAGGGTTGGCCCCTCCAGCATTTCCCTCCTCATGAGATAAAGGAAAGGGGGGCACCACCTCCCCCTGCCTTCCTCCCGTGCACCAACAAGGAAGGGGGGGGGGGTGCAGCCAGGGAAGGAGCCCAAGGAGAACTCGGCCACCCTTGGGGCGCCTCCTAGCTACCACCCCTCTTCCCCCACCTATATATATGTGGGAGGCGGCGCCATACAAAGCAACGACAATCACTTAGCCATGTGCGGCGCCCTTCTCCACAGTTTCATCCCTCGGTCATATTTTTGGAGTGCTTAGGTGAAGCCCTGCGGAGATAGCATCTCCACCACCATCACCATGCCATTGTGCTGCTAGAATTCATCTACTACTTTGCCCGTCTTGCTGGATCAAGAAGGCAAGGACATCACCGAGCTGAACGTGTGCTGAACACGTAGGTGTCGTACATTTGGTACTTGATCGGTTGGATCGCAAAGAAGTTCGACTACATCAACCGTGTTAATAAACGCTTCTGCTTACGGTCTATGAGGGTACGTAGACACACTCTCCCCTCTCGTTGCTATGCATCTCCATGGATAGATCTTGCGTGTGCATAGAATTTTTTTTGTTTTCCATGCAGCGTTCCTAGACAGTGGCATCCGAGCCAGGTCTATCTGTAGATGATATGAACAAGTAGAACACAAAGGAGTTTTGGGCGGTGATGGTCGTACTGCTTACCACCAATGTCTTATTTTGATTCGGCGGTAGTGTGGAATGAAGCGGGCCCGGACTAACCTTACATGTCCACGCACATGAGACCGGTTCCACTGACTGACATGCAACTTGTTTTGCATAAAGGTGGCTGGCGGGTGTCTGTTTCTCCTACTTTAGTTGAATCGAATTTGACTACGCCTGGTCCTTGAAGAAGGTTAAAATAGTGAACTTGATAATCACCGTTGTGGTTTTTGCGTAGTTAAGATCAGTTGCTAGAAGCTCGTAGTAGCCACGTAAAACTTGCAACAACAAAGTAGAGGACGTCTAACTTGTTTTTGCAGGGCATGTTGTGATGTGATATGGTCAAGATATGATGTGACATATGTTGATGTATGATATGATCATGTTTGGTAATATCGACAATCGGCAAGAGCATTGGGGTTGTCTCTTAATTATTGTATGAAATACAAGTGCCATGTAATTGCTTTACTTTATTGCTATGCGTTAGCAATAGTTGTAGTAGCAATAGTTGGCGAGACGACACCGACCCAACGATGGAGATCAAGGTGTCGATACGGTGACGATGGAGATCATGACGATGCTTTGGAGATGGAGATGAAAAGCACAAGATGATGATGGCCATATCATGTCACATATTTTGATTGCATGTGATGTTTATATTTTATGCATCTTATTTTTCTTGAACGGCGGTAGCATTATAAGATGATCCCTTTTCCTTCTCCTTTTAGATGAGTCTTCTCTTATTTTTTAGGGAGTCGTACACTCATTGGAGTAGTGTCCGGGTCTTCCACCATTGTAGCAATTTCGCTCACGACTAGAAGATCTTTTGTCATTGTAGGACCTTGACTTGGAACTCCTTTCCTTGCTTCTACTCTTGTAGAATTTGTTGAAGTTCTTCACCATTAAGCTCAGTTCTTCATTGAAGGCCTGTTTCTCATTTGATGATGTAGGAGCATCACATGAGGCTTTGTAAGCACCACTAGACTTGTTATGAAGCTCTTCTTTATCCTTGAGTGACATCTCATGAGCAACAATTCTTCCAATGACTTCGGTTGGCTTGAGATCTTTGTAGTTTGGCATCATTTGTATCAAAGTGCACACAGTATCATATTTTCCATCCAAGGCTCTCAACATGTTTTCGATGATGAATTTTTCACTCATCTCTTCACTTCCTAAGCCAGCAATCTCATTTGTGATGAGAGCAAGCCTAGAGTACATTTCAGCGACACCTTCACCATCCTTCATTTTGAACTTTTCAAGTTGACTTTGAAGCACATCGAACTTGGATTCCTTGACGGAGTCTGTACCATCGTGCATATCAATCAAAGTAGCCCAAAATTTCTTTGCATTCTGAAGACGGTTGATTTTGTTGAATTCTTTCGGGCACAATCCGTTGAAGAGGATATCGCAAGCTTGAGCATTGTATAGCAACATCTTCAATTCTTCCGTGGTAGCTTCACGATTCAGTTCTCTCCCATCGAACAATTCACCTTGCAAACCAATACACATAATAGCCTTAACGGCGGGATTATAGCCAAGAATATGCATTTTCATCTTATGTTTCCAACTAGCAAAATTAGTACCATCAAAGTAAGGACCTCACGGTGGTAATTCCCTCGCTAGAAGTCATACTCTTCTAGGTTGTGAAACCAAGGCTATGATCACCAAAGCTATGGAAATCAAGGCAAATGGAGACCAAAGCTCTGATACCACCTGTAGGATCGAAAGTATGTCTAGAGGGGGGGGGGGGGGTGATTAGACTACTTGACCAAATAAAAACCTAGCCTTTTCCCAATTTTAATTCTTGGCAGATTTTAGCAACTTAGCACTAGTCAAGCATTCACAATACATTTCAAGCAAGCATGCAAAGAGTATATGTGCAGCGCAAAGTAAAGCATGAAACTTGCAAGAACGTAAATGGGAGGAGTTTGGAGGGAGCAAATGCAATGTTGACACGGAGATTTTTGGTGTGGTTCTGATAGGTGGTGCTATCGTATATCCACGTTGATGGAGACTTCAACCCACGAAGGGTAATAGTTGCACGAGTCCACGAAGGGCTCCACCCATGAAGGTTCCACGAAGAAGCAACCTTGTCTATCCCACCATGGCCATCGCCCACGAAGGGCTTGCCTCACTTGGGTAGATCTTCATGAAGTAGGCGATCTCCTTGCCCTTACAAACTCATTTGTGATGAGAGCAAGCCTAGAGTACATTTCAGCGACACCTTCACCATCCTTCATCTTGAACTTGTCAAGCTAACTTTGAAGCACATCCAACTTGGATTCCTTGATGGACTCGGTACCTTCATGCATATCAAAGTATCCCAAAATTCCTTTGCATTCTCAAGACGACTGATTTTGTTGAATTCTTCGGGGCACAATCCATTGAAGAGGATATCGCAAGCTTGAGCGTTGTATTGCAGCATCTTCAGTTCTTCCGCAGTTGCTTCACGATTTGTTTCTCTCCCATCGAAGAATTCACCTTGCAAACCAATACACACAATAGCCCAAATGGCGGGGTTATGTCCAAGAATATGCATTTTCCTCTTATGCTTCCAACTAGCAAAGTTAGTACCATCAAACTAAGGACTTCTACGGTGGTAATTTCCCTTGCTAGATGCCATACTCTCCTGGGTTGCAAGGCTATGATCACCAAAGCTATGGAAATCAAGGCAAATGGATAACAAAGCTCTGATACCACTTATGGGATCGAAAGTATGTCTAGTGGGGGGGGGGGGTGATTAGACTACTTGACCAAATAAAAATCTAGTCTTTTCCCAAATTTAAGTCTTGGCAGATTTTAGCAACTTAACACAAGTCAAGCAATCAACCTACACATGCCATTCTAAGAGTATAGCAGCAAAATGTAAATCATTGCATATGAAGGTAAAAGGGAGGAGTTTGGAGGGAGCAAACGCAATGTATACACGAAGATTTTTGGCGTGGTTCCGATAGGTGGTGCTATCGTACATCCACGTTGATGGAGACTTCAACCCACGAAGGGTAACGGTTGTGTGAGTCCACAGAGGGCTCCACCCACGAAGGGTCCATGAAGAAGCAACCTTGTCTATCTCACCATGGCCATCGCCCACGAAGGACTTGCCTCATTCGGGTAGATCTTCACGAAGTAGGAGATCTCCTTGCACTTACAAACTCCTTGGTTCAACTCCACAATCTTGACGGAGGCTCACAAGTGACACCTAACCAATCTAGGAGACACCACTCTCCAAAAGGTAATAGATGGTGCGTTGATGATGAACTCCTTGCTCTTGTGCTTCAAATGATAGTCTCCCCAACACTCAGCTCTCTCACAGATTTGGCTATGGTGGAAAGATGATTTGAGTGGAAAGCAACTTGGGGAAGGCTAGAGATCAAGATTCTTGTGGTTGGAATGCAATATCTCGGTCTCAACACATGAGTAGGTGGTTCTCTCTCAGAAAATGAATGGTGGAAGTGTAGCCACATTTTGATAGCTCTCTCCCCGAATGAACAATGGGTGGAGAGGTATATATAGCCTCCACACAAAATCTAACCATTACACACAGATTTCCAAACTCGGTGAGACTGGATGTAAAACTTGGTCAGACCAATTTAGGTTAAAATATGAACGTTAGAGTTTTCGGTGGGACCGATACGATCAAATCGGTGGGACCGATGCGCTAGTGTTAGGGCATAACGTAATCACGGTGAGATTGATCACATGAACTCGGTGGGACCGATTTCAGTAATATGCACATAGAGAGTTGGTCAGGCAAACTCGGTGGGACCAATTCGCTCATTTCGGTGGGACCGAAACATTACGAAAAGGAAATAGGGAGTTTGCATTGCAAACTCGGTGGGACCGATTCGTCCATTTGGTGGGATCGAAACGTTACAAGAAGGAAACAAGGAGTTTGCAATCCCATCTCGGTGAGACCGAGATCCCTATTGGTGAAACCGAAGTGACTAGGGTTTGTGGCAGTGGCTATGTCAAATGAACTTGGTGGCGCCGGATATATCAAATTGGTGGGGCCGAGTTTGACTTTTAGGTTTAGGACATATATGGAAATGAGAAAGTGGCTGAGGGTTTTGGAGCATATCACTAAGCATTTTGAGCAAGAAAGCCATTAAGCAACACCCATCCCCTTAGTATTGGCTTTCCTATGGACTCAATGTGATCTTGGATCACTTAAATAAAAATGTAGAGTCGTGAGCTTGTTGCCAATATGTGTCCTTAGCATTTTGAGGGGTCCACATCTCTAGTCCATGCCATGCCAATCATTGAACTTTCTGAAATGATCATCTTGAGAAAAAATTATTTCAAAGAGCTATATGTTGTTAAGAATTACCAAAACCACCCAGGGATTAGTTGCACTTTCACTAGGCAAAGACATGTTTCAGCATTATTAAGTGTGCAGTGTTAGCAGATGGAGACGGTAAACATAGTTGTGGAGTTGATGATCTCACTCGCCATGAACCACCATCCCAGGTGCTTGCTTTAACTTCACGGTGTCATATGTGGTTGCATGTTTCATATGGTGTCTAGCTTGTATTGCTTCCAATTTGGTTAAATTGCATCTGCTTAGCTTACACATTATACCTTTGAATATGGCATGCCTTCTTGTTTGTGGTACATACTAGTACATCTGTCTATTAACCATGTTCTTACATCAAACTAATGTTCTTGTGTATCCCTCATCAATCACTTATGATGAGACAATCACGTCAGTGGGTTACTATGGGAAAATACGCTCTTTTAAAGAATGCAGTGTCAGGTTCCCCACATAATTCTCAAGAACCAACAAGGCTAGATGAAGATAGTGAACGCAGATCTGTAGTTGATGACCGCATTTCCCCTACACCAGCATTGCAGGTGCTTGCTCTAACTTGGTAGCGTGATATGTGGTTGCATGTTGCATATGGTGTCTAGATTTTAATTCTTCCAATCTGGTTAAATTGCTTGTGCTATTGTTCTTAGTTTATACATTATACCTGTTAATGTGACATGTCTTCCTGTTTTTAGTACATAGTACATCTATCGATTAAGCATGTCCTCACACAAAACTATTGTTTTTTGTATCTCGCATCAATCAATATGACGAGACACCTTTAGTATATGCAGTGTGATATTGGTTGCATCTTTCATACGATTTATAGCATGCGCTGCTTCTAATTTGTTGAAACGCCATTTATGATGGGACGCTTTTAACTTGGCAGAGTCATATTGGTTGCATCTTTCATGTGGTGTCTAGCTTGCATTGCTTCTTATTTGTTGAAATGGCTTCTTCTTAGTTTACACAAGTAGTTGTGAATATGCCATGCCATCCAGTTTTTTGTACATATTCCATCTTGGTATTATGTGTTTGCCTTCCATCAAAGTAGTGGTTGTCAGTACCATGTACGAATGAGTTCTGAAGAGTGAATTTTATTGCTTTTTCTTGTCGGATTTACTTGACAATTCAAAATCAATAAAGAGGAAGGAAATTAGCAAAGCAGTGGATAAAGGTGCTCCTTCCGAACGGAGGGCCTCTACAGATTCTACTCCGCTACCCCCCCCCCCAAGAAGATTTGGAAGACAACACATGCATATACACTCAACATAGCTGCGTTGATGATGAGCACGTCTCCCCTAGTGCACCATCACATGTGCTCCCTCTAACTTGGCACTGTTATATGTGGTTGCATGTTATGTATGATGTCTAGCTTGTATTGCTTCTAATTTTGTTGAATTCCATCTACTTACTTTACATATTATACTAGTGAACCAGACACATGTTCCTGTTTCTAGAACATACAATATCTGTCTATCACACCATGTTCTTACATCAAAGTACTACTGTTGTGTAACCTTCAACAATCACATATCATAAGACATGTTTGACTTGGGAGTGTGATATAGGATACATCTCGCATTCTTTTCTAGCTTGTACTACTTCTAATTTGTTGAAATGACACTTATGATGAGATAGTTTTAACTTGGTAGAGTAATATTCATTGCATCTTTCATATGGTGTCTAGTTTTCATTGCTTCTAATTTGTTGAAATGCATTCTGATTAGTTTACACATCATAACTGTGAATATATAATGTTGTCCTTTTTTCTTACACATTCAATTGCCCTATCATGTTGTCGCCTTACATTAAAGTAGTGCTCGTTAGCATCCTGCATCAATGAGTTCTGAAAAGCGATTTTTCATTCATTTTTCTTGTGGGTTTGACTTGAAAAGGCAATACAATTAAGAAATAGGAAGGAAAAAATAAGGCAGGGACTGATGGCGGTCTTCCAGCGAAACCGACATCCCAGGTGCTTTCTCTAGCTTGGCAGTGTAATATTGTCTTGCATGTTGCATATGGTGTCTCACTTGTATTGCTTGTATTTGATTAAATTACTTCTGCTTAGTTTACACAAACAGTTGTGAATATGCCATGTCATCCTGTTTTTCGTACATATTCCATCCTCATATCATGTGTTTGCCTTACATCGAAGTAGTGATTGTCAGTATGATGCATGAATAAGTTTTGACAATGCAAAATCAATAAACAAGAAGGAAATTAGTAAGGCAGTGGATAAAGGTGCTTCATCCAAACGGAGGGCCTCTACAGATTCTACTCCGCCACCCCCCAAGAAGATTTGGAAGACAACACATGCATAGACACTCAACGTAGCTGCGTTGATAATGAGCACATCTCCCCTAGTGCACCATCACATGTGCTCCCTCTAACTTGGCACTGTTATATGTGGTTGCATGTTATGTATGATGTCTAGCTTGTATTGCTTCTAATTTTGTTGAATTCCATCTGCTTACTTTACACATTATACTTGCGAATAAGACACCTGTTCCTGTTACTAGAACATACAATATCTGTCTATCACACCATGTTCTTACATCAAAGTACTACTGTTGTGTAACCTGCAACAATCACTTTTCACAAGACACATTTAACTTGGGAGTCTGATATAGTTTACATCTCGCATTATTTTCTACCTTGTACTACTAATTTGCTGGACTTGGTAGAGTGATATTCGTTGCGTCTTACATATGGTGTTTAGCTTTCATTGCTTCTAATTTGTTGAAATGCCTTCTGGTTAGTTTACACATCATAAGCTGTGAATATGCAATGCTGTGAACACTACAAAGAAAAGACACATCCGTGACATTTTGGGCAGAACGGATTTTTTTCCTGTCATGCTTATGGCACTTGTATGACGATAATTATGACAAAACCCGGTATCATCAGGATGTGGTGGGCTCCTACTTCTATGACAAAAAATCATGACAGAAAATAGGCCTTTTGTCCTGGGCGGGCCGGAGACGCAGCTGCATGACATTCTTTGGGCCGTCCATGATGGAAAAAACCGTGGTAGAAGCGAGGGCTAGGAAAATATCGGGGAGTTCCCAGTTACGGTGGGTGGTCGGGGGCCGAGCGATGCATGTTTCTCTCGTACAAGTACGCGCGTGTGTGCGAGGCGTTGCGCTCTAACTTAACCCGAGCGAGGTGTTGGGCTCTAACTGAACCCGAGCGATTGCACTATCTACGTTACTGAACCCGAGCGGTCGATCCCTTGCTGTTAACTGAACCCGAGTGATTCCTTCGCTACAGCTGCTAACTGAAGCCGATCAAACCTTGCTGCCTCATTCCCTTGATGAACAGTGAGCATTGTTGGGGGGTTTGGATGAACAGTTCCCGGTGGGGGTGGATCAACAGGACCTGGTGGTGTTGCCTCTGGATGAACATGACCCCAATCAAGCCGGTTGGGGATGGATGAACCAGACCCCGTGAAGGGCTGGATGAACAGGATGATGCCATGGAGGGCTAGTTGAACAATAGCCGATGGAGGGATGGATGAACAGTAGCCCATGGACGGGTGGTTGAACAGGACCCCGTGGAGAGGGCTGGTTGAACAGTAGCCGGTGGAGGAGCGGTGGAGGCTGGATGAACAGGAGCCCGTGGATGAACAGTCGCAGGTGGAGGCTGGAGGAGGTCGACGGTGGATGAATAGTAGCCCATGGAGGCTGGAGGAGGTCGACGGTGGAGATGAACAGTATCCCGTGGAGTCCGTTTTGCGGTACGCCACACCCCTCCCGATGAACAGGACCCCCCGTTTCGACCGTAATGCTCCAACACAAGTTCGTTTCCTCCGTTTTGCGGTACGCCACACCCCTCCCGATCAATAGGACCCCGTTTCGACTGTAGGAGGTTCAACAGAAGTTCGTTTCCTCCATTTTGCGGTACGCCAGACCCCTCCCAATGAATAGGATCCCGTTTTGACCGTGGCCGCTCGAACACAAGGTCCTTTCCTCCGTTCTGCGGTACGCTAGGCCCCATTTCCATCGGCTATTCCGTCCAAGCCGGTTGGCTCCCGATGAACACGGCGTATTCCGTTGCCTCCCGATGAAAACGACGCGTTCCGTTGCCTCCCCGTGAACACGATGACGATGTTGTTTCTCCATTCTGACACAGCCATGTACACGAGCCCTGGCCGTACTTATGCGCGAGTAGGTGTTCGAGACCCCGCCCACATGTACGTACGTGTACATGATATTAACGGGACTGCTGACATGCTACGTGCGCGCCTCTACTACGACACGTGGCCTTCCTTACACGGCCACGGTTCATCGCTGCAGCCTGCAGACAAACCGATCGACCAGTATGTATGTACACGTTCGCGACCTGACAACGGTATGGACGCTTCGACCAGGTGGGTTCCGACTGTCACGCACTTCCTCTCATGCGAAGATGTAGCTGGTGGGTCCCACCAGTCAGTGGGCGAATCATTTTTTTGCCCGTAAAATGGACTCACTTCCTTGCGTGCGAAGATGTAGTTGGTGGGTCCCAACAGTTAGGGAGGAAACATTTTATTCACAAAATACGGTGGCCCGTCCGGTAGGTCCCTGATGTCAGGTGGAGGAATCATTATTTTCCGCGTAATAAGGAGGCACTTCCTTGCTGCGGCCGTGGACCCAGCTGTCAGCCTCTCCACGTACAGTACCCTTCCAAATGGTAGTCGTTCATTGACCACATTGACCAGGCCGCGCCCAGAGCACCAAGGCGATGGACGACAGCGAGGCCTAGGAAGGGGACAACGTGGAGCCGGGGAAGACGCGGCGGTTGATGTCTACTACACAACCTTCTTCTTGTAGACGTTGTTGGGCCTCCAAGTGCAGAGGTTTGTAGGACAGTAGCAAATTTCCCTCAAGTGGATGACCTAAGGTTTATCAATCCGTGGGAGGCGTAGGATGAAGATGGTCTCTCTCAAACAACCCTGCAACCAAATAACAAAGAGTCTCTTGTGTCCCCAACACACCCAATACAATGGTAAATTGTATAGGTGCACTAGTTCGGCGAAGAGATGGTGATACAAGTGCAATATGGATGATAGATAAAGGTTTTTGTAATCTGAAAAATATAAAAACAGCAAGGTAACTAATGATAAAAGTGAGCGTAAACGGTATTGCAATGGTAGGAAACAAGGCTTAAGGTTCATACTTACACTAGTGCAAGTTCTCTCAACAATAATAACATAGATAGATCATATAACAATCCCTCAACATGCAACAAAGAGTCACTCCAAAGCCACTAATAGCGGAGAACAAACGAAGAGATTATGGTAGGGTACGAAACCACCTCAAAGTTATCCTTTCTGTTCTATCTATTCAAGAGTCCGTAGTAAAATAACATGAAGCTATTCTTCCCGTTTAATCTATCATAGAGTTCATACAAGAATAACACCTTAAGACACAAATCAACCAAAACCCTAATGTCACCTAGATACTCCATTGTCACCTCAAGTATCTGTGGGCATGATTATATGATATGCATCACACAATCTCAGATTCATCTATTCAACCAACACAAAGTACTTCAAAGAGTGCCCCAAAGTTTCTACCGGAGAGTCAAGATGAAAACGTGTGCCAACCCCTATGCATAGGTTCATGGGCGGAACCCGCAAGTTGATCACCAAAACATACATCAAGTGGATCGCGTGATATCCCATTGTCACCAAAGATAAGCACGACAAGACATACATCAAGTGTTCTCAAATCCTTAAAGACTCAATCCGATAATATAACTTCAAAGGGAAAACTCAATTCATCACAAGAGAGTAGAGGGGGAGAAACATCATAAGATCCAACTATAATAGCAAAGCTCGCGATACATCAAGATCATGCCATAGAGAGAACACGAGAGAGAGAGAGAGAGAGCGAGAGATCAAACACATAGCTACTGGTACACACCCTCAGCCCCGAGGGTGAACTACTCCCTCCTCGTCATGGAGAGCGCCGGGATGATGAAGATGGCCACCGGTGAGGGATCCCCCCTCCGGCAGGGTGCCAGAACAGGCTCCTGAGAGGTTTTTGGTGGCTACAGAGGCTTGCGGCGGTGGAACTCCCGATCTATTGCGTTATTTGATGTTTTTAGGGTATATGGGAATATATAGGCAAAAGAAGTCGGTCGGGGGAGCCTCGAGGGGCCCACAAGGGTGGAGGGCACGCCCAGGGGGGTGGGCTCGCCCCCCTATCTCGTGGCTTCCTTGACGCTTCCCTGGCTTGCACTGCAAGTTCCCGGGATTGCTTCTGTTCCAAAAATAACTTTTCTGAAGGTTTCATTCCGTTTGGACTCTGTTTGATATTCCTTTTCTTCGAAACACTGAAATACGCAAGAAAATAACAATATGGGTTGGGCCTCCGGTTAATAGGTTCGTCCCAAAAATAATATAAAAGTGTATATTAAAGCCCATAATCATCCAAAACACATAATAATATAGCATGAATGCTTCATAAATTATAGATACGTTGGAGACGTATCAACATCCCCAAGCTTAATTCCTACTCATCCTCGAGTAGGTAAATGATAAAAGAAAGAATTTATGAAGTGTGAATGCTAGAAGATGCACAAGTTTGATCAATGATAATTTCAATCACCTTTTCCAGCATGATTATATGTCATAACAATAGTTCATCTCATAAAACTTCTTATGATCAAGTAACAAGCTATTCACATGTTAAAGCATAGACCATAAACTTTCTTGAAAACTAACAAACTTCATTCTCAGTCATCAAACAATTACAATTCATCTTATTTTCAGGAAGGGTCTATGTCAGAGCTTTTGATTTAGCAAACTCCACATACTCAACTATCATATAGTCTTCCATGATTGCTAACACTCACACAATACTAATGGTTATGGAGTTTTAATCGGACGCTGAGAAAGATAGGGGCTTATAGTGTTGCCTCCAAACGTATTCACCTTCGGGTGATGTCAACAATAATAGTTCACGCTAACTTACATCCAATTGGATATATATATCAGGATCTTTCCAACACGAGGTGCTTGCCAAAGGATAAAATGAAAAAGGGAAAGGTGAAGATCACCTTGACTCTTGCATAAAGTAAAAGACATAAAGTAAAAGATAGGCCCTTCGCAGAGGGAAGCAGAGGTTGTCATGCGCTTTTATGGTTGGATGCACAAAATCTTAATGCAAAAGAACATCACTTTATATTGCGCCATTAGTATATCACATGGTGCGCCATTACTATCTGACTTAGTAATGGCGCACCACATAGAAGTGCGCCATTACTAACAATTTTTTTTAAAAAAAATTTCAATTTTTTTTCGTTTTTTCTTAATATCGGGTCATTATGGCTTAATCTCGGGTCAATATGCTTAATCTCAAGTCAAATCGCACTAAGTGGTCAAACTTCCTGGAAGGTCACCCATTCTCACACTACTCTAGCCCGAGCACGCTTAACTTTGCAGTTCTATCCAACCCCAGCACCACATCACTTAACAGGCACTTGTTGATATATCTATCATATCAATCCTATTAAACCTTGTTGATGTCCAGGACTGTGTTCATATTCATGAGTATGATGAAATTTTGAAAAATATTTCAAACTTCTCGGTCATATTACGTATTATTTTTTTGGAAAAAAGTTCCAAAAAAAATTCGAAACCAATTTTTTTCTGTTACTAGTGGCGCACCTAGCAAATGATGCGCCACTAGTAACTTCGATTTTTTTTCAATTTTCCCCCCTCTAGATCTTAAAAACCCCGTATCTTTTATTCTGTTAGGATTTTGGGGATTCTGAAAATCTTGAACTGAGTTCCCCCTGTTCAATTCAGATGTAACTTTTCGAGTAGATGATTTTTCATATAAAAAACCTTTTAATTCGAGTTCGTATGCACAAATTATGCCCATTTTACAAATTCCAGAGAGATTTTGCAAATAAAGTCGAAATTCACATTTGTAAATTTTCCCAACAAGTAGACCACATATCACATGGGAAACTTATTTTCTTTTGATTTTTTGACATTTCCATCATTTTCTTTTATTATTTAAACTGAAAAGGCGGTCCACGGGGGGGGGGGGGGTGCATTCGGTGGAATTTTTGGTCAAAGTTACCTAGTAATGGCGCACCACACCCACGGTGCACCATTACTAGTTTTGAAAAAAAAAATAAAAAAAAAATCAAAAAAATTAGTAGTGGCGCACCGAGGGTGTGGTGCGCCATTACTAGTTTAACTAGTAATGGCGCACTATCCCCTGGTGCGCCATTACTAGTTTTGAAAAAAAATTGTTAGTAGTGGTGCACCGTGGATGTGGTGCGCCATTAGTATTTAGAGTCTAATGGCGCACCAACACATGGTGCGCCACTGCTATATAGTAGTGGCGCACCACATGTGTGGTGCGCTATTAATGTCCATATTATCTATAGCCCTTTTCCTAGTAGTGGTGGACTCTCATGGCAAAACTTGGTTTAAGGATATTTGGAAGCACAAGTAGTATCTCTACTTGGTGCAAGGAATTTGGCTAGCATGACGGGGAAGGGCAAGCTCAACATGTTTGAATGATCCATGACAATATACTTTAATTGAGATGTGAGAAAACATAACCCATTACATTGTCTTCCTTATCCAACATCAACTCTTTAGCATGTCATACTTAACGAGTGCTCACAATTATAAAAGATGTCTAAGATAGTATATTTATATGTGAAATCTCTCTTCCTTCAATATTCTTTCATGAATTGTTCAAATGACCAATACAACGCTTGCTAACCTTCAATAAATTTACAACCTCTACTTTTTAGATGTGAAGTCATTACTCCCCATGTGTTAAGAAAATGAGACATATATAATTTCAGATTTATGACAATCAACTCATTCAACAATTTACTCATAGGATATAAGTGAAGCACACGAGTAAATGAAAAACTACTCCAAAAAGATATAAGTGAAGATCAATGAGTAGCTAAATAAATATGTAACTATGTGAAGACTCTCTCTCATTAAATAATTTTAGATCTTGGTATTGTATTCAAGCAGCAAGCAAAATAAAATAAAATGACATTGCAACGATAGCACAACTCATGTGAAGAAGCAAAAACTTAGGCTCAACCGATACTAACCGATAGTTGTTGAAGAAGAAAGGTGGGATGCCTCATGGGGCATCCCCAAGCTTAGATGCTTCAGATTTCTTGAAATATTATCTTGGGGTGCCTTGGGCATCCCCAAGCTTGAACTTTTGTGTCTCCTTAATTCCTCTCATATCATGGTTTCTCTTTTAATCAAAAGCTTCATCCACACCAAACTCAACAAGAACTCGTGAGATAGGTTAGTATAAACCAATGCAAAACCTTATCATTTTCTACTGTAACAAATCACTAAAATTATTATTCAACATTGAATACTAAATTCCTCTGCATATTTAATACTCCTATCCTAAAATAGAATCATTAAACAAGCAAACGTATGCAAACAATGCAACCATAACAGCAATCTGCCAAAACAGTATAGTTTGTAAAGAATGCAAGATTCATCATACTTCCCTAACTCCAACAATTATGAGAAAAATACTACGCTGTAGAAGATTTATCAGAGCTCATTATGCAAAAAGTTTCAACATTATATCATTCTCTGAATTTTCTATGGAATTTTTGCAACATCGGTAAACTTTCTGTTTTCAAACAGCAACATGTATACTAGCAAAATAAGCATGGTAAAGGCTATCCTTGACATTTTTATTGAAACTAAAGATGAAAAACATTATTCTAAATAACAGCAAGCAAATACTAACAAAATAAAATGACGCTCCAAGCAAAACACATATCATGTGGTGAATAAAAATATAGCTCCAAGTAAAGTTACCGATGAACGAAGACGAAAGAGGGGATGCCTTCCGTGGCATCCCCAAGCTTAGGCTCTTGGTAGTCCTTTAATATTACCTTGGGGTGCCTTGGGCATCCCCAAGCTTAGGCTCTTGCCACTCTTTATTCCATAGTCCATCGAATCTTTACCTAAAACTTGAAAACTTCACAACACAAAACTCAACAGAAAACTCGTAAGCTCCGTTAGTATAAGAAAATAAAACCACCACTTAGGTACTGTAATTAAATCATTATAAATTCATATTGGTGTAATATCTACTGTATTCCAAGTTATCTATGGTTCATACCCTCCGATACTACTCATAGATTTATCAAAATAAGCAAACAACACATAGAAAACATAATCTGTCAAAAACAGAACAGTCTGTAGTAATCTGTATCAAACGTATACTTCTGGAACTCCAAAACTCCTACCAAATTAGGAAATCCTAAGCAATTCTTGTACCAATCCAGATCAAAAATAATCAGATAAGAAGAACGCTTCTGTGAATTATAAAAACTAAATTACAGGGTGCAAAAGTTTCTGATTCTCTGCAGGATCAACACAACTATCACCGTAAGCTATCCTAAAGGTCTTATTTGGAACTTTATTGAAACAAAAGCCATAAAACATGATTAATACAGTAGCATAATCATGTGAACACACAAAAACAGTAAGGGTAAATATTGGGTTGTCTCCCATCAAGCGCTTTTCTTTAATGCCTTCCTAGCTAGGCATGATGATGACAATGATGCTCACATAAAAGATAAGAATTGAAACATAACGGGAGCATCATGAAGCATATGACTAGCACATTTAAGTCTAACCCTCTTCCTATGCATAGGTATTTTGTGAGCAAACAACTTATGGGAACAATAATCAACTAGCATAGGAAGGCAAAACAAGCATAACTTCAAGATTTTCAACACGTAGGGAGGAAACTTGATTTTATTGCAATTCTTAGAAGCATATGATCCTCCCTCATAAGAATTTTCAGTAGCATCATGAATGAATTCAACAATATAACCAGCACCTAAAGCATTCTTTTCATGATCTATAAGCATAGAAAGTTTACTACTCTCCACATAAGCAAAATCCTTCTCATTAATAGTAGTGGGAGCAAACTCAACAAAATAATTGTCATGTGAGGCATAATCCAATTGAAAACTAAAATCATGATGACAAGTTTCATGGTTATAATTATTCTTAATAGCATACAAGTCATCACAATAATCATCATAGATAGCAACTTTGTTCTCATAGTCAATTGGAACCTCTTCCGAAATAGTGGATTCATCACTAAATAAAGTCATGACCTCTCCATATCCACTTTCATCAATATAATCATCATAAATAGGAGGCATGCTTTCATCATAATAAATATTCTCATCAAAACTTGGGGAACAAAAAATATCATAATCATCAAACATAGCTTCCCCAAGCTTGTGGCTTTGCATATCATTAGCATCATGGATATTCAAGGAATTCATACTAATAACATTGCAATCATGCTCATCATTCAAAGATTTAGTGCCAAGCATTTTACTGCATTCTTCTTCTAGAAATTGAGCACAATTTTCCTTTCCATCATTCTCACGAAAGATATTAAAATGTTGAAGCGTATGAGACAAACTAAATTCCATTTTTAGTTATCTTTTATAAACTAAACTAGTGATAAAACAAGAAACTAAAAGATTCGATTGCAAGATCTAAAGATATACCTTAAAGCACTCACCTCCCCGGCAACGGCGCCAGAAAAGAGCTTAGTTGACGGGGTGTGAGTGCCGCTTACCTAGCCTCCCCGCCAACGGTGCCAGAAAAGAGCTTGATGTCTACTACACAAGACGTTGTTGGGCCTCCAAGTGCAGAGGTTTGTAGGACAGTAGAAAATTTCCCTCTGATGACCCACAAGTATAGGGGATCTATCGTAGTCCTTTTGATAAGTAAGAGTGTCGAAACCAACGAGGAGCAGAAGGAAATGATAAGCGGTTTTCGATAAGGTTTTCTCTGCAAGCACTAAAATAGTAGGTGATAGATAGTTTTGTGATAAGATAAATAATAACGAGCAAAAAGTAAATAAAGTAAATAAAGTGCAACAAGGTGGCCCAATCCTTTATGTAGCAAAGGATAAGCCTGGACAAATTCTAATAATGAAGAAGGAGCTCCCGAGGACACACTGGGAATTATCGTTAAGCTAGTTTTCATCACGTTCATAAGATTCGCGTTCGGTACTTTGATAATTTGATATGTGGGTGGACCGACACTTGGGTACTGCCCTAACATGGACAAGCATCCCACTTATGATTAACCCCTATTGCAAGCATCCACAACTACAAAAAGGAGTATTAAGGTAAACCTAACCACAACATTAAACATATGGGTCCATATCAACCCCTAACGAAGCAACGCATAAACTAGGGTTTAAGCTTCTGTCACTCTAGCAACCCATCATCTACTTATTACTTCCCTATGCCTTCCTCTAGGCCCAAATAATGGTGAAGTGTCATGTAGTCGACGTTCACATAACACCACTAGAGGAAAGACAACATACATCTCATCAAAATATTGAATGAATACCAAATTCACATGACTACTAATAGCAAGACTTCACCCATGTCCTCAGGAACAAACGTAACTACTCACAAAGCATATTCATGTTCATAATTAGAGGAGTAATAATATGCATAAAGGATCTGAACATATGATCTTCCACCAAGTAAACCAAATAGCATCAACTACAAGGAGTAATCAACACTACTAGCAACCCACAGGTACCAATTTGTGGTTTTGATACAAGATTGGATACAAGAGATGAACTAGGGTTTTGAGAGGAGATGGTGCTGGTGAAGATGTTGATGGCGATTGACCCTCTCCCGACGAGAGGATCGTTGGTGATGACGTTGGTGATGATTTCCCCCTCCCGGAGGGAAGTGTCCCCGGCAGAACAGCTCCGCCAGAGCCCTAGATTGATTCCGCCAAGGTTTCGCCTCGTGGCGGCGGAGTTCCGTCCCGTAATCTTGCCCACGATTTTTTCCAGAGGGAGAGTGATGATAGAGCAGAAGATGGATGCCGGAGGCCCACCAGGGGGCCCAGGAGATAGGGGGCCGCGCCCTGGGGGGGGGGGCGCCCCTGTCTCCTGGACTGGGTGTGGGCCCCCTGGCCTATTTATTTTGCACATAAATTCTTATTAAATCCAAAAAGTTGTTTTATGGAGTCTCAGGTCTTTTGGAGTTGTGCAGAATAGGTTTCCAACGTTTGCTCCTTTTCCAGCCAGAATTCCAGCTGCCGGCATTCCCCCTCTTCATGGTAAACCTTGTAAAATAAGAGAGAATAGCCATAAGTATTGAGATATAATGTGTAATAACAGCCCATAATGCAATAAATATTGATATAAAAGCATGATGCAAAATGGACGTATCAACTCCCCCAAGCTTAGACCTCGCTTGTCCTCAAGTGGAAGCCGAAATCGAAAAATATGTCCACATGTTTAGAGATAGAGGTGTCGATAAAAAATAAAATACGGACATGAGGGCATCATGATCATTCTAATAACAACAACATATATGGATTTTGTCATATGATTCCCTATGTTCAAGTAATAAGCAATACACAATGTCAAGTATGGTTCAAAAACTTCGTTGGGAACTAACAAACTATAATCTCAGTCACTGAAGCAATTGCAATTTATCGTAACATCAGAAAGAGTCAATAATAGAGCTTTTCAGCAAGCTCACATACTCAACTATCTCGTAGTCCCCTATAATTGTTAACACTCACGCAATACTTGTGGTTATAGAGTTTCAGCCGGACACTGAGAAAGATAGGGGCTTATTGTGTTGCCTCCCAACATATTCACCTTTAGGTGATGTCAACAATAATAGCCTATGCCAACTTACATCCAATTGGATATATGTATCATGATCTTTCAAACAAGAGGAGCTTTCCAAAGGATAAAAATAAAAAGGGAAAGGTGAGTATCACCTTGACTCAAGCGTAAAGTAAAAACATAAAGTAAAAGATAGGCCCTTCGTAGAGGGAAGCAGAGGTTGTCATGCGCGTTTAGGGTTGATGCACGAAATCTTAATGCAAAATAACGTCACTTTATATTGCCCCTTGTATGTGGACCTTTATTATGCAATCCATCGCTTTTATTACTTCCACAACAAGTTCATACAAAGCTTATTTTCTCTGCACTAATAAGTCATACATATTTAGAGAGCAATTTTTATTGCTTGCACCAATGACAACTTACTTGAAGGATCTTACTCAATCCATAGGTAGGTATGGTGGATTCTCATGGCAAAACTGGGTTTAAGGATATTTGGAAGCACAAGTAGTATCTCTACTTGGTGCAAGAAATTTGGCTAGCATGAGGGGGAAAGGCAAGCTCAACATGTTTGGAAGGTCAATGACAATATACTTTAACTGAGATGTCGGAAAACATAAACCATTACATTGTCTTCCTTGTCCAACGTCAACTCTTAGCATGTCATACTTAATGAGTGCTTCACAATCATAAAAGATGTCCAAGATAATATATTTATATGTGAACCCCTCTTTCCTTATCACTTCCTATTAGTTGCAATGATGACCAAGGCTACGTTCATCAACTCTCAACAATTTTTATGCCTCATACTTTCTATGTGTGAAGTTATCACTATCCATAAGATCAATATGAACTCTTTTGTTCTTTCTACTTTCTCAAGATCATAGAAACATAGCAAATCCCTTGACTCAACACTAATCTTTATTATAGATAGCACACGGACTTGATTACATAAAGAGATCGCAAAGAAAAACTCAAAACTACTTGATATCAAAACTTCGAACTAATAGATCAAGATACTACTAAAGGGATCGAACTAAATAAAGCAGTAAAGATAGGAGTGTGATGGTGATACGATACCGGGGCACCTCCCCCAAGCTTGGCAGTTGCCAAGGGGGGTGCCCATACCAATGTGATTATTTCCTCGGGGTGGTGAAGTAGGAGTTGTTGCACTTTTCTTCTCTAGCTTGCATCTGAGGCTAAAATTTTCTTCCCTCAGATCCTCATTCTCGAGCTCAAGTTTCATTATCTTTTTGCATAGTGTTGCCTTGCTGTACTGCAAAAAACATGGTGGGATAGATTGGACCTTAGGGGAGCTTGACTTCTTGAACTCCACATGCATATCACCAGGTTGAGGCAGTGGATCGTCCTCTTCATCGGAGCTTGTCTCCTCCTTCTTCTTTGGATCATAGTCTTCTTCTTCCTCTATGGTCCAGCCATAATGTTCCACATCCCCATATAGTTTTGGGTTTGCAATATAATCAGCCATGTAGCTCTCTCCATCCGAATCTTGGGACGACATCATGTTCCAAATCTGCAACAGGAACCGCTCGAAACGAAAACAGAGGATATTTGCGTGATACGGTGGTCAAAACCTTCGGGAGAATATATAATGAATTTTTACCGACCAAAATACATAACATACAAGAAAACGGAGTCCAGGAGGCACACGAGGTGCCCACGAGACGGGGGGTGCGCCCTATAGGGGGGCGCCCTCCTCTCTCGTGGGAGCCTTGTGTCCTTGTCGGACTACTTCTTTCTTCCTAAAATCTTTAAATAATCCAAAACTGATAAAAATTACCATTAGAGTTGTTTTGGAGTCAGTTTACTTACCATACCACGTACCTATGCCTTTTCGGAGTCTGGAACATTCTGGAAAGTGTCTCTTATGTATTCCTCAAGGGTTATAGTTTCAATAATATTAGTTTCAACATTGATAGGATTACCTGAAATATAATGTTTAACTCTTTGACCATTTACCACCCTTGGATTTGTGCCTTCGAAGTTGTTGATTTTTATAGCACCAGAACGATAGGCCTCCTCGATAACGTAGGGACCTTCCCATTTTGAGAGAAGTTTTCCTGCAAAACATCTTAAACGAGAGTTGAACAATAACACATAATCTCCTACGTTAAACTCACGTTTTTGTATCCTCTTATCATGCCAGCGTTTGACCTTTTCTTTGAAAAGCTTAGCATTCTCATATGCTTGGGTTCTCCATTCATCAAGTGAGCTAATATCAAATAACCTCTTCTCACCGGCAAGTTTGAAGTCATAATTGAGCTCTTTAATAGCCCAATATGCTTTATGTTCAAGTTCAAGAGGTAAATGACATGCTTTTCCATAAACCATCTTATATGGAGACATACCCATAGGAATTTTATATGCAGTTCTATAGGCCCATAATGCATCATCAAGTTTCTTGGACCAATTCTTTCTGGATCTATTCACAGTCTTTTGCAAAATTAATTTTAGCTCTCTGTTGCTCAACTCTACTTGACCACTAGACTGCGGGTGATAAGGAGATGCGA
Source organism: Triticum timopheevii (assembly GCA_963921465.1). Classification (NCBI taxonomy): domain Eukaryota; kingdom Viridiplantae; phylum Streptophyta; class Magnoliopsida; order Poales; family Poaceae; genus Triticum; species Triticum timopheevii. Next base: position 554,339,858 of record OY997264.1, on the reverse strand, counting down.
TTCTATGATTGACATTATACTTAGTGAGCATCTTACGGAAAGCACCATGAATAAAGTGTGAACCACCATCAGTCATAAGATATCTAGGGACTTCAAACCTCGGAAAAATAACTTCTTTAAGCATTTTAACGGAAGTGTTATGATCAGCACTACTAGTTGGAATAGCTTCTACCCACTTAGTAATGTAATCAACATCAACTAAAATATGTGTATAACCATTGGAGGCAGGAAAAGGTCCCATATAATCAAAGCCCCAAACATCAAACGGTTCAATAACAAGAGAATAATTCATAGGCATTTCTTGACGTCTACTAATGTTACCTATTCTTTGACATTCATCACAAGATACGACAAACTTACGAGCATCTTTGAAAAGAGTAGGCCAATAAAAACCAAATTGTAGTACCTTGTGTGCAGTTCTATCTCCAGCGTGGTGTCCTCCGCAGGATTCAGAATGACACTTGCGTAGGATCTGTTCCTGTTCATGCTCAGGCACACAACCTCTAATAATACCATCTACTCCTTTATAAAGGTGTGGATCATCCCAGAAGTAATGTCTTAAATCATAAAAGAACTTTTTCTTTTGCTGGTATGTGAAACTAGGCGGTATATATTTAGCAACAATGTAATTAGCATAATCCGCATACCAAGGAGCAGTACGAGAAGCATTGACGACCACTAATTGTTCATCAGGAAAACTATCATTAATAGGCAGTGGGTCATCAAGAACATTCTCTAACCTAAACAAGTTGTCTGCAACGGGGTTCTCAGCTCCCTTTCTATCAATAATATGCAAGTCAAATTCTTGGAGCAAGAAAACCCATCTAATGAGTCTAGGCTTAGCATATTTCTTTTCCATAAGATATTTAAAAGCAGCATGATCAGTGTGAATAGTAACTTTGGAATCAACAATATAAGGTCTAAACTTATCACATGCAAACACAACTGCTAAGAATTCTTTTTCAGTGGTAGAATAATTTCTCTGGGCAGTATCAAGAGTCTTGCTAGCATAATGGATAACATTCAATTTCTTATCGACTCTCTGCCCTAAAACAGCCCCTACAGCATAATCACTAGCATCGCACATAATTTCAAAAGGTAAATTCCAATTAGGTGGCTGAACAATAGGTGCAGTGGTCAAAGATTTCTTAAGTGTTTCGAATGCTTCTACATAATCATCATCAAAGACAAAAGGAATATCTTTTTGTAATAAATTAGTCAAGGGACTAGAGATTTTAGAAAAGTCCTTAATGAACCTCCTATAAAAGCCACCATGACCAAGGAAACTTCTTATACCTTTTATGTCCTTGGGACACGGCATCGTTTCAATAGCATCAACTTTGGCTTTATCAACTTCAATACCTCTTTTGGAGATCTTATGCCCGAAGACAATGACTTCATTAACCATAAAGTGACACTTCTCCCAATTCAGGACGAGACTAGTGTCTTCGCATCTCTGCAAAACTCGATCAAGGTTGCTCAAACAATCATCAAAAGAGGATCGATAGATGGAGAAGTCATCCATGAATACCTCACAAATCTTTTCACAAATATCAGAAAATATAGCCATCATGCATCTTTGAAAGGTAGCAGGTGCATTACATAAACCAAAAGGCATACGTCTATAAGCAAAAGTACCAAAAGGGCAAGTAAAAGTAGTTTTAGATTGATCCCCCGCTGATACAGGTATCTGAGAGAAGCCAGAATAACCATATAGAAAGCAAAAATGTGTGTGTTTGGATAGCCTTTCTAGCATTTGATCAATAAAAGGTAAAGGTTAATGATCTTTCTTAGTAGCTTTATTTAACTTACAAAAATCAATTACCATCCTATAGCCTGTAATAATTCTTTGCGGGGTCAATTCATCTTTATCATTAGGAACAACGGTAATACCTCCCTTTTTAGGACACAATGGACAGGGCTTACCCATTCACTATCAGCAATGGGATAAATAATACCTGCCTCAAGGAGCTTTAGTATCTCCTTTCTTACCACTTCGTTCATTTTGGGGTTTAATCGTCTTTGAGGATCTCTAACTGGTTTGGCATCTTTCTCCACTAAGATTTTGTGTTGACATAATGTGGGACTAATGCCCTTAAGATCATCCAGAGTATATCCAATAGCAGCTCGGTGCTTCTTCAGAGTTTTAAATAATCTTTCTTCTTCTTTCTCTGAAAGGTTAGCACTAATAATAACAGGATATATTTCTTTTTCATCAAGATAAGCATACTTAAGATTATCAAGTAAGGGTTTGAGTTCAAACACGGGATCACCCTTGGGTGGAGGGGGATCCCCAAGAATTTCAACTGGAAGGTTATGTTTCAGCATAGGTTCTTGCTTAAGGAACACTTCATCTATTTCTTCCCTTTCCTTCGAAAACATATCGTTTTCATGGTCTAGCAAATATTGTTCTAACGGATCAGTTGGTGGAACAACAATGGAAGCAAGACCAATAATTTCATCCTTACTAGATGGTTCCCTTTCACGAGGTTGTCTACTAAACTTAGCGAAATTAAAGTCATGAGACATACCATCTATGCCAACAGTGACAATATTCTTTTCACAATTAATCTTAGCACTAGCAGTATTCAAGAAGGGTCTACCAAAAATAATGGGACAAAAATCATCTTGTGGGGAACCAAGAACAAGAAAATCAGCAGGGTATTTAATCTTCCCACACAAGACTTCAACATCTCTAACAATCCCAATAGGTTTAACGGTGTCCCTATTAGCAAGCTTAATAGTAACATCAATGCCTTCCAATTCAACAGGTACAATATCGTGCATAATTTCTTTATAAAGATCATAAGGTATCGCATTAGCACTAGCACCCATATCACATAAACCATGATAACAATGATCTCCTATTTTAATAGAAATAACAAGCGTGCCTACAACAGGTCTACGTGTCTTAGTATCGGGTCTAGCAATATTAGCAGTTTCACCCAAGAAAGAGATAACATGCCCATCTAAGTCCTCATCCAAGAGATCTTTAATCATAGCAATACCAGGTTCAAAATTAATTTGCTCTGGAGGTGTATAGGTCCTAGTATTACTCTTACGGACAACAGTCGAAGCTTTAACATGATCTTTTATCCTAACAGGAAAAGGAGGTTTTTCAACATAAGCAGTAGGAATAATGGGATCACTATATGTAATAGTCTTTTCTTCGACTGTAATGGGTGCAACTACTTTAACTTCAACAGGAGGATTATATTTAAACCACTTCTCTTTAGGGAGATCAACGTGAGTAGCAAAAGTTTCACAAAAAGTAGCTACTATCTCAGAGTCAAGTCCATACATAGAGCTAAATCCACGGAAAGCATCGGTATCCATAAAAGATTTAACACAATCAAACTTAGGTGTCATACCTGACTCCTTACCATCGTCGGAACCCCAATCTTCAGAGTTGCGTTTAATTCTTTCCAATAAGTCCCATTTGAAATCAATAGTCTTCAGCATATAAGAACTAGCACAGGAACTATCGAGCAGGTTGCGATTATCAAGAGAAAGCCGAGCATAAAAGTTATGAATAATCATTTCCCGAGAGAGCTCATGATTGGGGCATGAATACAACATTGAATTAAGCCTCCCCCAAGCTTGAGCGATGCTTTCTCCTTCGCGAGGCCAGAAGTTATATATGTAATTACGATCACGATGAACAAGATGCATAGGATAGAACTTCTGGTGAAATTGCAACTTCAATCGCTTATAATTCCAATATCTCGTATCATCACATAGCCTATACCATGTCATTGCATCTCCCTTCAAAGATAAAGGGAAGACCTTCCTTTTGACAATATCATCAGGAATACCTGCAAGCTTAAATAATCCACAAACTTCATCCACAAAGATAAGGTGTAAGTCGGGATGCAATGTTCCGTCTCCTGCAAAAGGATTAGCTAGCAGTTTTTCTATCATAACCGAAGGAATCTCAAAGTGAATATTTTCATAAGGTTCAGTAGGTTGAGGAGCATCTCTTTGCTCTTCTGGTTGGGGTGAATATACCCCAAACAAGCCCCTCAAAGGATTAGTTTCCATAGTGACAAGTAACAGAAAATTTCAGCACACTATATAAATGTTTCCTTACCAAGTTCCACTCACCAAGAGCGCTACGCTCCCTGGCAACAGCGCCAGAAAAGAGTCTTGATGACCCACAATTATAGGGGATCTATCGTAGTCCTTTTGATAAGTAAGAGTGTCAAACCCAACGAGGAGCAGAAGGAAATGATAAGCGGTTTTCGATACGGTTTTCTCTGCAAGCACTGAAATAGTAGGTGATAGATAGTTTTGTGATAAGATAAATAATAACAAGCAAAAAGTTAATAAAGTAAATAAAGTGCAGCAAGGTGGCCCAATCCTTTATGTAGCAAAGGATAAGCCTGGACAAATTCTAATAATGAAGAAGGAGCTCCCGAGGACACATTGGGAATTATCGTCAAGCTAGTTTTCATCACGTTCATAAGATTCGTGTTCGGTACTTTGATAATTAGATATGTGGGTGGACCGGCACTTGGGTGCTGCCCTAACATGGACAAGCATCCCACTTATGATTAACCACTATTGCAAGCATCCGCAACTACAAAAAGGAGTATTAAGGTAAACCTAACCACAACATTAAACATATGGGTCCATATCAACCCCTAACGAAGCAACGCATAAACTAGGGTTTAAGCTTCTGTCACTCTAGCAACCCATCATATACTTATTACTTCCCTATGCCTTCCTCTAGGCCCAAATAATGGTGAAGTGTCATGTAGTCGATGTTCACATAACACCACTAGAGGAAAGACAACATACATCTCATCAAAATATCGAACGAATACCAAATTCACATGACTACTAATAGCAAGACTTCACCCATGTCCTCAGGAACAAATGTAACTACTCACAAAGCATATTGATGTTCATAATCAGAGGAGTAATAATATGCATAAAGGATCTGAACATATGATCTTCCACCAAGTAAACCAAATAGCATCAACTACAAGGAGTAATCAACACTACTAGCAACCCACAGGTACCAATTTGTGGTTTTGATACAAGATTGGATACAAGAGATGAACTAGGGTTTTGAGAGGAGATGGTGCTGGTGAAGATGTTGATGGAGATTGACCGCCTCCTGATGAGAGGATTGTTGGTGATGACATTGGTGATGATTTCCCCCTCCCGGAGGAAAGTGTCCCCGGCAGAACAGCTCCGCCAGAGCCCTAGATTGATTCCGCCAAGGTTCCGCCTCGTGGCGGCGGAGTTCCGTACCGTAAGCTTGCCCATGATTTTTTCCAGAGGGAAAGTGATGATATAGCAGAAGATGGACGGCGAAGGCCCACAAGGGGGCCCAGGAGATAGGGGGTCGCGCCCTAGGGGGGGCGCCCCCTGTCTCCTGGATAGGGTGTGGCCCCCCTGGCCTATTTCTTTTGCCCATAAATCCTAATTAAATCCAAAAAGTTGTTTCGTGGAGTCTCAGGTCTTTTGGAGTTGTGCAGAATAGGTTTCCAACGTTTGCTCCTTTTCCAGCCAGAATTCCAGCTGCCGGCATTCCCCCTCTTCATGGTAAACCTTGTAAAATAAGAGAGAATAGCCATAAGTATTGAGATATAATGTGTAATAATAGCCCATAATGCAATAAATATTGATATAAAAGCATGATGCAAAATGGACGTATCACCCTCAAGTGGATGACCTAAGGTTTATCAATCCGTGGGAGGCGTAGGATGAAGATGGTCTCTCTCAAACAACCCTGCAACCAAATAACAAAGAGTCTCTTGTGTCCCCAACACACCCAATACAATGGTAAATTGTATAGGTGCACTAGTTCAGCGAAGAGATGGTGATACAAGTGCAATATGGATGATAGATAAAGGTTTTTGTAATCTGAAAATATAAAAACAGCAAGGTAACTAATGATAAAAGTGAGCATAAACGGTATTGCAATGGTAGGAAACAAGGCCTAAGGTTCATACTTTCACTAGCGCAAGTTCTCTCAACAATAATAACATAGATAGATCATATAACAATCCCTCAACATGCAACAAAGAGTCACTCCAAAGCCACTAATAGCGGAAAACAAACGAAGAGATTATGGTAGGGTACGGAACCACCTCAAAGTTATCCTTTCTATTCTATCTATTCAAGAGTCCGTAGTAAAATAACATGAAGCTATTCTTTCCGTTCATTCTATCATAGAGTTCATACTAGAATAATACCTTAAGACACAAATCAACCAAAACCCTAATGTCACCTAGATACTCCATTGTCACCTCAAGTATCCGTGGGCATGATTATACGATATGCATCACACAATCTCAGATTCATCTATTAAACCAACACAAAGTACTTCAAAGAGTGCCCCAAAGTTTCTACCGGAGAGTCAAGACGAAAACATGTGCCAACCCCTATGCATAGGTTCATGGGTGGAACCCGCAAGTTGATCACCAAAACATACATCAAGTGGATCATGTGATATCCCATTGTCACCATAGATAAGCACGGCAAGACATACATCAAGTGTTCTCAAATCCTTAAAGACTCAATCCGATAAGATAACTTCAGAGGGAAAACTCAATTCATCACAAGAGAGTAGAGGGGGAGAAACATCATAAGATCCAACTATAATAACAAAGCTCGCGATACATCAAGATCATGCCATAAAGAGAACACGAGAGAGAGAGAGAGAGAGAGAGAGAGAGATCAAATACATAGCTACTGGTACATACCCTCAGCCCCGAGGGTGAACTACTCCCTCCTTGTCATGGAGAGCGCCGGGATGATGAAGATGGCCACCGGTGAGGGATCCCCCCTCCGGCAGGGTGCCGGAACGGGCTCCCGAGAGGTTTTTGGTGGCTACAGAGGCTTGCGGCGGCGAAACTCCCGATCTATTGTGTTCTTCGATGTTTTTAGGGTATATGGGAATATATAGGCGAAAGAAGTCAGTCGGGGGAGCCTCGAGGGGCCCACGAGGGTGGAGGGCACGCCCAGGGGGGTGGGCGCGCCCCCTATCTCGTGGCTTCCTCGATGCTTCCCTGGCTTGCACTCCAAGTTCCCGGGATTGCTTCTGTTCCAAAAATAACTTTTCTGAAGGTTTCATTCCGTTTGGACTCCGTTTGATATTCCTTTTCTTCGAAACACTGAAATAGGCAAGAAAACAACAATATTGGTTGGGCCTCTGGTTAATAGGTTAGTCCCAAAAATAATATAAAAGTGTATAATAATGCCCATAATCATCCAAAATACATAATAATATAGCATGAATGCTTCATAAATAGATACGTTGGAGACGTATCAGCGGTGGATGCCCACGCGGAGAGGAGTACGAGAGTTCGCTGGTTCGGCTGTGGTGTGAGGCTGCCGTCACCGCAGGGCCTGGCCAGCTGTGGGAATTGTAGGGGGCGGTGAGGCCTCCTTGGCAGCACAACCGGCCACGGGAGGCAGGAGCATGCGACACGACCGGCGCTGCTTTGGGCGGCTGGAGCAAGAAGACCAGAGATTAAAGAAGCACTACGGCCGTTGGATGGACATCGTATGGTCACTAGAGCTAGAATTGTTCATATTGACTAAGTTGACAAAGCCCTCCGTCCCTATCAACTTACTAGGCCCACAAGTCAGCCTCCCACTATGGTGGGTCCCAGCTAGCAGGGGGAGTATTCATTTTTTTGTGCGTAATAAGGAGGCACTTCCTTCCGTGCGAAGATATAGCTAGTGGGTCCGTGCTGGCAATGGGGGGAACGTTTTTTTCATGAAATACAGAGGCCCTTCCGGTGGGTCCCAGCTGTCAAGTGGAGGAATCATTATTTTGCATGTAATAAGGAGGCATTTCCATATGTGGGCCCCTATTGTCAGCCTCTTCCGATGGCTGTTGTTTGTTGACCATGTTGACCTCGCCGCACCGAGAGCACAAACGCAGTGGACGAGGGCGAGGCCAAGGAAGGGAATGACCCGGAGCCGATGAAGCCACCGCAGCGTATGCCCACGCTGAGGGTAGTACGAGCGCTAACTGGTCGGCTGCGGGGTGAGGCTAACGTCACCATAAAATAACAGGATGTGTGGGTGGATAGAGGGATGGCCTGGCGGCACCACAGCCAGCCATGGGAGGAGGTAGCAGGCAGTCCCGCCGGCGCTAGTTTGGGCGGCTGGAGAAGGAAGATCAGAGATTGAAGAAGCACGGCGGCCGTTGGATGGACATCCAACAATCACTGCTCTGTGTTGACTAAGTTGACAAAGCCTTGCGTACGCGTCAAAAAAAATTAGGACAGTGTCATCGTCAACCTAGTAGGCCCAGAAGTCAGCCTCCAAATCTATGGAAAGCAGCATACTACCCATTAGCCATTATTTTCAATAATTTATAGCCCATTTGCTAGTTCTTAAGGATATTTGAAGCCCATATTCTTTTTATTAGCATTACAGACCATATATTCTGGGCACTGCTAAAAATATCAACGAAATTGTGCATATTTCGGTGGGGTCCGAACTCTTTTAATCATGAAATTTTGAGTCGCGTTAAAAATAATTTTTTAAAAATTATATCAAAGTAAAATTCAAAAAACAATTCTCCGCAAAAAAATGAATGAAATTTAAAATCTTAACTAGCAAGATGCCCGTTTGTTGCACGTAACATGAAGATGCATTTGTATGAGTAGTTTATCTTGTGGGAAAAAAGATGATATTTTCATGTAATTGCCTGTTGGCTTTGGTTTTTATAAGAGTAGAGAGTAGAGAAATCCAGAAAAATGATATTTTAATTTAATTGCCGGTTGGCTTTGGTTTAAAACTTTACAACCCATTTCTTACAACTTATAACCCATTTTCTGGGAAAGCCCATTTCTTACTACTTACATCCCTCCTCGTCTTGAAAGATTTGTAGCCCAGCAGGGCTGAGAAAAGCAAGTAGGCCTCGGTTTGGTATTCTCCGAAAAAAGAACTGGGCTAGCCATTTTCAGAAAGAAAAAATATATTAACTGGGCTCGTCATGTGCTTAAATAAAAGCGTAAGCGTGGGCTAGACGGGCCACAGTCCCCGCACAGCGCGCAGTTGAGCTCCATCGCTGAAACTAAAAAACAATTGGGCGAGTTGCTGGGTCCCTGTGTTATCTGCTCGTTGTGTAATTTTCTCGTTTATTGACTACATTGACAATGGTGTGGGACCTAGTTGTCAAACAATTAGGAGGAAGTACTTGTGTAATGCAATGACCCTAGTGGGTCCCTACTGTCAGCCTCTCCATGTACAGTCATCTCCTGATTCCTCTTAGTTGTTGACCATGTTGACAATGCCAGACGGCGGCGGGCACAACGAGTGAACCAAGGCAGAGAACGATGGCGAGGCCTCAGACAGGAACGAACAACAGCCGTGGAATATGCGGCGGTGTAGTGGCAGGTGGAGGGTAGTACGAGGGCAACAACATGCAACTCAAGCATACAAATGGTACAAAAGCCCAAGGATTAATTATTCATCAATTTTTTAGACAAAACCCAGATTGAACATGGCAGTAACATCTAACCCAACCAATCTTTTTCGCAGTCACAAACAAATGGATAGGTCTGATCCATAAAATCAACATCCTGTGCAAAAAAAATTATTTCAGGATGACTACAACAAGTTGTAAATAGAAGCCGAGCATGTTTAGAAGCCCATGTGTCCACCTGAAACTTCCTTTTTTTTCTATTCAATGTGTCCGTCCGTGAGAAATCTCTTGCGGTAAAACTTAAGCCTCATGGACAATAGTAACCTCGCATTCAACAGGAAGAATGTGACAAAGCTTCTGTTTGCCTGGTTGGATGCATATCCTTCCATCGTTATTGTCCTCAAACGAATGTCATGAGAACTGAGAAAATCCTGGTGCTTATTACGCCACCAATTGGTTATATGTTTTGTGCCATGTGGTTGTGCCTAAGGAAACATGAAGATTGAAAACAGTTAAGGTCTGAAGAAAGAGTATGTCGAAAGAACGACAACTGCACGGTTAATTCTAGTACAATATATACGGGCTTTCAATGTGCATGAAATCATCACCTCTATATATAAATTCTCCAGAGATCGAAAGCATCGTAGCAAGCCAATAATTATGTTCAGATCAAAACTAAGCCTTCTGATATATAAGATCTTGACAGAATCCAGCAGCATTGATAGGCTATCAATGGACGAACTCTTCATTGAGCATATAACATAATATTAGTACCCAAAGTGTACTCCAAGATGATATAAAACTTATGCGCAAAAATGAAAAATGCATCTTATGATTACAAATGTGTAGATGATAATATACGATACCTGAAAAAGTGAGGAGCCAAACAACAACTTCTTGTGATCATTAAACGGGTCATGAATTACACCCAAGGTCTCCAGTTTGGGCGCAGAGACGATAGTTATTTGTGAAGGTTAATAACAATCATCAAGGAGAAACCTTTGAAGTGAAGGGGCATCTTCAATGACGAGCTGTTGTCCTTCAAAACAAATTCCAATGCTTTTAAGGTGAGGCAACTTTATTTGGAGATAATTGATAGGGATTTCTATTCCCAAAACAATCAGCAAGCGCTCCAGGGCAGGGCAACTGGAGTGGATGATGCTGTGCAGTGAGGCCTCCGATAGATAAACCACCAGAAGCGAAAGTTTTTTTAGCAGTGGGAGTCGAAGCATTTGTACCAGATTGTCTGGTAGATGGCACCGGGCGAAGGTGGCAGTGTGGAGAGACGAGGAAAACCGCGAGATGGACAACGGTGGTGTGGGCACGAAATTTTGGTGTGTTCGTGGTATGAATCTTTCGTGGTAATGGTAGAACTCAAACTGCTGGAGTTTTCTGAATTCGGGGGAAGTCAGCCAAGCATCCACCGCGCCGGGTATGGATAACAGGTAGCATGTCGGGATGTAGAGGCGTTGAACGGGGCCCTGCTGGTGAAAGGAGACGATGGATCTAAGGAGATCAAATTCAGGAGGGACAGATATCTGACGACAGTCGAGATTGAGGGTCACAGTGCGCCATAGAGGGCGCCACCGAGTTGAGAGGACTTGTGTGCGGCAGCAATCCTTGGTGGGGAGAAGCGAGATGATCTCCTCAAGGATGACGTCCGAGAGATCGCTGATGCGGTCCACCAGAGATTCTACCGGTTCCTCAGATCTGGGCGGGGGGCTCGCCGCTTCTCCTCGCGCTGCCGGGTGCGGGATCTACAACCGGTGTCGCCGCTGGCGGGAGCCTCATCTTCTTGGCGCTGGGGCTAGCCACTCATTTTCCTTGTGGGCGTGACACCAAGCTCACATGTTTGAGAAGAGTAGCCAGAGACGAGCCTAGTGGCAGTGCAAGTGGGGAAGAAGGAGGGCTGGGGATTTCTGTAGGAGTGGAAGAAGAGGAGCAGGCGTTTTCTGTACGAGTGAGGAAGAAGGTGAGCGGGGGTTTTCTGGACGAGTGAGGAAGATGGGGAGCGGTGGGAATTGGGGGGAGACGGAAGCAGGAGAGCGAGCTGCAGTACTCCCTCCATTTTTATATACAAGGCCAATGTGGAATATACATTTTGCATCTATACAAGGCCACCAACAACAATTGAGGCAAAATTAATGATATTTTCTCGTACTAGCAACCTGTTTAATAGTTGCATGCATGCAGTCATAATGACAGTCAACTACTTCCTCCACTCAGTTTTCTTGCATGCATGTGGGGTATTAATGATCCCAGTAAACGAAAAGAAAAGATGACTTGCAAAGCAGACATTAAGTTTTACATTGGTATCTGTAATTTGAGTTTGTGGCCTTGTATATCAAAATGGAGGGAGTATAAGTGGAAGCGAGGAGGAAGGAGGGTTTTTCTGGGATTGCCCCCTCTTCAAGAAATATGGGCTTCTCCTCACAAAAAACAAAAACAAATGGCTTTAAGATGGATAGGCTTTTGTATAGGCCCAGTCAGCTGCCCGTGTTTCGTACTGGAGGGCCTTGTGCTAGAGGCAGGCCGAGACACACTCCAGCTTATTGCCCATTCGAAAGAAAAAAAAAGAGATGCCTCTAGCTTATGGCTACTCATGGGTAACCTTTTTCAACTTGGCATCCACCAAATTAGAGGATGCGGTACTGGATGTAGACACTCACATTAAACTAAGCTTTAGAAGATACGGTATGCATACTAACATTCAGAAGAACAAAATTTCAGCATGTTTATGCATCTCAATGATTCACCATACTATAACCAATACAAAGCTGTGAGAAGGTGTGGAAATAAAGAAAATCGATCGATGCTTCTCTGAGCAAAGGGCCTCCCTGCACACACATTAATTTCCTGGGCATGCTTGTTTCTTCTCAATGTTGCGAGCACTTTGAGCATGTTGGCAACTCCACAACTAGCTAGCTGCCTCATCTTGCAATTGATGCTGACACATTTGCAGCAAACACATGAGGCAATAGAGATGACTCAACATGAGTCCATATTGTGCAGTTGCCCTGTAATCATCTTCATTGTCCTGAATCTGAAAAGATACGAAAAGAATAGCTATACTTAAATGGTGTTGCAAAACAGTAGCACATATCAATAGCTCGGCATGACAAAACACGATCATCTGGACGAAGGGGATACTAACCTACCTGAGGAAGATTATATATAATTTCATAAGTCCTTAGTTGATTTCCACCTTCGGCTGCACTTCTTGTTGTTTTGGGGCTGGTTGGGCTGGAAGTTCTTCTCGTGTACCATGTGGGCACTAGAAGCTCCCTCAGCAACCCGAGCACATGTGTCTTTTGCTCTCGCATTCTCTTCAAAATCAAGAGTGCTAATGAGATCCAAAACGGAAAACTCATGTCTCTTGTTTTTCATAGAAGTAGCAAAATTGTTCCACGAAGGTGGAAGCTTGGCAATGATGGTCCCATCAACAAATTTGTCCGGCAACACACACTTAAAGTACTCAAGTTCCTTAGCAAGTGACTATTATCATGCTCATGCAAATGCTAGAATAGATCACATTAAAAAGTGGTGCACCTCACACTTACCTACTCACACCACACTTAGAGCATGGTTAATAGTATAGCCAACATCCGGCTATATGAAGTTGACACATCATCTAGAACCAACCTAATAGCCTACTAGTACAATAGTTAGTCCCTTTAGTATAATACTATATCATTAATAATGGCCCCACCTTTTGTCTCACAAAGTATGTTGGAGCTCCTGCTACAACCGGCTACAAGTTTACAACCCGCTTCTCTTCTCTCTCCTCTTCTCTCTCCTTCAACTAAGCACAACTATATTTAAATCCTTATAGCCTGCTTATGTCATCTAATTGTAGTACTTGCTCTAAAGTTACTCTCCACTGTGTAGTCTGAAATGGCAGGCGTGCAGCAAGCGGTGCCCTCGGTCGGCGTGCCGCTTCAACGGCGGAAGCAGTGAGGGGTCGTGTCGCTCTGACTTGCCATCAATGTGGAGCGGCAGGCTCAGCTGGCGCTGGGAGGGAAGCGTGCGCGGGAGGGGGAGGGTTTTTTGTTGGGCCAAGAAGGTGAGAAGCCAACTCCGGATTGGTCCGGACGAGGAAATATCATGTGCTCCCATACTCACTAGTAGTTTCATGCATATAACTTAAGCTATAGATACATCTTGCCTTGATATGTGTGATGTTACCACTTTCCTCTCTTTCTTCATTTATTGCTTGCCACATCATCTACTTTATCTAGGCATGTGTGATGTTACAACCTATGTTACTCCCACTGTGGGTAGTCTCATCATTTTCCTCGTCATCATCTGAGTCCTAGAAGATCTCACCCACATCATCATTAGGCATGCAGCTACCTTGATAGACAGCATGCACAGAAGGAGTAGAGGTGACTAGGGACGCACCACGTCGTGGGCACTCCATACGTGCTCGTGTGCGTGCAACATGCGTGCTTTTCCATCGGTGCTAGCTCTAAGGCTGAGGCTGCGGTCGTCTTCGTCTCCGACTAGTCGTTGAGCAACGACGGCAAAGAGGTGCTGCAAGAGATGCATAGGCACCATTATGTGCGAGCTTTGCCGTAGCACGACGAACCGGACGTCGCTGCACATGGCGTATGCCTCCATGCAGTCGAGTGTGTGCGCATGCATGTGTTATTCACGTGCATTCTGTGGCCGGGTGTGTGTGCATGCATGTGTTGTGTACGTGCGTTGTGTGCTCCATGCTGTGCGCGTATATGCATGAGTTGGATCGGCATGAGTTAGTGTGTTGGCGTGTGTACATGCGTGGCTGCATGCGTCCTGTACATGTGTGGCTTATTGTGTGGTTATCAATATAAACTATAAAACATCTTCAACTTAGCATCCTGATGTATCATCTCTAGTGGTTAGCAAAGAGTTCATGTTCTTTTATTTGTTTACTAGATCATTGATGGCGCGCGTTGCTGCGCCCGTCTATTTTGGCATAAAAGAGTTGTTAGAGATATGAAGTAACTTGTATACATTTGTTTGCAATGCTTTCATATATTGTATTTGTCTCTCCATTTTATAGAATATGATGGGATGTAACTAAAGAGAGAAATCAAGAATATAATGTTATATAACTCAAGAGAAATCCAGTCCGATTGATCTGCAAAAAAGTACTCCCTCCTCCTCAAAATAAGTGTCTCAACTTTAGTACAACTTTATACTGAAGTTAGTACAAAGTTGAGAACTTTGTACTAAAGTTAGTACATAGTTGAAACATCTATTTTGGGATGGAGGGGTAGTATTTTGAGTTTTCTCCTTAGGTCTAATGTTTGAGTTGTGGTATTAAGCGCAGAGATATAAATTATGATTGATATGGAACATGACCTCTTTTTGCCTCCTAAAAAGACTCCCGCAAAGACTCACATCATGATAAATAAAAAGATATCGAGGAAAGACATGAGAGAGAGAGAAAAGGCAGTACAAATATTTCAGAACTTCGGGGCGATATTTACTATTTTAAAAAATCTCAATGCGTTCTGGCCAGTAATACAAGTATACATTGTGGTCTAAGGGACAAATATTCTGCATTGCGTCAGCATAGATGACTGAATGTGTACTTGCTCAGATTTGAGGTTGTAGAATTCCATCTGATCTACAATAATAATAAAAATTCTGAAACTCATTATCAAATGCCAGTGGGTTGTTGTGAAACAATGGCTCAAGTTGTGTTACATCTTAACCAACTTACAATTTCTTACACTGAAGTACAAACAAAATACTTGTTAGCAAGGAAAATCAATCAAGGAAATAACTACATAAGTAGTGTGCCAAGGAGAAGTGAACAACAGTTATAATCGCTCCGCAAAACATGGTGTATGTTGATGAAAGAAACAATAATAACAACATTTCCTACAGAACATTTTTGCTAGTATCTGTAAGAGAACATATTTGCTAGTATCATGTGTTCCACGGATCTGGCCTTGTTTTCTGTGCAGGTCTTGAGGGCATTGTTAAGTAATAAACTAATTAAGATGGAGACTGCAGGTCTGAATATCTTACTCACTAATTAGACTTGCTAGCTAGTGCCTCTGTCCAGGTTTATTAGGCCCCCCACTATTCTGAGCCAAACTTTGACCATCCATATTCCCAGTAAAATATAAATATATGGTACAAAAAGTACACGGTTGAATTTGTATTTGAAAGAGCTTTCCAATGATATAATTTTTGTGACACACTCAAATTTATTGGTTTGCCTAATAAACCCAAATGGAGGGAGTTGCTAGCTATGAGAAAACTTGGGAATCAATCTGAGGTCCTAATGAAGAAACTCATTGATCTCATTAGTTAGCCGATCGATGCAGCCTTGATTCACACGTTGACAAAAGGTAGAGCTGGCCGTTAGCATGTCATCTTCTCGTGGGATTTCATCCTTCTCGGTCAGTATATTCCGTTGAGACGTATATTTTGCAACTTGAACAGTAAAAAGTTGCCTGGCAGCGAACCCAGGCTACAGATAATGGAAAGGATTGAGCAATCACAACTGAATCCAGGGGAGTAAATGAGTCTCACCTTTGTTTGAAGACGGCCATTCTAGAATGCATGTCGGCAGATTCAGTATTTTTCTACAACTTACTGTCGATGAGAAAGTCAAAATAAATGGATTTAGTAATGAAGTAAACACCTATTTTGGGCCTAGACTACAAATATGTGGGCTGGGTTGTTCAAGAAGATAGAACACAAGAGCACAAAAAGAAAATAATTTTGAGCATCTTGGATGGATCTGCTTCAGTTTGCGCCTAGTCAACATGTTTGTAAGCAATATCAATGGTACTAAAAATGACTTCTCACAAATGATGACATGCATGTCAATAAAGCGATGAGCCCAATCTCTGTATTATGATGTTTATTAAAGACTTGCGAAGCTAGAGAAGCCAAGTCCTTTTCTTTAAGAACACAACAAGTGGTACACTTGCAAACAAGACTGCTTCAATTCATTAACTAATTGGTTTTTCCAATTGCTAGCTAGACATCGCACCACAGATCCAATGAAATTAGTACTCGACCATTCAATGAATCTGCATCGTGCAAAACTATTCTAAAACGGGGGTGAACAAGGAAGGATGCTAACCTTTGTTTTGTTTGAACACCGACCATTTCAGAATATGTGTATGTCAGGCTAAGGTTGTGGCAAACACAATAATTTTCTTCATGACATTGTATTCCAAGTGCAGTAAAACTATTGCAAGTGCAGACCAAATATTGTAGTTTGCATAGTGAAATATTTTTGCATATGTACGTAGATTCAGTTTGTTCAACTTACAATCAAGAAACTAAATGAAATTAGTGGTGGGAAGCTATAGTACGTAACATCTACCTAGATGGAGCCTTGCAGGCATGTCTGAACATGATGCATATACTCCCTCCGTTCGGAATTATTTGTCGCAGAAATGGATGTATCTAGACGTATTTTAGTTCTACATACATCCATTTCCGAGACAAGTAATTCCGAACGGAGGGAGTACATTACTAAAGGAAACTTGGCAGCCATACCTAGGTGGCGATGAAGGTTCAGGTTAGCCCAACATGGAGCTGGATTCTAGCACGTTTCTTTAATGGGGTTTTGCTGCATCCATCTTGAGATTAACAAAATCACAAATTTAGTAGTAATCAACGGTCTAGCTAGCAGCTACATAGAGGCGGGTTGAACAGTCAAGGCTTTACAAACCACGGGGGTGAATGAGGAGGGTGCCTCACTTTTGTTGAGCGATGACCACTCCAGATCATGACTTCCTGACATGGTTGTTGTTTGCGAAGTGAAACAATTGTGCATCCAGTTCACGGCTGCTGGCGAAAAGAGGAGAAATTAGCATGGAGTACCTATGGAGAGTGAGGTGATTACTGCATTGGGCAGGAAAGTGTATGGCACCTGCGTAGACAAAGCCATTGGGGTCTGCTCCTCGGGCACCTCCCCTCCGCTGTATAAGCATTAGACAACAGCATATACTGAAAATATACATCGGGCAGCATCATTTTGAGTACACAAATATATGGCCAACAATCAAGAAAATCGGACAGCATATAGGAGAGAAGAGAGCAACAAAATTTAACAGAGAGGAGACAAAATTTGTCCATCGCTCCTATCTGAATCTCCTATCTATCTCTGCTAGAACGTACACAAGGGGAGGAGGCTAGGATCTGTACCACTTTCGCTGTTGCATCAAGATTATTTCCCACTGCCTCACCTCTAGAAGAAATTTTCTTCACCCGTCAATGATGAGGAGAGAGTCGAGGTTGGAGAGCACGCGATCGAGGGTCAGGAAGAGTGCAACAGTCTTTGTGGAGTCGTCGTGGCCTTGTGCACGGCTTGTGCACCCTCGCCGGTGCCGCCTCCTAGGCTGATTACCTCGTGCACTTCGGCTGGATCCACCGAGATGAACACGCACCACTGGATCGCCTCGATCCCCTCGTGCGCCTCAGCTGGATCCACCAAGAAGACCGTGCACCTCGGCAGGTATCGGGGATATACCCCGCGGTATAAACCACCGGATGTATGACCCGGCTAGAGTTTGGCGATTCACCGGCGACCCACTTGGACCTGGCGGTTTAAGATTCATTGGTAATCCGGCAGGCGGGTCAGACGAGCGACAAGACCCGGTGGCCCAACGGGCGATTTATGGAAGGCCGGATCACGCTATGGTGGGCCGGTTTATGAGGAAAGCACAAGGAATTTTTTTTCTACAATGGAAGCAAGACTAGGACTCCACTTGTAATAGAGTAGTCCCAATCCTACTAGGACTAGTCATGTAACCCGCCCCTTCAACATATATAAGGAGGGGCAGGGCTCCCCAAAAGGGGGACAAAAAGACAAGCAAGAAACAATCTTTAGGGCTAGACACAATTAGAGGAGAGCCGGTTTACGGCGACTCCCTCGTGATGATAATGAGATCTAGCCTCAAACAGCATGTAGGGTTTTTACCGGATGATGTTTCCCGGGGCCCGAAGCTGTCTAAATCCTTGTCTTGTGTTGCGTCTCTCGATTCCGCTCAACCCCTCTCAAGCTACCACATAGATGCGTTGGCCTCGTGAATAAGTCCTTACACTAAGGACATCTGACGTATTAATTCCACGACAGTTTAAATACAAGACAACAAGGGTCATGACCCGGAATTGTTAGTTTTTATAACCCGACAATGGTGGTAATCATAAACCGGCAAGTTTTACATCTTCAAGCCAGCTGGATACCAGTTGAATATTCCAGAGACTAATATTTTTGTCAAGTCAGAGTATTGAAGGCCAATTCAAATGGATTCTTTATTTACAAAATATCTTCTGCAAGCAAATCGATTATTAAACTGGTCTATTGACTCGGATTTTTTAGACGGAAGAAATGACAAGGATTTAAGGATGATCAAGTGCCGGTTTACAAGAATATTTAAACCGGATATTTAAACTGTCGTGGAATTAACACGTCGTGGAATTAACACGTCAGATGTCCTTAGTGTGAGGACTTAGTCGCAAGGCCAACGCATCTATGTGGTAGCTTGAGAGGGGTTGAGCGGAATCGAGAGACGCAACACAAGACAAGGGTTTAGACAGCTTTGGGCCCCGGGAAACATCATCCGGTAAAAACCCTACATGCTGTTTGAGGCTAGATCTCATTATCATCACGAGGGAGTCGCCGTAAACCGGCTCTCCTCTAATTGTGTCTAGCCCTAAAGATTGTTTCTTGCTTGTCTTTTTGTCCCCCTTTTGGGGAGCCCTGCCCCTCCTTATATATGTTGAAGGGGCGGGTTACATGACTAGTCCTAGTAGGATTAGGACTACTCTATTACAAGTGGAGTCCTAGTCTTGCTTCCATTGTAGAAAAAATATTCCTTGTGCTTTCCTCATAAACCGGCCCACCATAGCGGATCCGGCCTTCCATAAACCGCCCGTTGGGCCACCGGGTCTTGTCGCTCCTCTGATCCGCCTGTCGGATTACCAATGAATCTTAAACCGCCAGGTCCAAGTAGGTCGTCGGTTGAATCTCCAAACTCTAGCCGGGTCATACATCCGGCGGTTTATACCGCGGGGTATATCCCCGACAGCAGGATCTCACCGCAGATGGCCTGCATCAACGTGGGGACGAAGCAGAGTGGGAGGAGTTCCAGGCCACCGTCGCCATGGGATGTGGTGCCTCCGCCGCATCTGGGAAGGTGTCGCGACCCTGCCTCAGATGATGCAATCGCCTTGGAGGGAGGGAGGCATCGCAGAGGCAACAAAATCAGTGGGGAGCGGCGGTGGCAAGGGAGATAACGGCCGACGGGGTCGACGTCGCCATTGGAGCAGCCTAGCAGAGTGATACGTCTCCAACATATCTACTTTTCCAAACACTTTTGCCCTTGTTTTGGACTCTAACTTGCATGATTTGAATAAAACTAACCCGGACTGACGCTGTTTTCAGCAGAATTGCCATGGTGTTGTTTATTGTGCAGAAAACAAAAGTTCTCGGAATGACCTGAAAATCCATGGAGATAACTTTTGGAAAATATAAAAAATATTGATGAAAGAATCAAGGCCAGGGGGGCCACACCCTGTCCACAAGGGTGGGGGCGCGCCCTCCCTCCTGGGCGTGCCCCCTGTCTCGTGGGCCCCCTGATGCTCCACCGACCTCAACTCCAACTCTATATATTCCATTTTGCGGAGAAAAAAATCAGAGAGAAAGTTTCATCGTGTTTTACGATACGGAGCCGCCGCCAAGCCCTAATCTCTCTCGGGAGGGCTGATCTGGAGTCCGTTCGGGGCTCCGGAGAGGGGGATTCGTCGCCGTCGTCATATCAACCATCCTCAGTCACCAATTTCATGATGGTCACCGCCGTGCGTGAGTAATTCCATCGTAGGCTTGCTGGACAGTGATGGGTTGGACGAGATTTACCATGTAATCAAGTTAGTTTTGTTAGGGTTTGATCCCTAGTATCCACTATGTTCTGAGATTGATGTTGCTATGACTTTGCTATGCTTAATGCTTGTCACTAGGGCCCGAGTGCCATGATTTCAGATATGAACCTATTATGTTTTCATGAATATATGTGAGTTCTTGATCCTATCTTGCAAGTCTATAGTTACCTATTATGTGTTATGATCCGACAACCCCGAAGTGACAATAATCGGGATACTTCTAGGTGATGACCGTAGTTTGAGGAGTTCATGTATTCACTATGTGCTAATGCTTTGTGCCGGTTCTCTATTAAAAGGAGGCCTTAATATCCCTTAGTTTCCACTAGGACCCCGCTGCCATGGGAGGGTAGGACAAAAGATGTCATGCAATTTCTTTTCCATAAGCATGTATGACTATATTCGGAATACATGCCTACATTACATTGATGAACTGGAGCTAGTTCTGTGTCACCCTATGTTATAGCTATTACACAAGGAATCGCATCCGACATAATTATCCATCACTGATCCAATGCCTACGAGCTTTTCACATATTTTGCTTCGCTTATTTACTTTTCCCTTGCTACTGTTACAACTACTACAAAACTGCTATCTTTACTTTTGCCACTGTTACCTTTATTATCATACTACTTTGCTACTAAATACTTTGCTGCAGATACTAAGTTATCCAGGTGTGGTTGAATTGACAACTCAATTGCTAATACTTAAGAATATTCTTTGGCTCCCCTTGTGTCGAATCAATAAATTTGGGTTGAATACACTACCCTCGAAAGCTGTTGCGATCCCCTACACTTGTGGGTTATCAAGACTAATTTCTAGCACCGTTGCCAGGGAGCATAGCTCTATTCTTTGAGTCACTTGGGATTTATATCTATTGATCACTATGAGGAACTTGAAAGACGAAAGGACAAAGATTTTTCCCTCAACTACGAGGGGAGGTAAGGAACTGCCATCTAGCTCTGCACTAGATTCTCCTTCTGTTTTGAGTAAGCTTGCGACACCTAAACCTACTACTGCTATGAACTCTGATATGTCGCATGTTATTGATGATGCCACTTCTGCTATGCATGATACTTATGATGAAACTACTTCTGTGCGTGATACTACTGTGCCATTAGGTGAATTTCTTGATGAACAACTTGCTAGGGTTAGAGAGAATGAAATTATTAATGATGATATTATTGATGATAGTGATGATGAAAGTTCTCCCCCTGATTATGAATTTCCTGTTGTTCCTGAGGGTTATGTTATGGATGAAGAAGCTGCTAGAGCTATCTCTGCTTGCAAGGATATATACGATCTTAAGAAGTTATTAGCTAAATGGAAGCAGCAATCTCTTAATGCTAGAATGAAACCTGACCCCGCTTTTGCTATTTCACCTATCTGTGTTACTGATAAGGATTATGAATTCTCTGTTGATCCTAAAATTATTACTTTGGTTGAATCTGATCCTTTTTATGGCTATGAATCTGAAACTGTTGTGGCACATCTTACCAAGTTAAATGATATAGCCACCTTGTTCACTAATGATGAGAAGTCTTGCCATTATTATATCCTTAAGATATTTCCGTTCTCATTAAAGGGTGATGCTAAAACTTGGTTTAATTCTCTTGATCCCGGTTGTGTGCGTAGTCCCAAGGATATGATTTATTACTTCTCTGCTAAATATTTCCTTGCTCATAAGAAACAAGCTGCCTTGCGGGAAATATATAATTTTGTGCAAATCAAAGAAGAGAGTCTCCCACAAGCTTATAATGGGAGGCTTCTCTGATTACTTATGCTTTGCCTGATCATCCTTTGAAGAAAAATGAAATACTTGATATCTTTTATAATGGACTAACCGATGCTTCCAAGGACTACTTGGATAGTTGTGCTAGTTGTATTTTCAGGGAAAGAACAGTCGACCAAGCTGAATTACTATTGAATAATATGTTGACTAATGAAAATAATTGGACTCTTCCTGAGCCAATTCCTGAGGCAATTCCTGAGCCAACTCCTGAGCCTATTCCTAAACCTACTCCAAAGAAGAGGGGCATTCTATTTCTCAGTCCTGAAGATATGCAAGAGGCAAAGAAATCAATGAAAGAAAAAGGTATAAAAGCTGAAGATGTTAAGAATTTACCCCCCATTGAAGAAATACATGGTCTTAATATACCTCCTGTTGGAGAACCAAATTGTCTTGATAACCCGACATAGGTAGTAAAGGTAAATTCTCTCTATAGATATGATAAAGTTGAAATCTCATCTACTAAATTTCATAGCCCATGCTTAGATGAATTTGACGACTTTATGGCTAGGCAAGAAAGTTTTAATGCTTATGTTGGTAGAGAATTAAATAATAATGCTTTCGAGATAGGACGCTTGAGTGATTATATGGCTAGAGTTAAAGGTGAACTTAAACTCATTAGCAAATATGCTTCTATGGTTACCACTCAGGCTGAGCAAGTACTTAATGCTCAAAGTGATTTGCTTGATGAATTAAATAATAAACATGACTTTGCTGTTAGAGTGTCGACTAGAACCGGTAGAATGACTCAGGAACCTTTGTATCCTGAAGGCCACCCTAAGAGAATCGAGCAGGATTCTCAAAGAAATAATTTAGAGGCACCTAGTTCATCTAAAAAGAAAAAGAAAAACGATAGGACTTTGCATGCTTCTAGTGAACCTGTTATAGACACACCTGAGAATCCCAATGATATTTCTATTCTTGATGCTAAAACACAATCAGGTGATGAAGATGAACCTAATGCTAATGCTAATGATAATGTTCATGTTGATGCTCAACCTAGCAATAATAATGAAGTAGAGGTTGAACCTGCTGTTGATATTGATAACCCACAATCAAAGAATCAATGTTATGATAAGAGAGACTTTGTTGCTAGGAAGCACGGTAGAGAGAGAGAACCATGGGTTCAGAAACCCATGCCCTTTCCTCCTAAACCATCCAAGACAAAGGATGATGAGGATTTTGAGCGCTTTGCTAAAATGATTAGACCTATTTTCTTACGTATGCGCTTAACTGATATGCTTAAATTAAATCCTTATGCTAAGTACATGAAGGATATCATTACAAATAAAAGAAAGATACCGGAAGCTGAAATTTCCACCATGCTTGCTAATTACACTTTTAAGGGTGGAATACCAAAGAAACTTGGAGATCCAGGGGTACCAACTATACCATGCTCCATTAAAAGAAATTATGTTAAAACTGCTTTATGTGATCTTGGAGCCGGTGTTAGTGTTATGCCTCTCTCTTTATATCATAGACTTGAATTGAATAAGTTGACACCTACTGAAATATCTTTGCAAATGGCTGATAAATGAACTGCTATACCTGTCGGTATTTGTGATGATGCGCCTGTTCTAGTTGCAAATGTCACTGTCTTAACGGACTTTGTTATTCTTGATATTCCCGAGGATGATAGTATGTCGATTATCCTTGGTAGACCCCTGTTGAATACTGCAGGAGCTGCTATTGATTGCAACAAAGGCAATGTCACTTTTCATGTTAATGGTAATGAGCATACGGTACACTTTTCGAGGAAACAACCTCAAGTTCATAGCATCAATTCTATTGGAAAAATTCCAACTATCATTATTGGAGGTTTTGAATTTGCTCTTCCTACTGTCAAGAAAAAGTATGATATTCTTATTGTTGAGGATGTTCATATCCCCGTTGAGGTAACCTAGTGTTATTCGAAATTTCTCCGGTTCCGTGTTATTCGGAATGAGTTTGTTAACAAGACTTGATCAACCTTGTTAGTGGATTCATTTTGATGATCATGAGATGGATGAAACTAGAAGGCACAACCTTCTGTACCCTCTTTTTACTTTCTGTTATTTAGAATAAATAAAGAAAAAATAGTATTATCTGTCTGTTTTCTGAATTATCTGTGCAACAAAAAATATCCCAAAAATAAAAGTGCTCCAAATGCCCTGCAAATTTAGTATAATTTTTTATGGAATATTTGAGGATTTTAGGCACTGAAAACACTGCAGGGGGGCAAGCACCTGGCCACGAGGGTGGAGGGTGCGCCCCCTGTCTCGTGGGCCCACGGTGGCCCCCCTCCACTTATTACTGCACCCACACACTCCATCTTCTTCCGAAAAAATCCCCATCCAGCTCAGGCACGAATTCTAGCTCATTTTGCTACGATTTTCGATCTCCTTGCTCAAAGCTCCATTCACAAAACTGCTTTGGGAGATTGTTGCTTGGTATGTGACAACTCCATTATTCCAATTAGTTTTTGTTCTAGTGCTTTATTCATTGGAAATTTTTGCTGCATAGGTGACCCTGTTCTTGAGCTTGCATGTAAAATTTACGAGGTCCCAAGTAATTCCAATGCATGATATAGGCTCTAGGAACTTGTAGGAGTAGTTGCTACCAATCTTGTTTAGTTTTATTCACTTTTATTTTTGAAGTTACTAACATTTCAGAAATTTTTGAGAAAAAGAAATATGTCTAGGAGAATGTACCAAGGTGTTTCCTCAACAAAAAGAGGACCCAGGCGTGCTATGCGTGAGCAAGACGATGAACCACCAAGGGATGCTGAAGTGCGAGCTTGTGAGTGGCCATCAGAAGAGTTTATGGTCAAGGCAGGCATTAAGGATGAATTTGACGGATATGTGCGTAATGTCGTTCTTGAGGACTTCTTACAAGATAAGTGTCCTCAGTACTACCAATTGACTGATTCATTCGTAAGAAGGTTTAAATATACATCTTCGCGTAATTCTCAGAGTGTCCTGTTTGATATTTATGATAAATCTTATGCCATGGACTTAGAAGATTTTACTACTGCTTGCAAACTCCCGCAGTGGGGCAATGTTCATGAACCCCACAAATCTGAATATAAAGACTTCCTTACTAGTATCACTGTGGGAGAATCTAGGGATATAGCACAAGCTACCATAGGGAGCATTCATTTTCCTGCTATACATTATTTTGCTCTCTTCATTGGTAGATGCATTAACGGTAAGGATGAAGCATGTCACATGTGTGTCCCTGATCTTTGTGTCCTCAAGAGTGTTGTATTAGGTAATAAGGATTACAACTTGGGGGCAATAGTTGCACGTAGGTTGCATAATAATGGTATATCTGGAGATTTATTTGGAGGGATTTATGCAACCCGTGTTGCTAATTATCTTGGTATAGCCCCACGGGAGGAGGATATGGAGTTGCTTCTTGCTTATTTAGACTATGACGCGATGGTCAAACATCATTTTCTTTTGAGTAATGACAATTCCTCCAGTATCGACTAATCTTTGACAGACGTCGCGCTGTCCATGTTACTCTCCCTGCTCCTTCCCTTTTTGATTACCAGGAAAAATGAAGATATGTTGTTACCAGGGAGGAGGCAGCCGAACACGAGAGGAGAGCGGAGGCAACTCGCCAACATGCCACAGCTCAGAATGCATTGGCTGCTGCATCTCAGTATGACCCCAGTTATAACTTCGGATATCAGCCAGGCTATCCTTGGCAATAGACCAACTTAGGCCAAAATCCTAAGCTTGGGGGAGTATGTATTTCTCACCGACTTTACATTCGTGTTCAGACACTATTCTAGTTGTCGGTGCTCATACTCTTTCATTGTATTATCCATTCTAGTTTAATTTCTTTTTCTAGCTTTCTTCTTGTGTGTTTGATAAACCTTATGAAAAACCAAAAAAATTAGTTAGTCTAACTTCCATGCTTGTAGTAGAAATTAAAATGAAAACCCATAAAGATTTGACGTTCTTCTTTTACTTGTTGGAAGCTTTCCCGTGTAAATAGTTTTATTTTATTTTCTTTCCTTTAGTGGTCGAGAGTAGAAGACCATACTGAAAATGTTTAAGTGGCTCTCATATGCATGATTGTTTATTTAACTTGGAGCCCGTATATTACTTTGTCTTCTCTCTTGAGTTGAATGCTTGCAGATTCCAGCTTAGTCCAATGCACGTGCACTATTATTATACACACCGTTCGGTCGTGCAAGTGAAATGCAATAATGACGATATATGATGGACTGATTGAGATAAGAAAAGCTGGTATGAACTCGACCTCTTTTGTTTTTGTAAATATGATGAGTTCATCGTTCCTGATTCAGCTTATTATGAAGTAAACATATTTGCAATGACATTTAGAGATTATAGTTGCTTGTGCTATGCTTAATTAGCTATGAGTTATAATGGTTTACCTTGCATGCCAACATGCTATTAAAATGATTATGATGTGATATGATAGGATGGTATCCTCCTTTGAATGAATTGAGTGACTCGACTTGGCACATGTTCATGCATGTAGTTGAAACAAATCAACATAGCCTTCACGATATTTACGTTCATGGTGGATTATATCCTACTCATGCTTGTACTTGGTGTAAATTAATTTTAATGCATGTTCATGACTATTGTCGCTCTCTCAGTTGGTCGCTTCCCAGTCTTTTGCTAGCCTTCACCTGTACTAAGCGGGAATACTGCTTAGTACATTTGCATCCAAACACCATAAACCCCAAAGTTGTTCCATATGAGTCCACCATACCTTCCTATATGCGGTATTTATCTGCCGTTCCAAGTAAATTTGTATGTGCCAAACTCCAAACCTTCAAATGAAATTCTGTTTTGTATGCTAAAGTAGCTCATGTTTCAACTAGGGTTGTCTGTATCTTCCATGCTAGGTGGGTTGTTCTCAAGAGGAGTGGACTCCGCTCCTCATTCACGAGAAAATGGCTGGTATCCGGGATGCCCAGTCCCATGATCAAAAAGATCAAAGCAAATCAAAATAATTAAACAAAACTCCCCCAGGGCTGTTGTTAGTTGGAGGCACTCATCGTTTCGAGCAAGCCATGGATTGATGCTTGTTGGTGGTGGGGGAGTATAAACTTTTACCATTCTGTTTGGGAACCCCCTATAATGTATGTAGCATGGAAGATATCGCCTTCTCATAGTTGTTGCGTTGACAGTGAAAGTATCCCGCTCAAAATGTTATTCATCTCTATTTTAAAATCGAGCTCTGGCACCTCTACAAATCCCTGCTCCCCTCTGCGAAGGGCCTATCTATTTACTTTTATGTTGAGTAATCATCCTTCTTATTAAAAAGCACCCGCTGGAGAGCACGTTGTCATTTGCATTCATTACTATTAGTTTATATTGTGTATGACTTGACTGGATCTCTTTCACCATGAATTACAATGTTTAGTCAGTCCTTGATCTTTAAAGGTGCTCTGCATTTATGTTTTGTGGTCTCAGAAAGGGCTAGCGAGATACCATCTTGTTATATCATATTGTGATTGTTTTGAGAAAGTGTTGTCATCCGAGATTTATTATTATTGCTCGTTAGCTGATTATGCCATTGATATGAGTAAATGTGAGACTTAAGTGTTATTGTGAGTATGGTTAGTTCATAATCTTTGCTGAAAACTTGAATGTTGGCTTTACATATTTACAACAACAAGAGAAAATAGAGTTAGTAAAAGTTTTTCTTTATCACTTTCAGTTTATCAACTGAATTGCTTGAGGACAAGCAAGGGTTTAAGCTTGGGGGGGTTGATACGTCTCCAACATATCTACTTTTCCAAACACTTTTGTCCTTGTTTTGGACTCTAACTTGCATGATTTGAATGAAACTAACCCGGACTGACACTATTTTCAGCAGAACTGCCATGGTGTTGTTTATTGTGCATAAAACAAAAGTTCTCGGAATGACCTGAAAATCCATGGAGGTAACTTTTGGAAAATATAAAAAATATTGGTGAAAGAATCAAGGCCAGGGGGCCCACACCCTGTCCACAAGGGTGGGGGCGCGCCCTCCCCCCTGGGCGCGCCCCCTGTCTCGTGGGCCCCTTGATGCTCCACCGACCTCAACTCCAACTCTATATATTCCGTTTCACGGAGAAAAAATCAGAGAGAAAGTTTCATCGCGTTTTACGATACAGAGCTGCCACCAAGCCCCAATCTCTCTCGGGAGGGCTGATCTGGAGTCCGTTCGGGGCTCCGGAGAGGGGGATTTGTCGCCGTCGTCATCATCAACCATCCTCCATCACCAATTTCATGATGCTCACCGTCGTGCGTGAGTAATTCCAGCGTAGGCTTGCTGGACAGTGATGGGTTGGATGAGATTTACCATGTAATCAAGTTAGTTTTGTTAGGGTTTGATCCCTAGTATCCACTATGTTATGAGATTGATGTTGCTATGACTTTGCTATGCTTAATGCTTGTCACTAGGGCCCGAGTGCCATGATTTCAGATCTGAACCTATTATGTTTTCATGAATATATGTGAGTTCTTGATCCTATCTTGCATGTCTATAGTTACCTATTATGTGTTATGATCCGACAACCCCGAAGTGACAATAATCGGGATACTTCTCGGTGATGACTGTAGTTTGATGAGTTCATGTATTCACTATGTGCTAATGCTTTGTTCCGGTTCTCTACTAAAAGGAGGCCTTAATATCCCTTAGTTTCCACTAGGACCCCGCTGCCATGGGAGGGTAGGACAAAAGATGTCATACAAGTTCTTTTCCATAAGCACGTATGACTATATTCAGAATACATGCCTACATTACATTGATGAACTGGAGCTAGTTCTGTGTCACCCTATGTTATAGCTATTACATGAGGAATCGCATCCGACATAATTATCCATCGCTGATCCAATGCCTACGAGCTTTTCACATATTGCGCTTCGCTTATTTACTTTTCCGTTGCTACTGTTACAACTACTACAAAACTGCTATCTTTACTTTTGCCACTATTACCTTTATTATCATACTACTTTGCTACTAAATACTTTGCTGCAGATACTAAGTTATCCAGGTGTGGTTGAATTGACAACTCAACTGCTAATACTTAAGAATATTCTTTGGCTCCCCTTATGTCGAATCAATAAATTTGGGTTGAACACTCTACCCTCGAAAGCTGTTGCGATCCCCTACACTTGTGGGTTATGACAGAGCACCAGCCGAATCGTCTCCTCAACCGCCAGCTTCATTAGGTTTCTTGAGGGCTAAGAGAGCAAAGGGGAAGGGGATAGGAAAAATGGGTCAGACATCCCAATACGAGCCCAATCAACCACGCGGCTCCAATTTTGCCACGGGAGCAGCTACCTAGCTTGGATTGCCGGAAGTGTTGCGCGAGTGTTTTATCCAATGGCCAAAAACTTTAAACCTGAAGATCTGGCGGCTGTGAATGCTCATGGCCTGAGAGAGCTCCTAAGGTGCACAGTTATAATGTATTAAAATAGGTGGGAAAGTGGCAAAAAATAGGGGAAAACGCGCAAGCTTCCTTGCAGACGCTCCACCGCGTGGTTCCTTGCTCCTTCTCGGTCATCGGGAATCTATGTTCTTCAACTCTTTTTTATGTGAGCTTTGCTCATCTTTTGCCAACACGCGAGACATCTAGCATCAAGGTGCACGTGTCATGCAAGAAAATGGAGATAATCAGATAAGCAGTGCGTAAGTGAGTCGTGCACTTTGATGGCACCTACTACGCAATATTTTTTTCTCCTCGATGGCACGTGAATAGTGCATGTACTCAATGACAGAGCGCGGGATGGTAGCCATGACATGGTCAACCCTTTTTGTGGAGAGAGTATGTACTACTAAATAACTTTGATGTGTCCCATCAACTCGCAGAAAGGCGAGAAGCTTGCTTACTACGCCTTCTCCCTCGCCAACGCGTGCGCGGTGGCTTGCAGCACGAGAAGAAACTTTTGCTTACAAGCGATGGACGTGCAACAGTTTATTTGTTGTTAGATTGCCAGAAGTACTACTATAGTATCATCATTATTGTTCGACTTCCGGAAGAGGCGAAGAGCCAATCGCAAGGTCACCTACTAACCTTAGGCTAGGCATATTGGGAGCAACATAAGTAGGGGTACCTCCTTTTTTTATTCTAGAAGCAACCACACGCGAATAAGCACAGCAACTGAATCAAAAATCAAAACCAACCAATGAACTACTACTACTGGTGAGCGTTTGCTAGTACTATCATGTACTTCGCCTGTCCATGTATATAGGGCTTAATGCGTTTTCCGAGACTAACTTTGGCCCTATTTGGATCCATGGGTTAGAGTTAGTTTGAGCTAGTTGGGGCTCAAATAGCCCTAAAGTATCCAAGCATGAGGGTTAAATTGGAGCAAGTTGCACCGAACCCACCAAAAAAATTATCCCACCCAAGAGGTGCTAATTGGAGATAGTTCTCATTGGGCCCACTGAAAAATCACTTTTCTCTCTCCATCAAGTGCATTTATTGTCAATCTAACCCTGTCATCCAAACACCTCTTTGGCTACAGTTAGTTCAGGGTTAGTCATGAGTTAGTCTAACCTCTAGCTAAGTTAAGAGTATCCATATAGGATCAGTATAGGACATGCAAGTTGCTCAAAGCATACAGTCAAATTCGTACGTGAAAGGATCTTTTTTTAAACGGAACGTGAAAGGATCTTCGAATGATATAATTTCCAAATTATATAAAATCTTATCAATAGTCAAAGGCATCCTCGAAGAATACGTTAGGCCCTATATAAAATCTTATCAATAGTCAAAACCAAGTGTTCTAAACAAGTTCAAAACGAGAGACTGGACCCACTCATGGCAGGGCACGCCTGTCTCGTTTGGTCCGTCGGTCAAAGCGCTTCCTCTTCTTCGCATAACAATAGAGTACAATATTTTTTTTAAATGCTCTTGGCATGTCGCTAACATGTGATGAGTTAACCGACCTCAATAGACGGCAAAAACGCCAGCCCACTGCCGTTTGAGAGAGACGAGGAGCGAGAAGGGATACGGGCTGCTGGATTACTAGAGCTAGGTGTCGCACGGAAGCCAAGAAATATGGTGATAGCATGGGTTAGCCATGTAGTATGATGTAACTACACTGGCTGTCGTGTTTCATACTCTTTCAGTCCACTGTGGAGATGATTGGTTGATTTTATATCACAGAATAATATAAAATATTATGAGTGCAGACGCTCCACCACAAGGTTCCTTGCTCCTTCTCGGTCGTCGGGAATCTATGTTCTTCCACTCTCTTTTTTACGTGAGCTTTGTTCATCCTTTTGCCAACACACGAGACATCTAGCATCAAGGTGCACATGTCATGCAAGAAAATGGAGATAATCAGATAAGCAGTGCATAAGTGAGTCGTGCACTTCGATGGCACCTACTACTCAATATTTTTTCTCCTCGATGGCATTTGAATAGTGCATGTACTCAACGACGAAGCGCGGGATGGTAGTCATGACATGGTCAACCCTTTTTTGGAGAGAGTACGTACTAAATAACTTTGATGTGTCCCGTAAACTCGCGGAACAATGAGAAGCTTGCTTACTACGCCTTCTCCCTCGCCAATGCGTGCGCGGTGGCTGGCAGCACGAGGAGAAACTTTTGCTTACAAGCGATGGACGTGCAACAGTTCATAGTGGGAGTAACATAGGTAGTAACATAGCGCAGTCCAAGACAAGTTTGCTTGTGTGGCATGTATTTAATGAGCAGAGATGTGTTTAGAGTAACATAATATGTTACTGTAACATAGCACTTTCCAAGAGAGGATGAGTTTACAAGGTAATAAATGAAGCCAACTAGTGTGAGACTACTACTATGTTACTTTGCATTATGGAGGTAGTAACTTAGACTAGTGTCATATGCATGACACTAGTCCAAGTTACTCTGCACTATGACCAGCCTAAGAGCATGGTTAATAGTATAGCCAGCTGATGGCTATAAGAAACTACCATGTCATGTATAGCCATCATTTATAGTCACTCATATACTCCCTCCGTCCAAAAATACTTGTCATCAAAATGGATAAAAAGATATGTATCTAGAACTAAAATACGTCTAGATACATCTCCTTTTATCCATTTTGATGACAAATATTTCCGGACGGAGGGAGTAGTAGTGTGGGCTACAAGGTTGGCTATAACATTACTACATAGTACTTTTTTCAACCTTCTCTCTTTCTCTTTCTTCACATTTATTCTATTTGTCAAGGAATCCGCATATAGCTAGGCTCTTGCATGAGAGCCCACTCCCCTTAGCATGGTTAATAATATAGCCAACTGATGGCTACAAGGAACCGCCATGTCATCTATAGCCATCATCTATATGCACTCATGCAATAGTGTGGGCTATAAAGTTGGCTATTACTCCCTATATACATGGACAGACGGAGTACATGATACGTACTAGCAAACGCTCACCATTAGTAGTAGTTCATTGGTTTGTTTCGGTTTTTGATTCAGTTGATGTGCTGCTACCGCCAATATTTGCATGTGGTTGTTTCTAGAGTAAAAAAAAGGAGGTACTAGTACTTACTGTGGGAAAGGTGAAGTGATGGTTGCTTCGCCCGAGCAACTTCTTACTCTGGGAATATGGGAGTACCAGCGGATTCAAGCAACAGAGAAATGGTGGTTGCTTCGTCCGAGCAACTTACTGTGGTGAAGGTAGGGCTCTGTGATTTGACTGCTCACTAGTCATTACTACTGCGGCGCAATGACCGGGGTGAATCTTTCCCTGCAGTTGTGCACTCAATATTGCTGCATTGCAGGTGGAGCCGCATAAAGGATGTCCCACATGTCAGCGAAACAAAGTTGAATTGTTTCTGGCATTACTATCAATCCTTCAGGATTTGTTTATATGTACGCATAATTTTAATGAAATTTTATTGTGATGCTACGAAGGTTTCAACTTTGGTTCCCGCAGAAAAAAAGGTTTCAAGTTGGGATTCATGTCTCTTGCCTCAAGATTATCTCGTTACAACATTCCATCAAATACAAATGAAACTACCATGGCTGCTAATGCATCTCAATGGTTCGCAGATCAGCGCCAATATTCACATCACAACTGAAGACAAAGTTGTGAGAAGGTGTACAAATAAAGAAAAATATATAATTGATCGATGTTGTTCATAGGCATGGCTATTTCATGCGCACGGTGTTCATTGCTTGGCAGCTAGTTTCACCCAGCTCTGTAGCCAAAAAAGAGGTGTATGGAGGACACCACAATCTGATCATTTTGCGCAGCTCCACTAAAATCAAGCGGATCATCCCTGTTTGCAAAGATATCCAGCAAGTGTGATTACAATAATAGTGAAACTAGATGATGAAACATAACACACACAAATAGAAACCGATCACCTCTACGATCTCTCTTTAGGACTAACTACTCGTTGGAGAAGATTAGGCATGGAATTGGATGAGGAGGATAGCAAAACCAATCTCCCTTCCTGCAGTCCCGTAGAAATGTAAAAATGTTGCCCGTGTGAGATTTTGGTGGAACTGCACAAAATACTCTTAAGAAAAAAGTGATTTTTATGCAGTTCACCAAAAGGTCGCAATAGCAATGAAGTGAAAATGGATAGCCCTGTTTGCAAAAGGAGGTAGAAAGGAAACAATTACTGCCCAATAACACGAGATGAAGACACATACGCCGACAAAAAAGAAGCATATTCCATGTAATAAGGGAAAGATAGCACATGGTGGTTTATCAAAAATGGTTTGAGGGCGAGATTGCAAGATGGAAAGTACGCCGGCTGAGATACGTTTTAAGCAAACAACTAAAGAAGATCCATATGCAGCAACATGGGAAGATGGGCAGTGGAGCAAGGACGGAGGAAGCGGTACCTGAGGGTCGTCGGGATGTTACTAGGAGGGCGCCAGTGGCCGGGATCTTCCCATACTGCGGCAACGAGCAAGTGGCAAAGGCCCTACCGTGCCGGAGCTTGGTCAGAGAGAATGGCGGGTACCGCAGATCGGGACGTGCTACCTCAACGCCGTCGAACGGAGAAACAATGCAATCCTCCCTTTCCGCCGGTGGATGGGATGCGGCCGGATCACTGACCAACGGTGAGAGAGAGAGGCCACCACCTCCTTGTGTGAGATGGTGTGACGAGAGATAAACCCCGGCAGGCAGGCTCCATTCTATATAGTGGAGCGGATTTTTCCATTTTCCCCACGGCAATTGTTTTATATTTTGTACGTGCCATTAAGAAATATATATAACTTTATTTAATACTAGCGCGTCAAGTCAAACTTTGTTCCGTCTAGGCGTGGTACCCGACCCTCCTTCGAGTAAACAACCGCTACACGCGTCAAATTGTCA
Source organism: Triticum timopheevii (assembly GCA_963921465.1). Lineage (NCBI taxonomy): Eukaryota > Viridiplantae > Streptophyta > Magnoliopsida > Poales > Poaceae > Triticum > Triticum timopheevii. The sequence continues at coordinate 554,305,490 of OY997264.1, read as the reverse complement.
CGTGGGCTGCCTTTTCGTACAGAAACGAACTCCACCATGTACCCATGCGGGTGTGGCCGGGAACGAGATGTGAGTACGTGCGTCCTGCGTGCAGCTCTTCTTTAGGTGCAGGTACGTACGTGGGTGGGTGTGTGAGAGATGCTTTGTGCGAAACAAAGGCAATGTGTCGATGATATCTGAAACAAAAAAAAGTAGCATATGCAATGCGTGTGAAACGGACATGGATGTGAGATATCGATATAATTGGAAATAGGGATGAAGTGTGTGGCTGCGCGATTGATAAAGAGTTCCATCGAATTTGTGTTTGCCCACATCAAAGATACAAGGCGACTGGCCTACTGGAATTTGAGAGGGCAGAGGTGTAGTTTTTCTCTGCAGCATGGATACCTACCTACAATGTTCGACTATCGGTGTGTGTGGGGGGGGGGAGGGGGCAGAGACCGATCAACTAGTATATGTGTGGGGAAGGAGAGAGACCTAGCTATGTATTGAGGGAGATCGATAGACATCCATGGATATGTGTAGCAGAGGAATAAGGTTGGGAGAAAGACAAAGGTAGAGTGTCGGAGGGTTGGTGGAGGAGTGGCGTCTCACAAATCGTGGGAGAGGCCTGCTAGACAAACGGAGGGTACGAGTGCAATATCAATAAGAGAGGGCGAGGGATGTCTGACTGTCTATGCACGTGCGTGTGAGAGACGGGTCGGGAGGTATTCAAGGATGATGAGGGGAGACGATATGGTTGTGGTAAGCATATGTAACAACATAGGAAGATCAACCGTCATGTGTTCGAGAAAGGGAGAGACATAACTAGTGAGGTAAGTGTATCGGTGCATGGGGAAAACGAATTATAGTCGACCTGGCTATATGTAGGGAGATCGGTACGCATACATGCATGCATGCGTTAGAAGCAAATAAGGTCCAGCGAGACAGACAGGGGGACAGGGGTGTGGCTAGGAGGTGGTGCGAGAGGCCTACCATGTCGAGGGGGAAGGAGTGTGCGAGTATGAGATCAATGAAAAGAGGGGTGGGAGTGTGCACCTGCGTGAAACCGTATTGGACATGGGGGGCATGGACGGTGAGAAGAGAAGAGGGGAAGTATATATGTGTTTGTGGTAGGCACACTTGGCTAGAGAGGTATATCGACTGGTGTGTGCCGGAAAGAAGGAGTCGGGGGGCCTACACACACCACGGGTGAACGACCTAAAGAGAAATAATGAACGTGCTCCATGGAGGGGACGCTAAGGGAGGGTGAGAGGGTGGCGGGAGTGTGCATGCATGATAGGAAGTTAGCACTAGCTAGCTACAAATAGAAGAGGACCATGAAGGTGTAAAAGACGAACAAAGATCATAATTCATTATAAAAAAAGTGGATATAGATACTTGAAGAAGATATCATAATGTAGAACATTGATTATAATTTGGGCTAATGTGTTTCTTTTGCAGCTCAGGGCTAAATACTTGTCAATGTAGGGGGCGGGGCACTATACTTTGTGTGATAAACACGGTGTACGTATGGAACATGGTTTAGATTATGAATATATAGTTAGTACATCAAATGTACTATTATTTGGAATCAACATCAAGTGTATTCAAAAATAGAATTCGAGTTCATATAGTACACATAGTTCATTCCATCTCTATAGTAATCATGTGGTGCGTTATTAAGGTAATACACGAATGATGGTTGAAGTTGGCAACAATCATGACTGTAGATTCTTATTGAAATAGAGAAACGAATTCAAATTCAGTTCGAATTGCAGCAGTAGTATAGACATTTGTAATGCACTAAAATGTTGGTATGAGTAGGTTACATGCATTATACAGCCAGCAAAAAAATTTAATTGGACATAACATGGATTCATACTCCCTCCTTCCATCTATATAGGGCCTAATGCGTTTTTCAAGACCGCCTTTGACTATTGACAAGATTAATAGTACATGACATGCACAATATGAAAATTATATCATTGAAAGCTCCTTTCACACACGAATTTAACGGTGTGCTTTGTGTAAGTTGCATGTCATATATTATTGCTCTAATATTTGGTCAAAGTTAGCCTCGAAAAACGCATTAGGCCCTATATATATGGAAGGAGGGAGTAGCATTGAATAGCATTTGTATAGTAAAACGGGACAAAACTCTCTCTTTGTGTGGTGTGAATAGTTATATTTTTTCATTTTTTCATTGAGGGAAGTGCGAATTGATTTGGTACGTGCAAGTACAATATTACACGTTAGGCTTGTCCCTAAAATTCAACCCACGCCTTGTTATATCCCGAAAATTTAGATATCATGCTCCCAAAACTAGCGCCTTCACAACCAGTGCCTTGCTATCGCGAAATTACAACACGCACGAAAACTCCCTCCAGCTGCCAAATCCCGACACGTGAAATCCCCCTTCTAACCCTGAGCCGAAAGGGCCGCTAGTTCAAATCGGTAGGGCTACTGTTGTAACACACCCTACATTTTGGACAAGCGCGTCCCTTAGTCATGGTTCCCCCCTCCCATCGCCTCCTTTCCGCCATTTGAAATCCCATGCCGCCATAACCTCTCCGCTCTAGCCGCGAAACCCCACCCTCCTCCGTCCACCACCTCACCGCTACCCAGCCGGAGGCTCTTCCCTGACGACGTCATCCACCGCAACAGCTTGACGTCCCTCATCAACCTCCCCGGATGAGGATGCGTCGTCCATCTCGTCGTCCCGCCTATTCAGCTGCCCCATCCTCCACCTCCAAGGAGCTGCTCCGACGAATGCCTCGTCTATCGCGGCTGCTCCATCCCCACATCGCCACCTTAACCTGCTCCACCGAAACCGCAACATCCTCACCAACTCCTCCGACGAAGCCGAGGCCTACTCGGCGCCACCAAAGAGGTTGTACACTCATCGCATTGCACCTTCTCCTTAACTCGACCTCCCGGCGCCGACGATGCTCCATCCTGCACCCCCATGGAGCGGCTACCTCAAAGCCGGCGCCGCGGGCGACATCTCCACGGAGGCTCTCCCCTAGTGCAAGGCCCCTTCGGCGGCGGCGTCCATACCAGTCGGATCTGCTGCTCCTGCTCCGGCTCTCGCTCGCTCGCACTGCTGCTGCTACTCCGGCTCTCTCTCGCTCGCTCACACTGCTGTTGCTGCTCTCCCCTTGCTCGTGTTGCTGCTTTGCTCTGATTTAGCTACACTTTAGTCGACTGAATCGACTTTTGGGTCAGTCGATTTTCAGGGGGTGGGGGGCTCGCCGGAGTTAAGGAAGAACCACCCGCAATGGGGAGGGGGGCTCGCCGAAGAGGTACCCCACTATCTATCTTAGGGTTCAGGGTGGGGGCGGTGGTCGCCGGCGGTGGGGGGCGCGGTGGTGGGGCGGTGGCGTGGGGACTCGGTGCGGGCGGGGGGCTTGAGGGCTGACCAGGGCAGCGGAGCGACGGAGGACTGGCGGTGAGGAGTTGTTTCGGGGCGGCGAGGCGGCGCGGGGGCCGGCAGTTCGGCCGGTGGTGGCTGGCGGCTCAGGGGTGTGCAGGGTTGAAGATGAACTGTAGGCCCTCCCTAAACTACATGTCAAGTGCCTCTCTGCTACCATTGCATTTAGTTTTGGCAGTAACATTCAGATTCCACAGTAAATTTCAGTTTCGACAGTTAAGTTCAGAGTCAATAGTTTTTACCTCATCTGTTGTAGTTAGGTGGTTTTTGGTGATGTAAATTTTACATCTATTTCACATCATCTATTGGAGATGCTATTAGAATCCCACTTGAGATTAACGATGTCTATCTTGTGCTGATTTAGCCTTGACGTCTTACGGCTCACCGGAGCTGCTCCAACGACAAAACGATCCATCATAATAGAGCAGTGCCCTGTACGCTGTCTACAGATTCCTCAGATCTTCCTCCACACCTCTGATAGCCACCTCTACCGCAACTTCTTCAGCGACCAACCCAATGATGCCGAGGTCGACACGGCTACGGCAAAGAGGTTGTACACTTGTTGCATCACTTATTACTCGACATTCATGTCGATCCATTAGGGCTATTTTGGTTCAATGGAAAAACATAGCAATAGGAAATTTTCCTATGGCACTCTACTATTCAATTATTCATGCATTTTGTTGAAAGGAATGGAGCAAAACATCCACCTGGACCTACTTTTCAAAATCCTATGCATGAAAACAAGACCAAGTGCATTAGTGGCAGAATAACATTCTAACTATACATGATTTCATATGGTTTCACTTTATTTTGGCCTTGTTTCTTTGCATTCCTATGCTCTTCAAATTCCTGTGCACCAAACACCCAAGTTGACAGAAATCATTTGTTTACAAATCCTTTGTTTACCATGTGCATTCCTATCCTATTCCAGTGTTTTTCCTATCCCTGCGTTTTTAGAATCATGCAAGCCAAATGAGCCCTTACAGAATTACTTCAGTTACAGGTAGGTGTCGAAGAAAACTTTGTGTGGTTTTTCCTGCTCCTGCCACGACGTCGTCCACATCACCTGAGCTGCTCCATTGATAGAAGCATCCACCAAACCAGACATCACGACTCCTGACCGTATTTCGCTGCCTCAGATCTCCTTCCCTGCCGCCGGCACCCACCGCAACGGCATCACCATCATCGACTCAGCAGATGAACCTGAGTACACAGGTCCACAAGAGAGGTCGCACTCTTTTGTTTCTACTTATGTTATGCATTGCTTAATATTACCTGCTACTTTATTGTCCTATTCACCTCTTAGACTCCAAGTCAGGTCCAAATTAATGTTCAAAATTAGTTCTAAATTAGTTGTGGGGCACATATCGAGGCAGAAATGAATAGTATCTCTGTCTAATATCTGGTTCACCGAGGGTATGCCTATGTTGTTCATCTTGGGTGGGAAACAAATAGTAAAGCAATCATCATCTGTTTTTTATCAAATTAAAGCAATCATCAGCCTATTATCATTATTTCTGGATCCATCCACTGGTTGTTACCATTACTCTAGATTTCTACATGCTCTCCTTACATAATCTCACTATATTTTTTGTATGCATGTCAAATATTGTACATAGTCATGCTGGACATGTAGAGAAAAAGAAAAGAGTTTTGCACGGCAATACAATGTCATGAAGACATCGCTCCATGGTGGGTTCAACGGCAAACCCTCCCCCCTCTCCAGATTGTAATCCAGAGGAAGATATCTATTCTGAGGCGGATTCAGACGCAGCTGGCCACTCCTATTTTACCCCCCCCCCCCCCCGCCCCAAGGTGTTTGCTCTAACTTGGCATGATGATGTTAGTCATATCATGCATATGTTGCCTTGCAATGCCTACTTTCGACATCATACATGTCATCTGCTTAGTTTAAACATGTTCTGTAATGCCACCTGTTTAGTTTCAATATCATATATGGGAATTATGCAGTCTCATGTCTTTTAGCCAGCCATAATATATGTGAAATGTGCAATGCCATCCTGTTTAACCAGGCATCATATATTTTATTGATATCTAGCTCATCCTTTTCTTCACTAAATTTCCATTTGTCGACAATGTTTGTACATTAAACTACTCTTCCTGTGAATCAGCCATTTGAGTGGGTGATGGAAAAATCTGAAATGAAAACAAGGCCTTCACAGAAGACAGTGCTACCCGTCGAAGCAGATCTCTTGTTGGGTCATGATAGCTCAGATGGATTTAGAGACAGATGACCAGTCCTATTCCCCCACCGAGGTGTATGCTCTAACTTGTGACAGTTCTACTGCTCATATCATGCATATGGTGTCTTGCATTGCATAGTTTAGACATCATATACACAATATTCAACACCATGTTCTTAGTTTAGACATCATATATGCGAATGCCCTCTGCTTAGCATATAAATCACATATGTGAATTAAATGATGCGTTCCTAGTTACTTAGATAACATGTATGTGAATTATGTCATGCGATCCTTTTTATTTAGTCATCATATCTTTGAATTATGTTATGCTATGCTATCCAGTTTAGATAGACATCATATATGTGAAATTATGTCATGCTATCCACTTTAGTTAAACAATATACATGTCAACTATTTAATGCCATTTTTTCCACACTATCTATTGCATACTCATACAATGTTTGTACATTCAACTATGTTTCCTGTTTATCAGCCATTTGAATTGGAGCAGGTGATGGCAGTATCTAGCGGAGTAAAACCACGGTCTTCAAATAAAACAATGCTACCTCTTGGTGGAGATAGCACCCCGGTTGTACATGCACGAGAACCAGCCCTGCCACAAATAACCCAGACTCTCACAGATTTTACCCCTACTATGATGGACAAAGAACCAGCTTCACCCAATCTAACCCCAACTACAATAGATAGCAACCCAGTTCATGTTGACACGGCACCATCTCCACCACAGAGCTCCCAAACAAGAGTAGTTAGTAAGGCAGCTCTAGTGCCCAAAGCATCAGTACTACCACGGCGAACCCCAACTCCACCAGTTAGTACACCTATTCCTGTGGAGGAAGCACAACCAGCCATTCATAGTTTAGCATCTATCGCATTTGATGTTGTTAAATCCTATGTGCGTATCTTCCCATCATGGAAATATTATACTGAAGATGAAGGAAAATGCCAGTTGCAGGTGTTTGTCCAGGAGTTATGTGTAAGTAATGTTATTCATGGCAATTAATTTGCTTTGTCCCATATATTCTACCTCCATGATGGTTATAATACAGGAAATTTTCCCATTTTTCTCTAGAGAGAAGGACCAATTTGGAAACTCAGGATGAGGTAACCTGTGCTAATACCTCTTCTATCTTCAAGAATGCTTGGTGGCATTATCGGAATTACCTGAAGAAAACGTACTTCACTGGCAAAGAAACTCATCAAATTCCCTTACGTTCTCCTGAGACACATTTACTGGACAATGACTGGGAACGCCTTGTTCTTTACTGGTCCCGAACCAAGAATGTGGTAAAGTCTATGAGCTCATTTTATTTTAAGTACTATATGCTTGCGCTTTACTGTACTCTGTTCATGTAGAACAAGTGCTTAAACTTGAAGAACAATTGTTCTCATTTAAGATTCCATTGCTATCGTGCATACTATTTTGCTCCTGTATCACTATATTTACTCATACAAACTTATTTTTAAATTGAACGATCCAATGGAAACTCCAATGGAACAACAGGTATGTTTACGCATGTTTCTTTCACAGGTTTCCTCTTATAAATACCTCTGTTGATTTCAATTTCAATTATGTATACAGTTCACTTCTCATTGTTGGGGAACGTAGCAGAAATTCAAAATTTTCCTATGTGTCACCAAGATCTATCTATGGAGAAACCAGCAACGAGGGGAAGGAGAGTGCATCTACATACCCTTGTAGATCGCTAAGCGAAAGCGTTCAAGAGAACGAGGTTGAAGGAGTCGTACTCGTCGTGATCCAAATCACCGGAGATCCTAGTGCCGAACGGACGGCACCTCCGCGTTCAACACACGTACAGCCCGGTGACGTCTCCCACGCCTTGATCCAGCAAGGAGAGAGGGAGAGGTTGAGGAAGACTCCATCCAGCAGCAGCACAACGGCGTGGTGGTGATGGAGGAGCGTGGTAGTCCAGCAGGGCTTAGCCAAGCACCGCAAGATATGGGGAGAAGAGAGAGGGGAAGGGCTGCGCCAAGAGGAGAAGTTCTCATGTGTTGGGCAGCCCCCAAACCTCTAGTATTTATAGGGGGAGGGGAGGGGGCTGCGCCCCCTCTAGGGTTCCCTCCCCAGGGGTGGCGGAAGCCCCCAGATCCCATCTGGGTGGCGGCCCGAAGGGGAGAGGGGGGAGGCGCACCCAGGGTGGGCCTTAGGGCCCATCTGCCCCTAGGGTTTGCCCCCCTTCCCCACTTCCTATGCCTTCGGCCCCTTGTGGGGGGCGCACCAGCCCACCTGGGGCTGGTTCCCTCCCACACATGGCCCATGCAGCCCTCCGGGGTAGGTGGCCCCACTTGGTGGACCCCCGGGACCCTCCCGGTGGTCCCGGTACGTTACCGATAAAACCCGAAACTTTTCCGGTGACCAAAACAGGACTTCCCATATATAAATCTTTACCTCCGGACCATTCCGGAACTCCTCGTGACGTCCGGGATCTCATCCGGGACTCCGAACAACATTCGGTAACCACATACAAGCTTCCTTTATAACCCTAGCGTCATCGAACCTTAAGTGTGTAGACCCTACGGGTTCGGGAGACATGTAGACATGACCGAGACGTTCTCCGGTCAATAACCAACAGCGGGATCTGGATACCCATGTTGGCTCCCACATGTTCCACGATGATCTCATCGGATGAACCACGATGTCAAGGACTCAGTCAATCCCGTATAGAATTCCCTTTGTCTAGCAGTATTTTACTTGCCCGAGATTCGATCGTCGGTATACCGATACCTTGTTCAATCTCGTTACCGGCAAGTCTCTTTACTCGTTCCGCAACACATCATCCCGTGATCAACCCCTTGGTCACATTGTGCACATTATGATGATGTCTTACCGAGTGGGCCCAGAGATACCTCTCCGTTTACACGGAGTGACAAATCCCAGTCTCGATCCGTGTCAACCCAACAGACACTTTCGGAGATACCTGTAGTGCACCTTTATAGTCACCCAGTTACGTTGTGACGTTTGATACACCCAAAGCACTCCTACGGTATCCGAGAGTTACACGATCTCATGGTCTAAGGAAGAGATACTTGACATTGGAAAAGCTCTAGCAAACGAACTACACGATCTTTGTGCTATGCTTAGGATTGGGTCTTGTCCATCACATCATTCTCCTAATGATGTGATCCCGTTATCAACGACATCCAATGTCCATAGCCAGGAAACCATGACTATCTGTTGATCACAACGAGCTAGTCAACTAGAGGCTCACTAGGGACATATTGTGGTCTATGTATTCACACGTGTATTACGATTTCCGGATAATACAGTTATAGCATGAATAAAAGACAATTATCATGAACAAGGAAATATAATAATACTTTTATTATTGCCTCTAGGGCATATTTCCAATAGTCTCCCACTTGCACTAGAGTCAATAATCTAGTTCACATCGCCATGTGATTTAACATTGACAGGTCACATCGCCATGTGACCAACATCCAAAGAGTTTACTAGTGTCATTAAACTAGTTCACATCATCATGTGACTAAGACTCAATGAGTTCTGGGGTTTGATCATGTTTTGCTTGTGAGAGAGGTTTTAGTCAATGTGTCTGCAACATTCAGATCCGTATGTACTTCGCAAATCTCTAGGTCATTCTGTAAATATTGCTTCCACGCTCCACTTGGAGCTATTCCAAATGGTTGCTCCACTATACGTATCCGGTTTGCTACTCAGAGTCACTCGGATAGGTGTTAAAGCTTGCATCGACGTAATCCTTTACGCCGAACTCTTTATCACCTCCATAATCGAGAAACGTGTCCTTATTTACTCCAAGGACAATTTTGACCGCTGTCCAATGATCCATTCGTGGATCATTCTTGTACCCCTTGACTGACTCATGGCAAGGCACACTTCCGGTGCGGTACACAGCATAGCATACTATAGAGCCTATGTATAAAGCATAGGGGACGACCTTCGTCCTTTCTCTCTCTTCTGTCGTGGTCGAGCTTTAAGTCTTAACTTCATACCTTACATGTCAGGCAAGAACTCCTTCTTTGACTGATCCATCTTGAACACCTTCAAGATCATGTTAAGGTATATGCTCATTTGAAAGTACCATTAAGCGTTTTTGATCTATCCTCATAGATCTTGATGCTCAATGTTCAAGTAGCTTAATCCAGGTTTTCCATTGAAAAACACTTTTCAAATAACCCTATATGCTTTCCAGAAATTCTACATCATTTCTAATCAACAATATGTCAATAACATATACTCACCAGAAATTCTATAGTGCTCCCACTCACTTCTTTGGAAATACAAGTTTCTCATAAATCTGTATAAAACCCAAAATCTTTGATCATCTTATCAAAGTACATATTCCAACTCCGAGATGCTTACTCCAGTCCTTAGAAGGATCGCTGGAGCTAGCATACCTTTTAGCATCCTTAGGATCGACAAAACTTTTCTGATTGTATCACATACAACCTTTCCTTACGAAAACTGGTAAGGAAACTCATTTTGACATCCATTTGCCAGATTTCATAAATGCAGCTAATGCTAACATGATTCCGACAGACTTAAGCATCGCTACGGATGAGAAAATCACATCGTAGTCAACTCTTTGAACTTGTGAAAAACTCTTCGCCACAAGTCGAGCTTCATAGATGGTGACATTACCGTCCACGTCCGTCTTCTTCTTAAAGATCCATTTATCTCAATGGCTTGCCGATCATCGGGCAAGTCCACCAAAGTCCATGCTTTGTTCTGATACATGGATCCTATCTCGGATTTCATGGCTTCTAACCATTTGTCGGAATTTGGGCCCACCATTGCTTCTCCATAGCTCGTAGGTTCATTGTTGTCTAGCAACATGACCTTCAAGACAGGATTACTGTACCACTCTAAAGTAGTACGCATCCTTGTCACCCTACGAGGTACGGTAGTGACTTGATCCGAACTTTCATGATCACTATCATAAGCTTCTACTTCAATTGGTGTAGGTGCCACAGGAACAACTTCCTGTGCCCTGCTACACACTAGTTGTAGTGACGGTTCAATAACCATATCAAGTCTCCACCATCCTCCCACTCAACTTTTCGAGACAAACTTTTCCTCGAGAAAGGACCCGATTCAAGAAACAATCCCTATTGCTTTCGGATCTGAATTAGGAGGTATAACCAACTGTTTTGGGTGTCCTATGAAGATGCATTTTATCCGCTTTGGGTTCGAGCTTATCAACCTGAAACTTTTTCACATAAGCGTCGCAGCCCCAAACCTTTAAGAAATGACAGCTTAGGTTTCTCTAAACCATAGTTCATAGGGTGTCATCTCAACGGAATTACGTGGTGCCCTATCTAAAGTGAATGTGGTTGTCTCTAATGCCTAACCCATAAACGATAGTGGTAATTCGATAAGAGACATCATGGTACGCACCTTATCCAATAGGGTGCAACTATGATGTTCGGACACACCATCAAACTATGGTGTTCCAAGCGGTATTAATTGTGAAACAATTTCCACAATGTCTTAATTGCGTGCCAAAGCTCGTAACTCAGATACTCATCTCTATGATCATATCATAGACATTTCATCCTCTTGTCACGATGATCTTCAACTTCACTCTGAAATTACTTGAACCATTCAATAATTCAGACTTGTGTTTCATCAAGTAAATATACTCTACATCTACTCGAATCATCTGTGAAGTAAGAACATGATATTCACTGCATGCCTCAGCACTCATTGGACTGCACACATCAAAATGTGTTACTTCCAACAAGTTACTATCTTGTTCCATTTTACTGAAAAATGAGGCTTTTTGGTCATCTTAGCCATGTGGTATGATTTTCATATCTCAAGTGATTCAAAATCAAGTGAGTCCAAACGATCCATCTGCATGGAGTTTCTTCATGCGTATACACCAATAGACATGGTTCGCATGTCTCAAACTTTTCAAAACGAGTGAATCCAAAGATCCATCAACATGGAGCTTCTTCATGCGTTTTATACCAATATGACTTACATGGCAGTGCCACAACTAAGTGGTACTATCATTACTATCTTATATCTTTTTGGCATGAAAATGTGTATCACTACGATCGAGATTCAATAAACCATTCCTTTAGGTGCAAGACCATTAAAGTATTATTCAAATAAATAGAGTAACCATTATTCTCCTTAAATGAATAACCGTATTGCGATAGACATAATCCAATCATGTCTATGCTCAACGCAAACACCAAATCTCGATGGTAGAGGGAGCGTGCGATGCTTGATCACATCAACCTTGGAAACACTTCCAACACATATCGTCAGCTCACCTTTAGCTAGTCTCCGTTTATTCCGTAGCTTTTATTTCGAGTTACTAACACTTAGCAACCGAACCGGTATCTAATACCCTGGTGCTACTAGGAGTACTAGTAAAGTACACATTAACATAATGTATATCCAATATACTTCTATCGACCTTGCCAGCCTTCTCATCTACCAAGTATCTAGGGTAATTCCGCTCCAGTGGTTGTTCCCCTTATTACAGAAGCACTTAGTCTCGGGTTTGGGTTCAACCTTGGGTTTCTTCACTAGAGCAGCAGCTGATTTGCCGTTTCATGAAGTATCCCTTCTTGCCCTTGCCCTTCTTGAAACTAGTGGTTTCACCAACCATCAACAATTGATGCTCCTTCTTGATTTCTATTTTCGCGGTGTCAAACATCGCGAATACCTCAAGGATCATCATATCTATCCCTGATATGTTATAGCTCATCACGAAGCTCTAGCAGCTTGGTGGCAATGACTTTGGAGAAACATCACTATCTCATCTGGAAGATCAACTCCCACTCGATTCAAGTGATTGTTGCACTCAGACAATCTGAGCACAAGCTCAACAATTGAGCTTTTCTCCCTTAGTTTGCAGGCTAAGAAAATCATCGGAGGTCTCATACCTCTTGACGTGGGCACGAGCCTGAAATCCCAATTTCAGCCCTCGAAAACATCTCATATGTTCCGCGATGTTTCAAAAACGTCTTTGGTGCCTCAATTGTAAACTGTTTAACTGAACTATCAGGTAGTTATCAAAACGTGTATGTCCGATGTTCGCAACATCCACAAACGATGTTTGGGGTTCAGCACACTGAGCGGTGCATTAAGGACATAAGCTTTCTACTGTCCGCATAATCACTACTGTCAACTTTCAACTATATTTTCTCTAGGAACATATCTAAACAGTGGAACTAAAGCGCGAGCTTACGACATAATTTGCAAACATCTTTTGACTATGTTTAGGATAATTAAGTTCATCTTATGAACTCCCACTCAGATAGACATCCCTCTAGTCATCTAAGTGATTACATGATCCGAGTCAACTAGGCCGTGTCCGATCATCACGTGAGACAGACTAGTCATCATCGGTGAACATCTTCATGTTGATCGTATCTACTATACGACTCATGCTCGACCTTTCGGTCTCTGTGTTCCGAGGCCATGTCTGTACATGCTAGGCTCGTCAAGTTAAACCTAAGTGTTTTCGCTGTGTAAAACTGTCTTACACCCGTTGTATGTGAACGTAAGAATCCATCACACCCGATCATCACGTGGTGCTTAGAAGCGACGAACTGTAGCAACGGTGCACAGTTAGGGGAGAACACTTCTTGAAATTTTGTAAGGGATCATCTTATTTACTACCGTCGTCCTAAGTAAACAAGATGCATAAACATGATAAACATCACATGCAATCAAATAGTGACATGATATGGCCAATATCATTTTGCTCCTTTTGATCTCCATCTTCGGGGCTCCATGATCATCATCGTCACCGGCATGACACCATGATCTTCATCATCATGATCTCCATCATCGTGTCTCCATGAAGTTGTCTCGCCAACTTATTACTTCTACTACTATGGCTACCGGTTAGCAATAAAGTAAAGTAATTACATGGCGTTGTTAAATGACACGCAGGCCATACAATAAATAAAGACAACTCCTATGGCTCCTGCCGGTTGTCATACTCATCGACATGCAAGTCGTGATTCCTATTACAAGAACATGATCAATCTCATACATCACATATCATTCATCACATTCTTCTTGGCCATATCACATCACATAGCATACCCTGCAAAAACAAGTTAGACGTCCTCTAATTGTTGTTGCATGTTTTACGTGGCTGCTATGGGTTTCTAGCAAGAACGTTTCTTACCTACGCAAAACCACAACGTGATATGCCAATTGCTATTTACCCTTCATAAGGACCCTTTTCATCGAATCCGTTTCGACTAAAGTGGGAGAGACTGGCACCCGCTAGCCACCTTATGCATGAAGTGCATGTCAATCGGTGGAACCTATCTCACGTAAGAGTATGTGTAAGGTCGGTCCGGGCCGCTTCATCCCACAATACCGTCGAAACAAGATTGGACTAGTAACGGTAAGCATATTGAACAACATCAACGCCCACAACTACTTTGTGTTCTACTCGTGCAAAGAATCTACGCAATAGACCTATCTCATGATGCCACTGTTGGGGAACGTAGCAGAAATTCAAAATTTTCCTACGTGTCACCAAGATCTATCTATGGAGAAACCAGCAACGAGGGGAAGGAGAGTGCATCTACATACCCTTGTAGATCGCTAAGCGGAAGCGTTTAAGAGAACGGGGTTGAAGGAGTCGTACTCGTCGTGATCCAAATCATCGGAGATCCTAGTGCCGAACGGACGGCACCTCCGCGTTCAACACACATACAGCCCGGTGACGTCTCCCACGCCTTGATCCAGCAAGGAGAGAGGGAGAGGTTGAGGAAGACTCCATCCAGCAGCAGCACAACGGCGTGGTGGTGATGGAGGAGCATGGTAGTCCAGCAGGGCTTAGCCAAGCACCGCAAGATATGAGGAGAAGAGAGAGGGGAAGGGCTGCGCCAAGAGGAGAAGTTCTCATGTGTTGGGCAGCCCCCAAACCTCTAGTATTTATAGGGGGAGGGGAGGGGGCTGCGCCCCCTCTAGGGTTCCCTCCCCAGGGGTGGCGGCAGCCCCCAGATCCCATCTGGGTGGCGTCCAGAAGGGGAGAGGGGGGAGGCGCACCCAGGGTGGGCCTTAGGGCCCATCTGCCCTAGGGTTTGCCCCCCTTCCCCACTTCCTGCGCCTTGGGCCCCTTGTGGGGGGCGCACCAGCCCACCTGGGGCTGGTTCCCTCCCACACATGGCCCATGCAGCCCTCCGGGGTAGGTGGCCCCACTTGGTGGACCCCTGGGATCCTCCCGGTGGTCCCGGTACGTTATCGATAAAACCCGAAACTTTTCCGGTGACCAAAACAGGACTTCCCATATATAAATCTTTACCTCCGGACCATTCCGGAACTCCTCGTGACGTCCGGGATCTCATCCGGGACTCCGAACAACATTCGGTAACCACATACAAGCTTCCTTTATAACCCTAGCGTCATCGAACCTTAAGTGTGTAGACCCTACGGGTTCGGGAGACATGTAGACATGACCGAGACGTTCTCCGGTCAATAACCAACAGCGGGATCTGGATACCCATGTTGGCTCCCACATGTTCCACGATGATCTCATCGGATGAACCACGATGTCAAGGACTCAGTCGATCCCGTATACAATTCCCTTTGTCTAGCGGTATTTTACTTGCCCGAGATTTGATCGTCGGTATACCGATACCTTGTTCAATCTCATTACCGGCAAGTCTCTTTACTCGTTCCACAACACATCATCCCGTGATCAACCCCTTGGTCACATTGTGCACATTATGATGATGTCTTACCGAGTGGGCCCAGAGATACCTCTCCGTTTACACGGAGTGACAAATCCCAGTCTCGATCCGTGTCAACCCAACAGACACTTTCGGAGATACCTGTAGTGCACCTTTATAGTCACCCAGTTACGTTGTGATGTTTGATACACCCAAAGCACTCCTACGGTATCCGGGAGTTACACAATCTCATGGTCTAAGGAAGAGATACTTGACATTGGCAAAGCTCTAGCAAATGAACTACATGATCTTTGTGCTATGCTTAGGATTGGGTCTTGTCCATCACATCATTCTCCTAATGATGTGATCCCATTATCAACGACATCCAATGTCCATAGCCAGGAAACCATGACTATCTGTTGATCACAACGAGCTAGTCAACTAGAGGCTCACTAGGGACATATAGTGGTCTATGTATTCACACGTGTATTACGATTTCCGGATAATACAGTTATAGCATGAACAAAAGACAATTATCATGAACAAGGATATATAATAATACTTTTATTATTGCCTCTAGGGCATATTTCCAACACTCATATCATGCACATTACTAGCATCATAACAGGACCAATAGTGTTGTTGTACATGTAGACCCGTGGTACCCATCTAAAATCTTGTTGTGCCAAGTAGTTTCCCACGCTTTGTATTCTTTCAGTGCTGCTTTCTCTTGAACTGATACATTTTGAACCGTGTCTCTATTTTGATTTGGCAAGACAATTCAGTGACCATAGGACATAGATATATATTTGTTTGATGCTTTCATAATGTACTACTTGGAAATAAAAGACTTGGTAGTTTAATATTTTCCACCTTACTAATGAACTGGTTCACCGAAATGAGTTTCATATACTGGTACATGCTAAACCTGTTATGTGTCTGCTTGTTTCTTCTTTTAGAATGCTACAAGAATATTGGGGAAGAGTGCCTTATTAAGCAATGATAAAGGAAGTAATGCAGATAAGGTTCAGGATCATGAGACATCCTTGTTGGTCTCCAACAAAGCTGAGAAAACAGCTAAGGAAAACTATCTTGAAGACAGTGAGGCAACCCCAAAGTCTTGTCTTGGTTTACTGTTCAAGTTACTGGCCACTACCGCTTGCACAAGCTATTCCAACTCACTGTCTGAATCAGTTCGATTTCTTGAATCTCAACTACAAGCTGAAAGAGATCGATCAACTGTGCTGCGACAAGAAGCGGAAGGACTGTAGAAGTCCCTAGAGCATTCAGATGCATACTTTCTGGTGCAACAGCAAGCATTGGAGGATTTTAGCGCCAAACAGGACAAAGCTTAAGCTTGCTAAGCTTATTGCCAGCATGGTGGATACCCAGGATAACGTTTCTTGAGCTCTTCTGAAGTTGTTTCAGTTATGGACTTATATTGCTGCCTTGTTTATTTGCATTGGTGGCCTATTTTGACGGTCAGTGTATGTAATATGCTGCTTTGTTCCCTATATTCACACTGGTGGCAAACTTTGATGCCCAGTGGATGTAATATGTGTAATAGCTGTAATAGGCTAGCGTTAGTTGCTTGCTTATTTATTTCCTTATTGTCTTGTTTAGTTGTTTGCTTGTAGTCACTGTAGCTCTTTTTCCGCGTTTTTCTAGTGGACACAATAACCTATTTTTGGTAACTAGGCCACAATAATCATGGCAACACACGGTCTACGGACCGTAGGATCCATGGGCCTTCTACGGACCGTAGGATCCGTGGGCCTTCTATGGGCCGTAGGATCCGTGGGCCTTCTACGGGCTGTAGGATCCATGGGCCTTCTACGGGCTGTAGGATCCATGGACTTTCTACGGGTCGTATGATCCATGGGACTTCTACGGGTCATAGGATCCATTGGTCTTCTACGGGATGTAGGATCCATGGGGCGTATAATCATTTTGCAAAACATGGGCCATACTATTCATGGACCATAACGGGTCATTAATAGGTCGTATTTGATAATGCTATGAAAACAGCCCAACGGGTTAACGGGCCACAAACGGGCCGAATGTAACCACGGGCTGAATTTGGCCCACAAACGGAACAGGCAAGTAATGGACCGTAACTAACCAAATTCTAGAAATGAGCCCAAGAATAAATGGGCCGGTAGAAGGCCGAAAGTTAACACGGGCTGGAAACGGCCAATGGAATAATGGGCCGTTAATGGGTACAAAGCGATACACTATTCATTATGGGCCAATTTCATCTCGGGCCTTTAATGGGCCAAGAGTTACAGAGGGCCTTATATGGGCCGAAATACATCATGGGCCATGCATGGGCCGGAAGTTACAACGGGCTGGAGTCATATTGGAGGGCCCAGATGAAGCTACTGGGCTTATTTCCAATAGGCCGTAACGGGCCGGGAGTTAGCGGGCCGTAAATGGGATATATACGAACATGTCGTTAACAGGCTTTCCATGGGCCGGCCCATTACCTTTTGACCAAGTCAAATGGGTCGTCCTTTTCACCAGAATGGGCCTCTGTTGGGCCGTGCCACGTGTTGACGTATCATAGGCGCCTCCTGTCCAATGAGTGGATGACATCTGTTCCAACGGTGAGCCAACACGTGTTTCCTCTGGCCAATGAGAATTTTACACATGGAAAATCCCCATTGGTCCTGGCTGTTAACAGGTTATAGTATCCAAAACCGGACCCGATAGCTTAACGTCGACCTGTTACGGTGGATGCCACATGTCAGTCACCCTTGACAAAAGCACTTCTATGACACCCGATTTATCATCATGGAAGTGGACATTTCCGTGATGATAATTTTGGTAATGTAATGGAACACTTCTACGACAGCACAGGTATGACTATCTTGATTTTGTCATAAAATCGTCATGGATGTGCATGCATGACAGAAAACGTGACCTACTGTGACAAACGCGTATCATCACGGAAGTGTATTTTTTTGTAGTGGAATATGCAATGGCACTGATGACAAGAGACTTTTAAATTGGTAGTGTGATGTTGTTTGCATCTTGCATATGATTTATTTCCTGTACTACTTCACATTTGTTTAAACGCCAGTTATGACGAGATATTGTTAACTTGGCAGAGCGATATTTGTAGCATCTTTCATGTGTTGTCTACCTTCCATTGCATTGCTTCTAATTTATTGAAATGCCTTCTGCTTAGTTTACACATCATAGTTCTGATTATCTCATGTCGTCCTGTTTTTCGTACATATTACATCCTCCTATCATGTGGTTGTCTAACATCAAAGTTCAGTTCGTCTGTATCACGCATCAATTTGTTCTGAAGAACTAAATTTTTATTCCTTTTTCTTGTCAGCTTGACTTAACATGGCACAGAGAAAGAGGAAGGAACACAGAATGACAGGGGTGGTGTTAGTACTAAGGACACACGAAAATGGAAGCGGCCGAATAATGCAGATTCTGTTGGTACTGATGGTGCAATAGAGGGTCAAAGTCCATCGGAAAATTGTACAAACGCGGTATCCCGTGCTACACGAGCTGAAAAACAAGCCAAACAGAAACTAATAGCTGCCACCAAACAAGCAGAGACAACCCTAGTTGTTGCAACACCTTCCACAGTACCACTAGCTGCACGAGTTACTCATTCATCAACTCAGCTAGCAGCATGTTCCCAAGCTCCCTTGCCACCTGACACTACTTCTGAAGCACTCTTGACACAAGACGAGTTGGCAATATCAGATGAACCTTGTGAGCTACAATAGCTAGAAGGTAGTTGCCGGAGTCAAGTTACAGTTGCATGCTTCTTTATATGTAGTCTCACAGTTTGATGTACACTAACACTTCCTATGTTCGTTGTTGGACTAGCACCTAGGCGCAAGAGGAAACAAACATCAGGGATAATGCTTGATAGGTTAACTCAATCTAGAGGAGGAAGAATGGAGATCCGTTTTGAGGCAGGTTTCAAAAGGCCACATGATGCTACAGAGTCAGCCAAGTTAGTATCAGAGGCAGCGGTTGCCGTTAGGTGTCATGCACGTATCCTCCCAACATGGATTCGGCACAGGAATGACAAAGACGAAGCCCAGTTCAACACCTTCCTCGGACATTTATCTATAAGTATGGTTATGTATGCAAACTAGTAGTCTCGTCTTGCTCTGTCCCATACTTTCTAGGTTGCTAATAATGAGACTTCCATAATTTTCAACATATGAGGTTCAAGTTGGATAGCCAAGATGATGCAACCAGACAAGCTTGCAACCATATTTTCAAGTCTACTCTACGATAGTATCGGTATAACTTGAGGAAAACTCACTTTGAAGGCAAGGCTAACAGTGAACTTTCCCAAACATCTCAAGTGGAAAATATATCGGAAGAAGACTGGAGAGGCCTCGTTAAACACTGGTCTGATCCAAAGTATCAAGTATGTTATATGTATGTGATCAGATCACATGTTGAACTCCGATTTACACATGTGCCTCACAAATATATCTTCTTGTAGGTGAACTGTTCAAAGAACAAGGCCAATTGTACGAAAGCGAAATTCCAACAGACGACAGGATCTCGTAGCTATATTGCACACTGCGAGGCTCTTGTAATTAGCTATTGTTTCACTCTTTTTGTTGTGCCATGTTATCAGATCTATATTGACTTGTTCCAAATGTAGAGGAAAGCCCGCAAGGACCAAAAAGTACCTGAACCAAATGTTGTGGAAATATTCAAGGACTTTCACACCAGCAATACGAAGGGCATGACTACACCAGTCAAAGCCGTTGTTGTAAGTCCTTGATCCTCATGCCTTTTAACTACTACTTACTCTGACTCGTGCATTGAACTGCATGGTTTGCAGCCAATGTCTATTACTCTTTTCAATTTTGTACACAATTGTCTTAGCGTATCATTGCACCTTACAAGGTTTAAAAGAGAGGAGTGATGTTCCTTTGAACTTGATCTGTAATTTGGTTCCGTGCTGGACTTGCCCACACAATGTTACAATTGCTTGTTTGTCTATTCTCAGTCGTTTTGTGATATGAATGATGTCATACTATGCTTACCATATTATAAACTTTGTCTCTTTATCCTTAGCTGTCAATACAATGTGAAGAAATACACAATACATTAGCCATGGTACATGGTCATATGTTTTGAACCTGGTTTTATTATGTACTTTGCAGTAAAATACAACTAATATTTTACACGGGTTCACCAGAATAAGTTTTGTATATAGACCAAAGCTATTTTGTTTGGTTTTGTTACCTCCTTAATATCTTCTGTTTTGGTACTACTAATGTAAAACTCAGCTTTTCAGCAAGCTATGGAAAAAATGGTGGAACCGCCACCTTCTGAAGGTGATGAAGCAACTATAACCGCAATGTCACCTCTTGCTGCAGTGTGTCAGTACCTGTCCACTAACAGTGCCAAAAGCATGTTCCTGTGTAATACTGGATTGGTCGTTAAGGCAATCTCGTCCAAACTACCTCATGATCAAGATATGGAAGCTCAAAACAATGTTATATCTGCGCTCTAGACACAAGTCCATTCCTTAACAGAGATCCTTTGTGAAACAAGGACAACCATTGTTCGACGTCGTCAAGATATGCATGGTTTTGAAACCAGACTATCAAACATTTGCTATGTTGTTCAGGAGCCTAGGAGAAATGAAGGCAAAGGTTAGGGTGCTCCATCGGACAGTACAACATGACAACGTAATAGTCAGGTGAAATGTACTGACCTTCTAAACTTCTGGTTGTGCATTTATCTGCCAAACTGTTAAATTGTATGCAAACCTTCCTTTTGTTTTATGGTTGTAATTTATTTTCTTGTGATAAAAAATTTGTTCTTAACATGCAGCCACCGGCTGAAGAAAACAACAAGCCATTTTTGTATAGTGTAGGGTGTTCCCTATATTTGCACTGGTAACGAACTTTGATGCCCAGTGGATGTAATTTGTATAATCGCGTTGATAGCCTAGCGTTAGTTCTGGGCTTATTTATTTCCTAGTCTTCCTTTTCCCTGGTTTTCTAGTGGCTGCAACAACCATGGCCCATATATGGACTGTGGTAACCTTGAGCCTACTATAGGTCGTAGGATCCGTGGGCCTCCTATGGGCCGTTGGATAAATGGGCCTCCAACGGGTCGTAGAATCGGTGGGCCTCAGGCCGTCGGATAAATGGGTCCACATGGGCCGTAAACGAGTGTTGGTATCGAGCCAGCATGGTAACGAGCCATTAGCAGGCCGGAAGACAGCAAAGGCTTAATTTTGTCACAAGGATAACAGGTCGTTAATGGGCCAGAATATAGGACATGCTGGAAATGGTGCAACGGGTTAACAGGCCACAAACAGGCCGATTCTAACCACGGGCCAAATTTGGCCCATTAGGGGAATAGGCCAGTAACGGGCCGGAAGTAATCAAGGGCCGGAAATTAGCCCAAGAACGTATGGGCCGTCAGTAGGCCGAAAGCTAACACGGGCTGGAAACGGCCCATGGAAATCATGGGTTGTTAATGGGTACAAAGAAATTTACTGTTCATTATGGGCCAGAGTCACTATGGGCCAATAAAGGGCCTAAAGATACGGAAGGCCTCATATGGGCAGAAAGACATCGTGGGCCACACATGGGCCGAAAGTGAAACGGGCTAGTGTTATATTCGACGGCCCATATGACGCTGTTGGGCCGATTTTGGGAAAGCCCTAATGGGCCGTGAGTTACCGGGCCGTAAAATGGGCTATATGTGAACAGACCATTAACAGGCTTTTCATGGGCCGGGCTGCTAACTTTTGACCAAGTCAAACGGGTCAGACTTTCTAAGCTAAATGGGCCAGTATTGGGCCTTCGCAAGTGTCGACATATCATAGGCGCCTATCTGACCCAATGATGAGCTGACACATGTTTCCTTCGGCCAATGAGAATTTTACACATGGAAAATCACCATTGGTCTGAGCTATTAACTGGTTATCGGATCAAAAACCGGACCCGATAGCTTAACGGCGACCCGTTACGATGGAAACCACATGTCGGTTACCCTTGACGAAAGAACTTCCATGACGCGTCATTTATCGTCATGGAAGTGAACACTTCCGTGATGATAATTTTGGTATTGTCATGGAACACTTCTACGACAGCACAAGTATGATTATCTTGATTCTGTCATAAATTCGTCATGGATGTACATACATGACAGAAAACGTGACCTACTGTGACAAACACATATCATCACGAAAGTGTACTTTTTTGTAGTAATTCCATTCGTGAAAAGGTCAAGGATGGAGACATAGAGATTTGCAAAATACATACGAATCTAAATGTGGCAGACCCGTTGACTAAGCCTCTTCCGCAAGAAAAACATGATCAGCACCAAGACTCCATTGGTGTTAGATTCATTATAATGTAATCTAGATTATTGACTCTAGTGCAAGTGGGAGACGGATGGAAATATGCCCTAGAGGCAATAATAAAGTTGTTATTATTATATTTCCTTATTCATGATAAGGGTTTATTATTCATGCTAGAATTGTATTGATCGGAACCTTAAATACATGTGTGGATACATAAACAAATATTGTGTCCCTAGTAAGCCTCTACTGGACTAGCTCACTGATCAAAGATGGTTAAGGTTTCCTAACCATAGACATGTGTCACTTGATAACGGGATCACATCATTAGGAGAATGACATGATGGACAAGACCCATCCGTCAGCTTAACACATGATCGTCCAGTTTATTGCTATTGCTTTCTTAATGTCAAATACATATCCCTTCGACTATGAGATCATGCAACTCCCAGATACCGGAGTAATACCTTGTGTGCTATCAAATGTCACAACATAACGGGTGATCATAAAGATTCTCTATAGGTATCTCTGAAGGTGTCTGTTAAGTTGGCATTGATTGAGATTAGGATTTGTCACTCCGTGTATGGAGAGGTATCTCTAGGCCCTCTTGGTAATACACATCACAAGAAGCTTGCAAGAAAAGTGACTAAGGAGTTAGTTACGAGATGATGTATAACAGAATGAGTAAAGAGAATTGTCGGTAACGAGATTGAACTAGGTATGAAGATACCGATGATCGAATCTTGGGCAAGTAACATACCGATGGACAAAGGGAATTACGTATGTTGTCATGAGATTTGACCGATAAAGATCTTCGTAGAATATGTAGGAACCAATATGGGCATCCAGGTTCCGCTATTGGTCATTGACCGGAGAGGTGTATCGGTCATGTCTACATAGTTCTCGAACCCATAGGGTCTACACGCTTAACGTTCGTTGACGATATAGTGTTATATGAGTTATGTGATTTGGTGACCGAATGTTGTTCGGAGTCCCGTATGAGATCACGGACATGACGAGGAGCTCCGAAATGGTCCCGAGGTAAAGATTAAGATATATATATATATATATATATATATATATATATATATATATATATATATATATATATATATATATATATATATATATACAGACGGTCTATTCTGCTAATATTAGCAGAATAACTATTCTGCACACCACTTCCGCACTACACGTTGAACGCAAGTGCACTGCATCTTCTTGACGGCGAGCACTGCAATATAGACGAGTGAACTTCGTGTCGGAAAAAACTGCACGCAGTGTTTTTTCGGTACTGTTTTCGCTCTAATTTTTTGATTGTTTATCAGAACGAGGCGTATAATATACCGTTAAAAAGCTATGGATTAGGCGCAACTTCGCTATGTTGAACACGTTTCGAGATTCCTTGCGGTTTAAGAGCAGTTTCAAAAACGGCGCGGCGGATGACGAGTGGCAGCGAGCGTATTTTCATGATTTTTTCCAAACCGCTCATCGGAATAAAGCAAATGATACGCCGTTGGAAAGATATCGTCAAGGCGCATATTTTTCATATCTATTATGTTTTCTAATTCGTTACGGTTTAAGAGCAGTTTCAAATTTACTAAATCATAGAATTACGTTTTTTTGAAAGTTTTGCAATTTTCGGTACTGTTTTTGCTCTAGTTTTTGAACTGTTTGTCAAAATGAGGCGTGTAATATGTCGTTGGAAAGCTATGGACAAGGCGCAACTTCTATATGTAGAAATGGTTTTGATATTCCTTACGGTTTTTAGTTAATTTTGAAAATCGTGCGGCTGACTACGAGAGGCAGTGGCCGTTTTTCGAGAAATTTTTACAAACCGCTGGTTGAAATTATTCAAATTGTACGCTGTTAGAAAGATATCGTCGATACACAACTTTTTCATGTAGAACACTCTCTCTAATTCTTTACGGTTTAAGAGGAATTTTGAATTTACCGAAATGCGGACACTGTTTTTCGCGACACCCAAATCGACGTGGGTACTTCATCCGACTGAAAACCGCACTGCAACGGACGAAAAACCGCACGGCATCACACGGGTAAGAGAACTGCATGGTTTCTTTTTATTCAAACGTAATTTTTTTCAAGAACGAGAAAGTAGAGTGCACTTCACATCGGATGTAAATGAACCACAACACTATCAAGAAGTGAACCGCATTACTTTTTTTCGCTTTCGTAACAACTTTTTTGCACTTACGGAATGAACAACATCACACGACCGACCACACTGCTTCAGAATGAAAACCGCACTGCATCGGACGGGCAAGCGAGCTGCATAATTTTTTTCGTCAGACGTAATTTTTCTCATACGAGTTTTTGTTGATGTTTTTTTTACTTTTTTTTATGAACGAGAGTGGACCGCAGAGACTATGGCAAGTTAACCACATCATATACCCAAGTGAACCGCATTACCATCCTTTTGTTTCGCTAAAATTTTCACACTTACATGTTGGGTGCAAGTGACGGCATCACTCTCAAAAGTGAACCACATCCGAGAACGAAACACACTGCAATTTGTTGTTGTAGTCGACTGAAATTTGAGACACACGAAACAAATTGCACTTCATACAGTAGGGGTAATGAACTGCTACACAAATGGAGTGAACTCCTTTTTTTATCTCTTCAAATAAATATATTGAAGACATGGGTACTGCACTGCAAATGGGAGACTAGCGAACTAAACCAAAACACACCCGAGTTTTTGACAGCACACATAGATCATGGAACACAGCCAAAGAATTTGCAAAATAAGATGCATTAGGGGGCTACCGAACTGCACGCTACTAGCTGTCGAATCACACGTACGCCGCCAATGAGCTGCACGGCATCGCCGTCCATACTGCATCTAGTCCAACACACAACACAACGCATACAACTCGACTTAAAAGAAAAAGAACTGCACTTGCGCACCAAGTGAGCCGCCTTAGATCTAGCCCAAGTGAGGACTACGCGCTTGTAGCCCGTAGTGGCGCACGAAGCTGGCGAGCAATATAGAACCACGTGCCAACAAACTGAGCCAACAATGCGCCGTGAGCTGCATGTACACACTGGTTCAAATAAACCAAAATTAGTGTGCAAACAATATGGCGAATAGCTACACCAAAAATTATTTGGAATTTTCAAATGAACCAAAAAACAAAAACCACACCACAAAGGATCTGTGCATACAGTAACCACTTTCTTCAGTGCACTCTTTTTTCTCTGTGTTTTTGGAACCTGACGCATATGCTCCTAAACTGGACGCGAGGTGGGCAGGTGGGCAAGGGGCCACGCGCGGATCTGGGATGGGGATGGGGGAGGGAGGTGGAGCTGGAGGTCGTCGTGCACCCCATCTTCGCGGACTGCACGCACATGGGCGTCGCACTGCACGCCAACGCCCCAGGAACCGCGGCCACCTCAACCATCACACTGGTGGAAGGAGAGACGCGGGGGATCCGGTGATGACGATGGAGGAAAGCGGTGGAGGAGATCCGGCCGGGCCTCCACGGGATCCGGCGCAGGGGCTCCACAATGAATGGGCCGATGCAGGGGCCATGGGGGGAGGAGCCTGAAGATGGGAAGGCCACGGCCGAGCGGCACGCCCGGATCCACGCCGGCAGCCGCGCGGGGCGCGTGGGGGCGGCGCTCATGGATCCAGGCTAGTCAGGCCGGAGGGGGGTGGAGGGCGACGGCACCGGGGGAGGAAGGAGGCAGGGGGAAATGGGGGAGGCGGCGGAGGAAGATGCCCATCGGGGCGGCGGTGCTGGATCCATCGCACGGGAGGCGCCGGGAAGCGGGGGAGCTCGCACCGGGACGGCGGAGGGAGGTGAGAGGACGTGGTGGCGTCGGGCCAGGGAGCACGGTCCGTGCCGTCGCATGGAGGAGGGAGAAACGAAGCCCGTCTGCTCCCTGGCGCGGCGCAGGGTGAGGCGCGTGGGGTGGGGCGGGGTGGCAGGAGGAGGCTGGGGACAAGGGAGAGGAGGCGCGGTGGGAGGTGGTGGTGCCGACGGTGGCCAGTAGCCGCGCCTTCGTGTTCCCCATGAAGAGGATGAAGCGCGGGCAGCCAGGATGGTTGCGGTTCCGCCCGGATCCGTGGCGTGGTGGCGGGGCAGGGCCGGTTTCGCCGGGATCCGTCGCCGGGGAGGGGGTTGGGCTGGGGGCGAGGGAGATCGGGCGGTGGCGGGTGGTTGCCGGCGTTGTGGATGGAGGGAGTGGGTCGTGGGAGTTGGAGTCCCGCGTGGAAGGAATAGAGTGGTTTTTTTTGTCAGTGTGCAGTTTGCTTCTGTTTTGTGCAGCGGTCAGCTTGTAGCTACAGGGTGGGTCAGAGGTGTTAGCAGAATAACAGTTTGGTGTGCAGAATAAGACTCTAGAGGGTGCAGAATAAGACTCTAGAGGGTGTTATCAGATTAAGACTCTAGAGGGTGTTATCATATATAGGGCTGGACTATTCTGTTACCCATAAAAGAATATTATTCTGTTACCCTCGCGCCCTATATAGACCAGATGTTGTTTCCCGAACCGTTTTAGTTATTATCACTCCCGTGTGGCCGCTGCCCTCCACCTCCTCTCCCTCGCTCCAGCCGCCGTCCCGCGCCCCACTTTCTACCCTGGCTCCGGCCGCCGCACCGAGCCCCACCTTCTCCACTGACTCCGGCCGCCACTCCGCGCCTCACCTTCTCCCCTGGCTCCGGCCGCCGCCCCACGCCCCACCTTCTCCTCTGGATCTGGCCGCGCCCCGCACCCACGTAGTCCCTGGCTCAGGCGGCTGCCCCACGCCCCACCTTCTCCCCCCGGCTCCGGCCACCGCCCCGCGCCCCACCATCTCCCTCGGCTCCGGTCGCCTCCCAATCCCCACCATCTCGTGCACCCTGGCCACGCCCCATCCCCCATCCGCAGCGCTCTGGCCGCCCCCACCTGCTGCGCGCCTGCCGCCCCATCCCCAGCGCGCCAACCCCTAGGTCGCCACTTGCTCCATCGCGGCGCCGCCCACTGTCCTTCCTTCTGGCTTTAAGGATTAAAAGCGAAGGATTAAAATCCTAAGAAGATCAGTACAAACTCATAAGGAGATCAGTACGAGTTCAAGTGATCTAGTAAACCTATTAATCACTGTCTCAAGTGTGATGAAAAAAATGGGCAGTAAATTAATGAAAAAATACCATCGAGTTCAAAACACGCCGAGACACGCGATAGCCACCCCAGTTCGGGCGTAGTAAGTAGCTCAGTACGAGTTAAAAACGATGGTTCATTCGGAATAAAATAAATGACAGAAATTCAAATTGTAAAGTTCAAGCAAAAAAAAACCCCTTGGAAATCCTGCTTAGTAAGTACCTCAGTACAAGTCGTAAAATGAGAGAAGTTCAGAACAACGTTGTCAAAAAAATGTCGAGTTAAAAAAAACACATTTTTCTTTTTGAATAAAATATATTTGAGTTCAATGATACAAACCATACAAGTACAGGGGCGACGATACAGTAAACCGTTGAAAACTTATGAGAAAAATATTACCGA
Source organism: Triticum timopheevii (assembly GCA_963921465.1). Classification (NCBI taxonomy): domain Eukaryota; kingdom Viridiplantae; phylum Streptophyta; class Magnoliopsida; order Poales; family Poaceae; genus Triticum; species Triticum timopheevii. Next base: position 554,277,370 of record OY997264.1, on the reverse strand, counting down.
AAAAACAGAGCAAAGTCTAGTTAGTGAAAACACGCTTAGTACAAAGCCATGCAAGCATCAGTACAAGTACCCTTTTTCGGAACCATTCAAAATTACTCTACAAAAAAATAGCTCAATACAAACATACACATATATCAGTACGACTACTCTGTTTTTCAGACGAGAAAACAACAAGATCCATTATGCCGTATTCTAAATTACTCTTAACCGGTTGCCAAGTAGAGAAAATGTTCAACATGACTAAGTTTCGCATTTTCGATAGCTATCCAACGGTATATTATTTGCCATATTTCGACAAACTTTTTTAAAAAATCACGTTCAAAATCAAATTTGACCGTATTCGAATTCGTTTTTAAACCGTAAGGAATTAGAAAAACATTTCTATACAAAAAAGTTGCGCATTTTCCATAGCTTTCCAACGTTGTATCATTTGTGTCAATACGACAAGCCGTTTGCAAAAAATCGCGAAAATACGTTTCGCCCAGAATTTCACCATTTTTCAAATTACTTTTAAATCATATAAAATTAGAAAAAACAATACATATATGAAAGATGTGGATTTTCACCAGCTTTCCAACCCATCTTATTTGCTCAATTCTGACAAACCGTTTGAAAATTGAGTCCAAAATACGATTCACGTTTTCGGTTTTGAAAAAAACGGTTTTTTCAAAACTGCTTTTAAACCATAATGATTTTGAAAAAACGTTAAATATACTTGAAATATGGTTGTCAAGAGCTTTCCAACGATATATTACACGCCCCGTTCTGACAAAAAAATTACAAAAAGTTTTTGAACTAAAGAAGACGATCTATTAAACACAACTGAAAGCATCAGTTCAACCGCTTCGAAAACATCAGTACAGCCACCTGAAACCGTCAGTTCAAAAAGGGTAACAGAATATTATTAACAAAATAGTATTTTGTTACCCTCGATCCCTTATAGGTCGTGATCTGTTTCTCCGAACCGGTACGCCGAACAGCAAAGGAAAAAATCCCTCACACCAAATCTGGATCGGGTCAATCGAACCCCGACCCCGAGCGCCATCATCTACCACCTTCCCCGGCCGCCGCGCCTCCGGCCACCATCCCCCGACCGCCGCGCCTCCGCCCGTCTTCCCCGGCCGCCGTGCCCCCGCGGCCATCTTCCCCCAGCCGCTGCGCCTCCGGCTACCCTCCTCGGCCACCGCGCCTCCAGCCTCCTCCCTCCGCCGCGCCGCGCCTCCGTCCACCTCCCTCCGCCGCCGCCGCGCCTTCGGCCACCTTCCCCCAGTCGTCGCGCCTCCGACCTCCTTCCCTCCACCAGCGTCGCTCCTCCGGCCACCTCCCTCCATCGCCACCCCTCGGGCCACCTCCCTCCGCCACCATTCAGCCTTCGGCCACCTCCCTCTGCCACCACCCGCCTCGAGCCACTTCCCTCCTGGCTGCACGCCCCGCGAAGAAGATCTGCCGTTCGCCACCTACTGCTGGCCCAGCTCCTGGTGCCACTACATCAGCGCACGCATGTTCAGTTTCGGTTTGAGTTCAACTTCTGTTGTCGGTCCTTTTGTTGCGTATGTTCAGTTCGACATCTGGTGGTTCTTCGGACCAACATAGTGTGCTTTTTCAATTCATCTTGCAGGTGAAAAAATGAGCTCCCCTTTGAGTTCAAATGGGTTCAAAGAAAATGCTTTGTTGCATTACAATTAGTGTTTTTTTGTGTGTTGTTTGTATACTCGCAGTTACTTTTTGGGCATCATTCGATCTGGACCATAGTTGCTGCAGGGATCTATTTAGCACATATAATTACAAAAACATAGTTCAAATAATATATGCAGGATGTTTGGAGAAAAAAAACCTCATAATTTTTCTCAGTTCAATGATTAGAAGCAAAAAAAACTGTAGCTAGTGGTTTCGATGTGTCAAAAGATGAACATTTCTGCTCAAATTAAGTTTGCATCAGAGATATAGCCATTTTCTTAGTTTATTTTATTTTAGTGAAACTTATTTGATTGCTCAAGAGAAGTGTTATTTATTAGTGAATTTTCTTTTAGTGTAGAAGTTCAATATGTATTTATATCAACAGTCTGTAATGAACAGTACAATCTATGTGCTAAAACATAACAGATCAGTTCATTGTCAGTAGAGGCTCTAAAGCTGCTCAGTACAGGTTGGGGAACATTTTTGGAATCACGTATATATAGCGGTTGCTTCCAAATGAATTTGTCGTTGCTAGTACATTTTTGGTAGTAGATGCTTCCAAGTGAATTTCCGTTACTACTATCTACGATGTTGCTGCCATGTTTTGTTGTTCTTTGAATTTACTACGTAACCACTGCTCATGGTAACATCAAACAACAAATTTTATATGCCTGGCATGTTTGATCTGATTTGACTCCATGACCATAGTGCAAAACAAAAAACTACAGTATCCTTGCTAGCTTACAGCTGTAATTTTGATTGCACATCAGTTTAATTGCATCGCCATCTCCCGGTGGGGCTCTGCTGTCGCAGCGCCCTGGCCGTTCACAGCCACCACTCCAGGCCGTTCAACGCCACCACCCCTGGCCATTCATTGCCAGCAGCACCCTGTATCCCACCCCTCACCCTAGTTGTTTCAGTTATCGAGTGAGTTTCAGTCCAACTTGAGCTCCTTGAGATGATCGTATAATTAAATTCAAAATTATTACATGGTCCATGTATTTCTACATGGGAAGTACAAAAATTACTTCTAGTGAGAGTTTATTTAAATCTACATGGTCCAGTCCCATATATCTTTTAACCAGGTTCATGGTGAAGCCCAGGGTGCTCGTCGGCGATCACAAGAAGCAGACCATCGAGAAGGAGCTGGGCGACATGGTGCAGCGGTGTGGCCAGTTCAACCACCTAGCTAATACATCATGATTTTCTCTCTTTTGCCTATGTCTCTTAGTGTGTTATCCCTTCCTCTTTTCATATAGCGTATTTTGAACATCAGATGCTTTCAAAAATGTGTCGCGCAAGTTCAAGTATAGCTGCTGCAGGAGTTCAAAAATCTGAACAGTTTAAGCTCAACCCAATTTCAAGAACTGTTTCCTTTATAAATTGTTTGAAGTTTGTGATTTTGGCTCATGGCAGGAGCTCGTTGACGATGAAGGATGTGAAGCTTCACCACCATTCACAACTCTAGTATGGTCCAGTTCGTCATGAGGATCTGGAGCTTCAACTTTTTTAGTTCATCTTTCATATGCTTTTTAGTACATCTACTTCCTCATCGTAAGTCCAATTTCCCTTTTATGTTTCCAGCTTCCTATAGAACAAACGTGTGCTTGTGGTTAAGCATGAGAAATGATCATCTGTACTATCTCTTGGTTTATCAATTTGTAGAGCAAAACATGTACCAAAGTCAAATTCTCAAAAAAGGCTCTTCTTTGCATCTTTCAGTGCTCACTTAGGTTGGCATCAAATTATTTGTTTCTTCCGATGCTGTAAAACTAGAATTTTGGGTATATCTTTTGGTGCATATTTCTATTTGTATAAAACTTATATGTTACATTTTCTTGAGGGTGCATATTTCTGTCTGTATAAAACTTATATGTTACATTTTCTTGAGAAAAATGGATGCAGCATTCACAACCGTTTTTCATAACTAAGTAGAATGACTAGTACTGAGAGCAAGTATTCTACAAATGTACATAGTATGATTTTATTAATGGATAAGGTCATGAAACCATATCTTACTTCAAAGTTTGAGCACACGACTATTTTCTATCTTTACTGTTTCTAATAGCAAGTTCTGCAATTGATCCGTCCAGATGGAAAAAGGAAATCAGTCCAATAGGCATCTAAAGTGACATGTCGTGCACCGCCCACTCGTCCTCAAGCTGCTCGTCGTGTCATGCCGGCTTGCCATCAACCACAGTTGTGGCTCAACCCCCACGGTGCTTCCCCTCTATTGTTGCCCTCGCCATGCTCTCCTGCGTATTGGCGGCCTCGACGAGTTGACTATGGTTGCTACTCCTGCGTGCTGCAGTAAGCCACCGAGTTGGTCACCATTTATATTTTTGTTTTAAGTTCATTTGTGTTCTTGTTGTCAGGTCGCCTGCAAACTTGTTATCGTTGTTAGTTCATGTGTGTTCTTGTTGTTAGGTCCTGTGCAAGTTTGTTATCAGTTCATGTGTATTGTGTTTCTTTTGTCGCTTCATTAGTACATATCCACCTACAGCCCGTTCAATGATGTAAGCCACACAAGTTTTGAAAGAAATGGAAGCCATGCAAGTTTGAAAGGATTCACATCAGTACAAACTCTAGAGGGCATGTATATTATTTGCCCTGGTGGTGAAAAGAATACAGCCCATTCAATGATGTAAGCCATGCAAGTTTGAAAGGATTCACATTAGTACAAACTCTAGAGGGCATGTATATTATTTGCCCCACGGAAATTCAAAATGGTAAAAGTTCAAGATGTAAAATGAGAGAAGTCCAGACCATTGTTGAAGTTGAAAGAAAAGAAACACACAAAACATTTTCTTTGTTTTAAGAAAATGTCATTCGGTTCAACAATATAAACCAGGCAAGTTCGGGGATGGTGGTACCACTATTTTGATCAATGAATAAAGGAGGAGATATTTGTCAAAAAAAAGTGTATGTTGCTACTCTTTTGAAATAAAAAAAAGGAATTCTCGTGAAAACACGCTCAGTACAAAACCATACGGACATCAGTGCAATTACTCTTTTTGGAACATTTCTAAATTACTCTATGAAAAATACATCAGTACAAACACACCCACATATCAGTACAAGTACTCTCTTTTTTTGACAGGAAAACAACACACCCACATATCAGTACCAGTAAAGTAAACCTATTAATCACTCTCTCAAGTGTGATGAAAAAAATGGGCAGTAAATTGATGAAAAAATATCATCGAGTTCAAAAAACGCCGAGACACGCGACAGCCACCCCAGTTCGGGCGTAGTAAGTACCTCAGTACAAGTTAAAAACGGTGGTCCGTTTGGAATAAAAGAAATGGCAGAAATTCAAATTGTAAAGTTCAAGCAAAAAAAGAAACCCCATGAAAATCCTGCTTAGTAAGTACCTCAGTACAAGTTGTAAAATGAGAGAAGTTCAGAACAACGTTGTCAAAAAATGTTGAGTTAAAAAAAACAAATTTTATTTTTTGAATAAAATATCATTCAGTTTGATGATACAAACCATACAAGTACATGGGCGATGATACAGTAAACCGTTGAAAACTTATGAGAAAAATATTACCCAAAAAACAGAGCAAAGTCTAGTTAGTGAAAACACGCTTAGTACAAACCCATGCAAGCATCAGTACAAGTACCCTTTTTTGGAACCATTCAAAATTACTCTACAAAAAATAGCTCAGTACAAACATACACATATATCAGTATGATTACTCTGTTTTTCACACGAGAAAACAACAGGATCCGTCATGCCATATTCAAAGTTACTCTTAAACGGTTGCGAAGTAGAGAAAACGTTCGACATGACTAAGTTTTGCATTTTCGATAGCTATCCAACTGTATATTATTTGCCATATTTCGACAAACTTTTTAAAAAAATCGCGTTCAAAATCAAATTTGACTGTATTCGAATTCTTTTTTAAATCATAAGGAATTAGAAAAACATTTCTATATGAAAAAGTTGCGCATTTTCCATAGCTTTCCAACGCCGTATCATTTGCGTCAATCCGACAAACCGTTTGCAAAAAATCGCGAATATACCTTTCGCCCAGAATTTCACCGTTTTTCAAATTACTTTTAAATCATATAGAATTAGAAAAAACAATACATATATGGAAGATGCGGATTTTCACCAGCTTTTCAACGCCATCTTATTTGCTCAATTCCGACAACCCGTTTGATAATTGAGTCCAAAATACGATTCATGTTTTTGGTTTTGAAAAAACGGTTTTTTCAAAACTGCTCTTAAACCATAATGATTTTGCAAAATGTTCAATATACTTGAAATATGGTTGTCAAGAGCTTTCCAACGATATATTACACGCCAGGTTCCAACCAAAAAATTACAAAAAGTTTTTGAACTAAAGAAGACGATCTGTTAAACACAATTGAAAGCATCAGTTCAACCGCTTCGAAAACATCAGTACAACCACCTGAAACCGTCAGTTCAAAAAGGGTAACAGAATAATATTCTGCTACGCATAACAGAATAGCCCAGATGTATATATAGGACGATGCTATTTGGACACTAGAAAGGTTTTGGGTTGTACAGGGTAACCATCGGATCACCGGAAGGGGTTTCCGGAGGCCCCGGGAGGTCTATGGGCCTAATGGGCAAAGGGGAGGCACACACCGGCCAACAAGGGGGTTGCACACCCTCTCCCTGGCCGCCGGCCCTAGGGGAAGGAAAGGGGGAGGGTTGGCCCCTCCTGCCTTTCCCTCCTCATGAGGGAGAGGAAAGGGGGGGCACCACCTCCCCCTGTCTTCCTCCCGTGCGCCAACAAGGAAGGGGGCGCGACCACGGAAGGAGCCCAAGGGGAATTTGGCCACCCTTGGGGCGCCTCCTGGCTGCCTCCCCTCTCCTGCACCTATATATATGTGGGAGGGGGTGCCACACAAGGCGACGACAATCTCTTAGCCGTGCAGCGCCCCTCTCCACAGTTTCATCCCTCGGTCATATTTTCGGAGGGCTTAAGCGAGGCCCGACGGAGATAACATCACCATCACCGTCACCACGCCATCATGTTGCCGGAAGTCATCTACTCCTTTGCCCGTCTTGCTATATCAAGAAGGCGAGGACATCACCGAGTTGAACGTGTGCTGAACGCGAAGGTGTCGTACGTTCGGTACTTGATCGGTTGGATCGCGAAGAAGTTCGACTACATCAACCGTGTTAATAAACGCGTCCGCTTACGGTCTACGAGGGTACGTAGACACACTCTCCCCTCTCGTTGCTATGCATCTCCATGGATAGATCTTGTGTGTGCGTAGAAAAAAAATTCCATGCAACTTTCCACAACAAGCCTCTAGGGCGCGCCCTGAGGGCTTGTGGGCCCCTCAGGAGTCCTCCAACCCTAATTCCAGGGCTATATATTCTCAAATATTCCCCCAACATCAGAAGCATCCACCAAAATACTTTTTCGCCGCCGCAAGCCTTTGTTCCTTTGAGATCCCATCTTCGGGCCTTTTCCAGCACCTTGTCGGAGGGGGATTCGATCATGGAGGGCCTCCACATCAACCTTGCTGCCCTTCCGATGAAGCGTGAGTAGTTTACCACAGATCTACGGGTCCATAGCTAGTAGCTAGATGGCTTCTTCTCTCTCTTTGATCTTCAATACAATGTTCTCCTTGATGTTCTTGGAGATCTATCTGATGTAATATTGTTTTGCGGTGCATTTGTTGAGATCCGATGAATTGTGGATTTATGATCAGATTATCTATGAATATTATTTGAGTCTTCTCTAAACTCTTTTATGCATGATTAAGATATCTTTGTATTTCTCTTCGAACTATCGGTTTGGTTTGGCCAACTAGACTGGTTTTTCTTGCAATGGGGCAGGTGCTTAGTTTTGGGTTCAATCTTGCGGTGCCCTCACCCAGTGACAAAAGGGGTAGCGCGGCACATATTGTATTGTTGCCATCAAGGATAAAAAGATGGGGTTTATATCATATTGCTTGAGTTTATCCCTCTACATCATGTCATCTTACTTAAAACGTTACTCCGTTCTTATGAACTTAATAATCTAGATGCATGCTGGATAGCGGTCGATGTGTGCAGTAATAGTAGTAGATGCAGGAAGGAGTTGGTCTACCTGTCACGAACGTGATGCCAATAATCATGATCATTGCCTTAGATATTGTCATAATTATGCACTTTTCTATCAATTGCTCAATAGTAATTTGTTTACCCACCATATGTTTTCTTTCAAGAGAGAAGCCTCTAGTGAAACCTATGGCCCCCGGGTCTATTTTCCATCATATATTTTCAGATCTATAAAACCAAAAACCCAAAAATACCTTGCGTCAATTTATTTATATTTAATTTAGTTTGCTCTATTGTTTATCTTTTATACCTATCTCTATTAGATCTCACTCTTGTTTGTGACCGTCAAGGGATTGACAACCCCTTTTTCGCATTGTGTGGAAGTGTTTGTTAGTTTGTGCACGTGCATATATTAGGGACTTGCTTGTCCCTCCTACTGGATTGATACCTTGGTTCTTAACTGGGGGAAATACTTATCTCTACTTTGCTACATCACCCTTTCTCTTCAAGGGAAAAAATCAACGCAAGCTCAAGAAGTAGCAGAGGTATGGTGGCTTCCCATCCATAAGGTCAAGAACATGGCAGTGGTTTGCACGGATGGGGCACCTGCATGTGTCAGACCAAGGCAAAGTTGGCCAAGCCACTTGCGAGGGAAGTATCTCGCTTGGTCACTAGCCTCACAAACAAAAGTTGTCCAGGCATGAGCGACTCCATACTCATGCCATTGATCCATCTATCCTGCCAGAAAACAAGGTGATGGTCATCACAATTCATGCATCTACTAGCCACCAAGAATAGAGCCTCCACTTTCATAGGAATCATCATGGGGGGCTCTGCTCAAGGGCGGTCACCTATGGTCTTCTCAAGGCACCCACCAACAAATGTGCGTCACAAACTTGAGGAGGTGGAGGTTGTGGATGACGAGCCCTCCGAGGTGCTTAGGGGGTGCACAAATTATGCCAGTTGACAAGACAACTATCTCCCTTTGCTTCTTCATGTCCACACCAAAGAAACCAAGTCGTAGCTTTGTCGATGCACTTGAGGAACCATGACAGGAGCTCGAGGGAAAGCATGTGGTAAACTGTTGTGCCCGTGACGGCGGAGAGCTTGCATATGACATCTCTCCAGTAGCCTGTAGGCAAAAAACCATCTACAATTACTATATATGCTAAAATAATTCATGGCACACGTACTCGACAGATATATTTTAACACTCCACCTGGTCGAATATGTGCTCTCCATCCTAAAGGAACCATGCTTGAACCTCCATGTACCTTGGACTTGAACCATTAATCATGAGCTCTAACGCTACACCCTTGACTTCACACAACTCCACCTGCAACCGTAGCCCCTTATTTTCTCCATGTTAGTCAAAGCTCCCACAAAAATTAAATCTGTCTGCACTCTTGTTTTGTGTTCCCAATCTCCGAGAATATCCATCCAATGTAAGACATCGATTGTAATGTAACTATATCTGACAACACCGTTGTGTCATCACCATGTTAGCTTCTTTCCCTTATCTGCCTGAGAGTGAACAACTCGCATATTAGATGCCACATATAAGAATTTCTGAACTCACCATTCTCACCATTGTCGAATGCATGCATGATTTTCTCGAGGATGTCCCAGATTTCTTTCGCAGTTTCCAGTCCTCTGTACCAAAGGAATTGTGTGCGAGACAAATGATCACAAATTTCATCCTTTGCTTGGGCATCCATCTGAACGAGTCTTTTCTCCCATGGACTAAGATGTCCTAGGATGTCGTCATGTAGCCGTGTTGCACAACATGCTAGATATCATCGTCGGTAGCCCTGAGACTAATCCCCATCTTCTCCTTCTAGAAGGGATAGTCCATTGCATCGAGGATGGGATCTTCATATTCAACTTGTAGTTCACTGAATATGTACTTAAACTCCAAGGTTGTTAGACCTAAATAAGAAGAGACAAGGAGTACCTTGCTCTGATACCAATTGTAGGAATGACGTATGTCTACCAGAGGGGGGTGAATGGAAGATTTACAATTTCTTTCAAGAAACCTTGAATCCCTTATTACACATCAGCGGAATAAACATAATAGGTACACGCCAAAGATATAAAACTATCAAAACAAATCAAGTCTAGGTACTGAACATAAATCACATGGCCGAAACTTAATTGAGGATAAATACAACCAATGGTAAAGCAGGGTTAAGAGGTGAGTAGTGGTACTCGATGGCGACAAGGGATTTGTTGACCAGTTCACTCTTCTACAACAGAGATACATCTAGTTGGAGGAACTTATGATTCAACACACAAGATAAACTCTCCTCGTCCTATTCTTCTCGACAACTAGTTCCTCAACTCGTGTCAATCACTCAGAGGTAGATGCTTGAGGCGATCTCCATAACCTTCACAGACTTTGTCGTCGTGAATCACAATTACTCTTGGTCACTATAGAACTTCACACCTACCGTCTAGAGAGTTGACAACTCTCAAGAGTAATAGGTGGAGCGTACTAGACTTTGATTCTAGTGATGCTAAACCACCATCTAATTTTTCATCTCTGAGGTTTTTCTCTCGATGGATTTTAAACTCAAATCTTTTGGGAAAGAGGGTGCCCAGATAACTTGTCAGAAACACACAGAGCAACCAACAAAAAATGTTGGAGCGGGGTGGCTATTTATAGACGCGGCCTTCCTGAGGGGGAAAATACCATTTTGGACATGAGATCTAGCCAATGACCAACCGACATTTTTCCAACAGTCGTATTTCAAACGCACCCGACAACTTTACTTAAGGAACAAGTAAGTTGACTCCTAGGTCCGAATCAAATCTCTCGCGGCGAAGAAGAACTGCGTCTTTGACTGGCGAGTATTGTTTCAAAACATAGAGAAATTTCTCTCAACTCGCACAGGTTTCGGTTTAGCATCAGAGAAACATTAGTTTCAAACATTATACCTCTCTTGATAGTACGGTGGTCCTATGACTCAGGAAAGAGAAAATAAACTATGAAAGAAATTAATATGTCTTTACTCCGCCTTCATTCTTCTCGGCTATAGTCAATTTCTTCAAACCATGTACCAAAGGAAGTTCTTCACTTCTGCAATTTTTGGGGTTCAACTTCGTCATGCATAATCTTCGATGATGATCTTCACTGCTATGCAGGTGATTGCCTTTGTAGTTTATACCAAACTCCTCTTGACTCCAGGGACCTATAATCTTTGTGTGCACTAGCAAACACATTAGTCCCTCACTGTTTATGACAACAATCTCCAAAACAAAGGGAGCCAATTATTGCACCAACACATATGAATATGGATATTCTGCGAAGTAAAAAACAAGCAAAAAACAGCAACTAGCACTGGGCACTATGTCAATAGGTTAGTCCTAAAAATGATGTAAAGTTGCTATAAAATGAATATAAAACATCCAAGAGTGATAATATAACAACATGGAACAATCAAAAATTATAGATATGTTGGAAATGTATCAGAGCTAGATCTAGTCTAGATCAAACTAGACGAGAACTAGATCAAGAGAGAACTAGAGGGGGCTTCAAAACTTATGTTCTAGGGGCTAGCATTTCCCCTCTATGTTGACCCCTGGGTCGCAACTTGGGGAGGGGGCCTCCCCAAAGCCTGTTTGGACCATGAGGAAGAGTCCTCCTCGGACTCCAGTGCCAAACGCCATGAACCTTGGTGTTTTCATAAACGCCGCCGACCCTGGCGTCTGGCCCAGGGGTAAACGCCAAAGACCCTGGCGTGTAGCCCATGTCCTCCACAAAACCCCTTTTGCACCATCCCAAGGCCTCATGGGCCTTACCCCTTTGCCCAGCCAATACGTCCATGCACCAGGAACCCTTTAGATTTATCTGGAAGGTTCTATAACCTTCTGGACATCATCAAAAGTTCCTAGGACCTCCTGAGACCTTGTAGAACATTTATGGAAACACCTGAAACTCTTACGAAACTCTCGCGAAACTATTTCTTATATTCCAAGAATATTTTCTCATAACTCTTGCTCCACTAACACTCAGCAGATCGTGATACTCTTAAGCTTGTGACCCTGTAGGTTCGGTAAAACATAGTCGACATGAACAAAACCCCTTTCGTTCAATGGTCAATAGTGGAACCATGGACATCCATATCGATCCCTATGAATACACGAATGACATTCGAGTGAACCTTTGGTTAACACGTCGTGTTCCCTTTGCTTCACGATCCTTTACAAAACCCGAGGTGAGATATATTGCTATCCTCTTGAGCCATACACATGCTCATTATACACATGTTCTAATTTCTCATTGACGTGTTCCGGCATCCCCGTGACATTATTACCTGAGTCTGGCCAGACAATGATGGATGTCGTCACACCGGGAGGGCCCTAAGAATATCTCTCCATCGTCAGAGGAGCAAATACCACTCTCGAGCTATCTAATCCCTTGTCAAACTTTCCGATCAACCTCTAAGTTGTCTTTATGATTATTGAGGGAGTCCTGGACTAGGGGGTGTCCGGATAGCCGAACTATCATCATCGGCCGGACTCCAAGACTATGAAGATACAAGATTGAAGACTTCGTCCCGTGTCCAGATGGGACTTTCCTTGGCGTGGAAGGCAAGCTTGGCGATATGGATATGTAGATCTCCTACCATTGTAACCGACTCTGTGTAACCCTAGCCCTCTCCGGTGTCTATGTAAACCGGAGGGTTTTAGTCCATAGGACATAACAACAATCATACCATAGGCTAGCTTATAGGGTTTAGCCTCCTTGATCTCGTGGTAGATCCACTCTTGTACTACCCATATCATCAATATCAATCAAGCAGGAGTAGGGTTTTACCTCCATCGAGAGGGCCCGAACCTGGGTAAAAATATCATGTCCCTTGTCTCCTATTACCATCCGCCTAGACGCACAGTTCGGGACCACCTACTCGAGATCTGCCGATTTTGACACCGACATTGGTGCTTTCATTGGGAGTTTCTCTGTGCCGTCGCAATCAGGAAGGATGGCTCTTCCCGTCTTTAAAGACGGTACCATTGTCAAAGGAGCTTTGGCCGCCGGCCAAACCATCCGGCTAGGTGGTTTTCTTATGACCGCCTGTTCGGCCGCCGCTTCGACGATGACCTCTCGGGTCATCAAAAGCGATTTTCACGTCAACTCGAAATTCACCGAGCAGCTGGATCCGATGGAGCTCTCTTCCGTAAACGAGCTCTTGGATCACATCGCCGCCCTGGGAGTCGCTGCATACTACGATCAGATTGGGCTTAAAACCGATCTGAGAGAGATTAACTCTCCCCAGGTGAGGGAGTCCTGGACTAGGGGGTGTCCGGACAGCCGGACTATCATCGTCCGCCGGACTCCAAGACTACGAAGATACAAGATTGAAGACTCCGTCCCGTGTCCGGATGGGACTTTCCTTGGCGTGGAAGGCAAGCTTGGCGATACGGATATGTAGATCTCCTACCATTGTAACCGACTCTGTGTAACCCTAGCCTTCTCCAGTGTCTATATAAACTGGAGGGCTTTAGTCCGTAGGACACAACATACATTACAACAATCATACCATAGGCTAGCTTTAGGGTTTAGCCTCCTTGATCTCGTGGTAGATCCACTCTTGTACTACCCATATCATCAATATTAATCAAGCAGGACGTAGGGTTTTACCTCCATCAAGAGGGCCCGAACCTGGGTAAAACATCGTGTCCCCTGTCTCCTGTTACCATCCGCCTAGACGCACAGTTCGGGACCCCCTACCCGAGATCCGCCGGTTTTGACACCGACATTGGTGCTTTCGTTGAGAGTTCCTCTGTGTCGTCACCGATAGGCTCGATGGCTTCTTCAATCAACAACGCTGTCCAGGGTGAGACTTTTCTCCCCGGACAGATCTTCGTATTCGGCGGCTTCGCACTGCGGGCTAATTCACTTGGCCATCTGGAGCAGATCGAAAGCTACGCCCCTGGCCGTCAGGTCAGATTCGGAAGCCTAAACTTCACGGTCGACATCCGCGGGGACTTGATCTTCGATGGGCTTGAGCCACAGCCAAGCGTGCCGCACTGTTACGATAGGCGTGATCTAGCTCTGCCTCTGAACAGTGCCTTGGTGGCCGCACAAGAATCCGTTCCGGCCCTTAGTCCGGAGCCGATTGCCCAGATCGAGGACCGGTGGTTGGACACCGCCTCGGGGGCTTCAACTTCCACGGCGATGGAGCCAAACACTAACCTTGTCCCTCGCGAAGCTCGTGACTCCGAGGTGCCGGACTCGTTGCCGGACTCCGGACCTCCCACGCCCCTGCCAATCGAATCTGATTGGGCGCCGGTTATGGAATTCACCGCCGCGGACATCTTCCAACACTCGCCCTTTGGCGACATCCTAAATTCGCTAAAGCATCTCTCGCTATCCGGAGAGTCCTGGCCGGATTATGGCCAGGATGGTTGGGATATGGACGACGAAGAAATTCAGAGCCCACCCACCACCCACTTTGTAGCCACTGTCGATGATCTAACCGACATGCTAGACTACGACTCCGAAGACATCGACGCTATGGACGACGATGCCGGAGACGAACAGGAACCAGCGCCTACAGGGCACTGGAAGACCACCTCGTCATACGACATATACACGGTGGACACCCCAAAAGATGGGGACGGCGAAGAAGCAGCGGAGGCAGATTCCCTAAAGAAACAACCCAAGCACCGGCGTCAGCGGCGCCGCTCTAAATCCCGCCACAGCAAGAATGGAGATTCCGGCACAGGAGATAATAATACCCCAGAGAGTGCCGAAGATAATCCACTCCAGCAAGACTCAGCGCAGGAGGATGCAGAAGCAAGCCCTCACGAGAGGGTGGCAGACGAAGAGGTCGAGGACTATAACTATATACCTCCCTCCGAAGATGAGGCAAGCCTCAACGACGACGAATTCGTCGTGCCCAAGGATCACGTCGAACAAGAGCGTTTTAAACACAGGCTTATCGCCACAGCAAATAGCCTAAAGAAAAAGCAGCAGCAGCTTCAAGCTGATCAGGACCTGCTGGCCGATCGATGGACCGAGGTCCTCGCGGCCGAAGAGTATAAACTCGAACGCCCCTCCAAAAGCTACCCAAGACGCAAGTTGCTCCCCCGATTAGAGGAGGAAGCATACATACCTTCATCACCAGCGCACAATACGGCCGATCGACCACCCCGTGGTCACGACAGAGAGGCATCCAGGCCCTCCACCAAGACCGTACCCCGGCATCGCTCCAAAAGTACGAAGAACGCGCCGGACTTGCGAGATGTATTGGAGGACAAAGCAAGGCAATCCAGATCCATCTACGGATCACGAGGGCGCCCCACGACCCACGACGAATACCGTCGCGCCAGATACAATAACTCCGGCCGGGCCGAACACAGCAGACAACGCTCTCTCGAGCTACGTCGTGATATTGCTAAATATAGAGGCACCGCACACCCGCTATGCTTCACTGACGAAGTAATGGATCATCAAATCCCTGAAGGGTTTAAACCCGTAAACATCGAATCCTACGATGGCACAACAGACCCCGCGGTTTGGATCGAAGATTATCTCCTTCACATCCACATGGCCCGCGGCGACGATCTCCATGCCATCAAGTATCTCCCACTCAAGCTTAAAGGACCAGCTCGGCATTGGCTTAACAGCTTGCCTGCAGAATCAATTGAGTGTTGGGAAGACCTGGAAGCCGCATTGCTCGACAACTTCCAGGGCACGTATGTGCGGCCACCAGACGCCGATGACCTAAGCCACATAATTCAGCAGCCAGACGAATCGGCCAGACAATTCTGGACACGGTTCTTGACAAAGAAAAACCAAATTGCCGACTGTCCGGATGCAGAGGCCCTCGCAGCCTTCAAACATAACATCCGCGACGAGTGGCTAGCCCGGCACCTGGGACAGGAAAATCCGAAATCCATGGCAGCCCTCACATCATTAATGACCTGCTTTTGCGCGGGAGAGGATAGCTGGCTAGCTCGCAGCAACAACCTCAGTAAAAATTCTGGCAGTCCGGATACTAAGGACCACAATGGCAGGTCGCGTTGAAGCAAAAATAAACGCCGCATTAACGGCGATGACAAGGAGGATACGGCAGTCAACGCCGGATTCCGAGGCTCTAAACCCGGTCAGCGGAAGAAGCCATTCAAAAGAACCACTCCGGGTCCGTCCAATTTGGACCGAATACTCGACCGCTTATGCCAGATACATGGCACCCCTGAAAAGCTAGCTAATCACACCAACAGAGATTGCTGGGTGTTCAAAAAGGCAGGCAAGTTAATTGCCGAAAACAATGACAAGGGGCTAAACAGCGACGACGAGGAAGAGACCCGACCGCCGAACAATAGAGGACAGAAGGGTTTCCCCCCACAAGTGCGGACAGTGAACATGATTTACGCAACCCATATACCCAAGAGGGAGCGGAAGCGTGCACTAAGGGACGTATACGCGATGGAGCCAATCGCCCCGAAGTTCAATCCATGGTCCTCTTATCCGATCACTTTCGATCGAAGAGACCATCCGACCAGCATCCGCCATGGCGGATTCGCCGCATTGGTTTTAGACCCAATCGTCGATGGATTTCACCTCACGAGAGTCCTGATGGACGGCGGCAGTAGCCTGAACCTGCTTTATCACGATACAGTGCGCAAGATGGGCATAGACCCCTCAAGGATTAGACCTACAAAGACAGCCTTTAAAGGCGTCATACCAGGTGTGGAGGCCAATTGTACAGGCTCAGTCACACTGGAAGTGGTTTCGGATCCCCGGACCGGAGCGAGGAGTTAATCTTCGACATAGTCCCATTTCGCAGCGGCTATCACGCTCTGCTCGGATGAACCGCGTTTGCAAAGTTCAACGCGGTGCAGCATTATGCATACCTCAAGCTCAAGATGCCAGGCCCTCGTGGAGTCATCACGGTCAACGGAAATACGGAACGCACCCTCCGAACGGAGGAACATACAGCGGCTCTCGCGGCAGAAGTACAGAGCAGCCTTTTAAGGCAATTTCCGAGTCCAGCCGTTAAATGGCCGGATACAGCCAAACGCGCCCGAAGCAACACCAACCAAGACCACCTGGCACGATTCGAGCACGCGTAACAATGCAGCCCTAACCCCCGCCCTCGCATAATCGCAAGAACAACCCTCCGCGTACATCATTACGCTTTGGAGATACCATCGGCGTAGGGGAAGGGGCACGACCACAATAGACCCAGAGTGCGGCTCGACCACTCCAGGGGCTCGCAAGTGTGCCACTCTTTCTTATTATTATTTTCCTTCTTTGTATACACAGGACTCCGTTAGCCAGAGGCCCTGTCCGGCGGTGAACCCGCCGAACTCATGATGCAACAGCCGGGGAAGAAAGAATGCGGCAACGAATACTCAGGTGGTCTCAATTACGAGCACTAAATTTGATTATATACACCAAGTCCGCAGCCCATCCCTGGAGGGGGACATGTTTAACTAGTCCAAAACCCTTGCTTACCGCACTATTTGTATCAGTCCGCACTCATAGCAGACTTCCTTCAATAAATGATGCAACACTTTTTTTTTGCCTGTTATTACATATATATGTTCATTACATGACATCTTGCACCCGTATATTTTGGTACGGCCTAATACACCAGGGGCTTATGTTCCCCACATTATGGTGTGATAAGTCCGAACACTTTCACAAGTGCGGCACCCTGAACTTATAGCATTATATGAATCGGCTCCGAATCATGTCTTGGGTCAATAGTTGGGTTTGCCCCGCTCCCACGTTTTGGTGCCTTACATTCCGTTTCGTCGGCTAAGGTGGCACTGGGAGAACCACTGCGATTGCACCCCGGTTGAGCTGGGCGAGCGCCTCAGTGGAGAAAGCTAAAACTGACCGGCATGATAAGGCAAGAGACTGGTCACTGTTCGAGAGGTCTTTTCGGGTCCTTAAAGACTCACGCCGCTTCGAGCGAAGTTCCGGATAATGTCCGACGAAGGCGTGGATAGCGCCCCGAATTCGGTCTTACGAATACTAGGGGCTTCACCGAAATTTAAAATTATAGAATTCTATGGCTAAGTGAGAGTGTTCAAGCATTATAAATCCGGTTGCCTTGTTCGTTGTGTTGAGCGCCTCCCTAGATGGACCCAAAAATGGGAACAAGAGTGCTCAAGTTATCCCGAACACCCCAGCACTTGCGGCTTGGGGGCTGAAGCCAACGACTTGCCATCTCTCAGATTTCATAAACGGCCGCACAGAAGGTAATATTTTAAATTAAACAAGCGTTGCTTAAAGCGCACATGAACAAAGTTTTCAGTGCACAGGATAATACATAGCGAGTTTATTCAAAAATTACATCTCTAGGGCATTCATCCGCAATATCGCGGGCTCCCTTCAGGACAGTTTTATAATACATTTCGGGCGTACGATACTCCTTGCCCGGTGGCGGCGGGTTAGTAAGAAGCCTCTCCGCATCCAGCCGGCCCGAGTGCACCTTTGTGCGGGCAAGGGCCCGACGAGCACCTTCAATACAGGCGGAGCGCTTGATGACCTCCACCCAGGGGCACGCATCCACCAGCCGCCGCACGAGGCCAAAGTAGCTCCCAGGCATGGCCTGTCCAGGCCACAGCCGGACTATAAGGCCCTTCATGGCCTCCTCAGCTACCTTGTGGAGTTCGACCAGCTGCTTCAGCTGGTCGCTTGGGGGCACCGGATGGCTAGCCTCAGCATACTGAGACCAGAAGACCTTCTCCGTTGAGCTCCCCTCCTCGCCACGGTAGAATGCGGCGGCATCGGATACACTACGCGGCAGATCTGCAAACGCCCCTGGAGAGCTCCGAATGCGGGTAAGTGTCAGGTAGTTTACATTAACATGCTTGCTTTGCATGAAAAATGCCTTACCCGCCGCTATCTTCTTCACATCTTCAACCTCCTGAAGGGCCTTACGGGCCTCGGCCTTGGCGGACTTGGCACTTTCGAGGGCCGAGGCGAGCTCGGACTCTCGAGTCTTGGAGTCGCGCTCCAAGCTCTCATGCTTCTCCATGAGAGCCTGGAGCTCTTGCCGCACTGCCGCCACCTATGCCTCCTGCTTTTCTCGCTCTGCCCGTTCCGCGGCCGCACTGTGTTCGGCCACGGACACAGCCTCCTTCAGGGCTGCCACCTCATTTGTGGCCCCTACAATACCCATATTATCCTTGTTAATTTTATTGCGACCAAAATCCTTTTCTGTAAGGTAAAAATTCAAAGTGGTGCTACTCACCTTCTTTGTCCTCGAGCTGCCTCTTGGCATGGCCGAGCTCGCGCTCGGACCGCTCGAGATCTTGCTTTAATGTACCAACCTCCGCAGTCAGTGCGGCAGAGGTCAGCAGCACAGCCTGCAAACCCATATTGACATAATTTATTAGCAACCTGTGAATATCTTTTTAGATCCTCAGTCCGGCTTTTCTTTTCGAACACCGAACCGAGCATCAGGGGCTACTGTCTATGCGGTATTACATTACATAATTTTAACTTCTTATCTCAAAGCCTGTTAGAAGGCTACTGCAGCCTTCGGTCAGCCCGCTCTTGGCAAGCTGAACCTTCTGAATCACCGCACTCATAACAGTGCGGTGTTCTTCCTTGATGGAAGTGCCTTTGAGCGCCTCCAGCAAGTTGTCCGGCGCCTCCGGTTGGATGGAGGCCGCCGGTGTCACGGTCTTGCCCTTCTTTCGAAGGGGCCGCCTGCCGGACTCTGGAACCACCGCAGGTTTCGACGTAGAGTCCGGCGCAAAGTCCGGGAGGCTGGCTTGCGGAGCCTCCGGAGCCTCCTCCTGGTGGGTCCCTTTCTGGGATCCCACCTCGGCGTCCTCATCGGCGCGGGGGGTAGAGGCAGTCGGAAGTGAATCCACATCCGACGGGGCCAACGACCCGCTCGATGAAGCGGGGAAATCATCATCGGCTGGACTGCGGGCAGTATGCGGCATTAGTAGGACGCTATGTAATACGAAAGAAATTGCATATCAGGGATCCGGATACTTACGATCTCGCCGGAGGCCTGGCCCTTGAAGGCCACTCCTCGTCGCCAACGTCGGTGTTGGCGAAGCTATCCGTGGGAATAGTTCTCCCCCTCTTGGACCCTTCGGCCTCCCCTGTTGGGGAAGCCTTCCTCTTCCTCTCTCCCCCCTCCGGGAGAGAGTCTTCTTCCTCCTCGTCGTCTTCGGGGGAGGAGTCCGCCTCGTCGTCGGACGCCTGATTACGGGAACTCTTTCGAGTGCCCGTGGCCACCTTCTTGGCCTTCTTCTCCGGCACCACGTGCGGTGCCGGAACCAGCAGCCCCGCTAGACGGGCATCCACTGGGTCTTCTGGCATGGGAGCCGGGCAGATGTGCTGCTCGGCCTTCTTCATCCATTCCCGTCAAAGGAAAAGGGAGATTGAAACCCTCTTAGAATCAATCTATTTACAACAAGTGTCCCGTAAAGGGGTAGAATCACTTACCTCGTCAGCCGGATGCTGCAAGTGAAATCCGCGATCTTCCGTCGCGGATGCGGGGGCTTCGGCGCCCTTAAACAGCACCCTCCAGGCGCCTTCGTACGTCGTATCGAAGAGCCCGCTCAGCACCTGGTGCTGTTCTGGATCGAACTCCCACAGATTGAATGCCCGTTCTTGGCATGGGAGGATCCGGCGGACGAGCATGACTTGGACCACGTCGACGAGCCTGAGCTTCTTGTTCACCAGCTTCTGGATACAGGCTCGGAGTCCCGTCAGCTCCTTCGGATTACCCCACAGCAAGCCCTTCTCTTTCCAGGAGGTGAGCTGCGTAGGGATACCAGATCTAAACTCGGGGGCCGCCGCCCACGTAGGGATACCAGATCTAAACTCGCGGCTCGGTGATATAGAACCACCCCGATTGCCACCCCTTGACGGAGTCCACGAAGGCCCCTTCGAACTAGAGGACGTTGGGCATCTTGCCCAACATGGCGCCTCGGCACTCCACCTGTGTGCCCTTCACTACCTTCGGCTTGACGTTGAAGGTCTTGAGACACAAGCCGAAGTGGGGCCGGATGCAGAGGAGGGCCTCGCACACGACGATAAACACCAAGATGTTGAGGATGAAGTTCGGCGCCAGATCGTGGAAATCCAGGCCATAGTAGAACATGAGCCCCCGGACAAAGGGGTGAAGTGGAAAGCCCAGTCCGCGGAGGAAGTGGGGAAGGAAAACGACCCTCTCATGGGGCCCGGGGGTAGGGATGGGCTGCCCCTCGTCGGGCAGCCGGTGCGCGATATCGCCGGAAAGGTATCCGGCGCTGCGCAGCTTGGTGATATGCTCCTCCTTAACGGTGGAAGCCAACCATTTGCCTCCCCCTCCGGACAAGCTCTGGGAAGGTTAAGATGAGATGCGCGAGCTTGGGCGTTGGAGCTTGAGTGCGCGGAGGTGGATAAGCAAAGGAGGAGGAAGGCGTGGGTGAAAAGGTGAATCCTTATCCCTTATATATAGGCGGGCGAAGACTATGCGTCCCCCACCAGCCTGGTAAAACTCGCTTATCTCCCAAGCGCCACCATCAATGGCGCGATTGGGTTACCCACGTCCGTATTGATGAGAATCCCGGAATGAGGGGAACACGATCTCTGCTTCGACAAGTCGTGCCAAGGAAACCGCTTCGCTAAACGTGCTGAGGTGGTATAATAAAAAACGATTCAAGTAAAGGCTTGGTAGTGGCGTGACGACATGCCACAAAATACGTCAGCAGATTGGACTTGTGTACATTTTATTCTCTCTACGGTGGAATGTGGAATTTATTTTGCAGAGCCGGACACTATCCTGGTGTTCATGATCTTCTCTGGATTATTCAAAGGAGGAACCCGCCTTGCAATGCCGAACATTATGCGCGCCGGACTTATCGTCATTGAAGCCTGGTTCAGGGGCTACTGAGGGAGTCCTGGACTAGGGGGTGTCCGGACAGCCGGACTATCATCGTCCGCCGGACTCCAAGACTACGAAGATACAAGATTGAAGACTCCGTCCCGTGTCCGGATGGGACTTTCCTTGGCGTGGAAGGCAAGCTTGGCGATACGGATATGTAGATCTCCTACCATTGTAACCGACTCTGTGTAACCCTAGCCTTCTCCGGTGTCTATATAAACCGGAGGGCTTTAGTCCATAGGACACAACGTACATTACAACAATCATACCATAGGCTAGCTTTAGGGTTTAGCCTCCTTGATCTCGTGGTAGATCCACTCTTGTACTACCCATATCATCAATATTAATCAAGCAGGACGTAGGGTTTTACCTCCATCAAGAGGGCCCGAACCTGGGTAAAACATCGTGTCCCCTGTCACCTGTTACCATCCGCCTAGACGCACAGTTCGGGACTCCCTACCCGATATCCGCCGGTTTTGACACCGACACCAGGTTACCCACCACGTTGCGGTGGTAGAGGAACAATGCGGCGACTCTTCTTCTATATTAAAAACCAGTTATGTCCGGACTCCTGATCCCTCCATGCCGGATTCCCGCGGAGGGACAGACGTCAATCAAGTACTGAACCTAAAGTCAGGCAGCAGACTAGATTCATTGGACAACATCCAGCAATGCAAGCTTCCAAATTCGGAAACTTTTCGGCCCTTGAGCCTCAAGTTGGGCAGGGTTCCGGACTTAATTCCACCCGCCCACCCAAACATAAGCGATCTATCTCAAATCCGGCAAGAGTCCACGGAAACAGTACATCATTACTGGGCCAGATTCCTCCTGGTTATGGACAGGATAAAGGACTGCCGTGAGGAAAGCGCAATCTCAATTTTCTGCAACAATTGCACGGACAAGGGAATCTTGAATGCCATAAGTCATCGCGAAATTACACGCTTCACCGACCAGGCATCCATAGTACGAAAGTACTGTGCGATGGAGAGTGCCTGGAAAACCGAAGCCAAGTTTTGGGACAATCCGGCTCCGAACACAACCCTAGTCCGAAATAAAAGGGTGCATCATGCTCAGGCACCTGGCACAAAAATCAAAAAGCAAAAAACCCCTAAAGGGCATGGAACCGTACTGGAGGGATGGCTCAGCGGACCCTGTAAAATCCATAGTACAGAAGGCGCCACTCCAACACATAGCCTTCGAGCATGCTGGATACTACAGCAGGTAGCCAAAAGTGGCGAAGAGCTTCTAGACCCGGAAAACCAGCCCAACAGTACCAGTACGGTATTAACAGTCTTCGAGACTTCCGCATCAAATAATATGCAGAAACGAACAACCCGCAGCCTCGCCGAAGTCTACCAAGTAGCAACAACAAATCCATGGAGCGACACGGCTATCACCTTCAATGCCAGTGATGAACCTAAATTCCGAACAGCCCGAGCACCAGCCGCATTGGTCCTCAGTCCAATAGTGGACGGCTTTTGTATTACCAAGGTACTCATGGATGGCGGGAGCGGATTAAACCTCATCTATGTGGAAACCCTTCGAAAAATGGAAATAGACTGGAGCCGCATTGAGCGAAGCAGCACAACCTTTAGAGGAATAATCCCTAGTCGGGAAGCACGCTGCACAGGAAAAATTACACTTGATGTGGTGTTCGGCTCGCGGGACAATTACAGGTCCGAGGAGGTTACGTTCCAAGTGGCCCCGTTCAGCAGCGGTTATCACGCTTTATTAGGGCGAGAGGCATTCACAATTTTCCAAGCCATACCCCATTACGGGTACATGAAGCTTAAAATGCCCGGGCCCAATGGAATCATCACTCTTGTTAGTGATCCGGACATAATACTCCGCGCCGAAAACAAGACAGCCGCACTAGCCTTAGAGGCACTATCCGAAGCCCTAGCGGCAAAGGAAGTCACTACGCTGCGCTCCATGGTGAATAGGGATGATGTGATACTCGACAAGAGATCTAAGTCCACCTCTTTTAAACCAGCAGACAAAATAGTCAAATTCCAGGTCCATCCAACGGACCCCACAAAGACGGCCTCCATTGGGGCACAATTAAACCCTGATGTCGACGCCGCACTGCGAGAATTCCTTCGGGAAAATTGGGACATTTTTGCCTGGCACCCTTCAGATATGCCAGGAATCCCATGCAGGCTGGCAGAACACAGCCTAAACATCCTAAAAGGATTCAAGCCAGTCAAACAGGATCTTCGGCGATTTTCCGAACCCAAAAGACAGGCAATGGGAGAGGAGCTAGCCAAACTATTAGAAGCCGGATTCATCAGAGATATAAAACATCCGGACTGGCTAGCGAACTTGGTAATGGTACCAAAAAAGGACAAATCCTGGCGCCTTTGTGTCGATTTTAAAGACCTTAACAAGGCATGTCCAAAGGATCCTTTCCCCCTTCCCCGCATCGACCAAATCATCAATGCTACCGCAGGGCATGATTCATTGTGCTTCCTCGACGCATACTCCGGATACCATCAAATCAAGATGGCGGAAACAAACTAGGCCGCAACGGCATTCATTACTCCATACGGACCATTCTGCTTCAACACAATGCCCTTCGGACTCAAAAACGCCGGCGCAACATATCATCGCATGATTCAGACATGTCTGGCTACCCAGATCGGCAAAACAATGGAGGCATACGTAGACGATGTGGTCGTTAAGACCAAACACGTCGAAACTCTAGTAGACGATTTGAGGCTCACATTCGACAACCTCCGAGCATATGACATTAAGCTCAACCCGGAAAAATGTGTTTTCGGCGTACCAGCTGGAAAGCTCTTGGGCTTCATTGTATCCGGTAGAGGAATTGAAGCAAACCCAGCCAAGATCCGAGCTCTGTCACAATTGGATATCCCAAAAGACCTCAAACAAATACAAAAACTGACTGGATGCGTGGCGGCTCTAAGCCGCTTCATCTCCCGTTTGGGAGAAAAGGCATTGCCCCTCTATCGCCTCCTCCGGCGCACCGAACACTTCGAATGGACGGATGCTGCCACGGCCGGACTCGAAGAAATAAAGGCCATATTGGCAACAAATCCGGTCCGGGCTGCGCCCAACCTGGGCGAACCGATGTTATTATATATCGCGGCAACACATCAAGTTGTCAGCGCGGTACTCGTCGTCGAACGAGAAACAGAAGTACACAAATTCCCTCTTCAAAAACCAGTGTACTACGTATCCACTGTCTTAACTCCATGCAAGTCCTGGTATCCACGTTATCAAAAGATAGCGTACGCGGTATTCATGGCATCCCGGAAGCTGCGACACTACTTTCAAGAGTGTTCAATAACAGTGGCCTCCAAAGTACCTCTCACCGACATTATAAACAACCGCGACGCAACGGGCAGGATTGCAAAATGGGCCATTGAGCTCTTACCATTCGACATAACATACAAACCATTTCCGCGAGCTATAAAGTCGCAAGTTTTGGCTGACTTCATCGCCGAATGGACCGAAGCCGAACTCCCTAAAGAGTACGACGCATACTCCAATTGGATCATGCATTTCGACGGCTCCAAAATGTTGGCCGGCTTGGGGGCTGGCATCGTATTGACGTCCCCAACCGGAGACACAGTCCAATACGTACTTCAGATAATGTACATGGACTCCAACAATGCAGCCGAATATGAGGCCCTTCTACATGGTCTCCGGATGGCTCCATGGGTATTCAATGCCTAGAGGTGCGCGGGGATTCAAACCTCGCAATATCCCAAGTAAATGGAGACTTTGACGCCAAGGATCCGAAAATGGCAGCTGAGGGAGTCCTGGACTAGGGGGTGTCCGGACAGCCGGACTATCATCGTCCGCCGGACTCCAAGACTATGAAGATACAAGATTGAAGATTTCGTCATGTGTCCGGCTGGGACTTTCCTTGGCGTGGAAGGCAAGCTTGGCAATACGGATATGTAGATCTCCTACCATTGTAACCGCTCTGTGTAACCCTAGCCCCCTCCAGTGTCTATATAAACCGGAGGGCTTTAGTCCATAGGACATAACATCCATTACAACAATCATACCATAGGCTAGCTTCTAGGGTTTAGCCTCCTTGATCTCGTGGTAGATCCACTCTTGTACTACCCATATCATCAATATTAATCAAGCAGGACGTAGGGTTTTACCTCCATCAAGAGGGCCCGAACCTGGGTAAAACATCGTGTCCCTCGTCTCCTGTTACCATCCGCCTAGACGCACAGTTCGTGACCCCCTACCCGAGATCCGCCGGTTTTGACACCGACATTGGTGCTTTCATTGAGAGTTCCTCTGTGTCGTCCCCGATAGGCTTGATGGCTTCTTCAATCAACAACAACGCCGTCCAGGGTGAGACTTTTCTCCCCGGACAGATCTTCGTATTTGGCAGCTTCGCACTGCGGGCCAATTCACTTGGCCATCTAGAGCAGATCGAAAGCTACGCCCCTGGCCGTCAGGTCAGATTTGGAAGCCTAAACTTCACGGCGGACATCCGCGGAGATTTGATCTTCGACGGATCTGATCCGCAGCCGAGCGTGCCGCATTGTCGCGATGGGCACGATTTAGCTCTGCCGCCGGACAGTACCTTGGAGGCCGCACACGAATCCGCTCTGACCCATTGTCCGGAGCCTATCACGCAGATCGAGGACGGGTGGCTGGACACCGCCTCGGGAGCTGCAACTTCCACGGCGATGGAGCCGAACACTGACCTCGTCCCTTATAAATCCCGTGACTCCGTGGTGCCGGACTCCCTGCCGGACTCCGCACCTCCTGCGCCCCTGCCAATCGAATCCGATTGGGCGCCGATCATGGAGTTCACCGCTGCGGACATCTTTCAGCACTCACCCTTTGGCGACATCTTAAATTCGCTAAAGCATCTCTCGCTATCCGGAGAGCCCTGGCCGGATTATGGCCAGGATGGTTGGGATGCGGACGATGAAGAAATTCAAAGCCCACCCACCACCCACTTTGTAGCCATTGTCGATGATCTAACCGACATGCTAGACTATGACTCCGAAGACATCGACGGTATGGACGACGATGCCGGAGACGATCAGGAACCAGCGCCTACAGGGCACTGGAAGACCACCTCGTCATATGACATATACATGGTGGACACCCCAAAAGATGGGGATGGCGAAGAAGCAGCGGAGGCAGATTCCTTAAAGAAATAGCCCAAGCGCCGACGTCAGCGGCGCCGCTCTAAATCCCGCCACAGCAAGAATGGAGATTCCGGCACAGGAGATAATAACACCCCAGAAAGTGCCGAAGACAATCCCCTCCAGCAAGATTCAGCGCAGGAGGACGCAGAAGCAAGCCCTCACGAAAGAGCGGCAGACGAAGAGGTTGAGGATGATAATTAAAAACCTCCCTACGGAGACGAGGCAAGCCTCGACGACGACGAATTCGTCGTGCCCGAGGATCCCGTCGAACAAGAGCGTTTCAAACGCAGGCTAATGGCCACAGCAAACAGCCTAAAGAAAAAGCAGCAGCAGCTTCAAGCTCATCAAGACCTGCTGGCCGATAGATGGACCGAGGTCCTCGCGGCCGAAGAGTATGAACTCGAACGTCCCTCCAAGAGTTACCCAAAATGCAAGTTGCTCCACCGATTAGAGGAGGAAGCATACATACCTTCATCACCAGCGCACAATACGGCCGACCGACCACCCCGTGGTCGCGACAGAGAGGCATCCAGGCCCTCCACCAAGACCGTACCCCGGCATCGCTCCAAAAGTACGAAGCCACGAGGGAACGCGCCGGACTTGCGAGATATATTGGAGGACAAGGCAAGACAATCCAGATCTATCTATGGATCACGTGGGTGCCCCACGACCCACGACGAATACCGTCGAGCCGGATACAACAACTCCGGCCGGGCCGAACACAGCAGACAATGCTCCCTTGAGCTACGTCATGATATTGCTCAATACAGAGGCGCCGCACACCCGCTATGCTTCACTGACGAAGTAATGGATCATCAAATCCCTGAAGGGTTTAAACCCGTAAACATTGAATCCTACGATGGCACGACAGACCCCGCGGTTTGGATCGAAGATTATCTCCTTCACATCCATATGGCCCGCGGCGACGATCTCCACGCCATCAAATATCTCCCGCTCAAGCTTAAAGGACCAGCTCGGCATTAGCTTAACAGCCTGCCCGCAGAGTCAATTGGGTGTTGGGAAGACCTGGAAGCCGCATTCCTCGACAACTTCCAGGGCACATATGTGCGACCACCAGACGCCGATGACCTAAGCCACATAATTCAGCAGCCAGATGAATCGGCCAGACAGTTCTGGACACGGTTCTTAACAAAGAAAAATCAAATCGTCGACTGTCCGGATGCAGATGCCCTCGCAGCCTTCAAACATAACATCCGCGACGAGTGGCTAGCCCGGCACCTAGGACAGGAAAAGCCGAAATCCATGGCAACCCTCACATCCTTAATGACCCGCTTCTGTGCGGGAGAAGATAGCTGGCTAGCTCGCAGCAACAACCTCAGTAAAAATTCTGGTAGTCCGGATACCAAGGACCACAATGGCAGGTCGCGTCGAAGCAAAAATAAACGCCGTGTTAACGGCGATGACAAGGAGGATACGGCAGTCAACGCCGGATTCCGAGGCTCTAAACCCGGTCAGCGGAAGAAGCCATTTAAAAGAACCAATCCGGGTCCGTCCAATTTGGACCGAATACTCGACCGCTCATGCCAGATACATGGCACCCCCGATAAGCCAGCTAACCACACTGAGGGAGTCCTAGACTAGGGGGTGTCCGGACAGCCGAACTATCAATATCCGCCGTACTCCAAGACTACGAAGATACAAGATTGAAGACTCCGGCTCGTGTCCGGATGGTACTTTCCTTGGCGTGGAAGGCAAGCTTGGCAATACGGATATGTAGATCTCCTATCATTGTAACCGACTCTGTGTAACCCTAGCCTCCTCCGGTGTCTATATAAACCGGAGGGCTTTAGTCCGTAGGACAACATACATCTCAACAATCATACCATAGGCTAGCTTCTAGGATTTAGCCTCCTTGATCTCGTGGTAGATCCACTCTTGTACTACCCATATCATCAATATTAATCAAGCAGGACGTAGGGTTTTACCTCCATCGAGAGGGCCCGAACCTGGGTAAAAACATCGTGTCCCTCGTCTCTTGTTACCATCCGCCTAGACGCACAGTTCGGGACCCCCTACCCGAGATCCGCCGGTTTTGACACCGACATTGGTGCTTTCATTTAGAGTTCCTCTGTGTCGTCGCCGATAGAGCGGATGCCTCCACCCGTCTTCAAAGATGGTGTTTTCGCCGGAGGGGCCTTGGCCGCCGGCCAAACTATCCGGCTTGGTGGTTTTCTCATGACCGCCTGTCCGGCCGCCGCTTCGGCAATGACTTCTCAAGTCGTCGGAAGCAATCTTCGCGTCAGCCCTAAAGCTGCCAAACAGTTAGATCCAATAGAGCTCTCGTCTGTTAACGAGCTCTTGGATCGCATCGCCGCCCTGGGAGTCGCTACGGACTACAACCAGATTGGGCTTAAAACCGATCTGAGAGAGATTAACTCCCCCCAGGCCACCCACCACGTCGCAGTGGTAGAGGAGCAATACGGCAACTCTTTGCGAGTGTTGAAAACAATTCATGTCCGGATTCCCGAACCCTCCATGCCGGATTCCCGCGGGGGGACGGACTTCGATCGAGCATTGAACTTAAAATCATGCACCGCCCCGGACTCGCTGGATTGTCCCCAGCAAACCACACTTCCGAATTCGGAAACCCCTTGGCCTTTGAGCCTCAAGATGGGCAGGGATCCGGATTTTATTCCACCCACCCGCCCAGACATATGCGATCTATCTCTAATACGGCAAGAGCCTACAGAAACAGTACATCACTACTGGGCCAGATTCCTCCTGGTTATGGACAAGATAAAGGACTGCCGAGAGGAAAACGCAATATCAATCTTCCGCAATAACTGCACGGACAAGGGAATACTAAACGCCATTGATCGTCGCAAAATTACGCGCTTCACCGATCTGGCATCCATTGTACGAAAGTACTGTGCGATGGAGAGTTTCCGAAAAACCGAAAATCAATTTTGGGATAATCCGGCCCCAAACCCAGTCCGCAGTAAAAGGGCGCCTTACACTCAGGCCCCAGACGCAAAAACAAAAAAACAAAAACCCAATAAGGGAAACGGAACCGTGATGGAGAGATGGCTCAATGGACCCTGTAAGCTTCATAATACAGAGGGAGCCGTCCCAACACATAGCCTTCGAGCATGTTGGATATTACGGCAGGTGGCCAAAAGTGGCGAAGAGCTTCTAGCTCCGGGAAACCACTCCAACAATACCAGCACGGTATCAACAGTCTTCGAGACTTTCGCATCAAATAATATGCGAAAACGATCAATCCGCGAACTCGCCGAAGTCTACCAAGTAGCAACAGCAAATCCATGGAGCGACACAGCTACTACCTTCAATGGCAGCGATGAGCCCACATTCTGAACGACTAGAGCCCCAGCCGCACTGGTACTTAGTCCCATAGTGGACGGCTTTCGACTGACAAAAGTCCTCATGGACAGCGGCAGCGGACTAAACCTCATTTATGAGGAAACTCTGCGAAAAATGGAAATCGATTGGAGCCGTATTGAGCGAAGCAGCACAACCTTTAGAGGAATAATCCCTAGCCGGAAGAGCGCTGCACCGCAAAAATCACACTCGATGTGGTGTTCGGCTCTCCGGACAATTACAGATCCGAAGAAGTCATGTTCCAGGTGGCCTCGTTCAGCAGTGGGTATCACGCCATATTAGGACGAGAGGCATTCACAATTTTTCAAGCAATACCTCATTACGGGTACATGAAGCTCAAAATGCCTGGGCCCAGCGGAATAATCACTCTCGCTAGTGATCCGGACACAGCACTCCGCGCCGAAAACAAGACAGCCGCACTAGCCCTCGAGGCACTATCCGAAGCCTTAGCGGCAGAGGAACTCACCGCGCTGCGCTCTACAGTGAACAGGGACGATGTGATACTCGATAAAAGATCCAAGTCCACCTCCTTCAAACCAGCAGACGAGATAACAAAATTCCAGGTCCATCCAACGGACCCAACAAAGACGGCCTCCATTGGGGCACAATTAAACCCCAAAGTAGACGCCGCACTGCGCGAATTCCTTCGGGAAAATTGGGATATCTTCGCCTGGCATCCTTCGGACATGCCAGGAATCCCTCGCAAGTTGGCAGAACACAGTCTAAACATCCTAAAAGGATTCAAGCCAGTCAAACAGGCCCTTCGACGATTTTCTGAGCCCAAAAGACAGGCAATGGGAGAAGAGCTAGCCAAACTATTGGAAGCCAGATTCATTAGAGATATCAAACATCCGGACTGGCTAGCAAATTTGGTGATGGTACCAAAGAAGGATAAATCCTGGCGCCTCTGTGTCGATTTTAAAGACCTCAATAAAGCTTGCCCAAAGGATCCCTTCCCTCTCCCCCGCATCGATCAAATTATCGATGCTACAGCAGGGCACGATTCGCTGTGCTTCCTGAACGCATACTCTGGCTATCATCAAATCAAGATGGCGGAAGCAGACCAAGCCGCAACGGCATTTATCACTCCATATGGACCATTCTGCTTCAACACGATGCCCTTCGGACTCAAAAACGCCGGCGCAACATATCAACGCACGATTCAAACATGTCTGGCCACCCAGATCGGCAAAACAGTCGAGGCATACGTAGAGGATGGCGTCGTCAAAACAAAACACGTCGAAACTTTAGTAGACGATTTGAGGCTCACATTCGACAACCTCAGAGCATATGACATCAAGCTGAATCCGGAAAAATGCGTTTTCGGTGTACCAGCCGGAAAGCTACTGGGCTTCATCGTATCCGGTAGAGGAATTGAAGCAAACCCGGCTAAAATCCAAGCTCTGTCATAGTTGGATATTCCAAAAGACCTCAAACAAATACAAAAATTAACAGGATGCATGGCAGCCCTAAGCCGCTTTATCTCCCGTTTAGGAGAAAAGGCGCTGCCCCTCTATCGCCTCCTCAGGCGCACCGAACACTTCGAGTGGACGGATGCCGCCACTGCCGGACTCGAAGAAATAAAGGCCATATTGGCAACAAATCCGGTCCTGGGTGCGCCCACTTTGGGCGAACCAATGTTGTTATACATCGCAGCAAAGCATCAAGTTGTAAGCGCGGTCCTCGTCGTCGAACGAGTGACAGAAGGGCATAAATTCCCTCTTCAAAAACCAGTGTATTACGTATCCACTGTGTTAACCCCCTGCAAATCCCGTTACCCGCACTATCAGAAGATAGCATATGCGGTGTTCATGGCGTCCCGAAAGCTCCGACACTACTTCCAAGAGTGTTCGATAACAGTGGCCTCTGAGGTACCACTCAATGACATTATAAATAACCGCGACGCAACGGGCAGGATTGCAAAATGGGCCATTGAGCTCTTACCATTCGACATAACTTACAAACCTCGACGAGCTATAAAGTCACAAGTTTTGGCTGACTTCGTCGCCGAATGGACGGAAGCCGAACTCCCTAAAGAGTACGGCGCATACTCCAATTGTATTATGCATTTCGACGGCTCCAAAATGTTGGCCGGACTGGGGGCTGGCGTCGTACTGACGTCCCCAACCGGAGATATAGTCCAGTATGTACTTCAAATAATGTACACGGACTCCAACAATGCAGCCGAATACGAGGCCCTGTTACATGGTCTCCGGATGGCAGTCTCCATGGGCATTCAACGCCTAGAGGTGCGCGGGGATTCAAACCTTGCAATATCCCAAATAAATGGAGACCTTGACACCAAGGATCCGAAAATGGCAGCATATCGCAACGCTGTCCTAAAACTGTCAGCTCAGTTTGAAGGACTGGAATTCCATCACATAGCTCAGGATAACAACCAGGCGGCCGACGTACTGGCACGCATCGGTGCGAAGCGTGATGCCGTCCCTCCTAACATCTTCCTGGAACGGCTCTTCAAGCCATCCGTATTATGGGAAGAGGAGCCCGGTAGTGACAAACCGGAGAAAACCGCACCAACTGGTGATTCGGCAGATGACATAACACCCTCAGCCCACGTCATAATGGCAGTAATCGTCATGTGGACAGAACCTTTCCTAGCCTACTTACTTAGGCAGGAACTTCCCGAAGACCAAAATGAGGCCCGCTGCATAGTCCGG
Organism: Triticum timopheevii; assembly: GCA_963921465.1. NCBI lineage: Eukaryota > Viridiplantae > Streptophyta > Magnoliopsida > Poales > Poaceae > Triticum > Triticum timopheevii. The sequence goes on along the minus strand of OY997264.1, from coordinate 554,244,618 downwards.
CGATCGAAGGCCTACAAGGTCCATGAGGGAGAACTTTATAAGAAAAGTACCACCGGAGTCCTTCAAAGGTGTATCTCCGAGGAAGAAGGGCGAAACCTCCTGGCTGAAATTCATGCCGGACTAGGCGGACACCACGCAGCAGCCCGGGCCCTTGTAGGAAAGGCATTCCGTACAGGATTTTATTGGCCAACGGCTTGGGCAGACGCATAGGACTTGGTCCAGCGATGCGTTGGTTGTCAGCTCTTTGCTAATCAGAGCCATATGCCACCCACCGCCCTCAAAACCATACCCATTACCTGGCCGTTCGCGGTCTGGGGGCTTGACATGGTTGGACCCCTTAAAGGGGGAACCCACAAGAAAAAGTACCTATTGGTCATGGTGGATAAGTTCACCAAATGGATAGAGGCCAAACCGGTCAAAATGGCAGAGTCCGGACCAGTGATAGACTTTATATCAGGGGTAGTACACCGTTACGGAGTCCCCCACAGCATCATCACCGACAACGACACGAACTTCACAGCCGACGAGGTTAAGTCATGGTGCAAAAACATGGGCATCAAGCTCGACTATGCTTCAGTTTATCACCCTCAAACCAACGGTCAAGTGGAAAGAGCAAATGGTCTAATCATGAGTGGCATTAAACCCAGATTAGTGAGGTCACTTACTAAATCCGACTCACAATGGGTCGAGGAGCTCGACTCCGTACTCTGGGGGCTGCGGACAACGCCTAACCGTACTACCGGATTCACACCATTTTTATGGTATACGGCGCAGAGGCAGTCTTGCCCTGTGACATTATTCATGACTCACCTCGAGTGCGCATGTATGAGGAAAGAGAGGCTGAGCTTGATCGGCAGGACAGCTTGGACACATTGGAGGAAGAACGTGACATCGCGAAGGCTCGTTCCGCATTCTATCAGCAGCAGGCCCGAAGATATCAAAGCAGAGAAGTATGGGCTAAGACTTACAATGTTGGCGAACTAGTTCTACGCCTGCCGGACAAGAAAAAGGACAAGCTCAAGCCCAAATGGGAGGGTCCCTTCATTATCGATCAAGTACTGACCGGCGGAGCATACCGTCTACGAAATGCGCCGGATAACCGACTCGAGCCGAACCCATGGAACGCAGCCCGCCTCCGACGATTCTACGCCTAGCGCCGGACTAAGAGTTCGTCCCCTTCCCCCGTCCAAACTTTTACAATTCGGCTGTCTTTTGTTTCTCTTTTTATCCTTTTTACTTAAAAGCCCTTCTGGGCCTATTTTTGCATCCTTTGCATACGCATGATGTGCCATCCGCACTCATTATTCCTGGGGGCTTCTTTTACAGAAGCTCAATTATACGGGTTTTATACCCAGCACATGTGTCAAGCTTCCACATGTACCTTTTACTCGCCATTATATGCATCGATATGACTTAAGTTTTGGCCAAGCTGGGTTGCCTGGCTCCTGTGCTTACCCCTACGTTCCCGATTGTTCGGCTAGGAGGTAAAGGGAGCACCTCTGCGATTGTTACTGCCGGGTCAGCCGGATGTGTACCTCAGACTGGGTGAAGCCGAAAGCTAGCGTTCTTAAGGGAATATTCGGTCGGTGACTTAAAAGATGACTTTTTACCTATTTATCTATTTGCCCCCAGATGTTTTACTGCTTTCTTTGCAGTCCGGACATGCACTTTAGGGCATGCCTCCCAGGGAAAGGAACCCTTAACGGAACTATTCTCCCTAGAAGATGTTTCTTACTAACCATGTAATATAACATAACTAGTTGGGCACTTGTCTGATAAAGCAATAATGACCCCTACGCCTGGTCTCCATGCATACCACGGTTATTTCTTAACCAAAAAGGTATTTGGACACACTCCGGACTCTAGGGTCCCGAGGTCGAAGCGAAAAGGTCGGCAAAGACAAACGATCTACAATCCGGCTAGAAGGCATTTAACATGTCACTTTAAAGGATAACATACATTGTCAAATTTACTGACTGTATTCCTCCTCAATCCCGTCTAACAGGCTGTCTAGTTTACAGTCCCGTTGGGAAAATTTAGCAGCCAACTCTACTTGGCTATACACTAAACTCACAGGGATCTCCTTCCCATCGGGCCCCACCGGTCCAACTTCGGCCATGTGGTTGGGATCCGCCTTCTTGTACCGCGTCTTCACCATGGCCCAAGCCTCCCTGGCACCTTGACGGCAAGCCGAAATCTTCCACAAACGGAAGCGCTGCCGCACTCCCTGCAGCTTCTCTGCAAGCTCCCCGAGGCCCTCGGGTAGGGTGAGGGCTGGCCACAAAGCCTGAACGACACCGCTCATTGCCTGCCGAACTCGTTCGAGTAGCCGCAACAGTTCGGGAAGTTGATCACCCATTGATATGGGCATCTCCTCTGCAGGACGACCCGTGAGTATACCTACAAGACATATCATGTCAAAATACCTCCTCGCCGAACTCTTCTTTTCAAAAGAGCTCGCTCAAGCACTTACTATAAATGCCGCGACGAAGCCGCGGATTCTCCTTAATGGAGCCGGACAGCCCGGCCTGAGCGCCTTTCAGCTCTTCTCCGAGCTTGGCGTTGGCATCCTGGAGCTTGTTCCTTTCCTGCTGAACCCTATTCAGCACACTCTCGCCGGCCTTTAGCTGGCGCAGCAATACTTGCCTGTCCGGATCTTGTCCGGCGGTACCTGCAATGTCATTATTAGACTCACGCGCACGCCGCACAGCGCTTATATTTATTAATAAAAATGTGTTACCAGGAGGGGTCTTTCCGTCTCCTCCTGCGGCAGCAAGTGCGGCCTCAAGTTGGGCCTTGCAATCTTGCAGCTCCCGAGACAGCTGGGCATTCTTCTCGTTAAGTGCCTGAAATTTCCAATGATCCATAAATCAGTTAGCATAACTACTTTAAGTCTCGGGGGCTACTGGTATATACAACCATTAAAATTCCCTTACTCGTATGTCTTTCACATACTGCTCCGTGGCTCTGGTAAAACCATTTTGAGCAGCACGGAGATGCGCGTCCCCTGCGTTGAAGGCATCCAATGCCTCAGGGGAAAAGCACGCTTCTTGAAATACTGTCCGGCGGCGCCTATGGTTCATGGCGCTCTCCACCTCAGACTTGGTGGCGGACAGTCTGTCGGTATCCTCCGTTGGAGAAGGACCCGGCTCGCGTCTTGCGCTTGCCTCCCCCTCCAGGCCGGGCGCTGGGGCCTGGCCGGTGTTGGTCGGATTGGCAATTCCTGCGCTCGCAGTCCGGCGAGCGCTTTTTCTCCTACAAAGATCATGAGCACTCAGACGTTTCCTCGGAACATTTCTCTGAAAATTCAAATACGAGCTATACCTTTGCGGCGATGTTTCCGTCCGCATTGCGCTCCTTTTCCGCCTGCTGGTTCGGACTGACCTCTGCTGGTCAGCCGCCGCGGGCTCGGCTTCCTGCCGTAAAGGCGCTTCCAGCAAAATACCATCGTTCACGAAGGTCAGAAATTGGCAGGGATGAGATAATGGTGTCCGGACTTCGGTCGCGGTCACCTGGGAAGCCGGACTTAGCCCGGGGTAGTCCGCCATAATGGCGACCAAAGCATTGTCTATGCTGAGCTGGTGATACACCCCGTCGATCAGCTCCACCTTGATGTCCGGGTCCTCTTCGGAGGCCGGATCCAGGGATCCTTCTGGATCCTCAGGTTGCGGAGCAGGACTCACCATGTCCTCCACAGTCCAGCGTAGATCCTGCGCCGAAGACATAATATAAGAAGCTTAAACTTTGAAAGCATGGGTTGAGCCCTTCAAAGTGTTCACTTACCCATCCTCTGGGGTTGATCATGGAAAACCCATTCAAAGGGTTCGTTCGAAGGAAGTCCTCCTTCTCCCCCTTGTACAGGCTGGATAGGATCTTCACCAGATCCTCGGTCGAATCCGGCCCTTTGCGGCCGTGCCGGGTAGCATCGTCTTCCCCGTTGAAATCCCACATGGGGTGGCCTCTGTATTGCAGTGGCTGTACCCCTCGCTTAATGCATGTCGCCATGACTCCGATCATGGTCAAGTCGGAATGAGCCATTAACCTTATCCGGCCCATTAAATAATGGACGCTCTTATCTTCCTCCAATCGAGGGCTCCGCGGGCGCCAGCTGAGGCGTTTCTTCAAGGGAGCAGCACTAAACTCCGGGAGGCCGATCCGGACTGGGTCTGGCAGCGGAGCGTCTACTACATAAAGCCATTCCGAGGGCCAGTCTTCGGACGCCTTCTTGGGGGTACCGGGTGGGTATCCGGTCCCGGCGATGCGCCATATTTCGGCTCCGCCCACTTGATATATGGACCCCTGGTGAGAACGGGGTACGAGACAAAACAGCCTCTTCCACAGTGCAAAATGGGGCTCGATGCCCAGGAATAGCTCGCAAAGAGCTACGTAGCCCGCGATATGCAGGACAGAGGCAGGCGTGAGGTGGTGAAGCTGGAGTCCGTAGAACTTCAGGAGCCCGCGGAGGAACGGATGTATTGGAAATCCGAGTCCCCTTATCAGATAAGGGACAAAACATACTCGCTCCCCGTTATTGGGGCTTGGAGTGTCCTCCGCCTGTCTCCCACCTTGATAAGTAACCAGTCCGGCCCGGACTGGGACCATGAAGGCCGGAGGGAGAAATCCCCCCGTTTGGAGCTTTACTAGCTCGTTGTGCGAAATAGAGCACCTCCTCCAATTCCCCGGCGGTGGGCTGGGAGCGCGTGAAGAAGAGCCGCGTTGAAGATCCATGATGGAATGGATTGCTAGGTCAAAGGCGCTTCGATGGAGTATTCGCGGGAGGAGGACGGTGTGGTTTGGATCTGGATTCTTGCCTCTTTTATAGGCGGACGGCTCGCACAATTAGGGGGTGAAATGCAAAAGACGCCCTGGCTTTTCGCATTCGGGCGACGCGTGGAAGAGGGCCATTATTTGGCGTAGAAGCCGAGGGACACAGTATTCAAGATGAAGCCGAACACTGTTCGGCAGGTACATGGAATTTGAAGGGAGAACCCGCCTTGCAACGCCGAAGACTATAGACACGCTGGACTTATCGTCATTGAAGCCTGGTTCGGGGGCTACTGAGGGAGTCCTGGACTAGGGGGTGTCCGGACAGCCGGACTATCAATATCCGCCGGACTCCAAGACTACGAAGATACAAGATTGAAGACTCCGGCTCGTGTCCGGATGGTACTTTCCTTGGCGTGGAAGGCAAGCTTGGCAATACGGATATGTAGATCTCCTACCATTGTAACCGACTCTGTGTAACCCTAGCCTCCTCCGGTGTCTATATAAACCGGAGGGCTTTAGTCCGTAGGACAACATACATCTCAACAATCATACCATAGGCTAGCTTCTAGGGTTTAGCCTCCTTGATCTCGTGGTAGATCCACTCTTGTACTACCCATATCATCAATATTAATCAAGCAGGACGTAGGGTTTTACCTCCATCGAGAGGGCCTGAACCTGGGTAAAAACATCGTGTCCCTCGTCTCTTGTTACCATCCGCCTAGACGCACAGTTCGGGACCCCCTTCCCGAGATCCGCCGGTTTTGACACCGACATTGGTGCTTTCACTGAGAGTTCCTCTGTGTCGTCCCCGATAGGCTTGATGGCATCTTCAACCAGCAACGCTGTCCAGGGTGAGACTTTTCTCCCCAGACAGATCTTCGTATTCGGCGGCTTTGCCCTGCGGGCCAATTCACTTGGCCATATGGAGCAGATCGAAAGCTACGCCCCTGGCCGTCAGGTCAGATTTGGAAGCTTAAACTTCACGGCCGATGTCCGCGGAGACTTGATCTTCGACAGACTCGAGCCGCAGCCGAGCGTGCCGCACTGTGACGATGGGCACGATCTAGCTCTGCCGCCGAACAGTGCCTTGGTGGCCGCACACGGATCTGCTCCGGCCATTAGCCCGGAGCCGATCGCCCAGATCGAGGGCCGGTGGATAGACGCCGCCCTGGGGGCTTCAACATCCACGGCGATGGAGCCGAACACCAGTCTTGTCCCCCGCGAAACTCGTGATTCCGAGGCTCTAAACCCGGTCAGTGGAAGAAGCCATTTAAAAGAACCACTCCGGGTCCGTCCAATTTGGACCGAATACTCGACCGCTCATGCCAGATACATGGCACCCTCGAAAAGCCAGCTAACCACACCAACAGAGATTGTTGGGTATTCAAGCAGGCAGGCAAGTTAATTGCCGAAAACAATGACAAGGGGCTGCATAGCGACGACGAGGAAGAGACCCGGCCGCCGAACAGTAGAGGACAGAAGGGTTTCCCCCACAAGTGCGGACGGTAAACATGATATACGCAACCCATATACCCAAGAGGGAGCGGAAGCGTGCACTAAGGGATGTATACGGGATGGAGCCAGTCGCCCCGAAGTTCAATCCATGGTCCTCTTGCCCGATCACTTTCGATCAAAGAGACCATCCGACTAGCATCCGCCATGGCGGATTCGCCGCATTGGTTTTAGACCCAATCGTCGATGAATTTCACCTCACGAGAGTCCTGATGGACGGCGGCAGTAGCCTGAACCTACTTTATTAGGATACAGTGCGCAAGATGGACATAGACCCATCAAGGATTAAACCTACAAAGACGACCTTCAAAGGCGTCATACCAGGTGTTGAGGCCAATTGTACGAGGCTCAGTCACACTGGAAGTGGTCTTCGGATCCCCGGATAATTTCCGGAGCGAGGAGTTAATCTTCGACATAGTCCCGTTCCGCAGCGGCTATCACGCTCTGCTCGGATGAACCGCGTTCGCAAAGTTCAACGCGGTGCCGCATTACGCATACCTCAAGCTCAAGATGCCAGGCCCTCGTGGAGTCATCACGGTCAACGGAAATACGGAACGCTCCCTCCGAACGGAGAAACATACAGCGGCTCTCGTAGCAGAAGTACAGAGCAGCCTTCTAAGGCAATTTTCGAGTCCGACCATTAAACGGCCGGACACAGCCAAACGCGCCCGGAGCAACATCAACCAAGACCACCTGGCATGTTCCGAGCACGCATAGCAATGCGGCCCCAACCCCAGCCCTCACATGATTGCAAGACCAACCCTCCGCGTACATCATTACGCTCTGGAGATACCATGGGCCTAGGGGGAGGGGCATGACCACAACAGACCCAGAGTGCGGCTCGACCACACCAGGGGCTCACAAGTGTGCCGCTCTTTTTTATTTTTTATTTTCCTTCTTTGTATGCACAGGACTCCGTTTACCAGAGGCCCTGTCCGGCGGCGAACCCGCCGAACTCACGATGCAACAGCCAGGGAGGGAAAAAGGCTGCGACGAACACTCAGGTGGTCTCCATTACGAACATTAAATTCGATTATATACACTAGTCCGCAGCCCACCCCTGGAGGGGGACATGTTTAATTAGTCCAATCCCTTGCTTACTGCACTATTTGTATCATTCCGCACTCATAGCAGAATTCCTTGAATAAATAATGCAGCACTTTTGGCCTGTAATTACATTACTTTACATATATGTTCACTAACGACATCTTGCACCCGTATATTTTGGTACGGCCGAATACCCCAGGGGCTTATGTTCCCCGCATTATGGTGTGATAAGTCCGAACACTTTCACAAGTGCGGCACCCCGAACTTATAGCATTATATGAATCGGCTCTGAATCATGTCTTGGGACAATAGTTGGGTTTGCTCGGCTCCCACGTTTTGGTACCTTACGTTCCATTCTGTCGGCTAAGGTGGCACTGGGAGAACCACCGCGATTGCGCCCCGGTTGAGCTGGGCGAGCGCCTCAGTGGAGAAAGCTAAAACTAACTGTCATGATAAGGCGAGAGACTGGTCGCTGTTTGAGAGGTCTTTTCGGGTCCCTAAAGACTTATGCCGCTTCGAGCGAAGAACCGGATAATGTCCGACGAAGACGTGGATAGCGCCCTGAATTCGGTCTTCCGAATACTAGGGGCTTCGCCGAAATTTAAAATTATAGAATTCTATGGCTAAGTGAGAGTGTTCAAGCATTATAAGTCCGATTGCCTTGTTCGTTGTGTTGAGCGCCTCCCTAGATGGACCCAAAAATGGGAACAAGAGTGCTCAAGTTTATCCCGAACACCCCAGCACTAGTGGCATGGGGGCTGAAGCCGACGACTTGCCATCTCTCAGATCTTATAAACGGATGCACAGAAGGTAATATTTTAAATTAAACAAGCGTTGCTTAGCGCATATGAACAAAGTTTTCAGCGCACAGGATAATACATAGCGAGTTTACTCAATAATTACATCTCTGGGGCACTCATCCGCAATCTTGCGGGCACCCTTCAGGACAGTCTTATAGTACATCTCGGGCGTACGATACTCCTTGCCCGCTGGCGGCGCGTCAGTGATAAGCCTCTCCGCATCCAGCCTGCCCCAGTGCACCTTTGCGCGGGCAAGGGCCCGACGAGCACCTTCAATACAGGCGGAGCGCTTGATGACCTCCACCCAGGGGCACGCATCCACCAGCCGCCGCACGAGGCCGAAGTAGCTCCCAGTCATGGCCTCTCCAGGCCACAGCCGGACTATGAGGCCCTTCATGGCCTGCTCGGCTACCTTGTGGAGCTCGACCAGCTGCTTCAGCTGGTCGCTAGGGGGCACCGGATGGCCGGCCTCAGCGTACTGAGACCAGAAGACCTTCTCCGTTGAGCTCCCCTCTTCGCCACGGTAGAATGCGGCGGCATCAGACGCACTGCGAGGCAGATCTGCAAACGCCCCTGGAGAGCTCCGAATTCGGGTAAGTGTCAGGTAGTTTACATTAATATGCTTGCTTTGCATGAAAAATGCCTTACCCGCCGCTATTTTCTTCACATCCTCAACCTCCTGAAGGGCCTTATGGGCCTCGGCCTTGGCGGCTTTGGCACTTTAGAGAGCCGAGGCAAGCTCGGACTCCCGAGTCTTTGAGTCGCGCTCCAAACTCTCATGCTTTTCCATGAGAGCCTGGAGCTCTTGCCGCACCTCCGCCACCCGCGCCTCCTGCTTCTCGCGCTCTGCCCATTCCGCGGCCGCATTGCGTTCGGCCGTGGACACAGCCTCCTTCAGGGTTGCCACCTCGTTTGTGGCCCCTGCAGTACCCACGTTATCCTTGTTATTTTTATTGCAACCTAAATCATTTTCTGTAAGGTAACTATTCAAAGTGGTGTTACTCACCTTCTTTGTCCTCGAGCTTCTTCTTGGCACGGCCGAGCTCTTGCTTAGACCGCTCGAGGTCTTGCTTCAAAGCACCGACCTCCGCAGTCAGTGCGGCAGAGGTTAGCAGCGCAGCCTGCAAACCCATATTGACACAATTTTTTAGCAACCCTGCGTATATCTTTTTTAGATCCTCAGTCTGGCTTTTCTTTCCGAACACCGAACCGAGCATCAGGGGCTACTGTCTATGCGGTATTACATTGAATATTTTTAACTTCTTACCTCAAAGCCTGTTAGAAGGCTACTGCAGGCTTCGGTCAGCCCGCTCTGGGCAAGCTGAACCTTCTGAATCACCTCACTCATAACAGTGCGGTTTTCTTCTTCGATGGAAGCGCCTTTGAGCACCTCCAGCAAGTTGTCCGGCGCCTCCGGTTGGACGGAGGCCGCCGGCGTCATGGTCTTGCCCTTCTTGCGAAGGGGCCGCCTGTCAGACTCCGGAACCACTGCGGGTTCCGGTGTGGAGTCTGGCGCAAAGTCCGGGAGGCTGCCTTGCAGCGCCTCCGGAGCCTCCTCCTGATGGGTCCCTTCCTGGGATCCCACCTCGGCGTCCTCAGCGGCGCGAGGGGTGGAAGCAGTCGGGATGGAATCCACATCCGACGGAGCCAACGACCCGCTCGATGAAGCGGGGAGATCATCATCGGCCGGACTGCAGGCAGTATGCGGCATTAGAAGGACACTATGTGACACAAAAGAGAAATTATAAATCATTCAGGAATCCGGATACTTACGATCTTGCCGGAGGCCTGGCCCTTGAAGGCCACTCTTCGCCGCCAATGTTAGTGTTGGCAGAGCTGTCCAGGGGAATAGTTCTTCCCCTCTTGGACCCTTCGGCCTCCCCTGTTGGGGAAGCCTTCCTCTTCCTCTCTCCCTCCTCTGGGAGAGAGTCTTCTTCCTCCTCGTCGTCTTCAGGGGAGGAGTCCGCCTCGGAGTCGTCGGACACCTGAAAACGGGAACTCTTTCGAGTACCCGTGGCCACCTTCTTGGCCTTCTTCTCCGGCACCACATGCGGTGCCAGAACCAGCAGCCCCGTTAAACGGGCGTCTACTGGGTTTTCTGGCATGGGAGCGGGGCAGATGATCTGCTCGGCCTTCCTCATCCCGTCCTGTCAAAGGAAAAGGGAGATTGAAACCCGCGCAGAGTCAAACTGTTAAAAACAAGTGTCCCGTAAAGGGGTAGAATCACTTACCTCGTCAGCTGGACGCTGCGAGCGAAATCCGCGATCTTCGGTGGCGGATGTGGGAGCCTCGGTGCCCTTGAACAACACCCTCCAGGCACCTTCGTACGTCATGTCGAAGAGACCGCTCAATGCCTGGTGCTGTGCCGGATTGAACTCCCACAAATTAAATGCCCGTTGTTGGCAAGGGAGAATCCGGCGGATGAGCATGACTTGGACCACGTTGACATGCCTGAGCTTCTTGCTCACCAGCTTCTGGATGCAGGCTTGGAGTCCCGTCAGCTCCTCCGAACTACCCCATAGCAAGCCCTTCTCTTTCTAGGAGGTGAGATGTGTAGGGATACCAGATCTGAACTCGGGGGCTGCCGCCCACTTAGGGTTGCGCGGCTCGGTGATGTAGAACCACCCCGATTGCCACCCCTTGATGGACTCCACAAAGGCCCCTTCGAACCAGAGGACGTTGGGCATCTTGCCCAACATGGCGCCTCCGCACTCCGCTTGAGTGCCCTTCACTACCTTCGACTTGACATTGAAGGTCTTGAGCCACAAGCCGAAGTGGGGCTGGATGCAGAGGAAGGCCTTGCACACGACGATAAATGCCGAGATGTTGAGGACGAAGTTCGGCGCCAGATCATGGAAATCCAGGCCGTAGTAGAACATGAGCCCCCGGACAAAGGGGTGAAGTGGAAAGCCCAGTCCGCGGAGGAAGTGGGGAAGGAAAACGACCCTCTCATGGGGCCTGGGGGTGGGGATGAGCTGCCCCTTGTCGGGCAGCCTGTGCGCGATATCGCCGGAAAGATATCCGGCGCTGCGCAGTCTTGCGATGTGCTCCTCCGTGACGGAGGAGGCCAACCATTTGCCTCCCGCTCCAGACATGGTCGGAGAAGGTCGAGACAAGATGCGCGAACTTGGGCGCTGGAGCTCGAGTGCGCGGAGATGGATAAGCAAAGGAGGAAGGCGTAGGTGAAAAGGTGGATCCTTATCCCCTTATATATAGGCGGACGAAGACTATGCGTCCCCCCGTCCTAGTAAAACTCGCTTATCTCCCAAGCGCCACCATCAATGGCGCGGTTGGGTTACCCACGTCCGTATTGATGAGAATCCCGGAATAAGGGGAACACGATCTCTGCTTCGACAAGACGTGCCAAGGAAACCGCTTCGCTAAACACGCTGAGGTGGTATGATAAAAAACGATTCAAGTAAAGGCTTGGTAGTGGTGTGACGTCATGCTACAAGATACGTCAGCAGATTGAACTTGTGTACATAATATTCTCTCTACGGTGGAATGCGGAATTTATTTTGCAGAGCCGGACACTATCCTGGTGTTCACCATCTTCTATAGATTATTCGGAGGAGGAACCCGCCTTGCAATGCCGAACATTATGCGCGCCGGTCTCATCGTCATTGAAGCCAGGTTCAGGGGCTACTGAGGGAGTCCTGGACTAGGGGGTGTCCGGACAGCCGGACTATCATCGTCCGCCGGACTCCAAGACTATGAAGATACAAGATTGAAGACTTCGTCCCGTGTCCGGATGGGACTTTCCTTGGCGTGGAAGGCAAGCTTGGCAATACGGATATGTAGATCTCCTACCATTGTAACCGACTCTGTGTAACCCTAGCCCCCTCCGGTGTCTATATAAACCGGAGGCCTTTAGTCCGTAGGACATAACATCCATTACAACAATCATACCATAGGCTAGCTTCTAGGGTTTAGCCTCCTTGATCTCGTGGTAGATCCACTCTTGTACTACCCATATCATCAATATTAATCAAGAAGGACGTAGGGTTTTACCTCCATCAAGAGGGCCCGAACCTGGGTAAAACATCGTGTCCCTCGTCTCCTGTTACCATCCGCCTAGACGCATAGTTCGGGACCCCCTACCCGAGATCCGCCGGTTTTGACACCGACGGCAGCCTATCGTAATGTTGTCTTAAAAATGTCAGCTCGGTTCGAAGGACTCGAATTCCACCATGTAGCCCGGGATAATAACCAGGCAGGCGACGTGTTGGCACACATCGGCGCCAAACGCGACGCCGTCCCTCCAAACATCTTCCTGGAGCGGCTCTTTAAGCCATCCGTATTATGGGAAGAGGAGTCCGGAAATAACAACCCGAAACCAACCGCACCACCCAACACGGAACATTCTGACACAATTGGTGGCTCAGCCAATGAAATAACACCTTCAGCCCATGAAATAATGGCAGTAATTTCCCCGTGGACGGAACCATTCCTAGCCTACTTAATTAGGCAAGAACTTCCCGAAGACCAAAATGAGGCCTGCTGCATAGTTCGGCGATCTAAAGCCTACAAGGTCCATGAGGGAGAACTTTATAAGAAAAGCACAACCGGAGTCCTTCAAAGGTGCATCTCCGAAGAGGAAGGGCGAAATCTCCTGGCTGAAATTCACGTCGGACTCGGCGGGCACCACGCCGCAGCCCGGGCCCTTGTGGGCAAGGCCTTCCATACAGGATTTTATTGGCCGACTGCCCGGGCAGATGCTCAGGACTTAGTCCAACGATGCGTCGGTTGCCAGCTCTTTGCTAATCAAAGACACATGCCACCCACCGCCCTCAAAACTATACCCATCACCTGGCCGTTCGCGGTCTGGGGGCTTGACATGGTTGGACCCCTTAAAGGGGGAACCCACAAGCAAAAATACCTATTGGTCATGGTGGATAAATTCACCAAATGGATAGAGGCCAAGCCGGTTAAAACGGCCGAATCCGGACCTGTGATAGACTTCATATCTGGGGTAGTACACCGTTATGGCGTCCCCCACAGCATCATCACCGATAACGGCACGAACTTCACGGCCGACGAGGTTAAACTCTGGTGCAAAAACATGGGCATCAAGCTCGACTACGCTTCAGTCTATCACCCTCAAACTAACGGTCAAGTCGAACAAGCAAATGGTCTAATCATGAGCGACATTAAACCCAGGTTAGTGCGGTCCCTCACGGAATCTAACACGCACTGGGTGGAGGAGCTCGACTCCGTACTCTGGGTTTGCGGACCACACCAAATCGTACTACCGGATTCACGCCATTCTTTATGGTATATGGCGAAGAGGCAGTTTTGCCCTGCGATATAATTCATGACTCACCTCGAGTGCGCATGTACGAAGAAATAGAAGCCGAGTTGGATCGGCAGGACAGTTTGGACGCATTGGAGGAGGAGCGCGACGTGGCAAAGGCTCGTTCCGCATTCTATCAGCAGCAGGCTTGAAGATATCAAAGTAGAGAAGTACGGGCCAAAACTTACAATGTTGGCGAACTAGTTCTACGCCTGCCAGACAAGAAAAAGGACAAACTCAAGCCCAAGTGGGAAGGTCCCTTCATCATCGATCAAGTCCTAACCAGCGGAGCATACCGTCTACGAAATGCATTGAACAATCGACTCGAGCCGAACCCATGGAACGCAGCCCGCCTACGAAATGCATTCTACGCCTAGCGCCGGACTCAGAGTTCGTCTCCTCCCTCCGTCCACATTTTAAACGTTTGCTGTCTTTTGTTTTTTTTTCTTCTCTTCCTTCCTCCCTTCTTTTTGTAAAGCCCTTGCGGGCTACCTGCGCATTGTTCACACACACTTGACGTGCTGCTTGTACTCATTATACCTGGGGGCTTCTTTAACAGAAGCTTATTTATACGGGCTTCATGCCCAACACATGCGTCACACTTCCGCATGTACCTTTTACTCACCATTATATGCATCGATATGACTTAAGTTTTGGCCAAGCTGGGTTGCCTGGCTCCTGTGCTTACCCCTACATTCCCGATTGTTCGGCTAGGAGGTAAAGGGAGCACCTCTGCGATTGTTACTGCCGGGTCAGCCGGATGTGTACCTCAGACTGGGTGAAGCCGAAAGCTAGCGTTCTTAAGGGAATATTTGGTCGGTGACTTGAAAGATGATTTCTTATTTATTTATTTATCTGCCCCCAGATGCTTTTCTGCTCTTTTCGCAGTCCGAACATGCACTTTAGGGCATGCCTCCCAGGGAAAGGAACCCCTAACGGAACTATTCTCCCTGGAAGATGTTTCTTACTAACCATGTAATATAACATAACTAGTTGGGCACTTGTCTGATAAAGCACTAATGACCCCTACGCCTGGTCTCCATGCATGCCCCGGTTTTTTCATAACCGTGAGGGTATTCGGACACACTCCAGACTCTAGGGTCCCGAGGTTGAAGCGAAAGGGTCCGCAAAGACAAACGATCTACAATCCGGCTAGAAGGCATTTTACATGTCATTTTAGATTACATCGTCAAATTGACTGATTGTACTCCTCTTCAATCCCATCTAATAGGTTGTCTAGCTTACAGTCTCATTGGGAATACTTAGCAGCCAACTCTACTTGGCCGTACATTAAGCTCACAGGAATCTCCTTCCCATCGGGCCCCACAGGTCCGACCTCGGCCATGTGGTTCGGATCAGCCTTCGTGTACCGCGTCTTCACCATGGCCCAAGCCTCCCGGGTGCCTTGACGGCAGGCCGATATCTTCCATAGACGGAAGCGCTGCCGTGCTCCCTGAAGCTTCTCCGCAAGCCCTCCAAGACCCTCGAGCAGGGAGACGGACGGCCATAAGGCCTGGACGACGCCGCTCATCGCCTGACGAACACGTTCGTGCAGCTGCAGCAGCTCGGGAAGCAGATCACCCGTTGAACCGGGCATTTCCTCCGCAGGACGACCCGTGAGCACACCTACAGACATATTTCTGTCAATCGACTCCATCGCCGAAATCTTATTTTCAAAAGAGTTTTCTCAAGCACTTACTATAAATGCCGCGACGAAGCCGCTGATTCTCCTTCACAGAGCCAGTCAGCTGGGCCCGAACACCTTTCAGCTCTTCGCCCAGCTGGGTATGGGCATCTTGGAGTTTGTTCCTCTCCTGCTGCACCTTCATAAGCACCCTCTCGCCGGCCTTCAGCTGGCGCAGTAGCTGCTGCTTATCCGGATCAAGCCCGGCAACATCTGCAATATTATTGTCAGACTTATACGCAAGCCGCACTTCATAAACCGCTTATATTTTCGAAATATGTGTTACCAGAGGGGGGGTCTCTGTGGCTCCTCCTGCGGCGGCTAGTGCGGCCTCAAGTTAGGCCTTGCACTCTTGAAGCTCCTGGGACAGTTGGGTATTCTTCTCCGTAAGATCCTGCATATCAAATGATCCTTAAATCAGTTATTCTAACTACTTTAAGTCTCGGAGGCTACTGGCATATATAACTATTAAAATTCCTTACCTGTATGTCTTTCACATACTGCTCCATGGCTCTGGTTAAACCATCTTGAGCGGCACGGAGGTGCGCGTCTCCCGCATTAAAGGCATTCAACGCCTCCGGGGAGAAACACGCGTCACGAAGAACTGTCCGGCGGTGCCTGTGATTCATGGCACTCTCCACCTCAGACCTGGTGGCGGACAGCCTGTCGGCATCCTCCGTTGGAGGAGCATCCGGCTCGCGCCTTGCGCTCGCCTCCCCCTCCGGACCAGGTGTTGGAGCCTGGCTGGCGGAGGCTTGGTTGGCAATCTCTCCGAGCACAGGCCGGCGAGCGCTCTTTCTCCTGGAAAAGTCATGAGCATTAATATATCTCCCAGAAATCTTTACCTTAAAAACGGTGGCGTGCTATACCGTTGCGGCGACGTTTCAACTCGCACCGCACCCCTCTTCCGCCTGCTGGACCGAACTGACCCTTGTTGGTCAGCCGCCACAGGTTCGGCTTCCCGCCTTGAAGGCACCTCCTGTGAGACACCGTTGGTATACGGTGGTCAGAAATAAGCACGGATGAAGTAATGGTGTCAGGACTCCGGTCATAGTTACCTGGGAAGCTGGAGATGAACCGGGGTAGTCAGCCGTAATGGCGACTAGAGCATTGTCCATGCTGAGTTGGTGGAACACCCCGTCAATCAGCTCCACCACTATGTCCGGATCCTCTCCGGAGGCCGGATCAAGGGATCTTCCAGGATCCTCGGGTTGTGGAGTCGGACTATGTATGCCCTCCACATCCGACGCAGTTCCTGCATCGAAATCATAAAGTAAGACACTTAACTTTGAAAGCACGGACCGGATAGATAAACGTCCGCTTACCCAGCTCCGAGGGTTATTCATGGAAAATCCATTTAATGGACTCGTGTGGAGGAAGTCCTCCTTCTCCCCCTTGTACAAGCCGGACAGGATCTTCACCAGATCGGCGGCCGATCCCGGCCCCTTGCGGCCATGACGGGTGGCGTCATTCTCCCTGTTGAAATCCCACATGGGGTGGCCCCTATATTGGAGCAGCTGCACCCCTCGCATAATGCACGTGGCCATGACTCCAATCATAGTCAATCCAGAATGGGCCAGCAACCTTATCCGGCCCATCAGATATTGGACGCTCCTATCATCTTCCGGTTGAGAGCTCCGCGGGCGCCAACTCAGGCGTTTCTTCAGAGGAGCGTTGCTGAACTCCGGGAGGCCGATCCGAACTGGGTCCGGCAGTGGAGCATCTTCCATATAAAACCATTCCGAAGGCCAGTCTTCGGACGCCTTCTTCGGGGTTCCGGATAGATATCCGGTCCCGGCGATGCGCCATATTTCGGCTCCGCCAACTTGATATATCGACCCCTCGTGAGAACGGGGTACGAGGCAAAACAATCTCTTCCACAGCGCAAAATGGGGCTCGATTCCCAAGAACAGCTCGCAAAGAGCTATGAAACCCGCAATATGCAAAATGGAGGCGGGCGTGAGGTGATGAAGCTGGAGTTCGTAGAACTCCAGGAGCCCCCGGAGAAATGGATGTATGGGAAATCCGAGCCCCCTTATTAGATAAGGGACAAAGCACACCCGCTCTCCTTTGGAGGGATTGGGGGTGTTCTCCGCCTGTTTTCCACCTTTGTAGGTGGCCAGTCCGGCTCGAACTGGGACCATGAAGGTCGGAGGAAGGTATCCCTCCGCTTGGAGCGTCACCAGCTCGCTATGCGGGACTGAACATCTCATCCAATCTCCTGACTGAGGGCTGGGAGCGCGAGAGGAGGAGCCGCGTCGACTATCCATGATGGAGTGGATTTTTGTCAGAAGCGCTCCGATGAGTACTCGCGGAAGGAGGATGGTGTGATTTGGATCTAGATCCTTGCCTCTCTTATAGGCAGCTTATTCGCGCAGCTTGGGGGTAAAAACGTAAAAATACCCTGGCTTTTCGCATTCATACGACACGTGGAAGAGGGCCATTATTAGGCGTGGAAGCCAAGGAGCACAACATTTATAAGGAAGCCGGACACTATTCGGCAAGCACATTGAATTTGGAGGAGAACCCGCTTTGCAATGCCGAAGACAATATACGCGCCGGACTCGTCGTCATTGAAGCCTGGTTCGGGGGCTACTGAGGGAGTCCTGGACTAGGGGGTGTCCGGATAGCCGAACTATCATCATCGGCCTGACTCCAAGACTATGAAGATACAAGATTGAAGACTTCATCCCATGTCCGGATGGGACTTTCCTTGGCGTGGAAGGCAAGCTTGGCGATACGGATATGTAGATCTCCTACCATTGTAACCGACTCTGTGTAACCCTAGCCCTCTCCGGTGTCTATATAAACCGGAGGGTTTTAGTCCATAGGACATAAGAACAATCATACCATAGGTTAGCTTCTAGGGTTTAGCCTCCTTGATCTCGTGGTAGATCCACTCTTGTACTACCCATATCATCAATATCAATCAAGCAGGAGTAGGGTTTTACCTCCATCGAGAGGGCCCGAACCTGGGTAAAAACATCGTCCCTTGTCTCCTGTTACCATCCGCCTAGACTCAAAGTTCAGGACCCCCTACCCGAGATCCACCGGTTTTGACACCGACAATCATCATTTAACAGATGACATTTGAGCAACCCAAAGTCCACCGTATAGTAGGAAGTGACTACGATACTCTCATGATCTCAGGAACTAAAACATATGTTAACACCCTGTGTTATAACAATTAGTTTCAGACGATATTATCTCAAAGTACAACAAACAAGACTGGGTCGATTCATTATGATCATACTCGCAATGTTCTTTCTAGGACTATCTTTACACTTAAAGATATCCTAAGATCCAGAAAACGTGATCAACACAACACTTGAGCCAATCTTAGAGGCGAGACTAGGAACCTATTATTTACCATTTATCATTTCACATGTGCATATGAGTTTTCCACTGAATCACATATTCTACGATCATAGCAGTTATATCATGAAATATAAACTCTTAATTATGAAAATGGAAATATAATAATACAATATTATTGCCTCTAGGGCATATTTCCAACACGATGGGCCTTCATCAAGAATATTGTAGTCGTTGGTAGGTTGTGTTACCAATGTTGATCGTGTTAAACCAAGTGGAATGATAGAGGACATGGTGGTGAGTATTTGTTGCCCATATCGTTCTTTGAATTGTTCACTCACAAATTACTAATAATATATTTCTAACTTGACATTTTGAGCTACACAAATGATATGTACAAGTTGAGAGATCCAAAAGGAAGGTCTTTTCTATTATATCATTGTTGAGCTTTGCTCAAGAACAATGACAATTAGAAGAACATGGATAATGAGTTGCTTCATCACAAAAGGAAGGCTAAAATGAATTCACAAGATAGTGATGGTGATGGTGATGATGTTCAAGAACACTCAAATACAACTGCTTCTCCTATCATCCATGACCAAAGGCCACCTGGAAGGAAAGGAGAGAATGATAATTGAAGAATGGAGGTGACGTATGTCTGTTTAGGAGTGATGAGGAAGAGATCATAGCAAAAAAAAAAAGTAAGGTTGAGGAGGCAAAAATTGGAGAATGAGATGAGGTGGGCAGAGCTAAAGGCAATGGAGGAGCGCACAGTGGCAATCAAAGAGGAGAAACCGAGAGCCATTCAAGAGGAAGTGCAAACAGAACGATGGAGTAAGAGTACAAGGTCATGTTCACAAACAATGTAGTACTTGACCCAGAAGTGTTGCAATATTTGCACATCATGAAGTCACAAATTTTAGCATCAAAGTTGGGTGGAGGTGTTAGTGAACTTGGTTTTGGGAGTGGCAATCATGATGGAAGTCACCCATGATGAACTACGAGCGATCTTCATAGTTATGCTTTTTTTCATGTCCTACTTTTCATGGACCATATATTGCATGTTTGATCTTCATGTTCAAACCATTCGTTTAAGTTTATACACTGATCATTTATCAAATTTATTGTGTTTGAATTACATGAGTTTGATCTAGAATTGTTTCAGTTATTATGATCATATTTATGTTGGGAAACGTTGCATGGAAAACAAAATATTCTATGCACATGCAAGATCTATCCATGGAGATGCATAGCAACGAGAGGGGGAGAGTGTGTCTATGTACCCTCGTAGACCATAAGAGGAAGCATTTTAGTAACGCGGTTGATGTAGTCGAACTTTTTCGTGATCCAACCGATCGAGTACCGAACGTACGTGTCACGCCCAATATGCGACCCTATCCAAAAGGAACTCGAAGGTCCCACCAAGGATAGACCCGCATATTGAAACTCTTTTGCAAGGTGGATATCATTACATCAACATTACATAATAGATGGGGATACATACATAAGGCATGCAATGCCACACGAATACAACATCATCATACATGAGAGCACCATCCGACTATGGATGAAACACAAACAGAAACTCAAACGACATCCACCCTGCTAGCCCAGGCCGCCGACCTGGAACCTATCCCCTGATCGAAGAAGAAGCAGAAGAAGAACTCCAAAACAAGCAAACATCACTCTCGCGTCAAGATCATCGCAACCTGTACCTGCAACTGTTGTTGTAGTAATCTGTGAGCCACGAGGACTCGGCAATCCCATTACCATGGGTATCAAGACTAGCAAAGCTTAATGGGTAAGGAAGGGGTAAAGTGGTGAGGTTGCAGCAGCGACTAAGCATGATATGGTGGCTAACATACGCAAATAAGAGCGAGAAGAGAACAAGCGGAACGGTCGTCAACTAGCAATGATCAAGAGGTGATCCTGAACACCTACTTACGTCAAACATAACCCAAAGACCGTGTTCACTTCCCGGACTCTGCCGAGAAGAGACCATCACGGCTACACACGCGGTTGATGCGTTTAATTCGGATCTGGTGTCAAGTTATCTACAACCGGACATTAACAAATTACCATCTGCCACATAACCGCGGGCACGGCTCTCGAAAGTTTATAACCCTGCAGGGGTGTCCCAACTTAGCCCATGATAAGCTCTCGCGGTCAACGAAGGATATACCTTCTCCCAGGAAGACCCGATCAGTCTCGGAATCCCGGTTTACAAGACATTTCGACAATGGTAAAACAAGACCAGCAAGACCGCCTGATGCGCCGACAATCCCGATAGGAGCTGCACATATCTCGTTCTCAGGGCAACACCGGATGAGCACTCCGTACAACTAAAACCAGACCTCAAGTTTCCCTGAGGGGGCGCTGCAAAGGACTCTAGTTCGGACCAACACTTAGACAAGCATTGGCCCGGGGGGGCTAAAATAAAGATGACCCTTGGGTTAATTACTCCCAAGGGAAAGGTAGGTGGTGGTGAGTCAAATGGTAAAACCAAGGTTGGGCCTTGCTGGAGGAGTTTTATTCAAAGCGAATTGTCAAGGGGGTCCCATAAATCACCCGACCGTGTAAGGAACGCAAAATCCGGGAACATAACACCGGTATGACGGAAACTAGGGCGGCAAGAGTGGAACAAAACACCAGGCATAAGGCCGAGCCTTCCACCCTTTACCAAATATATAGATGCATTAATAATATAAGAGATATTGTGATATCCCCACCAAAATCCTGTCCACCATGGAGAAATCTTCAACTTCACCTGCATCTAGCAACGCTATAAGAGGGGCTGAGCAAAGCGGTAACATAGCCAAACAACGGTTTGCTAGGAATGGTGTCAAAGGTTAAAGGTTCATGGCAATTTGGGGAGGCTTGAGGAACAAAATGATAGGTAGCGCAGCAAAGCGATAGAGCGAAGCAACTAGCATAGCAATGATAGTAGTGAGATCCAGGGTAGCGGTCATCTTGCCTGAAATCCCGCTAGGAAGAAGAACGAGTCCATGAAGAAGATGAAGCCACGAAGACGAACCACACGTAGACGAACGAATCCTCACGATCGCAACGAAACGGGAACTATCGAGAAGAAGCACACAACATGGTAAACACACCAAACATAGACAAGACATGATGCACAACAAGCATGATGCATGACAAAGCTAGATGAGGCTACTCATGGCAAGATATGATGCATACAAGAGCAACACATCAAGGCAAGTTTAAATGAGGCCGGAAACAACATATAACAATTCCGGTAAGTCCTCATATGCATATTTAGAAATTGGTCCAGAACTGAATAAACCTTATGTACAAGTTGTTAAACAGCAAGTTAAGATGCACCAAGATGATCTACACGAAATTCTAGTCAAGTTACATATAAAGTTCTTTAGGTTTGGAGCTACGGCCTAGAAGATATGAGCAAAACAAGTTAAGCATGGCATTGATGCAAAATGCACCCGAACATCAAGCAAACACCTCAAAACAAGGATGCAACATGATATGAAACTACATGCAAAATCAAGCAAGTTTCATATAGAGCACACTCAAAACGGAGCAACGGTGCAACACATACACTCTATAAGTCATAACAACAATCTGTCCAAAACAGCAACTATGCATATTGCAAGCATCAAAACAATATGCTACAACACCCCAACATAATAACAAAAGGCATGGGCATGAAGTACTGGTAAAGCATAAAAAAACATGAACACTGAGCTATCTCCAGAAATCACTAGAACATGCTCAAAAAGACATGGAAAGATTGCAAATAATAACAGTTTCAGGCTTTGCAGAAATAACATCAGGTTGCAATGTTTAGAGCTATCAAACAACATGTTACAGAAACTTATCATGACAAACAAAGGCATGGCATGAATCTACTAATTGCATAGAACAAAATACCCTTAGTGGCCATGAGCCAAAAGGGCACGGAAAATATGATGGCACCCATGTAAACATGGCAAGTTATATTACAGATTCATACATGGCAGGAACAACAATAAGTAGGCATGTTGGTGAGCTTGAACCACTCACCACAGAGCAATACATGGCATGGCAAGGCAACCAACAGTAAGAAGGCATGTTTATGAAGCTAAGCATGGCAATAACAAGTTCATAGGGTACATGGATCACTAGAAAAACACATGGCCAAAACTGAACTTAATGTTAACAGGCAGACAGCAACATTATTTAGCAAGTTTGGAGCAAGATTACAACAAGCTACAGCAGGCTATAAATTCAACCAGGGGCATGAATGGATAGAGCATGACATGTATAACAATTCATCCTTAGTGAACATCTCCAGAATAATGCACGAAATGACTTGTAGCGGCAGGTTAACATAGCAACAAAATATAACATAATCTGTCAGGAAAACAGCAACAGCAAGTACCCTCCTTAACAAGCTTGGTGCACTCAGTACACAACTCACAAAAATACATGGATAGCACCTCTGGAAATATGGCATGGCATGGATCAAAACACATGTAGACATCAACCTCATAGGATGCAAACATCAAACATGGCAAAAATGACAAATGAGCAAGTTATAACAGTTTCAGCAGGTTAACATCAACATGCACTCTTCCAACAGAATTTCGGGCATCAACATGAGCTCAAATGAAAATGATGCAATGTAAATAAATGTAGTATTCATCGAGGCGAACAATTTGACATATTACACGCACGAAACGGAGTTACGGATGCAGAGATACAATGCGATGAACATGGCATGATTATGTCAGGGATTCGGGGACTTAGTGGAATCGGGGTCAACCTCAGGGCTGGATCTGGATCCGGGGCACGGATCCCGAGGATCGCCAGAGACGGGGCGACGAAGGCAGCCGGAGTTCCACCGGAGGAAGGCCAGCGAGGGGACGGCGAGCAGGCGGCGGGGCGGAGCACGGGCGCCGGAGGGTGGCGCCGGCCGGGGACGGCGGACGGTGGCGAGGGCGCGGGTTCCGGCGGCGGGCGTGGGATCCGGCGGCCACCGGGCGGCGATGGGTGGCGCAACGCCGGCGAGAAGGCGATCCGGACGGCGGAGGAAGGAGGCGCAGGGGGCGGCGCGGCGGCACCGGGACGGCGACCGGAGGCGGGGAGGCCGGCGCGGACGCGGCGGCCGGCGCGGGGAGCTCGCCGGCGGCGCGCGCGGGGCAGCGCCCGCGGGTTGCGGCGGCGGCGGGATGGGCCCCGCGGGCCCGATCCGGCACCCGGCGGGCCTGGCGGCGGGGCGCGGAGGAGAGAGACGACGGGGACATGTGGCGGCGTCCGGTTGGGTGAGGAGCGGCGGCGGACATGTCCGGCGGCGGAGGGTGAAACGTCCGGCGGCGCGGAGGGGAAAATGATCTAGGGTTAGACCGGGATTTTTGGAGGGTGAGGTGTTTATATAGGTAGAGAGAGCTAGGAGAGTCCAAATGAGGTGCGGTTTTCGGCCACGCGATCGTGATCGAACGACCGAGAGCATGGATGGGAGTTAGATGGGTTTTGGGCCACTTTGGAAAGGGTGTTGGGCTGCACACAAAAGAGGCTTTGCGGTTACCCGGTTAACCGTTGGAGTATCAAACGACCTCCAAATGACACGAAACTTGACAGGCGGTCTACCGGTGCTATACCAAGGCTGCTTGGCAAACCTCGGGCCATTCCGAGAAAGTTTAACACCTGCTCACAACGAGAGACAAAAGGGGACGCCGGAGGACATAGGAGTGCCAGATTGCAAAACAGACAACGGGGAAAATGCTCGGATGCATGAAACGAACACGCATGCGAAAAGAGATACACATGATGACATGATATGAAATGCATATGATGACATGGCAAAATGCAACACGCAAGCACATGACATGGCAACGAAGGCGAATAATTGGCGGACACCAGGCGCAACGAATCCGGGGCGTTACAGTACGACACCTCCGCGTTCAGCACACGTTCAGCTCAATGACGTCCACACCTTCTTGATCCAGCAAGACGGTGAGGTAGTGGATGAGTTCCGGCAGCACGACAATGTGGTGACGGTGATGGTGATGCTATCTCCGTAGGGATTCGCCTAAGCACTATGAAAATATGACCGAGGGTGTAAACGGTGGAGGGGGCGTCGCACACGGCTAAGAGATTGTCGTGATTATGTGTGGCGCCCCCTCCCACATATATATAGTTGGGGGGAGTAGCAGCCAAGGAGGCTCCCCAAGTAGGCCGTATCCTACTTGGGGTCCCTCCCAAGTGGTGCCCCTTTCCTTATTTGAGTGCGGGAGGAAGGAAGGAGGAGGTGGCGCCCCCTCCTTTCTTTCTCTCCTGAGGAGGGAAAGGCGGGAGGGGCCACCCATCCCCTTTCCTTACCCTAGGGCCGGCGAGCCATGTAGAGGGGTACACCAGCCCCCTAATGGGATGGTATGTCCCCTCCTTTGGCCCATTAAGCCCATACACTTATCGGGGGTGTCTAGAACCCCTTCCGGTGACCCGGTGACTACCCGGTGCACTCCGAAACTATTTTGGTGTCCGAATACCATCGTCCTATATATCAATCTTTACCTCTCGACCATTTTGAGACTCCTCGTCATGTCCATGATCTCATCCGGGACTCCGAACAACATTCAGTGACCAAATCATATAACTCATATAACACTATATCGTCAACGAACGTTAAGCGTGCGGACCCTACGGGTTCGAGAACTATATAAACATGACCGAGACACCTCTCCGGTCAATAACCAATAGTGGAACCTGGATGCCCATATTGGCTCCTACATATTCTATGAAGATCTTTATTGGTCAAACCTTATGCCAACATACGTAATTCCCTTTGTCCATTGGGATGTTACTTGCCCGAGATTCGATCGTTGATATATTTATACCTAGTTCAATCTCGTTACCTGCAAATCACTTTACTCGTTATGTAATACATCATCTCGTAACTAACTCCTTAGTCACTATGCTTGCAAGGCTTCTTATGATGTGTATTACTGAGAGGGCCCAGAGGTACCTCTCCGATACTCGGAGTGACAAATCCTAATCTTGATCTATGCCAACTCAACAAACACCTTCGGGGATACCTATAGAGCATCTTTATGATCACCTAGTTACGTTGTGACGTTTGATAGCACACAAGGTATTCCTACGGTATCCAGGAGTTGCATAATCTCATAGTTGAAGGAATATGTGTTTGTCATCAAGAAAGCAATAGAAATAAATGGAACGATTAATATGCTAAGCTAACGGATGGGTCTTGTCCATCACATCATTCTCCTAATGATGTGATCCTATTATGAAATGAAAACACATGTCTATGGTTAGGAAACCTTAACCATCTTTGATCAACGAGCTACTCTAGTAGAGGCTTACTAGGGACACGATATTTGTTTATGTATTCACACATGTATTTAAGTTTCCGATCAATACAATTCTAGCATGAATAATAAACATTTATCATGAATAATGAAATTTAAAATAACAACTTTATTATTGCCTCTAGGGCATATTTCCTTCAATTTAGACATATTCATATGTGTTGGTGCAATAATTTTTCTCCCTGCATTTTGGAGATTGTTGTCATAAATAGTGAGGGACTAATGTGTTTGCTAGTGCACACAAAGATTATAGGTCCCTGGAGTCAGGAGGAGTTTGGTATAAACTCCAAAGGCAGTCACCTGCATAGTAGTGAAGATCATCATCGAAGATTATGCGTGACAAAGTTGACCCCCAAAAATTGCTAAAGTGAAGCACTTGCTTTGGTACATGGTCCGAAGAAATTGACTACAGCCGAGAAGAATGAAGGCAGAGTAAAGACATAGTAATTTCTTTCGTAGTTTATTTTCTCTTTTCCTGAGTCATAGGACCACCGTACTATCAAGAGAGGTATAGTGTTCGAAACTTATGTTTCTCTGATGCTAAACCGAAACATGTGTGAGTTGAGAAAAATCTCTCTGTGTTTTGAAACAATACACGCCATTCAGAGCCGCAGTTCTTCTTCGAAGCGAGAGATTTTATTCGGACCAACGAGTCAACTTACTTCTTCCTCAAGTAAAGTTGCCGGGTGCGTTTGAAATCCGACTGTTGGAAACGTGTTGGTTGGTCATTGGCTAGATGTCATGTCCAAAATGGTATTTTTCCCTTCGGGAAGACCGCTTCTATAAATAGCCACCCTGCTCCAACATTATATGTTGGTTGCTTCATGTGTTTCTGACAAGTTATCTGAGCACCTATCTCCCAAAAGATTTGAGTTTAAAATCCATCGAGAGAAACACTATGTTGTTTTGATAGTTTCATATCGTTGGCTTGTAGCTGTTATGTTTATTCCGTTGATGTGTACTAAGGGATTCAAAGTTTCTTGAAGGAAATTTTAAATCTTCCATTCACCCCCCTCTGGTAGACATATGTCGTTCCTACAATTGGTATCAGAGCAAGGTACTTCTTGTCTCTTCTTATTTAGGTCTAACAACCTTGGAGTTTAAGTATATATTCAGTGAACTACAAGTAGAATATGAAGATCCCATCCTCGATGCGATGTACTATCCCTTCTGGAAGGAGAAGATGGAGATTCGTCTCAGTGCTACTGACAATGATATCTAGCATGTTGTGCAACACGGCTACATGATCGACATCCCAGGATATCTTAATCCATTGGAGAAAAGACGCGTTCAGATGGATGCCCAAGCAAAGGATGAAATTTGCGATCATTTGTCCCGCACATAATTCCTTTGGTACAGAGGACTGGAAACTGCAAAAGAAATCTAGGAAATCCTCGAGAAAATCATACATGCATTTGACAATAGCGAGAATGGTGAGTTCAGAAATTCTTATATGTGGAATCTAATATGTGAGTTGTTCACTCTCACATAGATAAGGGAAAGAGGCTCACATGGTGATGAAACAACGGTGTTGACAGATATAGTCATTTTACGATTGACGTGTGATGGCGTTGGATGGATATTCTGGGAGATTGGGAACCCAAACCAAGGCTGCAAACAGACTTAATTTTCATGGGAGCTTTGACTATCATGGAGAAAATAAGGGGCTATAGTTGCAGGTGGAGTTGTGTGAAGTCAAGGGAGTAGCATCGGAGCTCATGATTAATGGTTCAAGTCCAACATACATGGAGGTTCAAGCACGGTTCCTTTAGGATGGCGAGCACATATTCGACAAGGTGGAGTGTTAAAATATATCTGTCGAGTATGTGTGCGAGTCAGGCTACAGTTGGACTTGTAATTAGCAGTGGGTTAGGTGTTTGAGTCGAAGATGTGTAACCCGGGCCTATTATATATAGACGCTGGGGTAGCCAAATAGACTAGACATAAGTTGTAGGCTAAGACAGAGATCACGAGAGGGACAACCCGGATGCATGTGGCATGGGTGGCCGGACCGGTCCTGGCGCGGTGATTGGAGCTCTTTCTGATAGCTTGGGCGGGCTTATCATCGTCTATATCATGTCATTTGGTACATGGGGAGGAGCACCCATAGTCATGCTCCGGGCATGTAGCTATGTTGGAGAACCTCCTTAACAAATATCTATGTCATGCTCGTGCTTGTGTGATTGCTTGTCCTTGACGGATTGACGTGTGCCTTGAATTATTTTAACATATATAGTAATTGTAGATGGTGTTTTGCCTACAAGCTATCTGGCAGGATGTCGTATTAAAAGTGCAACTATCCCTAGGTGGTTTTGGTAATTAATAACAACATATAGCTCATTGAGCTAATACTATTCCAAGACTATTATTTCAGGAAAGCTCAATGAATGGCATGACATGGATGATGAAAGTGGATCCCTCAAAATACTAAGGACAAAGGATTGGCTCAAGCTCAAAAGCTCAAGACTCTTCATTTTACATTTTAGTGATCCAAGATCACATTGAGTCTATAGGAAAAGCCAATACTATCAAGAAGGGATGAGGTGTTGCTTAATGAGCCTCTTGCTTCATGTGCTGAGTGATATGCTCTAAAACCCTCAACTACTTTCCCACATCCACAAATGACCTGAACCCAAATCCAAAATCGGTCACACCGAAACTTCCTATCCGGCACCACCGATTCCAAAAGTCATAGCCACTGCCACAAACCCTAAGCAAATCGGTCTTACCGATAGGGATCTCGGTCTCACAGAGATGGGGTTGCAATCTCTCTGTTTCCCATCGTAACGTTTTGGTCTAACCGAAGTGAGCGATCGGTCCCACCGAGATTGCAATGTAAACTCTCTGTTTCCTTTTTGTAACATTTCGGTCTTACCGAAAAGAGCAAATCGGTCCCACCGAGTTTACCTGACCAACTCTCTGGAAAGCTTATTACCAAATCGGTCTCACCGAGTTTGTGTAATCGGTCTTACCAAGATTACGTTATGCCCTAACCCTAACCGAATCGGTCTCACCGAGATGCATGTCGGTCCCACCGAAAATCATTAACGGTCACTAGATTTACTAAATCGGTTTGACCGAGTTTAACAATTCGGTCCCACCGAGTTTGGTAAATTGTGTGTAACGGTTAGATTTTGTGTGGAGGCTATATATACCCCTCCACCTCCTTTTCATTCGTGGAGAGAGCCATCAGAACGAACCTACACTTCCAACTTACCATTTCTGAGAGAGAACCACCTACTCATGTGTTGAGGCCAAGATATTCCATTCCTACCATATGAATCTTGATCTCTAGCCTTCCCCAAGTTGCTTTCCACTCAAATCTTCTTTCCACCAGATCCAAACCCATTGAGAGAGAGTTGAGTGTTGGGGAGACTATCATTTGAAGCACAAGAGCAAGGAGTTCATCATCAACGCACCATTTGTTACTTCTTGGAGAGTGGTGTCTCCTAGATTGGCTAGGTGTCACTTGGGAGCCTCCGACAAGATTGTGGAGTTGAACCAAGGAGTTTGTAAGGGCAAGGAGATCGCCTACTTCATGAAGATCTACCGCTAGTGAGGCAAGTCCTTCATGGGCGACGGCCATGGTGGGATAGACAAGGTTGCTTCTTCGTGGACCCTTCGTGGGTGGAGCCCTCCGTGGACTCGTGCAGCCGTTACCCTTCGTGGGTTGAAGTCTCCATCAACGTGGATGTACGATAGCACCACCTATCGGAACCACGCCAAAAACATCCATGTCTCCAATTGCGTTTGAATCCTCCAAACCCTTCCCTTTACTTTCTTGCAAGTTGCATGCTTTAATTTCCGCTGCCTATATACTCTTTGCATGCTTGCTTGAATTGTGTGATGATTTCTTGACTTGTCCTAAAGTAGCTAAAATCTACCAAACTCTAAAATTGGGAAAAGGTTAAGTTTTTATTGGTCAAGTAGTCTAATCACCCCCCCCCCTCTAGACATACTTCAAGGTCCTACAAGTGGTATCAGAGCTCTGGTCTCCATTTGCTTTGATTTCCATAGCTTTTGGTGGTCATAGCCTTGGTTTCACAACCTAGGAGAGTATGGCGTCTAGCGTGGGAAATTATCACCATAGAGGTCCTTACTTTGATGGTACTAATTTTGCTAGTTGGAATCATAAGATGAAAATGCATATTCTTGGACATAACCCCGCCGTTTAGGCAATTATTTGTATTGGCTTGCAAGGTGAATTTTTCGATGGGAGAGAACCGAACCGTGAAGCTAATGCGGAAGAATTGAAGATGCTGCAATACAACGCTCAAGCTTGTGATATCATCTTCAACGGATTGTGCCCCGAAGAATTCAACAAAATCAGCTGTCTTGAGAAGGCAAAGGAAATTTGGGATACTTTGATTGATATGCATGAAGGTACCGTGTCCGTCAAGGAATCCAAGTTGGATGTGCTCCAAAGTCAGCTTGACAAGTTCAAAATGAAGGATGGTGAAGGTGTCGCTGAAATGTACTCTAGTCTTGCTCTTATCACAAATGAGATTGCCGGCTTAGGGAGTGAAGAGATGACCGAAAAATTCATCATTAAGAAGATTCTAAGAGCATTGGATGGAAAGTATGATACCGTGTGCACATTGATTCAAATGATGCCAAACTACAAATATCTCAAGCCAACAAAAGTCATTGGAAGGATTGTTGCTCATGAGATGTCACTCAAGGATAAGGAGGAACTTCACAACAAGTCAACTGGTGCTTACAAAGCCTCAAGTGAAGCCCCCACATCATCAAGTGAGAAACAAACCTTCAATGAAGAATTGAGCTTAATGGTGAAGAACTTCAAAAAATTCTACAAGAGTAGAAGCAAAGAAAGAAGCTCCAAATCAAGGTCTTACAATGACAAGAGATCTTCTAGTCGAGAGCACAATTGCTACAATTGTAGGAGACTCGGACACTACTCCAATGAGTGTACGGCACCCTACAAAAGAAGAGAAGATTCTCCAAGAAGAAGGAGCAAAAGAGAAGAATCACCACCAAGAGAGAGGAGGAGTAGAGATGATCGTTATGAACGAAGACCCTCACGGAGAAGCAAGGATTTGGAAAGGAAGTACAAGTCATCAAGGAGCTACACAAAACAAAGACATCAAGCTCATGTTGGTGAATGGGTATCCGGCTCCGACTCCAACAATCACTCCGAGAGAAGCTATCACTCTGACTCCGAATATACTCAAGATGAAGGTGTTGCCGGTCTAGCACTTGTGTGAACCAACTCCTACGACATATTTGACTCACCAAATGAAGGTGTTGGAAGATGCTTCATGGCCAAAGGTCCAAAGGTAACACATCCCGAGTATGTTGATTTCAATAGTGATGAAGATGACTTGCTTGTGGATGATGATTTACTTGTTGACAACTCTAGTGATGAATACTATGATGAAACGTCAATTAATCATGCTAAACAAGATAAAACGAATGACAATGATAAGGAGAAGATTGAGCTTCTAACTAAAGAATTAAACTCTCTTAAGTTAGCTCATGAAACTATCTACGAAGATCATCGAGAACTTTTAAGGGCTCATGAGAAGTTACGCTTTGAAAAGCTCAATCTTGAGCAAGAGCATGAGTTCTTAAAAGCAATCAATGATGATCTTCGCAAGAAAAGTTCTTCTTACATTGCCAAGCGTTTACTCCTATCTACTTACATGCCTCAAGTCAAGTCTAGTAACAAGTACAAGAAAGATACTTCCTCTAGTAGTAACAATAATAATGTCAAATCCAATATTGTTGCTTCTAGTAGTTCTCTTGATTCCACTAATGGTTCTCTTAGCCAAGTTACACTTGAGCAAGAAAATAGCTTATTGAAGGGAATTATAGAGAAAGGTGTTTACAAGAGCCTTGCCGGGAGTAAGCAATTCGAGGAAATTGTACACAAGCAAGGAAGGCACCGGAAGAATCAAGGTGTTGGTTTTGAACGAAAGTTCAATGCCAATGGAGTTGAGTGGGAAGAAGATCAATACCCCAAGACGAAGTTTGTTCCTCAACAAGAGAAGTATGATCCTACTTCCTTCAAGGGAACACAAGCTCAAGATGATCTTCCACCACAAGACCACAAGAACAAAGGCAAGGACAAGCTTCAAGAAGAGATTGATGCATTTGAAGAAGCACCTAAAGCCTCGTTCAAGTGGGTCCCCAAGACTACGTCAAGTTCTACTTCATCAAGTACAACTACAACTCCAAGGATTCCCATCAAGATGATGTGGATCCCGAAGAAGAAGAACTAGAGAGTTCTTGAGGGTGACTCCGCCAACATTCTTCACTCATATCGTTTTGGCAAGAACAAGTGCAATCAACTTCCACATCTTGCACTAGTTCAAGGAGTCACAAACCCTCATGTTGGTAAGACAAGGGACAAGGTAACCTAATGATTTCATGGACATCATCTTGTGTGTGCATCACTCTATGTCTATGGATATTCTTGTTTGTTCCTTGTGGGACTAACCCATGTAGGTAAGTTGAAAGTGCAACTCACTCCAAAGGATTGCTCCAAATGATCTACATCAACATTGAGCATCTACATCTTCAACACCTACATGAAGTCATCATCGACAAAACCCAAGGTTAGTTCATCCCTCTAAGGGGGGATCTCACATCTAGGGGGAGCTTAACTCTAAGAATTGAGTCAAAGCAACTCTAATGGTGTGAACACATTAATGCATTATGTAAAAGTGGTAACCCCACTTGAGCTTAAACGATGAGTATGACCTATGATCAAATGTTCTCATTTGACTCCTAAGTCAATATACTCATATATAGATGACCTAGTCATCGCCAATTGCTTGATAGATGCTAGAATTGGTTGTGCATGCTTTGCCACATATTTCATTTGCTATCTTATTGTGTGAGCATGTTGGTGCATATTTTACTCATTCAAGGACATCCACTTGTTGTTTTGATTGTTTGGTTTCTTTTCTTTTTGCCAAGTGGATGGACAAGAATGCCTAAGAACCTTCTTTAGCTATCTATGCTTTTCTCATCTCAAACTCTATTCATGCTACATCACAAAATTTGATCAAGTCAGATTCGAACCACTCTGTGTGAGGAGCACTCGGAGTCCCCGATTCGTCATAGACTTAAACTTCCAAAACCTCTTTGTGATTCTCGGTCTGACCGATTCTTCCATTTCGGTCCTACCGAGATCACCAAGTTGATCTGAGTTTTCAATCTCGATGCAACCGATTTGAACTTTTTGGTCTCACCGATTTGCTGTAACTGAACACAGTTATGCATCTCGGTGCCACCGAGTTGTTCCACTTGATCACACCGACAGGGTCGGGCTATATATAGCCACGGGCAAAAGTTTGGAAATTTCTCCGAAACCCTTCGCCCGCGCAGCAGCTCGCTCTGCCATTGTGGTCTCCGGATCGTCTCCTCGACGCCAGCAGCCTCTTGTCGCTGGTCTTCGCCGCCGTCAACGGAATTCGTCCCCGCCGTTGCCGCCGTAGCAAGTCCACCGCCAAGTTAGGATATGGACTTGATCTCTGTTCTATCCACGTCTGATTCCTAGCACATTGTTTTCATATTGATTCTTGCCACGATTGAGATTCTTCTATCCAGTCAAAATAGTCCATAGATTAGATGCGATTCAAATTTTTAGGGTTAGGTTTCCGCCGAAACCATCTCGGACCCACCGAGTTGAAAAACTCGGTCTCACCGATTTGGCTTATACCATTACACTAGTGACTCTCGGTCCGACCGAGAATTACTAATCGGTGCGACCGATTTGAGGATTCTGTGAAACCCTAGCAGTCTCGGTGCCACCGAACTGTGACTCGGTCCAACCGAGCTCATCAGTTTAGGTTCCAAAACTACTTCGGTATCACCGAGTTTGAAAATCGGTTGATCCAAAATGCTTTCTGTGGAAAACTAAAACTGAACTTTTGAATCATTCTTTTGCAAAAATCTCTG
Source organism: Triticum timopheevii (assembly GCA_963921465.1). Lineage (NCBI taxonomy): Eukaryota > Viridiplantae > Streptophyta > Magnoliopsida > Poales > Poaceae > Triticum > Triticum timopheevii. The sequence goes on along the minus strand of OY997264.1, from coordinate 554,210,931 downwards.
CATTTTGTGATGTCATCTTTTGTCTCTCATCTATAACTCTTCACAGGGTCAGCAGTCAGCTTTTGCAGTATGTCTGATCAGAGTGACAGCCAGAACAGGTCTGAAGAGCAGATGGACTTGAGTCAGGGCACTAGTCCCTTAACTTCAGATGATGGGAGCATAAGTACTCCTAGCTACTTGCCTAAGGCTGCTACTAGGCAAAGGAGGAAGAGAACCTCAAACTCAGAGGATGAGGATTACAAAGCTGAGGAGGATGAGGCCATTTCCAAGAAAGTGGTGCTCAAGAAAGAGTATGGCTCTGCTCAAATAACAAAGCCAGGTCTGAAGAAGAAAGTTCATGCCAAAAGAACTCCAATGCCAAAGGCCAGGAAGTCCACTCAAGTGCTAGCCCAAGCTCAACCCAAAGAAGCACCTGCAAGGAAAGAAGCACCATCAAAACCTCAGAAGGTCCCCACTGGTGCAACCATGAAGTTCACAATTGAATCAGAGGATGATGGTGATCAGGGCAAGAAAAACAAGAGAGCTAGAACCACAACTACCAAGGTCCTTGGAAAGCCCTCAATGAGAAGGGATTCTGATGAAGAGGAAGAGGATGCTGCAGCTCCTAAGGCAGCTAAGCTTATGGGAGATGCAATCAGGTCAGGGGCTGCAACATCCAAGCCCAAAGATGCACCCAAAGCTGCCTCCAAGGCCAAGCAAGCTCCAAAGAGGAATACTAGGAGTATTCCAGCTGCTGAGAAGAACAAGGCCCCAGTGCCCAATGTTGCTGAAGAAGAGGATGAGGAAGGACAAGTCCTTAGAAAGCTCAAGCCCAAGATACCAGACCACAATGATGCCCATCCTGTGGCTGAGGACATGAGAATCAGGAAGGATTCAGGGCTGAGGCTGTGGAGGATGGAAGATCCATATGCTTCAAGAAGAAGAACTGCTGTTGACTATAGGTTCCACACAAAGGAACAGCAGGACTTTTATGAGACCATTCTGTTGGACAAGAAGCCCATTGTCTGTGACATGAGGTGGGTTGACTGGAAGTTCATCAGGGAGAATGAGTAGCACTACCCTGGAGTGGAGGAGAGCTTTATTGCTTGTGGAGTAGCAGATTTTGTTGGACAGAAGTTTACCAACTGGAATGATGAGCTTATCATGCAGTTCTACTCCACAGCACACTTTTATCCAGATGGTAGAATTGTGTGGATGTCTGAAGGTACAAGGTACCAATCTACTGTTGAAGAATGGGCAAGTCTGATAAATGCCCCCAAGGAAGAAGAGGATGACTTGGACATATATGCAAAGAAGAAGTTGGGTCATAACTCAATGGCTCACATGTACAAGGAAATTCCTGACAAGGCAGTTGAAACTCACAATTTTGGATCAGTTCACTTTCTGCTGTCAGGATTGGCAACCATAAATTGGATTCTGAGGCACACTTTGTTGTCCAAGTCAGATGAACATGATCAGAGTGCATGCCATCAACATGCTACATGTGTTTGATGTGCCACAGAAGTTCAAAGTCATGAGCCTGATCATTGAAACAATCAAGAGGACTGCAGCAGGTCAGAAGAGGAGCTGTGGATATGCACCTCAGATTTAAGAATTGATCAACTCCAATATGGGCATAGGGAAATATCAGTTGGATAAGGAACATTTTCCAATTTATCCAGACTTTGAGGACAATGAGGTTGTCATGAATGAAGATGGTCCACAATCAATCCAAGCTCAGGAGAAGAAGGAGAAGGCAAAACAGGAGAAGGCTGCCAAGATGCCAACTCAAGAGGAGGCATCTGAGTATTTCTTGAAGACCAAACAAGAGCAGCTTGGTTACTTGATAGCATCAACTCTGAGGATTGAGAAGGGGTTGGCCACCCTAACTCAAAACCAGGAGAGCCTGGAGAGAATCATGGAACAAAAATTCTATGATCTAGATGTCAAGGTAACTGAGATTCAGTCAGTTGTAGAGCAGCTGCAGGATGACATGCGGGAGAGGAAGGGCAAGACAACAACCAATGTGTTTGCCAGAGTGCCCAGAGCCCAGAGATCAGTTGCAGTGCCAGTGACAGACACTAGAGCAACAACTTCAGCACCAGCTACTGCCCCAACAGTTCCAGTGCAACCAACTCCAGCACCCTCTACTTCAACTGAAGCCTTCGTCCAAGGAGCTATCAGGACACCACCACCAGAAGATCAAGCCTGAGAGTCGATCTAGCACTATGCATTTTCTATGAACTTTTTGGTAACTTGTTGCCAAAGGGGGAGAAAAATGTATAGATCATAGGCTTCGAGAGAGAGTGTTGCTTTTATTCTCTCTTGCTTTATTTGGTGGTTTTTCAAACTTTGTTTGCTTTTGGTTGAGATACTATGCCTGTGAGACATTGATGATCATGTGTTTGATCATAAGCTACACTTATGCATGCTTGATATTATCCTATCTATCTTATGTGATCATTCACTATGCTTGGTGATGAGTGCATGTATTCATTGTTTATTATTTTGAGTGCTCCACCAAGATGTATGTAACATGGAAGAGTAACCCATGAGCCTAATTCATTGTGCATTTGCAGTCCAAAGCAAATCGTAACCTATGCACAAATTTAGGGGGAGCTCTTGCTTATCACATACTTCTCAAAGCGACAATGTTATTCAATCTTATTATCATTTGTCGAAGCTTTGATCTATATGTTGTCATCAATTACCAAAAAGGGGGAGATTGAAAGTGCAACTACCCTAGGTGGTTTTGGTAATTAATAACAACATATAGCTCATTGAGCTAATACTATTCCAAGACTATTATTTCAGGAAAGCTCAATGAATGGCATGGCATGGATGATGAAAGTGGATCCCTCAAAATACTAAGGACAAAGGATTAGCTCAAGCTCAAAAGCTCAAGACTCTTCATTTTACATTTTAGTGATCCAAGATCACATTGAGTCTATAGGAAAAGCCAATACTATCAAGAAGGGATGAGGTGTTGCTTAATGAGCCTCTTGCTTCATATGCTTAGTGATATGCTTCGAAACCCTCAACTACTTTCCCACATCCACAAATGACCTAAACCCAAAGCCAAAATCGGTCACACCGAAACTTCCTATCCGGCGCCACTGATTCCAAAAGTCATAGACACTGCCACAAACCCTAAGCAAATCGGTCTTACCGATAGGGATCTCGATCTCACCGAGATGGGGCTGCAATCTCTCTGTTTCCCTTCGTAACGTTTCGGTCTAACCGAAGTGAGCGATCGGTCCCACCGAGATTGCAATGTAAACTCTCTGTTTCCTTTTTGTAACATTTTGGTCTCACTGAAAAGAGCAAATCGGTCCCATCGAGATTACCTGACCAACTCTCTCGAAAGCTTATTACCAAATCGGTCTCACTGAGTTTGTGTAATCGGTCTTACCGAGATTACATTATGCCCTAACCCTAACCGAATCAGTCTCACCAAGATGCATGTCGATCCCACCAAAAATCACTAATGGTCACTAGATTTACTAAATCGGTTCGGCCGAGTTTAACAATTCGGTCCCACCGAGTATGGTAAATTGTGTGTAACGGTTAGATTTTGTGTGGAGGCTATATATACCCCTCCACCTCCTCTTCATTTGTGGAGAGAGCCATCAGAATGAACCTACACTTCCAACTTACCGTTTCTGAGAGAGAACCACCTACTCATGTGTTGAGGCCAAGATATTCCATTCCTATCACATGAATCTTGATCTCTAGCCTTCCCCAAGTTGCTTTCCACTCAAATCTTCTTTCCACCAGATCCAAACCCATTGAGAGAGAGTTGAGTGTTGGGGAGACTATCATTTGAAGCACAAGAGCAAGGAGTTCATCATCAACGCACCATTTGTTACTTCTTGGAGAGTGGTGTCTCCTAGATTGGCTAGGTGTCACTTGGGAGCCTCCGACAAGATTGTGGAGTTGAACCAAGGAGTTTGTAAGGGCAAGGAGATCACCTACTTCGTGAAGATCTACCGCTAGTGAGGCAAGTCCTTCGTGGGCGACGGCCATGGTGGGATAGACAAGGTTGCTTCTTCGTGGACCCTTCGTGGATGGAGCCCTCCGTGGACTCGCGCATCCGTTACCCTTTGTGGGTTGAAGTCTCCATCAACGTGGATGTACGATAGCACCACCTATCGGAACCACACCAAAAACATCCGTGTCTCCAATTGCGTTTGAATCCTCCAAACCCTTCCCTTTACTTTCTTGCAAGTTGCATGCTTTAATTTCTGCTGCCTATATACTCTTTGCATGCTTGCTTGAATTGTGTGATGATTTCTTGACTTGTCCTAAAGTAGCTAAAATCTGCCAAACTCTAAAATTGGGAAAAGGTTAAGTTTTTATTGGTCAAGTAGTCTAATCACCCCCCCCCCCTCTAGACATACTTCAAGGTCCTACACGTATGCAAGCTCTCCACCTTCACGGGCACGACAGTTTATGACATGCTTTCCCTCGAGCTCCGGTCATGGTTCCTCAAGTGCATCGACAAGCTACGACTTGGTTTCTTTGGTGTGGACATGAAGAAGCAAAGGGCGACAATTATCTTGTTGACTGCATAATGTTTGCACCCCTAAGCACCTCGAAGGGCTCCGCATCCACAACCTCAAACTCCTCAATTTTGTCGCACATTCATTGACGGGTGCCTTGAGAAGACAATAGGTGGTTGCCATTGGGCGAAGCTCCCCATGACGATCCCTCTGAAAGCAGAGGCTTTGTTCTTGGTGGCTTGTAGGTGCATGAATTGCGGCGACCGACACCTTCTTTTCTAGCAGGATAGATAGATCAATGGCATGAGTATGGAGTATATCATGCATGCCTGAACCGCTTTTGTTTGTCAGGCTCGATCCAAGCAAGATACTGCCCTCGCGAGTGGCTTGGCCGAGTTTGCCTTTGGTCTGACACATCCAGGTGCCCCATCTGTGTCGACCATTGTCGTGTTCTTGACCTTATGGACTGCAGTGGGAAGTCACCGGACCATAGCTGAACTAGGTCACTTCCAATGGCGCCTCACGATAAACACACAGTTCTAGGAAAGTTCGGCCCACCAAGTTTTCTTCCTTGGCTGGGAACTCACATCATGCATCTGAGCTTTGGTCTTCTTGGGCGCTGCTGGATATCGAAGTCTTCCTCTGGCTTGCGCTCAAAGACAAACTTTGGGCGACCAATCGCCTAGTCCGTCGTCATTTACCTCATCCACCATGCTTCTTGTAATGCAACTAAACTCCCGAGGATCTCGACCACATGATGATGCACTCCCCGTTTTCGTGGGAAGCTTGGTTTGGCTTGTTGTTACCATCCCGCCTGCACCACCTCACTTCAACTTTGATACCCCCTCCAATGGAGCTTGGTGGCCAACTATTGTCGACGCTGCCCCTCAGCCACATCCCACCGAGACTAGCTCCCTGATAGTAGTGGGGCTCCGGTTCATATGGCTGGAGCACAATACTTGTGTTTTCAAGAAGAACCACCCCCTTCAATTGGTCATCATAGCTAGGGCACAATGGATCTTACTCTCCGGAAGCAAGCTAGGCATAGGAGACCATATCGCGAGCAGTGTGGTTTTCTTTATGTTGTCAAAGACCTTGTGTTTTCAATAAGAACCACCCCCTTCCATTGGTCATCATAGCTAGGGCACAATGGAGCTTACTCTCCGGAAGCAAGCTAGGCATAGGAGACCATATCGCGAGCAGTGTGCTTTTCTTTATGTTGTCCAAGACCGCCTATGGCCAGTGGTGGTCTAGGGGAGGGGGAGGGGTGAAGGAAATATGCCCTAGAGGCAATAATAAAGTTGTTATTTATTTCCTCATATCATGATAAATGTTTATTATTCATGTTATAATTGTATTAACCGGAAACATGATACATGTGTGAATACATAGACAAACTTAATGTCACTAGTATGCCTCTACTTGACTAGCTCATTAATCAAAGATGGTTATGTTTCCTAACCATAGACATGTGTTGTCATTTGATTAACGGGATCACATCATTAGGAGAATGATGTGATTGACTTGACCCATTCCGTTAGCTTAGCACTTGATTGTTTAGTATGTTGCTATTGCTTTCTTCATGACTTATACAAAGTTCCTATAACTATGAGATTATGCAACTCCCATTTACCGGAGGAACACTTTGTGTGCTACCAAACGTCACAACGTAATTGAGTGATTATAAAGGAGCTCTACAGGTGTCTCCAAAGGTACATGTTGAGTTGGCATATTTCGAGATTAGGTTTTGTCACTCCGATTGTCGGAGAGCTATCTCTGGGCCCTCTCGGTAATGCACATCACTCTAAGCCTTGCAAGCAATGTGGCCAATGAGTTGGTTACGGAATGATGCATTACGTAACGAGTAAAGAAACTTGCCGGTAACAAGATTGAACTAGGTATTGGATACCGACGATCGAATCTCGGGCAAGTAACATACCGATGACAAAGGGAACAACGTATGTTGTTATGCGGTTTGACCGATAAAGATCTTCATAGAATATGTAGGAGCCAATATGAGCATCCAGGTTCCACTATTGGTTATTGACCGGAAACAGTTCTAGGTCATTTCTACATAGTTCTCGAACCCGTAGGGTCCGCACGCTTAACGTTACGATGACAGTTTTATTATGAGTTTATAAGTTTTGATGTACCGAAGTTCTTTCGGAGTCCCGAATGTGATCCCGGACATGACGAGGAGTCTCGAAATGGTCGAGACATAAAGATTGATATATTGGACGACTATATTCGGACACCGGAAGTGTTCTAGGTGATTTCGGAGAAAACCGGAGTGCCGGAGGGGTTACCGGAACCCCCCGGGGAAGTATTGGGCCTTAGTGGGCCTGAGGGGAGAGAGAGGGCAGCAGCCCAGGAGGTGGCGCGCCCCCTCCCATGAGGAGTCCGAATTGGACTAGGGGAGGGGGGCGCGGCCCCTCTTTCCCTCTCCCTCTCCCTCTCTTTCTTTCCCCCTTCTCTCTTCCTAGTTGGACTAGGAAAGGGGAGTCCTACTCCTACTAGGAGGAGGAATCCCCCTCCTTGGCGCGCCCCTAGGGCCGGCCGGCCTCCCCCCTTGCTCCTTTATATACGGGGGCAGGGGGCACCCCATGACACACAAGTTGATCTTCATGATCGTTCCTTAGCCGTGTGCGGTGCCCCCCTCCACCATATTCCACCTTGGCCATATCGTTGCGGTGCTTAGGAGAAGCCCTGCGTTGGAAGAACATCATCATCGTCACCACGCCGTCGTGCTGACGGAACTCATCCCCGACACCCTACTGGACCGGAGTCCGGGGATCGTCATCGAGCTGAACGTGTGCTGAACTCAGGGTGTCGTACATTTGGTACTTGGATCGGCCGGATCGTGAATACGTACGACTACATCAACCGCGTTGTCATAACGCTTCCGCTTTCGGTCTACGAGGGTACGTGGACAACACTCTCCCCTCTCGTTGCTATGCATCACCATGATCCTTGCGTGTGCGTAGGAATTTTTTTGAAATTACTACGTTCCCCAACAGTGGCATCCGAGCCAGGTTTTATGCGTAGATGTCATATGCATGAGTAGAGCACAAGTGAGTTGTGGGCGATACAAGTCATACTGCTTACCAGCATGTCATACTTTGGTTCAGCGGTATTGTGAGATGAAGCGGCCCGGACCGACATTACGCGTACGCTTACGCGAGATTGGTTTCACCGTTACGAGCACTCGTGCTTAAAGGTGACTAGCGGGTGTATGTCTCTCTCACTTTAGTTGAACCGAGTGTGGCTATGCCTAGTCCTTGCAAAGGTTAAAACAGCACTAACTTGACGAACTATCGTTGTGGTTTTGATGCGTAGATAAGAACGGTTCTTGCTCAGCCCGTAGCAGCCACATAAAATTTGCAACAACAAAGTAGAGGGCGTCTAACTTGTTTTTGCAGGGTATGTTGTGATGTGATATGGTCAAGACGTGATGCTATATTTTATTGTATGAGATGATCATGTTTTGTAACCGAGTTATCGGCAACTGGCAGGAGCCATATGGTTGTCGCTTTATTGTATGAAATGCAAACGCCCTGTAATTGCTTTACTTTATCACTAAGCGGTAGCGATAGTTGTAGAAGCAATAGATGGCGTAAACGACAACGATGCTACGATGGAGATCAAGGTGTCGCGCCGGTGACGATGGTGATCACAACGGTGCTTCGGAGATGTAGATCACAAGCACAAGATGATGATGGCCATATCATATCACTTATATTGATTGCATGTGATGTTTATCCTATATGCATCTTATCTTGATTTGATTGACGGTAGCATTTTAAGATGATCTCTCACTAAATTATCAAGAAGTGTTCTCCCTGAGTATGCACCATTGCGAAAGTTCTTCGTGCTGAGACACCACGTGATGATCGGGTGTGATAGGCTCTACGTTCAAATACAACGGGTGCAAAACAGTTGCACACGCGGAATACTCAGGTTAAACTTGACGAGCCTAGCATATACAGATATGGCCTCAGAACACGGAGACCGAAAGGTTGAACGTGAATCATATAGTAGATATGATCAACATAGTGATGTTCACCATTGAAACTGCTCCATCTCACGTGATGATCGGACATGGTTTAGTTGATTTGGATCACGTGATCACTTAGATGACTAGAGAGATGTCTGTCTAAGTGGGAGTTCTTAAATAATATGATTAATTGAACTTAAATTTATCATGAACTTAGTACCTGATAGTATTTTGCTTGTCTATGTTTGTGTAGATAGATGTCTCGTGCTGTTATTCCGTTGAATTTTAATGCGTTCCTTGAGAAAGCTAAGTTGAAAGATGATGGTAGCAACTACACGGACTGGGTCCGTAACTTGAGGATTATCCTCATTGCTGCACAGAAGAATTACGTCCTGGAAGCACCGCTGGGTGCCAGGCCTGCTGCAGATGCAACTGACGACATTAAGAACGTCTGGCAGAGCAAAGCTGATGACTACTCGATAGTTCAGTGTGCCATGCTTTACGGCTTGGAACCGGGTCTTCAACAACGTTTTGAACGTCATGGACCATATGAGATGTTCCAAGAGTTGAAGTTAATATTTCAAGCAAATGCCTGGATTGAGAGATATGAAGTCTCCAATAAGTTCTATAGCTGTAAGATGGAGGAGAATAGTTCTGTCAGTGAACACATACTCAAAATGTCTGGGTATAATAATCACTTGATTCAACTGGGAGTTAATCTTCCTGATGATAGTGTCATTGACAGAATTCTTCAATCACTGCCACTAAGCTACAAGAGCTTCGTGATGAACTATAATATGCAAGGGATGGACAAGACTATTCCCGAGCTCTTCGCAATTCTAAAGGCTGCGGAGGTAGAAATCAAGAAGGAGCATCAAGTGTTGATGGTCAATAAGACCACCAGTTTCAAGAAAAAGGGCAAAGGGAAGAAGAAGGGGAACTTCAAGAAGAACAGCAAACAAGTTGCTGCTCAAGAGAAGAAACCCAAGTCTGGACCTAAGCCTGAGACTGAGTGCTTCTACTGTAAGCATACTGGACACTGGAAGCGGAACTGCCCCAAGTATTTGGCGGATAAGAAGGATGGCAAAGTGAATAAAGGTATATGTGATATACATGTTATTGATGTGTACCTTACTAATGCTCGCAGTAGAACCTAGGTATTTGATACTGGTTCTGTTGCTAATATTTGCAACTCGAGACAGGGACTACAGATTAAGCGAAGATTGGCTAAGGACGAGGTGACGATGCGCGTGGGAAATGGTTCCAAAGTCGATGTGATCGCGGTCGGCATGCTACCTCTACATCTACCATTGGGATTAGTTTTAGACCTAAATAATTTTTATTTGGTGCCAGCGCTGAGCATGAACATTATATCTGGATCTTGTTTGATGCGAGATGGTTATTCATTTAAATCAGAGAATAATGGTTGTTCTATTTTTATGAGTAATATCTTTTATGGTCATGCACCCTTGAAAAGTGGTCTATTTTTATTGAATCTCGATAGTAGTGATACACATATTCATAATGTTGAAGCCAAAAGATGTAGAGTTGATAATGATAGTGCAACTTATTTTTAGCACTGCCGTTTAGGTCATATCGGTGTAAAGCGCATGAAGAAACTCCATACTGATGGATTTTTGGAATCACTTGATTATGAATCACTTGGTACTGGCGAACCATGCCTCATGGGCAAGATGACTAAAACGTCGTTCTCCGGAACTATGGAGCGAGCAACTGATTTATTGGAAATCATACATACTGATGTATGTGGTCCAATGAATATTGAAGCTCGCGGCGGGTATCGTTATTTTCTCACCTTCACGGATGATTTGAGAAGATATGGGTATATCTACTTGATGAAACACAAGTCTGAAACATTTGAAAAGTTCAAAGAAATTCAGAGTGAAGTGGAAAATCATCGTAACAAGAAAATAAAATTTCTATGATCTGATCGTGGAGGAGAATATTTGAATTACGAGTTTGGTCTACATTTAAAACAATGCGGAATAGTTTTGCAACTCACGCCACCCGGAACACCACAACGAAATGGTGTGTCCGAACATCGCAATCATACTTTACTAGATATGGTGCGATCTATGATGTCTCTTACTGATTTACCGCTATCATTTTGGGGTTATGCTTTAGAGACGGCCGCATTCACGTTGAATAGGGCACCATCAAAATCCGTTGAGACGACGCCTTATGAACTGTGGTTTGGCAAGAAACCAAAGTTGTCATTTCTTAAAGTTTGGGGTTGCGATGCTTATGTGAAGAAACTTCAACCAGATAAGCTCGAACCCAAATCGGAGAAATGTGTCTTCATAGGATACCCAAAAGAGACTATTGGGTACACCTTCTATCACATATCTGAGGGCAAGATTTTCGTTGCTAAATTTGGATCCTTTCTAGAGGAGTTTCTCTCGAAAGAAGTGAGTGGGAGGAAAGTAGAACTTGATGAGGTAACGGTACCTGCTCCCTTGTTGGAAAGTAGTTCATCACAAGAACCGGTTCCTGTGACAACTACACCAATCAGTGAGGAAGCTAATGATATTGATCATGAAACTTCAGATCAAGTTACTACTGAACCTCGTAGGTGTAGCAGAGTAAGATCCGCACCAGAGTGGTATGGTAATCCTATTCTGGAAGTCATGTTACTTGACCATGGTGAACCTACGAACTATGAGGAAGCGATGATGAGCCCAGATTCCGCGAAATGGCTTGAGGCCATGAAATCTGAGATGGGATCCATGTATGAGAACAAAGTATGGACTTTGGTTGACTTGCCCGATGATTGGCAAGCCATAGAGAATAAATGGATCTTCAAGAAGAAGACTGACGCTGATGGTAATATAACTGTCTATAAAGCTCGACTTGTTGCGAAAGGTTTTCGACAAGTTCAAGGGGTTGACTACGATGAGACTTTCTCACCCGTAGCGATGCTTAAGTCTGTCCGAATCATGTTAGCAATTGCCGCATTTTATGGTTATGAAATTTGGCAAATGGATGTTAAAACTGCATTCCTGAATGGATTTCTGGAAGAAGAGTTGTATATGATGCAACCAGAAGGTTTTGTCGATCCAAAAGGTGCTAACAAAGTGTGCAAACTCCAACGATCCATTTATGGACTGGTGCAAGCATCTCGGAGTTGGAATAAACGCTTTGATAGTGTGATCAAAGCATATGGTTTTATACAGACTTTTGGAGAAGCCTGTATTTACAAGAAAGTGAGTGGGAGCTCTGTAGCATTTCTGATATTATATGTAGATAACATATTGTTAATTGGAAATGATACAGAATTTCTGGATAGCATAAAGGGATACTTGAATAAAAGTTTTTCATTGAAAGACCTCGGTGAAGCTGCTTACATATTGGGCATCAAGATCTATAGAGATAGATCAAGACGCTTAATTGGACTTTCACAAAGCACATACCTTGATAAAGTTTTGGAAAAGTTCAAAATGGATCATGCAAAGAAAGGGTTCTTGCATGTATTACAAGGTGTGAATTTGAGTCAGACTCAATGCCCGACCACAGCAGAAGATAGAGAGAAAATGAAATATGTTCCCTATGCTTCAGCCATAGGCTCTATCATGTATGCAATGCTGTGTACCAGACCTGATGTATGATTAGCAATAAACTTAGCAGGTAGGTACCAAAGTAATCCAGGAGTGGGTCACTGGACAGCGGTCAAGAACATCCTAAAATACCTGAAAAGGACTAACGATATGTTTCTCGTTTATGGAGGTGACAAAGAGCTAGTCGTAAATGGTTACGTCGATGCAAGCTTTGAAACTGATCCGGACGATTCTAAATCACAAACCGGATACGTGTTTTTATTAAACGGTGGAGCTGTAAGTTGGTGTAGTTCTAAACAAAGCGTCACGGCGGGATCTACATGCGAAGCGGAGTACATAGCTGCTTCAGAAGCAGCAAATGAAGGAGTCTGGATGAAGGAGTTCATTTTTGATCTAGGTGTCATACCTAGTGCATCGGGACCAATGAAGATCTTCTGTGACAATACTGGTGCAATTGCCTTGGCAAAGGAATCCAGATTTCACAAGAGGACCAAGCACATAAGAGACGCTTCAGTTCCATCCGGGACCAAGTCCAGGTGGGAGAGATAGAGATTTGCAAGATACATACGGATCTGAATGTTGCAGACCCATTAACTAAGCCTCTTCCACGAGCAAAACATGATCAGCACCAAGACTCCATGGGTGTTAGAATCATTACTGTGTAATCTAGATTATTGACTCTAGTGCAAGTGGGAGACTGAAGGAAATATGCGCTAGAGGCAATAATAAAGTTATTATTTATTTCCTCATATCATGATAAATGTTTATTATTCATGCTATAATTGTATTAACCGGAAACATGATACATGTGTGAATAAATAGACAAACTTAATGTCACTAGTATGCCTCTACTTGACTAGCTCATTAATCAAAGATGGTTATGTTTCCTAACCATAGACATGTGTTTTCATTTGATTAACGAGATCACATCATTAGGAGAATGATGTGATTGACTTGACCCATTCTGTTAGCTTAGCACTTGATCGTTTAGTATGTTGCTATTGCTTTCTTCATGACTTATACAAAGTTTCTATAACTATGAGATTATGCAACTCCCATTTACTGGAGGAACACTTTGTGTGCTACCAAACGTCACAACGTAACTGGGTGATTATAAAGGAGCTCTACAGGTGTCTCCAAAGGTACATGTTGAGTTGGTGTATTTCGAGATTAGGTTTTGTCACTCCGATTGTCGGAGAGGTATCTCTGGGCCCTCTCGGTAATGCACATCACTATAAGCCTTGCAAGCAATGTGGCCAGTGAGTTGGTTACGGAATGATGCATTACGTAACAAGTAAAGAGACTTGCCGGTAACGAGATTAAACTAGGTATTGGATACCGACGATCGAATCTCGGGCAAGTAACATACCGATGACAAAGGGAACAACGTATGTTGTTATGCGGTTAGACCGATAAAGATCTTCGTAGAATATGTAGGAGCCAATATGAGCATCCAGGTTCCGCTATTGGTTATTGACCGGAAACAGTTCTAGGTCATGTCTACATAGTTCTCGAACCTGTAGGGTCCGCACGCTTAACATTATGATGACAGTTTTATTATGAGTTTATAAGTTTTGATGTACCGAAGTTTGTTCGGAGTCCCGAATGTAATCACGGACATGACGAGGAGTCTCGAAATGGACGAGACATAAAGTTGATATATTGGACGACTATATTCGGACAACAGAAGTGTTCCAGGTGATTTCGGAGAAAACCGGAGTGCCGGAGGGGTTACCGGAACCCCCCGGGGAAGTATTGGGCCTTAGTGGGCCTGAGGGGAGAGAGAGGGCAGCAGCCCAGGAGGTGGCGCGCCCCCTCCCATGAGGAGTCCGAATTGGACTAGGGGAGGGGGCGCGGCCCCACTTTCCCTCTCCCTCTCCCTCTATTTCCTTCCCCCTTCTCTCTTCCTAGTTGGACTAGGAAAGGGGAGTCCTACTCCTACTAGGAGGAGGACTCCCCCCCCTCCTTGGCGCGCCCCTAGGGCCGGTCAGCCTCCCCCTTGCTCTTTTATATATGGGGGCAGGGGGCACCCCATGACACACAAGTTGATCTTCATGATCATTCCTTAGTCGTGTGCGGTGCCCCCCTCCACCATATTCCACCTCAGTCATATTGTTGCGGTGCTTAGGCAAAGCCCTGCGTCGGAAGAACATCATCATCGTCACCATGCCATCGTGCTGACGGAACTCATCCCCGACACCCTGTTGGATCGGAGTCCGGGGATCGTCATCGAGCTGAACGTGTGCTGAACTCAGAGGTGCCGTACGTTCGGTACTTGGATCGGTCGGATCGTGAAGACGTACGACTACATCAACCGCGTTGTCATAACGCTTCCGCTTTCGGTCTACGAGGGTACGTGGACAACACTCTCCCCTCTCGTTCCTATGCATCACCAAGATCCTTGCGTGTGCGTAGGAAATTTTTTGAAATTACTACGTTCCCCAACAAGGGGTTGTCATGCCATCCCCTACAAAATTGGAAAATACTTTTTACTATGTTTTTAACATTACATATCTAACAAGTTAATGCTATGTTAAGATTGGTTGCCCATATTATGTTGATATTTAGAATAAATTATACTATTTATCATGTAATTTTCACAAATTTCTAATTGTGGCGCACCCCAATGGTAAGATTCTAGGTCCCCACAGTCTATGGCTTCTTGGTCGTAGACGGAATATTCTCTCTGCTTATTTAGTACAAAAGATTCTAGGTCCCCCATAGTTTTGTGTGTTCTTGAAAGAGTAGCACCAGGTGGACGAAATCCACTCCCAAGGCCTAGCCTGTCGGCGTCCTGGATATGGGGGTATCCAGCCTTGCCTGCCTGCGGCCCACCACATGGCTCCATCGACGGCCTAGTATGGCCCAGCTTCAGCATCAACAATGACCCTCGCGAGGAGCCAAGCCTCGCGAGGCGGACAACGCCAAGACCCCCGAGGGGATCGGCCTCCTCAGGCTAGCTCTCGAGCGGCAGAGAGTTCTATGCAAGGTTTACCTCATGAGGATCAGCTGACGTGAGCCATGACGCCAAGGCCAGGCGGGCGCAGAGCGCAGGTTTCCTCTTCGGTGCAAAGGAGGCAAGCCACAGGCGCGGAGTCCCGAGGAATCAGCCAAAAGGTTTCCATTGTGGTGCAACGAGACCAATACCGCCAGGACGGCAGGATGAAGGTCATCGACAAGCCCACCGCAGCGTCACGACCAGAGGCTTTTTGCAGGCGAAGACTACTTTTGTCAGGATAAGTTGTACTACTTATCCCCTTTCAAATCCGGCCGTTGTGGGATCCCTTCCCGCCAACATTTGGGAAGAGGACCAAGGCCACTATAAATAGGACTAGCCACCACCATAGAGGCAAGACAGGTTGAACTAGCCCACACCACACCAGCTCCCTTGAGCTCAAGAACACCTCATCTCCTGAGGCCAGTTCATCCACTGTACTAGTTCATCCTCAGCCCTCCGAAGCAATCCACTAAAACGCTAGAGTAGGGTATTACTCCGCAAGGTGGCCCGAACCAGGATAAACTGATGTGTCTCTCTGTCTCTCTGAGCTTGCCGCACTAGGCTTAGGAGGATCGCGAGTAGGCAGGCTGGGTAGGTTCAGATCTCCGCACGCACCCCAGAGTTTGAACCTCTCAAGGGTTTGCAGAACCCATAATCCGACATTTGGCACGCCAGGTAGGGGTGCGTCGGGTCTTCTCTTCCGTCGAACGGTCTCCTGCCACTCCGACACCTCCATGGCCGACGCACCCGAGCTCGCGCCGAGCGTCGGGCCGCAGTCGCCGCCCGCGTCGCTTTGACGGCTCCAGCGGGCGATGGTTCTGCCCGTTGCGCTCCGTCTCCGGTGGCCAACGCCGCCACGGGCCCTGCCGGCCACGAGTAGCAAGCTTCATCGCTGCACCCATCGGTGCATCACGACGGGCGCACTGCTACTCTGTCACTGACCCCAGCAGCTTCGTCCTCCCACGCGTGTCATGGCCAGGCAGACGCACAGGCCGCTCTACTCATGGCGTGAGAGCTCCTTCACTACCGCCCAGTTGGTGACCTCTACGAGGAGTGGCTTGAGCGGATCGCTGAGCTCATCAGCATGGCGCACGGGGGCTCCACCGATCCGGCTTGCTCGCTGCCTCAGCAACCTCCTGCAACGGGCGACGTGGCGCACAGGGCTCCTCCACCACCTTCAGCCCAGGGCACCATCGTCGAACCAAGGTGTGCGGCACCTAGGCGCGACCAGCCGCGCCCTGGGCCAGCTCAGGAGGACGTGAGCTGCCAGGTGGTGCAGCGACCTCAAGGAGAAGCGCGCGTACTTCCAGCACCCCAGCACCAGGGCCAACATACCGCCGTAGGAGGTGGAGGTGTGCGTGCACCATGACCAGTTTCCACCCCCTCGACGACCTCTAGTGGCCACGGCAGGGTGCCGCGCATTCACCCAAGAGCTCCGCAACGTCGTCTGGCCAAGCAAGTTCAAGCATGACTTGCCTCCGTGCTACGACGGCACCGCCGACCCCGCCGAGTTCCTGCAGCTCTACGAGCTGAGAATTGTGGCAGCCAGCGGCGATGAGAAGATCATGGCAAACTGGTTCCCGATGGCCCTCAAGGACGGCGCACATTCTTGGCTCCTGAACCTACCCGAGGGGTCGGTTTCTTCTTGGGAGGAGATGCGCAGGGCCGCTTCATCGCCAACTTCCAGGGCACTCACGACTGTCCGCCGGCCGCGGGTGACCCACGTCGTATCAAGCAGCAACATGGAGAGACCCTACAGAAGTATATCCACCGCTTCAACAACGTTCTCCTCAAGATCCCCAAGGTGTCGGACGAGGCCATCATTTCAGCATTCACTGATGGCGTCCGTGATGTCAAGATGAAGGAGTATCTCGCTATCCATGAGGATCTCTGCACAGCTCTGGAGATGTTCAACATGGAGAACAAGTGCGCGAGGACTGAGGAGGGGCGCCTCTCCCTCCTCGAGCTCCCCGATGCTGATCCAGAAGACAAGAAGGCTAAGACCAAAGACGTGAAGGGCCAACCGTGCTTGCGGCCGAACCAGAGACGAAGCGTGGTTGTGACCACCCAAAGTCATCCAAGAGCAACCGGTCGTTCTGCGTCTTCCACAACGTTCACAGCCACAACACCAACGACTGTCAGGAGCTCAGGGCCCTCCGCGACGGGCGCCTCGGTCGATGCCCGGGGTGCAACGATCGAGGATACGATCATGGGGCCGCCGAGGTGGAGGATGATGGGACAGACACGACCACCGTCAGGAGTGGCGCGACCAGTCTCGGGAGGACCACTGGCAGGGCCAGCCTCGTGAAGACGCCTGGAGGGAGCAGCCTCGTGAGGAGCGCCCCCAGGGTAACGCAGCTCTGCCTTCTCTGCCTCGACCACTGAGAAGGAATGAAGATCACCAGCAGGACGAGGGGGCTGGGGGCTTCTAGGAGCCTCAAGCCATCGCCTGTATCCTGGGCGGCTCACAGGCCCCGGCTTCCCACCGCATCTTCAAGCAGTTCGCGCGCGAGGTGAATGCAGCGCTCCCCAAGCCCGAAGCAACTCGCTCTCTCAGGTGGTCCAAGTGCGCCATCACCTTCAGCTCCTCAGACTAGCTCAAGTGTGCAGCCACTACTGGCGCGCTCCCTATGCTTTGCTCCCCCGTTATCAGCAACATGGTCGTCACCAAGACTCTCATCGATGGCGGAGCAGGGCTCAATGTTCTGTCTGTTCAGACGTTCAACAGGCTCCAAGTGAAATACTACCAGCTTCACCCAACCAAGCCATCTTCAGGAGTGACCGACGGTTCTACACACCCGATAGGGCAGGTCCGCCTCCCTGTCACCTTCGGCCAGTGCAAACAACTACCACACCGAGCTCATCGACTTCGACGTCACCGACATCCGCCTGCCCTACAACACCATACTAGGGTACCCAGCACTTGCCAAGTTCATGGCAGCTACGCACCACGGCTACAACGTCCTCAAGATGCCAGGAAGTGGGGCGTCATCACGGTCGCGTGCCAAGAGAAGGATGCGATGTGCTCCCTCAAGCGCGCCTTGTAGGCTGCAGCGGTCGAGAACCCTGAAGACGAGGGCGGCGCCCTCCCTCCTGAGGTCACCCCTAAGACGAAGAAGCTGCAGCTGGGATAGGGGTCTCATGAAGGAGCATCGCTCGAGGACGCTGCGCCGAGCCTCACGTCCCCGGATGCGGCACCTTCACCCATCGCATAGAAGGCGCGCCCGGCGCCCCTCTCAGGCTGGGCTCAGGGGCTCTCCTCGGGAGGGCCTCAGACCTAGCCAGGGTCATGAGGGAGGCGCTCTTTAGAGCACGCTTCCCAAGAGAAGGCAGCAGGCGGAAGGCACCAGGTGATCAGGAGTCCATCAGGAAGGCAATCGAGGAGATTCAAGAAGCAAGGGTTCTGCAAGGCGATCGTCGCCTGCCACGCGGTGTAGCTCACTGCCTTGGCGAGCGTAAGGAGTTCCATGTCTACATCGACATCCCCAGGCTCAACAGGGCCACGTCTCGGCAGCTCATCTGGCCGTCTCGTGTCGGCCGATGTGAGGGTCCACCTCACAGCTATGTCTGCATGCCCTTCGGCCTGTCGAGCGCGACTGTGATGTTCCAGCGCTGCATGAGGGACGCCCTGGCGGCTTGCGAGGCCAGGCATCAGGCGATCCTGGCGGATATGGAGGAGCACCTTCAGGAGCCTCCCGGGCCCTCTGAGCCTCCTGAGGCTCGGCACCAGAGCGGCTCGTGAGGAACGACTCCAGCAGCGTGCATTTTTTGGCTACTTCAACACCTCTTCAATGATGGTACCAGGTGACATCTCTCTAGTTCATTCAGTCTGGGGACGCCCCTCGGGCTGCATCATCCCCAGGATGTGTGGGTCCGGCCCTACGGCATGTATCGTTTTGCATTCACCAGGACTATCTAACTGTTTCTGTGAGTTTACCTATGATCGTCACCTTATGACCGCGAGCCTAAGCCGCCTCGCGGCCCCCCATGTGTTTGCTAGCTTGTACCACTCCTGCATCGCTGCATGACAGCTCACGTCGGCACGGCGCTTGTGCTCGGGTTCGTCCCTGCAATGCTGATAAACACGGGGATCAAGCTCTGGTTCGCGACTCGCCTCGCGCACACCACCTCGCCAGGTCCTCGGTGCCTCTGTCCTACGCCCTGGGCTGCAGGCCCGCTCCACAGGGGTTCCCGGTCTTTCCTGTCATCTAACCTGCAGGTTCATCTGGAAGTGGGCCGTGGGTCGGCTTGGTTGATCACCATCTGTCCACGTGAGTCGCTTGCACGTTAAAGGGGGGCCTCCCGAGCATCGCGTCTCGGGAGTTCCTACTGGCTCTCCAGCCCTCACCCCCTAGCCTTGACCACGGCATCACGACCTGGCATACCAGCGGCGGCTGAGCCCGCTCGAGGGCCGGGTCCCGAGGACGTAGAGCACCTGGGTGAACGGGGCAGGAAGGTGGCTGCTGCAGGCCGAGCCCAATGGTACCGCCACAGGCGCTGGAGCAAGCACCGTCTTCCTAATGGACCAGGACACCAAAAAGATAAGTCACGATCCGCTGCGGCACCAGCTTCACTCCCTGCACACCCCACCTCGCGGTTCCATTTTGGCAGTTCCACTCCGCTTTTCGATTCTCTGCGCAGCTGCTTGCACGTCAAGGGGGACCTGGTGAGCATCGTGTCTCATGAGCTCTTACCAGACCTCAGGCCGCTCACCTCCTAGCCTTGACGATGGCATCGCGGCCTGGCATACTAGCGACGGCTGAAGCCTGCCTGAGGACTGGGTCCTGTCGGTGTAGAGCGCCGCGCTGCCAAGGAAAAAGAAAAGGGAGGAACCATGCCAAACTGGGATACGCGAGTTCATTACAAAATAGAAAGAAGCAACGCTGATATTGAGTACATTCCGATCTTTACAAACCCCATGGGGGCTGATCTTCATTCCGCTCAGGGAAAGCAGCTACTAAGCCCTATGGCATTGCTGGCGACGCCGGGCGGCAGCCGCAGCCGCACTCCGGCCTCGGTGGGAGCTTGGCGGCATGTAGCTGTCGTCACTCGACTCCAGAGAACCACCGAGCTCAGGAGAGTCACTATACTCCCAGGAGTCGCCGCTGCTGGATGAGGCACTAAGGGGGATAGCAGCGGGCCCGACGCCTGCTGCAGCATTCCGCAGGACGCTTCCTCTGGGACAGCATTCCAGCCGTTCGCCCTCCTCATTGAAGACCTTGAAGAACAGAGTGGCAGCGCCGTCATACTCAAAGTGGATCGCCAGGGCCCCCTCTGCGCGGCAAGCACGGGTGACCTCGCCCCATCCTTGCATCATGAAGATGTCTCCAAGGGGCACCACCTCGACTTCAGCTCCGGTTGCCAGGCTGCAGCACCCAGCGTGCTGCAGCCACAGCTCAACCGGCCCCCTCGGAGGCAGCTCACTGGCGAAGAACCGCGGGAGCCGGATCCAGGTGTCGGGAGGCATCGCCGCCCACACCACAAACTCGCGCGAGCTACCCTCGGCATGGGTCCATGGCGCGGTCGGCAGGGCAATGGCGGCCCTGCCATCGTCGTCGGGCTCCACTCGACGGCGCACACCTTCTTCCTGAGCATGGGCGCATATGGGGAGAGGGAAGCCAGACGGAGGCCTCGATTGCCAAGGTCTAGTCACCTCTCGCCCCGTGCTAGCATCGTGAGGGAGGTGGAGCCGCTTCTTCGGCGGGAGAGGATCGGGCCCTGAAGGAAATATGCCCTAGAGGCAATAATAAAGTTATTATTTATTTCCTTATTTCATGATAAATGTTTATTATTCATGCTAAAATTGTATTAACCGTAAACATAATACATGTGTGAATACATAGACAAACATAGTGTCACTAGTATGCCTCTACTTGACTAGCTCGTTAAATCAAAGATGGTTAAGTTTCCTACCCATAGACATGAGTTGTCATTTGATTAACAGGATCACATCATTAGGAGAATGATGTGATTGACTTGACCCATTCCGTTAGCTTAGCACTTGATCGTTTAGTATGTTGCTATTGCTTTCTTCATGACTTATACATGTTCCTATAACTATGAGATTATGCAACTCCCGTTTACCGGAGGAACACTTTGTGTGCTACCAAACATCACAACGTAACTGGGTGATTATAAAGGAGCTCTATAGGTGTCTCCAAAGATACATGTTGAGTTGGCGTATTTCGAGATTAGGTTTTGTCACTCCGATTGTCAGAGAGGTATCTCTGGGCCCTCTCGGTAATGCACATCACTATAAGCCTTGCAAGCAATGTAACTAATGAGTTAGTTACGGAATGATGCATTACATAACGAGTAAAGAGACTTGCCGGTAACGAGATTGAACTAGCTATTGAGATACCGACGATCGAATCTCGGGCAAGTAACATACCGATGACAAAGGGAACAACGTACGTTGTTATGTGGTTTGATCGATAAAGATCTTCGTAGAATATGTGGGAGCCAATATGAGCACCCAGGTTCCGCTATTGGTTATTGACCGGAGACGTGTCTCGGTCATGTCTACATTGTTCTCGAACCCGTAGGGTCCGCACGCTTATATTATAAGTTTATGTGTTTTGATGTACCGAAGGTAGTTCAGAGTCCCGGATGAGATCGGGGACATGACGAGGAGTCTCGAAATGGTCTAGACGTAAAGATCGATATATTGGACGACTATATTCGGACATCGGAAAGGTTCCGAGTGATTCGGGTATTTTTCGGAGTACCGGAGAGTTACGAGAATTCGCCGGGGAGTATATGGGCCTTATTGGGCTTTAGGGGAAAGAGAGACGAGAGGTTGGGCGCCCCCCCCCCTAAGGCCTAGTCCAAATTGGACTAAGGGGAGGGGCTGCGCCCCCTCCTTCCTTCTCTTCTCTCTCCCCTTTCCTTGACTCCTATTCCTACTACTTGGAAGGGGGGAATCCTACTCCCGGTGGGAATAGGACTCCTCCTAGGGCGCGCCATAGAGATGGCCGGCCCTCCCCCTCCTCCACTCCTTTATATACGGGGAGGAGGGCACCCCTTGGAGACACAACAATTGATCATTGATCTCTTAGCCGTGTGCGGTGCCCCCCTCCACCATAGTCCTCCTCGATAATATCGTAGCGGTGCTTAGGCGAAGCCCTGCTTCGGTAGAACATCATCATCATCATCATCATCACCACGCCGTCGTGCTGACGGAACTCTCCCTCGAAGCTCGGCTGGATCGGAGTTCAAGGGACGTCATCGAGCTGAACGTGTGCAAGAACTCAGAGGTGCCGTGCTTTCGGTGCTTGATCGGTCAGACCGTGAAGACGTACGACTACATCAACCTCGTTGTGCTAACGCTTCCGCTTTCGGTCTATGAGGGTACGTGGACACACTCTCCCCTCTCGTTGCTATGCATCACCATGATTTTGCATGTTCGTAGGAAATTTTTTGAAATTACTACGTTTCCCAACAGGCCCCTTCCTAGGGGCCTTCCTCTTCTCGGCCGCAAAATACCTCCTGTTCGGCGCCATGGAGGCAAGATGGAGAAGAGAGAAGCAGGCAGAAGCAAGACGAAGGAAAGATGGGTGAGGGGCTCTGCCCCTCCCTCACCTTTATAGCCAAGGGAGGCCAACCGCCGGCCTCCACGACCTCGCGCCATCATGACCTTCTGCATCCCGCATCGTCTCGTCAAGTCGAACGGTTGGCGAGGCAGTGTGGGGAAGTGGAGTCGCCCACGTCCCATCAATCGCCACGCGTCATTAAGGCCGCAGGCGGTTAGGGCCCGCGGCGCTCCATACTTGCCCTTTGGCTTCGCCTGGAAGCCAAGTCCGAGCGCGCCTTGGGCCCGGGGCTACTGTCGGCGTCCTGGATATGGGGGTATCCAACCCTGCCTGCCTACGGCCCACCACGTGGCTCCATCAACGGCCTGGTACGACCCAGCTTCAGCATCAACAACTCAAGACCCTCGCGAGGGGCCAAGCCTTGCAAGGCGGATGACGCCAAGACCCCCAAGGGGATCAGCCTCCTCAGGCTGGCTCCCGAGGGGTGGAGAGTTCTATGCAAGGTTTACCTCATGAGGCTCAGCTGACGTGAGCCATGACGCCATGGCAAGGCGGGCGCCAGGCGGGCGCAGAGCGCAAGTTTCCTCTTTGGTGCAAAGGAGGCAAGCCACGGGCGCGGAGTCCCGAGGAATCATCCAAAGGTTTCCATTCTGGTGCAACGACACCAAGACCGCCAGGACGGCAGGACGGAGGTCACCGACGAGCCCACCGCAGCGTCACGACCAAAGGCTTTTCGCAGGCGAAGACTACTTTTGTCAGGATAAGTTGTACTACTTGTCCCCTTTAAAATCCGGCCGTTGTGGGATCCCTTCCCGCCAACATTTGGGAAGAGGACCAAGGCCACTATAAATAGGACTAGTCATCACCATAGAGGCAAGACAGATCGAACTAGCCCACACCGCACCATCTCCCTTGAGCTCAAGAACACCTCATCTCCTGAGGCCAGTTCATCCACTGTACTAGTTCATCCTCAGCCCTCCGAGGCAATCCACCAAAACGCTGGAGTAGGGTATTACACCGCAAGGTGGCCCGAACCAGGATAAACTGTTGTGTCTCTCTGTCTCTTTGAGCTTGTCGCGCTAGGCTTAGGAGGATCGCGAGTAGGCAGGCTAGGTAGGTTGAGATCTCCACACGCACCTCAGAGTTCGAACCTCTCAAGGGTTTGCGGAACCCGTAATCCGACATAGCCCATGGAGGAAGGAGGCGACCGGTGGGGGACCCGTCGCTAGCTCTTCAAATAAGCTCGTGAGGTGATGGGATCTGGCGTATTTGGAGGCGTTTGTTCCCTGTTTCTTCCGCCAACGACGTGGCGGCACAGGAGTTCAAGGTGCACTCGTCATTATCCTGGAATTCATCGTCGCATCAAAGATGGTCAGCCGACCTCTAATCCGTAGCACCTACTGCTACTCAGTCTCGTGCTTCTTATCAACAAAGAAAGGACCTGAAAGCAGGTCTGGATGTGGCCCAACGTCCGTTTCTTCTTCGCCAAACTTTGGCTGGCGATGGAGCGCCGGCAAGCCCCTATCCCAAGTGGCTATGCCCCCCGATAATTGCGAGCTTGGCCTGGTGTCGGGGCCTCGTTGAAGGCAGCGGATCAAATTGCCGTCTTCTCCTCGTGTCCATCCAGGGGCCTCTCTGCAAAGTGATTGGACTGACTTGTATTTTTGGTTTTCATCCGGGTCCTTTCTTTGCTGTACTTTTTTTAGGGTACTTTCTTTGCTGTACTGCAACTGCAATATACACACACATGAGTTTATAATTTTTCTTTACTGATCAGTTTGAGGTCCGTCGTGACCCATCACCCGTTCAGGAAAAACGTAGCACTAGTGAAACACATGCGTGGTCTACTGGTCTGGCTATCGTAGTGCTACTTGGGAAGAGAACACGGCGTGAACCACCCCGGACCGGTCGCCCCGGAGAAGAGAAAAAGAAAGGAACGACCAACCCAGCAAGGAGAGAGCACGCTTCCACTGCCAGCACTTTTTACCATGGCCATTTTCACCGTAGCAACCCGGCGTTCCCCCCAGCTCTCTCTCACGCACACACACAAGCTCACGAGCATTCACTCGCCGCGCCTGCCACCCTCCCCTCCCATCCCTCTTCTTTTTACCCGCCCCGTGAAGAAGGGCCCGCGTCCCAACACGGGAGGGCAGCAGCAGCCTGTTTCCCTCCCCCAGAAGCAAAAGGTTTCTGCGCCGATCGGTCTGAGCCCCCCCTCCCTTCCCCATTTTGATCGCCCCTGCTTTCCTCTCCTCTGCTCTCTCTGCTCTCTCTGCTTTGCTTTTCTCCACCACCTTGACTCCTCCACACGGCAAAGACCGCCACAACCAAACCCCCTTCCCCCTCACCCTCCTCCCCCCTGCTCGCAAATGCCGCCTGCTTGCTCGGCTGCTCGCGCGTGACCGGCCAGCGCTTCAGAGGAGAGCGGCAGCCCCGGCCGTCCGCGGCTGCGCCGGCGACATGGGGGAGACGGATTTGGAGGAGGTGGTGCTCTCCTGGACGGCGCAGGAGATCACCGACGACGACCTCTACAGGGACAAGGTACGCCCGCCGGCGCCATCCACCCATCCTTCCTTCCCGACGACGGTCTCCGCGGCCGCGCGCGCGGTTTTGCTTGCAAAGCGTGGCCCTTTTTTTTTTTCCTTCTGCTCGGTTCGAATCTGCTTGTAGCACGTCGTACGGACTCCGGACCAGGCGACCGGCGAAGCGCGTGCATCCCTTCTGCTGCTCCTGCTTCAGTCCGGCGATTAGTATCTTTGATCGATCCATCGCGCCCAGTGGAGCGCGCTGCCGTTCGCCGCGTTCTGCTGGTCGATTTGGGGCCGTGCGCTAGGGTTTTTGAGGGGGTTTCTGCCCACGTGTCATGGATGTGCGATTGCCGTGTGCCGGGTGCCATTAATGGGCTGTCTGTGCCTGATGATGGCAGCATATGTAATTGCTCAACGTCTGGTGGCGCTTGATATGTCCGTTGGGAATTACATGTTGCTGTTGCTTGTTGGTGCCATATGTGACTATTCGAGCTGACGGGGGTGTTATGCACGATTCTTGTGCTACTGATCGATTGCCCATTTCTCTTGAAAAGAATGACACTGTTTTGCTAGGTCCGTCATGTGCCACCATTTGTCAAGTGTTGTATGGGCAGGCTGTAGCACCATCTAGTCTCATTCCCAAAAAAGTTTACACGAGACGTTTTAAAATGAATGCTGGGAGATGATGGGTGTGTAAGTTATGTGTCCTAATGAGATAGATATACATCTTGTGATGTTGTACAGTTTCAATTTGGCAGCAGAAATTATATGTTGTTGAGCCCTATGTTGATCCCTGCTTGTTATTGCAGTAGATTAAATTGACTCTGTTTATCACATGCCATTTCTGTGCTTAAGGAGCTGTTGGTGAATCTTTTGCTACCTATAATCATATTTCATTTATCACCTCTTTTGTCTTCAGGTCGAGACTGTTCCCTGCAACTTTAAGTCTTTTTTTGCAAGCTTGAGCCTTCTTATTTTCGAATCTGTGTGTACGTATGGACCCTGGACCGGCCAAGCGTATCCATGCATATGCTTGCTAGGTTTCTGGTTGTGCTTAAATCTGCTGGTTTTCCTTGATTGACCGCTTTTAGCGTGCTGTTGTTCGCTGCCTTTTATGCGCAATCCAAGTCGGGTCAGTTGGATGCTCCAAATGGCGAAATGGTTGTACTCTGTCTGTCTGTGGTCATGCGCCAGGGTTTAGTAAGGGTTTTCTGTCCACGGATTATGGATGTGCAATTGGCATGTGCTGATGGCAACACATTTTTTGCACGCTAGGTGACACGTGGTGTTTTCAGGGAATTACATGTTGCTGTGAGTGCCATATGTGCTGATTCAGGCAACTAGATGTTACATATAATTTTTATGTTACTGATCGAGATGCCCATTGCTTTTGAAAAGGATGACACACTAATTTGCTATCCCCATGATTTTCCACCATTTGTCAAGTGCCCGTCTCATGCTAAAAAGCATTAGATAATATGCGGTGTAAGTTTTAAAGGTCTGTTGGGAAATGATAGGTATGTAAGTCATATATGTATCCTGATGAGAGAGATACATATCGCGATGCTGTACAATCTGGTGGAAGAAACTATAAATTGTTTTTTTCTATGCAAAATTATGTCTATGACCTCTTTTGTGTTTAGATTGGGACTATTTCCTGCAATTTCTTGTCTTTTTTGCAAGCTTGAGCCTTTTTATTTTTCGGAACCTGTGCGTATGTATGGGCCCCGGACAGGCGAAGCGTATGCATGCATATGCGCGCTAGGTTTCTGGTTGTGCTTAAATCTGATGTTAATTGCATTTAGCGCGCTGTTGTTTGCTGCCTTTTATGTGCAATCGAAGCTGGGTCAATTGGATGCTCCAAATGATGGTGCTCTGTCTGTGTGGTCCATGCGCTAGGGTTTCGAGGGTCCATGTGCCATGAATGTGCAATTGACATGTGCTGAGTGCTGTTCCTGGACGTCTGATGGCAACATAATTGTTGCGTGCTTGGTAACACATGGTATTTCAGGAAATTTCATGTTGCTGTTGGTGCCATATGTGCTGATTCGGGCTAACTAGATGTTACTCCCTCCGTTCCAAAATAGATGACCCAACTTTGTACTAATTTTATTACAAAGTTGGGTCATCTATTTTGAAAAGGAGGGAGTACATATAAATTTTATGTCACTGATGGGTGTGCCCATTGCTGTTGAGAATGATGACACATTAATTTGCCATGCCCATGACGGCATGACGTACCACCATTTGTCAAGTGTTGTAGCTGGCTGTAGCATCATCTAGCCCATTTCATTCTAAAAAAATATTTGGATAATACGTGTTATAAGTTTAAATGGCTGTTGGGAGATGATAGGCATGTAAGTCATATATGTATCCTAATGAGTGACACATGTTGTGATGGTGTACAATCTGGTGGCAGAAACTATAAATTGTTTTCCAATGAGAATATTATGTCTGGTTGACATGAACAACTCAAGCCCTGTATTGAACCTTGCTCGCTCTTGCAGTAGATAAAATTGACCAGATAGCTATTTTGCTAGCATTACTTACATGCCATTCTTGTGCTCAAGAACTGTTGGAGAATCTTTTGCTACCCATAACCATATTTCATCTATGACCTCTTTTGTGTTTAGGTTGAGACCATTCCCTGCAACTTCAAGTCACTTAATCACTATCTCACGTCGTATCGTGTGCCTCTGATTGAAGAAACAAGATCAGATCTGTGCTCATGCCTTGAGCTCATCAGTGAAGCACCCTCGTCGAAAATACTTTCCATGGAGGTAGCAGGAAAACCAGGATCATACTTTATGGATGTGGACTTTTGGGACAATGATGCTGGTTTTTCTACTGGGGCTTATTCTGCGAGGAATGGTGACATCTATATTTTGTCTAGCATAAAACCTGAAGCTGCAGAGGGCTTAAACCGCCATGGTGTGACATATTGCTTGGCAATGGTCACTGAGGTTTCTATGGATGATGAATACCAGAAGGGCTTCAGAGTCAAAGTTGCAAAGAATAATTGTTTGGAAGAAGAAGATTTAAACAAACTCAAGCATGCAATATTTCTCAATAATATCACGACAAACACACGGATATGGAAAGCACTTACCTTCGATACACACATGAATGAAAATTTCACAGTAATCAAGTCGCTTTTAGCCCCCACAAATCTGGTAATATGAAATGAATTTTCGCATTTTAGTTTTACTTGCTATTTTCATCACCATTATAAATTGGTATACATGGGGCCTAACTTTTTGAGCTCCTCTTTGTTGGCTCTGTTGCAGGGTGAGGATGTTTGCCGTATGTGTGCTAAACAGGATGGGGGCTGTTTGGCTTCTTACACAGAGCAACTACTGTCAGTTAAGCTTAATCAATCGCAATTAGATGCTATTGAATCTGTTATCTCAGCTGTACTATGTGAGCATGTGAACCGCGTGAAGCTTATATGGGGTCCACCAGGCACTGGGAAGACCAAGACGGTTAGCGCTTTACTGTGGGTTTTGGCGTGTTTGAAATGCAGAACTCTTACCTGTGCTTCCACAAATGTTGCTGTTGTTGGAGTTTGCACTCGTTTCCTTCAGAACTTGAAGGATTTCAATGAGCACATTGACAACATTTGTCTACCTTCTTCTCTTGGAGATATCTTGCTATTTGGGAACAGGTCTAACATGGACATCACCGAGGATCTTCAGGAAGTTTTCTTGGACTTTCGTGTCGATGAACTTGTGGAATGCTTTTCATCGTTGTCCGGATGGAACTACAGAATAGCTTCAATGATATCCTTTTTTGAAGACTGTGCTTCACGGTATGATATGCTTCTTGAGGATGATGGCAAAATTGATCCAGTGTGCTTTCTGGACTTCATAAAGAAACAATTTGATGCGACAGCAATAGCTCTGAAAAGATGCATAATGAATTTGTGGGTTCACCTTCCTGGAAGGTGCTTTTCTCGTGATAATGTCATAAATATATCTTCGTTGCTGAATATGCTGGAAAATTTTGGGACCCTTCTGTGCAACGTAGACTTGACCGAAGAGGGTTTGAAAAGGAGCCTTGGTTACCTGTCAACTGAAAACTCTGTTTGTGCACAGCCTTTATCTTCTGTTGAGAAGGAACTGGACGGAGCAAGGTCTTCATGCCTTAAATTGCTTAAAGATCTGCTACACTCGCTTAATTTACCCACTGGAGTAGGCAAAGACTGGGTCCAGAGCTACTGCATACGTAATGCAACACTTCTTTTCTGTACCGCCTCTAGCTCTTATCGGTTACATCACATGGAGATTGCACCCCTCGATGTATTAATTGTTGATGAGGCTGCTCAAGTGCGCGAGTGTGAATTGGTGATCCCACTACGTCTGCATTGGTTAAAACATGTTGTTTTGGTAGGAGATGACTGTCAGCTGAGTGCAATGGTTAAAAGCAAAGTAAGGTTTTGCCTCACCCTCTTTATATTGTCTTGTTTCCTTTATTAGTTATATTGGTGCATTTATCAACAAGATAAACTTCTGATACTGAAACACTTTCTTTCCTTGAAAAAAATGTAACGGCCTTATCTTTCTTTCATGTTCCATTGTTATTGATCTGTTTTTGATATTCTTAAGTCTTACCTTTCATTGTTTATCTCTAGGTATGCAAAGAAGCTGGATTTGAGACAAGTCTATTTGGGAGATTGGTTATGCTCAAATTTGATAAACATTTGCTGAATATACAGTATCGCATGAATCCTTGTATCAGCTTATTTCCAAATACTCAGTTTTATGGGAGGAAGATTTTAGATGGTTCCAATGTCCTGTCTCCAAGTTATAACAAGGATTACACATGCCTCCCTTTTGGCAGCTACACGTTTATAAATGTCACTGATGGAAGGGAAGACAAAGAGGGCACAGGAAACAGTCGCAGAAACATGGTTGAAGTTGCTGTTGTTTTGCACCTAATCCATACCATCTTTAAATGTATGTCTAAGCTCAGCTCTATCCTTTCTTTAACCTTAATGTTTTCCTTTCTAGTTTTTTTACAAAAGCACTTGGCTAGTGTAACATGGGATCTTTAGAAGCTTGTGTGGTCGTCCATTCTTGTGCTGCATGCTTGATAACATTCATTGGTAGAAAGTTGTTCTCTGCAATAGTGTACGTCTGAGAAGTTTTCTATGTGTATCTGGTGATATGGTAATTGCATCAATCCAGCTTTATGAATTTTAATTCTATTGCACTGTTCGGCAGACAATTTACATTTTTATTTAGAAAAAGGGGAACATTAAGTAGATGAAACATTTATGCTCTGTTAGAGTAGTTGGCCACTGCATGTGCCCGCTTTAGTAAATTTTATTATCTTCAGACTTTGTAGTGGAAAAGCAATGATATGTCAATGATTTGGGGGTACATCAACTTAAATTTGCTGAAGAAATTCTTCCAGTAGCCTTGTCCAAAGATTGGTCCCTAAAGTTCAGTAAGCATACCACTTATGTTTTTGTGCAGCTTGGAAAAGAACAGATCAAGGGCTCAGCATCGGTGTGGTCTCTCCATATAAAGCTCAAGTTGATGCAATTAAAAGTCGGCTTGGCAAAAAATATGATACATGTGATGGCTTTCATGTGCGGGTGAAGTCCGTTGATGGTTTCCAAGGAGAAGAGGATGATATAATAATACTATCAACTGTTAGATCCAATGTGAGAGGAGTTGTTGGATTTCTTGCTGATAACCAAAGAACAAATGTTGCTCTTACTAGAGCAAGGTGTGCATCAATATTTTTGCAGTCCCTTGTTCTATTGCTGTTCGAAGTATGTCAGACTGGTGATATAAATTATCTGATGGATGCTTTATTCATGCAGGCACTGTCTTTGGATTGTTGGGAACGCTCATACACTGTATAAAAGTGGGACCGAATGGACAGACCTTGTTGCTGACGCAGAGAGACGTAAATGTGTTTTCAGTGCCACTAATGACGCAACCATGTGTAAGTTGGTTGTGCAAGTAAAGCAAGAGCTTGATGAACTTGACGATCTTCTTAATGCTGATTCGGCAGTTTTCAGCAATACTAGATGGAAGGTAATTACCATGGTTTCAGCCAGTTTGACTTTGACCATACTTCATATTTTCTACTCCCTCCGTCCCAAAATAAGTGTCTCAATTTTGTACTAAGTACTAAGCTTGAGACACTTATTTTAGGACAGAGGGAGTAGTTACCAACAATGCAAACCACATGTATGTACATGTGTCTTATGAGGCTCATGCTGAATATACACTTCCTTTATAGTGTGATTTTGTTTGTATTTATGTACATGTGTCTTATACTTTTTGGAATCATGTGTGTGGTTCACTTGTCTTTGCTATGCTGTTTGCTCTGTAATTGGATTGTGAGAGGTTTGGAATTAAGATTTTCAGGATATGTGCTACTTTGTACCGTGCTATGTCAATTACGCGGTTCTTTTCTATATAGTACCATCTTGTGAACCTCGTAGTATTCTTGAAGAACACACTGTTCTTTCTTGTTTGTCATATACACTTTTTCTCATGTTCCATTTTTGGTATTCATATTTTCAACAGGTCATTCTTAGCGACGAGTTTAGAAAATCTTTCAACAAACTAAAATCACCACAGCTCAGGAAGGAAGTACTCCAAAAGCTTATCAGACTCGGAGATGGTTGGAGGACAACAGTTAAGAACATTGATATACCTGGTGCTTCTCATCTTGCAAAAATATACAAGGTCAGAAACCTGTATCTTGTTTGGAGTACTGACGTGGAGAAAACCGAAGGAAGGTATTTTCAAATAATAAGAATTTGGGACCTAGTGTCACAGCAAAATGTTGCCAGAACTGTTCAACGTCTCGAGAATCTGTTTTCCATGTACACAGATGATTACCTGGATCATTGCAGGAGAGTGCAGACACAGGGGTATGAGTTTCTTTTATTGTTAATGGGCTATAGTACTGTGGTTACTTGGATTTTTTTATACTTACTATACTTAGAGAGATGAACTGTTTGTGAATAGTCATGCCTACAAATGAACCGCCTGTAGACATTCTTCTAATTTTTGCCCTCCTTTGTTGTGTATAACAGGAAACTGGAGGTTCCTATGGTTTGGCATATTGAGCATGATATTATCCGCTATAACAAGGATTGCAAAGCTGATGCTCATGAGGAGCATGATCTCGTGGATACATCATATGCCATGGAGAATTCAAAAGTTAGCGAAAGCTTCTTGCTAATGAAATTCTACTCTTTATCATCTGGTGTGGCAAAGCATTTGCTGACAGCTACTGATGGATCTGAAATCGACATCCCCTTTGAACTGACTGATGAAGAGCAGGAGATAATCCAATTCCCGCTCACTAGTTTTATACTTGGGAGGTCAGGCACCGGAAAAACCACTGTATTGACAATGAAACTGATACAAAAAGAGCAACGGTCATTGATTGCCTCCCAAGGTCTACATTTGGGAGATGATTTATCAGGGCTGGATCACAAAAACATTATGCCACTGAAGGACGCAGGAGAAAGTTTTGTGAAACAAGTGTTTATCACTGTAAGCCCAAAGTTGTGTTCAGCCATAAAAAATCACATTTCTGGACTTAAAAGGTAAATCTGTTGAACTAGAGCTCTACTTAGAAGTTTGTACGTGTTACCATTCTGAAGGGTTAATCTTTTATCCATCTGAGATGCATTTTCTCTTTAATGTATGATTATTGGAATTATTAAAAAAAACTGCACATATTGGGACTACCCCAGTGGCTTTTTATAGAAGGGGAAGATAAATCATGATCACCACTTTGCATGCCTGGCCTTGAATGTGGCTGGGTTGGGCGAGCTGCACTCAGCCACTCGCATGACTAGCCAACCAAGCCTTGCTTGATGCTCTTTCTAAAATTACATTACAAGCTGGTTCGATGATTTCTTTGAAGGATTTTTGCTTTGCTCCTTTCATGATTTGTACCAACAATAATCCTTGTATTAATTTCAATTTATTTCAACCCCCTATAGATTTGGCACCGGTGATATTTCTGGCCAGCCTAGCATTCTTCACATGCATGACATCATGGATGACCTGGAAGAGTTTACAGAAATTCCTGACAATTTTTGTGATCTACCTCATGAGCACTATCCTCTTACTATAACATATCGTAAGTTTTTGATGATGCTTGATGGAACATGCCGGACATCATTTTTTGATGCGTTTTATGGTGAAATGAAGTCTAGCTTTGAGAGCGGCCATTCAAGATCTCGTGCAGTGCAAACTTTTATTGAATTGAAGGAAGTTACCTATGAAAAATTTGCTGCTTTCTACTGGCCTCGTTTCAATGCAGACCTGACAAAGAAATTTGCCGCATCCACTGTCTTCACCGAAATAATTTCTCATATTAAGGGTGCATATCAAGCAAGCAGGCCTTGTACTGGCAAACTGGGAAGACAAGATTATGTGATGCTTTCAGATAAAAGATTTTCATCTTTGAACAATGAGAAGAGAGATAAAATTTATGATATATTCCTTGAATATGAGAGTATGAAATGTACTGCCAAGGAGTTTGATTTGTCAGATTTCGTCAATAGTCTTCACAGCAGTCTTGTATCCGAGGGCTACCATGGCGATATGGTGGATTTTGTTTACATAGATGAGGTACAGGATCTCACCATGACACAAATAGCACTTCTTAAGTATGTCTGTATGAACATCAAGGAAGGCTTCCTTTTTGCTGGTGATACTGCACAGACTATAGCAAGAGGTATCGATTTCAGATTTGAAGATATCCGTTCACTTTTTTATACTGCATTCCTGGCAGAAACAGAAGCGTCAAATCAAGGACTTAAACACGGTAAAAAGGTCCATCTCTCTGATATGTTCCAACTGTCTCAAAATTTCCGCACACATTGTGGCATCCTCCGTATGGCACAAAGTATAATGAGCCTTCTGTACTTCTTTTTCCCGTCAAGTGTTGACAAGCTTAATCCAGAGACTGGACTTGTATACGGAGAAGCTCCTGTGCTGCTGGAGTCTGATAACGATGAAAATGTAATTATGACCATTTTTGGAGAAAGCAAAACCAAACATGGTAACCTGCATGGGTTTGGTGCTGAGCAAGTCATACTGGTTCGTGATGATGCTGCCAAAAAACAAATTATTGATCTTGTTGGTAAACAAGCTCTTGTTTTGACCATTGTTGAATGTAAGGGCCTTGAGTTTCAGGTATGGGCCTATAAATTTAGTTTCACCTCTATTCATTTTGCAAAATATTTTAGTTGTAGAACACTGTTTCAAAATGTGTACTTACCTCATAGATATTGTGTAGGATGTGCTGTTGTACAACTTTTTTGGTTCGTCGCCTTTAAGAAACAAATGGAGAGTTCTCTATGGCTACATGAAAGATAAAGATATTATATCACACTCTGAGGAGATCTCTCATCCGGGTTTCGACAGAAGCAAGCATTATCTTCTCTGTTCAGAGCTGAAGCAACTATATGTTGCAATCACACGCACTAGGCAAAGACTCTGGATATGTGAAAATACGGAGGATTACTGTCGACCAATGTTTGACTACTGGAAGAAGTTGTGTCTAGTAGAAGTTAGATTACTAGATTCTTCCCTCATTCAGGCAATGCAGACGGGGAGCAGCAGTGATGATTGGAGGCTACGGGGAACCAAGGTTGGTGACCTTACTTATTTAGTCTGGAAAGCCAATTTTAATTTACCATGCTATGCATTATCTTGCCTATTGAGTAATTTCTGTGTGTTCTTACTTCTTAGTCTTGTGAAATTCATGTTTTTTTGCCTCAGTTGTTCTATGCACACAAATTCTTTGTTAGGCGGGTCATGGCGCGTACCTACTTACAGTTTTACCATTGTTATTCCATGTCACTAGTTCTCTCTCTTTTTTATAGTTATTCAATGAGGGGCAATTCGAGATGGCTACTATGTGCTTTGAAAAGGCCGGTGATGCACATAGAGAGAAGTTGGCGAGAGCTGCTGGACTTGTAGCGACTGCTAACCGTGTCATCTCAACAAATTTGGAGTTGGGCAAGGCTTCATTGCAAACAGCATCAGAGATTTACGAGTCCATAGGCATGCATGAGAAAGCTGCTACTTGCTATATCAAATTAGGTGACTACAAAAAAGCAGGTGTGCCAACTCTCCGTAATTTCCAAGATGTATCCATACTTTGAGATTTCATCATTCCGTAACGTTTTACGTTGTCCTTAAAGAGCTGCCATATAAGTAAATGTCATCAAATTTCAAAACGTTTTTTCGAAATGATATCCCTACATAAATTACGGACATGCTAATTTTTAGCTTTCATATGGATAGTTTTACCTCACACTCCATGAAGCTCTGTCTGACTAAACATTGTGTTCCTTGCCATAGGTATGGTCTATATGCAAAAATGTGGTACTTCTAAACTTGAGGATGCTGGTGATTGTTTTGCTATGGCTGAATGCTGGTCGGAGGCAGCTGAAGTGTTCCTGAAAGCTAAATGTTACACAAAGTGTTTCTCCATGTGCTCGAAAGGAAAAAAATTATTCAATCTGGGCCTACAGTTTCTGCAGCAGTTAGAGGAGGAACATTCGCTTGAGAATTCAAAATCCTTGGAGGTTTCTGCGATTAGAACAAAGTATCTGGATAATTGTGCTCAACATTATTTTGAGCGTGGTGGCAGAAAGCATATGATGCCTTTTGTTAAAGCTTTCAGCTCTATGGATCATGTACGGGCATTCCTAAATTCTCGGAATCTTGTTGATGAACTGTTGAGTTTAGAGATGGAGATGGGTAATTTCCTAGAAGCTGCAGGAATAGCAAAGCATAATGGAGATGTCTTACTGGAGGTAGACATGCTCGAGAAGGCAGGCTTGTTTGAGGATGCGACACGGCTTCTCCTCCTCCATATCATTGTGGATTCCTTGTGGTCTTCAAATAGTAGAGGGTGGCCTCCCAAAAGATATGCAGAGAAGGAACAGTTGCTTTCAAAAGCAAAAGAGATGGCAGAAAAGGTATCTGAGTGCTTCTACTGCTTTGTTTGCGTGGAAGCGGATGCACTGTCAGATGTGAATAAGTCTCTTCCCAGTTTAAATTGCACTTTGGTTGAGGGCAGAAAATGTGCAAACTTGTTAGTTGAACTCGTTGCTTCCCGTTCGATTCTTGATGTTCATCTCCAGTCTCGAGCCTCTGGATACAATATAGAATTAGGGCCAGGATCTGAGGATGAAAATAGTTGTAATGATATGCTGGCCTCTAACCAGATGTCACCCCAAACTCTGTTTTATGTTTGGAATAACTGGAAGTCAACCATAATCAAAGTACTATCTCAACTTTGCCACGCCGATGGTCCAGAATTAAATGATTATGCAGTTATGTATGAAGATCTTTGTGCCAAGTACTTTGGATTGAGAAAAGATGGTGAAGCTGACAGATATGTGGTGCTTAACGTGAATGCAAGTTGGCTTTCTACTGCTGGCAGAAATTCTTTGCAGCAAGATGGCAACAGATGTTTCTTGGGTGCCCCTCAGTGTTATTCATGTGCTCAGTGTTTCTGGATGAATGAGCTGTCTTCTGTTGGTTTCAGTGTACTTAAGAAGTTGGAGTCCATTGTTCAAATTTCTCCAAAGTCATCATCTTCTTATACCCTGGTGAGAACTATCCTTATCATAAATGAGATAGCAAAGTTTCTGGAAGAACCACAGTTCAGTATGGCAAAAAGTTCCATGAAGTTAAGAAGCTTTTTTGTTCTCTGCGAGCGTCGCTTCTTTGAGTTAGTTTTTCTTGTGTGGAGAGATGGGACGACAAGGAGCCTCTTGCGTCTACTTGACTCACCAGCTGCATATGGATTGATTGCTGATTCTCTTGATTCAAATCTTCGCCCAGCAAATAAAAATCTGACTCACGGGCATCTTGGGAGAACAACAATGCTCCTGCTTCATGCAGCACAATTGGATGAAGTGCTCCTTTCAAGACTACTGCAGTACCTGGATAATAGTTCTGATTGGGCAGAATTTTTTCAATATTTCAAAAGATTTCTTGACAGTGGTGGTGATAGATCCTCCTTGATCTTGAACTTTAAGCGTTCTCTTGAGTTTACCTTCAACGTGAAGTGGAAGGATGAACTAGACTACATATCCCCAATATGCTATGTGGGTCTTATGGAGTGCCTTGGTTTTATGGCTTCATCATGCTTAATACAGAATGATTTTATATGCTGCACGAAATCTCTGTTGGTCAATATGTTGGAGTGCCGTACCAGCAAGGTTTACATTGACACCTGCCTGGTATCTAACTCGAGCCCAGATTCTGATCTTGATCGTTTGGCATACACATCAGGCCGTTTCATATATCAGACAATTATGGCTATCTTGACGAGCAAGCATATGCTCCAGGAATGGGTACATAAGACTTCATGTCCTTCTAGTACTTCATACAAACCGGTCCTCCTTAGACTAGTTGTTACACTTTATCCACTGATCCTTACTCTTTCTCTGGGGAATTGCTATGAGGTCACACATAACCTCCTGAGGAATGAAGTGTTCAAGGATTTACCTGTGGAGTTCTCTCAGAAGATTGTACATGCTTTGCAAATTAAGTCTCGCACACCAAGCAACTTCACAAGAGTGCTTGCTGATGCACTCGCCGCAATCGGAGATAATATGGTAGTTATTGGTACACCCAAGAGCCCGGTAGACTGTCGAAACCTAAATGCTTATATGATTAGCAAGGAGGATTTGTATGATGTTCCGAAGATAATGGCTCTTCTGTGTCCTGAAGAAGCAAGTTCTGTAAAGCAAGAGACCCCGTTGCCTGAAAAATCTGATGGTAATAAGTCTGGCAATGTTATTGCTGGAAACATTCCTAAGGCTGCACAAGATAGTGAGATGGAGCGTAGTAGTGAGATGGATTTAGCTGATGAGATACTCTTTGAGAAGCTTGAGACTCTTCGAGCCGAAGGCCTGGTGAGTTTCAAATGTTATAATGCTTGTTTTGTTATCATCCAGTTTGTCCCACTGTTCCCAGCTGCCATGTTATTCTAAAAAAACTAATTTGTGCAGAAAAATCCGAGGGATATTATTGAACTCCTTGTAAGTGCCCTTCCATGGCTGGAAAGTAACACTCCAGCAGGGATTGATAAACGATTGCTGGACGATGTCAGGCGCATCTGCAGTGAGTTTGAAAATGGTTCTGACAGGTAAGCGAATGTTAATTCAGCGCCAAGTATAAAATTCTTAAATGCAGTACTACAAATGCCACATATCAATTGATAGGCATGCAGAGTGGCATCTTTCTGCATGCTCTGCACCCTCAAGACTAGTGTAAGAGACATGACTAGGTTATCCCCGTGTCTTCTGAAAATTTACCACTTGGCGCGAATTTATTTTGGTTATCACAGGGTGAGGGGAAGAGCTTTTCTTGCTGTGGAGAAGCTGCGCAAAGGTGAGAACAAACTGCAGCTGATCCTCAGAGTGCTGACTGAAGCAAGCCTAAGGAGGATTGAAAGCGAAGCGACGAAAAAAAGCATGAATGACTGGAGCAGCGATGCTGCTGTCCAGCCTCAGGCTGATGCCGACGGATGCTCAGATGACGACGAACCTGACACAGGAGAAGCTGCGGCCTCAACTTCCAGAAAGGCGGTGCAGAAGCAGAAGAGCAAGAAGAAATCCAAGAAGTCCAAGGGCCGTGGCAAGAAGTGAGCTGCTGTGGCCGGTGGCCCCCTAAGGCGGTGTAGTTTCCCAGTTGCCAAACATTTACCTGCATTGGAGAGAAACTTGTATATCCATTTAGAACCAAAGTACAGCAAGTGCTGTGTCCTGCTTGGATGTGCTGGTGGCTTATGTTGTTGCCTTGCCCTTACTGCTGCTACTACTAGCTGAGCCTGTTTGTGCCCTTTTTGGTGCCGTGTTTATGCCTCATCTTTCCATTGTCGACCCAGTTAAGCTAAAACTAGTTACTCTTCACATCTCTCACACCTTGATGTACCTGGGGTACTAGTAACTAGTTACAGTTCATCCCTGTGAAGCTTAACTAGTTACTATAACAAATGGAGTACTACATTCGTTCTTAAAACATACAGTACTTGACAAACAGAAACTGGACAAAAGGAAATGTGTTGCTTCACATCAGATCAGGGAGGGAACGTGGGATCAGATGACTGGGAGATTGCTAGCATCTCTCGGCTTTGGTTGGTTATGAGGGCTTGTATTTTTGCCAATTTATTGTTACTATCCTAAATATTTACCTTAGTCTGTCAGTAGCCTGTTTTGCCGGCGCCCACGGATTTGAAGTTCCAGCTAATTATGTGGAACGAGCTCACTGAAAGTGTTAGGCCCTTTATCTGCCTCTTGAAGTTGAATAGTTCTGCCTTAATGATCACTTCTCTATGCCCACACATATTGCATGATTTTTTTTTCTTTTCTTTCTTTCTTTTTCAAAAGAAAAGAGTCGAAAAGCGAAACTGCATTGCTGGAAGACTTGAAATTGGTGAAACCATGGACAGCTTAAATTAATCATCCATACGAACTGACATTCGACCAATTCTCAACACGCCAACAGCCATGATCCACCAACAGATGCACCAGTAATAGAAACGATGTGATGATTGCATTCATAATTCACCAGGCACAGAGCAATGCAAGCATGAATCAAACCTCAGAACCCACATGTTCGCATACATCCGAGATGTTCATAGCTACACTCGTACTGACAATCTCACAGCTCCAAGTTTAAATTAATCACCATCAGTCAAAACTGCAGATGTGCTTAAAATAGGCTCAAAGCCCCTAGAACCATGATAGCCGACTTGGATGACGGGGGCGAAGAAATGAAAGGGATGGGGTGCTCCAGGTGATCATCTCTTAGCATGCAACATCCCCTCCATTGTCCACAGCAGGCCTACATGATAGTCAACAACACAACTGAATATATGCACAAACATTTTTAAAAATCTAGTCCAATAAGGCAGGAACCCCGCGAAATTATATTAAGGAGCTACAGGAGACCCCGAGCCGAAGCCCACGAATTTTAACCGAAGTAGCTAAACTCGCTTCCACGGGGGGGTCGAACCAGAAGCCACATCTGGGCTCCCACCTACATATATATGCACAAACATTATGTAGCTAATATATAAAAATAACTATGGTATACTGGTGTTATACTATGGTATACCACCTACATCTATTTAGTATGGTTGCTAAATCAGCAACTGCCTCTCTTTTCCAAGTGTACTTATCATGTTATCCTACTCACTGTTTGTGATTGATCTCACCATTTTCACGATGTTCTCCACTTCTTCGAGTCCCCAACCAAATGGAACACGTGAAGATATCTATAACCCCAAAGCAATTCATTTCTACTATGAAAAATCAAGTGAGTAGTCAAATAGTGAATGCCAGGCTCTGAGAGGTAGATAGAACAAGACATAACTGCAGCTAGGATGAAGAAGTCTGAAGGCATTGTCCACAAGCTCAAGCCGCGCCACAACTAACACTTTAATATAGAGTTTGGTACATTTGTTTGGGATGAAAGACCATTCGCGAAACAAATCGATGGTGGACCTGACGTTAACTGAAGCAGATCAAAATTCTACTTCATCTAGACAGTCACATTGTTTCGCTGCGAAGACAAAACTGGAGGGGCTCTAAACAGTGTGTAGCAAAGCAATGGTAAACGTTTGGCGAAAGAGAATAATAATTGGTGAAGATCCTTTGCAGATCTTGAGGGCAGCAAGGAACAAATTATAGATTAACTGGTTTGACCCTGAACAATATACCGAGCGACTACTTTTGTGCCCCTGAACAATTTACTACTAGTAGCCAAGCTAATAGAGCTACAACCACTATCTAGGTACTATACCAAACCTCAACTGTTAAGTGACTACTACAATCGGACACGTAGAAGAGTCCCAAGGAGATAGAATCTCCCATTCTGCCTACATCCCTACTTCAACTTTTGAGTTGAAAGTGGCACGGGGGATCGAACCAGAAGCCAGAGCTGGGCTCCCACCTAT
This sequence comes from Triticum timopheevii, assembly GCA_963921465.1. NCBI lineage: Eukaryota > Viridiplantae > Streptophyta > Magnoliopsida > Poales > Poaceae > Triticum > Triticum timopheevii. The sequence goes on along the minus strand of OY997264.1, from coordinate 554,169,848 downwards.
ATATATGCACAAACATTATGTAGCTAATATATAATAGAACAAAAGCAATCAAATGTCTGTTCACAAAGGCATATTTGTTTTCTCAGCACAAGTTACTGGTGTTATACTATGGAATACCACCTACTATTTAGTAGGGCTGCTAAATCAGTAACCGCATCCTGTTATCCTACTCACCGGCTGTGATTGATCTTACTGTTTTCACAAAGTTGTCCAGTTATTGGTGTCTCCAACCAAACGGAACACGTGAAGATATCTATAACCCTAAAGCAATTCATTTCTAGTTTGAATATTCATTTCTAGTTTGAATAATCAAGTGTGCAGTGAAATAGTGAATGCCAGGCTCCGAGGCAGATAGAACAAGACATAATTGGAGCTAGGACGGACAAATCTGAAGGCATTGTCCACAGACCAAGCCACGCCACACCCAACACTTTAATCTACAGTTTGGCACTTTGGTTTGGGATGAAAGGCCATTCAGGAAACAAATCGATGGTGAACCTGATATTAACTCAACCAGATCAAAAAACAAGTACTAACTTACTCAATCTAGACAGTCACATCGTCTCGCTGTTAAGACAAAACCGGAGAGGGGGTGTATTGGTGAAGACCCTTTGCAGATCTTGAGGGCAGCCAGGAACGAATTATAGATTGGTTTGACCCTGAAAAATTTACCTAGCTGCTACTTTTATTCCCCTGATGATGATAAGTTTACTACTAGCCATTGTAATAGAGCTACAACCACACCTCTACAACTCTACTGGCTGTGGAATATATCAAGGTACTACCGTACTAGCACATTTCTACTGGCATGCGATTAATCTATCTAGGTACTATACAAAATCTATACCGATAATTGATTACTACAATCGATACACAGAAGAGTTCCAAGGAGATAAAAATCTCCCATTATGCCTACAACATTACTTCATCTTCTGATTTGAAACCGGGCAGGCATACAGGCCAGTTCTGGGCATATACTACTCTGCATATAGAATAATGCATACTACTCTGAAATTCTGAAATGGTCGTAGACTAATTAGTTTGCAATCGCAAGGAACCGGCAGAAGGCATAGTGACCATGAATGCTGGTGCAAAGAGCGAGAACTCACTCGTGGTGAGAAGCCGAAGCCGAAGCCGAAGCCGAAGCCGAAGCCGAAGCCGAAGAAGCGGGAGGGGGAGCCAAGGGTTCGGGGAACTCCAGTGGGATTTCTTGGCTGAACAGGCTGAGGTGGTTGTCGAAGGCGGGGACGGGGCCGACGCTGGCCTCGTACTCGGCGATGGTGGCGGTGGCGAAGTCGTCGATTTGGTGGAGGTAGAGCTTCTCCTCCTCCGAGAGCGAGGTGGCGCGGTAGTAGTGGCGCGCCTTGTGCATGTCCGAGAGGTCGGCGCAGTACTCGCCGAGCATCAGCTCGAGATCCATCACCGCCTCGATGTCCTGCACCTTTTTCTCCAGCGCATCGATTGCGCGGTCCGTCCGCACCGCGTACTGTCCTATCATCTGCACCTTGTACTCCCCTTCCTTGATCTTCGCGGCCACCAAAGCCTTGGCCTTGTCGTCCTGCATGACACGAACGCCAATCCGTGAAGTGAAACCCTAGTTGATTTCGACCACGCCAATTACATCAGCAATCGCGTAGGCTCAGTCCGGCCGATGAGCAATTGACGATCCACGAGGTCTGAGAGAGCGAGAGCAAGAGAGAGGGGTACCATGGAAACCTCGACGGCGCCGGCGCCGGGCGCCGTTGCTGCCATCACGGGACGGGGGGAGCGAGAGAAGGGGAATTTCTTTCGTCAGGGTTCACCAACGCCCAGCGTGGGTGCGAGCCCCCGCGGCTGGACCCCGTATACCACTGCCTTAGGTGGGCCGACCAGAATTAGCTGGGCCGCCCTCTTTGCGAGGAAAGTACTAGTAGTTTTCCCTTGCCTCAAAAAAAAAAAAAAGAGTATAGTTTCCCGAAATCCTCCGCCACCCCGGCCTCATGGATCGAAAACCCCAAACCAGATTATCCACCTCCTCAAATGTCCAAAACCGGAACAATTAGCCACCGAAGTGGTTTTGGACATAATTGCTGACTGGACTAGCCGAGTTGGCAAAGTGAAATTCAGGTGGTTTTCTAAGAAGTTTGAAACATAAACCTCTACTGGGATAATAGAATTTATATGCTTACAACATAAACCTTTAGGAAGTTTGAAACATGCCATTGGGTAAACAGATTTTATACGTATTCTTTGCCACTTGCTGAAAGTAGCTTGCCCATCCATCCTGTCACCTTGTCTCACACACGATCACTCAAGTATTTGAATGCTCCTTTCTTCGAGTGCCCTACATCCGTTGCTCAAGGATTCGGCAGGGACTTGAAGATGGCCCTTCAATGCATCTCTGGATAACCCTTACCGAAGAATATCAACGATTTCTTTGTGTTTGTTCTCCGTCCATAAGCCAAAAAGTGTGACACCTCTTCTACTCCATTTACTCTTGCCCTGAAAAACAACATGCTATCATCCATGAATAGGAGGTGGTTCACCGGCGGAGCAGATGGGGGCACCTTGATTCTGCTAAGCTGGGATGAGCGATTTTCTTGTTTCAACTGGCACGAAAGACCCTCTACTGCCAACAAGAAAAGATATAGAGAGATAGGATCTCCATGTCGAATACTTCTTGTAGGTTTGGATTCCTCCAATTTACTCCCATTAAAAATAATAGAGAAGGATACTGAGCTCACCATGTTCATAATGAATGAAATCGACGGATCTGTGAATCCCAGTTTTTCCATAATTGCCTTCAGGTAGCTCCTTTCTACTTTATCGCAGGCTTTCATCATGTGCAATTTGAGTGCACAAAAACTATTATTATCTCGTTCCTCTTCATGAAGTGAAAATATTCGTACGTTGAGATTATGCTATCAGTAATAAGCCTGCCAGGTACAAATGCCGATTGTTCCTCTAATGTGATGTCAGGTAGGGCAACCTTCAAATGGTTTGCAAGAACTTTAGACATTATCTTATAGAAAACATTACAGAGACTAATGGGCGAAAATTTGACAAGGGAGTCAGATTGCCTTTGGGATTAGTACCAATAGTGTGCCATTTATGGCCAGATTTTCCTCTCCACGGACAATGCCGAGAACTGCTTTAGTGACAAAAGCCCCACATATGTCTGTGACGCCCCCGATTCAATCGTACACTAATCATGCACGCAAACGTGTGCGATCAAGATCAAGGACTCACGAGAAGATATCACAACTCTAAACACAAATAAGACGTCCAAATGATACTGGAAGAAGTGAGCTGGGAACCCATCAAACCTAGGGGCCTTTGTGGGAAACATTTGAAAATAGTGCTCCATTAAAATCTCATACATTACCGTTGTTACCTTAACTGGTACATGTTGTATTACCTCAGGTACCCCTTGCACCCCTTCAAACACGTACAAATTTTGATAAAAAAATCCATCGCCAACTGCTGCATCTCAGGCGGGTCCTCTATGATTTCACCGTATGGTTTTTGCAAAGACTTGATCAGATTCTTCCTACGCCGGATTGATGCCCTGAGATGGAAATGTGTATTTCTATCACCAGCCAAGAGCCACTCCACTCGAGACCTCTAGCGCCACATCAACTCCTAGATACTCCCTCCGGTCCTTTTTACTCTACATATTAGGTTTGTCTGAAGTCAAACTCTTCAAAGTTTGACCAAGTTTATACAAAAAATTATTAGTATTCACATAACAACACTGCGGCTAGACCTCGTATACCCCTGCCTTAGGTGGGCTGACCAGAATTAGCTGGGCCTTTTTTTAAATAACCACATATATTTCATTAGACAAACATATTACAAAGAGTACACATGTGGTCATCGCAAGAGAAATACATAAATGTCTTGCAATATTGCATCAAAGACTTCACAAGAAGTAAAACTAGAATTTCACTTCGGCAGAATCTTGTGCCACGCCAAAACGTCGCCCACCATCGTCCTCCTCTGCCGCTGAGGCAACGTCGAAGAAAGAGGGGAACTTCCTTCATACCAAGATCTAGAGGAGCACCTTTGCATATAATGATGCTTCTCGAGCCGATGAAACGAACCGCCGCAAGCAACAAGACCTAGACTTTGTGGCACGTCGGTCGGGGTTCTTCCCCGTGTCCGCTAGATCCCAGCATCGTGAACTTCATTCAATGAGATTGAAGAAGAGGAACACCACTGCATTCCGCCATCCACACACCCCACTGCAAGACACCAAACACAACCACAACAGCCGACACCAACGCCACCCGAGAAAGTGTTGGACGCCCCTTTTTGCAGCACATGGTATAGTATTACTTTGCGAGGAAAGTATAGTTTCCCCTTGCCTCAAAAAAAGAGAGTATAGTTTTCCCACCCACCCCCCCGGCAGCCTCATGGATCGAAACCCCCCCCCCCCCCCCCAGCTCTGAAATCAGATTAGTCACCTCCTCAAATGTTCAAAACCGTATCAATTAGGCATCGAGGTGGTTTTCGATTAACCCGTGCTGACTGGACTAGCTGAGTTAGTAAAGTGAAATTCAGGTGGTTTTCTAAGAAGTTTAAAACATAAACCTCTAGGATAATAGAATTTGTATCTATATATATATATACGTACTAATAAAGGGGCTATTGCTTCTTACCACCGTAATTTCGTCCGTATTTCGTCCGTCTATCGTCCGTCCACTTCGCCCATATTATTTTCTATATCCAAGGTGGTACTAATCTATCTTTATCTTTACCTAATAATTAAAACGGGTGGGATCGCCTCCTGGACTGGGTAGAAGCTGGGTAGCCCAACTAGCAGTCCGGTTGGGCCAGGTTCACTTGGGCCTTTTATGCATGTACTTGCTGTTGGAAATATGCCCTAGAGGCAATAATAAAATGGTTATTATTATATTTCCTTGTTCATGATAATTGTCTATTGTTCATGCTATAATTGTATTGACCGGAAACCGTAATACATGTGTGAATACATAAACCACAACATGTCCCTAGTGAGCCTCTAGTTGATTAGCTCGTTGATCAACGGATGGCCATGGTTTCCTGACTATGGACATTGGATGTCATTGTAATGGGATCACATCATTAGGAGAATGATGTGATGGACAAGACCCAATCCTAAGCATAGCATAAGATCGGGTAGTTCGTTTGCTAAAGCTTTTTCTAATGTCAAATATCATTTCCTTAGACCATGAGATTGTGCAACTCTCGGATACCGTAGGAATACTTTGGGTGTACCAAACGTCACAACGTAAGTGGGTGGCTATAAAGGTGCACTACAGGTATCTCCGAAAGTGTCTATTTGGTTGGCACGAATCGAGACTGGTATTTGTCACTCCATGTGATGGAGAGGTATCTCTGGGCCCTCTCGGTAATGCATCATCATAATGAGCTCAATGTGACTAAGTAGCTGGTCACGGGATCATGCATTACGGAACGAGTAAAGTGACTTGCCGGTAACGAGATTGAACGAGGTATTGGGATACCGACGATTGAATCTCGGGCAAGTAACGTACCGATTGACAAAGGGAATTGTATAGTGGATTGCTTGAATCCTTGACATCGTGGTTCATCTGATGAGATCATCATGGAACATGTGGGAGCCAACATGGGTATCCAGATTCCATTGTTGGTTATTGGCCGGAGAGATGTCTCGGTCATGTCTGCATGATTCCCGAACCCGTAGGGTCTACACACTTAAGGTTCAATGACGCTAGGGTTATAGGGAAAGTTTCTATGTGGTTACCAAATGTTGTTCGGAGTCTCGGATGAGATCCCGGACGTCACGAGGAGTTCCGGAATGGTCCGGAGGTGAAGATTTATATATGGGAAGTCATCATACGGTCACCGGAAGTATTCGGGTATTTGCCGGTATTGTACCGGGACCACCGAAGGGGTTCGGGGGTCCACCGGGAGGGTCCACCTGCCCCCGAGGGCCCTAGGGCTGTATGTGGAAGGGAACCAGCCCCAAGTGGGCTGGGCGCCATTCCCCCTAGGGCCCATGCGCCTAGGGTTGGGGGGGAACCCTAAAGGGGGCGCCCCCTTGGCTTGGGGGGCAAGCCCCCTCCCCTTGCCCCCCCCCTCTAGATCACATCTAGAGCGGCCGGCTGAGGGAGTCTTGGATTAAGGGGTCCTCGGACAGCCGGACTGTTGGACTATGAAGAAACAAGATTGAAGACTTCGTCTCGTGTCCGGATGGGACTCTCCTTTGCGTGGAAGGCAATCTTGGCGATTCAGATATGTAGATCTCCTTCTCTGTAACCGACTCTGGGTAACCCTAGCCCCCTCCAGTGTCTATATAAACTGGAGGGTTTAGTCCGTAGGACAACAACAATCATAATCATAGGCTAGCTTCTAGGGTTTAGCCTCTACGATCTCGTGGTAGATCAACTCTTGTAATACTCGTATCATCAAGATCAATCAAGGAGGAAGTAGGGTATTACCTCCATCGAGAGGGCCCGAAACTGGGTAAAACATCGTGTCCCCTGCCTCCTGTTACCATTAGCCTTAGACGCGTAGTTTGGGACCCCCTACCCGAGATCCGCCGGTTTTGACACCAACATTGGTGCTTTCATTGAGAGTTCCACTGTTCCGTCCCGATAAGGCTTGATGGCTCGCCTCGTTGTCAAGGACAACATCACCTTTGGAGGAACCCTGGCTGTAGGCCAGACTCTCCGGCTGGGCGGCTTCGTCATGGCCGCCCGTTCGGCCGCCGCGCCGATGATGACTTCTCAGGTCATCAAGAACAGCCTCCACGTCAACCCGGAATTCACCGAGCAGATGGATCCAATGGAGCTCTCCTCCCTAAACGAGCTCTTGGATCGCATCGCCGTCCTGGGAGTTGCTACGAACTATGATCGGATTGGGCTTAAACCCGACCTAAGGGAGATTAACTCTCCGTCGATCACCCATCAGATAGCGGTGGTGGAGGAACAAAACAGCGATTCTTCCTCTATTTTAAGGACGAACTATGTACGGATTCCCGAGCTCTTCGAGCCGGATACCCGTCTATGGGAGGACATGGCCCAGGCTCCGAACTTAGAATCAGGCAACGAGCCACAAATATTGGGCAATGTCCCGGAGCCCGAGCTGCCAAGCTCGGGAGCTCCTTTGCCCCTGGGTCTCAGCTTGGGTCAGGATGTGGACTTAAGTCTACCCACCCATCCAGACACAAGTGATCTTTCCCACATCAGACAAGAGCCCCAAGATACAGTACACCACTTCTGGGCCAGATTCCTCCTTGTAATGAGCAAGGTTAAGGACTGTCACGAGGAAGATGCAATCTCATTCTTTTGCAAAAATTGCACGGACAAGGAAATTCTCAACGCCATAAGTCACCGTGCCATAGCACACTTCGCCGACTTGGAGGCCATAGTACAGAAGTACTGTGCGATGGAAAGCGCCTGAAAAACCCAAATAAAATTCTGGGATCCTCCGGCCCTAACTAAACCCCTCGTCCGAACTAAAAGGGTGCGCTCTTGTAAGTCACCCAACCTAATTACAAAGAAGCCAAAGCCCTCTACAGGGCGTGGAACCGTACTGGAGGGATGGCTCAACAGGCCATGCAAAATTCACAGCACACCGGGCATCATGCCAACACACAGCCTTAGAGCATGTTGGATACTCCGGCAGGTGGCCAAGAGCGGCAAGGACCTTTTCATCAACAATACTGTAGAGCACCATCCCGTAGAAAATAACAATACAGTACTGACAGTCTTCGAGACTTTCGCCTCAAACAACAGGCGCAAGCGAGCGCTCCACAGCCTCGCCGAAGTCTGCCATGTCGCAGCAATAAACCCGTGGAACGACACGGCCATAACCTTCAATGCCAGCGACGAACCTCAATTCCGAACAGTCCGAACACCAGCCGCTTTGGTCCTTAGTCCAATTGTGGATGGCTTCCGGCTTACTAAAGTGCTCATAGACGGCGGCAGCGGATTAAACCTCATCTATGAGGAAACTCTTAACAAAATGGAAATAGATAAGAGCCGCATTGAGCAAAGCAACACGACCTTCAGAGGAATCATCCCTAGTCGGGAGGCACGATGCGCGGGAAAAATCACACTGGATGTGGTATTCGACACTCCGGAGAATTATAGATCTGAAGAAATCACATTCCAAGTGGCCCCGTTTAGCAGTGGATACCACGCCCTTTTAGGTCGGGAGGCATTCACAAGCTTCCAAGCTATACCCCATTACGGGTACATGAAGCTCAAGATGCCGGGGCCCAATGGAATCATCACCCTAGCCAGTGATCCAGACATAGCACTCCGCGCCGAAAATAAAACCGCCGCACTAGCCCTGGAGGCATTATCCGAAGCCCTCGCGGCCGAAGAGTTAACTGCGCTGCGCTCCGCAGTGGACAGGGACAACGTGATACTCGACAGACGACCCAAGTCCACCTCTTTTAAACCAGCCAATGAAATAGTCAAATTCCAGGTCCACCCAACGGACCCTACAAAAACAGCATCAATTGGGGCACAGCTGAACCCCACAATAGACGCCGCACTACGAGAGTTCTTGCGCGAGAATTGGGACATCTTCATCTGGCATCCTTCAGCCATGCCAGGTATCCCACGCAGGTGGCCGAACATAGCCTAAACATACTAAAGGGATACAAGCCGGTCAAGCAGACTCTTCGCCGCTTTTCAGAACCCAAGCGACAAGCCATGGGAGAAGAGCTAACCAAGCTACACGAAGCCGGATTCATCAGAGAAATAAAACATCCAAACTGGCTAGCAAACCTGGTGATGGTACCAAAGAAGGACAAATCCTGGCGCCTATGCGTCGATTTCAAAGACCTTAATAAGGCTTGCCCTAAGGATCCCTTCCCCCTCCCCTGCATCGATCAAATTATCGACGCTACCGCAGGACACGACTCATTGTGTTTCCTCGATGCATACTCCGGATACCATCAAATAAAGATGGCGGAGTCCGATCAAGCCGCAACGACATTTATCACTCCATACGGTCCCTTTTGTTTTAACACCATGCCTTTTGGGCTCAAAAACGCCGGTGCAACCTATCAACGCATGATTCAGACATGCCTGGAAACACAAATCGGCAAAATAGTGGAGGCTTATGTAGACGATGTGGTCATCAAAACCAGACACATCGAATCATTAATAGGCGACTTGAGGCTTACGTTCGACAATCTCCAAACATATGACATCAAGCTCAACCCGGAAAAATGCGTTTTCGGAGTACCAGCCGGAAAGCTCTTGGGCTTTATTGTTTCCAATAGAGGAATCGAAGCAAACCCGGCTAAAATCCGAGCTTTGTCACAGTTGGCTACCCCAGCACACCTCAAGCAAATCCAGAAATTAACTGGATCCATGGCCGCCTTAAGCCGCTTTATCTCCCAATTAGGAGAAAAGGCACTACCTCTTTATCGCCTTCTTCGACGCACCGAACATTTCGAATGGACGGATGCGGCTATGGCTGTGCTGGAGGAAATAAAAGCCCTCTTAGCCACCAATCCAATCCAGGCAGCGCCAAGTGTCGGTGAACCCATGTTGCTATATATAGCTGCAACATACCAGGTTGTAAGCGCAGTGCTCGTCGTCGAACGAGAGACAGATGGGCATAAATTCCCACTTCAAAAACCGGTATACTACGTATCCACTGTCCTCACTCCATGCAAGTCACGGTACCCACAGTATCAAAAGATAGCATACGCGGTCTTCATGGCATCCCGAAAACTACGACACTACTTTCAAGAGTGTTCAATCACGGTGGCCTCCGAAGTACCACTCAATGACATAATAAATAATCGCGACGCCACGAGCTGGATTGCTAAATGGGCTATCGAGCTCCTCCCATTCGACATAACATACAAACCACGGCGAGCCATTAAGTCGCAAGTACGGGCCGACTTCATCACCGAATGGACGAAAGCCGAACTCCCTAAAGAGTAAGGCGCGTACTCCAATTGGATCATGAACTTTGACGGCTCTAAGATGCTCGCTGGTCTAGGGGCTGGCATTGTCCGAACGTCCCCCACTGGAGACACAATCCAATAGGTACTCCAAATACTTTATACAGATTCCAACAATGCAGCCGAGTATGAGGCATTGTTGCACGGTCTTCGGATGACAGTCTCCATGGGCATTCAACGCCTAGAAGTACGTGGGGATTCAAACCTCGCAATATCTCAAATAAATGGAGACTTTGACGCCAAGGACCCAAAAATGGCGGCCTACCGCAACGCCGTTCTCAAAATGTCAGCTCGGTTCGAGGGGCTTGTCGTGGTATTCTCACAGGGGGGGTGCAAGACGACATATGCCACAAGGTGGCTTCGTGTGAGGGCAAGACTGCTGCTGATAGGCCCGGGAGCGGGTATGCGAATAGCACGCGGTGGTTTACCCAGCTTCGGAGCTCTCCGGAGAGATAATACTCCTACTGCTGCATGTCTGAGTGTATCTGATATATCTGGTACAGAGTGCTCCTGGAGCTGTATCTGAGGTCAGTGCCGCCGGCATCTGGCCTCGTATATGCATATGGGCACAAGTGTGTGCTTCACTGTGGGTGGATGGATGAATGGATGTATGAGTGAGCTAGCTAGCTATCTTGCTAGTTAGCATGCATGCGTGGGAGCATGTATAAGAGTGGCCAGGGAGCCATTGTGGCGCTAGTGGTCATGAGCCTCTCCTGGATGGATGGATGGATGCTCATATGTATGGTGTGGCTAGCTTGCTACCTAAGCTAAGGTAGTGGACATGAGGGCATGGTGTGGGTGTCACACTTGTCCCCTGGGTCACTTCATAAATAGTGCCCAGGGACAAGTGTCCTGTACATGGTGGCTGGAGTGACACGTGAACAGTGCTCGGGTACATCCGTCTCGTCGGTGTCTAGTCGATGTCGGGTCGGGCTGCAGTCGGCAGCCGGCAGGCGGACGGGCAGGGCAGTCGGACGGGGAGCCGGCAGGAGCGGCCGGGCAGTCGGACTAAGGTGCTTTGCTAGCCCCGATGTCTTGAATAATCGTCTTGCCGTCTTCGGGGTACCCGTCGCCCATTACTCCGACAGTAGCCCCCAAGCCTCCGGACAACTTGGCAAAGTTGGGCAGAGGTTTTTTGGCGAGTGTTCATGGAAATGATCATAAAAAAGACAAAGTTAGTCCATGCAGATATATCGAATGTTTGCTTTTAGCATTGCAAGTTTTATGTGGAGGGTGCCGACTCGGTTTCGTCCGAGCCCCATTATATCTTTTTCATGTCCCCTCCGCTCTTTGGCCTGCGCTCTCGCTAGCCGGACAGCCGCTCTGCGGTCTGTGGCTGAGAGTGGGCCGCGGAGTGGAGCGTACAATACTCAGACTCTGGGAACGAATTTAACCGAGTAGATACTCATAAAGAAAACGGTCGGGTCGCCCGGAGCGTTTTTCTTCCCGGACGTTTTTCGCGTGGGTGGCCTCCAGCGTTCACTCTTGCCAGTCAGACAGCCGCTCTGCGGTCTGTGACTAAGAGTGGGCCTTTGGTACCGCGCACGCTACTAAGCCGTCTGCGGGGACTAACGTCTCAGGCCAAGCGCCCAGCCCCCGGGCCAACTCTGGCTGGCGCCGGGGCGAACAGTGATGCAAGTGTAATGAAATGCGAAGATAGCCCCCGAGCATCGCTCGGGATTATTCGTGCTTGCGTGATGCAAAAATATGCGGGTGAGGAGCTCACATTAATTTTCGTGTAGTCGCAGTCGTCGAAGACAGCCGGCGCGACTCGGCGCTCGCGGAGCGCGCTGGCGCACCCGCTGGGTGTGGCCTTCGAGCCTCCGGATGCTCGAAGGGGGGTCCCGGCCGGTCAGGCTCGACCGGCCAGGCGGCGAGGCGTCTTGCAACGCCCTTTTTTTCTTCTTTTTCTCTCTCTTGCCGGCTGCTGGCAACCGGACAAAACTCTTCTCTTGTCTGCAATCTTCGCGGGGGCGCGCCAGCGCACCCGCTGGGTGTAGCCCCCGAGATTCGGACCAACTGCTGAGCAGTCGGGCCGGATCTCCCGGCGACTGCTTTGTCTTCTTGCTCGTGGGGGCGTCAGCGCACCCGCTGGGTGTAGCCCCCGAGATTCGGGCCGACTGCTGAGCAGTCGGGCTGGATCTCCCGGCGACTACTGTGTCTTCTTCTTTCTTCTCTTCGTTCGCCGACTGCTGGTAGCCGGACGGGCACGTTTCTTTTTTCTCAGCACCTAGTCACTTTCTCAGCCGGACGCGATGCTCTTTTTTTTTTCAGCACTCGGCCACTTCTTTCTTTCTGTCATAACCGGCTTCTCGCCGGCAGCAGGCGGCTGGGGCTGAGTAGCCGGCCTTTCCTAGCCGGCCCCATGTCTCAGCCGGATTGGCACTCAGCCTCTCTCTTTTTTTTCAGTGGGCAATTGGCCCTTTGACTTTTCTCCTCGGCCCCGCTTCTTCTTCTTTTTCTGTCCGAGCAGCTGGGTTGCCGGGTTCTCCACGAAAGCCAGTGGCCGGGACGCGGCAGCAGCCGGTGCCCGGGTTCCAGGGAAGCCGGCGTGGGGGCGAAGCCGGCGCCGGCCGCGGGCGGAGGCGACCCTGGCGGGGGCTCGGAGCCGACTGGACGGGTCGCGGAGGCGGACGCAGCCGGGGGCGAAGGCGAAGCCGGCAGGACGAGGAGACCGGCCGCGGGCGGAGCCGGAGCCGACCGGGCGGCTGAAGCCGGCGGGAGTGGAGCGGGCCTCCCGGTTGACGCAGATGGGCGCGGATGGAGCCGGCCTGGATGCATGGAGGCGGCATAGCAGCGGCCGGGGGTGCGGAGACGGCGCGGGAGCCACGACCCGGTCGGGAGCGTGGTCGGAGCCAGCCCACGCGGGAGCTAAAGCGAGGCGGGGCGGCCGGGGCGCGCAGCCACGCGGGCGGGGCTGACGCTGGCCAGCGGACGCACCGGCGGGCGGAGTCGGCGCGGCGCAGGGCGAATGGCGCTGCAGCGGGATCGCGGGAGGCCGGCTGCCGAAGCCGGCGTCGGGTGCGGGAGCGACGCAGGCGGAGGGCCGGCCGAGTGGCCCCGTGGCCACAGGCGGATGGCGGAGCCGTCCCGTGGAGCAACAGGGCGGCAGCCTGGGCGGGGCGGGGAGGAGGCAGGCGACCCGGCGGGGGCGGAGCAAGCCGGGAGGCGGACCCAGCCGTCCGGCCCGGGGCCGGCACGCGAAGGCGGGGGCGACGGGAAGCGGCCGGGACCGCGCGAGGCCGGACGCGGAGGGGGCGGAGCCGGCCGCAGCGAGCCCACAAGTAGAGGGGCGCCCGACCACAGGGGCTCAGCAGAGACCGGAGCGGGACGAGCGCGGAGACCGCCGAGGCCAAGCCGGCCGGCCGGGTTGCGCGTGAGGAAGGGAAGCCGTCCTGCGGGCGGAGCCGGCGGCCCGGGTCGCAGGGAAGCCGGGCGCGGGAGTCGGTGGCCGGGTCGGAGCAGGCCAGGCGCGGGAGTCGGCCAGCTGGGCGCAACGACCCGGCGGGAAGGCCGGACGCGGCGCAGGTCGAGCCGGCACGGGGCCGGGTTGCGGGGAAGCCTGCAGGCGCCGGGTTGGCGGGCAGGGCGGGGCGTCGACCCGGCGGGCGCGCCGGGCAGGAGCCGGCCAGGGCCAGCAGGCGCGGGAGGCGGGTGCGGAGGCGGGGCAGAGCCGGTGCGGGGCGCGAGTGCCGGGGCAACCAGGGTGCGGCCAGAACTGCGTGGAGGTGGAGTTGGAGTAGCCGGAGCCGGAGGCCAGCCGGACCGGCGCCGCAGGCAGCGAGGCGACGGGGGGCCGGGAGGCAGTCATGCGCGAGTGGAGCCGGAGAAGGGGACCAAGGGGTCCGGTGCGAGTGCAGCGGCGAGGAGCACCGCGAGCGGCCGTGCGCGCGGGAGCGCTGCCGGCGGGTGCACGCACAGGTCGGGCGTCGGGGCCGAGTCAATGTATGGCCATTGTCTGACCTTTGTGTGACTGATGCCCGCACGGCCGCTGTCTGACCAAAACACGGGCATTATCCAACTTGCATCTGGCTGATACACGAGAAGTGTCTGACTTGCGTGCTAGAGATTTTGGGCAGTGTATGGCAAGTGAATGGGTGGTGTTTGACCATGGTTTGACTTGCATCTAGCTAGCTTTGCAGACGGTAGGTGGAGGGGAGAACGCGCGCTCGTGTGTCGGCCGAAGCAAGGCGCAACACGAAGGGAAGCAGATGCGAGCGGCGCGTGGACGGAGACGGCCGACCGAAGCGAGGCCCCGCGCGCGGCGTGCACGGACGGACGGCCGGCGTCGCAGCGGTGGTGATGAAGGGGCCGACGGCGAGGACGCGCCACCCCTCGCGGCCGCTTTGGGGGCGGGTCGATGTCGAGCCCCGAGCGCTACCGGAGAGACGGCGTGACGCCGCGGCGGTGAAGACGAAGATGGTCCCGCCCGGACAGCGAAACCAACAGCAGCGCGGTAGCATAGTACCGCCCCACGGTGGGCGCCAAATGTCGTGGTATTCTCACCGGGGGGGGGGGGGGGGGTGCAAGACGACATATGCCACAAGGTGGCTTCGTGTGAGGGCAAGACTGCTGCTGATAGGCCCGGGAGCGGGTATGCGAATAGCACGCGGTGGTTTACCCAGCTTCGGAGCTCTCCGGAGAGATAATACTCCTACTGCTGCATGTCTGAGTGTATCTGATATATCTGGTACAAAGTGCTCCTGGAGCTGTATCTGAGGTCAGTGCCGCCGGCATCTGGCCTCGTATATGCATATGGACACAAGTGTGTGCTTCACTGTGGGTGGATGGATGAATGGATGTATGAGTGAGCTAGCTAGCTATCTTGCTAGTTAGCATGCATGCGTGGGAGCATGTATAAGAGTGGCCAGGGAGCCATTGTGGCGCTAGTGGTCATGAGCCTCTCCTGGATGGATGGATGGATGCTCATATGTATGGTGTGGCTAGCTTACTACCTAAGCTAAGGTAGTGGACATGAGGGCATGGTGTGGGTGTCACACTTGTCCCCTGGGTCACTTCATAAATAGTGCCCAGGGACAAGTGTCACTGTACATGGTGGCTGGGGTGACACGTGAACAGTGCTTGGGTACATCCGTCTCGTCGGTGTCTCGTCGATGTCGGGTCGGGCTGCAGTCGGCAGCCGGCTGGTTGGCGCAGTCGGCAGCCGGCAGGCGGCCGGGCAGGGCAGTCGGACGGGGAGCCGGCAGGAGCGGCCGGGCAGTCGGACTAAGGGGCTTTGCTAGCCCCGATGTCTTGAATAATCGTCTTGCCGTCTTGGGGTACCCGTCGCCCATTACTCCGACAGGGCTCGAATTCCACCATGTGGTTCGAGAAAACAATCAAGCGGCGGATATCCTTGCCCGCATCGGCGCTAAACGCGACCCCGTCCCACCTAATATTTTTTTTGGAAAGGCTGTTCAAGCCATCCGTGGTATGGGAAGGGGAGACCGGCAATACTAGTATGGATCCGCATACAACCCCAGATCCGGAACAATCTGACGTAATCGGAGGCTCCGCCACCGAAATAACACATTCGGCCCACGTGATTATGGTAGTCATCACCCCGTGGACATAACCCTTCTTAGCCTACTTAAATAGGCAGGAACTCCCGGAGGACCAAAACGAGGCACGCTGCATTGTGCGGCGCTCTAAAGCCTACAAAGTCCACGAGGGAGAGCTTTATAAGAAAAGCGCGACCGGAGTGCTCCAAAGGTGCATCTCCGAAGAGGAAGGGCGGCAGCTTTTGGCCCAAATTCATGCCAGACTTGGCGGCCACCATGCCGCAGCTCGGGCGCTCGTAAGCAAGGCCTTCCGTACAGGTTTCTACTAGCCGACAACCCGGGCAGACGCACAGGACCTTGTCCAGCATTGCGTCGGTTGCCAGCCTTTTGCAAATCAAAGCCATATGCCACCTACCGCCCTCCAAACAATCCCCATAACCTGGCCCTTTGCGGTCTGGGGGCTCGATATGGTTGGACCCCTTAAAGGAGGAATCCATAAGAAGAAATACTTGTTGGTCATGGTCGATAAATTCACCAAATGGATAGAAGCCAAGCCAGTCAAAATGGCTGAGTCCGGACCTGTGATAGACTTTATATCCAGGGTCGTACACTGCTACGGTGTCCCCCACAGCATCATCACCGATAACGGCTCAAACTTCACAGCCGGCGAGGTGAAAACCTGGTGCAGCAAAATGGGCATAAAACTTGATTACGCCTCCGTCTATCACCCCCAAACAAACGGTCAAGTCGAATGAGCGAATGGTCTTATTATGAGCGACATTAAACCCAGACTAGTGCGATCCTTGAAGGAATCAGATATGCACTAGGTCGAGGAGCTCGACTCCGCACTATGGGGGCTACGGACCACGCTAAATCGCACAACCGGATACACACCATTTTTATGGTGTACGGAGCAAAGGCAGTGCTACCCCGCGATATCATCCATGACTCACCTAGAGTGCGCATGTACGAAGAGAGAGAAGAGGAGCTGGATCGGCAGGACAGCCTAGATGCCTTGGACGAGGAGCGTGACATCGCAAAGGCCCGTTCCGCATTCTATCAACAACAAGCTCGAAGGTATCAAAAAAGAGAAGTAAGGGCCAAAACTTATAACATTGGTGAACTTGTTCTATGCCTACCAGAGAAGAAATAGGACAAGCTCAAGCCCAAATGCGAGGGTCCCTTCATCATTGACAAAGTTCTCACTGGAGGTGTGTACCGTCTGCGTGATGCATCAGACAATCGACTCGAGCTGAACCCATGGAACGCGGCCAGACTCTGAAGATTCTACGCCTAGTGCCGAACTCTGTGGTCTCCTTACCTCCGTCTTCCTTTTTTAAATTATACCCCCCCTCTCTCTCCTTTTTACATATATAGCCTTAAAAGCTTCAAGTATGCTTTGACCGCACACTCTGGCCGTGCTATGCGTGCTCAATATACCTGGGGGCTTCTTACACAGAAGCTTAATTGTCTTCTGGGCTTTATGCCCACCACATATGAGTCACTTCTCCATATGTGCCTTTTTTCACCACTATATGCATCGATATGGCTTAAGTTTTGGCCAAGCTGGGTTGCCTGGCTCTTGTGTTTATGCCCTACGTTCCCGTTAATTCGGCTAGGGCATAAGGGGAGCACCTCTGCGATTGTTACTGCTGGGTCAGCCGGATGTGTACCTCAGACTGGTTGAAGCCGAAAGCTAGCATTCTTAAGGGAATATTCGGTCGGTGAACAAAAGATGTATTTTACCTATTACAAAACATGCCCCCAGATGCTTATATCCTGCGTAAATTTTCGCAGTTTGGACATGCACATCAATGCATGCACACCCAGGGAAAGGAACCCTTAACGGAACTATTCACCCTAGAAGATGTTTCTTACTACCTATGTAATATAACATAACTAGTTGAGTACTTGTCTGTTCAAGCACTTATGACCCCTACGCCTGGTTTCCACGCGTGCCCCGGTTTTCACGTAACCGAGCGGGTATTCGGATACACTCCGGACTGTCGGGTCGAGATGTTGAAGAGAAAAGGTCCACCAAGACAAATGATTTACAATCCGGCTAGGGACAAAATGTGTCCTTCGAAGTACAAAGTCACTTAGACTGACTAAATTCTTCTTCTATACCATCCAACAGGCTGTCTAGCCTACAGTCCTGTTGGGAATACTTAGCGGCTAATGCTACCTGGTCATACACCAGATGTACATGGATCTCCTTCCCATCTGACCCTACAGGTCCGACCTCGGCCATGTGGTTCGGGTCAGCCTTGGTGTATCGTGTCTTCACCATGGCCCAGGCTTCCCTTGCGCCTTGTAAGCAGGCTGATATCTTCCATAATCGGAAGCGCTGCCGCGCTCCCTTGAGCATCCCCATAAGCTCCCACATGCCTCCTGGCAGGGAGACGGATGGCCATAAGGTCTGGGCAATACCCTGCATCACCTGCCGAACTTGTTCATGCAGTTGTGAGAGTTCCTGCAGGAGATCGCCGGCAGACCCAGGCATCTCCTCTCTGGGACGACCTATCAACATACCTACAGACATAATTCTGTTAGCACGCTTCTTCACCGAACGATATAATGGTTCGTTAGAGAACTTACTGAATATGCCGCGCCGAAGCCTCCTATTCTCCTTTACGGAGTTAGCAAGCTAGGCCCGAACATCCTTTAACTTGACATGCAGTCGGGTGTTCGCGTCCTGGAGAGTATTTTTCTCCTTTATAACCTTGGTAAGCACATGCTCGCCAGCCTTCAGCTGTCGCCGAACATGTTGCTCATCCTATGGTACGATCTCCGGATTGCCTCCGAGATTGTCTGCAGAATCTATTGTTAGATTTGCATTCATGCCGAATACTAAACTGGTACATGCCATTATTCCCGATCAAAACAAGTATTACCAGATGGGGCCTTCGTAGACTCCTCCATCACGACAATTGCGGCCCGCAGTTGGGCCTTGCACTCCTCCAGCTCTTTAGATAGCTGGGTATTCTTCTCTGTCAGAACCTATGCACACGAGGATCCTTAAATCAGTTGTGCCAACTGTTTCAAGTCTCAGGGGCTACTGATATACATACTTATCAAATTTTCTTACCCGTATATCCTTTACGTACTGGTCCGTGGCCCTGGTGAGGCCACCTTGAGCAGCCCGGATGTACGCGTCCCCTGAGTTGAAGGCAACAAACGCCTCTTTAGAGAAATTAGGGTCGCGTAGTGCAGCCCGACGGCGCCTATGATTCATGGCGCTCTCCACTTCGGAGTTTGTAGCAAAAAATCTATCCGCATTGACCTCCGCCCTTGAGTCCGGCCTCGGAGTCTGGCTGGTGGAGGCGTGGCCGGCAGGCTCTCCGAATATAGTCCGGCGAGCGCTTTTTCTGTCAGAAGACAGTGGACATTGTTATATTTTAACGATGATAATTTCGTGGCAGGTTTTTAAACATACCTTTGCAACGGCGTCTCGGTCCTGACCGCCTTCCTTTTAAGCCTACCCGACTTTGGTGCCCCTTGTTGGCGAGTCACCGCGGGTTCGGCTTGGCGCCCCGATGGCCTTCCCTGTAAGACGCAATACATGTGCGGTGGGTGAAGTGTAAAGAGGGAATCCTTTTTGGAAGTTGGGACTCTGGCTTTACTTACATGGGATACAGGGAGTAGGCCAGGATAATCACCTATGATGGCCACCAACACACCATTGCAGCTTAACTGATAAAATGTCATGTCAACGAGCTCCACAAATGTGCCCGGATCTTCTTCGAGTCCGGGGTCGAGAGCCCGGTTGGGGTCCTCTGGCTATGGAGATGGGCTGTGAACATCCCTCATAGCTCTTTGCAGTTCCTGCTATGAATTGACGAAGTAAACATTTGTGCTAAAAAATGTGGGAAAGACCGGAATAAAAGATAGCGACTCACCCAGCTTGGGGGGAATCCATCCCGTGGCTTGATATGGATGAACTCCTCCTCTTCTCCTTTGTACAAATCGGACAGTATCTTCGCCAGAGCGGCGGGAGAGTCCGGACCTTTACGGCCGCAGCGGGTGGCATCGTCTTCTCCATTGAAGTGCCACATGGGTTTTCCCCGATATTGAAGTGGCTGCACTCCCCGCATTATACATATGGACATAACCTCAATTATTGTCAGTCCTGATTTGGCCAGCGTATTTATCCTGTCCATCAGGAAAAGGATCTCTCTGTTATCTTCCTCCTGGGGCTCCTGGGGTGCTAGCTGTGGCGTTTCTTCAATGGGGCATTTACAAACTCGGGAAGGCCTTTCCGAATAGGGTCCGGAAGAGGGACATCCTCCACGTAGAACCATTCCGAGGGCCAGTCTTCGAATGTCTTCTTCGGGGTGCCGGATAGGTATCTGGTCCCGGCGATGCGCCATATTTCGGCTCCGCCCTCTTGATATACCGACCCCTCCTGAGTGCGGGGTACAAGGCAGAATAGCCTCTTCCACAGCTCGAAATGAGCTTGGTCAACTCCACCATCACTTCCATGTTGATCTATGCAATGTGCATGCTAAAACTGCATCCAAAGGTGATTGAGCACATTGACAAGTTGCGTAGGTACTGTTTGTGGGCCAAAAATACTAAGGCAGGCGTCAAAAATAATTCCTTGGCCGCTTGGGAGCTGGTTTGTAGGCCAAAGCGCAAAGGTGGTCTTGGGGTGATTGACATCAAAACCCAAAATGTGGCACTGCTCCTCAAACATCTTTATAAATTCTATAACCGTCTGGATGTACCGTAGGTGACCTTGATCTGGGACACATACTATGTGAACACGGTACCGCATGCAGCTGATCCCATCGGGTCCTTCTGGTGGCGTGATATCATGCAACTCAGCCATGTTTTTTGAGGGATCTCAAAGGCTACTATAGGTGATGGGACTTCAGTGCTGTTCTGGAAGGACGTGTGGCTTGTGCCCGAACAGGAAGCCCATCTCTCCGAGATCTACCCCAGAGCCTTCTCATTTGCCACAAATGAGGATGAGTCCATCTGCAATGCTTTGCACGCAACAGACCCAGCCACACTTTTCCATCTGCCACTCTTCGCACAAGCAAGAGAGGAAGTCAGAGAGATTCAGAGGGGCTCGATGCATGTCATTCCAGAGAGGGGTGTTGCTGATGTTTGGGTCAGTACCATCAATGGAAAATTCTCGGCCAAAAGCTATTACAACCATTGTTTCAGGGAGATGATCGCCGATGATGCCTTTCTGTGGCTTTGGAAGGCCAAGAGCCCCATCAAATTCAAAATGTTTGGTTGGTTGTTGCTGGTTGACCGCCTAAACACGCGAAACATGTTGAAACGTAGGCATTATGCTGTGGTAAACAATAACTATGTGTGTATGCTCTGCCAGAATCCTCCTGAGGAAACAGTTGAACATCTATTTTTCTTCTGCCCCTTTAGCCAACGATGTTGGGACAAGGTAGGTCTGAGATGGCCGCATGATGGCAACAGGATTTCCCTCCTGCATGAAGGTAAAACCCATTGGAGGCAACCGTTGTTCATGGACATCTTTTTGCTAGCCGCTTGGAGCATCTGGAAGGAGAGGAACAATGAATTCTTCAGAGGAGTGCCACACTCCTTAGCTGCATGGCTTGATAGATTCAAGCATCTGTTGGGCCTCCTTGCTCATAATTGTAAAGAAGAGATTCGTCCCTTCTTAGACTCTTTCACTGAAAACTTGTAGTAAGCAGGAATTTTTCTTCTTTTTATGTATAGGGTGGAGGGGAACCCTGCAAAACCCCGCATGTAAACATGTAACACCTGTCTGTGAGTAATACAAAAGTTAGTGGGAGCCTCTCCCACTGTCGTTCGTTGTCAAAAAAAAGAAATGAGCTTCGCAACCCAGAAATAGCTCACAGAAGGCAACATAGCCTGCGATATGCAGTATGGAGGCTAGGGTAAAGTTATGCAGCTGGAGGCCGTAGAACTCCAGGAGCCCGCAGAGGAAAGGATGGATTGGAAATCCAAGTCCCCTCAGCAAATAGGGGACGAAGCATAGCCGCTCTCCCTTGGATGGGTTTGGAGAGCTCTCCGCTTGCTCCCCGCCATTATAAGTGGCTAGTCTAGCTCGGATGGGGACCATGTACGCACGCGGGAGAAACCCCTTGGTCTACAACTCTACTAGTCGGCTGTGGGGGACAGAACATTTCTCCCAATCGCCTGGCCTAGTGCTACAGGAGCGAGAGGAGGAACCGCGACGACCGGCCATGGTGGTATGGATTTTTTCGGGCACGCTCTGATGAATACTCGCTGGGAGGAGATGGTGTGATTTGGATCTAAGGATCCCCGTCTCTTTAAATAGATGATTTACTCGCATGGTCGGGGTGGCAAATGTAAAAACGCCTCGACTTCTCCCATTCGCTCGACACGTGGAGACAGCCATTATTAAAACACAGAACCGGAGGAACGCGACATTGATGAGGAGCCAGATGGTGCTCGTTACAACAATACTCTGGAGGATTTGGAGAAGAACCCGCCTTGCAATGCCCAAGACAATCTGCGCGCCGGACTCATCATCATTGAAACCTGGTTCAGGGGCTACTGAGGGAGTCCTGGATTAAGGGATCCTCGGACAGCCGGACTATATACTTTGGCCGGACTGTTGGACTATGAAGATACAAGATTGAAGACTTCGTCCCGTGTCCGGATGGGACTCTCCTTTGCGTGGAAGGCAAGCTTGGCAATTCAGATATGTAGATCTCCTTCTCTGCAACTGACTCTGGGTAACCCTAGCCCCCTCCAGTGTCTATATAAACCAGAGGGTTTAGTCCATAGGACAACAACAATCATAATCATAGGCTAGCTTCTAGGGTTTAGCCTCTACGATCTCGTGGTAGATCAACTCTTGTAATACTCATATCATCAAGATCAATCAAGCAGGAAGTAGGGTATTACCTCCATCGAGAGGGCCCGAACCTGGGTAAAACATCGTGTCCCCTGCCTCCTGTTATCATTAGCCTTAGACGCGCAGTTTGGGACCCCCTACCCGAGATCCGTCGGTTTTGACACCGACACCGGCCCCCTCCCCCCTTCACCCTATAAATAGAGGAGAGGAGGGAGGGCAGCAACACCACATCCAAGGCGCAGCCCTTCCCCTCTCCAACACCTGTCCTCCTTCGTTTGAGCTTGGCGAAGCCCTGCTGGAGAACCGCTGCTCCACCACCACCACGCTGTCGTGCTGCTGCTGGAGTTGTCTTCCCCAACCTCTCCCTCCTCCTTGCTGGATCAAGGCGCAGGAGACGTCACCGGGCTGCATGTGTGTTGAACGTGGAGGCACCGTTGTTCGGCGCTAAGATCGGAATCGACCGTGATCCGAATCGCTACGTGTACGACTCCTCCAACCGCGTTCTTGCAACGCTTCCGTTTTGCGATCTTCAAGGGTATGAAGATGCACTCCCCTCTCTCTCGTTGCTAGTCTCTCCATAGATTGATCTTGGTGATGCATAGAATTTTTTTAATTTCTGCAACGATCCCCAACAGTGGCATCATGAGCTAGGTCTATGCGTAGTTTCTATGCACGAGTAGAACACATGTTGTTGTGGGCGTCGATTTTGTCAATTTACTTGCCGTTACTAGTTGTATCTTGATTCAGCGGCATCGTGGGATGAAACGGCCCGGACCGACCTTACACGTACGCTTACGTGAGACAGGTTCCATCGACTGACATGCACTAGTTGCATAATGTGGCTAGTAGGTGTCTGTCTCTCCCACTTTAGTCGGATCGGATTTGATGAAAAGGGTCCCTATGAAGGGTAAATAGCAAGTGGCATATCACATTGTGGTTTTGGCGTAGGTAAGAAACGTTCTTGCTAGAAACCTATAGCAGCCACGTAAAAACTTGCAACAACAATTAGAGGACGTCTAACTTGTTCTTGCAGCATATGCTGTGTGATGTGATATGGCCAAAAGGATGTGATGAATGATATATATGTGATGTATGAGATTGATCATGTTCTTGTAATAGGAAGCACAACTTGCATGTCGATGAGTATGACAACCGGCAGGAGCCATAGGAGTTGTCTTAATTTATTGTATGACCTGGATGTCAATGAAAACGCCATGTAATTACTTTACTTTATTGCTAATTGTTAGCCATATAAGTAGAAGTAATAGTTGGCAAGACAACTTCATGAAGACACGATGATGGAGATCATGGTGTCATGCCGATGACGATGATAATCATGGCGCCCCGAAGATGGAGATCAAACGGAGCAAAATGATATTGGCCATATCATGTCACTATTTGATTGCATGTGATGTTTATCATGTTTTTACATCTTATTTGCTTAGAATGACAGTAGCATAAATAAGATGATCCCTCATAAAATTTCAAGAAAGTGTTCCCCCTAACTGTGCACCATTGTGAAAGTTCGTTGTTTCGAAGCACCACGTGATGATCGGGTGTGATATATTCTAATGTTCCCATACAACGGGTGTAAGCCAGATTTACACATGCAAAACACTTAGGTTGACTTGACGAGCATAGCATGTACAGACATGGCCTCGGAACACAAGAGACCGAAAGGTCGAACATGAGTCGTATAGCAGATACGATCAACATGGAGATGTTCACCGATGATGACTAGTCCGTCCCACGTGATGATCGAACACGGCCTAGTTGACTCAGATCATGTATCACTTAGATGACTAGAGGGATGTCTATCTGAGTGGGAGTTCATTAAATAATTTGATTGGATGAACTTAATTATCATGAACTTAGTCTAAAATCTTTGCAATATGTCTTGTAGATCAAATGGCCCACGCTAATGTTGCCCTCAACTTCAACGCGTTCCTAGAGAAAACCAAGCTGAAAGACGATGGTAGCAACTATACGGACTGGGTCCGGAACTTGAGGATCATCCTCATAGCTGCCAAGAAATCATATGTCCTAGAAGCACCGCTAGGTGAAGCACCCATTTTCCCAGCAACTCAAGACGTTATGAATGCCTGGCAGTTGCGTAGTGATGATTACTCCCTGGTTCAGTGTGGCATGATTTACAGCTTAGAACCGGGGCTCCAAAAGTGTTTTGAGCAGCACGTAGCATATGAGATGTTCCAAGAGCTGAAAATGGTTTTCCAAGCTCATGCCCGGGTCGAGAGATATGAAGACTCCAGCGAGTTATACAGTTGTAATATGGAGGAGAATAGTTCTGTCAGCGAGCACATACTCAAAATGTCTGGGTTGCACAACCGCTTGTCTCAGCTGGGAGTTAATCTCCCGGATGACGCGGTCGTTGACAGAATCCTTCAGTCGCTTCCACCTAGCTACAAGAGCTTTGTGATGAATTTCAATATGCAAGGGATGGAGAAAACCATTCCTGAGGTATATTCAATGCTGAAATCAACGGAGGTGGAGATCAAAAAGGAACATCAAGTGTTGATGGTCAATAAAACCACTAGTTTCAAGAAAGGCAAGGGTAAGAAGAACTTCAAGAAGGACGACAAGGGAGTTGCCGTGCCCGGTAAGCCAGTTGCCGGGAAGAAACCAAAGCATGGACCCAAACCTGAGGCTGAGTGCTTTTATTGCAAGGGAAACGGTCACTGGAAGCAGAACTACCCCGTACTTAGCGGATAAGAAGGCCAGCAACACCAAAGGTTTATGTGATATACATGTTATTGATGTGTACCTTACCAGTACTCGTAGTAGCTCTTGGGTATTTGATACCGGTGCGGTTGCTCATATTTGTAACTCAAAACAGGAGCTGCGGAATAAGCAGAGACTGACGAAGGACGAGGTGACGATGCATGTCGGGAATGGTTCCAACGTCGATGTGATCGCCATCGGCACGTGATACATCTCCAACGTATCTATAATTTTTGATTGTTCCATGCTATTATATTACCCCTTTTGGATGTTTATGGGTTTTATTTTTCACATTTATATCATTTTTGGGACTAACCTACAAACCGGAGGCCCAGCCCATATTGCTGTTTTTTTGCCTATTTCAGTATTTCGAAGAAAAGGAATATCAAACGGAGTCCAAACGGAATGAAACCTTTGGGAGCGTGATTTTTGGAACAAACGTGATCTGGAGAGCTTGGAGTGCAAGTCAAGAAGCACCCGAGGCCTCACGAGATAGGAGGACGCGCCCCCCTGTAGGGCGCGCCCCCTGTCTCATGGGCCCCTCGGGCGGCCACCGACGTACTTCTTCCTCCTATATATACCTACATACCCCGAAAACATCCAGGGGCACCACGAAACACAATTTCCACCGCCGTAGCCTTCTGTATCCGCGAGATCTCATCTTGGAGCCTTCGCCGACACTCTGCCGGAGGGTGAATCGACCATGGAGGGCTTCTACATCAACATCCTTGCCCCTCCGATGAGTTGTGAGTACTTTCCCACAGACCTATGGGTCCATATTATTAGCTAGATGGCTTCTTCTCTCTTTTTGGATCTCAATACAATGTTCTCCCCCTCTCTTGTGGAGATCTGTTCGATGTAAACTCTTTTTTGCGGTGTGTTTGTCGAGATCCGATGAATTGTGGGTTTATGATCAAGTTTATCTATGAATAATATTTGAATCTTCTCTGAATTCTTTTATGTATGATTGAGTTATCTTTGCAAGTCTCTTTGAATTATCAGTTTGGTTTGGCCTACTAGATTGATCTTTCTTGCCATGGGAGAAGTGCTTAGCTTTGGGTTCAATCTTGCAGTGTCCTTACCCAGTGACAAAAAGGGTTGCAAGGCACGTATTGTATTGTTGCCATCGAGGATAACAAGATCGGGTTTATATCATATTGCTTGAGTTTATCCCTCTACATCATGTCATCTTGCTTAATGCGTTACTCTGTTCTTATGAACTTAATACTCTAGATGCAGGCAGGAGTCAGTCGATGTGTGGAGTAATAGTAGTAGATGCAGGCAGGAGTCGGTCTACTTGTTATGGACGTGATGCCTATATACGTGATCATGCCTAGATAATCTCATAACTATGCGCTTTTCTATCAATTGCTCGACAGTAATTTGTTCACCCACCGTAATACTTATGCTATCTTGAGAGAAGCCTCTAGTGAAACCTATGGCCCCCGGGTCTATGTCTTATCATATTTGCTTTCAATCTACTTTTATTTGCATCTTTACTTTTTTGCTTCTATATTATAAAATACCAAAAATATATTTATCATACTATCTTTATTAGATCTCACTTCCGCAAGTGGCCATGAAGGGATTGGCAACCCCTTTATTGCGTTGGTTGCAAGTTCTTTGTTTGTTTGTGTAGGTGCGTGGGACTTTTGAGGAGCCTCCTACTGGATTGATACCTTGGTTCGCAAAAACTGAGGGAAATACTTACGCTACTATTGCTGCATCACCCTCTCCTCTTCGAGGAAAACCAACGCAAGCTCAAGATGTAGCAACACGCTACCTCTACATTTACCTACGGGATTAGTTTTAAACCTCAATAATTGTTATTTAGTGCCAGCTTTGAGCATGAACATTGTATCTGGATCTCGTTTAATGCGAGATGGCTACTCATTTAAATCCGAGAATAATGGTTGTTCTATTTATATGAGAGATATGTTTTATGGTCATGCCCCATTGGTAAATGGTTTATTCTTATTGAATCTCAAACGTGATGTTACACATATTCATAGTGTGAATACCAAAAGATGTAAGGTTAATAATGATAGTCCCACATGTTGGGGAACGTAGTAATTTCAAAAAATTTCCTACGCACACGCAAGATCATGGTGATGCATAGCAATGAGAGGGGAGAGTGTTTTCTATGTACCCTTGTAGACCGAAGCGGAAGCGTTGACACAACGTAGAGGAAGTAGTCGTACGTCTTCCCGGTTCGACTGATCCAAGCACCGTTACTCTGGCACCTCCGAGTTCTTGACACACGTATAGCTCGATGACGCACCCCAAACTCCGATCCAGCAAAGGCACGGGGAGGAGTTCCGTCAGCACGACGGCGTGGTGACGATCTTGATGTTCTACTGTCGCAGGGCTTCGCCTAAGCACCGCTACAATATGACCAAGGTGTAATATCGTGGAGGGGGGCACCGCACACGGCTAAGGAACGATCACGAAGATCAACTTGTGTGTCTATGGGGTGCCCCCCGCCCCCGTATATAAAGGAGGGAGGGAGGAGGGGGCCGGCCTAAGGGGAGGCGTGCCCTAGGAGGGGGAAACCTACTCCAAGTAGGTTTCCCCTCTCTTTTTCCTAATAGGAGTAGGAGAGGGAAGGAAGAGGGGGGAGGAGAGAAGGAAAGGGGGGCCGGCCCCCCTCCCAATTCGGATTGGGCTTGGGGGGGGGGGGGCGCCCCTTCCCTTGCTCCTTCTCCCTCCCTTCCACTAAGGCCCATATACTTACCGGGGGGTTCCGGTAACCTCCCGGAACTCCGGTATAATTCCAATCTCATCCGGAACCTTTCCGGTGTCCAAATATATCCGTCCAATATATCAATCTTTATGTCTCGACCATTTCGAGACTCCTCGTCATGTCCGTGATCACATCCGGGACTCCAAACAACCTTCGGTACATCAAAATACATAAACTCATAATATAACTGTCATCGAAACCTTAAGCGTGCGGACCCTACGGTTCGAGAACAATGTAGACATGACCGAGACACGTCTCCGGTCAATAACCAATAGCGGGACCTGGATGCCCATATTGGTTCCTACATATTCTACGAAGATCTTTATCGGTCAGACCGCATAACAACATACGTTGTTCCCTTTGTCATCGGTGTGTTACTTGCCCAAGATTCGATCGTCGGTATCCAATACCTAGTTCAATCTCGTTACCGTCAAGTCTCTTTACTTATTCCGTAATACATCATCTCGCAACTAACTCATTAGTTGAAATGCTTGCAAGGCTTAAGTGATGTGCATTACCGAGAGGGCCCAGAGATACCTCTCCGACATTCGGAGTGACAAATCCTAATCTCGAAATACGCCAACCCAACAAGTACCTTTGGAGACACCTGTAGAGCACCTTTATAATCACCCAGTTACGTTGTGACGTTTGGTAGCACACAAAGTGTTCCTCCGGTAAATGGGAGTTGCATAATCTCATAGTCATAGGAACATGTATAAGTCATGAAGAAAGCAATAGTAACATACTAAACGATCGGGTGCTAAGCTAACTGAATGGGTCGTGTCAATCAGATCATTCAACTAATGATGTGATCCCATTAATCAAATAATAACTCTTTGTCCATGGTTAGGAAACATAACCATCTTTGATTAACAAGCTAGTCAAGTAGAGGCATACTAGTGACACTCTGTTTGTCTATATATTCATACATGTATTATGTTTCTGGTTAATACAATTCTAGCATGAATAATAAACATTTATCATGATATAAGGAAATAAATAATAACTTTATTATTGCCTCTAGGGCATATTTCCTTCAGTCTCCCACTTGCACTAGAGTCAATAATCTAGATCACATCACCATGTGATTAACATCGATAGTTCACATCATCATGTGATTAACACCCATAGTTCACATCTCCATGTGACCAACACCCAAAGGGTTTACTAGATTCAGTAATCTAGTTCACATCGCTATGTGATTAACACCCAAAGAGTACTAAGGTGTGATCATGTTTTGCTTGTGAGAGAATCTTAGTCAACGGGTCTTTCACATTCAGATCCGTTATGTATTTTGCAATTTTCTATGTCTACAATGCTCTACACGAAGCTACTCTAGCTAATTGCTCCCACTTTCAATATGTATCTAGATCGAGACTTAGAGTCATCCAGATCGGTGTCAAAACTTGCATCGACGTAACCCTTTACGACGAACCTTTTGTCACTTCCATAATCAAGAAACATATCCTTATTCCACTAAGGATAATTTTGACCGCTGTCCAGTGATCTATTCCTAGACCACTATTGTACTCCCTTGCCAAACTCAGTGTAGGGTATACAATAGATCTGGTACACAGCATGGCATACTTTATAGAACCTATGGCCAAGGCATAGGGAATGGCTTTCATTCTCTTTCTTTCTTCTGCCGTGGTCGGGTTTTGAGTCTTACTCAATTTCACACCTTGTAACGCAGGCAAGAACTCTTTCTTTGACTGTTCCATTTTGAACTACTTTAAAATCTTGTCAAGGTATGTACTTATTGAAAAAACCTATCAAGCATCTTGATCTATCTCTATAGATCTTGATGCTCAATATGTAAGCAGCTTCACCAAGGTCTTTCTTTGAAAAAATCCTTTCAAACACTCCTTTATGCTTTGCAGAATAATTCTACATTATTTCCGATCTACAATATGTCATTCACATATACTTATCAGAAATGCTGTAGTGCTCCCACTCACTTTCTTGTAAATACAGGCTTCACCGTAAGTCTGTACAATACTATATGCTTTGATCAACTCATCAAAGCGTATATTCCAACTCCGAGATGCTTGCACCAGTCCATAGATGGATCGCTGGAGCATGCACATTTTGTTAGTACATTTAGGATTGACAAAACCTTCTGGTTGCATCATATACAACTCTTCTTTGAGAAAACCATTAAGGAATGCAGTTTTGACATCCATTTGCCATATTTCATAAATTGTGGCAATTGCTAACATGATTCGGACAGACTTAAGCATCGCTACAGTTGAGAAAATCTCATTGTAGTCAAGACCTTGAACTTTGTCAAAAACCTTTTTCGACAAGTCTAGCTTTGTAGATAGTAACACTACTATCAATGTCCGTCTTCCTCTTGAAGATCCATTTATTTTCTATGGTTTGCCGATCATCGGGCAAATCCATCAAAGTCCATACTTTGTTCTCATACATGGATCATATCTCAGATTTCATGGCCTCCAACCATTTTGCGGAATCTGGGCCCATCATCGCTTCCTCATAGTTCGTAGGTTCATCATGGTCTAGTAACATGACTTCCAGAACAGTATTACCGTACTACTCTGGTGCGGACTGTACTTTGGAAGACCTACGAGGTTTTGTAGTAACTTGATCTGAAGTTTCATGATCATCATAATTAGCTTCTTCACTAATTGGTGTAGGAATCACTGGAACTGATTTCCGTGATGAACTACTTTCCAATTCGGGAGAAGGTACAAATTACCTTATCAAGCTCTACTTTCCTCCCACTCACTTCTTTCGAGAGAAACTCCTTCTCTAGAAAGGATCCATTTTTAGCAACGAAAATCTTGCTTTCGGATCTGTGATAGAAGGTGTACCCAACAGTTTCCTTTGGGTATTCTATGAAGACGCACTTCTCCAATTTGGGTTTGAGCTTATCATGATGAAACTTTTTCACATAAGCATCATAGCCCCAAACTTTAAGAAACGACAACTTGAGTTTCTTGCTAAACCACAGTTCATCTGGTGTCGTCTCAACGGATTTAGATGGTGCCCTTTTAACGTGAATGCAGCTGTCTCTAATGCATAACCCCAAAGCAATAGTGGTAAATCAGTAAGAGACATCATAGATCGCCCCATATCCAATAAAGTGTGGTTACGACGTTCGGACACACCATAACGTTGTGGTGTTCCAGGTGGCGTGAGCTGTGAAACTATTCCACATTGTTTTAATTGAAGACCAAACTCGTAACTCAAATATTCGTCTCCGCGATCAGATCGCAGAAACTTTATTTTCTTGTTACGATGATTTTTCCACTTCACTCTAAAATTCTTTGAACCTTTCAACTATTTCAGACTTATGTTTCTTCAAGTAGATATTCGCATATCTGCTCAAATCATCTGTGAAGGTTAGAAAATAACGATACTTGCCACGAGCCTTCATACTCATTGGTCTACATACATCAGTATGTATTATTTCCAACAATTCAGTAGCTCGTTCCATTGTTCCGAAGAACTGAGTTTTAGTCATCTTGCCCAAAAGGCACGGTTCGAAAGCATCAAATGATTCATAACCAAGTGATTCCGAAAATCCATCTTTATGGAGTTTCTTCATGCGCTTTACACCGATATGACCCAAACGGCAGTGCCACAAATAAGTTGCACTATCATTATTAACTTTGCATCTTTTGGCATCAATATTATGAATATGTGTATCACTACGATCGAGATCCAACAAACTATTTTCATTGGGTGTATAACCATCGAAGGTCTTATTCATGTAAACAGAATAACAATTATTCTTTAACTTTAAATGAATAACGGTATTGCAATAAACATGATCAAATCATATTCATGCTCAACGCAAACGCCAAATAACATTTATTTAGGTTTAACACTAATCCCGAAAGTATAGGGAGTGTGCGATGATGATCATATCAATCTTGGAACTATTTCCAACACTTATCGTCACTTCCCCTTCAACTAGTCTCTGTTTAT
Organism: Triticum timopheevii; assembly: GCA_963921465.1. NCBI lineage: Eukaryota > Viridiplantae > Streptophyta > Magnoliopsida > Poales > Poaceae > Triticum > Triticum timopheevii. The sequence goes on along the minus strand of OY997264.1, from coordinate 554,138,139 downwards.
TCTGTAACTCATGTCTCGAGTTACTAATCTTAGCAACCGAACAAGTATCAAATACTCAGGGGTTACTATAAATACTAGTAAGGTACACATCAATACCCTGTATATCAAATATACCCTTGTTCACTTTGCCATCCTTCTTATCCACCAAATATTCAGGGCATTTCCGCTTCCAGTGACCATTTCCTTTGCATTGTAATCACTCAGTTTCAGGCTTTGGTCTAGACTTGGGTTTCTTCACTTGAGCAGCAACTTGCTTTGCTGTTCTTCTTGAAGTTCCCTTCTATCCCTTTGCCCTTTTCTTGAAACTAGTGGTCTTGTTAACCATCAACACTTGATGTTCTTTCTTGATTTCTACCTTCATCGATTTCATCATCATGAAAAACTCGGGAATCATTTTCATCATCCCTTGCATACTATAGTTCATCACGAAGTTCTACTAACTTGGTGATGATGACTAGAGAATTCTGTCAATCACTATATTATCTGGAAGATTAACTCCCACTTGATTCAAGCGATTGTAGTACCCAGACAATCTGAGCACATGCTCACTAGTTGAGCGATTCTCCTCCATCTTTTAGCTATAGAACTTGTTGGAGACTTCATATCTCTCAACTCGAGTATTTGCTTGAAATATTAACTTCAATTCCTGGAACATCTCATATGGTCCATGATGTTCAAAACATCTTTGAAGTCCCGATTCTAAGCCATAAAGCATGGTGCACAAAACTATCAAGTAGTCATCATATTGAGCTAGCCAAACGTTCATAACGTCTACATCTGCTCCTGCAATAGGTCTGTCACCTAGCGGTGCATTAAGGACATAATTCTTCTGTGCAGCAATGAGGATAAACCTCAGATCGCGGATCCAATCCGCATCATTGCTACTAACATTTTTCAACACAATTTTCTCTAGGAACATATCAAAATAAACATATGAAAGCAACAACGCAAGCTATTGATCTTACAACATAATTTGCAAAATACTACCAGGACTAAGTTCATGATAAATTTAAGTTCAATTAATCATATTACTTAAGAACTCCCACTTAGACAGACATCTCTCTAGTCATCTAAGTGATCACGTGATCCAAATCAACTAAACCATAACTGATCATCACGTGAGATGGAGTAGTTTTCAATGGTGAACATCACTATGTTGATCATATCTACTATATGATTCACACTCGACCTTTCGGTCTCCGTGCTCCGAGGCCATATCTGCATATGCTAGGCTCGTCAAGTTTAACCTGAGTATTCCGCGTGTGCAAAACTGGCTTGCACCCGTTGTAGATGGACGTAGAGCTTATCACACCCGATCATCACGTGGTGTCTGGGCACGACGAACTTTGGCAACGGTGCATACTCAGGGAGAACACTTCTTGATAATTAGTGAGAGATCATCTTAAAATGCTACCGTCAATCAAAGCAAGAATAAGATGTATAATAGATAAACATCATATGAAATCATAATATGTGACATGATATGGCCATGATCATCTTGCGCCTTTGAGCTCCATCTCCAAAGTACTGTCATGATCTCTATCATCACTGGCACGACACCATGATCTTCATCATCTTGATCTATATCAATGTGTCATCACATGGTTGTCTCACCAACTATTGCTCTTGCAACTATTGCTATCGTATAGCGATAAAGTAAAGCAATTATTTGGCACTTGCATCTTATGCAACAAAGAGACATCCATAGGGCTTCTGCCAGTTGCCGATAACTTCAACAAAACATGATCATCTCATACAACAACTTATATCTTATCACGTCTTGACCATATCACATCACAACATGCCCTGCAAAAACAAGTTAGACGTCCTCTACTTTGTTGTTGCAAATTTTACGTGGCTGCTACTGGCTGAGCAAGAACCGTTCTTACCTACGCATCAAAACCACAACGATAGTTTGTCAAGTTGGTGTTGTTTTAACCTTCGCAAGGACCGGGCGTAGCCACACTCGGTTCAACTAAAGTTGGAGAAACTGACACCCGCTAGCTACCTGTGTGCAAAGCACGGCGGTAGAACCAGTCTCGCGTAAGCATACGCGTAATGTCGGTCCGGGCCGCTTCATCCAACAATACCGCCGAACCAAAGTATGACATGCTGGTAAGCAGTATGACTTATATCGCCCACAACTCACTTGTCAAGTGTTCTACTCGTGCATATAACATCAAACCATAAAACCTGGCTCTGATACCACTGTTGGGGAACGTAGTAATTTCAAAAAATTTCCTACGCACACGCAAGATCATGGTGATGCATAGCAACGAGAGGGGAGAGTGTTGTCTACGTACCCTTGTAGACCGAAGCGGAAGCGTTGACACAACGTAGAGGAAGTAGTCGTACGTCTTCCCGGTTCGACCGATCCAAGCACCGTTACTCCGGCACCTCCGAGTTCTTGACACACGTACAGCTCAATGACGCACCCCAAACTCCGATCCAGCAAAGGCACGGGGAGGAGTTTCGTCAGCACGATGGCGTGGTGACGATCTTGATGTTCTACTGTCGCAGGGCTTCGCCTAAGCACCACTACAATATGACCGAGGTGTAATATCGTGGAGGGGGGCACCGCACACGGCTAAGGAACGATCACGAAGATCAACTTGTGTGTCTATGGGGTGCCCCCCGCCCTCGTATATAAAGGAGGAAGGGAGGAGGGGGCCGGCCTAAGGGGAGGCGCGCCCTAGGAGGGGGAAACCTACTCCAAGTAGGTTTCCCCTCTCTTTTTCCTAATAGGAGTAGGAGAGGGAAGGAAGAGGGGGGAGGAGAGAAGGAAAGGGGGGGGGGGGGGGGGGCGGCCCCCCTCCCAATTCGGATTGGGCTTGGGGGGGGGCGCCCCCTCCCTTGATCCTTCTCCCTCCCTTCCATTAAGGCCCAATAAGGCCCATATACTTACCGGGGGGTTCCGGTAACCTCCCGGAACTCCGGTATAATCCCAATCTCATCCGGAACCTTTCCGGTGTCCAAATATATCCGTCCAATATATCAATCTTTATGTCTCGACCATTTCGAGACTCCTCGTCATGTCCGTGATCACATCCGGGACTCCGAACAACCTTCGGTACATCAAAATACATAAACTCATAATATAACTGTCATCGAAACCTTAAGCGTGCGGACCCTACGGTTCGAGAACAATGTAGACATGACCGAGACACGTCTCCGGTCAATAACCAATAGCGGGACCTGGATGCCCATATTGGTTCCTACATATTCTACGAAGATCTTTATCGGTCAGACCGCATAACAACATACGTTGTTCCCTTTGTCATCGGTATGTTACTTGCCCGAGATTCGATCGTCGGTATCCAATACCTAGTTCAATCTCGTTACCGGCAAGTCTCTTTACTTGTTCCGTAATACATCATCTCGCAACTAACTCATTAGATGTATAATAGAAACGGGAGTTGCATAATCTCATAGTCATAGGAACATGTATAAGTCATGAAGAAAGCAATAGCAACATACTAAACAATCGGGTGCTAAGCTAACTGAATGGGTCATGTCAATCAGATCATTCAACTAATGATGTGATCCCGTTAATCAAATAACAACTCTTTGTACATGGTTAGGAAACATAACCATCTTTGATTAACAAGCTAGTCAAGTAGAGGCATACTAGTGACACTCAGTTTGTCTATATATATTCATACATGTATTATGTTTCCGGTTAATACAATTCTAGCATGAATAATAAACATTTATCATGATATAAGGAAATAAATAATAACTTTATTATTGCCTCTAGGGCATATTTCCTTCACCACATACTTGTGGCACTGCCGCCTTGGTCACGTTGGTGTCAAACGCATGAAGAAGCTCCATGCAGATGGACTTTTGGAGTCTCTTGATTACGAATCATTTGACACATGCGAACCATGCCGCATGGGCAAGATGACCAAGACTCCGTTCTCCGGAACAATGGAGCAAGCAACCAACTTGTTGGAAATCATACATACTGATGTGTGCGGTCCAATGAGCGTTGAGGCTCGCGGTGGCTATCGTTATGTTCTCACCCTCATTGATGACTTGAGTAGATATGGGTATGTCTACTTAATGAAACACAAGTCTGAGACCTTTGAAAAGTTTAAGGAATTTCAGAGTGAGGTAGAGAATAAACGTGACAGAAAAATAAAGTTCTTACGATCAGATCATGGGGGAGAATATTTGAGTCACAATTTTGGTACGCACTTAAGGAAATGTGAAATTGTTTCACAACTCACGCCTCCTGGAACACCTCAGTGGTGTGTCCGAACGTCGTAATCGCACTCTATTGGATATGGTGTGATCTATGATGTCTCTTACCGATTTGCCGCTATCATTTTGGGGATATGCTTTAGAGACAACCACATTCACTTTAAATAGGGCACCGTCTAAATCCATTGAGACGACGCCGTATGAATTATGGTTTGGGAAGAAACCTAAGCTATCATTTCTAAAAGTTTGGGGAAGCGATGCTTATGTCAAGAAACTTCAACCTAAAAAGCTCGAACCCAAGTCGAAAAATGCGTCTTCATAGGATACCCTAAGGAAACCATTGGGTATACCTTCTACCTCAGATCCGAAGGCAAGATCTTTGTTGCCAAGAACATGTCCTTTCTGGAGAAAGAGTTTCTCTTAAAAGAAGCAAGTGGGAGGAAAGTAGAACTTGATGAAGTACTGCCTCTTGAACCGGAAAGTAGCGCAACTCAAGAAGATGTTTCTGTGGTGCCTGCACTGGCTAGAGAGGAAGTTAATGATGATGGTCAAGGTACTTCGGATCAAGTTGCTACTGAACTTCGTAGTTCCACAAGGACACGTTCCACACCAGAATGGTATGGCAACCCTGTCCTAGAAATCATGTTGTTAGACAACGGTGAACCGTCGAACTATGAAGAAGCGATGGCGGGCCTAGATTCCAACAAATGGCTTGAAGCCATGCAATCCGAGATAGGATCCATGTATGAAAACAAATTATGGACTTTGACAGACTTGCCCGATGATCGGCGAGCGATAGAAAATAAATGGATCTTTTAGAAGAAGACAGACGCGGATGGTAATGTTACCATCTATAAAGCTCGGCTTGTCGCTAAGGGTTATCGACAAGTTCAAGGGGTTGACTACGATGAGACTTTCTCACCCGTAGCAAAGTTGAAGTCCGTCTGAATCATGTTAGCAATTGCCGCATTCTATGATTATGAAATATGTAAAATGGATGTCAAAATGGCATTCCTTAACGGTTTCCTTAAGGAAGAATTGTATATGATGCAGCCGGAAGGTTTTGTCGATCCTAAGAATGCTAACAAGGTATGCAAGATCCAGCGCTCCATCTATGGGCTGGTGCAAGCATCGCGGAGTTGGAACATTCGCTTTGATGAAATGATCAAAGCGTTTGTGTTTATGCAGACTTATGGAGAAGCCTGCGTTAACAAGAAAGTAAGTGGGAGCTCTGTAGCATTTCTCATATTATATGTGGATGGCATACTATTGATGGGAAATGATATAGAACTTTTGGAAAGCATAAAGGCCTACTTGAATAAGTGTTTTTCAATGAAGGACCTTGGAGAAGCTGCTTATATATTAGGCATCAAGATCTATAGAGATAGATCGAGACGCCTCATAGGTCTTTCACAAAGCACATACCTTGATAAGATACTGAAGAAGTTCAATATGGATCAGCCCAAGAAGGGGTTCTTGCCTGTATTGCAAGGTGTGAAATTGAGCTTGACTCAAAGCCCGACCATGGTAGAAGATAGAGAAAGATGAGTTCTATCCCCTATGTCTTAGTCATAGGATCTATTATGTATGCCATGCTGTGTACCAGACCTGTTGTAAACCTTGCCGTAAGTTTGGTAGGGAGGTACCAAAGTAATCCTGGCATGGAACACTAGACAGCGGTCAAGAATATCCTGAAGTACCTGAAAAGGACTAAGGATATGTTTCTCGTTTATGAAGGTGACGAAGAGCTCGTCGTAAAGGGTTACGTCGATGCTAGCTTCAACACAGATCTAGATGACTCCAAGTCACAACCGGATACGTGTATATTTTGAATGGTGGGGAAGTAAGCTGGTGCAGTTGCAAGCAATGTGTCGTGGCGGGATCTACATGTGAAGCGGAGTACATGGCAGCCTCGGAGGCAGCGCATGAAGCAATCTGGATGAAGGAGTTCATTACCGACCTAGGAGTTATTCCCAATGCGTCGGGCCTGATGACTCTCTTCTGTGACAACACTGGAGCTATTGCCCTTGCAAAGGAGCCCAGGTTTCACAAGAAGACCAAGCACATCAAGCGTCGCTTCAACTCCATTCGTGAAAATGTTCAAGATGGAGACATAGATATTTGTAAAGTGCATATGGATCTGAATGTCGCAGATCTGTTGACTAAATCTCTTCCACGAGCAAAACATGATCAACACGAGAACTCTATGAGTGTTCAATTCATCACAATGTAACTAGATTATTGACTCTAGTGCATGTGGGAGACTGTTGGAAATATGCCCTAGAGGCAATAATAAAATGGTTATTATTATATTTCCTTGTTCATGATAATTGTCTATTGTTCATGCTATAATTGTATTGACCAGAAACTGTAATACACATGTGAATACATAGACCACAACATGTCCCTAGTGAGCCTCTAGCTCACTAGCTCGTTGATCAGCAGATGGTCATGGTTTCCTGACTATGGACATTGGATGTCATTGATAACGGGATCACATCATTAGGAGAATGGTGTGATGGACAAGACCCAATCCTAAGCATAGCACAAGATCGTGTAGTTCGTTTGCTAAAGCTTTTCTAATGTCAAGTATCATTTCCTTAGACCATGAGATTGTGCAACTCCCGGATACCATAGGAATGCTTTGGGTGTACCAAACGTCACAACATAACTGGGTGGCTATAAAGGTGCACTACAGGTATCTCCGAAAGTGTCTGTTGGGTTGGCACGAATCAAGACTGGGATTTGTCACTCCGTGTGACGGTGAGGTATCTCTAGGCCCTCTTGGTAATGCGTCATCATAATGAGCTCAATGTGACTAAGTAGTTGGTCACGGGATCATGCATTATGGAACGAGTAAAGTGACTTGCCGGTAACGAGATTGAACGAGGTATTGGGATACCGACGATTGAATCTCGGGCAAGTAACATGCCGATTGACAAAGGGAATTGTATACGGGGTTGCTTGAATCCTTGACATCGTGGTTCATTCGATGAGATCATCGTGGAACATGTGGGAGCCAACATGGGTATCCAAATCCCGCTGTTGGTTATTGGCCGGAGAGATGTCTCGGTCATGTCTGCATGATTCCCGAACCCATAGGGTCTACACACTTAAGGTTCGATGACGCTAGGATTATAGGGAAAGTTTGTATGTGGTTATCGAATGTTGTTCGGAGTCCCGGATGAGATCCTGGACGTCACGAGGAGTTCCGGAATGGTCCGAAGGTGAAAATTTATATATGGGGAGTCATCATACGGTCACCAGGAGTATTCGGGGATTTGCCGGTATTGTACCGGGACCACCGAAGGGGTTCCGGGGGTCCACCTACCCTGGAGGGCCCTATGGGCTGTATGTGGAAGGGAACCAGCCCCAAGTGTGCTGGGCGCCATCCCCCCTAGGGCCCATGCGCCTAGGGTTGGGGGGGGGGGGGAACCCTAAAGGGGACGCCCCCTTGGCTTGGGGAGCAAGCCCCCTCCCCTTGGCCGCCGCCCCCCCTCTAGATCTCATCTAGAGGGGCCGGCCCCCCTTCCCCCTTCACCCTATAAATAGAGGGGAGGAGGGAGGGCAGCAGCACCACATCAAAGGCGCAGCCCTCCCCCTCTCCAACACCTCTCCTCCTCTGTTTGAGCTTGGCGAAGCCCTGCCGGAGAACCGCTGCTCCACCACCACCACGCTGTCGTGCTGCTGCTGGAGTTGTCTTCCCCAATCTCTCCCTCCTCCTTGCTGGATCAAGGCGCGAGAGATGTCATTGGGCTGCACGTGTGTTGAACACGGAGGCGCCGTTGTTCGGCGGTAAGATCGGAATCGACCGCGATCTGAATCACTACGTGTACGACTCCTCCAGCCACGTTTTTGCAACGCTTCCATTTCACGATCTTCAAGGGTATGAAGATGCACTCCCCTCTCTCTCGTTGCTAGTCTCTCCAAAAATTGATCTTGGTGATGCGTAGAATTTTTTAAATTTCTGCAATGATCCCCAACACTTGCTTCTATCGTACGTTTTCTGTTCAGTTGTTTTTCTCATGTATGTAGGCCATGATGGTAAAGCTAGGTTTTGCTCCTTCGTGGGTGAATGTTGTGATGGGCATGGTTCGGTCAGCCTCATTCTCGGTCCTTTTCAATGGGGAGAGACTTGATCAATTTAATCTGAGCAGAGGTATTCGGCAGGGAGATATGATATCCCCTTATCTTTTCTTAATTGCAGCAGAGGGCCTTTCGTGCCTCCTGAAATCCAATTCTTTATCATCCCAGCTTGAAGGTATCAAGGTGGCACCAATGGCCCCTGTCGTAAACCACCTCCTTTTCGCCATGATAGCCTGTTGCTTTTTAAGTCAAGTAATGACGGGGCAGTTGAAGTTTCAAACCTGCTCGATTGCTATTGTATGGCTTCGGGACATCGCATAAACTATGACAAATCATCTATTTTCTTCAGTCGGGGATGCCCACAGGTGGTAAGAGAAGTCGTCAAAAATATTTTGAATGTCCATAATGAATCCTTGAGTGACCGGTACTTGGGAATGCCAACTGACGTGGGACATTCAAAGAACAACACTTTCAGATATCTCCGAGACAGGGTATGGGAAAAGGTGAGGGGATGGATGGAGAAACTATTATCGCCGGCTGGAAAGGAAGTGTTGATCAAATCCGTTAAACAGGTAATCCTAGTATACTCTATGTCATGTTTTCGCTTACCGCTAGGTCTATGCGATAGTGTCACTTCACTAATTAGGCAGTTTTGGTGGGGAAGTGAGCAAGGAAAAAGAAAACCAAGCTCAGTAGCATGGGATATTATGAAAAAACCAAAACATACGGGGGGTCTGAGATTTCAAGATTTGGAAATTTTGAATCTTGCATTGCTAGCCCGACAAGCGTGGAGGTTGTTGCAGAATCCTAATTCTTTGAGTGCTCGGATAATTAAAGCGATTTATTATCCGAAAGCAAGTCTTCTTGATGCAACTTTGGGCTCACATCCATCTCAAATTTGGTGGTCTATTATTGATGGGCACGACATTATGGTGCAAGGTTTGATATGGAGAATTGGCAACAGGGAGACCACTGATATTTGGGGTACCAACTAGATCCCAAGAGCTCATATGAGGAGGCCGATCTCCTCTCTGTTACGTCAGCCACCGGTGAAGGTTTCTAAGCTAATCAACCAAGCCACGACATCCTGGAACGAACAACTAGTGCTTACCTAAACTTTTAGGAAGTTTGAACATGACATTGAGTAAACAGATTTTATACACACGTCCTTGCCACTTGCTGAAAGTAGTTTACCCATCCATCCTTTTGCCTTGTCCCAGATGCGACCACTGAAGTATTTGAACGTTCCTTTCTTCGAGTGCCCTACATCCGTTGGCATTCCCAAATATTTGTCTCTCAATGATTCGGCAGGGACTTGAAGATGGCCCTTCAGTGCATCTCTTACTATTTGTGGGCAACCCTTACTGTAGAATATTGATTATTTCTTTGTGTTTATTCTCTGTCCATAAGCCATATAGTAAGTTTTCAAAAAGTGTGACACTTGTTCTGCTCCATTTACTCTTTCCCTAAAAATAACATGGTATCATCCGTGAATAGAGGTGGTTCACCGGCGGAGCCGATGGGGACACTTTGATTCCGCTAAGCTGGGATGACTGATCTTCTGATTTTAACAGGCACGAAAGGCCCTCGGTTGCCAACAATAAAAGATATAGAGAGATGGGATCTCCATGTCGAATACCTCTTGTAGGTTTGAATTCCTCCAATTTACTCCCACTAAAAAGAATAGAGAAGGATACTAAGCTCACCATGTTCATAATGAACGAAATCAATAGACCTGTGAATCCTAGTGTTTCCATAATTGCCTTCAGGTAGCTCCATTCTAATTTATCGTAGGCTTTCATCAGGTCCAATTTGAGTGCACGAAAACTATTATTCTTCCGTTCCTCTTCATGAAGTGCAAAAATTCATACGTTGAGATTATGTTGTCAATAATAAGCCTGCCAAGTACAAATGCCGTCTGTTCCTCTGATATGATGTAAGGCAGGACAACCTTCAGATGGTTTGCAAGAACTTTATACACTATCTTATCAAAAACATTACAAAGACTAATGGGTCGAAACTGTGACAAGAGAGTCAGATTTTCCTTTGGGATTAGTACCAATAGTGTAGGATGGATTCTTCTTCTTCTTCTTCTTCTTCTTCTTCTTCTTCTTCTTCTTCTTCTTAGCCATTAAAATCTCGTTCATTGGCGTTATTACCTTAACTAGTACATGTTGTACTACCTCAGGTACCCCTTGCACCCCTTCAAATGTGTACAAATTTTGATAAAAAAATCCATCGCCAACTACTGCATCTTAGCAGGGACCTCTATGATTCCATCGTATGGTTTTTGCAAATACTTATCAGATTCTTCCTATGCCGGATTGATGCCTTGAGATGGAAAATTTGTATTCTATCACCATCCAAGAGCCACTCCACTCAAGACCTCTAGCGCCACATCAACTCCTCACGAAGATACAATTCGATTAAGCGGTCGGTGATTTTAATTTCAGCGTACTTGGATCGGTCCTAGCTGCGTCACCGCGCAACCTTTCAAGTTCCCTTTTTAGTTTTGCCACACACACCACCAAACATGGATTTGCTCCACTCTCCCCAAATGTTAGCAATGGCTGATAACTTGGCACCAACAACACTAACCGTCGGATTGTAACTGTTGGGATCCCATGCAGAACAGACGGCCTGTTTAATTTATGCATGAGAATCCCACATGACCTCGCGAAAGGAAATAATGAACACCATTTGGCTGACGCAAGCACCCTATCAAGTCAAACCCGTGTAATGATCCTCCTGCCAGCTTTTTCTCGAAGGTCCACTTCCTCCCCTAGCATCCCAGATCAATCAGGCCACATACATCAATGACATCACAAAATCCTTGCATTTGTGTTTGACTCCTCTGGTCAATACCCTCATGTTCATCATACCTCAAGACTTCGTTGAAATCTCCTAAGCAAACACAGGGACGATCATTCAAATTAACCATGCCCTTCATTGTATCCTAAGTTCCTTGTCGAAGATGAGTTCGTGCTTCACCACAGAAACATGAAAGTCTCCATGGGTCTCCACGAAGATCACTAACTTTAGCATCAATACGGTACTTTTAGTAACCCAAAACTTCTATCTTTATTTTGTTGTTCCAAAACACAGCCAAGCCACCACTTCTACCAGTGGCATAAGCACAATCAAAACCTAAAGCATTTGCTAATTTTTAGCTCGGTTATACTAATATGAGTTTCAACTATACAAATCAGTTTAGGGGCAAACTTTAACGTGAGTTCGCATAGCTCTTGAACTGTTGGGGGGTTGTCGATACCCCGACAGTTCCATTAGAGAAGACTCATTGTGTCCGACGGTCCTCCAACCACATCCAACATCTTCCCACCTCATGAATTGCTTCTCTCATTCGCGTGCACCGTCTTGGGGCTCTTTGGATCATGTTTTAGTGGTGGGTTGGGAGGCATCCTGCTCCCCTGAGGTGCCGGTAAAGCAATAGTGCCACCATTGCCGCCCCACCCAAACAAGTTTAGTTGCTAGGGTAGCAGGGGACTTCAGATTAATAGTATCATCTGAAGAGCGCTACTTGCTAGGGTCAGCGTCCTTCATCTCGGCATCTTGGTTCTTCGCTTTGTCTTCGGAAACAAAATATTCAACACTTGCACCACAGAACACATCATCACAGCTGATGCATCTTGCCCCCTTGTCGTGTGCCCTTGTACCCTAGCAAGTAGTTGTCGATGCACGAAGGTTTTTGAAAATGAGAGCTGAGGCAATGCCATCACCATGTTCCTTGAATTAACGGGCCATCATGCTACAAACCTGACACCAATTCGGAAGGCGCTCGTACTTCACCGCGAAGATTTCCCCCTGTCCTCCTTTGATTAATGAAGTAGCTTTGTTAAGCAGTTTGCGGACGTCAAGTATGATTCCGACCCATAGAATTTGCCTTGGAAATCAAACGATGATGGCTCAACATCAACGAACTCGCCCACCCACTAGTAGAAAAAGGGTCTAATGTGCATCTCATTAGTCCCGGTTTGAAATTGAGCCGACACTAACCATTAGTGCCGGTTCCAACGGCTAGGCGGGCCGCTCTCAATAGTACCAGTTCGTGGCGAACCTTTAGCACTGGTTCGTGCCACGAACCGGTACTAAAGAGGTGGTGGCAGAATGTTGTCAGACTGGGGCCCGTCCAGCACCTTTAGTACCGATTCGTGCCACGAACCGGTACTACAGGTCATCCTACATATAAACCCTTCGTCTAGCTCGCTCTGTTCGCCCCCCTTTCCCCTCTCCTATCTGTTCTTCATCTCTTCCCCTTGAGCTCATCACACATTTTGCCCAAATTTTGTCAAGATTTGAAGGCCCCCATCCATTCAAGTGATCACAAAGGTTAGCAACTTTGTCCTTTCATCTCTCATTGCTAAATTAGCTCTTGCAAATGCTTTATATAGTGATTAATTTGTGGGTTTTAGTAACTTGGGAGGAATTATATGTGGTAGTTTATTTGATTTATATGCAATTTGAGCTTAAAATAACTCTTAGTTTGCATATGTAGGTGTGGTTTACTTAGTGCCTTCCCGTCTCCGTCGTAACCACCGTCGATCGTCCACACCGACCCGTCACCGGCACCACCTTGTGGTGAGCCTCTTGTTCTTATCTTTTTTATATAAAAAATCATGTTTGTGTGATTTAGATATATAGTTACTTGTATAATTATCTTACCCGTACGTTTTTTGTTATACATAGTGCCATGGTTTTGATATCCGTCCCCGTCGGCCCTCGTCTATATTATGATTCGGATGTGGTATATTCTATTTTAAAACTATTTGTTGCATTTTGTGTTTATGACAATTTATGCTCATCAAGTTGACATAGATATTTTTATCTAGGAGGTATGTGAATCGGAAATTCCAACCGACCCTATCGTCGAGAGGTTAATTTAGTTGAAAGATAAAACAAGTATTTGAAAGATAAATTGAAAATAATTGAGGGGGAGAAGATGGAATTGGAGTTGCATGTTGCCGATGTCGTCGATGATCACAAGATCAAGTGGAGAAAATGCGGTTGAAGATTAGAAAGATTAGAAAATATGCCATTGATAGTGAGGCTTGGTATCATTATGCTGTTGGATCAATTGTTACCTTAGTTGCGATCTTGATCGCATTTGTTGTTGCATTTAAATGCTTTAGCTAGAGAGTTATTTGTATGTTGCATTTAAGTGTTGTATGAACTTTATGTATGAACTTGTATTAATTTGGTCTATTCGGTAGTGTGTAATGAAGATGAGCCGGCAATGGATGTACGATGACCGATGCTCTCCCCAGTTCGTTGATGGCATGCATACTTTTCTGATTGCGGCTCAGGCAAACAAGCGGGCGGATGGTTTTATGCCTTGTCCATGTGTTGGTTGTAAGAATGATCATAATTACTCTAACTCAAGAACCATTCACATCCACCTGTTTGAGTCCGGTTTCATGCCCCACTATAATGTTTGGACCAAGCACGGAGAAAGAGGGGTTATGATGGAAGACAATGAAGAAGAAGAGGACGATGATAGATATCCTGGCCATGGGTTCCCTGAATATGATGATACAACAATGGGAGAAGAAACTGAGCTGGCAATGCGAGAAGAAGCTGAGCCGGCAATGCAGGAAGAAGCTGAAGAAGAGGCATCAGATGAGCCCGCCGATGATCTAGGTCGGGCCATTGCCGATGCAAAGAGAAACTGCACAAGTGACAAGGAGAAGAAGAAGTTGCAGCGCATGTTAGAGGATCACAAGAAATTGTTGTACCCAAATTGCGAAGTTGACAAGAAAAAGCTGGGCACCACACCGGAATTGCTACAATGGAAGGCAGAGAATGGTGTATCTGACAAGGGATTTGTAAAGTTGCTGGTAATGATAAAGAATATGCTTCCAAAGGACAATGAATTGCCTGAGAGTACGTACAAAGCAAAGAAGGTTGTCTGCCCTCTAGGGTTAGAGGTGCAGAAGATACATGCATGCCCTAATGACTGCATCCTCTACCGCGGTGAGTACGAGGATTTGAATGCGTGCCTAGTATGCGGTGCATTGCGCTATAAGATGAGCCGCGATGACCCTGGTGATGTCAAGGGCGAGCGCCCCAGGAAGAAGATTCCTACCAAGGTGATGTGGTATGCTCCTATAATACCACGGTTGAAACGTTTGTTCCAAAACAAAGAGCATGCCAAGGCGATACGATGGCACGGAGAAGACCGTAAGAAAGACCGAAAGTTGAGAGTACCCGCTAATAGGTCGCAGTGGAGAAAAATCGAGAGAAAGTACAGGGAGGAGTTTGCAGGTGACCCAAGGAACGTATGGTTTGGTCTAAGCGCAGATGGCATTAATCCTTTTGGGGAGCAGAGCAGCAACCATAGCACCTAGCCTGTGACTCTATGTTTGTATAACCTTCCTCCTTGGTTGTGCATGAAGCTAAAGTTCATTATGATGCCAGTGCTCATCCAAGGCCCTAAGCAACCCGGCAACGACATTGATGTGTACCTAAGGCCATTAGTTGAAGAACTATTACTGCTATGGAATGGAAAAGGTGTACGTGCGTGGGATGAGCACAAATAGGAAGAATTTGACCTAAAGGCATTGCTATTCGTGACCATCAATGATTGGCCTGCTCTCAGTAACCTTTCAGGACAGACAAAAAAAGGGATACCGTGGATGCACACACTGTTTGGATGATACCGACAGTATATATTTGGATAGTTGTAGGAAGAATGTGTACCTGGGACATCGTCAATTTCTTCCGAGCAGGCATCCTGTAAGAAAGAAAGGCAAGCATTTCAAAGGTGAGGTGGATCACCGGATGAAGCCTCACCACCGTACTGGTGCTGATGTACATGATATGGTCAAGGATTTCAAGGTAATCTTTGGAAAGGGTCCTGGCAGACAACCTGTTCCAAAGGACGCTTACGGACGCGCACCCATGTGGAAGAACAAATCTATATTTTGGGACCTGCCCTATTGGAAAGACCTAGAGGTTCGCTCTGGAATCGATGTGATGCACGTGATGAAGAATCTTTGCGTGACCCTGCTTGGCTTCTTGGGCGTGTATGGGAAGACAAAAGATACACTGGAGGCATGGGAGGACCAACAACGTATGCACAGAAAAGACGGCATACATCAGGGTCATGCCAGCAATGCTCTTACCAAAGAAGAGAAGGAAATCTTCTTTGAATGCCTGCTCAGTATGAATGTACCGTCTGGCTTCTCGTCGAATATAAAGGGAATAATAAATATGGCAGAGAAAAAGTTCCAGAACCTAAAGTCTCATGACTGCCACGTGATTATGACGCAACTGCTTCCAGTTGCATTGAGGGGGCTTCTACCGGAAAACGTTCGATTAGCCATTGTGAAGCTATGTGCATTCCTCAATGCAATCTCTCAAAAGGTAATCAATCTAGAAATCATACCAAGGTTACAGAATGATTTGGTGCAATGTCTTGTCAGTTTCGAGTTGGTGTTCCCACCATCCTTCTTCAACATCATGACGCACGTCCTAGTTCACCTATGCGAAGAGATTAACGTTTTGGGTCCTGTATTTCTACACAATATGTTCCCCTTTGAGAGGTTCATGGGAGTCTTGAAGAAATATGTTCATAACCGTGCTAGGCCAGAAGGAAGCATCTCGAAGGGCCATGAAAATGAGAAGGTCATTGAGTTTTTTATTGACTTTATTCCTGACCTTAAGCCGATTGGTGTTCCTGAATCGCGGCATAAGGGCAGTATGGATGGAAAAGGCACACTAGGAGGGGATCAAATAATATGTATGGACGGACATTCTCTCACTGAAGCATGCTACACAGTTCTACAGAATTCCGCCTTGGTGGCTCCATATATGGAGGAAAACAAGAATTTTCTATGCTCCAAACACACGGAGCAGTCTGACGACTGGATTACATGTGAACAAACGGGAACTTTCACCGGTTGGTTGCAGACACGTGCCATACATGACGGTGATATTGAAGATGACATGTACTTGCTGTCCCAGTTACCATCTTCGAATATAATGACTTTCAAAGGGTACGAGATTAATGGGAATACATTTTACACGATCGCCCAAGATAAGAAGAGCACCAACCAAAACAGTGGTGTCCGCTTTGATGCAACAACCAAGACGGGAAAGGAAACATATTGTGGTTACATAGAGGACATATGGGAACTTGACTATGGACATGGTTTGAAGGTCCCTTTGTTTCGGTGCAAATGGGTCAATATGACACGAGGTGGGGTAACGGAAGACCCGCAGGGAATGACAATAGTGGATCTCAACAATCTTGCGTATGCAGACAAACCATTCGTCCTAGCCAATGATGTGGCGCAGGTTTTCTATGTGAAAGACATGTCTACTAGGCCGAGAAAAAGAAAAGATAAGGAAGCGAATGCATCATACGATGAGCCAAACGCCACATAGTTCTTTCAGGGAAAAGCAACATCGTGGGAGTGGATGACAAGACAGACATGTCAGAAGATTATGAAATGTTTGATGAAATTGCTCCATTCAGAGCGAATATTGATCCGAGCATCCAGTTAAATGATGAATATTGTCCATGGTTACAGTGCAAAGGGACACACGCGAAGAAAAAGTTTCACACCCAAAGATCCCACTCTGGGATGTGATAGGCTTCACCGTCATCACTTTCTTCTCTAGTGACATTCTGGACTTATATATATCTGGAAAGTGCCGCTTCGAACAAACCGGAGGGAATCTTTGTAATAGTTAGGGTACTTATGTGTTTGGCATTTGAAACGCAAAGAAATTTTATGTGCAAAAACTGGATGCACTTCGTCTACAAATTAGTTTTTCAAATAATTCAAATTTAAACTATTCAAAACTGAAAAGTACTGGCACTAAGAGAATGTTTGTAATTTTTTGTACCTAAAGAAAAAATATTCAGAAATAAATAAAGTAGAAAAGAAAAAAAAACTGATTTTTTAGACAAAAACTAAATAAAAAAGTTAGTTCATCAAATAATTCAAATTTAAACTATTCAAATTTGAAAACTACTGGCACTAACAGAAAGTTTGTAATTTTTTGTACCTAAAGAAAAAATATTCAGAAATAAATAAATGAAAATAAATAAAGTACAAAGGAAGAAAACTAATTTTTCAAGACAAAAACTAGATAAAAAAATCCCACTACTGGACAGGGAAATATTTAGTAGAGAAGTAATAAATCATATCCTGGGGACTACACACACAACTAGGATCAAGAGAATTAAACCAAGTTTTAGCATCACCCTTTAATGAGAATGGAAATATCTTAAGGATATAATAGTAGCAATATTTCTCATCATTAAAGAACAGGGTGGATATGTCATTGAATTTAGCAAGATGTGCCACAACAGTTTCAGATTCATTGCCATAAAAAGGATCAGGTTCAACCAAAGTAATTATCTACGGATCGATAGAGAATTCATAATCCTTATCAATAAACAAAGATATGTGAAGTAGCAAAAGCAGGGTCATATTTCATTCTAGCATTTAGAGATTTTTGTTTTAGTTTAGCTAATAACTTCTTAAGATCAGATCTATCATTGCAAGCAAGAATATCTCTAGTAGTTTCTTCATCCATAACATAACCCTCTGGAACAACAGTCAATTCATACTTAGGGGGAGAACCTTCATCATCACTATCTTCAATAATTTCATTTTCAATAATTTCATTCTCTCTAACCCTAGCAAGTTGTTCATCAAGAAATTCACCTAATGGCACAGTAGTTTCAAGCACAGAAGTAGTTTCATCATAATTATCATGCATAGTAGAAGTGGCATCATCAATAACATGTGACATATCAGAATTAATAGCAGAAGCCGGTTTAGGTGTCGCAAGCTTGCTCATAACAGAAGGAGAATCTAGTGCAGAGCTAGATGGCAGTTCCTTACCTCCCCTCGTAGTTGAGGGATAAATCTTAGTTCTTTCGTCTTTCAAGTCCTCATAGTGATCAGCAGATATAAATCCCAAGTCACTCAAAGAATAGAACTATGCTCCCCGGCAACAGCGCCAGAAAATAGTCTTGATAACCCACAACTATAGGGGATCGCAACAGTTTTCGAGGGTAGAGTATTCAACCCAAATTTATTGATTCGACACAAGGGGAGCCAAAGAATATTCTTAAGTGTTAGCAGTTGAGTTGTCAATTCAACCACACCTGGATAACTTTGTATCTGCAACAAAGTATTTAGTAGCAAAGTAGTATGGAAGTAACGGTAACAGTGGCAAAAGTAACAGTAACAGTTTTGTAGTAATTGTAATAGTAGCAACATAAAGTAAATAAGCAAAGCACAATATGTAAAAAGCTCGTAGGCACCGGATCAGTGATGGATAATTATGTCGGATGTGATTCCTCATGTAATATCATAACATAGGGTGACACAGAACTAGCTCCAGTTCATCAATGTAATGTAGGCATGTATTCCGAATATAGTCATACATGCTTATGGAAAAGAACTTGCATGACATCTTTTGTCCTACTGATGTGGCCACTAGTGCCATTGCTATGTTTCCAGCTCAACGGTGTACTGGTGCTGTCGTTACTATAAATTGTGAGCTTGATATGCAACAGAACAATGGACCAAAAGATTGCAGGGCAGTCAAGCCAACGACGGAGCAAGCTTCAAGTAGCGCAGGGCATATGTTACAAATAGGGGACATGGTAATTAAAATACCAGTACAATACAAGGTTGAGCGAAGGTTTAGAACACCAAGCCAATACGTGATGGTAGGCACCATGAAAATCAAGATTTAGTTTATTTAAGGATACGTCACGTTGATTTCTTTTGGTCTAATAAAGAAGAGTCCTAGTTTTTCATAGGTTGCTATGTGATCAACGGTGCCAGATAATTAAGTTTGTTAATTTGTTAGTTGGAATAAGAGTAGGAGTCCGAGTTAGCTAAAGCTAGCTAGAAAGTCGGTTGTGTGCGCCTATATAAAGGGCCGGCTACGGCCGTGTACATGGGTAGGTTTTATTTCAGAAGTTTTGTTTCGATCGTGAGTTGAATAAAAAGTCAGAAAAGTCCCATGTCGGGGGACACCAAATATCGTGTTTGCTTTTGCTGATCCATGACGGATTTGTCACTGCTACGTGTGGAGTTGATTCATCGACCCGATGCCAGTTTTTGGTATTACGGTCTTGTATCTTTCCTCGACCAGAATTTCTTGTTGTTGCTGCTAGTATCGTGAAAGGTCGGGCCAATGAACGACTCGCCATCTAGTCGAGTCTCCATCAAGTGGTATTCAGAGCTAAGGTTGTTCACGGTACTGTGTTGATTAAGATGTCAACTTCGGTCAACAAGGTTGATGAGGTTGCTGATGATTCTGAGGAAGTTGTGCATCCAGTGTATGCGGATGATATTCCTCAAAATATTCGGGATGGTTTTGACCACACATGCAACTACATCAAGCAATGTCATGATGCGCTCGGCAAAAGGATAGATGTCCTGATCACTCGGTTCGATGGTTTGGCAGACATCATCAATATGCCGGAAATGAATTTTGCACCGCCACAGACTGCTCCGGCTGCTCCACTGCGTTATGCACCACCGGCTCGCGACGGACATGCCGGCGTGCATGATCGCCATTTGGCGGCACCTCATGTTGGAGATGATGGTCTTTTTGACGGCGTTGACCAGGCGTGATACGCTCCACGACCACGACACTATGAGCCTCGTCTTGAAACATCCGTTCGTGGTGGAGTGCATGACCGAGTTGGTCAAGCTGTGCATGTGCCTTTGGACGATGGAATTGGGCGCATAAAAATTTCATTCCCTTCATTCTCCGGCAAGTGCGAACCAGAACGCTATTTGGAGTGGGAGATGCGTGTTGATCAAATTTTTGATGCCCATTGATGACCCACAAGTGTAGGGGATCTATCGTAGTCCTTTCGATAAGAGTGTCGAACCCAACGAGGAGCAGAAGGAAATAATAAGCGGTTTTCAGTAAGGTTTTCTCTGCAAGCACTGAAATTGTAGGTAATAGATAGTTTTGTGATAAGATAAATAGTAACGAGCAACAAGTAAATAAAGTAAATAAAGTGCAGCAAGGTGGCCCAATCCTTTACGTAGCAAAGGATAAGCCTGGACAATTTCTAATAATGAGGAAGGAGCTCCCGAGGACACATTGGGAATTATCGTCAAGCTAGTTTTCATCACGTTCATATGATTCGCGTTCGGTACTTTGATAATTTGATATGTGGGTGGACCGGTACTTGGGTACTGCCCTAACTTGGACAAGCATCCCACTTATGATTAACCCCTATTGCAAGCATCCGCAACTACAAAAAGGAGTATTAAGGTAAACCTAACCACAACATTAAGCGTATGGATCCATATCAATCCCTAACGAAGCAACGCATAAACTAGGGTTTAAGCTTTTGTCACTCTAGCAACCCATCATCTACTTATTACTTCCCCATGCCTTCCTCTAGGCCCAAATAATGGTGAAGTTCCATGTAGTCGATGTTCACATAACACCACTAGAGGAAAAGACAACATACATCTCATCAAAATATCGAACGAATACCAAATTCACATGACTACTAATAGCAAGACTTCACCCATGTCCTCAGGAACAAACGTAACTACTCACAAAGCATATTCATGTTCATAATTAGAGGAGTAATAATATGCATAAAGGATCTGAACATATAATCGTCCACAAAGTAAACCAATTAGCATCAACTACAAGGAGTAATCAACACTACTAGCAACCCACAGGTACCAATTTGTGGTTTTGATACAAGATTGGATACAAGAGATTAACTAGGGTTTTGAGAGGAGATGGTGCTGGTGAAGATGTTGATGGAGATTGACCCCCTCCCGATGAGAGGATCGTTGGTGATGACGTTGGTGATGATTTCCCCCTCCCGGAGGGAAGTGTCCCTGGCAGAACAGCTCTGCCAGAGCCCTAGATTGATTCCGCCAAGGTTCCGCCTCGTGGCGGTGGAGTTTCGTCCCGTAAGCTTGCCCACGATTTTTCCAGGGTAAAAGTGATGATATAGCAGAAGATGGACGCCGGAGGCCCACCACGGGGCCCAGGAGACAGAAGTTACTGGAGACACGAAAGCTTCCATTGTATGAACACAAGCCTTTTCTTCCATGTCCCATATCTGTTAGACAAAAAAAGGGCAAGCACCATTATCGACAGTTTTACACTCGTTCGTATTGTTGTATTTGTCAATGATAATGGCATACCTTAGCAGTGTGATCATCAGAGCCAGTAATCAAATACTGTCGATCATTACATTTGAAGAAGTCAAGGCAGTTCACTTTGTCCAGATGCCCATACAAAGTATATTTAGATTCGGGAGAACCAATGCTCCAAACCTGAACACAGTCAGTAGAGAGCTTTTAGATTCTGTGAGGATTATTCTGTTTGCCTTGGCATCAGTCGACACACATGGCCAACAAGGTACGTACAGTACATAGCAAAACTTTCCAGTCAGCGAAAAGGAGAAAACCCATATATTACCTTTACTGTGTGATCATCTAAAGCACTTGCAAAAATGTTGGTGTCCATTGGGTTGAATGCGACCTGACTTACAGTATCGGTGTGTTCTTGGACGAACGATTTTGTGCACTCCCAGCCCTTGCTCCAGTCCTAGAGCTTTATATCATGATAAGCCGATGACCGTACGTACGGACGGGTTGGATTGACGGCTATTGATGTGATGAAACAATCACTGGCGGCTCTGAAACTTCTGAGTTTTTGTATTTTGTTGTCGTAATTGTACACATGGATCACACCATCAGATGTCCCAGCCACAAACCATTTCTTTCCTGAGATAACTTTAACAGAATGAACTACAGTGAGAGTGGCCAAGTTATTTAGCATGGCATGTACTATTGCTGAAAAAATCTTGAGAAACAGAGAAGTCAGAAAGCATGCCTTTTTTTGTGAGTAAGAAGGCATGACTGGTTCCTTCCAGACTTTAATTGAATCCATCCATCTCTGCTGGTAAATACAAATGACAGCTTCAATTGAATGCAGACCAACAGAGCTTTCATTTGCTAATACAAATTCAGCTCTTTCGTGATATACATTTGGTGACAGCAACTAAAACTGTCATGGGAAAACATATATATACAGCGTTTGGGTTTTGTCATGCTGTGATGGAAAACTAAAGCTAGATAATTAACATGACAGCGTTTTGGTCTGCCTGAATATTAGACATTATAACGCAATATAACCACCTCAAACAAACCTTAACAGAATATGAACTTTGTTCGATCACGCATTGTTTGGCAAACGTGTTCCCTACCTGTTCAGAGTGGCCGAGATAGGTCTCATGCATGGCTACCTTCTAGTTGTCCCGTGGTTGGAAGTCACATAGATGGCTCCCTTGATTATCATCATCTCCATGACTTGCTCCCCAATAGCCTGGATGTAAACCTGCGAAAAACCAATGATCAATCCCTCAATTCGGTGGATGCAAGATGCAATGCAAAGATGTGTAGCTTACCTGAATACGCAAAGAGCGGAATTAACCATTATCTATACCATGTGTCCATGTCCTTGATGAGCTGGGGACAGAGCAGGATCCTCTCAGCTCTCGTTAACTTCCTTTGTCCAGCAGCATGGCTGTCTTGCCACAATCGATCTACCCTTCCTCGGGTAGTTGAACCTGCAGGTGAAGTCCCAGCCCCAGCCTGTTCAGTCCCTTCTCTCCATCCATATTCTAGAGACCTCGAGTGCCTTAATTCTCCACACTCCTGCTGTTCCGTTGAACCCCAAAAAAATTGAGGAATGCTCCCTTAACCTGTTGTTCAACCTCAAAGCAGAAGCACGGATTTAAACAAACAAACAAATAGAGCATAGATGTAATGTGATCAACAAAATTGCGATCATATGACAATTGTGATAAATCATCACATTTATGGTCTAGATCAACAAAAATTCTGAATCACTTGATATTGGCTACCAACTCTCAGTTAACATGGCAGCAACAGCAAACTATGGCTGAGGAGAAATAATGGCCTCCAACATGTTCAGATCATGAAGAGAAAAGACTTTTTTTGCGGGAAGAGAAGAGAAAAGACTGCCTGAGCATGGCCCGAACAGAGAGAGGGAAGGGAAGGGCCTTCCATAGCGAGCCATGGCCTGCACGCCCGCCATGGTGCTCCTCCGTCACACCCGCAGCCTGCAGAAACCAACCGCATGGATCAAATCAAAAAATCCAGAAGAAGAAGAAGAGGTGAGGGGAGGGGAGGCGAGGGGAGGAGGATTGAGGGCGTCAGTACCTTTGATGTCTACATGCTGCAACCCGTCACCGACGTCGATGTCCACCACATCAGCAAGCACCGAGAGAAGGCCGCCGTCGCCGCCGTCGTTGCCCCATCCCCATCCATCCATGGGTGGGTGTTGGGCTAGGGTTTCATCCCCATCCATCCATTGGTCGGGCCGGACCTCCATGGCCGACCTCGAGGGCCAGGTGGACGAGGGCGCGGTGGTGCCGCTGCGGATCTGGGCGCCCCCTCACCTTGTCGCGCGATATGGAGCCTTCAATCCCATAGCCCCACACCTTGTCGCACAGATCCAGGCTGAGCAGGTGAGGGGCCGGAGCGGCGCTGCTAGAGGAGGAGGAGGCCGGCGGTGGTGGGATTGAGGCGGCGGCGGGGTTGGGGTTGGGGCAGAGGAGAGCGGCGACGTACGGGCGGGATGCGCCGGCGTGGCCAGGGCGGCTGCGTCCTAGGGAGGGAGACGGGAGCGGGTTAGGGATAGGGCTTCACGCGGCAGCGGCGGCGGGGTATGGGATGACTCGGGGTTTTTTTGGTGCCGTGGATGGAGCGGTGGGAGATGAGACGAAAAAAATCTACGATGGTTAACCTACGAAAAAAACCGAACGAAAATGGTGGGACAAAAATTGACCGGCGGAGACTACCAACTGCTCCATTAGGAGTAGAGATCAGGTAATGGTTTGAGTTCAAACACGGGATCACCCTTGGGTGGAGGGGGACCCCCAAGAATTTCAACGGGAAGGTTATGTTTCAGCATAGGTTCCTGTTTAAGGAACACTTCATCTATTTCCTCCCTTTCCTTCATAAACATATCGTTTTCATGGTCTAGCAAATATTGTTCTAACGGATCAGTTGGAGGAACAGCAATGGAAGCAAGACCAATAATTTCATCCTTACTAGATGGTTCCCTTTCACGAGGTTGTCTACTAAACTTAGCGAAATTAAACTCATGAGACATACCATCTATGCCAACAGTAAAAATATTATTTTCACAATTAATCTTAGCACTAGGAGTATTGAAAGGTCTACCAAAAATAATGGGACAAAAATCATCTTGTGGGGAACCAAGAACAAGAAAATCAGTGGGGTATTTAACCTTCCCACACAAAACTTCAACATCTCTAACAATCCCAATAGGTTTAATGGTATCCCTATTAGCAAGCTTAATAGTAACATCAATGTCTTCTAATTCAACGGGTGCAATGTCATGCATAATCTCTTTATAAAGATCATAAGGTATCGCACTAGCACTAGCACCCATGTCACATAAACCATGATAACAATGATCTCCTATTTTAACAGAAATAACAGGCATGCCTACAACAGGTCTACGTGTCTTAGTATCAGGTCTAGTAATATTAGCAGTCTCACCCAAGAAAGAAATAACATGCCCATCTAAGTCCTCATCCAAGAGATCTTTAACCATAGCAATACTAGGTTCAACATTAATTTGCTCAGGAGGTGTATAAGTCCTAGTATTACTCTTACGAACAACAGTCGAAGATTTAGCATGATCTTTTATCCTAACAGGAAAAGGAGGTTTTTCAACATAAGCAGTAGGAACAATAGGATCATTATAGGTAATAATCTTTTCTTCGACTGTAATAGGTGCAACTACTTTTACTTCAATGGGAGGATTATATTTAAACCACTTCTCTTTAGGGAGATCAACGTGGGTAGCAAAAGATTCACAAAAAGTAGCTAATATCTCAGAGTCAAGTCCATACTTAGCGCTAAATCCACGAGAAGCATCGGTATCCATAAAAGATTTAACACAATCGAACTTAGGTGTCATACCTGACTCCTTACCATCATCGGAACCCCAATGTTTAGAGTTACGTTTAATTCTTTCCAATAAGTCCCATTTGAAATCAATAGTCTTCAGCATATAAGAACCAGCACAGGAAGTATCGAGCAGGTAGCGATTATCAAGAGAAAGCCGAGCATAAAAATTCTGAATAATCATTTCCCGAGAGAGCTCATGATTGGGGCATGAATATAACATTGACTTAAGCCTCCCCCAAGCTTGAGCGATGATTTCTCCTTTGCGAGGCTAGAAATTATATATGTAATTACGATCACGATGAACAAGATGCATAGGATAGAACTTCTGGTGAAATTCCAACTTCAATCGCTTATAATTCCAAGATCTCGTATCATCACATAGACTATACCATGTCAATGCATCTCCCTTCAAAGATAAAGGGAAGACCTTCCTTTTGACAGCATCATCGGGAATACCTGCAAGCTTAAATAATCCACAGACTTCATCCACAAAGATAAGGTGTAAATCGGGATGCAATGTTCCATCTCCTGCAAATGGATTAGCTAGCAGTTTTTCTATCATACCCGAAGGAATCTCAAAGTAAATATTTTCATAAAGTTCATTAGGTTGAGGAGCAACTCTTTGGTCTTCTGGTTGGGGTGAAGATACCCTAAACAAGCCCCTCAAAGGATTAGTTTCCATAGTGACAAGTAACAGAAAATTTCAGCACACTATATAAATGTTTCCTTACCAAGTTCCACTCACCAAAAGCGCTACACTCCCCGGCAATGGCGCCAGAAAAGAGTCTTGATGACCCAGAAGTGTAGGGGATCTATCGTAGTCCTTTCGATAAGTAAGAGTGTCGAACCCAACAAGGAGCAGAAGGAAATGGTAAGCGGTTTTCAGTAAAGTTTTCTCTGCAAGCACTGAAATTGTAGGTAATAGATAGTTTTGTGATAAGATAAATAGTAACGAGCAACAAGTAAATAAAGTAAATAAAGTGCAGCAAGGTGGCCCAATCCTTTATGTAGCAAAGAATAAGCCTGGACAATTTCTAATAATGAGGAAGGAGCTCCCGAGGACACATTGGGAATTATCGTCAAGCTAGTTTTCATCACGTTCATATGATTCGCGTTCACTACTTTGATAATTTGATATGTGGGTGGACCGGTACTTGGGTATTGCCCTAACTTGGACAAGCATCCCACTTATGATTAACCCCTATTGCAAGCATCCGCAACTACAAAAAGGAGTATTAAGGTAAACCTAACCACAACATTAAGCGTATGGATCCATATCAACCCCTAACGAAGCAACGCATAAACTAGGGTTTAAGCTTCTGTCACTCTAGCAACCCATCATCTACTTATTACTTCCCCATGCCTTCCTCTAGGCCCAAATAATGGTGAAGTGTCATGTAGTCGATGTTCACATAACACCATTAGAGGAAAAGACAACATACATCTCATCAAAATATCAAATGAATACCAAATTCACATGACTACTAATAGCAAGTCTTCACCCATGTCCTCAGGAACAAACGTAACTACTCATAAAGCATATTCATGTTCATAATCAGAGGAGTAATAATATGCATAAAGGATCTGAACATATAATCTTCCACCAAGTAAACCAATTAGCATCAACTACAAGGAGTAATCAACACTACTAGCAACCCACAGGTACCAATTTGTGGTTTTCATACAGGATTAGATACAAGAGATGAACTAGGGTTTTGAGAGGAGATGGTGCTAGTGAAGATGTTGATGGAGATTGACCCCCTCCCGATGAGAGGATCATTGGTGATGACGTTGGTGATGATTTCCCCCTCCCGGAGGGAAGTGTCCCCGGCAGAACAGCTCTGCCAGAGCCCTAGATTGATTCCACCATGGTTCCGCCTCGTGGCGGAAGAGTTTCGTCCCGTAAGCTTGCCCATGATTTTTTCCAGGGTAAAAGTGATGATATAGCAAAAGATGGACGCCGGAGGCCCACCAGGGGGCCCCGGAGATAGGAGGGCGCGCCCTATAGGGGGGCGCCCCCTGTCTCCTGGGCAGGGTATGGGCCCCCTGGCCTATTTCTTTTGCTCATAAATTCTTATTAAATCCAAAAAGTTGTTTCGTGGAGTCTCAGGACTTTTGGAGCCGTGTAGAATAGGTTTCCAACGTTTGCTCCTTTTCCAGCCAGAATTCCAGTTGCCGGCATTCCCCCTCTTCATAGTAAACCTTGTAAAATAAGAGAGAACAGCCATAAGTATTGAGATATAATGTGTAATAACAGCCCATAATGCAATAAATATTGATATAAAAGCATGATGCAAAATGGACGTATCACCCATCATTATAGCAAGGAGAATGTGACGCCCCCGATTCAATCGTACACTAATCATGCACGCAAACGTGTACGATCAAGATCAGGGACTCATGGGAAGATATGACAACACAACTCTAAAAACATAAATAAGTCATACAAGCATCATAATACAAGCCAGGGGCCTCGAGGGATCGAATACAAGTGCTCGATCATAGACGAGTCAGCGGAAGCAACAATATCTGGGTACAGACATAAGTTAAACAAGTTGCCATAAGATGGCTAGCACAAACTGGGATACAGATCGAAAGAGGCGCAGGCCTCCTGCCTGGGATCCTCCTAAACTACTCCTGGTCGTCGTCAGCGGCCTGCACGTAGTAGTAGGCACCTCCAGTGGAGTAGTCATCGTCGACGGTGGCATCCGGCTCCTGGGCTCTAGCATCTGGTTGCGATCACCTCCCAAGTGATCACCTCCCAAGTGATCACGGCCCGATAGTATAGCAAGGCAGACTGACAAGAATGTAGGGCCAATGATGATAAACTAGCATCCTATACTAAGCATTTAGGATTGCAGGTAAGGTATCAATGACTGTAGCAACAATGACAGGCTATGCAACAGAATAGGAGTAACCGAACAGTAACATGCTACACTACTCTAATGCAAGCAGTATAGAGAAGAATAGGCGATATCTAGTAATCAAGGGGGGGCTTGCCTGGTTGCTCTGGCAAGAAGGAAGGGTCGTCAACTCCGTAGTCGAACTGGGCAGCAGCAGCGTCGGTCTCGTAGTCTACCGGAGAGAAGAGGGGGAAGAAACAATGAATACAATGCAAGTAGATGCATATCGATGCATGACATGACAAGTAATGATGCTAGGTGTGCCCAATCGCAGTAGTAGGTGATACCGACGAAGGGGGAAAACATCCGGGAAAGTATTCCCGGTGTTTCGCGTTTTCGGACCGGTGAACCGGAGGGGGAAAGTTGCGTGTTCGGTATGCTAGGGGTGTGTGGCGGACGAACGGGCTGCGTATCCGAATTCGTCTTGTCGTTCTGAGCAGCTTTCATGTAGAAAGTATTTTCATCCGAGTTACGGATTAAAAGATATGATTTTCTAAAGATTTAAATCATTTTCTAATTTTATTTATTCATTTAAATCCAACATTATCCAGAACAGTGCCTGATGACGTAGGCATGACATCAGAGTGATGTCAGCAGGTCAACTGGTCGGTTGACCAGTCAAACCAGACAGGTGGGTCCAGTGGGACCCACATGTCATTGTCAGGGGCACTAACAGAGGGTTTAAACTAACTAAATGGGTTAATTAGTAGGTGGGGCCCGGTAGTCAGTGAGAGATTAGTGTTTAATTAACTAATTTAATTAATTAGCAAATTATCTATTTATTTTATTCGTTTATGGCATGGGCCCCGCATGTCAGTGCCACTGGGCTGCCCAGTCAGCATGTTGACTGGGTCAATCCAGTCAACGGGGCCCCCATGGCCGACTGGCAGTGACCCAGGGGTGGGGCCCGCCAAGCCACGTCGGTGGACAGCGCTGGAACGACGCCGGCGATGCAAAACGCGGCGGTGCGGCTTGGGCGAGCGTCGGATTTCGCCCATGGGGCACCAAATCGAGCGCGACCGGGCGCGTTAGAACGGCAAGACGACGATACGACGGTTGGTGGTGGTTACGCGGGCAGTGGTGGCCGGAATCGAGCGCGGCGAGCTCATCGGCGGATGGCCGGAGTCGGGCGCGGGAGGAAACGGCGACGCGACACGCTAGCGAGCGAACTGAGAGGCAGCGAACTGAGAGGCCAGGCAAGACGCGCGTCAGGTGGCGAATGCAACGGGCGCTGTCCCGTGACCATTTGGTCACTGAAGGCACGCCGATGACAAGTGCAGGCGGCAACGCGTTCGGGCGTTCAACGCGCAAGGGCATAGGGGCCATATGGAAGCGCATGCGCGGGTGCGTTCGGTCCCTGGACGCGCCAGGAACACGATGCCGTGCTCAGGCGAGCACGACGGAGAGCATGGCCTCGGCGGCGAGGCGATCCGCGGCAACGGGCTCTCGGCAACGGCGACGAGGTAGTTACGGGGCGTGAGGGGCTTAACGAGGAGGAGTAGGAGGCAGGGGAGCTCACCGTGCGGCACGCAAGATGGCCCGTGGTAGCTTAGTAGCAGCAGAGGGATGTCGCCGGAGTTGGGGAAGAACAACGGCGACCGGAGATGTGGAAGAAGGGGGGGGGGGGCGTTGCAGCAGCGCCTCCGAGCTCCAGCTGTGGCCACCGGTCGACGAGGAAGACGACGGCGATGATGACGGACACGCAGGCGCGGCGAGGCGATGACTGTGGCCGCGCGATTCACGGCGGCGGGTCCATGGTGGCGCTCGGATGCGATGGGAAGGAGGAGAGCGGGGTGGATCTGAGGGGAAGGGGAGTGGCGCAGGAACCGAGGAGAGAGTGGGGGCGAGTGGGAGGAGGGACCGAGGGGGCGCGGCGTCGGCGTCCTTATCTCCTCCTCGACGCCGGCGAGCGGGTCCGGTGGCGACCGCGCCCTGTAGCGGCGCGCGACCGAGGAACAGGGAGGAGGTGCGGTGCGGGGGGGGGGGGGGGGCTGGGCCGGCTTGGCCGACCAGGCTGGTTGCGGGCCAGGGAGGCAGGGTTGTGACCGCGCGGGTGGTTTAGCTAGGCCAATTGGCCCGGGGGGGGGGGGGGTTGGGGTTTTTTTCCTTCCTCTTTCTTTCTTTTCCTTATTTTCTTTTCTGTTTTATTTCATTTTAAAGTATTTAGTCATTTTCTAAAAATGTGTTTACTTCACCATAATTACCTATGCAATATTTGGCACTGCCCGAACATTTTTGTTTTGATGTTTGAAAACTTTTGTTGTTTGTCATATTTTGAGTTTTGATTTTTGGACCGGTTTTGAACTAATGAAAGATTAGCAACAGAAATCAAAGATGACATGGCATCATTAGGAGAGTTTAATGTAGCCTAATTATCCGGGCGTTACAAATATCCTCCACTACAAGAAATCTCGTCCCGAGATTTAGGAGGTAGAAGAAAACAGCGCGGGGTATTCTTCACGCAGACGATCCTCACGTTCCCAAGTGGCTTCATCTTCAGAATGGTGCGACCACTGAACTTTGAGGAACTTGATCGCCTTCTGACGCGTGCGGCGTTCAGCTTGGTCGAGAATGCGGACTGGATGCTCCTTATAGGAAAGGTCCTGTTGCAATTCGAGCACTTCATGATCCACTCCTCGGATTGGGTCCTTGAAGCAGCGGCGGAGCTGTGACACGTGGAACACATCGTGAACCTGAGAAAGGTTCGGCGGAAGCTCCAGTTGATATGCCACTTTTCCACGCCTTTCGAGAATAGTGAATGGGCCAATATAGTGAGGAGCTAGCTTGCCCTTGATCCCGAAGCGGTGGGCACCCTTCATTGGTGTAACGCGAAGATAGGCCTTTTCGCCAGGCTGATAGACCATGTCCTTATGTTTACGGTCATACTGACTCTTCTGACGCGACTGAGCAGTCTTGAGATTCTCGCGAATAATGCGGACTTGTTCTTCGGCATGTTGGATAATATCCGGACCGAAGAGTGGACGTTCCCCAGTTTCTGACCAGTTCAGAGGGGTTCGGCACTTTCGTCCATATAACACTTCGAAGGGGGCCATCTTCAGACTAGCTTGATAGCTATTATTATAAGAGAACTCAGCATACGGGAGAGATTCCTCCCATTTCTTGCCGAAGGAAATAACACAAGCTCGAAGCATGTCTTCGAGAACTTGGTTGACACGTTCAACTTGCCCTTGCGACTGAGGATGAAAAGCAGTGCTGAAAGACAGATGAGTGCCCATAGCTTCTTGGAAACTTGCCCAGAATCTTGAAGTGAATAAGCTGCCACGGTCTGAACTGATTACCAATGGAATACCGTGAAGCGAGACAATTCTGGACATGTAGAGGTTTGCCAGCTGAGTAGCAGCGATCGTTTCCTTGACCGCCAGAAAATGTGCAACTTTAGAAAGCCGGTGAATGACGACAAGAATAGCATCATTACCTTTCTGCGATTTGGGGAATCCAGTGACGAAGTCCATTTCAACATGGTCCCATTTCCATTCAGGAATAGAGATAGGTTGCAGAGTTCCAGCAGGCCTTTGATGCTCTGCTTTGATACGACGACAAACGTCACACTCAGCAACATAACAAGCAATATCTTGCTTCATATTAGACCACCAGAATCTCTGACGAATGTCTTGGTACATCTTGGTACTACCGGGATGAATAGACAAAGGTGTATCATGAGGTTCTTGCATAACCCTTGGAGTCAGATTCAGGTTTTCCCTCTTACTCGGTACCACTAGGCGACCTTTGAAGAATAAGGTGCCTGCGTCATCAACAGTGAAGAATGAGGGCTTTCCTTCTGCGAGATAACGTTTAATCCGCTCGACTTCATTGTCACATTTCTGTATCCATTTGATGGTGTCCACAAGATCTGGTCTAGCAACTATGGTATTGAGAGAACCCCGGGAAACACCGTGGAGGTTCATCTTGCGAAACTCCGGAGGAGGGGGAGCGAGTGCACCAGGAGGAACAATATGGAGGTTCAGCTTTCTGAATTCTTCAACAAGCGAGGGCTGAACTTTGTGAACCTGGAGGTGGTTGCAGTAAGACTTGCGGCTCAAGGCATCAGCCATCACATTAGCCTTGCCTGGGGTGTATGAAATACCCAGGTTAAAATCTGCAACAATCTCCATCCATCTCTGCTGATGGAGATTCAGATCTGGTTGAGTAAACAGATACTTCAGACTTTGGTGGTCGGTGAAGATCTCGCAACGATTACCTAGAAGGTAATGTCGCCACTGTTTCAGTGCATGGATAACAGCAGCAAGCTCGAGGTCATGAACTGGATAGTTCTCTTCGTGAGGGCGCAATTGACGAGAGGCATAAGCAATCACCTTGCGCTCTTGCATTAGGACAGCGCCTAAGCCTTGACGTGAAGCATCACAATAAATGACGAAGTCCTTCTTAGTATCTGGAGGAGCAAGCACCGGGGCAGAAGTCAACTTCTCTTTGAGCGCCTGGAAACTTTCCTGACACTTTTCTGTCCACTGAAACTTGACGCCCTTATGAAGCAGGTTAGTCAGAGGTCTAGCGATCTTGGAGAAGTTCTCGACGAATCGACGACAATAGCTGGCGAGTCCGAGAAAACTTCTAACTTGCTTGACATTCTTCGGAGGAGTCCAATCGAGAATAGCCTGAACTCGTTCAGGGTTGACGGCAATACCATCCTTAGAGATGACATGCCCAAGATAGGTTACTTCGGGAAGCCAGAATTCACACTTGGAGAACTTGGCATAGAGTTGATGCTCTCTAAGCTTTTCTAGAACAAGACGAAGATGTTCAGCATGTTCTTCTTCATTCTTGGAATATACAAGGATATCATCCAGATAAACCACGACAAATTTGTCGAGGTATTCCATAAAGATATAGTTCATCAGACGAGAGAAGGTGGCTGGAGCATTGGTTAATCCAAAAGACATGACGGTGTACTCGTATGAACCATAGCGAGTCACAAATGCGGTCTTGGGGATATCTTCTTCACGAACACGGATCTGGTGGTAACCCAACCTCAAGTCGAGTTTAGAGAACACTGACGAACCAGCGAGTTGATCATATAGATCATTGATCCGAGGAAGAGGATATTTGTTCTGAATGGTAGCTTGGTTAATAGGACGGTAGTCTTGGACCAATCGGTTTGTCCCATCCTTCTTCTTGACAAAGAGAGAAGGTGCTCCCCAAGGAGAGCAACTTGGGCGAATGAAACCACTTCGAAGAGATTTGTCGATTTCCTCCTTAAGCTCAAGGAGTTCATGCGGCGGCATCTTGTAGGGTCGCTTAGCTATAGGAGTGGTGCCTGGTTTCAAGTCGATGACGAACTCGACAGCTCTAGCAGGGGGAATTCCTGGGAGTTCTTTAGGAAAGACGTCTAGGAATTCATGCATGACGGGAATGTTTTCAATGCCCTCGAGTGGTGCAGCGTTCAATGCATTCAATGCATAGAGCCTTGCCTCGGCATTCTGAACCAGACGAGCATTGTAGCTTATTATTTCATCAGAAGGGTGTAGCAGATGGACGGTCTTGGTGGCGCAAATGATAGAAGCAGTATGCGCCTTTAACCAATCCATTCCCAGAATGAGGTCAATGTTAGACGACTTCAGGATAATGGGCGAGGCGCGAAATTCCAATCCTTCGATTTCCACAGGGACGTCGATGCCAACCATGGAGGTCTGACATTGTCCCGCGGGGTTTTTTACCACTACCATAGTGTTCATCTGCTCACATTTAACGTCGTGCTTGTATGCAAAATCTTCTGACATGAATGAATGCGATGCACCTGTATCAAATAAAACGGATGCTGGTACTAAATTTACGAGGAGTGTACCCATCACAGTAGCAGGCTGGTCTTGGGCTTCGTTCAGATCAACGTGGTTGGCATGAACACGACCATAAGACTTGGCATTGTTGTTGCGGGGCTGGTTGTTTCCACGGCTAGCTACTGGAAGGGCCAGTTGATTCTGGTTCTGATTCTGATAGCAGTTCCTGGCAAGGTGACCTGGTTGACCACACTTGTAGCACAGACCATTATTGGGAGTGGGAACAGGTGCTCCGGGTGGTGGAGCTGGAAGCCTTGGCTGCCTAGATGGTGGAGGAGGCAGACGAGGTGCATCATAGGTCTGTCTTGGGGCAGGTGCATTTGGATGGTACATGCTGTTCGGGATCCATATCTTACGCTTCTGCGAGGGCGGGCCTGAAGATGAGCCCGTGTCACGGTTGCGCCTCTGAGAGCTCTGGTGTTCCTGCAGACCAGTCTCGACATTGATGGCCTTATTCACCAAGGTGGCGAAATCGGCAAAGTCATGCACTAGAAGTGCGAGCTTGATGTCAGCTTGAAGGACGTCATGGAACTTCTCCTGTCTGCGAGCATCAGTTGCAATGTCTTCTTCAGCATAGCAGGATAAGTCCAGAAACTCCCGCGGATAAGCTTCCACAGTTTTGTTGCCCTGGGTGAGGTTGCGGAACTCACGCTTCTTCCTGTCCATGATCCCCTGAGGAATGAAGCGGGCACGGAAGGCAGCTTGAAAGTCTGGCCAGGTGATGATTGTCCCAACTGGCAGAGTACGCCTGTGGCTGTCCCACCATTGAGCTACGGGTCCCTTCAGAAAGAAGGAAGCAAAGGTGACATAGTGGGCAGGGGCTACTTCAGCAGACTCCATCTCATAGGTGATGTCACGGAGCCAGTCATCAGCATCCAGCGGCTGAGTTGAGCTGCGGTACACGGTTGGGTTGAGGCGCATGAAATCCTGCAGAGTCACTTGGGCTGGCTGCTCGTTCATATTGGGGCGAGGGAACTGAGCCATCACATTCTCCATGAACTGGCGATTCATCTCGAGCTGTTGGACCATACCAGCCATGTACTCAGGCGGTGGTGGGGCGTTGTCGACACGACCACGACCAGCTGGTCTAACCATCCTGCTAATATATAACAGGGGTAGTTCAGCATTGAGAAATTTGCATAGACAAGAATCATTTATGATGAAACATGCATAATGAAAGGGGCATGACAGATACCACATAGTAGTCGGCACAACTTACAAAAGGGGTCGGACATAGAGTTCAGTACACAGAGTTCAGTACATAGACTAAGTCATCATAGGCGGCACGCAGGCTCGCGGCGAATGCATCTAATACTAATAAGCAAGACTACATCAGTCCCAGGAGGTACTGTGGAGGTAGTCGTAGCCCGACAACTGGTAGTGAGGCAACAGATAGTCCATGTCAGCGGCCTGGGGGCCGCGGATACTCTGGTGTAGAACCCGACGCTCAGGTGGCAGAAGGGGACCAAGTGCGGGAGAGTAGCCTCCCACCTCTGGCCAACCGACACCGTCGGGCATCACGGTCCTGGCTGGGTAGATTGCAGAACGCGGTAGCTGTCTAGATAGAACAAAGGAGTGCAACAGCGTCAGAGCCCTGCAAAGGTGCTGACAAGTGGTGTACAACTCGTGGCGAAGAGCTCGGTTGGCTCGGTCCAACCCATCAGCATGCAGAACCAGGCTCTGATGGTGGAAGGGCTCTCGAGTGACGGTGGAGTAGGCAGCAGTGTAGTATCCCTCCACACCAACGTCGGATGCGATAGCAATGTGCCTGAAAGGGGAAGTGTCCAACGCCCGATACTCTCCACGAAGACGTGTCAGAGCAGCATAGGCAGCATCGTGAACTGCCATCTCGATGGTCACTCCAACACCATGAGCGATGTGCAGCACGGTAGTGGAGTCATACTCCCGAGAGTAGAGGTGGACGATGGCACGGTACTGCTCCTGGTTAAAGTCCTGGTACTCCTCATAGACGGTGTACTCAGGGTGCCAGCGATAACCCAGATAGGTCATCATCTCAGCTAGCACAACAGGTGATCCTGAGGCACCAATGGCCGCCGTGTGGCGCACGACCTGCCTCGTGGGTTCCATCTGAAAACAAAGATGTTTCAATGGAGTCAAATGACAATGTGGGTACTATTCAAAATACTATCCTACAGAATAACTATGGCTTATCCAACTTTGGGGTGAACGTGGTAACGGGATCCTAATGTTAGAGTTAGTAAATTCGTTTAACCCGAGTAGGAGAGAGTTCAGAGCCCCAGAGTAAAGGTCGAGAAGTAAAAGATCCTAATACCACCCAATGGCGACGTGGGCCCGTAAGGCACACAACCAAGTTAGTAAAAGTTTTGTAGTGACTAGACTAGACTTCGGCCAAGGAGTGTGGAAGGGGGATTCCTACAGGCAGTCGGCTCTGATACCAACTTGTGACGCCCCCGATTCAATCGTACACTAATCATGCACGCAAACGTGTACGATCAAGATCAGGGACTCACGGGAAGATATCACAACACAACTCTAAAAACATAAATAAGTCATACAAGCATCATGATACAAGCCAGGGGCCTCGAGGGCTCGAATACAAGTGCTCGATCATAGACGAGTCAGCGGAAGCAACAATATCTGGGTACAGACATAAGTTAAACAAGTTTCCATAAGATGGCTAGCACAAACTGGGATACAGATCGAAAGAGGCGCAGGCCTCCTGCCTGGGATCCTCCTAAACTACTCCTGGTCGTCGTCAGCGGCCTGCACGTAATAGTAGGCACCTCCAGTGTAGTAGTCATCGTCGACGGTGGCGTCCGGCTCCTGGGCTCCAGCATCTGGTTGCGACAACCAGAAAGAAAGGAAAGGGGGAAAAGGGGGGAGAAAGCAACCGTGAGTACTCATCCAAAGTACTCGCAAGAAAGGAGCTACACTACATATGCATGAGTATATGTGTAAAGGGCCATATCAGTGGACTGAACTGCAGAATGCCAGAATAAGAGGGGGATAGCTAATCCTGTCGAAGACTACGCTTCTGGCAGCCTCCGTCTTGCAGCATGTAGAAGAGAGTAGATTGAAGTCCTCCAAGTAGCATCGCATAGCATAATCCTACCCGGCGATCCTCTCCTCGTCGCCCTGTTAGAGAGCGATCACCGGGTTGTATCTGGCACTTGGAAGGGTGTGTTTTATTAAGTATCCGGTTCTAGTTGTCATAAGGTCAAGGTACAACTCCGGGTCGTCCTTTTACCGAGGGACACGGCTATTCGAATAGATTAACTTCCCTGCAGGGATGCACCACATAACCCAACACACTCGATCCCATTTGACCGGACAAACTTTCCTGGGTCATGCCCGGCCTCGGAAGATCAACACGTCGCAGCCCCACCTAGGCAGAATAGAGAGGTCAGCCCGCCGGTCTAAATCCTATGCGCGCAGGGGTCTGGGTCCATCGCCCATTGCACACCTGCACATTGCGTACGCGGCCGGAAGCAGACTTAGCAACCTCCATTACAAAGGAAGTCACGTTACGCGGTCCAATCCGGCGCGCGCCGCTCCGTCGCTGACGTCAAGAAGGCTTCGGCTGATACCATGATGTCGAGTGCCCATATCTTTCCCACGTAGTTGGTTAGTGCGTATAGACCAAATGGCCAGACTCAGATCAAATACCAAGATCTTGTTAAGCGTGTTATTATGAAGCAACCGCGGACGCCGACCAGGGCCAGGCCCACCTCTCGCCTAGGTGGTCTCAACCTGCCCTGTCGCTCTGCCACAAAGATCCACACAAAGGGCCGTCGGGACAAAGGTCCTTTCGGCCCCCAATCCGTGAATCACTCGCGGGTACTCTTCGAGCGGACCTGACTTTAGTCACCATCTGTAGTATGTATATATGTATAGTATATACCCGTGATCACCTCCCAAGTGATCACGGCCCGATAGTATAGCAAGGCAGACTGACAAGAATGTAGGGCCAATGATGATAAACTAGCATCCTATACTAAGCATTTAGGATTGCGGGTAAGGTATCAATGACTGTAGCAACAATGACAGGCTATGCAACAGAATAGGAGTAACCGAACAGTAACATGCTACACTACTCTAATGCAAGCAGTATAGAGAAGAATAGGCGATATCTGGTGATCAAGGGGGGGGGGGGCTTTCCTGGTTGCTCTGGCAAGAAGGAGGGGTCGTCAACTCCGTAGTCGAACTGGGCAGCAGCAGCGTCGGTCTCGTAGTCTACCGGAGAGAAGAGGGGGAAGAAACAATGAATACAATGCAAGCAGATGCATATCGATGCATGACATGACAAGTAACGATGCTAGGTGTGCCCAATCGCAGTAGTAGGTGATACCGACGAAGGGGGAAAACATCCGGGAAAGTATTCCCGGTGTTTCGCGTTTTCGGACCGGTGAACCGGAGGGGGAAAGTTGCGTGTTCGGTATGCTAGGGGTGTGTGACGGACGAACGGGCTGCGTATCCGGATTCGTCTCGTCGTTCTGAGCAACTTTCATGTAGAAAGTATTTTCATTCGAGTTACGGATTAAAAGATATGATTTTCTAAAGATTTAAATCATTTTCTGATTTTATTTATTCATTTAAATCCAACATTATCCAGAACAGTGCCTGATGACGTAGGCATGACATCAGAGTGATGTCAGCAGGTCAACTGGTCGGTTGACCAGTCAAACCAGACAGGTGGGTCCAGTGGGACCCACATGTCATTGTCAGGGGCACTAACAGAGGGTTTAAACTAACTAAATGGGTTAATTAGTAGGTGGGGCCCGGTAGTCAGTGAGAGATTAGTGTTTAATTAACTAATTTAATTAATTAGCAAATTATCTATTTATTTTATTCGTTTATGGCATGGGCCCCGCATGTCAGTGCCATTGGGCTGCCCAGTCAGCATGTTGACTGGGTCAATCCAGTCAACGGGGCCCCCATGGCCCACTGGCAGTGACCCAGGGGTGGGGCCCGCCAAGCCACATCGGTGGACAGCGCCGGAACGACGCCGGCGATGCAAAACGCGGCGGCGCGGCTTGGGCGAGCGTCGGATTTCGCCCATGGGGCTCCAAATCGAGCGCGACCGGGCGCGTTAGAACGGCAAGACGACGATACGACGGTTGGTGGTGGTTACGCGGGCAGTGGTGGCCAGAATCGAGCGCGGCGAGCTCATCGGCTGACGGCCGGAGTCAGGCGCGGGAGGAAGCGGTGACGCGGCACGCTAGCGAGCGAACTGAGAGGCCAGGCAAGACGTGCGTCAGGTGGCGAATGCAACGGGCGCTGTCCCGTGACCATTTGGTCACCGGAGGCACGCCGACGACGAGCGCAGGCGGCAAGGCGTTCGGGCGTTCAACGCGCAAGGGCATAGGGGCCATATGGAAGCGCGTGCGCGGGTGCATTCGGTCCCTAGATGCGCCAGGAACACGATGCCGTGCTCAGGCGAGCACGACGGAGAGCATGGCCTCGGCGGCGAGGCGATCCGCAGCAACGGGCTCTCGGCAACGGCGACGAGGTAGTTACGGGGCGTGAGGGGCTTAACGAGGAGGAGTAGGAGGCAGGGGAGCTCACCGTGCGGCACGCAAGATGGCCCGTGGTAGCTTAGTAGCAGCAGAGGGATGTCACCGGAGTTGGGGAAGAACAGCGGCGACCGGAGATGTGGAAGAAGGGGGGGCGTTGCAGCAGCGCCTCCGAGCTCCAGCTGTGGCCACCGGTCGACGAGGAAGACGATGGCGATGATGAAAGACACGCAGGCGTGGCGAGGCGATGACTGTGGCCGCGCGATTCACGGCGGCGGGTCCATGGTGGCGCTCGGATGCGATGGGAAGGAGGAGAGCGGGGTGGATCTGAGGGGAGGGGGAGTGGCGCAGGAACCGAGGAGAGAGTGGGGGCGAGTGGGAGGAGGGACCGAGGGGGCGCGGCATCGGTGTCCTTATCTCCTCCTCGACGCCGGCGAGCGGGTCCGGTGGCGACCGCGCCCTGTAGCGGCGCGCGACCGAGGAACAGGGAGGAGGTGCGGTGCGCGCGGGGGGGGGGGGGGGGGGGGCTGGGCCGGCTGGGCCGACCAGGCTGGTTGCGGGCCAGGGAGGCAGGGTTGTGACCGCGCGGGTGGTTTAGCTGGGCCAGTTGGCCCGGGGGGGGGGGGGGGTTGGGGTTTTTTTCCTTCCACTTTCTTTCTTTTCCTTATTTCCTTTTCTGTTTTATTTCATTTTAAAGTATTTAGTCATTTTCTAAAAATGTGTTTACTTCACCACAATTACCTATGCAATATTTGGCACTGCCCGAACATTTTTGTTTTGATGTTTGAAAACTTTTGTTGTTTGTCATATTTTGAGTTTTGATTTTTGGACCGGTTTTGAACTAATGAAAGATTAGCAACAGAAATCAAAGATGACATGGCATCATTAGGAGAGTTTACTGTAGCCTAATTATCCGGGCGTTACAGAGAAGAAAGTTCAACTTGCTGGACTTGAGTTCACCGGTTACGCGCTAATTTGGTGGAATCAAATTTGTCGTTCAAGACATCGCCCGATGACTTGGCGAGGTATGAAAGAATTCATGAGGCGATGTTTTGTTCCTGAGCACTATAAAAGAGATATGTACAACAAGTTGCAGCGGCTCTCTCAAGGTAATATGAGTGTTGATGAATATTACAAGGACAT
The DNA here is from genome assembly GCA_963921465.1 of Triticum timopheevii. Classification (NCBI taxonomy): domain Eukaryota; kingdom Viridiplantae; phylum Streptophyta; class Magnoliopsida; order Poales; family Poaceae; genus Triticum; species Triticum timopheevii. The sequence continues at coordinate 554,097,484 of OY997264.1, read as the reverse complement.
GGAATTGCTTATGATACGTACAGGGACAACGGAGGATCCAGAGGCGACCATGGCACATTTCTTTAACGGGCTAAATATCGAGGTGCAGGATCGTGTTGAGATGGTGGTCTACTACAACATACAAGATCTTGTGCACCAAGATGTGCGTGCGAAACAGCAGATTAAGCGACACCAAGTCAACACAGTTCCATGTACCACTTTGAACACATGGCGACGCTCGCAGCATAAGAATGAGGATGTCGGTCCTAGCTCCAGGGTGACATTATCAAATCGCTCTCATGGTTCCGTGCAAAAGGATGCTTCAAAATCAGGATTGTCGATGGTTGATTCTAGTGCACAATCAACCGGACGTACTAGTGACATAGAGTGTTTCAAGTGTGGAGGAATGGGACATATGAAGCGTGAATGTCCTAATGAGAAAAGAGTGTTGCTCACGAGAGATGGCTATGCATCCGCTAGTGATGAAGAGGCAGTTTCTGACACTTTGATATGTCTCCAACGTATCTATAATTTTTGATTGCTCCATGCTACTTTGTATACTGTTTTGGACTATATTGGGCTTTATTTTCCACTTTTATATTACTTTTGGGACTAACCTATTAACCGGAGGCCCATCCCAGAATTGCTGTTTTTTGCCTTTCTCAGTATTTCGAAGAAACAGAATATCAAACGGAGTCCAAACAGAATGAAACCTTCGGGATCGTGATTTTCCAACCGAACGTGATCCAGGAGACTTGGACCCTACTCCAAGCAGTGCCCGAGGAGGTCACGAGGGTGGAGGGCGCGCCCCGCTACCTCGTGGGCCCCTCGGAGCTCCACCGACGTACTCCTTCCTCCTATATATACCTACGTATCCCCGAACGATCAGAACAGGAGCCAAAAACCTAATTCCACCGTCGCAACCTTCTGTATCCACGAGATCCCATCTTGGGGCCTATTCCGGAGCTCCGTCGGAGGGGGCATCCACCACGGAGGGCTTCTACATCATCACCATAGCCCCTCCGATGAAGTGTGAGTAGTTTACTTCAAACCTTGGGGTCCATAGCTAGTAGCTAGATGGCTTCTTCTCTCTTTTTGGATCTCAATACAATGTTCTCCCCCTCTCTCGTGGAGATCTATTCGATGTAATCTTCGTTTTGCGGTGTGTTTGTTGAGACCGATGAATTGTGGGTTCACGATCCAGTATTATCTATGGAAAATATTTGATTCTTCTCTGAATTCTTTTATGTATGATTGAGTTATCTTTGCAAGTCTCTTCGAATTATCCTATTTGGTTTGGCCAACTAGATTGGTAGTTCTTGCAATGGGAGAAAAGTGCTTAGCTTTGGGTTCAATCTTGCGGTGTCCTTACCTAGTGACAGAAGGGGCAGCAAGGCACGTATTGTATTGTTTCCATCGAGGATAACAAGATGTTTTTTTATCATATTGCATGAATTTATCCCTCTACATCATGTCATCTTGCTTACGGCGTTACTCTGTTTTTAACTTAATACTCTAGATGCATGCTGGATAGCGGTCGATGAGTGGAGTAATAGTAGTAGATGCAGAATCGTTTCGACCTACTTGTTTTGGATGTGATGCCTATATACATGATCATTGCCTAGATATACTCATAACTATGCTCAATTCTGTCAATTGCTCAACAGTAATTTGTTCACCCACCGTAGAATATCTATGCTCTTGAGAGAAGCCACTAGTGAAACCTATGGCCCCCGGGTCTATTCTCATCATATCAATCTATATCACTTTATTTACTTGCTTTGTTTTTACTTTGCCTTTACTTTTTAATTTGCATCTATCTATCAAAAATACCAAAAAATATTATCTCTATCAGATCTCACTCTCGTAAGTGACAGTGAAGGGATTGACAACCCCTAAGCGTTGGTTGCGAGTTGCTATCGTTTTGTGTAGGTACGAGGGACTTGTGCGTGGTCTCCTACTGGATTGATGCCTTGGTTCTAAAAAACTGAGGGAAATACTTACGCTACTTTGCTGCATCATCCTCTCCTCTTCGGGGAAATCCAACGCAGTGCTCAAGAGGTAGCAAGAAGAATTTCTGGCGCCGTTGCCGGGGAGGCTCATGCAAGCAAGTCAACCATACCAAGTACCCATCGCAATCCCTATCTCTCGCATTACATTATTTGCCATTTGCCTCTCGTTTTCCTCTCCCCCACTTCACCCTTGCCGTTTTATTTGCCCTCTCTTTCCCAATCTCCTCCTCTCTTTCCTGCTTGCCTTTTCTCGTTGCCTTTCTGCTTGCTCGTGTGTTAGTTTGCCTATTTGTTGCGACGACTCTACCTAGATTTGATGACCTTCACCTTAAAAGGCTACAGGAGATCGAAAGCAATGTTAAAATTTTTATGGTTTTGCAATTTGAGCACAATAATTTCTTTAGAAACAAACTTAAGGAACAAAAAAGTTTTATGAGCTTTATGAATAAAGAACTCGATGATATATCTAAAGAATTTGATGGTATAAGGGCCCAAATTGCTCGTCTTGAAAAGATGACCGCTGAAATTTCGGATATGCAAGCTACCTTAGTCAATAAGATGACCGCTAAACTGAATTCCTATGAAAATCAAGATGAAGATCTAAAAGTTATTGATGTGTCCCCCATTAAATCTTTATTTTGCAATATGAATCTTGATGAATCTGAATATGATCTTCCTTTACCTAGAAGGCGTTCTAAGAATTCGGAGTTTCTAGATCTTGATGATGAAATTGAGGAAAGTGGGATTGAAATAAATAAAACCGTGATGTTGCTAAACCCACTATTTTGGATCTCAAGGAATTTAATTATGAAAATTGCTCTTTGATTGGTTGTATTTCCTTATTGCAATCTGTACTAGATTCTCCTCATGCTTATAGTCAAAATAAGGCCTTTACCGAACATATTGTTGATGCTTTGATGCAATCTTATGAAGATAAACTTGAGTTGAAAGTTTCTATCCCTAGAAAACTATATGATGAGTGGGAACCTACTATTAAAATTAAAATTAAAGATTTTGAGTTTCATGCTCTGTGTGATTTGGGTGCTAGTGTCTCTACTATTCCCAAAACTTTATGTGATTTGCTAGATTTCCGTGATTTTGATGATTGCTCTTGAAACTTGCATCTTGTGGATTCCATTATTTAAAAACCTATGGTAAGAATTAATGATGTTCTTATTGTTGCAAATAGGAATTATGTGCTCGTAGATTTTATCGTTCTTGATATAGATTGCAATCCTTCATGTCCTACTATTCTTGGTAGACCTTTCCTTAGAACGATTGGTGCAATTATTGATCTGAAGGAAGGGAATATTAGATTCCAATTTCCCTTAAAGAAGGGTATGGAACACTTCCCTAGAAAGAAAATAAAATTACCATATGAATCTATCATGAGAGCGACTTATGGATTGCCTACCAAAGATGGCAATACCTAGATCTATCCTTACTTTTATGCCTAGCTAGGGGCGTTAAACGATAGCGCTTGTTGGGAGGCAACCCAATTTTAATTTGTGTTTTGTGTTTTTTGTTTTTGCTTCTGTTTAGGAATAAATAATCCATCTAGCTTCTATTTGGATGTGGTTTTATGTTTTAGTTAGTGTTTGTGCCAAGTAGAACCTATAGGATAACCTACGATGATAGTTGATTTGATTCTGCTGAAAAACAGAAACTTTTCGCGCACGAATTTAGTTATGATAAATCACAGGAACGTGCTTTTGCGTTGATTATTTTTGCTTCTGATCAATAAACAAATTGTCCAGGACTTCCTATTTTGGTAGAATTTTTAGGGTTCCAGAAGTTTGTGTTAGTTACAGATTACTACAGACTGTTCTGTTTTTGACAGATTCTGTTTTTCATGTGTTGTTTGCTTATTTTGATGAATCTGTGGCTAGTAAATTAGTTTATAAACCCTAGAGAAGTTAGAATACAGTAGGTTTAACACCAATATAAATAAATAATGAGTTCGTTACAGTACCTTGAAGTAGTCTTTTGTTTTCTTTCTCTAACGGAGCTCACGAGATTTCTGTTGAGTTTTGTGTTGTGAAGTTTTCAAGTTTTGGGTGAATTCTTTTGATGGATTATGGAACAAGGAGTGGCAAGAGCCTAAGCTTGGGGATGCCCATGGAACCCCCAAGGTAATCCAAGGACACCAAAAAGTCAAAGCTTGGGGATGCCTCGGAAGGCATCCCTATCGTGGTTCTAAGCCTGACAGTAGAATAGGGGGGTAGGTATGGAGAGGCAAGATCCTAGCTATGGAGTAATTGTGTACGCAAGGGATTTACGAGTTCAGACCCTTCTCGGAGGAAGTAATAGCCCTACTTCTCGAAGCCCAGAGGCGGTCGATTGGATTATATGCGTATGAGTTACAGAGGTGCGAACCCTTTTATCTGTGGAGGGGGGTGGCTTATATAGAGTGTGCCAAGACCCCAGCCAGCCCACGTAATGAAGGGTTCAATGTACATTAAGGCCGGGCGTTACCGGTAATGCCATACATAAAGTGCTATCATGACCATAAAGACTACTTAATAACAGACCGTTTGTGTGTGGAGCGACTCTAGATCTCCTGGTGGTCGAGTGAGTGGCTTCATGGTCGAGTGTCTTCGAGCCCGTCGAGTGGAATCCTTCCAAGTCGACTGAAAGGAAGTTCCTTATAAAGATGTCCTTCGGGAGGGTATCTTGGACAGGTCCATGACCCTACCCTAGGTACATGGCTTCATCAATCCCCTCTTTCGTCCTCTTCCATCGGTAATTTACTTGGAGCTATATTTTTATTCACCAACATGATATGTGTTTTGCTTGGAGCGTCTTGTATTATTTGTGTCTTTGCTTGTTAGTCTACCACAATCATCCTTGTTGTACACATCTTTTGAGAGAGCCATACATGAATTGGAATTTGTTAGAATACTCTATGTGCTTCACTTATATCTTTTGAGCTTGATAGTTTTGCTCATAGTGCTTCACTTATATCTTTTGAGCGTGATAATTTTTGCTCTAGCACTTCACTTAGATCTTTTAGAGCACGGTGGTGGATTTGTTTTAAAGAAACTATTGATCTCTCATGCTTCACTTAGATTATTTTGAGAGTCATTAATAGCATGGTAATTTGCTTAATGTTAATATACTTGGTGTTTAAGATATGTGAAACTTTCTTTTGAGTGAATTGAATACTAAGATAAGTTTGATGCTTGATAATTGTTTTGAGATATGGAGGTGATAATATCAAAGTCGTGCTAGTTGGGTGATTATGAATTTGAGAAATACTTGTGTTCAAGTTTGCAAATCCTGTAGCATGCACGTATGGTTAAAGTTGTGTAACAAATTTGAAACATGAAGTGTACCTGGCTTGTGCATCCTTATGAGTGGTGGTCAGGGACGAGCGATGGTCTTTTCCTACCAATCTATCCCCCTAGGAGCATGCGCATAGTACTTGAATTTTTGATGACTTCTAAATTTTTGCAATAAGTATATGAGTTCTTTTGACTAATGTTGAGTCCATGGATTATATGCACTCTCACCTTTCCACCTTTTCTAGCCTCTTCGGTACCGTGCATTGCCCTTTTCTCACCTTGAGAGTTGGCGTAAACTTCGTCGGTGCATCCAAACCCCGTGATACGATATACTCTATCACACATAAACATCCTTATATCTTCCTCAAAACAGCCACCATACCTACCTATCATGGCATTTCCATAGCCATTCCGAGATATATTGCCATGCAACTTCCACCATCATCATCATGACATACATTACGTTTGTCATATTGCCATTGCATGATCTTGTAGTTGACATCGTATTTGTGGCAAATCCACCATGCATTATTTTCCATACATGTCACTCTTCATTCATTGCACCATCCCGGTACACCGCCGGAGGAATTCATATAGAGTCATATCTTGTTCTAAGTTTCGAGTTGTAATCCTTATGTTGTAATCAATAGAAGTGTGATGATCATCATTATTAGAGCATTGCCCAAATAAAAAAAGGAAGAGAAAGGCCAAAAAAAGAAAGGCCCCAAAAAAAAGAAAATAAAAAAGGGCAATGCTACTATCTCTTTCTCCACACTTGTGCTTCAAAGTAGCACCCTGTTCTTCATGTAGCGAGTCTCATATATTGTGCTTCAAAGTAGCACCTTGTTCCTCATGTAGTGAGTCTCATAAGTTGTCTTTTCATACTAGTGGGAATTTTCCATTATAGAACTTGGCTTGTATATTCCTACGATGGGCTTCCTCAAATGCCCTAGGTCTTCGTGAGCAAGCGAGTTGGATGCACACCCACTAGTTTTCTTTTGTTGAGCATTCATAGCTCTAGTGCATCCGTTGCATGGCAATCCCTACTCCTCATGTTCACATCAATTGATGGGCATCTCCATAGCCCGTTGATTAGCCTCGTCAATGTGAGACTTTCTCCTTTTTTTCTTCTCCACACAATCCCCATCATCATATTCTATTCCACCCATAGTGCTATATCCATGGCTCACGCTCATATATTGCATGAAGGTTGAAAAAGTTTGAGATTATTTAAGTATGAAGCAATTGCTTGGCTTGTCATCGGGGGTATAGAAGTTGGGAACATCTTTATGTGACGAAAATGAAGCATAGCCTAACTATATGATTTTGTAGGGATGAACTTTCTTTTGCCATGTTATTTTGAGAAGACATGATTGCTTTGATTAGTATGCTTGAAGTATTATTATTTTTGTGTCAATATGAACTTTTGTCTTGAATCTTTCGGATCTGAATATTCATATCACAATCAAGAAGATTTACATTGAAATTATGCCAAAGTATCACTCCGCATCAAAAATTCTTTTTTATCATTTACCTACTCGAGGACGAGTAGGAATTAAGCTTGGGCATGCCTGATACGTCTCCAACGTATCTATAATTTTTGATTGCTCCATGCTACTTTATCTACTGTTTTGGACTATATTGGGCTTTATTTTCCACTTTTATATTACTTTTGGGACTAACCTATTAACCGGAGGCCCAGCACAGAATTGCTGTTTTTTTGCCTTTTTCAGTATTTCGAAGAAACAGAATATCAAACGGAGTCCAAACGGAATGAAACCTTCGGGATCGTGATTTTCCAACCGAACGTGATCCAGGAGACTTGGACCCTACTCCAAGTAGTGCCCGAGGAGGTCACGAGGGTGGAGGGCACGCCCCCCTACCTCGTGGGCCCCTCGGAGCTCCACCTACGTATCCCCGAACGATCAGAACAGGAGCCAAAAACCTAATTCCACCGCCGCAACCTTCTGTATCCATGAGATCCCATCTTGGGGCTTGTTCCGGAGCTCCGCCGTAGGGGGCATCCACCACAGAGGGCTTCTACATCATCACCATAGCCCCTCCGATGAAGTGTGAGTAGTTTACTTCAGACCTTCGGGTCCATAGCTAGTAGCTAGATGGCTTCTTCTCTCTTTTTGGATCTCAATACAATGTTCTCCCCCTCTCTCGTGGAGATCTATTCGATGTAATCTTCTTTTTGCGGTGTGTTTGTTGAGACCGATAAATTGTAGGTTTACGATCCAGTATTATCTATGGAAAATATTTGATTCTTCTCTGAATTCTTTTATGTATGATTGAGTTATATTTGCAAGTCTCTTCGAATTATCCTTTTTGGTTTGGCCAACTAGATTGGTAGTTCTTGCAATGGGAGAAGTGCTTAGCTTTGTGTTCAATCTTGAGGTGTCCTTACCCAGTGACAGAAGGGGCAGCAAGGCACGTATTGTATTGTTGCCGTCGAGGATAACAAGATGGTTTTTTTTATCATATTGCATGAATTTATCCCTCTACATCATGTCATCTTGCTTACGGCGTTACTCTGTTTTTGACTTAATACTCTACATGGATGCTAGATAGTGGTCGATGAGTGGAGTAATAGTAGTAGATGCAGAATCATTTCGATCTACTTGTTTTGGACGTGATGCCTATATACATGATCATTGCCTAGATATACTCATAACTATGCTCAATTCTGTCAATTGCTCAACAGTAATTTGTTCACCCACCGTAGAATATCTATGCTCTTGAGAGAAGCCACTAGTGAAACCTATGGCCCCCGGGTCTATTCTCATCATATCAATCTATATCACTTTATTTACTTGCTTTGTTTTTACTTTGCCTTTACTTTTTACTTAGCATCTATCTATCAAAAATACCAAAAAATATTATCTCTATCAGATCTCACTCTCGTAAGTGACCGTGAAGGGATTGACAACCCCTAAGCGTTGGTTGCGAGTTGCTATCGTTTTGTGTAGGTACGAGGGACCTATGCATGGTCTCCTACTAGATTGATACCTTGGTTCTTAAAAACTGAGGGAAATACTTATGCTACTCTGCTGCATCATCCTCTCCTCTTCGGGGAAATCCAACGCAGTGCTCAAGAGGTAGCACACTTCTAGTGAAAAATCTAAGGATACTGAAAATGTGGTTGCGAGTTTTGAAGCTGCTGAGTCATATCCTTCACTAATGGTGCATCGAGTGCAAGACGATCGTATTGAGGATAAAGGACAGCGTTGGAATATTTTTCAAACTCAGTGCATGATCAACAACACAAGTTGCAAGCTAATCATAGATGGTGGAAGCTACACTAATGCGGTCAGCAAGGCATTGGTGGATGCGTTAGAATTGCGAGCGTGGAAACACCCGCCACCGCACTACATCGAGTGGTTATATCAGTCTGGCAAATTAAAAGTTACTCACAAGGTGCATGTCAATTTTTCAATCGGTGACTATACAGATACAGTGATTTGCGATGTATTTCCAATGGATGCATGCCACTTATTATTAGGTAGACCATGGCAATATGATCATCGTGCTACACATGAAGGAAGATCCAATACTTATTCTTTCTGGGATGTTGGAAGACGTGTGTGCTCCGGCCGATGTTTTCTAGTGATATAAAGCAAGATGCTATTGATTCAGTCCCAAAATTTACCATGAAACCGAGGACGGCTTCATTCCAAGAGAGAGTGAATGATGTGGCCACTAATGCCATTGCTATGTTTCTAGCTCAACGGTGTACTGGTGCTGTCGTTACTATAAATTGTGAGCTTGATATGCAGCAGAACAATGGACCAAAAGATTGCAGGGCAGTCAAGCCAACGATGGAGCAAGCTTCAAGTAGCGCAGGGCATATGTTACGAATAGGGGACATGGTAAATAAAATACCAGTACAAGACAAGGTTGAGCGACGGTTTAGAACACCAAGCCAATACGTGATGGTAGGCACCATGAAAATCAAGATTTAGTTTATTTAAGGATATGTCACGTTGATTTCTTTTGGTCTAATAAAGAAGAGTCCTAGTTTTTCATAGGTTGCTATGTGATCAACGGTGCCAGATAATTAAGTTTGTTAATTTATTAGTTGGGATAAGAGTAGGAGTCCGAGTTAGTTAAAGCTAGCTAGAAAGTCGGTTGTGTGCGCCTATATAAAGGGCCGGCTACGGCCGTGTACGGGGGTAGGTTTTATTTCAGAAGTTTTGTTTCGATCGTGAGTTGACTAAAAAGTCAGAAAAGTCCCATGTCGGGGGACACCAAATATCATGTTTGCTTTTGCTGATCCGTGACGGATTTTGTCACTGCTACGTGTGGAGTTGATTCATCGACTTGACGCCAGTTTTTGGTATTACAGTCTTGTATCTTTGCTCGACCGGAATTTCTTGTTGTTGCTGCTAGTACCGTGAAAGGTCGGGCCGACGAACGACTCGCCATCTAGTCGAGTCTCCATTACCTACCCTCCCGTGGCAGCGGGGTCCTAATGGAAACTAAGGGATATTAAGGCCTCCTTTTAATAGAGAATCGGACCAAAGCATTTGCACTTAGTGAATACATGAACTCCCCAAACTATGGTCATCACCGAGAAGTATCCCGATTATTGTCACTTCGGGGTTGTCGGATCATAACGCATAATAGGTGACTATAGACTTGCAAGATAGGATAAAGAAATCACATATATTCATGAAAACATAATAGGTTCAGGTCTGAAATCATGGCACTTGGGCCCTAGTGACAAGCATTAAGCATACAAAGTCATAACAACATCAATCTCAGAACATAGTGGATACTAGGGATCAAACCCTAACAAAACTAACTTGATTACATGGTAAATCTCATCCAACCCATCACCGTCCAGCAAGCCTACGATGGAATTACTCACGCACGGCGGTGAGCATCATGAAATTGGTGATGGAGGATAGTTGATGATGACGACGACGACGAATCCCCCTCTCCGGAGCCCCGAACGGATTCCACATCAGCCCTCCCGAGAGAGATTAGGGCTTAGCGGAGGCTCCGTATCGTAAAACGCGATGAAACTTTCTCTCTGATTTTTTTCTCCACGAAAGGAAATATATGGAGTTGGAGTTGAGGTCGGTGGACGTCCAGGGGGACCACGAGGCAGGCGCGCCCCCACCCTCGTGGACAGGGTGTGGCCCCCCCGACGCTAATTCTTTCGCTAGTATTTTTTATTAAATCTAAAAAGTGGCTCCGTGGATTTTTCAGGTCATTCCGAGAACTTTTATTTCTGCACAAAAATAACACCATGGTAGTTCTGCTGAAAACATCGTTAGTCCGGGTTAGTTCCATTCAAATCATGCAAGTTAGAGTCCAAAACAAGGGCAAAAGTGTTTGGAAAAGTAGATACGACGGAGGCGTATCACTCTCCCACTGCTTCTTCTCCTCTGCCCCGTCGTTGCCGCCCCCGCCGTCCCCATCGCTGTCACCGTCGCCGTTCGCCGCCGTCCCCTCTGCCTCGCCGTCCCGTCTCCTCGCCGTCGCCGTCGCCGTCGCCGTCACCTCGACCTCGCCCGCACTGTGAGCCCCTCTCCCCGGCCCCTCTCCTCCCTCCAATCGAAGCCGCCACGCCGCCGGCGCCATAGGTGCACACTCACACGCGCACGCACACACACACGGTTCTGTTTTTAGTTCTTAGTTTTTAGTTTTTTTAGTTTTTTATATTTTTTATACAAATGTTTTAGATGAATTAATTAATTAGATTAGATTAATGTCAAATAGTATATAGAAATGTTATAGAAATGTTAGAAATTTTAGAAATGTTAGTTTTAGCTAGATGAATTAGATTAATTTCAAATTGTTGTAAAAATGTTAGAAATGTTATAGAAATGTTAATTTTTAGTTTCTTATAATTTTAGTTATAGAAATTTAGAATTTGCATATAAGAAATCACAATCCAATCATTTAAAAAATATTAATTTTGCGGCGTATAGTATTTGTTCTCGACGATGCCCGGCCCGCATCCTCGTCGTTGACCCGTTCGCGATGACATTCTGCTTCAGAGGACCCATGTCCGGGACTCGGCTCTGCCGGGCTGGCACTGGGAGGTGCTACCTTCAGGGGCTCGCCGCTTGGTGAGGAACCCGGGTCCCGTCGTCGACCGTGAGCTCCTTTGGTGGTGTTCCCCTGGGCCACTTTCGGTGCGGAGGGAGCCGGCCCCGTCAGAGGTGGTGCGTCGTCGTGTCAGGGAGGAGGACGAGCACGTCCGTCGCTACATGGCTGCTATGGACGTCAGGTTCTCCAGTACCTGGCAGGGTCTTTGGGGAGATGACTGGAGCTATGATCCTGTGATGGTTCCTTCTCTTTGGGTGTCCATCGCCCGCGCCTGAGGAAACGCGAGTGGCCTAGATTATTCTGTAGTATTCAATCTTTAGTAACTAGCTAGCTACTGATGTATTCGATATAATATTCGAGACGATGTATTCGAGATTATATATTATTCGAGATGATGCACATTATGTACTATGATTCAGGATTTCCTTATAGATTGCATGCATGCATTTTAATTTGAATACTAAATTGATTTATATTTCTTCTAGATTAGATAAATAAAAGCTATGGCGGAAAATACGGGCAGAGAGGGAGAAGAGGCCCTGTTCGAGATCATACGCTCCCCTCGCGCACCAGATGATCGAAATGAAGAAAATGACCGCTCCCAATATCTCAACAATACCCGGGAGGTTGATGATATGATATTCGATCGCGACGACCGAATTGATGAAGTCATGGACGAAGACTTTGATTATGATGGCGAAGAAATTAATGATTATGATGGTGAAGAAAATGTTGATCTTGAAATAACAGAGATCGGCGAGGTATATTTATATAAGCAAGCATCTGGTGATCATCACATGTTTTAAATGATTTGAAGATATATTAACGAATCGATCTTTCTTCTTTCAGCCCTCCAGATTGAGCAAATCTTCTATAGGCAGAGTGCGAGGCCCGGGCAAAAAGTTGAAGGAGGGCGTAAAGTACAACATCAATGCCATCAAAACTAATGGCGAACCAATAGTGCTGATGACCCACAAGTATAGGGGATCTATTGTAGTCCTTTCGATAAGTAAGAGTGTCGAACCCAACGAGGAGCAGAAGGAAATGATAAGCAGTTTTCAGTAAGGTATTCTCTACAAGTACTGAAATAAGTGGTAACAGATAGTTTTGTGATAAGATAAATTGTAACGAGCAACAAGTAACAAAAGTAAATAAAGTGCAGCAAGGTGGCCCAATCCTTTTTGTAGCAAATGACAAGCCTGGACAAACTCTTATAATAGGAAAAGCGCTCCCGAGGACACATGGGAATATCGTCAAGCTAGTTTTCATCACGCTCATATGATTCGCGTTCGGTACTTTGATAATTTGATATGTGGGTGGACCGGTGCTTGGGTACTGCCCTTACTTGGACAAGCATCCCAATTATGATTAACCTCTATTGCAAGCATCCGCAACTACAACAAAAGTATTAAGGTAAACCTAACCATAGCATGAAACATATGGATCCAAATCAGCCCCTTACGAAGCAACACATAAACTAGGGTTTAAGCTTCTGTCACTCAAGCAACCCATCATCTACTTATTACTTCCCAATGCCTTCCTCTAGGCCCAAATAATGGTGAAGTGTTATGTAGTCGATGTTCACATAACACCACTAGAGGTTAGACAACATACATCTTATAAAAATATCGAACGAATACCAAATTTACATGACTACTAATAGCAAGACTTCTCCCGTGTCCTCAGGAACAAACGTAACTACTCACAAAGCATATTCATGTTCATAATTAGAGGGGTAATAATGTGCATAAAGGATCTGAACATATGATCTTCCACCAAATAAACCAACTAGCATCAACTACAGGGAGTAATCAACACTACTAGCAACCTACTAGCACCAATCCCGGACTTGGAGACAAGAATTGGATACAAGAGATGAACTAGGGTTTGGAGATGAGATGGTGCTGATGAAGATGTTGATGGAGATTGCCCTCTCCTGATGAGAGGAGTGTTGGTGATGACAATGGTGATGATTTCCCCCTCCCGGAGGGAAGTGTCCTCGGTAGAACAGCTCTGCCGGAGCCCTAGATTGGTTCCGCCTCGTGGCGGCGGAGTCTCGTCCCGAAAGGTTGCCTTCTATTTTTTCTCATCGAAAGACTTCGTATGGGAGAAGATGGACGTCGGAGGGCCATTAGGGGGCCCACGTGGTAGGGGCGCGCCCCCACCCTCATGAGCAGGCTGTGGGCCCCCTGGCCTTCATCTTTGGCGATGATTTTTCTTTATTTATTTTAAGGTATTCCGTGGAGTTTCAGGACTTTTGGAGTTGCGCAGAATAGGCCTTCAATATTTGCTCCTTTTCCAGCCCAGAATTCCAGCTGCCGACATTCTCCCTCTTCATGTAAACCTTGTAAAATAAGAGAGAATAGCCATAAGTATTGTGACATAACGTGAAATAACAGCCCATAATGCAATAAATATTGATATAAAAGCATGATGCAAAATGGATGTATCAACTCCCCCAAGCATAGACCTCGCTTGTCCTCAAGCGAAAAGACGATAACAATAAATATGTCCTCATGTTTAGAGGTAGGAGTGTCGATAAAAATAAAATACGGACATGAAGGCATCATGATTATTTCATAACAGCAACATATATAGATTTTGTCATATGATCACTTATGTTCAAGTGATGATCTTTGGACAAAGCCAAAGTATGAATCAGAAACCTTATTGAGCACCAACAAATTATACCCTCAGTCATTGAAGCAATTGCAATTTATCATAACATCGGAAAGAGTCTATGTCAGAGCTTAAAAGCAGGTCCACATACTCAACTATCACTTAGTCCTTCATAATTGCTAACACTCACGCGATACTTGTGGTTACAGAGTTTTAATCGGACACAGAGAAAGATAGGGGCTTATAGTTTTGCCCCACAACTTTTTACCTCAAGGGTAATGTCAACAATAATAATTCATGCTCCCCCACATCCAATTTGATATATATATATATATATATATATATATATATATATATATATATATATATATATATATGTCATGTTCTTTCCAACATGCTGAGCTTGCCAAAGGATAAAATGAAAAGGAAAAGGTGAAGATCACTATGACTCTTGCATAAGGTAGAGGATAATAATAAAAGATAGGCCCTTCGCAGAGGGAAGCAGAGGTTGTCATGCGTGTTTAGGGTTGATGCACAAAATCTTAATGCAAAAGAACGTCACTTTATATTGCCCCTTGTATGTGAACCTTTATTATGCAGTCCGTCGCTTTTATTGCGTCCACAACAAGTTCATACAAAGTTTATTTTCTCCGCACTAATAAGTCATGCATATTTAGAGAGCAATTTTTATTGCTTGCACCGATGACAACTTACTTGAAGGATCTTACTCAATCCATAGGTAGATATGGTGGACTCTCATGGCAAAACTGGTTTAAGGGTATTTGGAAGAACACGTAGTATTTCTACTTGGTGCTAAGAATTTGGCTAGCATGAGGGGGAAAGGCAAGCTCAACACGGTAGAGGATCCATGACAACATACTTTATCTCAGATGTAAGAAAACATAACTCATTATGTTGTCTTCCTTGTCCAACATCAACTCTTTAGCATGTCATATTTTAATGAGTGCTCCCAATCATAAAAGATGTCAATGATAATATATCTATATGTGAAACCTCTCTTTCCTTATTACTTCCTATTAATTGCAATGATGACCAAAGCTATATTTATCAACTCCCAACAACTTTTAATCATCATACTCTTTCTATGTGGAGTCATTACTTTCAATAAGATAAATATGAACTCTTTGATTCTTTTTCACGGACTCGATTACAAAGAAGGATCATAAAGCAAAACTCAAAACTAGATCATGCCATGACTTTATTCTACTAAATCAAGATACTACTAATAGGATCAAACTAAGAAAAAGGTAAAGATAAGAGTTGTGATGGTGATACGATACCAGGGCACCTCCCCCAAGCTTGGCAGTTGCCAAGGGGAGTGCCCATACCCAGATGATTATGTCCTCGAAGGTGATGGAGGTGGTGATGATGACGGTGGGTAATCGCACATCGAGCGTAAAAGTTCCTCCAACTTGCGGATAATGTTCTTGATACCGGCGATATGATCCTTCAACAAAATATTCTCCTGTGTAAGATACATGTTCTGTATGCAGGCTAACTCAATCATCTGGAAGGCTTCAATCTCTGTTGGATTGAAAAGGTTAGGTAAAGGTTGAGGGATGTCTTCTTCTTTCACCATCGGAGCTTGAACCTCCATGGCCTTCTTGATCCCTTCATCCTTGCTGATTTCTTCTGGTTCCTCTCTTTTCAACTCTATCTTCAATAGCCAAGCATCTTTGTCTTCGTTGTTGGGGGAGGGAGAAGTCATGGTGCTCTAGACCTGTCAAAAAAACAGCTCGAAACAAGAACAAGGGAGATTTGCGTGATACGAGAGTCAAAACCTTCGAGAGTATATATAATGAATTTTTACCGACCAAAATATGTATCGTGCAAGGAAACGGAGTCCGGAGGGCACACGAGGTGCTCACGAGATAGGGGGCGCACCCAGGGGGGTAGGGCACGCCCTCCACCCTCGTGGAGGCCTCGTGTCCTCCCCGGACTGCTACTTATTTTTCTATTTTTCTAAATATTCCAAAACAGAGAAATATTGCCTTAAAAATTGGTTTGGAGTCGGTTTACTTACCGTACCACATACCTATTCCTTTTCGGAGTCTGGAATGTTCTGGAAAGTGTCCTTTATGTATTCCTCTGGGGTTACGGTTTCAATAATATTAGTTTCAACATTTATAGGATTACCTGAGATATAGTGTTTGATCCTTTGACCGTTTACCACCTACGGATTTGTGCCTGCGAAGTTGTTGATTTTTATGGCACCGGAACGATAGACCTCCTCGATAACGTAGGGACCTTCCCATTTGGAGAGAAGTTTTCCTGCAAAAAATCTTAAACGAGAGTTGTATAGCAATACATAATCACCTACATTAAACTCACGCTTTTGTATCCTTTTGTCATGCCATCTTTTAACCTTTTCTTTAAACAACTTGGCATTTTCATAAGCTTGGGCTCTCCGTTCATCAAGTGAGCTAATATCAAATAACCTCTTCTCACCGGCAAGTTTAAAATCATAGTTGAGCTCTTTAATAGCCCAGTATGCCTTATGTTCTAGTTCGAGAGGTAAGTGACAAGCTTTTCCATAAACCATTTTATACGGAGACATACCCATAGGATTTTTGTATGCAGTTCTATAGGCCCATAATGCATCATCAAGTTTCTTGGACCAATTATTTCTAGACCTATTGACAGTCTTTTGCAAAATTAATTTGAGCTCATTATTGCTCAATTCTACCTGACCACTAGACTGCGGGTGATATGGAGATGCAATTCTATGATTAACATCGTATTTAGCAAGCATCTTACGGAAAGCACCATGAATAAAGTGTGAACCACCATTAGTCATTAAGTATCTAGGGATTCCAAACCTCGGAAAAATAACTTCCTTAAGCATTTTAATAGAAGTGTTATGATCGGCACTACTAGTTGGAATAGCTTCTACCCACTTAGTAACGTAATCAACAACAACTAAAATATGAGTGTATCCATTAGAAGCAGGAAAAGGTCCCATATAATCAAAGCCCCAAACATCAAATGGTTCAATAACAAGTGAACAATTCATAGGCATTTCTTGACGTCTACTAATATTACCAATTCTTTGACATTCGTCGCAAGAAAAAACAAACTTACATGCATCTTTGAAGAGAGTAGGCCAATAAAAACCGGATTGCAATACCTTATGTGCAGTTCTATCTCCAGCGTGGTGTCCTCCATAAGCCTCGGAGTGACACTTGCGTAGGATCTGTTCCTGTTCATGCTCAGGTACACAACGTCTAATAACACCATCTACTCCTTCTTTATAAAGATGTGGGTCATCCCAAAAGTAATGTCGCAAGTCATAGAAAAACTTTCTCTTTTGTTGGTATGTGAAGCTAGGTGGTATAAATTTAGCAACAATATAATTAGCATAATCAACATACCATGGAGTGCTACGAGAAGTACTTATGACATTTAATTGTTCATTAGGAAAGCTATCATCAATAGGTAGTGGATCATCAAGAACATTCTCTAACCTAGATAAGTTGTCTGCAACGGGGTTCTGAGCTCCTTTTCTATCAACAATATGCAAATCAAATTCTTGAAGCAAGAGAACCCATCTAATGAGTCTAGATTTTGCATCTTTCTTTTCCATAAGATATTTAATAGCAGCATGATCTGTATGAATAGTTACTTTAGAATCAACAATATAGGATCTGAATTTATCACAAGCAAATACAACTGCTAAAAGTTCCTTTTCGGTAGTAGCATAATTTCTTTGAGCATTGTCTAGAGTCTTACTAGCATAATGGATAACATTCAATTTCTTATCAACTCTTTGCCCTAGAACAACACCTACAGCATAATCACTAGCATCACACATAATTTCAAAGGGTAAATTCAAATCAGGTGGCTGAACAACAGGTGCAGAGACTAATGCTTTCTTAAGTATTTCAAATGCTTCTACACAATCATCATCGAAGACAAATGGTACATCTTTTTGTAATAAATTAGTAAGAGGCCGAGAGATTTTTGAGAATTCCTTAATGAACCTCCTATAAAATCCGGCGTGACCAAGAAAACTTCTTATACCTTTGATGTCCTTAGGACATGGCATCTTTTCAATAGCATCAACCTTGGCTTTATCAACTTCAATACCTCTTTCAGAAACTTTGTGCCCCAAAACAATACCTTCATTCACCATAAAGTGGCACTTTTCCCAATTCAAGACAAGATTAGTTTCTTTGCATCTTTGCAAAACTCAAGCAAGATTGCTCAAGCAATCATCAAAAGAGGAACCGTAGATGGAAAAGTCATCCATGAAAACCTCACAAATTTACTCGCAAAAGTCAGAGAATATAGCCATCATGCATCTTTGAAAGGTAGCAGGTGCATTACATAAACCGAAAGGCATACGTCTATAAGCAAAAGTACCAAAAGGGCATGTAAAAGTAGTCTTCGATTGATCTTTAGCCGACACAGGTATTTGAGAAAAACCAGAATAACCATCTAGAAAGCAATAATGTGTATATTTGCATAATCTTTCTAGCATTTGATCAATAAAAGGTAAGGGGTAATGATCTTTCTTAGTAGCCTTATTTAATTTGCGGAAATCAATTACCATCCTATACCCTGTGATAATTCTTTGCGGAATCAATTCATCTTTATCATTAGGGACAACAGTAATACCTCCCTTCTTAGGGACACAATGGACAGGACTTACCCACTGACTATCAGCAACGGGATAAATTATACCTGCCTCCAGAAGCTTGAGTATTTCCTTTCTTACCACTTCTTTCATTTTAGGATTCAAACGTTGTTGAGGATCACAAACTGGTTTGGCATCAGCTTCCAAATTTATTTTATGTTGACATAGAGTGGGACTGATGCCCTTAAGATCATCCAGAGTATATCCAATAGCAGCACGCTGCTTTTTCAGAGTTTTCAATAATCTTTCTTCTTCATGCTCTGAAAGGTTAGCACTAATAATGACAACATATATTTTCTTTTCATCAAGATAAGCATATTTAAGATTATCAGGCAACGGTTTAAGCTCAAACACGGGATCACCCTTGGGTGGAGGAGGATTCCCTAGGATTTCAACAGGAAAATTGTGTTGCAAAATAGGTTCCTGTTTAAAGAATACTTCATCTATTTCCCTTCTTTCATTCATGAACATATCATTTTCATGGTCTAGCAAATAGTGTTCTAAGGGATCACTAGGAGGTACATCAATAGAAGCAAGACCAATAATTTCATACTTACTAGGCAATTCTTCCTCACGATGTTGTTTACTAAATTTAGAGAAATTAAACTCATGAACCATATCATCCAAGCCAACAGCAACAACATTCTTTTTGCAGTCTATCGTAGCATTAACAGTATTCAAGAAGGGTCTACCAAATATAATGGGACAAAAGCTATCTTGTGGAGAACGAAGAACAAGAAAATCAGCGGGATATTTGGTTTTCCCACACAAGACTTCAACATCTCTAACAATTCCCACTGGTGAAATAGTATCTCTATTGGCAAGTTTAATTGTTACATCAATTTCTTCTAACTCAGCAGGTGCAATCTCATGCATAATTTCTTTGTATAAGTCAATGGGTATAACACTAGCACTAGCACCCATATCACATAAGCCATGATAACAATGATCTCCTATTTTAACAGAAATAATAGGCACGCATACCACAGGTCTATGTTTATCTCTATCACAGGGTTTAGCAATTCTAACAGTTTCACTAGAGAATTGAATAACATGCCCATCAATATTATCAGACAAGAGATCTTTAACAATAGCAATATTGGGTTCTACTTTGACTTGCTCAGGAGGTGTATAAGTCCTAGTATTATTGCTTTTACGAACAACAGTTGAGGCTTTAGCATGATCCTTCATTCTAACAGGGAAAGGTGGTTTCTCAACATAAGAAGTGGGAACAATAGGATCATTATAAGTGACAATCTTTTATTCAACTTTAATAGGTGCAGCTACTTTTACTTCTATGGGAGGATGATATTTAAACCACTTCTCCTTGGGGAGATCAACATAAGTAGCAAAAGATTCACAGAAAGAAGCTACTATCTCAGAGTCAAGTCCATATTTAGTGCTAAACTTACGGAAAATATCGGTATCCATAAAAGATTTAACAAAATCAAACTTAGGTGTCTTACCTGACTCCTTACCTTCGTCGAGGTCCCAATCTTCAGAGTTGCGTTTAATTCTATCCAATAAATTCCATCTAAATTCAATAGGCTTCATCATAAAAGAGCCAGCACAAGAAGTATCGAGCATGGTGCGATTGTTTCCAGAAAGCCGAGCATAAAAACTTTGCATAATCACTTCTTTTGCGAGCTCATGATTGGGGCATGAATATAACATTGATTTAAGCCTCCCCCAAGCTTGAGCGATGCTTTCTCCTTCGCGAGGCCAAAAATTATATATATAATTGCGATCACGATGAACAAGATGCATAGGGTAATACTTTTGATGAAATTCCAATTTCAATCTTTTATAGTTCCATGATCTCATATCATCACATAGCCTATACCATGTCAATGCGTATCCCTCCAAAGATAAAGGGAAAGCCTTCTTCTTAACAACATCATCGGGTATACCTGCAAGCTTAAATAGTCCACAAATATCATCCACATAGCGTAGATTGTTTGTCAGGATGCTTTGTTCCATCTCCTGCAAAAGTGTTAGCTAGCAGTTTTTCCATCATACCCCAACGAATCTGAAAAGGAGTTTCATTTTCAGTAGGTTCAGTAGGTTCAGTAGGTTGAGGAGCAACTCTTGGCTCAACTGGACGGGGTGAAGATACCCCGAACAAGCCCCTTAAACAATTACTTTCCATAGTAACAAGTGATAGAAAATTTCAGCACACTAAATAAATTTTTCCTTACCAAATTCCACCTACCAAAGGCGCTTCACTCCCCGGCAATGGCACCAAAAAAGAGTCTTGATGACCCACAAGTATAGGGGATCTATCGTAGTCCTTTCGATAAGTAAGAGTGTCGAACCCAACGAGGAGCAGAAGGAAATGATAAGCGGTTTTCAGCAAGGTATTCTCTGCAAGTACTGAAATAAGTGGTAACAAATAGTTTTGTGATAAGATAAATTGTAACGAGCAACAAGTAACAAAAGTAAATAAAGTGCAGCAAGGTGGCCCAATCCTTTTTGTAGCAAAGGACAAGCCTGGACAAACTCTTATAATAGGAAAAGCGCTCCCGAGGACACATGGGAATATCGTCAAGCTAGTTTTCATCACGCTCATATGATTCGCGTTCGGTACTTTGATAATTTGATATGTGGGTGGACCGGTGCTTGGGCACTGCCCTTAGTTGGACAAGCATCCCACTTATAATTAACCTCTATTGCAAGCATCTGCAACTACAACAAAAGTATTAAGGTAAACCTAACCATAGCATGAAACATATGGATCCAAATCAGCCCCTTACAAAGCAACGCATAAACTAGGGTTTAAGCTTCTGTCACTCTAGCAACCCATCATCTACTTATTACTTCGCAATGCCTTCCTCTAGGCCCAAATAATGGTGAAGTGTTATGTAGTCGATGTTCACATAACACCACTAGAGGTTAGACAACATACATCTTATAAAAATATCGAACGAATACCAAATTTACATGACTACTAATAGCAAGACTTCTCCCGTGTCCTCAGGAACAAACGTAACTACTCACAAAGCATATTCATGTTCATAATTAGAGGGGTAATAATGTGCATAAAGGATCTGAACATATGATCTTCCACCAAATAAACCAACTAGCATCAACTACAAGGAGTAATCAACACTACTAGCAACCTACTAGCACCAATCCCGGACTTGGAGACAAGAATTGGATACAAGAGATGAACTAGGATTTGGAGATGAGATGGTGCTGATGAAGATGTTGATGGAGATTGCCCTCTCCTGATGAGAAGAGTGTTGGTGATGACAATGGTGATGATTTCCCCCTCCCGGAGGGAAGTGTCCCCGGTAGAACAGCTCTGCCGGAGCCCTAGATTGGTTCCGCCAAGGTTCCGCCTCGTGGTGGCGGAGTCTCGTCCTGAAAGGTTGCCTTCTATTTTTTCTCATCAAAAGACTTCATATAGGAGAAGATGGACGTCGGAGGGCCACCAGGGGGCCCACGTGGTAGGGGGCACGCCCCGGGGGGGGGGGGGCGCCCCCCACCCTCGTGAGCAGGCTGTGGGCCCCCTGGCCTTCATCTTTGGCGATGATTTTTCTTTATTTATTTTAAGGTATTCCGTGGAGTTTCAGGAGTTTTGGAATTGTGCAGAATAGGCCTTCAATATTTGCTCCTTTTCCAGCCCAGAATTCCAGCTGCCGGCATTCTCCCTCTTCATGTAAACCTTGTAAAATAAGAGAGAATAGCCATAAGTATTGTGACATAACGTGAAGTAGCAGCCCATAATGCAATAAATATTGATATAAAAGCATGATGCAAAATGGACGTATCAAGCGCCTAAGAACATTGCGAACAAGTTCGTTCATCAGTGCGGAGTTCTTGTGAAGGACCAACTCCCGATCTCCCTTCAAGAATGGAAAGAGCCATCAAAGACCCGTCCAGATCTTACTTTTGTCGACGACAGAGCAAAAACTGTTCTTTGGGAAAATCTCATGGAACATTTCACCCTACCAGATCATTTCACAGCTGCAGATGTGGAGAAAGTGAAAGTGCAACTATCCCTAGGTGGTTTTGGTAATTCATAACAACATATAGCTCACTGAGCTAATGCTATTCCAAGACTATTATTTCAGGAAAGCTCAATGAATGGCATGGCATGGATGATGAAGTGGATCCCTCAAAATACTAAGGACAAAGGATTGGCTCAAGCTCAAAAGCTCAAGACTCTTCATTTTATATTTTAGTGATCCAAGATCACATTGAGTGTATAGGAAAAGCCAATACTATCAAGGAGGGATGAGGTGTTGCTTAATGAGCCTCTTGCTTCATGTGCTTAGTGATATGCTCCAAAACCCTCAGCTACTTACTCACATCCACAAATGACCTAAACCTAAAGCCAAAATCGGTCACACCGATTCTTCCTATCCGGCGCCACCGATTCCAAAAGTCATAGCCACTGCC
Source organism: Triticum timopheevii (assembly GCA_963921465.1). Taxonomy (NCBI): domain Eukaryota; kingdom Viridiplantae; phylum Streptophyta; class Magnoliopsida; order Poales; family Poaceae; genus Triticum; species Triticum timopheevii. Next base: position 554,074,466 of record OY997264.1, on the reverse strand, counting down.
ACAAACCCTAAGCAAATCGGTCTTACCGATAGGGATCTCGGTCTCACCGAGATGGGATTGTAATCTCTCTGTTTCCCTTCGTAACGTTTCGGTCTAACCGAAGTGAGCGATCGGTCCCACTGAGATTGCATTGTAAACTCTCTGTTTCCCTTTTGTAACATTTCGGTCTCACCAAAAAGAGCAAATCGGTCCCACCGAGCTTACCTGACCAACTCTCTGGAAAGCTTATTACCAAATCGGTCTCACCGAGTTTGTGTAATCGGTCTTACCGAGATTACGTTATGCCCTAACCCTAACCAAATCGGTCTCACCGAGATGCATGTCAGTCCCACCGAAAATCACTAACGGTCACTAGGTTTACTAAATCGGTCCGACCGAGTCTGTTGAATCGGTCCCATCGAGTTAGTAAATTGTGTGTAGCGGTTAGATTTTGGGTGGAGGCTATATATACCCCTCCACCTCCTCTTCATTCATGGAGAGAGCCATCAGAACAAACCTACACTTCCAACTTACCATTTCTGAGAGAGAACCACCTACTCATGTGTTGAGGCCAAGATATTCCATTCCTACCATATGAATCTTTATCTCTTGCCTTCCCCAAGTTGCTTTCCACTCAAATCTTCTTTCCACCAGATCCAAAACCTATGAGAGAGAGTTGAGTGTTGGGGAGACTATCATTTGAAGCACAAGAGCAAGGAGTTCATCATCAACACACCATTTGTTACTTCTTGGAGAGTGGTGTCTCCTAGATTGGCTAGGTGTCACTTGGGAGCCTCCGACAAGATTGTGGAGTTGAACCAAGGAGTTTGTAAGGGCAAGGAGATCGCCTACTTCGTGAAGATCTACCGCTAGTGAGGCAAGTCCTTCGTGGGCGATGGCCATGGTGGGATAGGCATGGTTGCTTCTTTGTGGACCCTTCATGGGTGGAGCCCTCCGTGGACTCGCGCAACCGTTACCCTTCGTGGGTTGAAGTCTCCATCAACGTGGATGTACGATAGCACCACCTATCGAAACCACGCCAAAAACATCCGTGTCTCCAATTGCGTTTGAATCCTCCAAACCCTTCCCTTTACTTTCTTGCAAGTTGCATGCTTTAATTTCCGCTGCCTATATACTCTTTGCATGCTTGCTTGAATAGTGTGATGATTGCTTGACTTGTCCTAAAGTAGCTAAAATCTGCCAAACTCTAAAATTGGGAAAAGGTTAAGTTTTTAATTGGTCAAGTAGTCTAATCACCCCCCCCTCTAGACATACTTCAAGGTCCTACAAGTGGTATCAGAGCTTTGGTCTCCATTTGCTTTGATTTCCATAGCTTTTGGTGGTCATAGCCTTGGTTTCACAACCTAGGAGAGTATGGCGTCTAGCGAGGGAAATTATCACCATAGAGGTCCTTACTTTGATGGTACTAATTTTGCTAGTTGGAAGCATAAGATGAAAATGCATATTCTTGGACATAACCCCGCCGTTTGGGCAATTATTTGTATTGGCTTGCAAGGTGAATTCTTTGATGGGAGAGAACCAAACCGTGAAGCTAATGCGGAAGAATTGAAGATGCTGCAATACAACACTCAAGCTTGTGATATCATCTTCAACGGATTGTGCCCCGAAGAATTCAACAAAATCAGCCATCTTGAGAATGCAAAGGAAATTTGGGATACTTTGATTGATATGCATGAAGGTACCGAATCCGTCAAGGAATCCAAGTTGGATGTGCTCCAAAGTCAGCTTGACAAGTTCAAAATGAAGGATGGTGAAGGTGTCGCTGAAATGTACTCTAGGCTTGCTCTTATCACAAATGAGATTGCCGGCTTAGGGAGTGAAGAGATGACCGACAAATTCATCATCAAGAAGATCCTAAGAGCATTGGATGGAAAGTATGATACCGTGTGCACATTGATTCAAATGATGCCAAACTACAAAGATCTCAAGCCAACGGAAGTCATTGGAAGAATTGTTGCTCACGAGATGTCACTTAAGGATAAGGAGGAACTTCACAACAAGTCAAGTGGTGCTTACAAAGCCTCAAGTGAATCCCCCACATCATCAAGTGAGAAACAAACCTTCAATGAAGAATTGAGCATAATGGTAAATAACTTCAACAAATTCTACAAGAGTAGAAGCAAAGAAAGAAGCTCCAAGTCAAGGTCTTACACTGACAAAAGATCTTCTAGTCGAGAGCGCAATTGCTACAATTGTGGGAGACCCGGACACTATTCCAATGAGTGTACGGCACCCTACAAAAGAAGAGAAGATTCTCCAAAAAGAAGAAGCAGAAGAGAAGAATCACCACCAAGAGAGAGGAGGAGTAGAGATGATCGTTATGAACGAAGACCCTCACGGAGAAGCAAGGATTCAGAAAGGAAGGACAAGTCATCAAGGAGCTACACAAAACGAAGACATCAAGCTCATGTTGGTGAATGGGTATCCGGCTCCGACTCCGACAGTCACTCCGAGAGAAGCTATCACTCCGACTCCGAATATACTCAAGATGAAGGTGTTGCCGGTCTAGCACTTGTGTCAACCAACTCCTACGACATATTTGATTCACAAAATGAAGGAATTGGAAGATGCTTCATGGCCAAAGGTCCAAAGGTAACACATCCTGAGTATGTTGATTTCAACAGTGATGAAGATGACTTACTTGTGGATGATGATTTACTTGTTGACAACTCTAGTGATGAATACTATGATGAAACGTCAATTAATCATGCTAATCAAGATAAAATGAATGACAATGATAAGGAGAAGATTGAGCTTCTAACCAGAGAACTACACACTCTTAGGTTGGCTCATGAAACTATCTTTGAAGATCATCGAGAACTTTTAAGGGCTCATGAGAAGTTACGCTTTGAAAAGCTCAATCTTGAGCAAGAGCATGAGTTCTTAAAGGCAATCAATGATGATCTTTGCAATAAAAGTTCTTCTTACATTGCCAAGCATTTACTCTTATCTACTTACAAGCCTCAAGTCAAGTCTAGTAACAAGTACAAGAAAGATACTTCCTCTAGTAGTAACAATAATAATGTCAAATCCAATATTGTTCCTTCTAGTAGTTCTCTTGATTCCACTAATGATTCTCTTAACCAAGTTACACTTCAGCAAGAAAATAGCTTATTGAAGGGAATTATAGAGAAAGGTGTTTACAAGAGCCTTGCTGGGAGTAAGCAATTCGAGGAAATTGTATGCAAGCAAGGAAGGCACTGGAAGAATCAAGGTGTTGGTTTTGAACGAAAGTTCAATGCCAATGGAGTTGAGTGGGAAGAAGATCAATACCCCAAGACGAAGTTTGTTCCTCAACAATAGAAGTATGATCCTACTTCCTTCAAGGAACACAAGCTCAAGATGATCTTCCACCACAAGACCACAAGAACAAAGGCAAGGACAAGCTTCAAGAAGAGATTGATGCATTTGAAGAAGCACCTAAAGCCTCCTTCATGTGGGTTCCCAAGACTACGTCAAGTTCTACTTCATCAAGTACAACTACAACTCCAAGGATTCCCATCAAGATGATGTGGATCCCGAAGAAGAAGAACAAGAGAGTTCTTGAGGGTGACTCCGCCAACATTCTTCACTCATATCATTATGGCAAGAACAAGTGCAATCAACTTCCACATCTTGCACTAGTTCAAGGAGTCACAAACCCTCATATTGGTAAGGCAAGGGACAAGGTAACCTAATGATTTCATGGACATCATCTTGTGTGTGCATCACTCTATGTCTATGGATATTCTTGTTTGTCCTTGTGGGACTAACCCATGTAGGTAAGTTGAAAGTGCAACTCACTCCAAAGGATTGCTCCAAATGATCTACATTAACATTGAGCATCCACATCTTCAACACCTACATGAAGTCATCATCGACAAAACCCAAGGTTAGTTCATCCCTCTAAGGAGGGATCTCACATCTAGGGGGAGCTTAACTCTAAGAATTGAGTCAAAGCAACTCTAATGGTGTGAACATATCAATGCATTATGTAAAAGTGGTAACCCCACTTGAGCTTAAACGATGAGTATGACCTATGATCAAATGTTTTCATTTGACTCCTAAGTCAATATACTCATATATAGATGACCTAGTCATCGCCAATTGTTTGATAGATGCTAGAATTGGTTGTGCATGCTTTGCCACATATTTCATTTGCCATCTTATTGTGTGAGCATGTTGGTGCATATTTTACTCATTCAAGGACATCCACTTGTTGTTTTGATTGTTTGGGTTCTTTTCTTTTTGCCAAGTGGATGGACAAGAATGCCTAAGAACTTTCTCTAGCTATCTATGCTTTTCTCGTCTCAAACTCTATTCATGCTACATCACAAAATTTGATCAAGTCAGATTCGAACCACTCTGTGTGAGGAGCACTCGGAGTCCCCGATTCGTCATAGACTTAAACTTCCAAAACCTCTTTGTGATTCTCGGTCTGACCGATTCCTCCATTTCGGTCCTACCAAGATCATTAAGTTGATCTAAGTTTTCAATCTCGGTGCAACCGATTTGAACTTTTCGGTCACACCGACTTGCTGTAACTGTACACAGTTATGCATCTCAGTGCCACCGAGTTGTTCCACTCGGTCACACCGACAGGGTCGGGCTATATATAGTCACGGGCAAAATTTTGGAAATTTCTCTGAACCCCTTCGCCCGCGCAATAGCTTGCTCTGCCCTCGAAGGTCTCCGGATCGTCTCCTTGTCACCAGCCGCCTCCAGTAGCTGGTCTCCGCCGCCGTCAACGGATTTCGCCCCCTCCATTGCCGCCGTAGCGAGTTCACCGCCAAGCTAGGGTATGGACTCGATCATTGTGCTATCCTCGTCTGATTCCTAGCACATTGTGTTCTTATTGATTCTTGCCACGATTGAAACACTCCTATCCACTTAATGCAATCCGTAGATTAGATGAGATTCAAAATTTTAGGGTTAGGTTTCCGCCGAAACCATCTCGGACCCACCGAGTTGAAAAACTCAGTCCCACCGATTTGGCTTATGCCATTGCACTAGTGACTCTCGGTCTGACCGAGAATTACTGATCGGTGCGACCGATTTTAGGATTCTGTGAAACCCTAGCAGTATCGGTGCCACCGAACTGTGACTTGGTCCAACCGAGATCATCAGTTTAGGTTCCAAAACTGCTTCAGTATCACCGAGTTTGAAAATCGGTTGATCCGAAATGCTTTCTGTGGAAAACTAAAACTGAATTTTTGAATCATTCTTTTGCAAAAATCTCTGCATTTTGTGATGCTCATCCATTCTATCTCATCTATAACTCTTCACAGGGTCAGCACTCAGTGTTTGCAGCATGTCAGACCAGAGTGACAGCCAGAACAGGTCAGAAGAGTAGATTGACATGAGCAAGGGCACTAGTCCCTCAAGTTCTACAGATGAAGGGATCAGAAGCACTCCTAGCAACCTGCCTAAGGCTGCTACCAGGCAAAGGAGGAAGAGAACTTCAGACTCAAAGGATGAGGACTACAAAGCTAAAGAAGATGAGGCTACTTCCAAGAAAGTAGTGCTCAAGAAGGAATATGGCTCTGCACATAGCACAAAGCCTGGACTGAAAAAGAAAGTTCCTGCCAAGAGGACACCAATGCCCAAAGCCAGAAGGTCCACTCAAGTGCCAGAACAGACTGAACCCAAAGAGGCACCTGAAAAGAAAGTCACTTCTTCCAAATACAAGAAAGTTCCTACTGGAGAGACTATGAAGTTCACCATAGAATCAGAGGATGAAGGTGCTCAGGACAAGAACAAGAAGAGAGCAAGAACCACAACTGCCCAGGTTCTTGGAAAGCCCTCAATGAGAAGAGACTCTGAAGAAGAAGAGGTTGCTGCACCAGCACCCAAGGCACCAAAGCTTATGGGTGATGCTATAAGATCAGGGGCTGCAACATCTAAGCCCAAGGAAGCACCCAAAGCTGCCTCCAAGGCCAAGCTTGTACCAAAGAGGAATACTAGGAGTATTCCACCTGCTGAGAAGGACAAGGCCCCAGTGCCAAATGTTGCTGATGAAGAAGATGAAGAAGGACAGGTCCAAAGGAAGCTCAAGCCCAAGATACCAGACCACAATGATGCCCATCCTGTGGCTGAGGACATGAGGATCAGGAAGGATTCAGGGTCGAGGATATGGAGGATGGAAGATCCATATGCCTCAAGGAGAAGAACTGCTGTTGATTACAGGTTCCATACAAAGGAACAGCAGGACTTCTATGAGACAATTCTGTTGGATAAGAAGCCCATAGTCTGTGATATGAGGTGGGTGGACTAGACCTACATCAAGGAAAATGAAGGGCACTATCCTGGAGTGCAAGACAACTTTGTTGCTTATGGAGTTGCTGATTTTGTTGGGCAAAAGCTCACCCACTGGAATGATGAACTTATCATGCAATTCTACTCCACAGCACACTTTTATCTAGATGGAAGAATTGTTTGGATGTCTGAAGGTATAAGGTACCAGTCCACTATTGAAGAATGGGCAAGTCTGATCAATGCCCCTAAGGAAAATGAGGATGACCTGGACATTTATGCAAAGAAGAAGATGGATCACAATTCCATGGCACACATGTACAAGGAGATCCCAGACAAGGCAGTTGAGACACATAAGTTTGGATCAGTCCACTTTCTGTTGTTAGGGCTGCCCACTATCAATTGGATTCTGAGGCACACTCTATTGCCTAAGTCTGGTGACCATAACATGATCAGAGGGCATGCCATCAACATGTTGCATGTGTTTGATGTGCCACAAAAGTTTAAAGTCATGAGCCTTATGATTGAAACCATTAAGAGGACTGCAGCAGATCAGAAGAGGAGCAGTGGATATGCACCTCAGATTCAGGAATTGATAAACTCAAAGATGGGCACAGGGAAATATCAATTGGATAAGGAACACTTTCCACTTTATCTAGACTTTGAGGACAATGAGGTTGTTATGAATGAGAATGATCCATCATCAGTTCAAGCTCAAGAGAAGAAGGAGAAGGCAAAGAAGGAGAAGGTTGCCAGGATCCCAACTCAAGAGGAGGCATCTGAGTATTTCTTGAAGAACAAGCAGGAGCAGCTTGGTTACTTAATAGCATCAACACTGAGGATTGAGAAGGGAGTGGCCACCCTCACTCAGAATCAGGAGAGCTTGGAAAGAATCATGGAACTGAAATTCCATGACCTTGATGCCAAAGTAACTGAGATTCAGTCAGTTGTAGAGCAGCTGCAGGATGACATGCAGGAGAGGCAGGGCAAGACTACCACAAATGTGTTTGCTAGAGTGCCTAGAGCCCAGAGGTCAGTTGCAGTGCCTGTGACAGACACTAGAGCAACATCATCTGCACCAGCTACAGCCCCTTCAGCTCCAGTGCAACCAGCTCCAGCATCAACCCCAACACCCTCTACTTCAACTGAAGCCTTCGTTCTTGGAGTTATCCGGACACCACCACCAGAAGATCAAGCCTGAGAGTCGCTCTAGCACTATGCATTTTCTATGAACTTTTTGGTAACTTGTTGCCAAAGGGGGAGAAAATGTATAGATCATAGGCTTCGAGAGAGAGTGTGTTGCTTTTGTTCTCTCTTGCTTTATTTGGTGGTTAAACTTGTTTGCTTTTGATTGCCTGAGATACTATGCTTGTGAGACATTGATGATCATGTGTTTGATCATAAGCTACACTTATGCATGTTTGATGATATTATCTTATCTATCCTATGTGATCATTCACTTTGCTTGGTGATGAGTGCATGTATTCAATGTTTATTATTTTGAGCGCTCCACCAAGATGTATGTGACATGGAAAAGTAACCCATGAGCCTAATTCATTGTGCATTTGCAGTCCAAAGCAAATCTTAAACTATGCACAAATTTAGGGGGAGCTCTTGCTTATCACATACTTCTCAAAGCGACGATGTTGTTAAATCTTGTTATCATTTGTCGAAGCTTTGATCTATATGTTGTCATCAATTACCAAAAAGGGGGGAGATTGAAAGTGCAACTATCCCTAGGTGGTTTTGGTAATTCATAACAACATATAGCTCATTGAGCTAATGCTATCCAAGACTATTATTTCAGGAAAGCTCAATGAATGGCATGGCATGGATGATGAAAGTGGATCCCTCAAAATACTAAGGACAAAGGATTGGCTCAAGCTCAAAAGCTCAAGACTCTTCATTTTATATTTTAGTGATCCAAGATCACATTGAGTGTATAGGAAAAGCCAATACTATCAAGGAGGGATGAGGTGTTGCTTAATGAGCCTCTTGCTTCATGTTCTTAGTGATATGCTCCAAAACCCTCAGCTACTTACTCACATCCACAAATGACCTAAACCTAAAGCCAAAATCGGTCACACTTATTCTTCCTATCCGGCGCCACCGATTCCAAAAGTCATAGCCACTGCCACAAACCCTAAGCAAATGGGTCTTACCAATAGGGATCTCAGTCTCACCGAGATGGGATTGTAATCTCTCTGTTTCCCTTTGTAACGTTTCGGTCTAACCGAAGTGAGCGATCGGTCCCACCAAGATTGCAATGTAAACTCTCTATTTCCCTTTTGTAACATTTCGGTCTCACCGAAAAGAGCAAATCGGTCCCACCGAGCTTACCTGACCAACTCTCTGGAAAGCTTATTACCAAATCGGTCTCACCGAGTTTGTGTAATCGGTCTTACCGAGATTACGTTATGCCCTAACCCTAACCGAATCGGTCTCACCGAGATGCATGTCAGTCCCACCGAAAATCACTAACGGTCACTAGGTCTACTAAATCGGTCCGAGCGAGTCTGTTGAATCGGTCCCACCGAGTTAGTAAATTGTGTGTAACGGTTAGATTTTGGGTGGAGGCTATATATACCCCTCCACATCCTCTTCATTCATGGAGAGAGCCATCAGAACAAACCTACACTTCCAACTTACCATTTCTGAGAGAGAACCACCTACTAATGTGTTGAGGCCAAGATATTCCATTCCTACCATATGAATCTTGATCTCTAGCCTTCCCCAAGTTGCTTTCCACTCAAATCTTCTTTCCACCAGATCCAAAACCTATGAGAGAGAGTTGAGTGTTGGGGAGACTATCATTTGAAGCACAAGAGCAAGGAATTCATCATCAACGCACCATTTGTTACTTCTTGGAGAGTGGTGTCTTCTAGATTGGCTAGGTGTCACTTGGGAGCCTCTGACAAGATTGTGGAGTTGAACCAAGGAGTTTGTAAGGGCAAGGAGATCGCCTACTTCGTGAAGATCTACCGCTAGTGAGGCAAGTCCTTCGTGGGCGATGGCCATGGTGGGATAGACAAGGTTGCTTCTTCGTGGACTCTTCATGGGTGGAGCCCTCCGTAGACTCGCGCAACCGTTACCCTTCGTGGGTTGAAGTCTCCATCAACGTGGATGTACGATAGCACCACCTATCGGAACCACGCCAAAAACATCTGTGTCTCCAATTGCGTTTGAATCCTCCAAACCCTTCCCTTTACTTTCTTGCAAGTTGCATGCTTTAATTTCCGCTTCCTATATACTCTTTGCATGCTTGCTTGAATAGTGTGATGATTACTTGACTTGTCCTAAAGTAGCTAAAATCTACCAAACTCTAAAATTGGGAAAAGGTTAAGTTTTTAATTGGTCAAGTAGTCTAATCACCCCCCCTCTAGACATACTTCAAGATCCTACAGAAAGTCAAGGACGCTGCTCTTAGGAAGATGGCAATTGCATTCAACAACCACAAGAAAACTGTATGGAATAACTACGTCAAAGGAGGAAAGAAGACTCCGGAATTCAAGGGAACACTGGAGAAGTAAAGAGAACACTGGGACGATTTCGTGAAATTCAAGGAATCAGAATTATCTAAGAAACGGTCCAAAAAAACCAAGGTCAATGCCGCAAAAAAGAAGAAATTCCATCGGCTGGGGCCAGGTGGCTACGCGGTGGCAATGCCTAAGTGGGATAAGTCTGAGCAAGAGATGCTGGCTGCAAAGGTCACTCCAGTTACATTGAGCTGGCCCCCCAGGTGCAGAACTTGGTTCTATGCGCATGGGGGGCGTTGAACCTGAAGACATGCGAGGTTTCGAAGAAGGCATGTCTTAAAGGAGCTGATGTTAAGTTAGTTGAAGCAATAGAAGAAGCTCGAAAGGGGGTGTTCACGCCCAACAGAGAGAACGACGAGCTTACGCACGCCCTGGAAAATCCTGAACACCCAGGAAGAACACGAGGCAAGGGCGTTGTTCTGTGGTATGAGGGCTTTTCTGAGTGGAAAGCCGACTACAGAAGCCGTGCGAGAAGGAAGATGGAGGAGGAGAAGAAGAAGAAGCTGGAGGACGAGCAGAGGAAGCAGAACACCGTCAAGGCCTAGAATCAGCGCACGTGGACTTGGCACTCAAATTCCAGCGGCAGCAGCAGCAGATCGACTCACTTAGCCAGGAAAGGGGTCTCAACAGCGTCCGCAGCTAGCGGATGATCCAGCATTGGATAGCACCGTCCCATCCATGCCGAGAAGCAGCGTGGGTTCTGCCCCGGGTGACGCACTGCTGGATAGATACCCTATGGATGACATCATGGAGAACACTAACTGTGAGCTACACTTCAAAATAAAGAACATATCCGTGAAGGAGGCGGACGCCGTTGCTTATACAAATCCCCCCGGAGCAACCTACCGTTGCAGAACGATTCCAGCCGGCTATGCTCGTGTCGTGGTTGATGAGGTGGTGGACCAATATTTGGGGCTACAACTTGACATTCCTGGAGGTGACGAGGAGCACACATTGGGAGAGGCCATACATCGTATCATCCTATGGAGAAAGGATTGCATCATCTTTCGAAGGCCACCGACACCGCGTCAGCTAGAGCTTGACATTCCAGGAGGTGACGAGGAGCAGACGACTCACGCTCCTCCAAGTCCGGCATAGCTTGAGGCCACTCCTCCTGCTTCAACTCAGCCACGCATGAGGCCACTCCTCCTGCTTCAACTCAGCCAACGCATGAGGCCACTCCTCCTGCTTCAACTCAGCCAACGCGTGAAGCCACTCCTCCTCCTCCAAGTCCACCAACGCGTGCCACTCCTCCTCCAAGTCCGACACCGCTTCAGCCGTCTCTGCTGCCTCGGCAATCGCAGAAGAGAGCCGCCGCAGCTATGGTGCGTAGTGCTACAAGTCGAGGTAGTATAGGAGGTACAGGTGGAGGCAAGCGATTTCAATATGGTCCAAGCCTCGCGCCTCTTACGCAGAGGCCTTACAACATGACCAAGGAGCAAAACGAAGCCATAGTGAAGGCCCAAGTGGACGCCCATTTTGGACCGAAACTGCCACCGCCGCCAAGGGAGAAAGTGCCCGAGGATAAGACCAACCACTTTATTCCTATGGCTAAAGCACCAGCTCCCAAGCCTGTTGACTCAGACTATGAGCGCCAAATCAAGAAGGCACATCGAGCACGACAAAAGGAGTCGAGCTCGAGCCAAGCAGCTAGGCAAAAATGCGGGAAAACCCTTCCCCAACTAGGAGAACATGCGGCGCAATCGATCCCCCCGCTTGTTGTACCAACACATGAGAGTACCGACACCGGTCAGCTGGTAATAACCGATGAGCATAGAAGGCAGGCTGAAATGCTCGGTATCACTATTGGACAACTCCTCGAGATTGAGTCCATGCCTCTGCCTAGAGAGCAGGACATAGAATGGAAATATGTCCGCGGCGAACCTTTGGTCAAGCCTGAGGAGGTCAAGAACCTCCCAATGAGAATGTATGAATTGCATGATTGGTACATGAAAATTACCAAGAGTACCAATCGGGAGTCCCTCATGGTGAAAGTCAAGGAAGAGTATTACTTCCATAAGCTATCTCTGACCGTTGAGTATTCAGAAGTATTTCAGTTATTCAATCAAGACGCACTCGACAAATCTCTCGTCAGTTGCTATTGTCTGTAAGTGATTTCTTTCTGTAGTTTAAGTCTCAAGCTAGTTGTAGTGCTCATTGATCGATCATTACCTGTAATTATCCTCACTATATTCTTTTCTGTGGTATTATGCAGGATGAATATGTATGAAATGAAAAAAAGGTGGACGCTATGGCATTGGGTTCATTGACCCAAATACCATTAATGAACAAATATGGAAATATCCATGGTATAATGCAGAAGTAGAAAAAAACATGCTAGAGTTCTTGAAGCGCCTCAATACCAATGAAGATATACTACTTCCTTACAACTTTATGTGAGTCACATTGTCTTGTACTACAAATTCTGTTTTTACTTACTAGCTAGCTAGATGTTAATAATTATTACTACCAATGATGAGTGTTATGCACATGGCCGCTTAATTAAGACATGCAAACGTGTGCGCATGCAGTTTTCATTGGATCTTGTTAATCATTAAAGTTGACGAAGGAACAGTTGAAGTACTGGAATCGCTACTTAAAAAAAACTACTCAATCGTGAAGGGGATAGTCTACAAGTAATTTCAATCATTATTAATTATATGTCGGCCTCTTTAGTTCGTCATTTCTTGATATCAACTATTTAATAACTCGTTTATTCATTTTCTTTGCCGGCAGGCAGGGCTTGGGAAAAGTTCAGGAATTCGAAAGAGGTTCCAGGTGAATGGAGAGAAAAGTTGTATTGGTTTCGACCCAAGGTATAATTAATTAAGTAGTACTAGCTAGCTACCATGCATCTCTTTAATTCTAGTTTCAATATCATTAATTATAATGCTTGATTAATTATTATTTGATTAAATTCTATTCTCGTAAAGGCCCTGAAGCAGGCGCCGGGGACTGATGTGTGTGCACACTACGTATTCGAGAACATTCACATGATGACGTCCGAAAGGACCAAAACTGATAGACAGCTATGGGTACGTTTGGCAGAACAATATTCACAATTTTTACATCATTATCGATATCTAGTCACATAAGTAATATACATGCATATTGATCTCCTTCTTAACAGTTCGAATCGGTGCGGGAAAAGCTCCTACCAAAGGCGCATACGAGCACTTCAAGAGAAAATAGCGGGATTTTTGCTCGACCAGGTCATAGATCCCAAAGGGGAATTCTATTACGAGCTACTGCCCCAATGAACCACTCTCAATTGTCATTGTGCTCCGAAGGCACCAAGGCAAATGTCACTGGCTCTGAAGGCAACATGTAGGAAAAACTGGTTGTGAGACATTCGATAATATATATATATATATATATATTACGAGAAATTCTATTTATATATATGCATAACGTGTACAATATATAGTATCGTAAAATACCATCAAACGAAAAAAAATTAAATAAAAAACATAAAATTAAAGGAAAAATAAATAATAAAACCAGAACCCCCCGAAATTTTTAGTATCGTTTGGTGTTACCAACCGGTACTAAAGGTCTCCCCACACCCGGCCCTGGCTCGTGCCACGTGGTGGCCCTTTAGCGACGGTTCGTGCAGAACCGGTACTAAAGGGTGGAGACTAAAAAGTCCCCACCCTTTAGTGCCTGTTACAGAACCGACACTAAAGGCCCTTACGAACCGGTGCTATAGCCCGGTTCTGCACTAGTGACCTGAGCAATTGAATTGCATTACAGACATATTCGGCTCTAGGGTTTAAATCTTCACACAGCGTGCAAGATCCCATGCAGCACACATGTTTTTGGGAAACCAATAGGTGCTAAAGTCCCTGTCCATGTGCACCGTAACAATTATCATGCATCGTGGATCCTCCACCGCCGCCGCCTCTTCTTTCTCAAACACCACGTCATCTAGGTCATCCTCTTTGAGGGCTAGCTCTTTCATCAGCTCTTCCATCTTACCCTTCCCCTTCCCCCCAGAAGAGGATCCATCTCCTTGGGACGCCATGGCATCGCCGCTCTCGATCAAGATCGGAAACAGAAACCATCTCCTTCCGAAGGCTCCAAACCAGGTACCTACCAAGGTCGGGTAGCGGTACATAGACCGCCCCTGATTCAACCCGAGTAGTCACTGGCTAGATCCTCGGCAAGGGAGTAGAAAATCACAACGACGGTGTGCCGCCGAGAGGAAGATGAAGCCTAACTAGAGGGAAGATAGGACAAATCCTTCTTGAGCACCCCGAGATAAAAAGAAAGAGTTAGAGCACCCAGCGTCCCAGCCCAACTCGGCCCGTCTAGAGAACGCACATAACGTCGTCCGTGGATCCAGCCGCGGCGGTGACCACCGATCGAGGTTAGCCTCGTTCCCCCGTATCCCCTCCATCCTCGCAGCCGCCGCCGCCGCGAAAAAAGCTAGGGTTCCTCATTTCTAACTGCTCTGTTCGGCTTCTCGCAGGGAAGGAGAGGGGCGCGTTCCTGCCGGAGCTGGAGAAGGGGAAGGATGCTGCCATCCCCCCGCCCGCCATCGCTCCTGCTGTCCTCGCCAAGCCAGGTCGAATCCTCACCCCCGCCATCTTCAAAAAGTTAGGGTTTATTTTTGTCCCTTCGTCCCTGTAATTGCTATCTTCTTAAGGAGATGGACTCGTGCTTGACGCCCCCGGAGAAGGAGAAGCCACTCGCCCGCCCAGCGCCCAACACCGCTTCTGAGAACCTCGTCAATCCAGGTCCAACCCCCACCATCAAACACCTAAATAAAATTCGTAAAATTAATATCCGAGCACCCTTGGAGGTGCAGCATTTCACCATCCTGTGGTCTTTGATTTTGGTACCATTGCAGGGAAGAAGATGCGCCGCCCTGTGCCGATGACGGACGAGGAGCGGAACAAGATCAAGGAGTTGAAGGAGCAGCACCGGTCAGGGATAGAGGGGTTACAAGAGTCTTTCCAGACACACAAGGAGCTGCGGCACCACCATGATGAACTTCTGTTCCAGCGGAGGTGCCTGGCCGCACGTCTAGTCAGCCGAATCGCCTTCCAGCGCCATGATGCTGCCTATATCAAGCATCAGCGTGACCTTGGCTTGAAGCTGGGGGATAAGTTGCCGGACGAGCTCAAGAAGATTGGGCCACCAATGGGGGCGGCGCTCATAATGTGGGCTGAGATGTGCAGGGCCCTGAATATAGGCATGGATAACTACATTGCTGAGTGTGACAATCCGGAGGCGTTCCGGGGGAGGATGAGGTCGTTGGGGCTCATTCGTGATGAGAAGGCAGCTCTGCAGGATTGTGTTGCCCCCCAAGAGTAGGGATTAAGTCTGTTTGCTTGGTGTGGATGAGTACATGTTTAATCATGAGAAGAAAATGTTGGTACTGTTTTAATCCCCGTGGTTTGGCATGGATATCTTATTGTGTTTTTGTGTTGAGCATGATTGCTTAACTGGAGTTGTTCCAATCAAGTTGTCATTTGGTTTTGAATGTTGGACATCTTGTGCTTGCCATTGCTTGTGTGCTCAATGTACTTTTTTGCCTAGCTAGTAGAATAATTTGGTGTGGCACATTCATCATTTCTGTAAGATTCATTGGACAGCAGCATGGAAAGGTAGTATTTAAGACTCACTGGACTACAACATGGAAATGTTGTATTTGAAGGTGAATTTAGATATAGGACCCTAATCTGTAATCAGAGTTGAGCATCTTTTTCCAAGACTCATTTTACTACTACCTCTGTACCAAAAAAAAAGAGATGTTTTTGTAGGCTAAAAGTAGCCTTTTGTAGGCTAAAACTGGCCTACAGAAACGTCTTATATTTTGATAAATTTTGATACGGAGAGTATATAACATGCGTTGCTACAGTAGTATCTGAAAAAATTGGACACAACAATGAATGAAGATAGAGAACACACTTTGATTATCCCAGAATTTGCCTTCTGTTCTTTCAAAAAATACGAACTTCAAAACAGGCCCTGAAGTAATAAACACATAATTTCTCTCAAAAAAAGTAATAGACACAAAGAGTAAAAATAAAATCAACTTTCAAAATGGGGCCGAAAGGATGGGAAGGGTGCGTGCTGCGTGTGCGCTGTACACTAGCGCAGGGCTTCCCTTTTTGGTGAACCCGCCGGGATGACTACGGTAGACCGAGTCCATCCTCCTCCAAATCACAAGAAAAAGGGGGGGAGATGATTAGATTAGAAAAGAAAAAGGGGAAAGGACAGCCGTAGGATGAAGTGGGAGCACGGATGGGAGCATGGAAAGGGAGCATGCAAGCCGGATCCTGTACAGTGAAGGCGACGACAGACTAAAACCTCCCGTCCCCAAAACCTTCTCCTTGGAGAGCGCCGTGAGTGGTGGCGAGAACGGGAGCGGGAGCGGGTCGGAGAGCGAGGGGGAGGCGGCAGTGCGTCGGGATCCGGCAGCGGCAGCAACATGAGGCGGCTGTACGCCGCAGCCAGGAGGAGGCAGGGAGGAGGTCGCGCCCGTGTTTCCCTTTCTTTTCGTTCCATTTTTTTGTGGGGGTTCGCCCGCTTGATCTGGACTGCAAGAACTCTTATTTTATTACCATGCAATACACGAATATAGTACATTAATGTACGGGAAATTCGTTGGTGCTCCCGAGAGCCCACGCTCCTGCACGCGAAAATATTTTTTAAAATGTTCAAAAAATTCCAACAAAAATTCTATGTGTTCATTGTCACATCTAAATACTGCATACAAATTTGTAGGCAAAAAGACTAAACATTTTGGCCTATGAAAAAAAACACCAAATGTTACCCTAAAATGTCGTCCTAAATTTGTTTTTTTTTTCACCAGCGAAACAACGCTGCTCCATTCCGCATGAAAATTTTCAAGGAAGCTTCCGACACTAACACGAACAACTGCGAAAATTTCAAAACTTTTGAAAACATTTACTTTATCTTTTTTTGTTTACTATTCACACGGCACCCTCCCCGGACCCAAAACGCAATTCTACCGGCTACTATAGTGTACTAATGGATAGCAACATATATATGGTATTATGCAACCTTTTATTTATTTAATTTAGATGCAGACTCATTTCGCCGCAAGATGTGTTATGTTACGGTAATATATTATGTTACCATAAACATCTCTTTTCTCATTAACTATTTGTCATGTATAAGCAAATTTGTGTTGATGTGAGTTATGTTGCTAGCTAAGTTTTTTTTCACTACGGCTAATGTCAAATGGGGAGCTGCACTTGCTGGGGCCATCGAGACACGGTCGATCCAGCTCTCAGGTGGCACCTGGTCGGGGAAGCACATTCCCGGGGGCATCCAGGAATCATGCCATGCATGTCGTGTACTCCCTCCGTTCCTAAATATTGGTCTTTTTAGAGATTTCAGATGGACTGCCATATACAGATGTCTATAGACACATTTTAGAATGTAGATTCATTCATTTTGCTTCGTATGTAGACATTTGTTGAAATCTTTAGAAAGACAAATATTCAGGAACGGAGTACACAACAAGTCATGTATACAGCTAGAACCAATCTATTGTTATTCATTAAACTGAGTTTTCAAAAATTTCAAGAAGTCATAACTTTTAGACCGAGCATTGAAATTAAAATCCATTTTCACCCTCAGGTTTCTTGTGATGAACTCCTCGAAACTATGTCCGAATGGGTATGTTTCAATGAGGTTTTTACTGTGCAACTTTTGGACTCCATGAACCAACTTTAGTACCACATGGACCAACTTCCTGTTAAGTGGAAAAGTTGCACATCAACTGCTAGACAGTTGGCTGGGGCAACAAACGAAGTCACACATCACACTGATAGGGTAGTCGGGACAAGGTGTTGTCAGTGAAAAAAGTGTGCATCGATTGCTATGGGAAAAGTTGCACATCAATTATTAGGCAGTCTCCAAACCTTCAACTACTTTGTCTTCAGAGACTCGGACATATGTCTAACCATCTAGAGAGTTAGTAGCTCTCAAGAGTAATAAGCTCAAGAACTCTCAACTCAGATCTGTTGTGATGCTCAACCACTATTAAGTTTCGGCTCTTGGTTTTCTCTCGGAAGGATTCACTCAATTCTCACGGAGAAGGGTGCACAATCAATCTTCTCTGAAGCGACTCGCCGTTGGTGTGTGGTGGCTACTTCTAGCAAGAGCAATCCCGGGGGGGGGGGGGGGGGCGGGGGTGACCAATAACGACCTACGGCCCAGCCAACGACCAACCAAAACGTTTGCAACGACAAGTTTACTTGAGGAACAAGCAAAGCTGACTCCTCTGCCAAAACATTTCTCTCGCAGCCCAGAAGAACATTGTCTCTGGCTGGCTAGCGAGTCAATAACTCTGTGCACAAAGATATTTCTCTCCACTCTCATGGGATAATTTCCTGTTAAGCATCACAATAGACACAAGTCTCGAAATACTTGAACCCCTCTTAATAGTATGGTGGTCCTATATGACTCAAGTGAAGAAAATGAAACTACGAAAAAGAATTGCGTCTTCTTTCCGTCTTCAGACTTCTTCGCTGCAGTCACTTCTCTTAGACTGCACTCCATAGAAATTGCTTCTCCTCAGCAAATTTTGGGGGGTCATCTCCAACAGGCAATCTTCTCGGTATCAAACTCCTCAATGTCTTGCAATCTTCTCCGATGCGCAGATAACTCTCTCAGAAGTTTATAACATACTTCTATGAAGATTATAGCAATCTTCACAAAACCCTAGGGACTATTTCTCCCTGTGTACACTAGCAAGAAAAACAGTCCCTCAATGTTTCTGTCAACGAACTCCAAAACCATCAGGGGCACTCAATTGCACCAACAGTTTTCCATTTGCTACATGCTACTCGTGATGGAGTTGTTGGATTTCCCTAAAGAGTAAGGGCTAATTAGTATAGTAGCATATAGTATTTTCCTCAGCAAAGAACCAAGGTTATCGAACCAGAAGGACACGATACACAAACAACATGAACAGTACCTACACATACACAAAGCAAATGCTTGCACCCAACAAAGGCAAGAGGTTGTCATTCCCCTTGTTGCAAGTATCAAATCTGGTAATGATAGGAAATTAAAATAAAATAAAACAACGATGTAATTGTAGGACTTCTTAGTAATAATAAGCGAGAAGGGAACCGAGGGCCATAGGTTCACTAGAGGCATCTCTCTCATGAGCATAATATCGATGGATAAACAAATAACTGTTGGGCAATTGACAGAATTGCGCATGGTTATGATGATCATCCAAGGTATAATCAATATATATGCATTATGTCCGTGATAAGTAGACTGTAATCCAAATGCATCTACTAGTGTTACTCGATGGCTCTATAATTTATGCATTTTTAGAGCTCATTTGTCGCATGTTCTCTTCATATATCATGTCCCATTGAACCAACTAGTTGTTCATTATGCATGATTACCGTTTTTTACTCTTTACCTTGTGTGCATTGCACATTTAGTATTTTACTAGCGGGCGAAGGCGCGGCGGCACGTCCTGCCCGTCGGTAAGCCTATGCATGTGCTTTAGTTCTTTCTTCTTATGAGAAAAAATATTCAGAAGATGGCTAGCGCAGCGGGGATTTTTGTTTATCTAGTCGGTTCATGTAGATCTTTGTTTTTTTCTGCATGGGGATCCTCTTTACTTTATGTCATCACTTTTTATGTCTAGTTGATTAGTTTGTTTTCTTGTTTGGACTAAACTGATACATTCATTAGTAGCACAGAGTTACATAGATAGGAGGGATAAATAAGATCAGGTACAAATTAAGGATAACGAGCATACAATGGACCCAAACCCTGCACTATGGCCCCTATGAATTGATTTTGGTTTCATACAATGTATCACTTTCTAAAAGAATATATCTTCCAAAGATAGAAAAAATGTTAATTGAGAACATAGGTCTTGATCAAATTTGAGTTATTTTGGATATCCAACTATGTACTCAATGTATTAGAGCATTGAAAAAGGTTCCTGATAAATATATCAACATGTCTATCAAATTTATCTTTTTTTCTAGTGTTTTACAATGTCAAGCATGATGTTAAGGACGCAAAAATTCATATTAGTAAAAGGAAAACATAAAAGTGCTTGACCTAGGCTTCAAACAACAACCAAGCACTTGAACTCCAAACACACCACCACTAACACTACATCCGTAGAAGAAAAGAGAAGGAGTACAAGTAGGGTACAACAGATGCACGAGCACAAGAAGGCATGTACACGATGCCCAAATCAAAGAAAGAAAGAAAGAAGAGAAATAAGGAGTGCTTGGTCCGAACAAGCAAACGACGTAGCTAAACCCACTAACTAGAGAGGCAATCCAAACCAACCATTGTTACGACTATATATACGTGTTGATATATTTATGGGTATGTTTGCTAATGTGGTTATGCATATTCTTGTTAGCGTAGTTGTATTTGTGCTTATTCATAGTCATATAAGAACCAACCACCCTTTGTTGATCATTCATAAAGCATGCTGCTCACAGGTTCCATAACTTCTTGACTGCAATTGGTCTTTACGCCAAGGGCGCAACGGGTCATCTGGTGTAGAGAATGCAAGCACTAGTGTTGTCCATGAAGGCAATGCCATTTGAGAGCTCTATACATTTTTGCTTGTTTTTGTGATGCACAATGCTTGAATTTGAAATTGAATTTGCAATATTGTGGATTTGAACTTGAGTTTGCAATTAAGTTGATTATGTGCGTTGTCATGATGCTAAGTTTTAATTAAGTCATGGTTTGCTTGGATATGCATGCAGTTGTAGAGTAGAGAAGAACAATGCTAAATTTTTAGTCACCAATTTTCGGTCCGTTGAACACAAAAACTGGTCTGTGTTTTTTTTTTGTAGGGAAACCGGCCTTGACTTAATTGGGCTTCATTTCCCTCCTCCACTGTCGATCCCACGACCTGGGCCCCTGCAGTCAGCACCGACATTTTCCAATGGGCCGTGCTTTAGGTCTGGGCCGGCATAGACGAGACCTACCCAGTAAAAAGGTTCGGCCTTTATTTTAGAGATGATCGATCCATAGGGGCCCTTGTGTCCTTTGGTAATGTCACCGTTTGAATGTAATTTTTCTTTCGAAAATCGCCAAGTTAATTTAGAAGCTCATAAGTTAGTGAGATTTGCTCTTAGATTAGCCTATGGGCGCCATGTATGGCTTGGCCAGCGACCAATCTTGTATCCCACTTTCTGTGGATTTTGAATGAATAAAGGCTTTATACCCAAAAAAACGGAAATGTTAACGCCCACACGTGTGGGCGTTCACCACTCCGTCCACACGCAAGCATTGCCGCTGGTTTCGGTACGGACGAATCTTGGAGCAAAAGGGCTGGTTTTCGGCGCCACGTAGGACGATTCTCGTGTGCGGTGTGCGAGTGGGTTCGCCCGCACGGTGGTTGCCATCCCGCAGTCAGCGGTTGCCACTGAGAGGCGTGCGATGGAACTGCCATGCGCCCGCACGCCACGTTCCGACCGTGGTTGACGTCAAACACGTCGCACACCCCTCCACCTCTCCCTCACGGTTCCATTCACTCACCCCCGCGTCGCATTTACTGGCACAACCCACTCGCACTTCAAACCACTGGAGGAGAAGGCGAGCGGAGAAGGTGACAGCGGAGGCGGAACAGTCGACGGTGTTCGCGGCCGTCGGTGGTGCTCGCCGGAGCGGAGCGGCGTCGCCGGAACGCGTGCGGGTCGAAGGTAATGCTCGCTTCATCTCTCGCATCCCCTCCCTGATTTTGTTCCCCTTTTCCCTCCCTGTTCGATTTCTAGATCCGATTCTTAGAGATTCCGGCGATTCGGCGGTGCGCCGGCGTTCCCGCCGCTGCGGCGGTGCGCCGTAGTTGTGTGCCTGCCGTTGCTTGGTGGGAGTGGGCAGTTTTGTCGCCGCCGCTGCGGCGGCATCGTTGGTGAGGTTATGCCTGCTCGGAGGCACGCATTAGTCTTGCATTTGGATTTGAGAGTTGTCCGCCGGGTTGTTTTGGTGCGCATTGGTTCGAAATTTGGGGTTGCAGCCATTTCGCGCGAGAATTGTAAGGGTGATTTTGAGGTTGAAGTAGTTGCCATTGAAACCTAGATCTAGTTTAGTTTTGGGTTTGAAACTGCAGAATGTGGCGAAATTGGCAGTATGACTGAACGTGAACAAATGTGTGGCAACTAAACTACCTGAAGAAATGTGGTAGTTGCCACAAACGTGTTCTCCTCTGTGGCAACAGATTTCCGAAAATGACTGTCATAATTGCCACACTCAAGCTTTCACATAAGGGCAACTAATTTCATTGAACGTCTGTGACAGTTGCCACACGCATGCTCTTCCCATGTGGCAAACTTAATTCTGCTGAACTTGTATGATAAGTAAACAGAAAAATATGCTTTCTGAATGTGGCAACTATGGCAGTATGACTGAACGTGAACACAAGTGTGGCAACTAAACTACCTGAACAAATGTGGCATTCGCCACAAATGTGTTCTCTTTTGCGGCAACATATTTTCTGAAACTGACTGTCATAGTTGCCACAAATGTGTTCAAGCTCACACACAGGGGGGCAACTAAATTTTACTGAATGAATGAGATAGTTGCCACACACACGCTCTTGAACGAGGCAAACGGATTTTTTGCTGAATTTACATGATAGTAACCACAAACATGCTTTTTCATTTGTGAGACTTGTTTTTTTCTGAATTATTTGTGACAGTTTCCACACTTTGATAGTTGCCACAATCGGTAGCACTGGACGGAACTAATGTGCACATCGGGTGGGCGTGTTTGCCACTTGGATTTGTATAATCATGTGGCAATATAGTATGTGAACACAATGTCTGTTGCCACAATACAGATATGACAGTGTGGCAAACTGGCTGCATAATATGGCAACCACATTTGCATTCAAATAGTTGACATTTTTCTGTTAGGTGGCAATTGCTTACCCATTGCATTTACATTTTCGCCCTTAACAATTTGGTCTGTTCCTACATCAGCAGAATGGCTCGTGGCGATCATCAAAGTGATGACGACGATTTCATGGATCCACCTCAACGTAACCGGGCAACTGGACGAAGAAAAGAGGGCGATGAGGTAACTGTCCGCACACCCGCCCCCTCATCCTGATTTATGTTATTTGTTGGCACCTAGATCTTTTTGCAGTCGTCCATCATGAACTAAATTTTCATAACATTGCAAAAACATGGCAACAGCTCAACACTTTTGTGTCTGTTTTTCACAGAAGAAGAAAGGTATTCGCAACAGAGCCTCCCAGGAACGTCTGACTGTGTTGATTGACAAATTCACGGACGATCAAAAGGGAGCTGCGGCTGAGATGGGTATGCAGGTTCTGATGGATGTCCGGTGCACGAACCTTGTCAACCCTGTATGCGACTGGCTTGGTGAGATATACGATCCTGCCTCCAAGGAATTCGTGATCTCGGGACAGGGAAGACTTCCATTGAATGAGGAATCCGTGTTCTGCACTTTGAGCGTGCCTCGTGGACATATCAAAATCCCGTACGAGGTTAATAATGAGATCGAGGAAGAGCTGTTCGCCCGTTTGTTTCCTGGATTGGAGTCCATGTCGAACACGTCTGTACTGGCAGATTCTCTGCAGGCCATGACGACGCACGGAGAAGTTTTCAAGATGAAGCTACTCATGTACCTCATCTCAGCTGTTTTCACGCCGACCACTTCTCTTCGCCCAAGCAACAAATGTTTCCCCATCCTGGTGAATGATACATGCTTACTACTGCCAGTGTTTTTGTTGCATTTCTTCCGTTTGATTTCTGACGCGGCAAACTTTTTTGCCCTGAAATTTTGTGTGGTGCAGGCGAATCTGAAAAATGTGAAGAACATGAACTGGTGTAAGTTTATTGCCGACTTTCTCCACGATGCTTTCAAAAACAAGATGTACCAGAAGGGTTGTCGCCTGCATTTAATGGTATTTATTTTTACCAGATCTCTGTGTGAACTCTTTGTTTATAACGCACTTTTATTCATGCATGACAATCTGGTCATAACAAGATGGCAACTGCCATAGTGACAATGTGGCAACTGCCATAATGATAACGTGGCAACTGTCATACTGACAATGTGGCAACTGCCTTCATATTAGCATGGCAACTACCATCACATTAGGATGTCAACTGCCATCACACTTTGATGGCAACTAACACATACATATTATCGTTGGATCATACATTATCCTGCTCTTTTTTTTGAACTACAAATTACCCATGATGGCAACTGACATTTTCTTTTCTTTGTAAAATTGTTTTAAATTAGCTCATGTATGTCGACTGTCTTGATCTGTCCACTGTGGATTTCACTGGGGTAGGAGGCCCGCCGCCTACGCACAAGTTTGCTGTTTCTGCGTGGACCATCAGCGCTGTCAAGGCTGTGCTTGCCGCAGACATGGCAACTGATGGCACGTATGGAAAACTACAGGTTAGTTTTTGTTTATGTATTTTTCACACGGCATGCTTACAATTTGACATGACGCAACCGTCCGTGGTTCATAAGGCATGCTTACAATTTCTTTTTTTGTTGTTCATAGCTGATGGCCAAGCATGCTATAGACTACAGCGTGTTTGGGGGGCCTCAAAAATTTAGAAAGTGGATGGACGTGCACTCAGCTCCGTCTTGCCCTTCTGAGGTAATCAAAATGTCTACATCCATGGTTTGCTGTGGATTACATGTTGATGTTTGCGGAAGTGACTTCAATACGGGTTGTTGTTGATGCTTCTTGTTTTCGTGGACAGGCGAGGGCACCAGTTGAGCATCTAATTGGGCAATTTGCTTCCGGAATGACCGGATTGCTCGGGAAGTTGGTTGAGGGATGGACGTCCCTCAGTGCCTCTGACAGCGACGCGGTTGCGAGGCAGTTCACTTCATTTGTCCCAGAACGTACACATCGGCCAACCGGTTGTCGTGGCCGGTACGACTACAACAGTTCCCAAGAGCCCGGCGACACACAAGATGATGTAGATGGAGACGCTGGCCTCAGCAAGGATGACGACGACAACATGGACAATGTGCATCAGGACACGGATGACGATGAACAAGCTGAAGTTCGCAGAGGCGGCAACAGGGGCAAGGATGCAACAGATGCCCCCCCACCGGAGAAAGTGAAAGAACAGACGGCTGCGAGAGGCTAGGGGGTGTTGCCATCAAGGAGGGGGAGGGCTCCAGATGATGTTGGGCAGGGTTCTCATGGCAAGAAGTCTAAGATGGATCCCGTAGCTGCCAGGAGGAGGTTCGACTTTCAATTTTAGTTTTCCGCTGTGTCTATTTTCTTGGAACAATCTCATCCATTTTTCTTTGCACTTTTTTGTTGTCAAGCGCGGCAACGGGTTTGTTGTCTGACATTTGCCACCTTGCCTTTTTCCCTCCATCTGCTATTTTGCAGCGAGCCGACCACTGGTGGACGAGCAGTTACAAAGAAACAGGCGCCAACGCCAACCCGTGCTTCTGCTCGCTTGAACAAAGGTGCCCCCATTGCTGGTGACACCCCTTCCACCAGGTCGTCTCCTCGTACGACGACGACCAACACCGGGGATCCTGTTGTGTTGCCAGACATGAGGAAGCCAGTCAAGAAGTATGTTAATCCATGTGCTTTCATTTTCATATTGTTTTTTTCCCTTCAATTTTCCAATGCTATTTTGTTCAGCTTTGTCACATGATCTTCTGTCACCGTCACCCACGCGGCCACCTCTCTTCCCCCAAATGATTTCTTCATTCATTTTTTTAGTTTACGGCAACTCATATTTGGTCTTTACATGGCAACTGGCATCTAGTGCAACTGGCATCTAACCCTCTACCTAATGGCAACTGCCATTTTTTACCTATGGCTTTGTGAGCTCATCCCATACACAGTTTTCAAATTGCATTCCTGACAGAACATACATCTGTTTTTCATTCTTCAATTTTGCTAACATGGCAACTTCTGCTGAATGGCAACTGCTAACCATGACACATGGCAACTCAAGTTCCCATTACATGGCAACTACCAACTTTCCACTTGTTTTTCTTTCACTTTAAGGTTTCTACCATTTTGCAAAACATATTTTTGCTCATTTTTTCAAACCTTTCTCATGTGATTTTTTTTCTTTTTGCAGGGTGAAGAAGACTACTACGCGCGGGGCCAAGCATAGCATCAATGATCCGCTTGAACGACTACATTCAAAGTTGTCAACGGGGGGCAACTCAAATGTACATGAGGCACCCGGCGACAATACTGCTGCTGCACCGATGACTGCTCCCACCAACCCTGATGCAAGTGGCCGACCATCTCTGCCGGCTGCGGATGCCCAGGCTAGAACAACAGGCATCCGTACATCGGGGAGTGATGAGTCCATATCTGCCAGGACAGCTGAAATATTGCCAACTCTTCTGGCAATGAAGGATGCCGCAGTGAGCCACGCCACCCCATCAGCAAGTGTTGAAGTGGACGCTCCCGAGACGAACATAGGCAAGGAAGATTCCCGCTCTTCTGACACTGACTCCAAGCGCGTGCGTGATGGCACACCTGTGTCCACGACAGAAGCCGCTGAGGCGGTAGTTCATAAGGATATGCCATCTACAGGTGAGAGTCCTGGCACAACAGCTCCAGCCCCTGTCGGTGCAGATACTGCTAAGGTTACCATGGCGCATGCTGGTCTTCCACCTAGGCGTCGCAGCCCCCGTAAGCAACCAACAGTCGTACCCAATGCACCGGCTGTATCTAGGAGCAGGAGAGATGAGTCTGGGTATGTCTCTGCATCCACACTGTTCCCGCCTACCGCCCAAAGCAATGTGATGGAGAACCCGCAAGACCGGAGCACAACTGATGCAGTTGCCAAGGCTGGCACGAGTGACGCAGGTGAACGGCCGGAGCAGACTGCGCCTTTACCCGCAGTGGAAATCCCCAACATAAATCTGCGCACTTCCAGGCTGCCAGTCAATGTTGGTGTCCCCTACAGCCCAAACAAGAAGATTGCCATGAAAGCTGCTGCTGATACCGCTGACAAGATGCCCCGCCCTGCAAACAAGCCCGAACATTCTGTAGCGGCCGATTCAGATATGTTTGTTGATCTTTCACCATTGGATTCTGCCCCGCAAATCGTTCGTGGTCCGGCCAGTAGGAATGAGAGGCACCCAATGGCATTTACCCCACCGAGCTTCAGCCTTGGCATAAGTCAAGACCAAGCGGTGGTGCATGATCCTATTCCAGTTGCCTTTGCTTTTCCAGGAGGCACGGCTGCAATGATGGCGCAGCCAATGGTCGAGGGCAGGAAGGCTGTCAAGTTCGCGGAGCCAATTGTGCAAGGTACACTTGTCACGTCCTTACGATTTTCGTGTCTACATATTTTGTAGTTTGAATTTTGTCCCAATCATATTCTTTTCGGGGTGTTCTCACTTGCGGTGGCAACTGCGGTGTGATGACATGGCAAGTTGATTTTGATGCACCATGGCCTACATTTTTTTGGTTGTTGCCATGCTGCATTTTGACATTTGGGTTAACACATGGCAACTGAAGTTGATTCATCATGGCAACTGTATTTGCTGACACATGGCAACTATAGTGCATTACATATGGCAACTGGATTTGCCACACCATGTCACCTGCATTTTTTTGTTACCATTCTGCATTTTTTCTATACGGTAATCACATGGCAAGTGGAGTTGACACAACATGGCAACTGCATTTGATGTGACATGGCAACCACAAGCCATCTGAACGGTAATTCATCACAACTGCATGGCAACTGCAGTTGCGATGACATGGCCACCGTATTTCCCCACTTTTCCCCACCTTTCATCACAACTGTAGTTGCACCACACATGGCAATTTCCCCACTTTTTTCTACCTACATCTCACATCATACACCCTATTTCCTCACAATCCATATGTTTTCTGACTTTCTCCTTATCCTAACACACTTTTTTATTTTTTATTTTTGAATCATTGCAGGCACCCTTGAGGAAATTTCACCGTCACTTGACGAAGCTTACCGCAAGATTGAGGAGGCAGCATTGCAGAGGAGGACATCACGAGGGCAAGGGCAATCAAGTTGCAACTTGACTGCAGAGACGACAACTGAGGATACCATCAGAAGCGCGACCCCTGGTTCTGTGAGACAGCAGAGGGTAGTTCACGCACCTCCCGCGGAAGACTACGAGCCCGAATTCAGGGCCACTAAGGAACAGACCCAGCTGTACGACATCATCAAGCGGTTTGGAAATGCGAGGGCCAGCAGCAAGCATATGAAGGAGTTGAAAGCGTAAATGACCACATCCTATAATCACTCATTTTGCTTTGTTCTTTTTTTTAACATTTTCATCTTTTTCTTTTGTACTCCCTATACATGATGCGCTTACGTTTTAGTTCTTTCATATATCTTTTTACTTAGCAGGCATGATTCTTCCGTGTTATGTCGTTTTCATACAACTCATGTTTGGACAGAACCAAAGTCATTCAATGAGGAGCGACGTACGTCGACCTGGGTGATCTCGCCGAGTCCGTGAGGCCAAACGGCAAAATGTCGACGAATGTGATTGCATGCGGGATCGACTACATCAACAATCACATCGATATGTGTGCCGACAAGGTCATCATGCATTACAGCGTGACATGCAAAATATGGGATGGTGACTTCCACCACAAAATTCTGAGGAAGAATTCCGCTCAGCACGGTGAATTCAAGCTAACACTGAAGAAATATGTGAGTACTCCTCCCCTGTCTGCACTATTTTTTCACATGGTGTGGTTTTTGCCATCTTCTGCACTTTGTGATTGTGTGTCAGATGTTTTTCATGTGGCAACAGTTGCCATGCACATTTTTCTTCTTTTTGTTTTGTGCATTCCCCGTGTGAACCACGTGGCAATTTTTGATTTTGCGAAATGCACGGCAAATCTTGTACATACATGGATGGCAACTTTCCTTCAACTACCCCCACCCATAACCAAAAAACATCCTACATGATTCTAATTTTTTTGTCCCTCTACTGTTATTTTTATGTGAACTCTGCTTCTCATTTCTTCACTTTTTAAATGCAGGTCATGTTCCCCATGTTCCAGGAGCTTGCACCACATGCCCAACACGACAAGTGTGGTCACCACTACGCGGTCTGTCTGGACCTGAAGAACCAACGCTTCGAGGTGCTTGATTCAATCCGTTCGGGAGCTGATTCAGATCTTACTACGCATGCTGAATTCTTCATCAACAACCTCAAAGAGACATGGAACCGTCACTACGAAAATTCAAAGGTCTAGATCAGACATTTCCCGATTGAGTATGTGGCGACTGTGAAGCAAGGGAACACGTAATTTCTTTTCCCCTCCTTTTATGTGCCGTTTACATCAATGCAACCCCTCTTTTTTGTTGCCACATGTGAATTGAAGTCTATGTTTTGCTATGTCTGTCCTTTTTTGCGTGTTCATCTGAGTCTTTTTCTCGTGCAGTACGGACTGCGGCTTTCACGCGATGGAATACTTTGCAAAGTGGGAAGGCAGAATCGTCCCCGCCATCACAGCTGCAACGATTGTTGAGCTCCGGAAAATCCACACGTGGAACTGGTTGACGAACGAATATTTCAACAAGCGGTCTGGAGCACGCGAGTTCGTGGAGGAAGCTGTCAAAAAAATCAACAAGAAGTACAAGTGATCATGTGGTGTTAGACACCGGACGCATACCTTACATTCTGTTGCTGAGGAATGTAAGGTACTTATCTATCTTGTTATTGTCGAAAACTATGTTTGTGTGCTATGTTACGACTGCAACCCAGCGTATGCCACTATGTAGTGGTGGTGTGTGAGTGACATTTTTAGTAGGTCTGTAATATATGTGTGGACGTGAACCTATTTTTAGGCGTTAATGCACATATGTTTTTATGTTTTATCATTATTACAATGGTTTCATCGCACACAACACCAGTTTTTGCTGTTTTTGATTGCGTCTATGATGTTTTAAAACAGATGGCAAATGTAGTTCAACATACGTGGGGTATCACCGGCTAGCATGGGGGGCAGGGTTGATCATGCAGCCACAACCCTGGCTGCGATTTATGCACGTTCCGCCTTTGTCCAACTTGATTTTCCATACATTGCCCACAACACACTATGTTTCTCTAAACCGTGTGGTATTTGTCATGGAAATATATGTCATGCACAGTCATTTCAAATACCATGGCATATTTTAAGCACAGATAACATGGCAATTACAGTTCAAACAACATGGCAGATCAAGCATACTTGACATGGTAGATACAACACAACTAACATGGCAGATCCAGTACAACTAACATGGCAGCTCCAGTACAACTAGCATGGCATATTTAGTACAAAGTAGCATGACATATTTTTAGTATAAAATAGCATGGCATATTTTTAGTACACACATCATGGCAGATTTAATACACATAACATGGCAGATTTAATACACATAACATGGCAGATTTAATGCACATAACATGGCAGATTAAGCACCCATAACATGGCAACTGCATTTCTGCAGTCAATGAATTTTGTTCCTTTCCTTTTCTGATGTTCCTCAGTAGTTATTCTCCCAATTTTAAAAACAAAAAATCTCATCGTATAGGGTACAAAACAAAATGTCCACAAGGACCATGACGCAATGCCCCAATTTCTACTCATGGATTGCCTGCCGCTTTCTTCGTTTTCTTGTGTTTTGCTTGAATCTCCAATCCTGACTTGTACCTTATCTCTCTCGGGCGACCCTTTGTGATGGAACGGGGTGGGTTCCTGACCTGCGTTTGTGTGCTTGCTGTTCCAGATCCTATGTCCGAGTTTTCAGACGATGGCCCCGTCGATGAAGGCACACTTGATGTGCGGGGGAACCGGTGTAAGGCTTCCTCAGCTTTCCTCTTCTTCATCTCATCAAGCTCTCTTTTCAGCGCCTTCCTATGTTTTTCTGCGACTCTTGCTGTCTCATCACTTTTGCACGCTTCATCAATTAGTTCAGCATAGTTCTTTGTCAGCACTACGTGCCTCACGGCTTCCATGGTTGACTCAGGTCTCTCGTCATGCACAGCCAGAACCGCATGTGTTGTCTGCGGCGCCAACGCGTCGTCAGCGTCCCAAGTTCATCGTCGCCTTATGAAATGGCGGGGCATCCGTGTCACAGCGTTCATGTCCATCACTTTTAGTATGTGACAACACACAATGCCGTCCCGTTCGAACTTGCAGCATTGGCAGTAGTACTCGCCTTCGCCTATCTAGGCTTTCACGAAGTAGTTCCTTCCTTTGTCTGGGTCTTCATGTTCTGAATCCGACATGCCCAAAATAGAACACACCTTGAACGTATGTTCGTCCATCTGGAAAGCCGTGAACATGCTGGCACGCTTTATTTCTTCCTGGAATCTGCAAGTTTTCTGTGCTTTATGTTAATCTATCGTGCGATCCTTTTTTTGTAGCACGTTATGCTGTCAAGGGAATAGAAATAGATTTTTGTTTTTGAATATGGCAATCATAGTATACTGAACATGGCAAACATAGCACACTGAACATGGCAACTGCAGTACACCAGACATGGCAACTGCAGTACACCAGACATGGCAACTGCAGTACACTGAACATGGCAACTGCAGTTCAGTAGACATGGCAACTGCAGTACACTAGACATGGCAACTGTATTACATTTTCAACAAGCCATCATCGTTTCCACACCAATGTTTTCCCCAATGGAAGCACATTGCATCAAACATGGGCATCTACATTTCAGTAAACATGGGAATTGCATTTTCAACAAACATGGCAGTTGCATTTTATTAAACATGGCCATTTGTATATTCAGCATACGTGTTGACAGTATGACATTTTTTCAGTTGACATTGGCATTCGCATACCAACATGATCCAATGGAAGTACAGTTCATTAAACATGGCACCGGCACTTCATTGGACATGTAAAATGTATCCGAGTAAGCATTGTAAACAGAAATTTCATCAAAACATGGCAACTGCAGATGAGTAAGCATGACAAACAGTATTCCATTAAACATGGCAACTGCATATCATGGCAACTGCATTTGCAATCTATATGGCAGCTACTGCCCTAGTGCTTTTTGCGCAAATAAGACCCGTAACGCAACTGACTTACTTGTTAAAGATCTTGTTTGTGTATATCTTGCTCATTTGCCTCTCCATTGGTAAGTACGTTAGCAATTTCGGCTGCTTTAGTGCGGTGGTAGCTTCTTGCTGCAGCTCAGATCCCAGAATTTTTTGTTGCAAAGCTGTGTACTGCTTGGCAAACTGTAACAATGAGTTGCCAGGGCTCACGTATTGCTTCAACACAGCATTGAACCCCTCGCTGCGCTGCGTAGTCTGTAGGAAAGGGAAGAAGCACTGCCTGAAGTAGGCGGGCACCCAGTACATTCGCTTCTCCCACAGACTAGCAAGCGTCTCATTGTCTTGGACTTGATGCATTTCAACCATGGCCATCCAGCTCCTTTCAAACTCCTCGACCGTCAAGCTGTGGTCCACGCATAGCTCGAATGCCTTGTGCAGCTCTGGACGGTCAGCAAAGAACGGTCCTAGGGTCTCCTCAGCCTTCTTTATTATGTGCCACCTGCAGTGCCTGTGCACTGCCAACGGAAAGACCCCCTCTATGCCTGCACGCATGCTAAAATCCTGGTCTGTTATTATGTTCATCGGAGCAAGTCCATCCATGCACTCCAAGAAGGTCTTGAACAACCAGACGTACCCATCCGTGTCTTCGTTCCGAACGAGCCCGCAACCGAACTGCAATGACTGATTGTGGTTATTTATTCCTATGAACGGAGCGCATGGCATCTTGTACATATTGGTGAGGTACGTCGCGTCGAACGAAATGCAATCTCGGAAATGTTTGTAGGCTCTCCTTGCAGCACCATCCACCCAATACATGTTCCTGACACGGTCCTCATCGTCCAACCTTATCCTGTAGAAGAAATCTGGATCTTCCTTTGCTTTCTCATCGAAGTAGGCAATTGTAGCCTCTATGTCAGCCAGCCTGCTCTCTCTACGGTACTTGGCCTGTAGGTTTGTGACATCAGCCGGTATGTAGGGCATGCTACTCAGTTTCCCCTTTTTGCTGTGGATGAGTGATAGTATCTGGACCATTCTTGATGGACCGACGTTACAGTCATGTAGCAGCTTTACGAATTGTCTTTCGACTGGGGTGAATCCTCTGTGGGCGGTCAGAAATTTGACCAGGTCGAACTTCTTTATGAGACTGTGGTTGTGCTCGTCAAAATATTCAGTGACCACATACTGTGATCCATCTACGTTTAGCTTACACCGGACAGGGCATCCTGTCTTGAGAATGATTCCTCTTTTTCGTTCCGGAACGACAGGCGCAACACCTTTCACCTTCTTGTTCCTCCGTGCCTTGTGGCACCTCATCTCACCTCTGCTGTACTCATTAGTTTTCTTAATTTTTCTATGGTACTCGGTGTTAACCGCAAATCCATGGAACTATGCATATGTCTGGTAGTATTCCTTTGCTTCCTCGAACGATTCAAATCTCTGCCCAATGTACGGTGGCTGAGGTACCACAATCTCTGATTGCCCACCATCTTCGTCATCTTCTGCCTCATCGTCACTTTCATCATTCACTTCAGTATCGGCGGCAGTTCCTTCTACTTGAGTGTTGCCAGTGATTGTGTTCAAAGGGGTGCTTGTCTGTATTGCTGGAATGATTGCCATTCCCGACTGTGACTCGAAATTGTCTGCGGCATGAGCGTCTGCTGGCTGGTGGATCGCGTCTTCCGTGCGCTCAGAGCTCCCTGCAGTTGATGTCCCTGTGCTGCTGTTAATTGTAGTTGTAGGCCCTGCGATAGGGAAAACAGGTACGAGATTTCAGTTTTATGTTTGAATAACATGTGTATCGCAATGGATCACACCATGTACGAGTGATTTTGCACGACATCATTTTTCAAACAGCAAGCCGCGAGTCTGTGTGTGGGCATGCACGGCAGCTATAGCTGTCCAGTGATGGCAGCTATTGTTTCAACAAACATGGCAACTAGTTTGTTTTTGCATGCAAATAACTTCAAGTATCAAAGGTACTGTTGTTTTCCTGGTTCAGATTTTCCCCCCCTTACCTTGGTGTGTTGCATTCGACCTTCCCATGTTGCCTGGGACACCAGAATGACTCCCCCCACCTGCAATTAGTGAAGGCTGCCACGAGACGTTTGCTGGGGTACCACCAGCGTAATAACCTGTGTGCATAGCAGTGGTTGGTCAAATTCATGGAAACTGTATTTTTGTGCTAGCACGGCAACTGCAGTTTCCCCTGATGTGGCAACTGCAGTTTTATTGGCAAAGCAAATGTATTTGCATCGGCATGGCAACCGCAGTTGTTCCTCCATTGCAGCTGCAGTGCCATGACATGGCAAATGTAGTTGCAATGGCATGGCAACTGCAGTTGTTCTCCCCTGGCAACTACATTTGTCCATGGATGGCAACAACAGACGTGCAGGGATGTCAAATGTAGTTTTCTAATACATGGCAACTGTAGATGACCAGTCATGGCAATTGCATTTGCCACCTATGCTCCTTCTGCTAATTGATCATCCGCAACTTCACCTTATTTTATGGACTGACCTATGTATGACGTCGATGGCAGGTACATTGGCGGTGCTTGATGCCACGCGCTGCACGAAGGCTCTGCATTTTCACACCGCGGTAAGTCGTGAGTCCTTTTGCCAGTTTTTTTGCATGTTCATTTTTCATGTCCACAGCAGTATGCGCTCTTTTTTTTCGTTTTTACATTACCTTGACTGTCCATACAAGCTAGTTGAAGTTGGCTGCCCATACATTTGTCAGTGATAGCTCCTTGCAAGTGAACTTGCCACGGGGCCCCCCTAATTGTGTTTTGGTCATAAGAACCTGCTAAAAAATGACAGTGCACGACAAAAGTAGAATGTCATCTTCATCGTCGTGAAGATGGCAACTGTTCTCTTCTTTTTGTTAGCACGCATCATACCTACGCCTGCATACTGTTCCAGTAGTGGCAGCAACGACCCTGAAGAGATGAGCTGACTGTACTCTGTTGCATCCCAAGGGGCTGTTTCTGGCCTTTGAGAACCCCAATCACCAGTGCCACCTTCGTGATTCATTCTTACCGTGTCTCCCTTCTTTTCCAATGTGTTCTCAATCTCTGCATGAACAAGAAGGCATCAACAATCCACAAGAATAGCATTCTTCTGCTGCTTGCACACAGAAGATATGGATGGCAATCGACGAGTCATAATAGGTGGCAGCTACCGACAACGAAAGGTGGCAACTGTCGTTATACACAAGTGGCAATTAATTTCTTCCAGCCCTCTTCATTCCAAAATTTTGCCCCTACCGTCCTATTTTTCGTACCCAACTACTTGCGTCAATTAAACTAGGAAATTAAGTCAATTTCAAACGTTAGTACATGGCAGATCTGGTGTACTCTGCCTGGCAATTGCGACTACACACTGAACCATGTAGTGTTCTACCCCTACAGCATAGATCCAGCACAAGATCGGGAGATTTTTCAGCTTTTAAGGATGAGAAGGTTCAGATCGGGAGATTTTCACCTGGGTTTTAGATGATCGTCTTCGGATGGCTTGGTTGGAGTTTGGGGCTGGGGGTGGGGGAGGGTTGGGGTGTGGTTTTGAGGTGGGAGTGCCTTACGGATCTGCTCTATTTGCCATGGCAACCAGAGATGGCCGGCGACGGAGGTCGGGGTTCGAGAGGTGGGGACGATGGCGGCAGACGAGGGAGGGGATGGATCGGAGACCGGGAACTGGTTGGTCGTGCGGGCAGCGGGTCGGCTTGCCCGGACGGGGCAGTGCGGGCGGGGTTGGCATGGAACGGACGTGCAGGCCGCGCGTTTGTCCGCGCGGACGTGGTCGTGCGGGCCTGTTCCCGTCCATGCCACACGAGGCGTGCGGGCGGGTTCCCGTCGACGCCACACGTGTGGCAGTTATTCGGACAAAAAAAAGTAAAAAGTTTCGGCGAGAGTTACACGGCGACGGCGTCGTCTTCCGCAGATCTCCCCAACCCTAAGAAACCCCCCTTTCCCCACCTTCCCCGGTGATGGCGGCGAAAGGATGCTACGGGGTAGCCGGCGGCGCCGCATCTCTCCCGGCAGCGCAAGATGCGAGCATTGCGAGGCAGTACAGCGCGATGGATATCAGCGGTGGCGAGACGGGGAGGAGACGGAGATCTCATGCTTGACCTCGCGGTTCACATCGCTGTCCGATCGGGAGGAGCGGCTGGCTGAGATCGCTGCTGGCCTGCGCCGGATCAAGGAGAAGCGCGGCTCGAGGCCCCCCACCTACATCGAGCTGGCCGCCGCCGTCCTCTTGCAAGACAGCGCTGCCGCCGCCCTCGAAGGCCGCCCCACCGTCCTCGACGTGCAGTGGTTGTTGGAATAAGTGGCTGTACAAACCGCTAGCAGTATTATCTAATTTAATGCCTGTTCCTTGTAAGACCCTAACGATGAGGTGGTAGAACATATGTTGCAGTAATCCCACCATGGTTGTAGTTATCTCTATTCTGTGATTTTTCTGCTGATTGTGCCTCTGTTTGGGATTCAATGATGATGTTTCTCCTGTGTTGCTGCTGTCCTAGTGTAGCACCTGATAGATGCATAGCAGCATCCATGACTGCTAT
The DNA here is from genome assembly GCA_963921465.1 of Triticum timopheevii. Lineage (NCBI taxonomy): Eukaryota > Viridiplantae > Streptophyta > Magnoliopsida > Poales > Poaceae > Triticum > Triticum timopheevii. The sequence goes on along the minus strand of OY997264.1, from coordinate 554,038,095 downwards.
AGTACCTTGACAATAATTCTGAGTAGGCAGATTCTTTTTTTATGTTTGAAGAGATTTCTTGAACTTGATCGTGCTATATCCCTCTTGATCTTGAACTTTTAGCTGGCCTCTAACCAGGTATCACTGCAAACTCTGTTTTATGCCTGGAATTGCTGGAAGTCGATTACAATCAAAGTATATCTCATCTTCAGCACACCAACGGTCCAGAATTAAATGATTATGCAGTTCTGTATGAAGATTTTTGCGCAAGTACTTTGGAGTGAGAAAAGATGGTGGAGTTGAAAGATATGTGGTGCTTAACATGAATGCAAGTTGACTTTCTAATGCTGGCAGAAATTCTTTGCAGCTCCTTGGGTGCCCCTCAGTGTCATTCATGTCCTCAGTGTTTATGGATGAATGAGCTGTCTTCTGTTGGTTTCGGTACTCTGTTTTATGTCTGGAATCACTGGAAGTCGATCATAATCAAAGTACTATCTCATCTTCGCCGCACCGATGGTGCAGAATTAAATGATTATGCAGTTATGTACGAAGATCTTTGTGCCAAGTACTTTGGGTTGACGAAGGATGGTGAAATTGACAGATATGCGGTGCTTAACGTGAATGCAAGTTGGCTTTCTACTGCTGGCAGAAATTCTTTGCAGCAAGATGGCAATAGTGTCCTTAAGATGTTCGGACCACCTTCCTTCCATTGTTAGCAAGACCTAGATGCATTAGCCGTCTCATCTATAGGAGACAACCTTAATACACACACCAACATCCGGATTTGGTGAACAGCTTGGATGTATCCATGGGGTCAACGATCTCAGAGCCCCAGCTTTGTCTTTGCATCTCAAATGACATAGTCATGGCTCATATCGCATCCAACGACCATATTGTTCTAGATATTGGTGCCGCCGCCTCCAGGGTCTTTTAGATTGTGAATAATTTATGGGATAATTGGTTTTATGCCCCTAGTTGGGTCACACTTGGCTGGTCACACTTGGCTGGTTTACCCCTAGTTTGATCGTCATTTTGAAAACTTCATAACAAATTCATACTAATTCAGAAAAATGCAAATAAGATGTCAAAATGTTCAAAAACACATCATCTATATGTGCACACCATTTGCATTAATTACAAAGTGTTCGAAAGTCCCCATCACCTATATTAGCTAAAATTGAGACAAGGACTTACCAACACTTTTCTTATGAATGCAAATGTCATGCAAATATAGGTGATGTTTTTCTGAACATTTTGATATATTATTTGATTTTTTCTGAGTTAGTCTGAATTTGTTATGAAGTTTTCAAAATGACGGTCAAACGGTCAAAGGGCAAAAGCATAAGACAAGCAAAATGGTTTGGGCAGGAACACGAGCTTTTGGAAACTAGGGGTAAACCAGCCGAGTGTGACCCAACTAGGGGCATAAAACCAATTATCCCATAAATTATTCACAATCTAAAAGACCCTGGAGGTGGCGGCACCAATATCTAGAACAATATGGTCATTGGATGCGATATGAGCCATGACCATGTCATTTGAGATGCAAAGAGAAAGCTGGGGCTCTGACGTGCTGTTGACCCATACATGAGCCCCAGTTCACAGTCTTATAGGCTTCCTGCATCATGGATACATCCAAGCTGTTCACCAAATCCGAATGTCGGTGTGTGTATTAAGGTTGTCTCCTATAGATGAGACGGCTAATGCATCTAGGTCTTGCCGACAATGGGATGAGGGTGGTCATCTATGGTGACATTGTCATGAAGTTAGTCGAGGCGGTCATACATTGGTTATTTAGAGGGGAGGGTGGGACTTCAGTTTGAACAGAGAGGACCACCATCATGTTGTGAGCCTGTCGGCTCTTCTTCGGGCTTGCAATAGGATTGGTTCCAGAGGAGGAGGATCCATCAGTCTAGGTTCACTACATAGGCTTAGAAACATGGTTCGGCTGATAGTTAGGTGGTAGATTTTTTCTTACATCCATCCTAGGTCTCTATCAGGAGAAATTGTTTCGATGTAGTTGGTTTCAATTTCCGATTATTTAGTTTGCACTATGTTTAATGTATCTATATATGTAGAATTCATGGTTAGAATTTCAGTAAAGAAAAAAAAATTATGCTTCATAATTCACATTAGATACATTTCTGACGAACTGCTTGTGATAATAGGCTTCAATAGCAAACCTTTTAGATGCAACAGATGGTATAAACATATGCGATGGTGGTTAACAATTTGGAATGAACACCTATATGGTATGTGTACTACTCATCCTGGTGATGACAAACACAAATGGTATTTATAGTGTACACGCAATGTTAACATTTGCAACATTTTGATATGCCATGTAAAGAATAAGTTAACCACTAGCTAATAGCTTTTTTAAAAAAAAAAGGAGGATTACACCCGGCCTTTGCATCTGGGCGATGCATGCAGTCATTTTATTAATTATTCACAAAGACCTTACAAAGTAGTACATCAGTTTGTCCGAAGCCACCATCTTAGCAACAACTTTCGCTATTCCTAACCACTTGATGAAGGGGTGTCGATAGTCCGAGCCTAATACCAGCTAATAACTATAATACACGCAAACATAATTCGTAATTCTCCAAACCTCCTGCAATAAGTTATGCTAAGATAGGAACATAGCAACTTAAAGAACATTGAATTATTCAATGGCAAGTGGATCAACGTGGAAAGCTTGCTGATAGTAGGAGTGACTGCTCGGCGCTATACTGCCTGCTATTTTCGTCATTGTTGTTGCTTATTTGAGCTAGTGTGCAGTTTAGCTCAGCAGAACACCCTTTTTCGGTATTTTTATTTTCTACTAACAATCTTTCCAGTGCCATCTCCACTTGTCTCATGGTTGGCCTCTCATCACCCTTCAAGTTTAGGCATCTTGATGCGAGTATTGCAACCTCTTTTGCACCCTCCAGACACTCCGAGATCATTTGAGGATCTAATATCTCACATAACTTATCCTGGCTTATTACCAAGTTGAAATGTGCAATAAGGCTTGTGCCTTCTGAGTGCATGAAAGCGTATGGTTTTTTTCTTGTGAGCAACTCCACAAGTATGACTCCGAAGCTGTAAACATCACTTTTATCAGTCAACCTACTTGTTTGGTAGTACTTGGGGTCTAGGTACCCAAATGTACCTTGGATGGCAGTTGTCACTCCTGTTTGATCGATAGGGATACCTCGAGAAGCTCCAAAATCTGATACTTTAGCAATTAAACGATGGTCAAGTAGAATGTTGGCAGATTTAACATCTCTGTGTATTATGGATGTCAAAGCAGATGAGTGCAAATAGGCCAGAGCACTTGCGGTGTCAATAGCAATCCTCAATCGATCCTGCCAAGACAAGGATAGGGCACCTTCAACATGGAGATACTCAGAAAGAGTTCCGTTTGAGATGAATTCATAAACCAGCAATGGGACTTGTGTCTCCAGGCAGCATCCAAATAGCCTCACAACGTTTCGATGGTTAATTTGTGAAAGGATGGCAACCTCGTTTATGAAATCTTCAATTTCTCTTTGGATTGTAATTTTTGATTTCTTGATGGCAACCACATCTTGATTTGACAGTATACCTTTGTAAACAGTACCATGGCCACCACCACCAAGTTTGCGGGCCTCATCAAACTTGTTTGTGGCCTTCTCAAGTTCTTCTAAGCTAAATATCATCCTTTCAGCAATGTCCTTGTCCACCAATTGCTGTAACAATAGACCTCGGTTTTGCTTGAAGTACTTCGCTCTGAGCCTCTTAGCCTGTCGAGCCTTTAACTTGTGCATGAAATATATGATACCAGGCACTAGACAAATAAGGCTTATGCCACCGCCAACTGCTAGGCCCACAAATAAACCTGTGAAATGTGATAAAAAACCATATGAATTGTGAACATAATTGGGATTTTCATGTATGAAGATATTTTGGTACATTAGAATCTGCAATAAACTTTCTCCAAATTCAGTTTATTTGCGGTTAATCAACATGCTTAATGCTTATTTTTAAGCTGGCGTGAGAGAAAAACTAAAAAGAAAAAGTAATGTGTAAGGTAAATCAAACCTCATTTTGGGACTGCTAAATGTAATATTCCAAACTATTTTTTGCGAGGGTAATAACCTGAACCTATTCCATGGAAAAGTAGCCGCAGAAATAGGTGCAAGTTAGCCAGCAAAAAAAAAAAACAGGACCGCAATATCTGGGGAATGTTCCTTGAGAGAGTTTTTTCCAACGAACGTCAAACTGGCCATGTGAATCAACTAAACTTGCCATGGTAATTTTGTAAGAATTGTCATGTTCGGAGGTGAAAACTGCCATGTAGTGCGTTTGAAAAACAGAAAAATTGTCACGCTTCATAGAAAAGATGCCATTCGTTCGATCGTGATCTCATGGCTTTGGTGGTGTCCCCTGGAATCTCCTCCCAGGGAACGTTCCCTAGTTATCTTTCCGAAAAAACATACTCCCTCCGTCTAAAAAATCGTGTCCCTTAAATAGATGTATCTAGCATCAAGTTAGTGCTAGATACATCCATTTGAGGAACAAGCTTGAGAGTTGAGACAAGTTTTTTCGGAGGAGGGAGTAGTACTTAAACTTGGAAAAATTTAGAAAGTGTGTTACCTATAGAGAGTTTTTGAATACACCCGTTTCTGATCCGGGGATCACCTTGCGTCCCCTCAGGACAAAAGCACGAAAATGACCCTGGTTTATTTCTGCATCCACCATAGCAGGAATATGCTTCCGGACGCGCACATTCGTCGATATCTAAATAAAACCATCAGAAACCAGTCAAACATATGCGTTGTACTATTTGTGATCAGTTCAATTACCAAATGATTCACATAATTCCATGTGTTTGGTTACGAACCTTGGCATCCATCTGGGATGTATGGGTTTCCCTCGTAGCCGGGCGAGCAGTGACAAGAATGACCGCTGCGAGACAGGCCTGTGGCGTCGCGGCAGAGGCTATTGCTGCTGGAGCAGGCAGTGCCGGAGCCGGGCGCGCCATCCCGGCCGGTACAGTCCGATTCACCGATGGTCCAGTCTAGAGTCGCCGGAACCACTGGTTTTTCCTCGTTCGGCAGCGGCCCGAGGTTGGTGGCGTTCCCATCGAACCACTCCGCGTCCGCTATGAACACAAGTCCCATGGCCGGAAAGAAGAAGGATGGCATCATGTCGCCCACGGGGGACAGCTGTACAGTGTAGGACGTGAGGCCTACGTAGATGGACGTCTGGCAGCAGCTGACGCCGGAGCAGTGGTCCATAGGTTGGGACGCCAAGGCCGGCAGCCCCGGGTTGCTGTTCACGTAGGCGCAGATGGACGTGCAGGCGGCGACGACGTAGCTGCTGTTACGCGCGTCCAGGAGGACGGCCTGCATGTTGCAGCCCCTGACGACGAGCTGGTTGCGTTGCCCCGTGAGATAGAAGGGGCCGGCGCCGGCGAGGCCGCTGCCCCATGTGCCGTTCCCTGTGCCGACGCCAGGGACGACCGTGCCGTTCGTGTCGACCACGCTGCTGACGCGCACCGTGGTGTTCTCGAGGGATATCTCGAGGACCTCGACGGCGCCGTCGCCCAGAAACAGCTTCGGTGGTCGGTGGGAGCCGTCGTCGTTGCATGTGAGGTTGAAACCGTCGAGGTAGCAGCCCGGGCCGATGCCGAACGGGTAGGGGACGGCCATGTCGCCGCAGGAGCTCGGGCAGCCCGGCAAGGCCATGTTGAGCGGGACAGCCGCTTCCCCCCACCCGACAGCTTGCAACCACAAGGCTACCACCACCACTGGCACAACGCGAGAGGGCACCATTGATTGATTGAATTTGATGGTTCAGCTACGTCTTTTGCTCCCCTTCAAGTTGCGCCACGGCCGGGTTATACACACACACACCCTGCCTGCTGAACACTCCCTAAGCTGAAGATTTGGTCTTCTAACGTGCCCAAGCTGCCAAAGAAAAGTAGAACCATAAATGCATTCCGATGCTAGTAGACGGTCAAGGTACAGGTCGCGCTGGACTTTTGATGTTGCGGGGAGTTTTTTTCCTCATACCATTAAATAGGTGAGAGCTCAGCTGCCTTGATCGATGGGTTCACTGTAGGTTGACATGACTATTAGGCAGACTCTAAAGAACATGACTTGGTCAGTCCTGCTATGTGATATCTTTGGCTAAACTCAGGGGTTTCTTCTTTCGAATTGGTCAAAGTCAGACTTTTTTTTCTTTCAAAAAATGGCGCTTTATTACTTAAAAGATTTAAGCATTACACTCGGCCTCTGCATAACTAAGATGCACATAGCCAAATAAGGTCCTTTCGCACAAACGAAAAATAAAAAAGGCGAGATACAAAAAGATCCATATGACGCTTAAAGCGGAGGGGGGCCAATCCTAAGATCATGCTGTCACCCATATTGGGTAAAAATATTCCTCACCGTAGCCTCTAATCGTGTACACACCTCCGTAAATAGGTCTCGATTCTCCACGCGTTGTAGAGAGGACCATAAACGAAGAGACCCGGTACATCTGTAGATAACCTGCATCAGAGAAATACTTTTACCATTAAAAACCTTATCATTTCTACATAGCCAAAGCAACCAAATAACGGCAAGCGCACCCACCCTGAGAAGAGTTCTAAGCTTGTGATCTATCTCATGTAACCAGTTGCCAAAAACATTAGCAACACTACAAGGAGGATACAAGTCAGAAGCTATTTGGATGACTGACCATATAGAACGAGCCAATTTGCATTGGAAGAATAAATGTTTTACTATCTCATCATGGTGACAAAAAACACAATGCGGACTTCCATGCCAATTCCTCTTAATAAGGTTATATTTAGTTAGAATGACTCCGCGACGAATATACCATGCAAAGATTTTATTCTTAAGAGGTATCTTCATCTTCCAAATCTTCTTCTTATTATCAACTAGCACATCAGATTGGAGCAAAGCTCTGTACATGGACTCCACTGAGAATTGACCATTCCCATGTAGATTCCAACGAAATACATCAGACTCATGTGACAATTGCACCGTGGACAACCGCTAGAGCAGGATGTTCCATGATTGGAGTCTGGGTCCAATTAAATCTCTTCTGAACGTCACATTTTGTGGAAATGATTCCATTACCATGGCGATTGTACCACCCTTGTGACGCACAATATTGCACAGAGCTGGATATTGTTCCCAGAGTGTGGCATTTCCTAGTCACTTGTCCTCCTAGAATCTAATTTCCGAGCCGTCCTTCATTGAGAAGGATCCATAGCAGAAGAAATATTTCTTCGTAGCCATTAGACCCGCCCAAAAGTGGGAATCCCCAGGCTTCCAATGTACTTGGGATACCGCCTTGAAACCCACATATTTCCTCCGTAGGAGGGTTTACCATAAACCATCTTCTGTCAGTAATTTAAACAACTATTTCCCGAGTAGGGCCCTATTCTTAACCTCAAGGTCATGAATGCCCAACCCGCCTTGGTCTTTGGGACGACAAACCACACTCCATTTAGCCAGTCGATATTTCTTTCTCTCGTTATCTCCTTGCCAAAAGAATCTTGATCGGAAATAATCCAATCTATGTAAAACTCCTTTCGGCAACTGGAAGAAGGAAATCATATATAGTACCATATTACTTAGTACTGAATTTATGAGGACCAATCTTCCACCCAGAGACAACAGTTTACCTTTCCAACTGCTAAGTCTTTTTTGCAGTCTCTCCTCGATGTGTTTCCATTCAGCATTTGTGAGTCTCGAATAATGTATCCGTATCCCCAAATATGTGATCGGAAACTAGGCCCAACCCGCATCCGAACAGTTCAACATTTAGGTGGGCCTTGTCTTGAGCGTCGCCAAAGCAAAACAATTCACTTTTATGAAAATTGATCTTAAGACCCGAGAGTTGCTCGAATGCTGATAAAATCAGTTTCATATTTCTCGCTTTCTCGAGGTCATGTTCCATGAAGAGAATCGTATCATCGGCACATTGAAGTATAGAGAGACCACCATCAACTAGATGATTTACTACCCCGTCAATTTGGCCATCAACCTTGGCGTGCTCAATCATGACCGCTAGCATATACGCCACTATATTGAATAGCATGGGCGATACCGAGTCACCTTGTCACAATCCCTTCTTCGTTTGGAAATAGTGTCCAATATCATCATTGATCTTAATGGCAACACTACCTCCAGAAACGAAGCTATGGATCATAGCGCGCCACTCTGCAGAAAATCCTTTCATTCTGAGAGTCTGCTGAAGAAAGTGCCACTTCACTTTGTCATAAGCCTTTTCAAAGTCAATTTTGAGTACCACCCCATTCAAATTTTTCCGGTGTAATTCATGGACTGTTTCATGAAGGATAACAACTCCATCTAGGATGTGTCTGCCTTGCATAAAAGTTGTTTGTGAAGGACGAACCACATGTTCAGCAACCGAATTTAGCCTAATAGTCGCAACCTTCATGAATATTTTAAAACTAAGATTAACGAGGCAAATAGGTCTATATTGTTGTATCCTTTTAGCCTCATTAACCTTAGGTAATAAAATAATCTCACCAAAGTTTAAGCGAAACAATTCTAGTTGGCCAGCATGAAGGTCGCTAAACAAAAGTAGGAGATCCGGTTTGATGACTTCCCAGAAGTTCCGATAGAACTCTGCGGGAAATCCATCTGGACCTGGGGCTTTATTATGCTCCATTAGGAAAACCGCCTTTCTAAATTCCTCCTCGGAGTATGGGGCTGTTAGAAGGGTATTTCCTCATGAGAGACCTGGGGGATGTCATCTATTCGGGATTCATCCATCAAGAAGTTTCCTTCCTCTAGTGCTCCGAATAGATTTTTGTAATAAGTAGTGATATAAGATTTAAGTTGCTCATGTCCCTCAATCATGCCCTCATCCTGTTGTAGTGAATGAATAATTTTCTTCCGGTGTCTGCCATTGGCGTCTCCATGAAAATATCTAGTATTCGAATCACCTTTCAGGATAACTGAGAGTTGGAATGCTGGTACCATTTGAGTTCCTTCTCACACAACATGTTAGCTATCTGTGCATTCGAATGATTCTTGATCTCGATTTCATACTCAGATAGAGGTCTAACCTCTGCCAAAGCTTCCAATTCATCGATGATAGATGAAAGACGAAGCTTCTCTTTTTTGAGGATGCCCACCATATGCCTAGACCAACCACCAAGGAATGTATGTAATGCAAGCATTTTTATTCCATCTGTGTATTGGAGTAGACCCGACCACTGATTTCTCCCACACCTCCTTGACCATGTCATGGAAGCCATCCGAAGCAACCACCCAAGTTCAAACTTGAACTTGCGTCTATGTTGTGGTCGTGGCAAACCAGTAGTTAGGAGAATGGGTGTGTGGTTTGATATAGCCTCGATACGAGGTAGAGCACGAACAGACACCATAGGAAATTTTGATTCCCAATCGGTATCCATTAAAATGCGATCTAGTTTCTCACATGTCAGTTTCGGAAGACCGTTCGCGCCAGGATTTCTGGAATATTGGTGTATTTATAGAGCAAAGAGGTGGTGCGGGAGGACGCTGAGGTGGGCACAACCCACCTGGGCGCGCTTGGCCCCCAGGCGTGCCCTGATGGGTTGTGCTCCCCTCGGAGCCCCCCTCTGGTACTTCTTTGGCCCAACAGGTGTCTTCTGGTCCGGAAAAAAACTCCAAAAAGTTTCGCTACATTTGGACTCCATTCGGTATTGATTTTCTACGAAGTAAAAAATAAGCAAAAAATAAGCAAAAAATAACAACTGGCACTAGGCACTATGTCAATAGGTTAGTCCCAAAAATTGATATAAAGTGCTATAAAATTATTGTAAAACCTCCAAGAATGATAATATAACAGCATGGAACAATAAAAAATTATAGATACGTTGGAGACGTATCAATGCGCTACTTCGTAAGGGACCGATTTGGATCCCAAAGTCTAATGCTATGGTTAGATTTTATCTTAATACCTTTCTCATAGTTGCGGATGCTTGCGAGGGGTTAATCATAAGTAGGAGGTTTGTTCAAGTAAGAACAACACCTAAGCACCGGTCCAACCACATATCAAATTATCAAAGTAGCGAACATGAATCAAACCAACATGGTGAAAGTGACTAGATGAAATTCCCGTGTACCCTCAAGAACGCTTTGCTTGTTATAAGAGACCGTTTTGGCCTGTCCTTTGCCACAAAAGGATTGGACTACCTTGCTGCACTTTATTTACTATTACCGTTACTTGCTCGTTACAAATTATTTTGCTATCAAACTACTCGTTACAGAAAATTTCAATGCTTGCAAAGATTACCTTGCTGAAAACCACTTGTCATTTCCTTTCGCTCCTTGTTGGGTTCGACACTTTTACTTGTCAAAAGGACTACAATTGGTCCCCTGTACTTGTGGGTCATCAAGGCTCTTTTCTGGCGCCGTTGCCGGGGAGTGAAGTGCTCTTGGTAAGGAAAAATTATTACTACGTGCTAAAATGTATTGTCACTTGTTACTATGGAGAATCATCCTTTGAGGGGTTTGTACGGGGTATCTTCACCTCAGCCAGAACCACAATTAGTTGCCCCTCAACCTACTGCACCTACTGAAAATATTGTTTATGAAATTCCTTCAGGTATGATAGAACAACTGCTAGCTAATCCTTATGCAGGAGATGGAACTGCACATCCTAATTGTGTTACATGAAATTCTGAAGATTGGGAACTCGATGAAGGTAAAGAGTTGGGTATTAAGCTTGAGTTTGATTGTGTTAAATCTTTTATGAATAGTGATGTTTTTCACAAGTTTAGCACTAAATATGGACTTGACTATGAGATAGTAGCCTCTTTTTATGAATCTTTTGCTACCCACGTTGATCTCCCTAAGGAGAAGTGGTTTAAATATCATACCCCTATTAAAGAAGAAATTAAAGAACCGGTCATAGCTAAAGAAGAAACTATTATTTACAATGTTGATCCAGTTGTGCCTACTGCTTATATTGAAAAACCACCTTTCCTTGTTAGGATAAAGGAACATGCTAAGGTTTCAACTCTGGTTCGCAAAAGTAATATTAGAGCACCTAAACCTGCTAAACGAATTAAAGTAGAACCTAGTGTTGCTATGTTTAAAGATCTCCTGGTAGAAAACATTGATGGGCATGTTATTTACTTCTATGATGAAGCTGCTAGAATTGCCAAACCCAATGAAGAAGATAAACATAGACATGTTGTTGGCATGCATGTTGTCTCAGTTAAAATAGGAGATCATTGTTATCACGGTTTATGTGATTTAGGTGATAGCGTAAGTGCTATCCCTTTTACCTTATACCAAGAAATTATGAATGACATAGCACCCGCTAAAATAGAAGACATATATGTTACTGTTAAACCTGCTAATAGATACACCGTCACATCACTTGGGATTGTTAGAGATGTTGAAGTCTTGTGTGGAAAATAAAATATCCTACTGATTTTCTTGTTCTTGGTTCCCCACAAAATGACTTTTGTCCCATTATCTTTGGTAGACCTTTCTTGAACACTGTCGATTCCACTATAGATTGTCATAAACAAACCGTCAGTGTTAGCTTTGGTGATGAGTTTCATGAATTTAATTTCTCAAAGTTTAATAGACAACCGCATAAGAAAGAATTACCTAATAAGGATGGAATAATTGGTCTTTCTTCTATTGCCGTACCTCCTATTGATCCACTAGAACAATATTTGCTAGACCATGAAAATGATATGCATATGCATGAAAGAAATGAAATAGATAAAATTTTCTTTGAACAACGACCTCTGCTTAAACACAATTTGCCTATTGAAACTCTAGGAAGTCGTCCTCCATCTAAAGGTGATTGTGTGTTTGAATTGAAACAATTGCCTGACACTTTGAAGTATGCTTATCTTGATGAGAAAAAGATATATCCTATTATTATTAGTGCTAACCTTTCAAAACATGAAGAATAAAGATTATTGAAATTCTGAAGAAGCACCGAGCGACTATTGGATATACTCTTGATGACCTTAAGGGCATTAGTCCCAGTCTCTGTCAGCATAAGATTAATATGGAACCTGATGCTAAACCTGTTGTTGATCACCAACGACGTTTGAATCCTAAAATGAAAGAAGTGGTAAGAACTGAAATATTAAAGCTTCTAGAAGCAGGTATAATCTATCCCATAGCTGATAGTAGATGGGTAAGTCTTGTTCATTGTGTCCCTAAGAAGGGAGGTATTACCGTTGTTCCTAATTATAAGAATGAACTTATTCCATAAAGAATTGTTGCTGGATACAGAATGGTAACTGATTTTAGAAAATTAAATAGAGCAACTAGAAAATATCATTACCCTTTGCCTTTTATTGATCAAATGTTAGAAAGATTATCCAAGCACACACACTTTTGTTTTCTTGATGGTTTTCTGGTTTTTCTCAAATACCTGTTTCACCACCTGATCAAGAGAAAACCACCTTTACTTGTCCTTTTGGAACTTATGCTTAGAGACGTATGCCTTTCCGTTTATCTAATGCACCTAGCACCTTTCAAAGATGTATGACTGCTATATTCTCTATTTTTTGTGAAAAGATTGTTGAGGTTTTCATGGATGGTTTTTCTGTTTATGGAACTTCTTTTGATGATTGCTTGAGCAACCTTGATCGAGTTTTATAGAGATGTGAGCAAACTAATCTTGTCTTGAATTGGGAGAAGTGCCACTTTATGGTTAATGAAGGTATTGTCTTGGGGCATAAAATTTCTAAACGAGGTATTGAGGTGGATAAAGCTAAAGGTATTCGTAGTTTCCTTGGTCATTCTATAGGAGATTTATTAAAGACTTCTCTAAAATTTCTAGGCCTCTTGCAAATGTTTTACAAAAGGATGTTCCATTTTTTTTGATGATGATTGTGTAGAAGCCTTTGAAACACTCAAGAAAGCCGTAATTTCTGCACCTATTGTTCAACCACCTGACTGAAACTTGACTTTTGAAATTATGTGTGATGCTAGTGATTATGCTGTTGGTGCTATTCTAGGACAAAGAGTTGATAAGAAATTAAATGTTATCCATTATGCCAGCAAAACTCTAGACAATGCCCAAAGAAATTATGCTACTACTGAAAAAGAAATTTTAGCAGTTGTGTTTGCCTGTGATAAATTTAGATCTTACATTGTTGATTCTAAATTTACTGTTCACACCGATCATGCTGCTATTAAATATCTCATGGAAAAGAAAGATGCTAAACCTAGACTCATTAGGCGGGTTCTCTTGCTACAAGAATTTGATTTACATATCACTGACAGAAAAGGAGCTAAGAACCCCGTAGCTGATAACTTATCTAGGTTAGAAAATGTTCTTGATGGCCCACTGCCTATTGATGATAGTTTTCTTGATGAACAATTAGCTGCAATAAATGTTTCTCATACCACTCCTTAGTATGCTGACTATGCTAATTATATTGTTGCTAAATACATACCACCTAGCTTTACATACCAACAAAAGAAAAAAAATTCTTCTATGATTTAAGACATTAGTTTTGGGATGACCCACATCTTTATAAACAAGGAGTATATGGTATTATTTGAATTTGTGTACCTGAGCATGAACAGGAACAAATCCTACGGAAATGTCACTCTGAAGCCTATGGAGTACATCATGTGGGATATAGAACTGCTCACAAGGTATTGCAATCTGGTTTTTATTGGCCTACTCTCTTCAAGGATGCCCGTAAGTTTGTTTTATCTTGTGATGAATGTCAATGAATTGGTAATATTGGTAAGCGTCGAGAAATGGCTATGAATTATTCACATGCTGTTGAACCATTTGATGTTTGGGGTTTTGATTATATGGGACCTTTTCCTTCCTCTAATGGGTATACACATATTTTGGTTGCTGTTGGTTACGTTAATAAGTGGGTAGAAGCTATTCCAACAAGTAGTGCTGATCATAACACTTCCATTAAAATGCTTAAAGAAGTTATTTTCCCAAGGTTTGGAGTCCCTAGATATTTAATGACTGATGGTGGTTCATACATTATTCATGGTGCTTTCCATAAAATGCTTGCTAAATATGATGTAAACCATAGAATCGCATCACCCTATCATCCTCAATCTAGTGGTCAAGTTGAACTTAGCAATAGAAAAATAAAATTAATATTACAAAAAACTGTTAATAGGTCCCGAAAGAATTGTTCTAAGAAATTGGATGATGCACTTTGGGTCTACAAAAGAGCATATAAAAATCCTATGGGTATATCTCCTTATAAAATGGTTTATGGAAAAGCTTGTGATTTGCCTCTTGAGTTAGAACATCAAGCATATTGGGCAATTAAGGAACTCAACTATGATTTGAAACTTGCCGGTGAAAAGAGGTTATTTGATATTAGCTCACTAGATGAATGGAGCACCCTAGCCTATGAAAATGTCAAGTTATTTAAAGAAAAAGTTAAAAGATGGCATGCCAAAAGAATCCAAAAGAGGGAATTCAAAGTTAGTGAATATGTTCTTCTGTACAACTCCCGTTTCAGATTCTTTGCAGGAAAACTTCTCTCTAAATGGGAAGGACAGTATATCATCGAAGAGGTTTATCATTCTGGAGCCATCAAAATAAATAATTCCGAAGGTACTAACCCGAAGGTGGTCAATGGGCAAAGAATTAAACACTATATCTCAGGTACGCTTATTAATGTTGAAAGCAATATTATCCAAACAATGACGCTGGAGGAACACATGAAAGAGACCATCCGAAACACTCAAGAATAAACGAAAAAGAGGAGGTACATGATACGATAAGTAAATGAAGTCAAAAAAATCCGCAAAAAAATTCTGTCAATTTTGGAATATTTTAAAAATTAGGAAAATCAGAAACAACCAGGAAGGCACCCGAGGGGAGCACAAGACACCAGGGCGCGCCTGGGCGCATGCCCAGCTCTGGAACCTTCCGGACTCCATTTTTCTCCTGTTTGCTTGTTTCCCAAGATAAAAAATCTTTATATACCCCCCCGAACGTATTGACCACTATATTGCAGAGAGATCTTCTGTTCTTTTTTCTTGCTGTTTTTCTGATAGATCTAGATCGCCATGGCCGTTTTGAGCTCCTCTAAGGACAAGTTCATCAAGAACGTCATAAACCCGTATTTGCGGGAGGGGATGCAGCACCCTCAACCCATTGAGATGCGTGAGGGGGTGCTCCACATCCGGGACGTCCAGGGTCCCAATGGGACGGGGACCGTGGATGCTAGGCTCGAAGCTATGGATCAGGAGGTCTTCAAGTGCAAGGGAATGGTGGAATGTGGACTGAATGCTAACCACCTCATGATCGCGGACTACTCCCGTGATCTCAAGGTGGATGACAAATCCATGAAGGACATCGTCTTCTCCTTCAACGAGCAAATCAACTTTCTACAAAGCCAAATCTATGATCTCCAAAACCAAGTCTTTGAATATGAGGCGAGATTTAAAGGTACAATTTTGGCTGCCAGTTGCAGGACTCGTGAGACTCGATCCTCCTCTTATGATGGTGTGCCATTGCCATGGAAACCGAACAATAAGATCACTACTACCTCATCACCACCTCCACTTTCTTCATCACCAAAGGAGACTTGAGTTCATGGTATGGACACTCCTCTTGGCTTGTGCCAAGCTTGGAGGAGGTGTCCCGGTATCGTATCACCACCACTATCTTTACTTTTATCTATTTTAGTTCGATCTTCAGTTTTCTATGATATAGTTGAATAAAAGCTTAGTTCGATATTTTCTTTTTGAGTGCTTGCTCAGTGATCTATCTATGTAATCGTGTTCGAGATATATAATAAACTTTAGTTTATGTTTTGCTTTCTTTACTTTAATGTTTCAATAAAAATAAAGGGAATAAATGAAAAGATCATATGCTAATCTTATGGTGAGTAATGACATCACATAAGGAAAAGTATAAGTGATAAAATTTATTGAAGATTGACAAACATAGCATTTCTCAATGATGCAATTCATGAAAGAATTAATAAGGGAATAGAAGATTCACATGCAAATACACTATCTTGGACATCTTTTATGATTGTGAGCCCCCATCAAAATATTATATGCCAAAATTGTTGATGTTGGACAAGGAAGACAACATAATATTTATGCTTGTTCATATTCACATAGAAGTTATATTGTCATTGATCCTTTAATATGTGGTGCTTGCTCAATATCTTTGCTAGCCAAAAATTCTGCACTAAGTAGAGATACTACTTGTGCATCAGAAACCTTTAAACCAAATCTTATTTTGAGAGTCCACCACACCTACCTATGGATTGAGTAAGATCCTTCAAGTTGTCATCGGTACAAAAAGGCAATAAAAATTGCTTCTAAATGTGTTAGATCATTTAGTGTAAGAGAAAATTGAGCGTTGTATGAACTTGTGATGGCAAAATAATAAAAGCGATAGACTGCATAGTAAAGTTTGCTATCATAAGGGGCAATAATGTGACGTTCTTTTGCACTAAGAGATTGAGAGCACAACCAAAAAGCGCATGGCAACCTCTCCTTCCCTCTGCGAAGGGCCTACCTTTTACTTTTATGCAAGATTCAAAGTATTCTTGCCTAATCCTTTTTATTTTCTCTTTTGCAAGCACCATGCGGTGAGGAAAGATCTAGGAATATATATCCTACTGGATATGGGTTGGCATGAGTTATTATTGTTGACATCACCCTTGAGGTGAATGTGTTGGGAGGCGAAACTATAAGCCCCTATCTTTCTATGTGTTTGGTTGAAACTTTTTGCTCATGTGTATGCGGTGAGTGTTAGCAATCATAGAAGACTATATGATGGTTGAGCATGTGGACTCGCCAAAAGGCTCCGATACATGACCCTTCCTGAAAAGATGATGAATTGTAGTTGCAATGTTGACTGAGAACATGGTACGTCTCCATCGTATCTACTTTTTCTAACGCCTTTCCTCTTGTTTTGGACTCTAATTTGCATGATTTGAATGAAAGTAACCCGGACTGACGTTGTTTTCAGCAGAACTACCATGGTGTTGTTTTTGTGCATAAATAAAAGTTCTCGGATTGGAACAGAACTTTGCAAGGATTTTTTTTACAATAAAAGAGCATTTTTGGAGCCAAGAACCACCGGAGGGGGGCACCTGGGTGGGCACAACCCACCAGGGCGCGCCCCCTCCAGACGCAGCACGGGAGGATCACTTGCATGAAGGCGTCCTGCAAGGCCAAATCACGCGTGTCACACCAGCAGCAATAAAGCTACAGATGCAACGATTTTCCGAAGGCAACTTTATCGGGACGTCGGTGCAACGTTGTCGGACGGTCTTATCGTGCACGAAACAGGCTACTTTCCTGTTTCCCGAGCCGCATTCGGCTGTTGGGTCAGAATTTCACTTGAGACGTACAGGGGACCGGGACAACGATGACGTTGCCACCGAGGGGCAACGGTTTTCCGGAGGCGACATTCGAGGGACACTGTTGCGACTGTTTACTGTCGGTCGGATCATGTACGTAACGGGGTACTTTCCTGTTTCCCGAGCCACGTTCGGCTGTTGGGTAAGAATTTCTCACGAGACATACACGGGACCGGGCCAACACCTTTGTGATGGCATAACGATGGGACATCTGAGGCAACATTGGGAAAGGATGGGCGTACGTGAACATGGGTGTTTTTCCTAAGAAAAAACACCCGTGTTCCGTACGCCCACCAGGAAGGAGCTGACGTGGGCTCTGCTTGCTGATCCGATGATTCATGATAACTCGACGGATCACACGGCCTTCGTGCCGGCGACGCATCATTCAAATTTCTGCCCTATCAAATTTCGATGGTAGGATAGGGGCCTACCATGGTGGTGACGGGTGACGGAGAATTAGGGTTCGATTCCGGAGAGGGAGCCTGAGAAACGGCTACCACATCCAAGGAAGCAGCAGGCGCGCAAATTACCCAATCCTGACACGGGGAGGTAGCGACAATAAATAACAATACCGGGCGCATTAGTGTCTGGTAATTGGAATGAGTACAATCTAAATCCCTTAACGAGGATCCATTGGAGGGCAAGGTGGGTTGTCCCCACCTGGTGGCCCCGCAGACCCTGAAACCGGCACTATAAAATCGCATATTTCAAGAAATAATAGGGGGGGGGGGAATTATCGCATTCCACGAGACAGAGCCACCACCACCTCCTGTTCTTCATCAGGAGGCCAGATCTGGAGTCCGTTTGGGGCTCTGGAGAGGGAGATCTTTGATCTTCGTCATCACCAACCCTTCTCCATCGCCAATTCCATGATGCTCCCCACCGGGAGTGAGTAATTCCTTCATAGGCTCGCTGGTCAGTGAGGAGTTGGATGAGATTCATCATGTAATCGAGTTAGTTTTGTTAGGGCTTGATCCCTAGTATCCATTATGTTCTGAGATTAATGTTGCTATGACTTTGCATGCTTAATGCTTGTCACTTTGGGCCTGGGGGCCATGATTTCAGATCTGAACCGTTTATGTTATCACCATTATATCTATGTTCTAGATCCAATCTTGCAAGTTATAGTCACCTACTACGTGTTATGATCCGGCAAACCAGGAGTGACAATAGTCGGGACACTTCCCGGTGATGATCGTAGTTTGAGGAGTTCATGTATTCACTGTGTGTTAATGCTTTGTTCCGGTTCTCTATTAAAAGGAGGCCTTAATATCCCTTAGTTTCTAATAGAACCCTGCTGCCACGGGAGGGTAGGACAAAATATGTCATACAAGCTCTTTCCATAAGCACGTATGACTATTTACGGAATACATGCCTACATTATATTTATGAACTGGAGCTAGTGCTGTATCGCCCTATGTTGTAACTGTCACATGATGAACGAATTCACCGATCCAATGCCTATGAATTTCTCTCATATTGTTCTTGCTAAGTTACTACTGCTATTGTTACTGTTGCACTTGCTACAAAATCATTGTTATCACTGTTACCGTTACTATTGCTGTTCCTACTACTATCAAAACTATCACACTACTTTGCTACTGATCACTTTGCTGCAGATAATTAATCTCCAGGTGTGGTTGAATTGACAACTCATCTGCTAATACTTACAAATATTCTTTGGCTCCCCTTGTGTAAAATCAATAAATTTGGTTTGAATACTCTACCCTTGAAAGCTGTTGTGATCCCCTATACTTGTGGGTTATCAAGACCTTTTTCTGGCGCCATTGTTGGGGAGCACAGCTATATTTGTTGAGTCACTTGGGATTATTATCAAATTATTACTATGAAGAATCTGAAGGATGCTAAGACTAAGATTTTTCCCTCTAAGACGAGGGGAGGTAAGGAACTGCCATCTAGCTCTGCACTTGATTCACCTTATATCATAAGTAGACTTGCAACACCACCACATGAACACCACCACATGCAATTAATCCTGATATGTCGCAAGTTATTAATGATGCTACTTTTGCTATGAATGATATTTATGATGATGCTGGTACCTTGCTTGATGATAATGTGCCACTAGGTGAATTTATTGATGAACAACTTGCTAGAGCTAAAGCTTTTGAGAATGCTGAAACTGATGAAATTGTTGAAACTGATGAAGAGCTTGGAACTAAAAGTCTTGAAACACCTATTAGAACTAGCCCTTCTAGATATGCATTGCCAAAGGTACCGGAAGGTTATGTTATGGATGAGGAGGCAACTAGGGATATTCTTGCCTATAAGGATAGAGATGATCTAGAAAACATATTATGCAAGTATAAAAAAAGACTTTGGATGCTAAAATGAAATGTGATCCTCAGTTTGCTACTTCACCTATCTTTGTTAACGATAAGGATTATGAATTCTCTGTCGACCCAGAGTTGATTACTTTGGTTGAATCTGATCCTTTCCATGGTTATGAAACTGAATCTGTTATGGCACATCTTACTAAGTTGAATGACATAGCCACCCTTTTTGCTCATGATGAGAAAATTTGCTATTATTATATTCTCAAATTATTTCCATTCTCATTAAAGGGTGATGCTAAAGCTTGGTACAATACTCTTGCTCCTGGTTGTGCGGGTAGTCCCCAGGACATGATTTATTACTTCTCTGAAAAATATTTCCCTGCTCATAAGAAACAAGCTGCCCTACATGAAATATTTAACTTTGTGCAAATTGAAGAAGAGAGTCTCCCACAAGGCTGGGGGAGGCTTCTCCAATTGCTTCATGCTTTGCTGGATCAGCCTCTTAAGAAAAATGAAATACTTGATATCTTCTATAATGGACTAACCGATGCTTCTAGGGGTTTCCTAGATAGTTGTGCTGGTTGTGTTTTTAGGAAAGAAACTATTGGGCAAGCTAAATAATTATTGAATAACATATTGAAAAATTATGATGATTGGACTCTTCCTGAACCACCGCTCAAACCTACTCCGAAGAAGAGGGGTATCTTACATCTCAGTCCTGAAGATATGCAAGAGGCAATGAAATCTATGAGAGAAAAAGGTATTAAAGGTGAGGATGTAAAAAATGTACCTCCTATTGAAGAAATACATGGGCTTGATACACCACCACCACCTAAGGTGGTAGAGGTAAATTCTCTAATGAAATTTAATGACAATGATAATCCTCACAATATGCACCCTAGACAATGTCTTTATGAGTTTGAAAACTACATTAGAAAGCAAGATCACTTCAATGCAAATGTTATGAAACAATTGAAATACAATTCTGATATGATTGCTCGCTTGAGTGACTTGTTATTTAGAATCTAAAATGATGTTAGAGGTGTGGGAAACATACTTCTATGGTTCAAACTCAGTTAGAACAAGTTGCTAAATCTCAAAGAGAGTTGTTAGATGAGATGAATAATAATATCAATGATCATGCTGTTAGAGTAATGACTAGAGGAGGTAGGATGACTCAGGAACCACTTTATCCTGAGGGATACCCCAAAAGAATTGAGCAAGACTCTCAAAGGGTTAACACTGATGCACATAGTCCTTCTAAAAATAAAAAGAAGAAGAAAAATGATAGGACTTTTCATACCTCTAGTGAACCTGAAGTAGAAAAACCTCCTGATAATGATAATGAAGTTTCTATCTCTAATGTTGAAACTCAATCTGGTACTGAACACTCGCCTTCTGATAATGAAAAAGATAATGATGAGGTTCGTGAAGATATTAAAACAAATAATAAGAACTAGACAATGATGTTGAGATAGAACCACTAGTTGATCTTGATAACCCACAACCCAAGAATAAAAGATATGACAAAAGAGACTTTGTTGCTAGAAAACACGGTAAGGAGAGAGAACCATGGGTTCAAAAACCTATGCCCTTTCCACCTAAGTCAACTAAAAAGAAAGATGATGAAAAATTTGAATGCTTTGCTGAAATGCGGAGGCCAGTCTTTTTGCGTACTCACTTGACAGATATCTTAAAAATGCCTCCTTATGCAAAGTACATGAAAGACATCATCACCAATAAGAGAAAAATGCCGGAAGCTGTAATCTCCACCATGCTTGCTAATTATACTTCTAAAGATGGAGTACCTAAAACACTTGGAGATCCGGGAATACCAACTATACCTTTGCCTCATCAAAAGAAATTATGTGAAAACTGCTTTATGTGATTTGGGAGCTGGTGTTAGTGTTATGCCTTTCTCTTTATATAAAAGACTTGATTTGAATAAACTCACACGTACTGAAATATCTTTGAAAATGGCTGATAAATCAACTGCCATACCTATCGGTTTTTGTGAGGATGTGCTCGTTGTTGTTGCTAATGTTACTATTTTGACTGACTTTGTTATACTTGAGATGCCCGAGGACGACAATATGTCGATTATCCTTGGTAGACCCTTCTTGAATACTGCAGGGGCTGTTATTGATTGCAATAAAAGCAAGTTCACTTTTCATATCAATGGTAATGAGCACATGGTGCACTTTCTGAAGAAACAATTCCAAGTGAATGGTATTAATGTTATTGAAAAATCTCCAACAATCACTTTTGGAAGTTTTCAACTACCTCTACCTACTGTTAAAAAGAGATATGAAATGCTTATTATTGGGGACATTTATATCCCTATTGAGGTAACTTAGTGATTTATGGAAGTTCTTTGGTTTGATGCTAATCGAAAGTGGTTGTTAATAAGACTTGATAAACCTTATTAATTGATCATTTTTGAGAGGTATGAAGTTGATGAATTTAGTAAGCACACCTTCTGTCCCTACCTTTTGTTTTCTGTTTTTATTAGTTAAATAAAATAAAATGCCATGTTTTGTCTGTTTTCTGAATTTGCCGTGCAATAAAAAATGACCCAAAAATAAAAGTTCTCGAAATGCTCTAAACAATTAATATGATTTTTATGAATATTTAAGAATTTTTGGTGCAAATAACATCAGAGGGAGGTGCACCATGTGGGCACAACCCACATGGGCACATGATGTCTACTACACAACCTTCTTCTTGTAGACGTTGTTGGGCCTCCAAGTGCACAGGTTTGTAGGACAGTAGCAAATTTCCCTCAAGTGGATGACCTAAGGTTTATCAATCCGTAGGAGGCGTAGGATGAAGATGGTCTCTCTCAAGCAACCCTGCAACCAAATAACAAAGAGTCTCTTGTGTCCCCAACACACCCAATACAATGGTAAATTGTATAGGTGCACTAGTTCGGCGAAGAGATGGTGATACAAGTGCAATATGGATGGTAGATAAAGGTGTTTGTAATCCGAAATAATAAAAACAGCAAGGTAACTAATGATAAAAGTGAGCGTAAACGGTATTGCAATGATATGAAACAAGGCCTAGGGTTCATATTTTCACTAGTGCAAGTTCTCTCAACAATAATAACATAGATAGATCATATAACAATCCCTCAACATGCAACAAAGAGTCACTCCAAAGCCACTAATAGCAGAGAACAAATGAAGAGATTATGGTAGGGTACGAAACCACCTCAAAGTTATTATTTTGGATCAATCTATAAAAGAGTTCATACTAGAATAACACCTTAAGACACAAATCAACCAAAACCCTAATGTCAGCTAGATACTCCATTGTCACCTCAAGTATCCGTGGGCATGACTATACGATATGCATCACACAATCTCAGATTCATCCAACCAACACAAAGTACTTCAAAAAGTGCCCCAAAGTTTCTACCAGAGAGTCAAGAACGTGTGCCAACCCCTATGCATAGGTTCATGGGCAGAACCCGCAAGTTGGTCACCAAAACATACATCAAGTGGCACATGACATCCCATTGTCACCACAGATAAGCACGACAAGACATACATCAAGTTTTCTCATAAAAGACTCAATCTAATAAGATAACTTCAAAGGGGAAACTCAATTCATCACAAGAGAGTTGAGGGGGAGAAACATCATAAGATCCAACTACAATAGCAAAGCTCGGGATACATCAAAATCGTGCCATAGAGGGAACACGAGAGAGAGAGAGAGAGAGATAAACACATAGCTACTGGTACATACCCTCAGCCCCGAGGGTGAACTACTCCCTCCTCGTCATGGAGAGCGCCGGGATGATGAAGATGGCCACCGGTGATGGGTTCCCCCTTCGGCAGGGTGCCAGAACGGGCTCCCGAGAGGTTTTTGGTGGCTACAGAGGCTTGCAGCAGCGGAACTCCCGATCTATCTTTATTTCTGATGTTTTTAGGGTACGTAGGCATATATAGGCGAAAGAAGTCGGTCGGGGGGGGGGGGTGCTCGAGGGGCCCACGAGACAGGGGGCCGCCACCCTGTAAGGGGGGCGCGCCCTCCTATCTCGTGGCGTCCTCGAGGCTCTTTTGACGTGAACTCCAAGTCTCTCGGATCATAATCTTCCAAAAAATCACGTTGCCGAAGGTTTCATTCCGTTTGGACTCCGTTTGATATTCCTTTTCTTCGAAATACTGAAACAGGCAATAAAACATCAATATGGGCTGGGCCTCTGGTTAATAGGTTAGTCCCAAAA
Organism: Triticum timopheevii; assembly: GCA_963921465.1. Taxonomy (NCBI): domain Eukaryota; kingdom Viridiplantae; phylum Streptophyta; class Magnoliopsida; order Poales; family Poaceae; genus Triticum; species Triticum timopheevii. The sequence continues at coordinate 554,014,232 of OY997264.1, read as the reverse complement.
GTAATATAAAAGTGTATAATAAAGCCCATAATCATTCAAAACAGGTAATATAATAGCATGGAACAATAAAAGATTATAGATACGTTGGAGACGTATCAAGCATCCCCCAGCTTAATTCCTGCTCGTCCTCGAGTAGGTAAATGATAAAAACAGAATTTTTTATGTGGAATGCTACCTAGCATGATTCTCAATGTAATTTCTCTTTATTGTGGCATGAATGTTCAGATCCAAATGATTCAAGATAAAAGTTCATATTGACATAAGAAATAGTAACACTTCAAGCATACTAATCAAAGCAATCATGTCTTCTCAAAATAACATGGCCAAAGAAAGTTATCCCTACAAAATCTTATAGTCTGGCTGTTGCTCTATCTTCATCACACAAAGTATTTAATCATGCACAACCCCGATGACAAGCCAAGCAATTGTTTCATACTTTAATAATCTCAAACTCTTTCAACTTTCATGCAATACATGAGTGTGAGCCATGGACATAACACTATATGTGGAATAGAATAGTGGTTGTGGAGAAGACAAAAAGGAGAAGATAGTCTCACATCAACTAGGCATATCAACGGGCTATGGAGATGCCCATTAATAGATATCAATGTGAGTGAGTAGGGATTGCCATGCAACGGATGCACTAGGGCTATAAATATATGAAAGCTCAACAAAAGAAACTAAGTGGGTGTGCATCCAACTTGCTTGCTCACGAAGACCTAGGGCACTTTTGAGGAAGCCCATCATTGGAATATACAAGCCAAGTTCTATAATGAAAAATTCCCACTAGTGTATGAAAGTGACAACATAGGAGACTCTCTATCATGAAGATCATGGTGCTATTTTGAAGCACAAGTGTGGAAAAAGTGATAGTAGCATTGTCCTTCTCTCATTTTATTATTTTTTTTCTCTTTTTTTCTTTGGCCTTTACCCTTTTTTTTCTTTTTGGCCTTTCTATTTTTTTCTTCTTTTTCTTTTTTCCTTTTTTTCCTTTTGTAAGGGGAATCATAGTCTTCATCATCCTTTCCTCACTAGGACAATGCTCTAATAATGAAGATCATCACACTTTTATGGATTTACAACTCAAAGCTAGAACAAGATATGACTCTATATGAATGCCTCAGGCGGTGTACCGGGATATGCAATGAATCAAGAGCGACATGTATGAAAATTATGAAGGTGGCCTTGCCACAAATACAATGTCAACTACATGATCATGCAAAGAGCAATATGACAAAAGTAATGCGTGTCATATGAACAGGATGGTGGAAAGTTGCATGGCAATATATCTCGGAATGGGTATGGAAATGCCATAATAGGTAGGTATGGTGGCTGTTTTGAGGAAGGTATATGGTGGGTGTATGGTATCGGCGAAAGTTGCGCGACACAAGAGAGGCTAGGAATAATGGAAGGATGAGGTGCGTATAATCCATGGACTCAACATTAGTCAAAAGAACTCATGTACTTGTTGCAAAAATCTAGAAGTCATCAAAAACCAAAGCACTACGCGCATGCTCCTAGGGGGATAGATTGGTAGGAAAAGACCATCGCTCGTCCCCGACCGCCACTCATAAGGAAGACAATCAATAAATAAAATTGTGCTCCAACTTCATCACAAAGCGGTTCACCATACGTGCATGCTACGGGAATCACAACCCTTAACACAAGTATTTTTCATAATCACCTCAACTGACATGACTCTAATATCACTACCTCCATATCTCAAAACAATTATCAAGTATCAAATTGATCATAGCATCCAATTCACTTCCTATGATAGTTTTCATTCAAATCACGATGCTGTTTAAGACTCTCAGAATAATATAAGTGAAGCATGAGAGTTCATCAATTTCTACAAAATAAAACCACCGTTGTGCTCTAAAAAGATATAAGTGAAGCACTAGAGCAAACGACAAACTACTCCAACAAGATATAAGTGGAAATCAATGAGTAGCTAAATAATTATGGAACTATGCGAAGACTCTCTCTCATTAAAGAATTTCAGATCTTGGTATCTTATTCAAACAGCAAGCAAAACAAAATAAAATTACATTGCAAGGATAGCACGACTCATGTGAAGAAGCAAAAACTTAGGCTCAACCGATACTAACCGATAGTTGTTGAAGAGGAAAGGTGGGATGCCTACCGGGGCATCCCCAAGCTTAGATGCTTGAGACTTCTTGAAATATTATCTTGGGGTGCCATGGGCATCCCCAAGCTTGAACTTTTGTGTCTACTTAATTCCTCTCATATCATGGTTTTTCTTTTTATCAAAAGCTTCATTCACAACAAACTCAACAAGAACTCGTGAGATAGGTTAGTATAAACCAATGCAAAACCTTATCATTTTCTACTGTAACAAATCACTTAAATAATTATTCAACATTGCATACTAAATGCCTCTGCATATTTAATACTCCTATCCTCAAATAGAATCATTAAACAAGCAAACATATGCAAACAATGCAAACATAACAGCAATCTGCGAAAACAGTACAGTCTGTAAAGAATGCAAGAGTATCAATACTTCCCTGACTCCAAAAATTATGAACTAAAATTTCCACTGTAATAAATTTATCAGATCTCAATATTCAAAAAGATTCAACGTTATACCATTTTCTGACTTTTCTAGGGAATTTTTGCAACAGCGGTAAACTTTCTGTTTTCAAACAGCAACATGTATACTAGCAAAATAAGCATGGCAAAGGCTATCCTTGACTTCTTTATTTAAACTAAAGATGCAAAACATTATTCTAACTAACAGAAAGCAAATACTAACAAGAGAAAATGACGCTCCAAGCAAAACACATATCATGTGGTGAATAAAAATATAGCTCCAAGTAAAGTTGCCGATGAACGAAGACGAAAGAGGGGATGCCTTCCGGGGCATCCCCAAGCTTAGGCTCTTGGTTGTCCTTGAATATTACCTTGGGGTGCCTTGGGCATCCCCAAGGTTAGGCTCTTGCCACTCTTTATTCCATAGTCCATCGAATCTTTACCCAAAACTTGAAAACTTCAACCACACAAAACTCAAAATAAAACTCGTAAGCTCCGTTAGTATAAGAAAATAAATCACCACTTAGGTACTGTAATGAACTCATTATAAATTAATATTGGTGTTAAACCTACTGTATTACAACTTCTCTATGGTTCATACCACTTAATACTAGCCATAGATTCATCAAAATAAGCAAACAACACAATGAAAACAGAATTTGTCAAAAACAGAACAGTCTGTAGTAATCTGTATCAAACGTATACTTATGGAATCCCAAAAATTATGAAATAAATTTCTTGACCTGAAGAATTTGTCTATTAATCATCTGCAAAAAGAATCAACCTAAAATCACTCTCCAGTAAACCATGGCAGCTAATCTCGTGAGCGCTAAAGTTTCTGTTTTTTACAGCAAGATCACATAAACTTCACCCAAGTCTTCCCAAAGGTTCTACTTGGCACTTTATTGAAACAAAAGCTATAAAACATGATTACTACAGTAGAATAATCATGTGGACACACTAAAACAGTAAGGATAAATATTGGGTTGTCTCCCAACAAGCGCTTTTCTTTAATGCCTTTCTAGCTAGGCATGATGATGACAATGATGCTCACATAAAAGATAAGAATTGAAACATAAAGAGAGCATCATGAAGCATATGACTAGCACATTTAAGTATAACCCTCTTCCTATGCATAGGGATTTTGTGAGCAAACAACTTAGGGGAACAATAATCAACTAGCATAGGGAGGTAAAACAAGCATATCTTCAAAAATTAAAGCACATAGAGAGGAAACTTGACATTATTGCAATTCCTACAAGCATATGTTCCTCCCTCATAATAATTTTCAGTAGCATCATGAATGAATTCAACAATATAACCAGCACCTAAAGCATTATTTTCATGATCTACAAGCATAGAAAATTTATTGCTCTCCACACAAGCAAATTTAACCTCATGAATAGTAGTGGGAGCAAACTCAACAAAATAATTATCATGTGAGGCATAATCCAATTGAAAACTAAAATCATGATGACAAGTTTCATGGTTAAAATTATTCTTAATAGCATAGAAGTCATCACAATAACCATCATAGATAGCAACTTTGTTCTCATAATCAATTGGAACCTCTTCCGAAATAGTGGAATCATCACTAAATAAAGTTGACACTCTTCCAAATCCACTTTCATGTTCATCACAATAAGATTCAACGTCCTCCAAAATAGTGGGATCACTACTTCCTAAAGTTGACACTCTTCCAAACCCACTTTCATCAATATAATCATCATAAATAGGAGGCATGCTTTTATCATAATAAATATTCTCATCAAAACTTGGGGGACTAAACATATCATCAAACATAGCTTCCCCAAGCTTGTGGCTTTGCATATCATTAGCATCATGGATATTCAGGGAATTCATACTAACAATATTGAAATCATGCTCATCATTCAAAGATTTAGTACCAAGCATTTTAATGCACTCTTCTTCTAGCACTTGAGCACAATTTTCCTTTTCATCAAACTCACGAAAGATATTAAAAAGATGAAGTGTATGCGACAAACTTAACTCCATTTTTTGTAGTTTTATTTTATAAACTAAACTAGTGATAAAACAAGAAACAAAAAGATTCGATTGCAAGATCTAAAGATATACCTTCAAGCACTCACCTCCCCGGCAACGGCGCTAGAAAAGAGCTTAGTTGATGGGGAGTGAGTGAGTGCCCTTTACCTAGCCTCCCCGGCAACGGCACCAGAAAAGAGCTTGATGTCTACTACACAACCTTCTTCTTGTAGACGTTGTTGGGCCTGCAAGTGCACAGGTTTGTAGGACATAGCAAATTTCCCTCAAGTGGATGACCTAAGGTTTATCAATCCGTAGGAGGCGTAGGATGAATATGGTCTCTCTCAAGCAACCCTGCAACCAAATAACAAAGAGTCTCTTGTGTCCCCAACACACCCAATACAATGGTAAATTGTATAGGTGCACTAGTTCGGCGAAGAGATGGTGATACAAGTGCAATATGGATGGTAGATAAAGGTGCTTGTAATCTCAAATAATAAAAACAACAAGGTAACTAATGATAAAAGCGAGCGTAAACGGTATTGCAATGATAGGAAACAAGGCCTAGGGTTCATACTTTTACTAGTGCAAGTTCTCTCAACAATAATAACATAGATAGATCATATAACAATCCCTCAACATGCAACAAAGAGTCACTCCAAAGCCACTAATAGCGGAGAACAAACGAAGAGATTATGGTAGGGTACGAAACCACCTCAAAGTTATTCTTTCGGATCAATCTATAAAAGAGTTCGTACTAGAATAACACCTCAAGACACAAATCAACCAAAACCCTAATGTCACCTAGATACTCCATTGTCACCTCAAGTATCCGTGGGCATGATTATACGATATGCATCACACAATCTCAGATTCATCCAACCAACACAAAGTACTTCAAAAAGTGCCCCAAAGTTTCTACCGGAGAGTCAAGAACGTGTGCCAACCCCTATGCATAGGTTCATGGGCGGAACCCGCAAGTTGGTCACCAAAACATACATCAAGTGGCACATGATATCCCATTGTCACCACAGATAAGCACGGCAAGACATACATCAATTGTTCTCACAAAAAACTCAATCCAATAAGATAACTTCAAAGGGGAAATTCAATTCATCACAAGAGAGTAGAGGGGGAGAAACATCAGAAGATCCAACTACAATAGAAAAGCTCGGGATACATCAAGATCGTGCCATAGAGGGAACACGAGAGAGAACACGAGAGAGAGAGAGAGATCAAACACATAGCTACTAGTACATACCCTCAGCCCCGAGAGTGAACTACTCCCTCCTCGTCATGGAGAGCGCCGGGATGATGAAGATGGCCACCGGTGATGGGTTCCCCCTCCGGCAGGGTGCCGGAACGGGCTCCCGAGAGGTTTTTGGTGGCTACAGAGGCTTGCGGCGGCGGAACTCCCGATCTATCTTTATTTCTGATGTTTTTATGGTACGTAGGCATATATAGGCGAAAGAAGTCGGTCGGGGGGGGGGGGTGCTCGAGGGGCCCACGAGACAGGGGGCCGCCACCCTGTAAGGGGGGCGCGCCCTCCTATCTCGTGGCCTCCTCGAGGCTCTTCTGACGTGAACTCCAAGTCTCCCGGATCATAATCTTCCAAAAAATCACGTTGCCGAAGGTTTCATTCCATTTGGACTCCGTTTGATATTCCTTTTTTTTCGAAATACTGAAATAGGCAATAGAACAGCAATATGGGCTGGGTCTCCGGTTAATAGGTTAGTCCCAAAAGTAATATAAAAGTGTATAATAAAGCCCATAATCATTCAAAACAGGTAATGTAATAGCATGGAACAATCAAAAATTATAGATATGTTGGAGACGTATCAGCGCACTAGGACCCCTAGGCGCGCCCTGGTGGGTTGTGGTCCCCATGTGGCCCCCCTCACTTATCTCTTCATCCCACATCACCACCTACCTCCACAAAAAAAATCACTATTGCTCTCTCTCTCTCTCTCTCCCCCTCTCTCTCTCGTGTTCTTGTTCCCGAACCCGTGGATGTCGATCTCTTTGCTCAAAGCTCCGTTTCCAAAACTATTTCAGGGGATTGTTTCTTGGTATGTGACTCCTCCTTTGTTCCAATTAGTTTTTGCTTTAGTGGTTTATACTTTGAATAATTAGCTACTCTTGGTGTTGTTGTAGATTAGCTTGCATGTTGAACTCTTAGAGTTCTAAGTAGTTTGAATGCCTGCTATGGCCTCTATGCATCCTTATGAGTAGTTGCTTTCAGTCTTGTAAAGTTTGGCTAACAAATTTTTGTGACCCAAAATTTTCAAAAAATTGTACGTAAATATGATGAACCTCTTTGGAAGGAGTTCTTCGAGGAGGCGATCCTAGGAGGCATCTTCTAGTAGCAGCTCCGCTCATTGGTCTTATGTTGAACCAAGTGAAAGTACCATACAAGATGTCGCCACCAAAACATGCTTATGGCCATGCAATGATTATATGGTGTGTGTTGGGTATATAAGTACTGGGTATGAACCGCCCAGGAGGGGCCGGGTCATACCACTAACGATAACCCATGAAGGGGGCGGGTCATAACAAGCCCGCTGACGGCCCAAGACCCAGAGGTGACTTAGGGCCCAGAAGGATGAGACGCCATGAGGATAAACTTGTATTGTAAGGCATGCTTAGTTAGTCACCAAGCCGGACACGTTGTCTATGAGCCGGCTGGACTCTATAAGCCGCCGGGCGTTAACATGTGTATATAAAGGGATGACCCGACGTCGAGTTAGGGAAGGAAAGAAAGAGATCGAGAACTAGGTCAAGCGTATTCGCTCCCTGGTAATCGAAGCCCAAGCAATAACCACCCTACACTGGATTAGGCTATTACCTCCACCGCTAGGGGCCAAACCAGTATAAACTCTCTATGTCCCTTGTCTTGTTCAACCCCTTCAATCTAACTACGTTGCGATGGCTCCACACCTAAGTCCTTATGCTAGGACATCTGACGTGATAATTCCACGACAGTTGGCGCCTACCCTGGGGCCAGAGCATGGTGGTTTCGAGTTCTTGAAGGGCAGCTTCCCAGGGCTCAAGAGGTACACCGTGGGCCTGATAACCCACAAGTATAGGGGATCGCAACAGTTTTCGAGGGTAGAGTATTCAACCCAAATTTATTGATTCGATACAAGGGGAGCCAAAGAATATTCTCAAGTATTAGCAGTTGAGTTGTCAATTCAACCACACCTGGATAACTTAGTATCTACGGCAAAGTATTTAGTAGCAAAGTAGTATGGAAGTAACAATAACAGTAGCAAAAGTAACAGTAGCAGTTTTGTAGTAATTGTAACAGCATCAACGGTAAAGTAAATAAGCAAAGCACAATATGTGAAAAGCTCGTAGGCATTGGATCAGTGATGGATAATTATGTCGGATGCGATTCCTCATGTAATAGTCTCTACTCCTAAAGTCTCAGTTGGTAGTCTCCGTCAGTTAATTTTCGTCCCACCACTTTCGTCTGGTTTTTTTTCGTTGGTTATTTTTCGTCCGTTTTTTCACGCACCTCTCACCACCCCGTGCAAAACGAAAAAAATATACGCCACCATCCGTCTCTGGATCCACCCGATCTCGATGTGGCCGCCCTATCTCCCTCGTCTAGCGATGGAGCACCGCCCCAATCTCCTCGCTCCGCTGCCGCCGCCCCCCGCCTTCCACTATCACCCGCTCAGGCACCTCCACCCTCCTCTACATCGACGGATCCGCTTGCAGATTGTCAAGGAAGCGGCTCCCGGGTCCGCGCTCGTGCGGCCGTGACGGAGGGTCTCGAGATGGCCGCCGCCAAAGATGAAGCCCCTGACGGAGGAGTCCAGATCTGGCACCTCACCAAGGTCGCCCCCATGGTGAGTGCACATGCCTTCTGAATCCCGACCCGTCCATCTTCTCCCTGAGTTGCAGCAACGGTGAACCCTAGATGCGCCTCTTCTCATCCCCGAGCTCCCTCCTCTCGATTCTCCGTTGTGCGACGTCGCAGCTTCTTCTCCAACTCTGCGGGTGTAGGTAAGCCACCGCCTTCCTCTCCTGAGCTTTCTCTTGTGCTTCTTCTCCAACTCTGCGGGTGTAGGTAAGCCACCACCTACAAATCTTTATCTTAATATGACAGAGGATTTGTGACTATGCAAGTTGCCAATTTTTCCTGTATCATCAATTGAACCCTGGCTATTAACTAAGATATATTATGTGAATGATTCATGAAATGTCGGTGTGATATTTAATAACATATATGAGTTCACTGGCTTGATTGCTGATGATCAGTTCATTGATGCTAAAAATTTCACGGACAACCAGAAGTTTTGCATTTTTATATATGTGGTTTTGAATAATAAGTCCAGTTACATGTCTGGGTCTGTTAAATATTTATAAAATTCGCTGGTATTGCAAGGCTCAGATTTGGTACGGCGGTGCAAGTTGTTACATGAGCCTAACTTGTGTTCTCCTATACGATACCAGTGTATAACTCATATGCATATGCGTTGATTAATCACAAAGGCACACCACACTGTTCTCACAGAATGATATACTGATTCACGTGCACTATCTATAATTAATGGTTCATTTCACTAACCTGATTTTGGTGTAGTGTATAAAAAGGATAAAACCAAAGAGCATCCCTGTATAAAGTGGTTAAATTTAAGATTTCTGGTTTATTTTATGTACCTAGCACAAATAAATTTAAGCCTCCATGTACTGGTTTGTCTCATCGTATATTTATTTTGGATTCCTGTTTTTTATTTTACCTAGCACTTTTGGGCTTGAGATATTTGGAATTTAGAGATATTCAGAGCTTAAGCATGCCAGAGCATTTTAAGGTTCCTGGTTTTATTTTACTTAGCAAGAATAAATTTAAGCAACCCTGTACTGGGTTGTCTCATTGTATATTTGGATTCCTGGTTTTATTTTACCTAGCAGTCTAGCAATTCTAGGGTTGAGATTTTTTCTTACATAGCACATCTTCTGTATACATCTTTGGATTCCTCTTGTGGCTCATGTATGTACACCTGTTCTTATAATTATCATCATGTGTTTGTTTTCAGTCTTGTTTGACAGAACACCCATGGGCATGGGTGTAGCTGAATTTTAAGTCATGTACAGTAGATAGTTGTGGGAGGATAGAATTACATATTGCCCTTTGTACCAAACAAATGTGGCAGACTTCTTTTGCAGATTTAGAGTTGGGAGCCATCCGCCAGACCAAACAACCTGTCCCGACAGGGTGGGCGCCCTACAGCAAATGATAAGGGGATATACATAGAAATTGAGTGATGTGTCATGGAGCCTACAATTGGATTAACATTTGATTCACTGGGCGAAGCATATTTTTATTTTTTACAATCTGTACTCATGGGAGCATGGATTAGGGATCAGATATGGAAAATGTAGGCTGAATGCAGACATGACCTAATGCATGCATGAAATAGTCTGCGGTTGCTCTGTGAGTTGCTTGATTCAGTGCCTTCGTCAGTGTTTTGCAAATCAAGTTGTCATATTGGTTGGGCTCATTTTTCTGTTTTTTCTCTGCAGGGGAAGCCAGCATCCGGAAATAGTCGATCGTGCCAGTGTGAATGCTAACGTGTCATAAATTGAGGTCACATGGATCAGGCCAGTGAAGAACACGAGTAGGGTGGCCGAGAACTTTCTAAACAAAACCTGCTGTCTTCAATGGAGTTTTCCCTAGATCCAGGTATGTGCCTTGACGTGGTGGCAAGATTATGTTCATGTAAGTCTTTTTGACTGATTTACATGGTAGCAGACTGCCAATATTTAGCGATGTGGATTCAGAGAGATTCGACGTTGCTATCGTTTGTGAAATCAGGATGATTCCGACAACCCCGCCACGCGCCTCCCTCGACGGTTGCCCTTCTGTCTCCAGAGAGTGAGGAACTTGAGGACTTTGATGAGAGACACGAGGGTGTGGAGGAAGCTAGATTGTAGAGTTTGCTGTGGTTTCGATCAGTAAAGTTGGGTGGAACCAGGAGGAAAACAATTCCTTATAAAAAAGATAGATTGCAGGAATTCATTGATGGGAAAACAGTGGGCTAGCGGTATCTACAGAATCGACGGGAAAAATGGACCCTCAGGCCTCCGGGTGGACAAAGAAGTATGTTTCAGTTGATGATTTGTTTTTTGTTGGGTTGGATATAGCTAACCAAGCCCAGCCCTCACGAGGCAACCCTATAACACAACCAACCCCATTCTATCACTTGTCTCCTCGGCGGCGCATCGCCGCCTCCAGCCTCTGGTCTACTGCCACCATCTGGACTAGTCCCAGCAACCCGCCAGAGCGCCGCTGGCCGCCGCCCCACCCACGTTATGTCAACATCTTCGATCACACGGTTCTGCCCGCCTATGTCTTCACCGGCAGCGCCACCGGAAGCGTAAAACACAAAGAAAAGATGAAGCTCTCGCATCATACCTCAAACTCTTCCTGCAGAATACTACATGGTACTATTAAAGTAAATACAGTACACTTTTTGTTATATATATGTTACTATGTGGTTGCGGCACAATAGACCCTTATAAGTATATTTCTTTCAGGTTCTAGACGAGGCCGACCAACTAAGATAGAGATGCAGGTTTGTCACATTTCACTAAACCAAACATAATTTCCATGTTACATCTTCTGTTCTGTTCTACAGATAAGCATTTACTTTGCTTGAGTAACAAAATGTCTTTAGCAAAGTGTTTGTGCTTAGGATGAGCAAGCAACATTTTATCAAAACACTTAACTCTTTAGTGGTGGAATATAAGAATAATTAGCAACCACACTACATTTTCAGGGGCATACATACTTGAACTCTTTTCATATGTTGTTCTCAAAACCATGGCTCATAGATTTATTGGTAATTATTATTCAGAAGGTTTCCTGGTAAGTCAAAGACATTTGTGAAATATTTGAGAAATTTTATTTCAGATTGACATGTAGCTACTTGTTACAAAAAAAAGAGCAGGCCATATAACAAATAGCCAAAAATTAATTCTTGTTTTGGGTGCCGTAAAGAAAATTATGGTATGGCCTATCTCGACCTGATAGGGACAGTGTCCGGTGAGCTGAAAAGCATGATCTGTGTGCATCTTAAAATATGGCCTAGGAGTTCTCACCTATCTAGATTCTAGACTAGATATGCGGTCTATATTTTTTCTTTGTTGAGCAATCTTGTGATATACTCATAATTACTGGTTTTGGCTAGGCTTTTCTCAGGAATCCTTCAGATGATAACATAAATCCTGTTGTAGAGGAGTTTTGTAGATGATTAGCACCTTCAAGTGCCGCTCAACAGGGAGGATAATTTAAGTGGCTAGTATTATGTGGAAGGTGTTGAAAACAGGGGTAAGTTTAGTCGCCTTGGAACTATTAAAGATGAGAAGCTCTCTCTTCTTCCTCTCTCTCGCGCGCTTTCCCGCGCTTTCTCCACCGGCGATGTCTAGCTCGTAGGGCATCTAGGCCATACTGCGGTAGTGCGCGGCGTGCTAGCTGCCGGTGCAGCGTGCACTCACCTCGCGGGCGAGTGCGCTGTCGGCACTGCTCGCGGATTCACCTCCGAACACCGGCGATCGAGCGACGAGCGGCGCTAGTGGACTTCGCCCACTGTACACCGATCTCGAGCTATAAAACGACCGCGGTGCTCCTTCTTCTTCCTCCACCTGACCTCGCTTCTCCTTCTCCTCCCCTCTCCTTCATTTTTGTCTGCAGGAGCTCGAGACGAGGCTCTAATGGCAGAGGTAATGCCGGACTGGTACGTGATCCTGATGTGTGGAGGGTTGGTGGCATTGCTGGGGTTCTCCGTGCTCCTGTGCGTGATGATCCTCGATGATCGTCGTGACGCGGCCGCTCAAGTGTTAGCTCTCTGTGGTGGCGGTGATCACGATGATTAGGTGCGGTGTTAGGTGCTAACTGTTGTCAGGGTGCTGGAGTAAATTGTACCCGAGTAATTACTCACAAGTCTCTCCCTCTGGGACTGTGGGGTGTTAGGGAGGCGATTAGCTTGGTGAAAAAATGTGCGCGAGGATTTGCACTAGGTCGCGTGGTTGGGGTCGTGCGTCTGCTGTTACGGTGCTGCGTGAAATAAAAATCTATGTCGTGAAGAAAGGTATGCTGCAACAACTCCAAGAAAAATCTCACTTCAGGATTTTCTGAGAGTGAAAACAATTAATAAAATTTTACCATAGTAAAATCACTCACATTGACTGAAACTAACGATTTCATTCATCGCACAACTTTAGGATACCACACACAAGTTGCAACACCAAAATAACTGCAGGGACAATAAACACAGTAATGACATCTACAACGATAATGGTAATTGGACAGGGTCCTGAGAAAAAGTCTCTGGAACCGGGGAACACTCTTCTTCTATCGGGGGGAGTGGATTGACCAGTCGATGAATGTGCCTTTCCTGGTTGGGCCTTAGTGGTCTGCCGATAGCGATCCGAGGATTCAAATCAGCGAGGCGCTGGAGATATCCCATTACTCGCTGGGTCAAACGCTCTTGCGTGATGACATACTGGGCTAGATTGGCCAGTACTGGGTCTCTCTTGATTCGTCCACCGGGAAAAGATGCTACTTCTCCGGGTGCTGCATGACTCAGAAAGTAATAATACCCCCGTTCGCTGGCATAGGGTACCGCGAATCGAAGGCGTGTAAGCGCCTCATGCGCAGCAGCTTCTATGGCCATATGTGGAGTCGGCATAGATTTCCCCACGAAGGAAGCTTCCATGGGGTCTTGGTTTGGGTTTGCGGGAGGGACGTGCACCACTGGTACTACAGGTAAAGTCCCTCAAAATTTTAACAAAGCTGCCTGGAGTTGCATCTGGAGTTCTCAGATAAATACTAGGGCTCGGCATGGCAATGGAAATGGTTGTGCGAGTGGTGCTAAAGGTGAGGGGTACTTGGCAAGGTCACGAGGTAGCCTTCTTATACAGCATTGGGGGTGGGTTATTTACCGTGGTGAAAGGTAACTAGTCGATTGAGTCTGCTTCATGGGGTCGGGGGTTAATGCTACAGCTACACATATCTCGTAAAAGTGACGTATTACTGTGGGAGTCTTCGGTGTGATTTTGGTGGCTGTGCCCAAAAAATGCAAACGCATGCTCACATATTTAACGCAAGGCTATTTAAAACAAAGGCACACAAGCAAGCTGCGATTATTCAAGTCGATGCAAGATTACATAATTACAGGGCGTGAGCATACTGAGACTTGGTACTACTCGAGTGACTTAGTCTACCTCATTTATGTCTAAACGATCCTGCCTCGTGGATGTCGAGGCTTCTCCACGGGTTTCGCCGTCAGGATTAGTTGGAGGGGGTTGAGGGGCTGCCGGATCGGGGTAGCAATGATGACCATCCTGGGGATTGTTGGCCACAATCCCGCTGGAGCGTGTTCCCAAAAGGCGACGAAGCACTTCTGGGGACACCAAAGTATTGTGGTTGATGGCTGGGGCAGACCTCAAGGACTCGATCGGGTGTCCAAACAGCATGACTGGGTTGTCGACGTCAGGCTCATCTTCTCCTCTTGCCGGGGCTCGGAGGACCAGCTCTCCACGAGCTGCGATCAGATCAGGGGTGATTTGATCGAACAGTTCCTCTACTGCACCTACATAGCGCACCAGATGCAACAATGCAGGATCCGTCTCGTGATCTCCGTTGACAACTTGGGGTGGCCTACCATACCCGTCACGGCTGGGGTAGTAGTAGAACGAGCGACAGTTAACTCTGGGTGACAAGTGCCGGAGTTGAACTATAGCCTCTCGAGCCGCTAGTTGGATGGCTTGTGGCCCAAAGGAAGTTGTCCTACCGGTGAACCTGTAGGGGCGTTCTGGCGATATACCCCTACCATAGATGTGCACAGTGGCCCAGAATTGACGGCTCTCACCGCTCATGGGCCCTTGGTACACAACATATTCTGGAGGCTCCTCTAATGCAAAGGCACGTTGGGTGAGGTTTGCTAGCACGGTCACAAATCCTCCAAGGTTGTTTGCCATGGTTTCATTGTGCACGACGGGGCCAGGCATTATGGCTCGGTTTGGGGAAGGAGGCTGTGCTGTGCTGTGTTGAGGTTAGCATGCCCTTTTTATAGGAAAAGAGGGCGGAGTCTTCCTTCGCACGCTTGCGAATGAGACAATTTAGGTGTCGGTCACTGGCGCGTGATCGACAGGCTAGGCTGATAGGTTGGGCACCGACTGCCAAGAGGTGTCGGGTCACTGTGGGGCAATCTTACGCGAGAAGCTTGGCCGGGGTTAGGCTATTGTCTGGTGGGTTGGTTATTCTAGGTTTATTGACCTGGCTAAGATAGGATTAGCCAATGGTCAGCTTGGCTCTGATACCAAGTCTGTCAGGACCGGATTTTCGGGATATTAATTTCCAGAAAATGGCCCTTGTGCTCACCAGCCCCAGGATTATTGTTAGCTGATGAGGCACCAACTTGTTACAGAAATTCCAAGAAAAATACAAAATATGTAGTACAAGACCATTCCGGCCTATGAGTACAACAAATGGTTTCTAGTGGTTGATGGCGGAAGCGGTTTCTGGATCATCAGCGTCTATGGGACTCCAATTCCCACAGGAACAGCTGACCTGGATAACTCCTATCTTCGCGAGGCTGCTATTACCATTGCTTAGGTTCCGGGGCTGTCATCGCAACGCTCCTCTCCATGCAAGAAATCTGGCCAAGTCAATAGCTAGGGACAAGCCAGTGAGTACTTTGAATGTACTCGCAAACATCATGAACACGGGTATGATATAACAAATGATAATCATGTTTTGAAATATTCTCTGATCATAACGTTAGCCATAAAATAAATTCCCTGATGCATGCAAGTAGGTTATTTATATAAAACATGAATATGCAATCAGTGAATGGAATGCACCGATCGGGTGTCTGAAGCAACGCCTCGAAAGGATGATAATATAAATCATGCCACAGTCGAGCGTCTGTGCAACACCACATAAAGGGCTTATAAAGTAAACAAATAACAAGCATGCCACAGTCGGGCGTCTGAGCGACACCACATAAAGGGCTTATAAGGTAAACAAATAATAAGCATGCCACAGTCGGGCGTCTGAGCGACACCACATAAAGGGCTTATAAACTAAACAAATAACAAGCATGCCACAGTCGGGCGTCTGAGCGACACCACATAAAGGGCTTATAAAGTAAATAATCACAATGAATATCCAGGAGGTAAAACCGTCCCAGGGATACTCAATAAATCAAGTAATGAAAATAGTTAGTCCACAATAATAATCATAATCATCTTATGTCACCGGTCATAATCAATGTTCTGACTTAGTAGTTTTTCCTCCAAAGACCGACACTAAGACCAACACTTGACCCAACCCAGACTGTAGTCCTTAAACATGGACACGGCTATTCGAATAGGTATAATCTCTGCAGAGGGTGTACTCTTTACCCACGAGTAACGAATTCCGTTAGCCCATCCGGACTAATTCCGTCTACGGTATTTTAATTGAAAACACACCTAACCACACACACCAGCCTGACTTACCGGTGTCTGGAATCACCCATGACACCTGTTTAAGTAAAACTCTAAGTGGGGAGGCTACAACCTCGATTAGCATGGGATCACAAAATTTATACAGCGCGCAAATTAGGGGAGCTACCCCCTTCGGCTACAACCGAAACACCCATGCCCCCGGACCAGATGGCATGCCTACCGGATGCAGCCGGTATCTTCCACCATGGCCTCTCTGTACGGTGTGTGCTAGAAAGGGGTTGACAACTTACTGAACCGTACCCTACCTACGGCAGGGACAAGTGGTAGCACGGAACAAGTATGGGGGTTACTGGAACAAGACTCGATCTACGGTCGGCTTAGGAGGTTTAGGTGTTACCTGCATGATTAGCATAACAAATATGTTTTTAACCAACAGGCATAACGACCACTCATCATGTCTCACTATGCCGTACCGGACACAATCGTCTCGACGACCGGAGACAAGCTCGTGTCTACCCAAGACAGAGGCTTCCCCAGGTTCCTTCCGGTATGCATGAGAGGCATATGGTGGTGAATACTATCCCAACATATCAAACTCCAACAACATGAATCATCAATATGCACTCATGAGTTTGAACATATCATCACCAAAAAAATAACGAAAACTCCGAGACGAGAGGTGTTGTAACCGTGTCAAACAACACACGACAATATTATGCCAGGGTTCAGAATGCTTGCCTTCAAGTTGTGGGGAGGCAGGGTGCATTCCAAAACTTTTGAAAGTTTTCTTCTCTCTCGAAAAATCCTATTTAATTTTTTTTGAATTAATACATAGTTTCAAAAACAGTACAAAAAAGTTGTCTGAATTTTTTTCAAATAAATCTGAAAATAAACTAGACAATATTTGAGAGGGGTAGGAAAAAGAATCATCTCATTTGGAGTTATATTTAAAAAGTTATAGCCAATCAAAGTTTTGGTCAAATTCTGTTTTTAAAATAAAACAGAAAAAAAAGAAAAACGTTTCAAAACTAACCACGTCGAAGGCGTATTCCGAGTTTACGTCTTCACTTACTCCAGCGGGGACGACGCGTGGGTCACTGACAGTGGGTCTAGGGGGCCCACTGGTCAGGTTTGACCAGTCCCTTCTCCCTCCTCTTCCTCTGTCCGTGCGGGGGCGGAACTCCGGCGATCGTTGCCGGCGATTGGCGACTCCCCGCGGGCTCCGGAGGGCAGGGATGGATCCGCGGGTCCAGGGCGGTCCTCCCGGTGGTCGCTAGGCAGGTGGGGACAGAGGGAGTCGCCGGCGGTGAGCTCCTCGGCGGAGATAGCTTCAGATCGATTTGGGGGTTTGAGCTATGGTGGCCTCCGATCGTGTTTGAGCGGCTGGGCAGCTCCGCAAGGTCAAGGGGAGGAGGTTTGCGGTGCTGGATGGACGGGGAAAGGCCTGGTTGCGACGAAACGGACCGGAGGGCGGCGGCAGCCGATCCGGTAGGAGACGAGGAAGACGTCCTCCTGTCGCCTTCTGCTGGCTGTGGGGGCTTCGAGGGGATGGCATGAGGCTGCCTGAGGTTCGAACGTGCTCGGGGGTCCCTTTTATAGCGCGGTTAGGTCGGTCCCGAGGTGGACGGAGATAAGAACGACGGCGAACCGCCATTCTGTGCTGCAGGGCGACGTGGCGGCGACGCGAGCTAGAGGGCGGGCTTGCGGATAGGATCGCGTTGTCGTAGTGGGCAGCTGGCGCGCTGGTGTGGCTCGGGCGGCACCGTCCGGGGCAGAAGCCCACTGTGGCCAGCCGCTAGCCGTCGTGGCCGACCTGACGGCAGCGCTGTGTGGCCTTTGGACGGGCTGGCGTGTTCTGGTGAGCGGCTGAGGCCGGGGGGTGGCTCTGCAGGCGAGCAAAGGCCAGGGGCGCGGGCGAGCAAACACGGCGGCTCGGTTGCGCGCGCGCGTGCAAAACGTGCTCTCTGGGCGCGCCCAGAGCATGCACGCTATGTGCTCGACAGAATGCCAAGGTGGCCTAGAGTGCTTGAGCGAGGCTGGCAATTAACAGAACTAGGTTAGGGTTAGCAAGAAGGTTAAAGGACATGGGGGTTAGGTCAGGGAACCAAGCTTACAATGCTAACTAAGAATCATGCCAAAACTGGCCATGCACACAAGGTGTTTGACAAAATGCTAGAGGCATCTAGGCAGTTCTTGGAGTGTCCAAAATCTCCAGACTGTGGTCTCTTTAGGTGTAGGTGATGCTGGCCAGGTTAGTTTGTCAAACATAGAAACTTGTTAGTGCAAATATTTGAGAAAGTCAGTTTTGGGCAGAAACTAAAGGCTATCATTTCAAGGGCCAAAAATATTCCAATGGGTTCATGCTCCTGGACTTAAGGGTTTTGTAGGAAGGACTATAAGCAGGAAAAAGAATCATGGGTATAGGAGCAAGTCAAAATATGGTTGCAGTACAAATCATCAAGTTGGACCAGAATGAAAATGAGGTTGATTCACTCAAATTTTTCAAAGAACATAACTAGGTTATTGCATAAAGATGGATAATATACTCCTACTGACCTCCCCTAATTTTGTTGGAAGTTTTAAAGAAGTTTTTAAATAGGCTGTAGTGCAAAAGTGCAACTGGATCAGATTTAAAAACTTGTGGTAAAACTCAAAATCTCCAAATGACTAAGGCATATTTTTGCATAAAAGTGATTTAGGGACATCATACGTCATCCCCAAATTTTGGTGAAAATTTTAGATGCATTAATCAACTGGTTGCAGTGCAAAAGAGGCTCTGAAAAATCACTTTAAGAGAATATAGCTCAGTGAAAAACAATTATGCAAATAAAACCACTGATTAAGAATTGTTTTATTTGAAAGGGGAAATAAGTCCAATAATGATTGAAAAGTTTTCACTTGGGGAAGAAACTCCATAACTTAGAAGAAAAGAGAGGTTCTGAGATCAAAAATAAACCCAGAAAATAAAAGTTTAAGTTTCCTGGCAAAAATTTAATTAATAAAACAAGGTTGAAATCTTGGGGTGTTACATATGGTCATGTGTAGTATCCAATTTCCCTTTGATGACTAACAATTGGAACAAAATGTTGGAAGTAATGCAAAAGAAAGTTACAGATACAAACTTCTGGATGGGGTGTGATCAGTTGGCCAGACCATGCCCGAGAAGAAAATTCTAATGTATATAGAGTCTTGACACGAAACTATTATACCATGATGCCTATCTAAGTCTTCTTGTACGACCAATTATGCTGATGAGTGCTGTGTGCTTTGCAGGTATGGTCCTATTGCATTGATAGTTGGAGCGGCATCATTGAGTCAGAGGCTTTATCCATGGTGGCTTGGTGAGATAAAGTGCTGATGAGTTGTGAATTTTGAAGGTCTGGTCCTATTGCCTTGGTAGTTGGAGCGGCATTGCTTACGATGGCCATGGTTGGCGAGCACCTAGAGACGTTATACTTGCTCCAACCATTTAAACAGGAGCAGCAACACGCAATCAGACCCAAAATACAGCTCGAATCATTTAAATAAGTGTGTTTTATTACAATGAATGCCTCTTTTATTTCTCAATCTCCGGAGCTCCTATAGAGTTCTCTTTTTGCAAAACCTGTGGTTTGAATATGCATTTTAAGGACTGATCTTCTATTACTATACTCTGTATCTTCTAGCACACAACCATTATGATTGTTTGTTGTATGAGTATGAACATTAGGACTTCAGAACATCAGGTTCAATTCTTTTGAGGGAACTCCCCTCTATGGAAGATGCTCAAGCAACATGTTCCATAAGTTTCTTTGTCCCCTCACATGACATGCATTTGCATATGATATTCTATTACTTTTGAAAGATTGTCTGCTAAAATCTCTATTTTTGTGGAGAGACTTGCACTCAAAAGAGATTAGTTGACATCAAGTGATACAAACAAGTCACCCACTAGAGTCTCTTGTGTATAAGCAATTGGCTAAATGAGTGTATTTGATTTCTTGGTTGTATCCTGTTAGGTGTACTATAGTGGTGACCAATATCAATGCTTTGATCACAATATACTGCACACAGTATTTCTCTACTGCTTGAAACAAAAAGTAAACCATTTTTCTATTAAGTGATGTGCTCAGATTAAGTTTGTGCTCCCCTAAAAGAAGTTTGTACCTGAATTAGTCTACTTACGAAAAATATGTAATATTCGGAGTATCTAAATTGAGTGCTAAGGTTTTAAAAAATAAAATTAAGTTATATTCATGGACTTGATGACCAAAATACTGCTCAAAATGAGCAGGAACATTCAAATGCCCGAAGACTTCCTTCAAGCTAGGGGGTTGTATAAGTGAACGACCAAAAACAGGGTGGAGATGAAAGCTCTAAGGAAGTAGGCAGGACTAAGATGTGACTCACCATCGTCTAATCTAGGCGCTTGCTGACCTAGGTAATGAACGGTGACATAGGGAGGGTAGAGAGACACCGGCAACGGAGGTACAATCCAGATTCTGCATCATCTCCATAGACATGAAAGAGCTCGCTGAAATGTGCTACTTGCGGGGGCATGCCGCCATGGGGTTTCTGCTTGGACCGACAATATGTGATTTGTTGTCATATGGCCATGGCTTGTGCGGATAAGCAGTGTGTGAGGTGCCCATTGAGGGACGCGGTTCAAGCGAGTAACCCTGATATCCATTCCGGACCAAGCATGTGCTACATTTAAATTTGTATAGCGCAAGTAATCGTAGCAATGTGCATGGCATAATGGAACGAAGTAAATTGAAGGCTCTGTAGGTGCTGTCATCAGAGACCACAACGGTAAGTTCATATATAGCTGCCGCGAATGAAAAACTTGAAATCTGCTATGATGCTTTCATAGCAGAGCAATTGCAGTTAGGTTTGGCTTAAACCTCGCCCGCACAGCTAGGTGCAGCAAAATTGAAGTAAATTCAGATAGCGTGGAGGTGATTTCAGGACTCAAAGAGGAATACTCATCTTTGGTGGCCAGCGCGATCTTCGATGATTGTTATTTCATGTCTTTAGATTTCAGTCATATTGTTTTTGAACATTGTTATAGAGAGAACAATAAAGTAGCCAGCCCTGATGGCTGTTATTCCTCTTACTGTCTCTGATTCTACATTTGTAGCCAATTAATAAAGGACGAGTTGATTTTAAAAATAAAATAAATATGGAACAAAGTAAATTTATGGAAGGAGGACATTTAAGTTAACAAGATCATTGTTTTAGTTTCTTTTTCTCGGGTATACGTCACATTCTGTGATGCGCCCGTTTGATGTTCAAACTTCAAACACCCAAACGTATCATGAAGAAATGAGCTTCCACCTTGAAGATGATCTTAATCACTAATTTATTTCATTTGTATGCATTATAGCCCGTAGCAATGCACGGGCGTTCTACTAGTTATAACAAAGGGTGACACAGAACTAGCTCCAGTTCAGCAATGTAATGTAGGCATGTATTCCGAATATAGTCATACGTGCTTATGGAAAAAGAACTTGCATGACATCTTTTGTCCTACCCTCCCATGGCAGCGGGATCCTAATGAAAACTAAGGGATATTAAGGCCTCCTTTTAATAGAGTACCAGACCAAAGCATTAACACATAGTGAATACATGAACTCCTCAAACTACGGTCATCACCGAGAAGTATCCCGATTATTGTCACTTTGGGGTTGTCGGATCATAACACATAATAGGTGACTATAGACTTGCAAGATAGGATCAAGAACTCACATATATTCATGAAAACATAATAGGTTCAGATATGAAATCATGGCACTCGGGCCCTGGTGACAAGCATTAAGCATAGCAAAGTCATAGCAACATCAATCTCAGAACATAGTGGATACTAGGGATCAAACCCTAACAAAACTAACTTGATTAAATGGTAAATCTCATCCAACCCATCACCGTCCAGCAAGCCTACGATGGAATTACTCACGCACGGCGGTGAGCATCATGAAATTGGAGATGGAGAATGGTTGATGATGACGACGGCGACGAATCCCCCTCTCCGGAGCCCCGAACGGACTCCAGATCAGCCCTCCTGAGAGAGATTAGGGCTTGGCGGCGGCTCCGTATCATAAAACGCAATGAATCTTTCTCTCTGATTTTTTTCTCCGTGAAAGCAAATATATGGAGTTGGAGTTGAGGTCGGTGGATGTCCAGGGGGCCCACGAGGCAGGGGGCATGCCCTAGGGGGGGGGGCACCCCCACCCTCGTGGACAGGGTGTGGGCCCCCTGACGCTATTTCTTTCGCCAGTATTTTTTATTAATTCTGAAAAGTTGCTCCGTGGATTTTTCAGGTCATTCCAAGAACTTTTATTTCTGCACAAAATAACACCATGGCAGTTCTGCTGAAAACAGCGTCAGTTCGGGTTAGTTCCATTCAAATCATGCAAGTTAGAGTCCAAAACAAGGGAAAAAGTGTTTGGAAAAGTAGATACGACGCAGACGTATCAACTCCCCCAAGCTCAAACATTTGCTTGTCCTCAAGCAATTCAGTTGATAAATTGAAAGTGATAAAGAAAAACTTCTACAAACTCTGTTTGCTCTCGTTGTTGCAAACATGTAAAGCCAACATTCAAGTTTTTAGCAAAGGTTATGAACTAACCATATTCATAATAACACTTAGGTCTCATGTTACTCATATCAATGGCATAATCAAGTAGCGAGCAATAATAATAAAACTCGGATGACAACACTTTCTAAAAACAATCATAGTATGATATAACAAGATGGTATCTCGCTAGCCCTTTCTGAGACCGCAAAACATAAATGCAGAGCACCTTTAAAGATCAAGGACTGACTAAACATTGTAATTCATGGTAAAAGAGATCCAGTCATAATCATACCCAATATAAACTAATAGTAATGCATGCAAATGACATTGGTGCTCTCCAGCGGGTGTTTTTTAATAAGAGGGTGATGACTCAACATAAAAGTAAATATATAGGCCCTTCGTAGAGGGAAGCAGGGATTTGTAGAGGTGGCAGAGCTCGATTTTGAAATAGAGATAAATAACATTTTGAGCGGTATACTTTCACTGTCAACATAACAACTGAGAGATCTCGATATCTTCCATGCTACACACATTATAGGCAGTTCCCAAACAGAATGGTAAAGTTTATACTCCCCCACCACCAACAAGCATCAATCCATGGCTTGCCCGAAACAACGGGTGCCTCCAACTAACAACAATCCTGGGGGAGTTTTGTTCAATTATTTTGATTTTATTTGAGCATGGGACTAGGCATCCCGGTGACCAGCCATTTTCTCGTGAATGAGGAGCAGAGTCCACTCCTCTTGAGAATAACCCGCCTAACATGGAAGATACAGACAAACCTAGTTGATACATGAGCTTCTCGAGCATACAAAACAGAATTTCATTTGAAGGTTTAGAGGTTGGCACATACAAATTTACTTGGAACGGCACGTAGATACCGCATATAGGAAGGTATGGTGGACTCATATGGAATAACTTTGGGGTTTATGGAGTTTGGATGCACAAGCAGTATTCCCGCTTAGTACAAGTGAAGGCTAGAAAGAGACTAGGAAGCGACCAACTTAGAGAGCGACAACAGTCATGAACATGCATTAAAATTAATCAACACCGAGTGCAAGCATGAGTAGGATATAATCCACCATGAACATAAATATCGTGAAGGCTATGTTGATTTTGTTTCAACTTTATGCGTGAACATGTGCCAAGTCAAGTCACTCGAATCATTCAAAGGAGGATACCACCCTATCATACCACATCACAACCATTTTAATAGCATGTTGGCACGCAAAGCAGACCATTATAAGCTCCTAGCTAATTAAGCATGGCATAAGAAACTATAATCTCTAATTGTCATTGCAAACATGTTTATTCATAATAGGCTGAATCAGGAATGATGAACTAATCATATTTACAAAAACAAGAGAGGTCGAGTTCATACCAGCTTCTCTCATCTCAATTAGTCCATCATATATCGTCATTATTGCCTTTCACTTGCACGACCGAACGGTGTGGATAATAATAATAGTGCACGCGCATTGGACTAAGCTGGAATCTGCAAGCATTCAATTCAAGGAAAAAGACAAGGTAATATGGGCTCTTGGTTAAATCAACAATAAAGCATATGAGAGCCACTTAACATTTTCATTATGGTCTTCTTCTCTCGACCCCCAAAGAAAAGAAAAGAAATAAAACTATTTACACAGGAAAGCTCCCAACAAGCAAAAGAAGAACAAGAAATCTTTTTGGGTTTTCTTTTAGTTATTACTACTATAACATGGAAAATAAACTGACTAATTGCTACAACTAATTGTTTTGGGTTTTCTTAAAGTTTATCAAACACACAAGAAGAGAGCTAGAAAAAGAATTTAAACTAGCATGGATGGTACAATGAAAAAGTATGAACACCGACAACTAGAATGAGTGTGTGAACATGAATGTAATGTCGGTAAGAAATACGTACTCCCCCAACCTTAGGCTTTTGGCCTAAGTTGGTCTATGCCCATGGATCACAACTACTCTCTCCGGTGTACTAAGGAGTGTCATCCGGGTACCACTGGCTGGCAATCTCCTCCGGATCCCACTGATAACAGGATGGTCGATAAGGGTCAAGTGGTGGTTCCGGCTCAGGCTCTGGGGCTGATGTCTGGCCCCGGAACGCATAGATGGCCTCCGGCAGGACGAGGTAAGGGCCTGCAGTTAAGTCAAACAAAGAGGGCGCAGGCAAGATAATAGTCTCATTGTGTTTCTTATGAAATCTAAAATTATACAAAAGCATCTTATCATCATTTTTAACAATAAACTCATGTGCTACCATGCTCTTATAATCTAGAAAAGTAGGGGGCAGCAGCTTTTCCTCTTTCTCATAATGCCTAATAGGTATCTTGAAGTGTTTAGCAAGGCTTGAAGCATAAATACCTCCAACGATGGGGCCCTTTGTACGGTTCAGACTTACTCATTTAGCAATAATAGCGCCCATACTAACAGAGTTATCACGAAGTAAAGCATGGAACAAAATAATAAAATCTGGGACACTAAGGTTTCCATAGTTCCCACGACCAATTAAACATCTACTAGCAAATATTGCAAAGTAACGTAGGACAAGAAAGTGTAAGCTAGTAATTCTTGCATCGGAAACCTTCCTTGTTTCCCCTACAGTAATAGTGTCAATAAATCCATCCACATCTTTACGATGTGGTTCCTATAAGCTGCCCCCGAAGGGTATCTTGCAGACCACACAAAATTCATATAGTGACGTCTCCCTACCCATATCATATAAATGAAACTCTACTGAAGGAGGTGATTTCTTAGGATAAAAGTAGAAATTTGGCACGAAAGTATTGGTGAGTAAGAGATACTGTTTGATCTGGTCGTGGAGGAAGTCGGTGAGGCCCGCATTATCAGCCAACGAATAAAAGTCATCATAAATCCCGGCTGCTCTCAAGAAATCATCACAAGGCCATTCACACGGCCGCACTTCCGCGACATGAGGGAGATTATACTTGGGCTTCTCATTCTCCTTAGCTTGTTTATCCTTCGAGCCTTGGCTAGAAGAGCCCCTCAAAAAGAATATCTTCATCTTTTTCTGAAAATTTCTGAAATTTTTAGTAACTCAAGATAAAAGTGAATCAAACTCAATAAAATTGATAGCAAATACTCCCACAAGTCCCTAGAGCCTATATCATGCATTAGAACTACTTGGGACCATATAAACGTGACATGCAAGCTCAATAATAGGGTCACCTAGGCAGCACAAATTTGCAATGAATAAAGCACTAGAACAAAAATTAATTGGACCATTGGAGGAATCACATACCAAAGAACAATCCCCCAAAGCAGTTTTATGAATGGACCTTTGAGCAAGGAGATCAAAAATGGCAGCAAAATGAGCTAGAACTCGTGCTTGAGCTGGATGGTGATCTTTTTGGGAGCAAGAAGAAGTGTGTGGGTGCAGGAATAAGTGGAGGGGGCCACCATGGGCCCACGAGGCAGGGGGCGCGCCCAGGGGGTAGGGCGCGCCCCTGACCCTCGTGGCCAGGTGCCAGCTCCCCCTGCTGTGTTCTCAGTGCCAGATATTCTCAAATATTCTAGAAAAAATCATATTAAATTTGCAGGGCATTTGGAGAACTTTTATTTTCAGGATATTTTTTTATTGCATGGATAATACAGAAAACAGACAGAAAATACTATTTTTGCTTTATTTATTCTAAATAATAGAAAGTAAAAAGAGGGTACAGAAGGTTGTGCTTTCTTACTTCATCCAACTCATGATCATCAAAAGGAACCCACTAGCAAGGTTGATCAAGTCTTGTTAACAAACTCATTCCGAATAACATGGAACCGGAGAAATTTCGAATAACACTAGGTTACCTCAACGGGGATATGCACATCCCCAATAATAAGAATATCATATTTCTTCTTGACAGTAGGAAGAGGAAATTCAAAACCTCCAATAATAATAGTTGGAATTTTTCCAATAAAATTGATGCTATGAACTTGAGGTTGTTTCATCGGAAAGTTTACCATATGCTCATTACCATTAACATGAAAAGTGACATTGCCTTTGTTGCAATCAATAACAGCCCATGCAGTATTCAAAAAGGGTCTACCAAGGATAACCGACATACTATCGTCCTCGGGAATATCAAGAATAACAAAGTCCATTAAGATAGTAATGTTTGCAACCACAACAGGCACATCCTCACAAATACCGATAGGTATAGCAGTTGATTTATCAGCCATTTGCAAAGATATTTCAGTAGGTGTCAACTTATTCAATTCAAGTCTATGATATAAAGAGAGAGGCGTAACGCTAACACCGGCTCCAAGATCACATAAAGCTGTTTTAACATAGTTTCTTTTATTAGAGCATGGTGTAGTTGGTACCCCTGGATCTCCAAGTTTCTTTGGTATTCCGCCCTTAAAATTATAATTAGGAAACATGGTGGAAATTTCAGCTTCCGGTATCTTTCTTTTATTAGTAATAATATCCTTCATGTATTTAGCATAAGGATTCACTTTAAGCATACCAGTTAAGCGCATACGTAAAAAGATAGGTCTAATCATTTCCGCAAAGCACTCAAAATCTTCATCATCCTTTTTATTGGATTGTTTAGGAGGAAAAGGCATGGGTTTCTGAACCCACGGTTCTCTTTCCTTATCGTGCTTCCTAGCAACAAAGTCTCTCTTATCATAACGTTGATTCTTTGATTGTGGGTTATCAAGATCAACAGCAGGTTCAATCTCTACATCATTATTATTGCTAGGTTGAGCATTAACATCAATATTATCGTTAACATTATCACTAGGTTCATGTTCATCACCAGATTGTGTTTCAGCATCAGAAATAGATATATCATTGGGATTCTCAGGTGTGTCTACAAAAGGTTCACTAGAAGCATGCAAAGTCCTATCATTTTTCTTTTTCTTCTTTTCAGAAGGACTAGGTGCATCTACATTATTTCTCTGAGAATCCTGCTCAATTCTCTTAGGGTGGCCTTCAGGATACAAAGGTTCCTGAGTCATTTTACCCGTTCTAGTAGCCACTCTAACAGCAAAATCATGTTTATTATTTAATTCATCGAGCAAATTACTTTTAGCTTTAAGTACTTGTTCTGCTTCAGTGGTAACCATAGAAGCATATTTACTAATGAGTTTAAGTTCACCTTTAACTCTAGAAATATTATCACTCAAGTGTCCAATCATAGAAGCATTACTTTTTAATTGTCTACTAACATAAGCATTAAAGTTTTCTTGTCTAGCCATAAAGTCATCAAATTCATCCAAGCATTGGCTAGCAAACTTAGTAGACGGGATTTCAACTTTATCATATCTATAGAGAGAATTTACCTTTACTACCTATGTCGGGTTATCAAGCCATGTGTTTCTTCAATAGGTGGTATATTAAGGCCATGTATTTCTTCAACAGGAGGTAAATTCTTAACATCTTCAGCTTTAATACCTTTCTCTTTCATAGATTTCTTTGCCTCTTGCATATCTTCAGGACTGAGAAATAGAACACCTCTCTTCTTTGGAGTTGGTTTAGGAGCTGGCTCAGGAATTGGCTCGGGAGTTGGCTTAGGAAGTGTCCAATTATTTTCATTAGCCAACATATTATTCAATAGAAATTCAGCTTGATCGACAGTTCTTTCCTTGAAAACACAACCATCACAACTATCCAAGTGGTCCTTGGAAGCATCGATTAGTCAATTATAAAAGATATCAAGTATTTCATTTTTCTTAAGAGGATGATCAGGCAAAGCATTAAGTAATCGGAGAAGCCTCCCCCAAGCTTGTGGGAGACTCTCTTCTTCGATTTGCACAAAATTATATATTTCCCTCAAGGCAGCTTGTTTCTTATGAGCAAGGAAATATTTAGAAGAGAAGTAATAAATCATATCCTGGGGACTACGCACACAACCAGGATCAAGAGAATTAAACCAAGTTTTAGCATCGCCCTTTAATGAGAATGAAAATATCTTAAGGATATAATAGTAGCAAGATTTCTCATCATTAGTGAACAGGGTGGCTATATCATTTAACTTAGTAAGATGTGCCACAACAGTTTCAGATTCATAGCCATAAAAAGGATCAGATTCAACCCGAGTAATTATCTCAGGATCAACGGAGAAATCATAATCCTTATCAGTAACAAAGATAGGTGAAGTAGAAGAAGCAGGGTCATATTTCATTCTAGCATTCAGAGATTTCTGTTTCAGTTTAGCTAATAACTTCTTAAGATCAGATCTATCATTGCAAGCAAGAAAATCTCTAGCAGTTTCTTCATCCATAACATAACCCTCAGGAACAACAGGCAATTCATATTTAGGGGGAGAACCTTCATCATCACTATCTTCAATAATTTCATTCTCTCTAACCCTAGCAAGTTGTTCATCAAGATATTCACCTAATGGCACAGTAGTAACAAGCACAGAAGTAGTTTCATCATAAGTATCAAGCATAGTAGATGTGGCATCATCAATAACATGCGACATATCAGAATTCATAGCAGTAGCAGGTTTAGGTGTCGCAAGCTTAGTCATAACAGAAGGAGAATCTAGTGCAGAGCTAGATGGCAGTTCCTTACCTCCCCTCGTAGTTGAGGGATAAATATTAGTTCTTTCATCTTTCAAGTTCCTCATAGTGACAAGCAGATATAAGTCCCAAGTGATTCAAAGAATAGAGCTATGGTCCCCGGCAACGGCGCCAGAAAATAGTCTTGGTAACCCACAAGTATAGGGGATCGCAACAGTTTTCGAGGGTAGAGTATTCAACCAAAATTTATTGATTCGACACAAGGGGAGCCAAAGAATATTCTCAAGTATTAGCAGTTGAGTTGTCAATTCAACCACACCTGGATAACTTAGTATCTGCAGCAAAGTATTTAGTAGCAAAGTAGTATGGAAGTAACGGTAATAGTAGCAAAAGTAACAGTAGCAATTTTGTAGTAATTGTAACAGCAGCAACAGTAAAGTAAATAAGCAAAGCACAATATGCGAAAAGCTCGTAGGCATTGGATCAGTGATGGATAATTATTTCAGATGTGATTCCTCATGTAATAGTTATAACATAGGGTGACACAGAACTAGCTCCACTTCATCAATGTAATGTAGGCATGTATTCCGAATATAGTCATACGTGCTTATGGAAAAGAACTTGCATGACATCTTTTGTCCTACCCTAATGTGGCAGTGGGGTCCTAATGGAAACTAAGGGATATTAAGGCCTCCTTTTAATAGAGTACCGGACCAAAGCATTAACACATAGTGAATACATGAACTCCTCAAACTACAGTCATCACCGAGAAGTATCCCGATTATTGTCACTTCGGGGTTGTCGGATCATAACACATGATAGGTGACTATAGACTTGCAAGATAGGATCAAGAAGTCACATATATTCATGAAAACATAATAGGTTCAGATCTGAAATCATGGCACTCGGGCCCTAGTGACAAGCATTGAGCATAGCAAAGTCATAGCAACATCAATCTCAGAACATAGTGGATACTAGGGATCAAACCCTAACAAAACTAACTTGATTTCATGATAAATCTCATCCAACCCATCACCGTCCAGCAAGCCTACAATGGAATTACTCACGCACGACGGTGAGCATCATGAAATTGGTGATGGAGGATGGTTGATGATGATGACGACGACGAACCTCCCTCTCTGGAGCCCCGAACGGACTCCAGATCAGCCCTCCCGAGAGAGATTAGGGCTTGGCGGCGGCTCCGAATCCTAAAACAATGAATCTTTCTCTCTAATTTTTTTCTCCGCGAAAGCAAATATATGGAGTTGGAGTTGAGGTCGGTGGACGTCCAGGGGGCCCACAAGGAAGGGGGCGCGCCCTAGGGGGGGCACCCCACCCTCGTGAACAGGGTGTGGGCCCCCTGGTGCTGATTCTTTTGCCAGTATTTTTTATTAATTCTGTAAAGTTGCTCCATGGATTTTCAGGTCATTCCGAGAACTTCTATTTCTGCACAAAATAACACCATGGCAGTTCTGCTGAAAACAGCGTCAGTCCAGGTTAGTTCCATTCAAATCATGCAAGTTAGAGTCCAAAACAAGGGCAAAAGTGTTTGGAAAAGTAGATACGACGAAGACGTATCAGGGCCGGATGACCAAGAGTCATCGCGGCAAGCTCTACATCGACGGTGAGGGTTGGGGCCCAGAGGCCGACTCAATTGAGTTTGGGTACCGGGTCCCCTTTGGTGGAATTCATGTCTTCATGAGCAAGATTGGTGAGTCGGAAGCTGAGCCGGACATCTGCACCAACATCATCGATTTGGCTCGGCGCGCGTGATCCGCCAAGGCTAAAGCCGCCCCATAACATGTTTTTGTCAGTTTCGTTCGTGGAGCGGAACTAGAAGGAGGATCTGAATCTGGTGGTGAGACGGCCATTTAATAAGGTGACGAGTCTTCTGCTGGTGAGATCAATTCCATCTACCAGGTTCAGGACGACGGGCTTGGGGGCTGTTCCAATGGTGACAGTATTCCGGACCCCTACGTGCCGCCACACCAGGTCACAGTCTTCATGGCCAGTACACAGCCAGCGCAGGACTCTAGGACTGCAGCGGCAATGATCTCTAGGTCGGCACCAGCGACGGCTTCCGGGGCAGGTGGCCCTGTGTGCCCGCCGGCTTAGGTTTTGTATGGTCTATTGGATGCTTTGACAACATTGTTAACAGCGGAGGTTAATTAACCCAGCGGATCAAGCTCAGCATAATGCAGAGGTTACAAATTTGCATGATGAGACAGCACAAGCCAAGGAGGAATTGAATGCGGAGAACACCCACGTTTGAACGTGACCCCTCCTCAGCATGTTCCAACACCTCCGGGGCATTTTTCTAACCCCTTGGATAACATGATAGCTGCGGCAACACGACTGGTGGCTCTCCCGCCCCAGGATGAGTCGCCAGCAGCAATGGAAATACGGAAAG
The DNA here is from genome assembly GCA_963921465.1 of Triticum timopheevii. Classification (NCBI taxonomy): domain Eukaryota; kingdom Viridiplantae; phylum Streptophyta; class Magnoliopsida; order Poales; family Poaceae; genus Triticum; species Triticum timopheevii. Next base: position 553,982,769 of record OY997264.1, on the reverse strand, counting down.
CCGGAGAGCTTCCAGACGGCTGTGGCACAACAAGCGGCTTATTTATCTAGTCATGATAGTATCCACTCAACACCTCATCCAAGCAAGAGTTACAGCAGGCACATTGACGAATTGGCTTTATCAAGAAGTGAGCGGCTTCGCAATCAGCCTCGCAGGCCTGACCCACCGTGTCTCGGCAATGACGCTCAGATTTTGGTGGACCAGGGCAGAGCACAGCGTGAGGCAGAGCTGGCGGCTCAGTTGGCGGCTCAACAGCAATCACCGGTTTACCTTCAGTGTCTGTGGAGGCAGGAGCGACCTCTACAACCTTGGGTGTGCCATGTTTAGTGCCGGCTCTACGCAATGAGCACTTGCCCAAGGATTTCAAGGGCCCCCGAAAGGTGCCCAATTACACGGCGGATCAACACCCAGAGGCTTGGATTGAGAGTTATGAGATGGCCATGGAGATGCTAGATATCGGTGATGCTGCATGTGCTAAGTATTTCACCATGATGTTTTATGGGCCAGCTCGTACATGGTTGAAAACCCTGCCCGCTAATTCTATTGGGTCATGGGCAGAGTTAAAGAGGCATTTTATTCAAAATTTCAAGAATACATGCAAGCAGCCCATGTCGATTCTGGATTTAGATTCTTACATTCAAGGTGAGGGGAGTCAACAACCCATTGGGTGCGCCGAATCTCATCAATCATACATTCGTCAGATAGTACCAATGCCGGTTCCATAGTCTTGATGTTAGAGAAGAGTTGTCGTTTCCTCCCTCTTAAGCAGAAGATGGGCTTAAGCGCCACTGCAACGATATGGGGGAGCTCATGGCAGCTCTCGTCAAATACGCCAACTCTGGCAGTACCAAGGATCCCGAGTCTGATGATGATAAGTCGGGGAAGGGAAAGAAGGGCGGCAATACAAAAGGGCAGCAGCATAACTCGGCAGTTCAAACCGGTAATGGTAAGCGCAAGGCTGATGGTAGTTTTGATTTTGTGGCTAACACCAATGCACAGAATAATAATCAGTGTCACAAGGGAAAGCCGCCCCAAGGATCAAAACTCAACCTTGAAGCAATGCTGAATCAATCTTGTCCAAAGCACAGCACGCGTGATAAGCCGTCTGGTCATAGGTGGAGGGATTCTTACATCATCAAGGAGTTTAGGAATGCCAATTTTTTCAATCATGGTCCACATGGCGGCTCAGGATCCGGCTCTCACGGACCTGGCTTTGGTGGTGGCGGCTCAAGCTCCGGCTTTCAGGATCAAGGCAATCAAGGTGGTCTTAATCAATAGTCTAACCAAGGAAACCAGCAGCAGCAGTCTGGTTATCAGAATAATCCGAAGCAACTGAATGGTGGTCAGTATCACGTGTTCACTACGAGTCTATGCAAGAGAGATCAAAAAATCCATAAGCGGGCAGTGAACTCCATTGAACCGGCGGTGCCCCGATACTTAAGGTGGTCTGAGCAGTTTATTACGTGGAGCAGAGAGGATCACCCGCCCGGGTCGATAATCTGGGTCAGCTAACATTGGTGGTTGCTCCACAGGTAGGATGATATAAACTTACAAAGGTGCTCATGGATGGAGGCAGCAGTATCAACATCCTTTATTATGAGACCTTTTGTCGTATGAATTTGACTAACAAGGATCTTAGGCCATCCTCTACTATCTTTTACAGGGTGGTGCCTGGTAAGTCGGCGTACCCTGTGGGTAGGATAACACTTGAAGTGGCTTTTGGACATGACAATGATTCCAGAGCTGAGAAATTAACCTTTGAGGTGGTGAAAATTAAGAGCCCATACCATGCTTTGTTTGGGCGGCCGGCTTACGCCAAGTTTATGGCGCGACCGTGTTATGTTTATTTGCAGCTTAAGATGCCGGTCACAAGGGCACCATCACGGTGCATGGCAATAGAAAAATCGCCCTGGATTGTGAAGAGGGTGATATTGCTTATGTTGAGCCGGCTTGCCCCGCTGAAGAGTTGAAGTTTTATGAAGACAATGTTGACCCGACGGATATGACACTTTTGAAGAAGCCAACGACATAGAATGAGCCCTTAATGAAGTTTAGGTCAGCAAATGATACTAAGCTGGTTGATTTTGTCCTTGGCGATTCTTCAAAGCAATTTAGCATTAGTGCGAAGGAAAGCGCGCTCATCAAGTTCATCCATGAGAACTGGGACATCTTTGCATGGAAGCCTTCTGATATGCCAGGTGTACCAAGGGAACTTGCTGAGCACACTCTTAATGTGGATCCCAAGTTTAAACAGGTCAAACAGTTCCTTCACTGGTTCAATGAGGAAAGGCGCACGACAATCGGTGAAGAGGTGGCCCGGCTCTTAGCAGCAGGGTTCATCGTTGAAGTTTTTCATCCTGAATGGCTGGCTAACTCGGTGCTAGTACTTAAGAAAAATGGCACTTGGCGGATGTGTGTGGATTATACAGACCTTAACAAGGCCTGTCCAGCTGATCCCTTTGCTCTCCCTCGTATTGATCAGATTATTGATGCTACGGCGGGTTGTGAGCGCCTGAGTTTTTTGGATGCCTACTCTGGTTATCATTAGATCAAAATGGCAGTTAAGGACCAGGAGAAGACAGCCTTCGTCACTCCCTTTTTAGCCTTCTGATATGTGTCTATTCCTTTTGGGTGCCCAGGCGACTTACCAGCGGTGTGTCCAGATTTGCCTTCATGGCTAGATTGGGCGTAATGTTCATGCTTATGTGGATGATATTGTTGTGAGATCCAGAAAGAAGGAGACGTTGATTGAGGATCTGAAGCAAACCTTTGACAACCTCCGGGTCTACAAGATGATGCTTAACCCGGCCAAGTGTGTATTTGGTGTGCCAGCAGGCAAGTTATTGGGTTTCTTGGTATCTGAGAGAGGCATTGAAGCTAACCCGGAGAAGATTAGAGCTATCACCTCTTTGGCTAAGACGGCATGTATCAATGATGTCCAGCGGTTGGCAGGTCATATCACGGCTTTGAGCCGATTTATAAGTTGCCTGGGAGAGAAGGCCATTGAGGGAGTTCCGGATTAAGGGGTCCTCGGACAGCCGGACTATATGCATATGCCGGCCTGTTGGGCTATGACGATACGAGATAGAAGATTTTGTCCCGTGTCCGGATGGGATTCTCCTTTGCGTGGAAGGCAAGATTGGCGGTTAGGATGTGAAGATTCCTTCCTTTGTAACTGACTCTGTGTAACCCTAGCCCTCTCCGATGTCTATATAAACCGGAGGGTTTAGTCCGTAGGGGGAGAACAATCATAATCATAGGCTAGCTTCTAGGGTTTAGCCTCTACGATATCATGGTAGATCAACTCTTGTAATACTCATATCATCAAGATCAATCAAGTAGGAAGTAGGGTATTACCTCCATCGAGAGGGCCCGAACCTGGGTAAACATTTTGTCCCCCGCCTCCTGTTACCATTAGCCTTGGACGCATAGTTCGGGACCCCCTACCCGAGATCCGCTGGTTTTGACACCTACATTGGTGCTTTCATTGAGAGTTACACTGTGTCATCACCGTAAGGCCTGATGGATCCTTCAATCATCTACAACAACACAGTCCAGGGGGAAGTTTTTCTCCCCGGACAGATTTTTGTATTCTGCGGCTTCGCACTGCGGGCCAACTCACTTGGCCATCTGGAGCAGATCGACAGCTACGCCCCTGGCCATCAGGTCAGGTTTGGAAACTTGAACTACACCACCGACATCCGCGGAGACTTGATCTTCGACGGATTCAAGCCCATGACAGTCGCGCCTTGCCGCCACGATGGATATGACCTAAATCTGCCATCAGACTAGGTGCAGAAGATAGCGCCTGTAATCGCTCTGGCCCTAGATCCAGAGCAGAGCACGCCATCCAAGGACGAGAAGCTCAACCTCACCATGGAGGCTGCAGACTCAGCGGCGCTAGAGTCGAACACGGATCTGACCTCCAACGAGGCCTGTGTCATCAGAACCTCGGACTCGTCTCCGGCCATAGGCTCCGAACCGCATGTATCCGCACCCATCGAATCTGACCGGGTGCCGACCTTAGAGTTCAGCTCTTCGGACATCTTCCAACACTCACCCCTAGGCGATGTGTTAAACTCATTAAAGTCTCTCTCCTTGTCAGGAGATTCTTGGCCGAACTATGTCCGGCTTGAGTGGGAAGTGGTGGACGAAGAACTTCGTTACCCATGCACCACCCATTTGATAGCCACTGTCGACAATTTGAATGACATGCTTGATTTCGACTCCGATGACATTGACGGTATGGACAACAATGCCGGAGGAGAACATGAACCACTGTTGTCATGGAAATATCATGTCAGATGTCCTAACGGAAGGACTTAGTCGTGGAGCCATCGCAACGAGATTAACTTGAAGGGGTTAAACCGGACAAGGGACACGAGAGTTTTATACTAGTTCGGCCCCTTACGATGAAGGTAAAAGCCTACGTCTAGTTGTGATGGAATTGATGGGGTTTCGATGACTAGGGAGCGAATACACTTTGCCCGAGTCTCGAATTATTGTTTCTTGTCCCTGAACTGCCGCCGGGTCGTCCCTTTATATACACAGGTTGACGCCCGGCCGGTTTACAGAGTCCCGAGGCCGGCTCATACAAGTGTCCAGCTCGGTCTCTCCCTTCCCCTAACTTACAATACAAGTTACACAACTATGGCGATTTACCACTTTGGGCCCTAATCCGCCTCTGGGCTCTGGGCCTCTAAGCCTTATCAGTAAAGCGCCATCTTCTTTGTCTTCCTATGCTTCAGTATAGTTGAGCGTGAACCGGCCCCTCCTGGGCGGTTTACACTCAGTAGTTATATCCTCAACATTAGGCCCCAGATTGATTTGAACCTGTTCATGTCAACCTTCAATACTTAGAAAAATTCCGTGAACATCTTCTAATGATTCGTAAATCGCCATGTTGACTTCTCCCTGTAAACTTTGAAAAACCTCCACGACGTCATCTTCTGATCATCATGATGTCATCTCTGTATAAAAAGATAATAAAGATTCTCTTCAATTAATTAATTCCCGAAGATCGAGGCGACAGCTGCGCCCCCTTTTGCCGCTTCAGGCCCCTCGATTCTCGCGCCTGCCACTTATCCCCTTTCCTTTATAAATAAGACCGGGGGTCCTTTAATTTTTTCCCTTGCCTCTTCGCACCATCTTCTTCCTCGCGACCCCGAAGCACTCAAGCATCGCCGCCGCCGTCGACCATGCACCGACTATGCCACTGCATCAACCTTTTTGCACCAGAGATCTGCGACACTCCTCCGCCGCTACGTGGCCCTGGTAAATATTCCCTTCCTTCACTTATTAAATCTGCTTTAGGGTTTCGAAGTTTCTTCAGTGTTCGTCTGTGTTCATCAGCACTTATCTGCTTTTCCTTTAGCATCTTACTGAATCTAGCTAGGCCTGATAGTTTCCTTTTGTGGCTGGATCTGTAGTTTTAACCTGCTGTACAACAGCATCTTGCCGTTCTTGGATAAGTCCTTATCTGAACCTTCTCTATTCCGCTTGACGCCATTGTAGGGCTCAGAAAAATTTCTTTACTGAACCACGGTAGATCCAAAATTATATCACCATCTTGTGAAACTTGTTTCGGCAACACTTTGTAGATTTCAGATATGCTTTTTCCGTTAAGGGCAGTTTAACCTTTAGTAGTTGATAATCCGCCATATGCCATTAGCCCTCACTTAAACCGCCATCTTGACTTGAATAGTAGTTTACCTTATATATATGCCCTGCTTAAATTCCCCGGTTTAACTCCGGTTAGTACACATCAACCTTGAATCGTAAACCGGCCTTCATATTTCTTTTACAGTTTGTTTTCCAAAATGACCAAGCAATTCGCCGCTTGCAACTGGGTTCCTTCCTGGATCACAGAAACGCAACTCAATGGATATGTTCTGACTGGCGCTTTGGCCAAGAAAAATGTCCTCCATTGGCGAGTCCCTGGCCCTGAATGCCCTCCCGAACCTCAAGATGGAGAAGTGATTGTGTTCATGCAGCATCTAGACCGGGGATTTAGCCCTCCCGGATCAAAGTTTTTCCGGGATGTACTTGCTAGCTTCCAAATCCATCCACAAGATATTGGACCGAATTCTGTGTCCAACATATGTAATTTCCAAGTATTCAGTGAAGTTTACCTTCAAGAAGAACCACCTGTTGAGCTTTTTCGGGACTTTTTCCATCTAAACCGCCGAACGGAATTCTCTGACAGTCCCAACACTGAACTTGGTGGAGTGTCAATCCAGAAGAGGAAAGAAGTTGATTTCCCTCATGCCAAACATCACAGCCACCCCAAAGACTGGAACCAAACATGGTTTTATTGTCAGAACACTGCTCCTACTGAAAAAAACCCTTTGTTGGGTTACCATGCTCACCGGCTTAGCAATGGCCATCCACTACCTCAACAGCTCCCTGCCAAGGAACGACAGACTTACGTACCTCAACTTGCCAAGCTCCGGGCCTTCCTAGCAAACGACTTAACATTGACCTCGTTCGTTGCTGGGTTTCATGGGGTATCCTACCTTTAAGCCGCCACTCCGGGTTGATGCATGAGTATACCGGCAACATCAAGGATCCTCAACAGTATCATGAAATAGAAATGACCGATGATGAAGTCACTGAATCTGTGAAGAAAATGCTGGACGAACCGATCGCTGAATGCAGCAAAACTGGGCTGCGTCCTTTTTCTGCCTCCAACAAACCGCCATCGGTAATTTTTTTAACCTTGTGCTTTTTTGATCCATCTCCGTTTTAACACTGTTATAATAATCCTTTGTTTAATTTTACAGGCCAAAGATTCCTTATAGAAGAGGAAAGCTCAAGATAAACCGGCGAGGGCTCCTCGTGCCAAAAACAAAGTCATAAAGAAACCAGCCAAGAAGAAAACCGCCGAGTCCTCTGATCCGCCCGAAGATTCGGAACAAGAGGTAGAACTTGACTCCCTTGGCTTATATTTCGTACATCTTATTGACAACAACTATTACCAGGATGATGCGAAAGCCAGTCATGTCGATCATGTAGATGTAATCTCCCTTTCCTCTGATTCAGATCATGTGCCGGTTCAAAAACTTCGCCGTGCAGTTAGGAAAGTAAAATACTCAAACCCTCTTGCTCATTTGGATCCACAATTTTCTTTGAAGACACAGCAACATGAAGGTCGTCGCACAACCTGGCACAGTGGCCAGCAAGTCACCTCCTCCGGTTTACCAAACACTCCAAACCAGAAACATCGTCTAGAGGTCTCTTCCTCTTTTAATAAACCTTATCCCTTGGCAGGTTGCTTCCGATACCCACTTAATCCGTCTGATTTGAATTATCAGGTGACTTCTAATTCTTCATCTGGCGACTCATCAACCACTCAATTGCCTCCCCTCAAGACCGTTGCTGGGTAAGTATACTGCCCTTCAGCTTTTCCCTTCATGCGTCGGTTTACCATACTAACCTTTGTTTGATATTGTAGTGCCAAAGCCCGACTGAGTAAGAAGGCCAAAACCAGTATCCCCAGTGACGAAGTTGAACCGGAGAGGACCCCAGAAGGCACTGGTAGAGACACTGATTTTGTCATGGATGATTCTGCCCCACAAGGTCCAAACACTGATGCTGATCCGCTGGAAGCTGACCCGGCTACTCATGTTGATCCATCAAGCCCGCATGCTACTCCTCCAAGTCTAGCTGCTGATCTGCCGAGCCCAGCTGCTGATCCGCTGAGCCCATCCAGGGATATTGTCAATCCACCGAGCCCGTCAAAAGGTGGCGATGATGATGTTATTATCACCGGTACTGCTCACACCGTCCCAGGCAATCCGGTTGCCTTATCAAAGCATACAACTAAGGAAGAATTGGCTGCTGTGGGCAAGGGGAAACAGAAAACAGATTTATCCAGCTATGTTAACCTTACTGCCCAGGAGCTTCATTCCGGATTCCTAAACCACCTATACACAAGCCAAGATTATGTGGCCGGTTTGGTGAACATGATGAAGGAGCGGTATGAGGTAATCTTCAAAACACTTTAATCTTTTTTGTTCTGTATATCCCCTTCATTGGAGCCCCCAAGGGCCGGTTTGTCTCTTGAAGATAAACCGGGACTTTTTGGGATAAAGAACACTTCAACCGAGTAGCCCCCAAGGGCCGGTTTATCTTATCAAGATGAACCGGGACTTTATGTTCCATACTGCATTTTGTCAATTCCCTTGCCTTTTTATAATCTGATCAAATACACATTAGCCCCCAAGTGCCAAGATTAATACTTGTATTAAGCCTTGGGACTTTAAATAATCAGCAGGAAAGAAGCAATCCGCATTATCCCCCAAGTGCCAAGATTAATACTTGTATTGAGCCTTGGGACTTTGAGAAAAATATTAACATCGTCATCATCTGATTGTTGCAGGCTGATATACACAACAAAGGTTCCCAAATCTCCGATCTTCAAGAGAATATCAAGTCCCAGCAAGCAGAGACCTCCAAGGCCAAAGATGAACTAAAAGGCGCTTTCACAGCCATGTAACAACTGAAAGACGGTTTCAAGACTGAACGTGCTAACTGGGAAATTGAAAAGGCTGCTTTGTTGAAGCGGGCCGAAGACCCGAGGCAGCTGTTAAACCGGTAGCAGAAGAGCTAACCGGGTTGAAACATCAAGTAAATGCTATGACGTCTGCGATATTTGGTAAGTACCTTGTGTACAGAGCTTGATTAACCATCTCTAAAATATCCAGTTTAACAGCAAATTTTTAAACCGTTATAGGTAGCTGGGTTGCTCATCTGGGCTCTGACATGCGGATGAAACTGAAGGAAACATATACGTTGATAGAGCAACTGTATACCGGTGCCCAACAGGTTATCTGTGCAGTCTCATACAACAAACCGGCACCAATGTTGATCAAGGATACACTAGCCAAATTGTCGATGACGCCGGTGCAGATAGAAGAAATGAAACGATCTGTTGCCAGGGCTGGCGCTTTGTTAGCACTGACTCGGGCCAAAGCAAGGATAGCTGACCTGGATCCAGTTGATATTGCCAAGGGTTATCCGGGTGAACAAGAAAATGGCTCAGCATTTGATAATGACGCTCTCAAAGCCCTGACAAAGGAGATGCGTCCACTATGGTGGAAGAGGCTAACTTGACTGTTCATCGGTCCTTCTATGATGCAAACAACCAACGGATTGACACTGCTGTGAAAGAAGTGCAAAATCTTATCCCGCCAATCCGTAAGCACACTTATGCCCCTGACGTTGAACCGTCCGAACTTATAAGTGAAGAGGCTGTCTTTCAAGCATTAACCCGGATTGACTGGACCACCGTTGACTTCTAGCCACTGGATGGGGAGAAGGAGGTTGAAACGACACCAGAAGATCCATCAACCTCTCGTCAACCCGGCGATGTGTCTTAATTCGGCAACCGGGTTGATTTTCATAGATTGTGTTCTGTGTAAAGAACAATCACTTATTTTGGGCCTTAAAGCGCCTTGTAATAGGCTAGTTGGCATACTTTGATCTGCTGCCATCGTGCACTGATATATGACTTTGTTTGATCCGCCATGATATTTGTGGCGCTGGCTTATATATCTTCATAATATTATGCAATCCTTGTGTCTGCATAAAAAAGATCTGTCCGGACGGTTTACCGCCGGACGGGTCATAATGCCCAATACAAACCCTGGTAGATAACCAAGGTTGGAAAAATAGCAAAAATAGATCATACCTGTGATATGAAATTATACTGTTGGTTTACCAACTTGATTGCAGTAAGGGTGAACACCCAACTCTTTTAGTGCTTATAACTCCCACCATGCAATGCTGGTCCGTACTAAGTCACACCGGGTTGCGATGAACACCAGATGATTATACTAGCGACATGTAGTCAAAGCCAGACCGGGTTATGAAATACCGGTTTAATAATGAATATGATCTAACAACTTGTAGTTGACAGCCAAGCCGGTTTAACAAACACCGGGCTATTAAAATGACTAATAGCCATACCGGGTCAATAAACACTGGTTCAACATAAAATACCATCAAAGAAGAAAAATCTTGACAAAGGCAAATAAAATCGTGTAGTCGAGGCTTTTCAACGGCTGCCAGGCCCAAATTCGAGGGTTTTCATGGGCTGCGAGGCCGCTGAGTTAAACCATTTGACAAAGCCTTTTAAGATGGACCTCCAACTAACCAATCGTCATTTTAACTTTGACAAGTTCAGGGTCTGTATAAGATTGACTTGTCAAACGTTCGGCGGGTCATGCCAGGATTACCTAGATAGGAGTGGCTTACTTGATGAAGGCAGGTTAACCCGGGTTTTTAGGTGAATACACCAGGCTTCCAAGCCGTGCTTGATAGCATATTACAAGGGTCCTTTCAAACTCTTTGTTGCAGTGCACAAAGATCCCCAGGTAACTTTGTGAGCTGTGCTCAATGGGTGCCTATGTTTGAGCTGGGCTTAGCATCCAGACTCTCTTTGGCCCCTTGGGTGTGAAGCTCCCGAGCTGTATTGTGGTGTGATAGACGGTTTAACAGGTAGAACTCTGCTTTGCCAGCTGAAGCCCCCATTTAATCAAAAGATGTTGGAAAAAACGGCAGAGGTCCTGCTTATAGCAAGGATGCTGGTGTATTATATTGATCATAATATATACATTGTCGAAATATGTACATAAGAGGAGACTATAGCTCAGGTGTAATAAGGCCAAAGGAGAGCTATGGGGTTGTTTGGTTTGTGACTAACTTTGCCAAAGATTGCCACACCTAAGGTTAGGCAAGTTTGACCAACTTAGGCAAGTGTTTGGTTCTAGCCACACCTTTGGCAAGCCACACTTGGGTCCCACATGACATACACACAAAAAGTGTGGCAAGATTCCCTTAGGCTTGCCAAATTGTGGCTTTCATTTTGATGAACTAACTTTAGGCAAGCTTGGCAAAAATGTATGGCAAAGTATGGCAATGCTAGGCCTAGAACCAAACAACCCTTATGTTCCATGGCCGCCGGGTCTCCTCCTCAGAACTGCGTGAGTCTTCTCGAACGTCAATGAGGTAGTATGATCCATTGTGCAAATTCTTGCTGACCACAAAGGGCCCTTCCCAAGGTGGGGATAACTTGTGCATATCGGTCTGATCCTAGATGAGCCGAAGCACTAAATCGCCTTCTTGAAAGGTTCTTGTTTTAACCCGGCGGCTGTGATAACGCCGCAGGTCTTGCTGATAAACCGCCGAACGATCCAAAGCCATGTCCCGCTTCTCATCTAACAGGTCTAGTGTCTCTTGGCGTGCTTGCTCATTGTCCGCTTCAACATAATTGGCAACCCGGGGCGAATCATGACGAATATCACTTGGGAAGACTGCCTCTGCCCCGTACACCATGAAGAAAGGTGTATAACCTATAGATCGATTTGGGGTGGTATTTATGCTCCATAACACAGATGGTATTTCTTCCACCCAACAACCCGGCGTCCGCTTCAAAGGGACCATAAGCCGGGGCTTGATACCCCTCAAGATTTCTTGATTAGCTCTCTTAGCTTGACCATTAGACTGGGGGTGAGCCACGGACGCTACATCAAGCCGGATGTGCTCTCATTGACAAAATTCCTCCATCTCACCTTTGGAAAGGTTCGTGCCATTATCTGTGATGATGCTATGTGGAAAACCAAATAGGAAGATCACCTTCTTGATGAATTGAACCGCCGTGGCTGCGTCACATTTGCTTACTGGCTCCGCTTCAACCCACTTAGTAAATTTTTCAACCACCACCAAGAGGTGGGTCTTCTTATCCTTGGACCGCTTAAAAGGACCCACCATATCAAGCCCCCCAAAAGCAAATGGACAAGTTATTGGAATCATCCGTAGCTCTTGAGCCGGAACATGAGCTCGGCGTGAAAATTTCTAACAAGCATCACACCGCTTTACCAGGTCCTCAGCATCGGCATGAGCCGTCAACCAGTAAAAACCATGACGAAAAGCTTTAGCAACCAGGGATTTTGAACCAGCATGGTGACCACAATCGCCTTCATGGATTTCATGCAAGATGTCTTGGCCCTCCTCAGGAGAAACACAGCGTTGGAATACGCCTGAAACACTGCAACGGTGTAACTCGCCATTGTGAATAACCATGGACTTGGATCACCGGACTATCTGTCTGTCCAGAACTTCATCTTCTGGTAACTCGCACCAGTTCATATACACCAGATATGGAACCGTCCAATCTGGAATTATGTGTAAAGCGGCAACTAACTGTGTCTTCGGATCAGGAATAGCCAAATCCTCCTCTGTGGGAAACTTTACAGATGGGTTATGCAGGATATCCAGAAAGGTATTGGGCGGCACCGATTTACGTTGAGACCCCAGCCGGCTTAAAGCATCTACTACTTTGTTTTTGCGCCGATCAATGTGCTCAACCTAATAACCTTTGAAGTGACCAGCCACAACATCCACCTCTCGCCTGTAAGCCGCCATGAGGGGATCCTTAGAGTCCCAAGTGCCAGAAACTTTTTGAGCCACTAGATCAGAATCTCCAAAGCAGCGAACCCGGCTTAAATTCATTTCCTTGGCCACACGGAGACCATGGAGTAAGGCCTCGTACTCAGTTGCATTGTTAGTACAAGGAAACATTAAATGGAGAACATAACAAATTTTATCACCTCGAGGGGAAGTAAGGACAACTCCAGCCCCCGAGCCCTCCAACTGTCTAGACCCATCAAAGTGGATAGTCCAGTATGTGCTGTCCGGTTTGTCTTCTGGTGCCTGCAACTCAGTCCAGTTGTTGATGAAATCCACAAGAGCCTAAGACTTAATGGCTGTACGAGGCATGTATTTCAAACCGTGCGGTCCAAGCTCAATAGCCCACTTAGCAACCCTGCCAGTTGCCTCCCTGTTCTGGATTATATCCCCCAAAGGAGCAGAACTGACCACTGTGATGGGATGGCCCTGAAAGTACTGTTTAAGCTTCCGACTTTCCATGAAAACCCCATACACTAGCTTTTGCCAATGCGGATATCTTTGCTTTGACTCAATTAACACCTCACTGATATAATAAACCGGCCTTTGAACCGGATATTCCTTCCCAGCCTCCTTGCGTTTGACCACAATGGCTACGCTGACAGCCCGAGCATTAGCAGCTACGTATAATAACAGGGGTTCTTTATCAACCGGAGCAGCAAGAACTGGCGGTTCAATCAGCTGTCTCTTCAAGTCCTCAAACGCCACATTAGCCGCGTCGCTCCAGACAAAATTGTTTGTTTTATTGACATCTGATACAGCAGGATCGCATTCTCTCCCAAGCGGCTAATAAACTGGCTTAGAGCTGCAATTCGACCCGCTAGCCGCTGAACATCATTTATGCACGCCGGTTTAGCCAAGGATGTAATCGCTTTGATCTTTTCCGGATTAGCCTCAATGCCTCTGTTAGACACCAGAAAGCCTAAGAGCTTGCCTGCCGGAACACCAAAAACACACTTGTTCGGATTGAGCATCATTTTATAAACCCGAAGATTGTTAAAGGTCTCCTTGAGGTCATCTATCAATGTCTCCTTCTTCCTAGACTTTACCACAATGTCATCCACGTAAGCATGGATGTTGCGCCCAATCTGAGTATGAAGACAATTCCGCACACAGCGCTAATAAGTTGCCTGGGCACTCTTGAGCCCAAAGGGCATCGACACATAGCAAAAGGCTCCAAAGTGAGTGATAAAGGTTGTTTTCTCCTGGTCCTTAACTGCCATTTTGATCTGATGATAACCGGAATAAGCATCTAAAAAACTCAAACGCTCACAACCCGCCCTAGCATCGATGATCTGATCAATACGCGGGAGAGCAAAAGGATCTGCTGGACAAGCTTTGTTCAAGTCTGTGTAATCCACACACATACGCCAAGTGTCGTTCTTCTTAAGCACTAGCACCGGATTGGCCAGCCACTCTGGATGAAAAACTTCAATGATAAACCCAGCAGCCAACAGCCGGGCTACTTCTTCTCCAATGGCGTTGCGTCGTTCCTCGTTGAAACAGTGAAGAAACTGCTTGACCGGTTTAAACTTGGGATCAATATTGAGAGTGTGCTCAGCGAGTTCCCTCGGTACACCTGGCATGTCAGAAGGATTCCATGCAAAAATGTCTCGGTTCTCACGGATGAACTCGATGAGTGTGCTTTCCTATTTCGGATCCAGATTTGTGCTGATACTAAACTGTTTGGATGAATCGCCAGGAACGAAATCAACAAGTTTAGTTTCATCATCTGGTTTGAACTTCAGGGTCGGGTCATGCTCTGTGGTGGGCTTCTTCAGAGGAGTCATATCTACCGGATCAACATTGTCTTTGTAGAACTTCAACTCCTTTGTTACACAAACCGACTCAGGATAAGCCGCATCACCCTCTTCACATTCCAAAGCAACCTTACGACTTCCATGCACCGTGATGGTCCCCTTATGACCCGGCATTTTGAGCTGCAAGTAAATATAACAGGGCCTCGCCGTGAACTTTGCGTAAGCCGGCCGTCCAAACAAAGCGTGATATGGGCTCTGGATTTTCACCACTTCAAAGGTCAATGTTTTAGACCTGGAATCATGCTCATCACCAAACACAACCTCCAAAGCTATCTTGCCAACAGGATAGGCCGATTTACCTGGCACTATACCGTGAAAAATAGTGTTCGACGGTTTAAGATTCTTATCCGTTAACCCCATGCGGCAAAAGGTTTCATAATACAAGATGTTGATACTGCTTCCTCCATCCATAAGCACCTTAATGAATTTATAACCTCCCACCTGAGGTGCCACCACTAGAGCCAGCTGACCTGGATTGTCAACCCGGGGCGGATGATCCTCTCTGCTCCACACAATGGGCTGCTCGGACCAACCACCTCTGCCCACTGGGCGCTGGACAACCACCTCTTCATACGACATATACATGGTGGATACACCCAAAGAAGACAATGGCGATGACAAAAAGGATCCAGCTAAGGATAAACTTCCTAAGAAGCAACCAGAGTGCCGAAGTCAGCGGCGCCGCTCTAAATCACGCCATGGTAAAAATAGCGATACCGACACAAGAGAAAATAGCACTCCAGATGATGCCGAAGACAATGAAGTCCCCGCCAAGCCGAGTTTCGAACAGGCTGAACGGGAAGACGGGCGAGCCAGCCCCGAGGAACGGGCCGTGAACAACGACTCGGAGGACAACAATTACATGCCTCTCTCCGAGGATGAGGTGAGCCTTGGCGACAAAGAATTTATCATGCCAGAGGATCTCGTTGAACAGGAGCGTTTTAAGCGCTGACTTATAGCCACGGCAAAGAGCCTGAAGAAGAAGAAGCAGCAGCTTCAAGCTGATCAAGATCTGCTCACTTATAGATGGACTGAGGTCCTGGCAACCGAGGAATATGGACTCAAACTCCCAACCAAAAGTTACCCGAAGCGCAAATTGCTACCTCAATTCGACGAAGAGGTGCTGGAGCCAGCACTACTAACGCATAATGCGGCTGACCGACCACCATGTGGCTGTGATAAAGCGGCAATTCAGCCCGAACACCAGCCGGCACTGCCTCGCCGAACAAATAGAAATACAATGGCTCGGGGATACACACATGACCTGTGGTACGACTTGGAAAACAGAGCAGGACAAACCAGATCGATCTATGGATCGTGGGGGTGCGCCCGAACGCGCAACGACGGCCACCAAGCTGGATATGTCAAATACAAACCTGTCCGGGCCGAATACCGCAGACCGGCTCCATCCGAGCTGCGTCCCAATGTAGCCCGACACAGAGGCGCTGCAGACCCCTATGCTTCACTGATGAAGTAATGGAGCATGAATTCCCAGAAGGGTTTAAACCCGTAAACATTGATTCATGTGATGGAACAACAGATCCCGCGATATGGATCGAGGACTTCCTTCTCCATATACATATGGCCCGTGGCGATGATCTCCATTCCATCAAGTATCTCCCGCTAAAACTCAAGGGACCAGCTCGGCACTGGTTGAATAGTCTGCCCAAAAACTCCATTGGCAGTTGGGAGAACTTGGAAGATGCATTCCTTGACAACTTCCAAGGCACTTATGTCCGGCCTCCTGATGCCGATGACTTAAGTCATATAATCCAACAGCCCGAAGAGTCAGCCAGGAAATTCTGAACTCGTTTCTTAACTAAAAAGAACTAGATCTTCGACTGTCCGGATGCCGAAGCCCTAGCGGCTTTTAAGCATAACATACATGACAAGTGGCTCACCCGACACCTCGGCCAAGAGAAGCCGAAGTCCATGGCAGCCCTTACGACGCTCATGACCCGCTTTTGTGCGGGCGAGAATAGCTG
The DNA here is from genome assembly GCA_963921465.1 of Triticum timopheevii. Taxonomy (NCBI): domain Eukaryota; kingdom Viridiplantae; phylum Streptophyta; class Magnoliopsida; order Poales; family Poaceae; genus Triticum; species Triticum timopheevii. Next base: position 553,966,496 of record OY997264.1, on the reverse strand, counting down.
GCTAGCTCATAGCAACAGCACCTCAAGTAAACCTGGCACTTCTGAAGCCAGAGATAGAAACGTCAAGCCCTGACGCAACAGACACAAGCGTTAAAATACTGGCGATAACGCTGAAGACACGGCCGTCAATGCCGGATTCAGTGGCTCAACTCCCGTCAGCGGAAAAATCCATTTAAGAGAAACAATCCGGGCCCGTCCAGTCTGGACCGCATACTCGATCGTCCATGTCAAATTCATGGCACCCTCGATAAACCAGCCAATCATACCAACAGAGAATGTTGGGTCTTTAAACAGGCCGGCAAGTTAAATGCCGAAAACAAGGAAAAGGGATCGCACAGGAATGACGACAAGGAACCCCGGCCATCGAACACAGTGGGACAAAAGAGGTTTCCTCCCCAAGTTGAAATGGTGAACATGATATATGCTACCCATATCCCCAAAAGGAAGCGGAAGCGTGCACTAAGGGACGTCTACGTGATGGAGCCAGTCAACCCGAAATACAACCCGTGGTCCTCCTGTTCGATCACTTTTGATAGAAGGGACCATCCGACTAGTATCCGTCATGGCGGTTCAGCTGCACTGGTGCTAGACCCTATCATTGACGGATTCCACCTCACACGCGTCCTCATGGACGGTGGAAGCAGCCTGAACCTACTCTATCAGGATACAGTGCGCAAAATGGGTATTGATCCCTGAAGGATCAAGCCCACCAAAACCAGCTTTAAAGGAGTCAAACCAGGTGTAGAGGCCTGTTGTATGGGCTAAATCACACTGGAAGTGGTCTTCGGATCCCCAGATAATTTCTGAAGTGAAGAATTAATCTTCGATATCGCCCCCTTCCGCAGTGGTTATCACGCACTGCTCGGACGAACCGCATTTGCTCATTTCAATGCGGTGCTACACTATGCCTACCTTAAGCTCAAGATGCCCGGACCTCGCCGTGTTATAATAGTCAATGGAAATACAGAGCTCTCCCTCCATACTGAGGAGCACACCGCGGCTCTTGCAGCAGAAGTACAGAATAGCCTTCTTAGGCAAAACCTCAATTCGGCAATAAAGCCCCCGGACACCATCAAGCGAGTCTGAGCTACTCTGCAAGAGGACCGTTCGCCTCGTCCAGAGATGAGTTAGCAATCCAGCCTTCGTCCCAGCCCCAATAAAGCGGTGAAATTCATGCCGCGCGTACACAACTATGAACTTAAAATACCATGGACATGGACGGAGCACAGCTAGACCGCGGTCCACAATGCGGCTCAACCGCTCCTGGATCCGCATACCTTCACCTTTTCTCTTTCTTTCAGGTTTTTTCTCCTCCCGAGGCCTTTTCTGATAAACCTTCTCATCGGACGCATAGCGGGACGGATACACCAAGAAAGCTAGGGGCTCGGACGTACAAGGGATTACCCAGGTGGTCTCTGCTAATGATCGTCATACCTGTTTTAAGTACCCGCACGCTGCTCGCTCCTGGTCGTGGCATGTTAAATAGCCGTATCTGCTTATTGCACTACTTGTACACATACGCCTTGATGTATTAATCAAATTACAATGAAAAATAATTTACAGTGTCTGCTTATTACTTAATTTTTTCCTTGTCTGTTTATTTTCAATTGCACCCATACATCCCAGTACGCCTTAATTCGCCAGGGGCTTCATTGTACCCCATAACACGACAAGAAAGTCCGAACACTTTTAAAGTACAGTTCGGCACCCCAAACTTATAGCATTATATCCATCGGCTCTGAATCATGTCTTTGGTCAATAGTTGGGTTGCCCGGCTCCTATGCTTGCTACCTTACGTTCCGCTATATCGGCTAGGGTAGTAAAGGAAGAACTACTGCGATTGTGTCCCGGTTCTTCCGGACGAGCACCTCAGTAGAGAAAGCCGAAAACTGATTGTCATGATGCGGCGAGAGCTGGTCAGCTATTCGAGAGGTTTTCAAATCCTTAGAGATTTTTTCTACTTTATGCGATGAATCGGGTTTTATCTGATTAGGCGTGTATAGCGCCCCAACTTCGGCCTTCCGAATACCAGGGGCTACGCCAAAATTTAAAATTATAGAACTCCTATGGCCAAGTGAGGATGATAAAGGTGTATAGTATGATTGCCTTGTTTGTTGCGCTAAACACTTCCTTAAAGGACCAAAAATTTGGATAAAGAGTGTTTAGATTTATCCCGAACACCCCTGTACTAGCTACGTGGGGGCAGAAGCCAACGACTGGCCAACTCTCAGATTTCATAAACGGCCGCACAAGAGGTAAAATTTTAAATAACAAGCATTATATTACATAAAGACCTTGTTCCATATTACAGGACATGATAGGAAAGTAATGCTTTCATGGGTAAATGATATCCTTGGCACATTGCTCCGCCAAAAGGCGGGATCCCTCCATGACACTGTCATAGTACATCTCGGGCTTGCGATGCTCCTTGCCCGCGGGCGGACCCTCGGTCATCAACTTCGTGGCATCCATCTTTGCCCAGTGCATCTTGGCGCGGGCAAAAGCCATTCGCGCACCTTCAATGTAGACCGACCGCTTGACGGCATCAAGCCGAGCGCAGGCACTGACCAGCCGCTTCACGAGTCCGAAGTAGCTACTGGGCACGGGCTCGGCCGGCCATCGCCGGATTATTAGGTCCTTCCACTACAAAAAAAGACACATCCGTGACATTTTGGGCCGAATAAAAAAAATTCTGTCATACATATGACACTTCTATGACGATAATTGTGACAAAACCCGGTATCATCATAGATTTGGTGGGCTCCTACTTCCATGACAAAAAATCATGACAAAAAATGGGCTTTTCATCCTGGGCGGGCCGGAGACGCAGCTGCATGACATTCTTTGGGCCGTCCATGACGGAAAAAACCGTGGTAGAAGCGAGGGGGAGGAAAATTTCGGGCAGTTGCCGGTTACGATGGGAGGTCGGGGCCGAGCGATGCGCGTTTCTTTCGTAAACGTATGCGCGTGTGTGCGAGGCGTTGGCTCTAACTGCACCCGAGCGAGGCGTTGGGCTCTAACTAAACCTGAGTGATTGCACTGCAGGTTACGCGTTACTGAACCCGAGCGATCGATCGATGGCTGTTAACTGAACCCGATGGAGCGATTCCTTCGCTACTACTGCTAACTGAAGCCGATTGATTGGGGGCGGGGGGGGGGGGGGGGTTGGATGAATTTTGAGCGGTGGCGTTGCCTCTGGATGAACAGGACCCCGTGGTGTGGAGGGCTGGATGAACAGTAGACGGTGGAGGGTTGGCCGTGGAGGGGTGGTTGAACAGCACCCCATGGTGTGGAGGGCTGGATGAACAGTAGACGGTGGAGGGTTGGCCGTGGAGGGGTGGTTGAACAGCACCCCATGGTGTGGAGGGCTGGATGAACAGTAGACGGTGGAGGGATGCCCGTGGAGGGGTGGTTGAACAGTAGCCGGTGGAGCAGCGCGCGGTGCAGGCTGGATGAACAGGAGCCCGTGGAGGATGGAGGAGGTCGACGATGGAGATGAACAGTATCCCGTGGAGTCCCGTTTTGCGGTACGCCACACCCCTCCCGATGAACATGACCCCCATTTCGACCGTAGTGCTCCAAAACAAGTCCGTTTTGTCCGTTTTGCGGTACGCCACACCCCTCCCGATCAACAGGACCCCCGTTTCGACCGTAGGAGGTCCGTTTCGTCCGTTTTGCGGTACGCCACACCCCTCCCAATCAACAGGACCCCCGTTTTGACCGCAGGAGGTTCGTTTCCTTCGTTTTGCAGTACGCCACACCTCTCCCAATCAACAGGACCCAGTTCCGAACATAGGAGGTCCGTTTCCTCCATTATGCGATACGCCAGGCCTCGTTTCACTACTAGGAAAAGGGCTATAGATGGAATTGATACTAATGGCACACCAGACATGTGGTGCGCCATTACTATATACTAATGGCGCACCATGTGTTGGTACGCCATTAGTGTCCAAATACTAATGGCGCACCACATCCGCGGGTGCGCCATTAGTAATTTTTTTTTAATCTTTTCAAAACTACTAATGGCGCACCGAGGGAGTGGTGCGCCATTACTAGTTCACTAGTAATGGCGCACCACATCCACGGTGCGCCATTAGTAATTTTTTTTTAAATTTTTTTTTGTCAAAACTACTAATGGCGCACCGTGGGAGTGGTGCGCCATTACTAGTTGAACTAGTAATGGAACTAGTAATGGCGCACCATGCCACAGTGCGCCATTAGTAACTTGGCCACCACTTCCACCGAATGCACCCCCCCCCCCCCCCGTGGATCGCCTTTTCAGTTTAAAAAAAATAAAAGAAAATGATGAAAATGTCAAAAAAATAAAAGAAAATAAATTTCCCATGTGATATGTGGTCTAGTTGTTGGGAAAATTTGCAAATATGAATTTCGACTTCATTTGCAAAATCTCTCGAGAATTTGTAAAAATGGGCATGACTTTTGCATACTAACTCGGATGAAAAAGTTTTTTATATGAAAAATCATCTACTCGAAAAGTTACATCCGAATTTAACGCGGGGAACCCCGTTGAACATTTTCAAAATCCTCAAAAACCTAACAGAAAAAAAGATACGGGGCTTTTAAGATCTGGAGAGGCAAAAAAATTCAAAAAAAATCAAACTCACTAATGGCGCACCTGACCATGGTGCGCCATTAGTATCTTCCCGCCTTCAAAATTTAAAATAAGTCAAAAAAATAATAAAAAGTTACTAATGGCGCACCGGCCCATGGTGCGCCATTAGTATCTTCCCGCCTTCAAAATTCAAAATAAGTCAAAAAAATAAAAAAAAAGTTAGTAATGGCGCACCTGCCCACGGTGCGCCATTACTATGTCGTATATATGGCTGGGCGCACCTCCTCCACTCCACCTCTCCTCCACTCCATCTCCTCCTCTCCTCTCCTCTCCTCCACTCCACCTCTCCTCCACTCCATCTCCTCCTCTCCTCTCCTCCACTCCTTCTCCTCCTCTCCGGCGACCTCCTTCTCCTCTCCGGCGACCTCCTCCTCCTCTCCGGCGACCTCCTTCTCCTCTCCGGCGACGTCCTCCTCCTCTCCGGCGACCTCCTCCTCCTCTCCGGCGACCTCCTCCTCTCTGGGAACCTCCTCCTCCCTCCTCTCCTCCCCTCCCCTCCCCTCACGGTTTCTCCTCCCTCCTCTCCGGTGAGCTCCTCCTCCCTCCTCTCCTCCCATTCCCTCATGGTTTCTCCTTCCTCCTCTCCGATGATTCGGTGAACTCCTCTCTGGCGACCTCCTCCTCCTCTTCGGCGATGTAGGCGAGCGCCTCTCCGGTGACCTCCTCCTCCTCCTCTCCGGCGAACTCCTCTCCGGCAAAAGAACACGGCAAAAGAACGTACAAGATCCAAAAATAGGAACAAAATTTGAAATAATATCGTGCCAAAAAACGAGCAAAAAAAACTAGCAAAAAATGGGCAAAAAAATCACGATCCAGATCCAAATTCAAAATTCAAAAATAGCAATGGCGCACGGTGGGGGTTAGATGGTGCGCCACTACTATTTTCCCGCCTTCAATATTCAAAAATACTAATGGCGCACCGTGGCCTATACTAATGGGCACCAATGGCCTATACTAATGGCCCACTGTGGCCTATACTAATGGCGCACCAGTGGTGCGCCATTAGTATACCAGATACTAATGGCGCATCAGTGGTGCGCCATTAGTAAAAATTACTAATGACGTGCTAGTAATGGAGCACCAGTGATGCGCCATTAGTAGGCAAAACTGGTGGGCCATTAGTAGGCCTTTTCCTAGTAGTGTTTCCATCGCCTATTAAGTCCATGCCGGTTGGCTCCCACGCGTTCTGTTGCCTCCCGATGAACACGACGCATTCCGTAGCCTCCCCATGAACACGACGCATTCCGTTGCCTCCCCATGAACACGACGATGACGTTGTTTCTCCGTTCCGACCCAGCCATGTACATATGCGCGATTATGCGTTCGAGACCCTGTCCGTATGTACGTACATGGCCGTATTTTCTTTCTTGCACCCTCGCCGTTGTACGTGTGTGTACATGCTACGTGCGCGCCTCTAGTATGACATGTGCACGCCTCTACATCCACCAATATATATGTACGTACACGTTCGCGACCAGAATGACAACGCTACGTACGCTTCGACCAGGTGGGTCCCGACTGTCAAGCACTTCCTTGCATGCGAAGATGTAGCTGGTGGGTCCCAGCAGTCAGGGGGGAGAATCATTTTTTTTGCCCGGACGCACTTCCTTGCGTGCGAAGATGTAGCTGGTGGGTCCCAGCAGTCAGGGGGGCGAATCGTTTTTTTCCTAGACACACTTCCTTGCGTGCGAAGGTGTCGCTGGTGGGTCCCAGCGGTCAGGGCGGCGAATCATTTTGTTTTTTGCCCAGATGCACTTCCTTGCGTGCGAAGATGTAGCTGGTGGGTCCCAGCAGTCAGGGGGAAACGTTTTTTTCATGAAATACAATGGCCCGTCCGGTGGGTCCCAGCTATCAGGGGGAGGAATCATTATTTTCCATGTAATAAGGAGGCACTTCCTGGCTGCGGCCGTGGACCCAGCTGTCAGCCTCTCCACGTACAGTCCACGTCCGATCGAAGTCGTTCCTTGACCACGCCACGCCGAGAGTACCAGGGCGGTGGACGACAGCGAGGCCTTGGAAGGGGACGACGGGGAGCCGGGGAAGACGCCGCAGTGGAAGCCCGCGCAGAGAGGAGTACGAGGGTTCACTGGTTCGGCTGCGGTGTGAGGCTGCCGTCACCGCAAGGCCTGGCCAGCGGTGGGAATAGTAGGGGGCGGTGAGGCCTCCGCGGCAGCACAGCCGGCCACTGGAGGCAGGAGCAGGCGGCACGATCGGCGCTGCTTTGGGCGGCTGGAGCAAGAAGATTAGAGGTTGAATAAGCACTACGGCCGTTGGATGGACATCGTACGGTCATTGGAGCTAGAATCGTTCATATTGACTAAATTTGACAAAGGCCCCCGTCCCAGTCAACTTAGTAGGCCCACAAGTCAGCCTCCCACCATGGTGGGTCCCAGCTAGCAGGGGGAGTATTCATTTTTTTTTGCGTAATAAGGAGGCACTTCCGGTGGGTCCGAGCTGACAACGCGGGGAACATTTTTTTCGCAAAATACGCTGGCCCGTCCGGTGGGTCCCAGCAGTCAGGGGGGAAATTGTTTTTTCGCGAAATAAGGTGGCCCGTCCAGTGGGTCCCTGCTGTCAGGTGGACGAATAATTATTTTGCACGTAATAAGTAGTCACTTCCTTGCGGCCGCCTAGACCCAGCTGTCAGCCTCTCCACGTACAGTACTGTTCCGATGAAAGTCGGTCGTTGACCATGTTGACCACGCCGCGTCGAGAGCACCAGGGCGGTGGTCTTGACGACGGCGAGGCCTAGGAAGGGGACAACCCGGAGCTGGGGAAGATGCAACAGTGGTAGCCCGTGCGGAGAGGAGTACGGGGGTTCACTGGTTCGGCTGTGGTATGAGGCTGCCGTCGCTGCAGAATAACAGGGGGTGGGTGAGTAGAGGGATGGCCTGGCCAGCAGTGGGAGTAGTACGGGGCGGTGAGGCCTCCGCGGCATCACAGCCGCCACGGGAGGCAGGAGCACGCGACACGACCGATGCTGCTTTGGGCGGCTGGAGCAAGAAGACCAGAGGTTGAAGAAGCACTACGGCCGGTGGATGGACATCGTACGATCACTGCAGCTAGAATCGTTTATATTGACTAAGTTGACAAAGCCCTTGGTACGCGTCAACTTAGTAGGCCTACAGCTCGGATTCGGTAGAGAACATATAGCCCATTTGCGATTTGTAAGAATGTACAACCCATTTCTTAATTCTAATGGAATTTACTACAACCCATTTATAGTTTGTTAAAAGTACATCCCAACTTCTAGCTAGGAAAACGATTAATAATTTCAAAAAACCGCTCAAAACAGAATTCAAAAAAAAATTCCCACATTTTGATAGGATCCAAAATATTTTTATCCGAAATTTCTAGTCAGGTTAAATATAATTTCAAAATAAAGATGTATCACGTTAAAATCCAATGAAATATTGCGCGCGCAACAAGTAATGAAATTAAAATTTCCAAATTCCAAAAATAATATATTTTTCAAACTAATTACGTGTTTCGTGCATAGTAATTGCCCAGTTATTATAATTACATCCCATTTATTATTTCTTAAAGTCCATTTTCTTATTAAGCCTAATGCATACCTCCTAGGAAACTTTGCAGCCCAGCGGGGTGGATAACAAGTTCACCCGGATATTGTGTACAACTATCGGCCCAGTTGCATTGCCGATGTTGAAAAAAAGGCCTGTGTAGTACAGTACAACCTAACATGGTTACTCAGCCCACATTCAGCGATACCGGAAAGGCCCAAACAAGGCTTCTGTACAACTTTTTGAAGTCACTGAGCTCAATTAATAACTTAAGAAAAAAGTTAGATTACGGTGGAACCTAATTAAAAGCTGTCACGAGCAAATAAATAATTCAACGGGTCCCACTTGTGCGTGTGCGTGTGTGTGTGCATGTGTGTGTGTGTGTGTGTGTGAGAGAGAGAGAGAGAGACCCATCGGTCGATGCTCGTAAATACATGTTTCAGCCATATGCATTGCTGATGCTCAGTAAAAACTTATATAGTTGACACAATCATATAGAACATCATAGCACACTGAACTTGCATACAAAAATTTCACGCAGGCGGCACAATTAGGATGGAAGCAGTGGATCGCTACGGGAAGGGCTATGTTGAAACCAACAAAGTCATACATAATGGTTCTTCGTCTTTATAAATGACGGGGAAATATCTTGAATGTTGTCCAAAGAAAACAGACAGACAACACAATAAGTTCTGCTAGCACATTAAGTTCACATACAACCCATTCTAAAAAAAGTTCAGGTACAAAATTAGAACAGGTCACAATCAAATGTACTGGCATATCAGTGCTTTATACCCATAGCTCGGATTTAACTAGTACTATCTGACAAGATTCAGTTGTTACCTCAAATTAGAGCACATCCAGGCAGCCAGCCCTGCCTCTTCTCCCAAAGAAGCAGTGGCCTCCGCCGCGCGATGGAGTACGCCCTGTGCCATCCATCATTCTGAGCAACACGGGGAAAGTCTGACGTTGAATCCTGTAATGGACGTCGTCGATGGACCCTGGCACCAGCGGCGGCGGTAGGACTTCGATTGATGGATTGACCACTTCTTCGACATGCACGAACACTCAATACAGGTACATCCCTAACATGGTCCGCGGCGGCCTTGGTGGCGATGAATAGTACAACCCCGGTTCCTGCACCGGTATCTCAACACCAATCACCTTCGGTATGGTGGACGGCTTCTTCATCCATGCCATAACAATCAGAGCCCAGATGTCTAGAGGAACAAACATACTTATGAGCTCACCTCCAAGGTCGTTGATAAGCTCGTTCATGGACTTGCTGTTCCAAGCACGTCGAGACATGCCGTGGAAGGTAAGCTTTGTTAAAAACTCAAGATCAAAGGGCACCGAGCCCCATCCTGGGTGCCACCGATCAAAGCTCACAAGCGCGCCATCACAGAACAAACGCCGGGATGATTCGAACACACGACTGTAGTCGAAATTGTCCGGAACCTAACAAAGAAATCAGCCGATGGAGGACAGACTCTTACGAGCAACTCACTTATTTGGATGCCATGCACAATGCCAAGAGCTTTGACAAGGTCGTCCGGCAAGACGGGAGGCCAGTCGCCGTTGATGGTTACCATCAGCACTTTGCGGCCAAACTGGTCGTCAAGCACCGCCATGCCTCTTTTGAGCGACAGCATGCAGCGACCAAAGGCAGGACGGACCTCAGGATTTCCGGCTCAGAGATCCGCGTTGACCAGTGACATGATAGTGCGCTTGAGTATAGGGAGTACAGGAGTGGGATTTGGGGGAACTGGAGTAGGAATCGAGATTCTAGAGGTGGGGGAGGGGCGGGAGACTGGGGATGAAAAGGTAGCATGAATTTCGAGCACGCGCCAATATGCTCTTGGCGCGCAAGCGCACGAAAACACCGGTGGCGCCCACATGTCGGCCTAAGAGTCCTTATTCTTTATTTTTTGGAGAGCCCGGTGAAAGCACAAGTGCTCCCTAGGTGGTTTTGGTAATTAATGTCAACATATCTCTTGTTGGACTAACACTTTTATCTAGCATGTTTCAGATAAGTTCAACAATGGAGTGGCATGGACTAAAAGATGTGGGAACTCCTTCTAGATGCTAAGGACAAAGGATTGGCTCAAGCTTCAAGCTCAAGACTCTTCATCTTACATTTTAGTGATCCAAGATCACATTGAGTCTATAGGAAAAGCCAATACTATCAAGGAGGGATGAGGTGTTGCCTAATGAGCCTCTTGCTTCATGTGCTTGGTGATATACTCCAAAAACCCTCAGCTACTTTCTCACATCCACATATGACCAAAACCTAATGTCAAACTCGGCCCCACTAATTCTTTCTATCCGGCGCCACCGAGTTCAGATGTCATAGCCACTGCCACAAACCCTAGGCAAATCGGTATCACCGATAGGGATCTCGGACTCACCGAGATGGGATTGTAATCTCTCTGTGTATGTCCATTATCAAAATCGGTCTCACCGAGTTTGAGCAATCGGTACTACCGAGATTACAATGCAAACTTCCTGGTTGACTCATTACCAAAATCGCTCCCACCGAGTTTGTGTAATCGGTCCAACCGAGTTTGTCTGACCAACTCTCTGGAAAGCTTATTACCAAAATCGGTCTCACCGATTTTGTGTAATCGGACTTACCGAGATTACGTTATGCCCTAACCCTAACCGAATCGGTCCTACCGAGTTGCATATCGGTCCCACCGAAAATCCTAACGGTCGCTAGGTTTACTAAATCGGTCTGACCGAGTCTATTGAATCAGTCCCACCGAGTTTGGTAAATTGTGTGTAACGGTTAGATTTTGTGTGGAGGCTATATATACCCCTCCACCTCCTCTTCATTCGTGGAGAGAGCCATCAGAACAAACCTACACTTCCAAATTACCTTTTCTGAGAGAGAACTACCTACTCATGTGTTGAGGCCAAGATATTCCATTCCTACCATATGAATCTTAATCTCTAGCTTCCCCAAGTTCCTTTCCACTCAAATCTTCTTTCCACCAGATCCAAATCCTATGAGAGAGAGTTGAGTGTTGGGGAGACTATCATTTGAAGCACAAGAGCAAGGAGTTCATCATCAACGCACCATTTGTTACTTCTTGGAGAGTGGTGTCTCCTAGATTGGCTAGGTGTCACTTGGGAGCCTCTGACAAGATTGTGGAGTTGAACCAAGGAGTTTGTAAGGGCAAGGAGATCGCCTACTTCGTGAAGATCTACCGCTAGTGAGGCAAGTCCTTCGTGGGCGACGGCCATGGTGGGATACACAAGGTTGCTTCTTCGTGGACCCTTCGTGGGTGGAGCCCTCCGTGGACTCGCGCAACCGTTACCCTTCGTGGGTTGAAGTCTCCATCAAAGTGGATGTGCGATAGCACCACCTATCGGAACCACGCCAAAAATATCGGTGTCTCCAATTGCGTTTGAATCCTCCAAAACCCTTCCCTTTACATTCTTGCAAGTTGCATGCTTTACTTTCCGCTGCTCATATACTCTTTGCATGCTTGCTTGCTATGTATTGTGAATGTTAAACTTGTGCCTAAACTCCACTTAAACTTAAAGATCTTAAAAACTCAACTTTGGTACTTAGTGTCTAATCACCCCCCCCTCTAGACACCTCTTCTCAAGGTCCTACAAGTGGTATCAGAGTGTTGGTCTCCATTGCCTTGGTTTTATCACCATTGGAGGAAGATGGATGAGTCTACTTTGGGGAGTCTTAGACATAGAGTGCCTATTCTTGATGGAGAGTATTTTCATGAGTGGAAAAATGAGATGCTTGTAATCTTCAATCAATATCATTTGAACAAATACATTGCTGGCCCTTGTGCACCTCATGTTGACCCTATGCATCCTACCCATGATGAGTCAATTGACTTGATTAGGAATCTTAGAACTGCCGAACTTATCATTAGAGGATTGCCTAGAAACTTGATTGGGTGTTTGCCTACTCTTAAGTGTGCCTACACTATATGGAAATTTCTTGAGGAACGCTTTCCAAATTATTCCTTTAAAAATCTTGATGAAATTCTCCATAAGTCTATTGCTTTGAGTAAGATGAATACTAGTGATCCTATGTTTGGTGATCGTCTATTTGAGCTTACAAACCTTATGTGTGCCAAAGGAAATGTTGGAATTATTAGTGATATTATTTCTGAAGCTATAAAAATTCATAAGCAAGATCATTGTCAAACTCACTCTAACGAATCACCCTCTCTAGGATTTGATCCACCACATGACGATGTTGAACATGGATACTATGATGAGGATTATGATAGTGACTTCGATCTTGATGATGCAATGAGGCATTTTGGTCTTATGGCAAATCTTCAGGGATATATGTCAGGAGGAAAGGAATGGGTTCTTGATAGTGGATGTACCGATCACATGACCAGAGATAAAGACATGTTTCGTGAGCTTGCTGAAAATGATAGTCCTCGAAAGTATGTCACTTTCGGTGACAACTCAAAGGGTAAGGTGGTTGGCCTCGGTAAGGTGGCCATATCACATGACAGCTCCATACAAAATGTCATGCTCGTTGAATCTCTTGGATACAACTTACTTTCAGTATCTAGACTTGCTGATTTCGGTTTCAATGTCCTATTTACTGAAGTAGATTGCCATGTGTTTCGTTGAGACAATCATAAAATGGTCTTTACCGGTGTGCGTAGAGGTGATCTATACATTGTTGATTTCACTAAAAAGGCTCAACCTAAAACTTGCTTCATTGCTAAATCCTCAAAAGGTTGGTTATGGCATAGACGACTAGGTCATGTTGGTATGCAAAACCTTGACAAGCTTATTAAAGGGAATCATATCCTTGGTGTTAACGATGTCATATTTGATAAGGATAGACTTTGCAGTGCTTGTCAAGCAGGTAAACAGGTTGGAGGAAGGCATCCCGTGAAGAACATCATGACCAGAAGGAGGCCACTCGAGCTACTTCACAAGGATCTTTTTGGTCCTAACTCTTACAAGAGTCTCGGTGGAAATTCTTTTGGTCTAGTTATAGTTGATGATTTTTCAAGATTTACGTGGGTGTTCTTTCTCGATGATAAATCACAGGTCCAAAAGATCTTCAAAAACTTCGCTAGGAAGGCCCAAAATCAATGAAGTGAAGATCAAGAAGGTTCGGAGTGACAATGGAACGGAGTTCAAGAATGCAAATGTGGACACCTTTCTTGACGAAGAAGGGATTTCACACGAGTTCTCGGCTACGTACACACCTCAACAAAACGGAGTTGTTGAGAGGAAGAACCGAACGCTCATCAAAATGGCGAGAACGATGCTTGATGAGTACAAGACACCGAAACACTTTTGGGCAGAAGCGGTTGAGTCAGCTTGTCGTGCAACAAATCGCTTGTATCTTCACAAGCTACTCAGCAAGACGGCATACGAGCTCCTCACCGGTAACAAACCCCAAGTTGGATACTTTCGAGTATTCGGCTCAAAGTGCTACATTCTTGATAAGCATCATCGTTCTAAATTTGCTCCTAAGTCTCATGAAGGTTTCCTACTAGGTTATGGCTCAAACTCTCACACTTACCATGTCTACAACAATTTCACCTGAAAGGTTGAAGAGATGTCAGATGTGAAGTTTGATGAATCTAACGGCTCGCAAGTAGAGCAATTGCCAATTGATGTAGGAGACAAAGATCCTACGGAAGCAATCCAAGACTTGTCTATTGGAAAGGTCCGTCCAATGGAGGTGAAGGAGAGTACCTCGTCCGTCCAAGTGGAAGCTTCTACTTCACGACAAGGTGAACCAAGAGTTGATACGGAAGCATCCACAAGTGGGACACACCAAGATGAAGAAAACGAGGAAGTGCATCAAGCTGAACGTCAACAACCTCCTTCTCCACCATGACAAGAGAACGACAACGCCAACAATGAAGAAGGCCAAGAAGAAGAACAAGATGAAGAAGAAGTTCAACCAAGAAACAAGCAAAATCTTTCACGAGTTCGAGCAAGAATTGCTAAAGATCATCACGTCGAGCAAATCTACAATGATATTCAAACCAGGAGAATCACTCGCTCTAAAACTCATTTAGCTAACTTTGTGAAAAATTCTTTCATCTCTAGCATTGAACCTATGAAGGTTGAAGAAGCATTGGAAGATCTGGATTGGATAAATGCTATGCATGAAGAGCTACACCACTTTGAGAGGAACCAAGTTTGGACATTGGTTGAGAAGCCCGACAACAACCACAACATCATCGGTACCAAATGGGTGTTTCGCAACAAGCAAGATGAAGATGGACAAGTAGTCCGCAACAAAGCACGTCTCGTCGCCCAAGGCTACACACAAGTCGAAGGTATGGACTATGGTGAGACTTACGCTCCCGTTGCTAGACTTGAGTCCATTCTCATCTTACTTGCCTATGCTAATCATCATGATATCACCTTGTACCAAATGGACATTAAAAGTGCTTTTCTAAATGGTGAAATAGAGGAGGAAGTTTACGTTAAGCAACCTCCCGGCTTTGTCAATCCTAAGAAACCCAATCATGTTTACAAACTTCACAAGCTCTTCATGGTCTTAAACAAGCTCCTAGAGCATGGTATAAATGCTTGACCAAGTTCCTTATTGGAAAAGGGTTTGAAATTGGGAAGATTGATTCCACACTTTTTACTAAAAGGGTTAATGGAGAACTATTTGTGTGCCAAATCTATGTTGATGATATTATATTTGGTTCAACTAGCCCTCATTTTAGTGAAAAGTTTGGTAAGCTAATGTCAGAGAAGTTTGAGATGTCTATGATGAGTGAACTCAAATTCTTTCTTGGTTTGCAAATCAAGCAAACTAAGGAAGGTACCTTTGTTTCTCAAACGAAGTACACCAAGGACTTATTCAAGAAATTCAATATGCAAGAATGCAAAGGTATGTCTACACCCATGCCTACTAGTGGACATCTTGACTTGACCAAAGATAGTGAACCGGTTGATCAAAAGGTTTATCGCTCTATGATTGGTTCATTATTACATCTATGCGCTTCACGTCCCGATATCATGCTAAGTGTGTGCATGTGTGCACAATATCAAGCTACTCCTAAGGAATGTCATCTTAAGGCCGTGAAAAGGATAGTGAGATACTTAATCCATAAACCAAATTTTGGCATTTGGTATCCTAAGAGGGCCTCTTTCGATCTTGTTGGCTACTCCGACTCGGACTATGCCGGAGACAAGGTTGATAGAAAGTCCACTTCGGGTGCTTGTCAATTTCTTGGTAGATCTCTTGTGTCTTGGTCTTCCAAGAAACAAAACTCAGTATCCTTATCCATCGCTGAAGCGGAGTACATTGCCGCTGGTTCATGTTGTGCTCAATTACTTTGGATGACCCAAACTCTTAAAGATTATGGGATATATGTGAGACATGTTCCATTGCTTTGTGACAATGGAAGTGCTATCAAAATTGGTCATAATCCCGTACAACATTCTCGAACTAAGCATATTGAAGTTCGTCATCATTTCTTTCGAGATCATGTTGCTAAGGGTGACATTGATCTTAAGCATGTTCGCACCGAAAAGCAATTAGCGGATATATTCACTAAACCTCTTGATGAGAAAGTGTTTTGCAGGTTGAGAGGAGAATTGAACATCACTGATGCTTCAAACTTGGAGTAAAAACTCCGTTGGATACATCCAAGACATAAGCTTATGACTAATCCTTGATATTTCTCTTATGATGAAAATCTTGTGTCTTGGATATATTTGCAACTTGCATGTTATCTAACCCTTGTAGGTACTTGGTGGAATCAAACTCCATGAGGTTGTAACCTACTCATATCTTGAGCAATCTCTACATCACCAAGTCTCTACACTATGGTGGTTGAAGACAAGGAAGAATGGAACCACTCAAACATATCCTTTGACAAATTCAATTTTGGATACACAAGTGCTCTTCCTTGCAAGAACTAACCCATGTAGGAAGATGAACCCAAATTCCAAGTGGTGCTCCCAACTCTTGATGAACTACATCAACCTTGAGCAACCCACACAAGTTCAACTACATGGACAACACCACCAACCAAGGTATGTTATTCCATCTTAGGGAAGCTTTACTCCAAGTTATGAGCTAAAGCAACTCGACAATATGTGAATACATCAAGATTCTTAAACGAAAAATGGAAACCCCATTTTGAGCTTAAACGATGAGTACGACCTATGATCAAGTGATCTCACTTGACTCCTAAGTCAATATATTCTAACATAGGTGACTTTGTCACCGACCATCTCTAGATGAAGTTCTCTTATGTTCTTTTCTGTGTTTTTGCATTTGTCTCATGCATATTTGTTTCCCCTTTCAAAAAAACTTCATCTAGCTCTCTTTCTATTTGCTCTGCATTTTCTGCATCCAATTCATTGCATATCATTAAGTAAAATCCTTGCAAATCTTTGTTAGATCTTACTAGTCTAGTGAGCTGAGGTGACAAGTGTTTTCTCTGCAATGAACTCTGTTTCTCCGATTTGTTGTTTTCGGTCCATCCGAATCCTTTCGGTACAACCGAAACATAACACTCGGTGCCACCGATTTCACAACAGGAAAAACAGTTTTCCACTTATTCTGTGTTTCTTCTGATCCAGCTTCACTCAATGAATCTTGTCCTCTACAAGCATCACGTTTTTATCATTGCTTTGTGCTATGACTCAAGGACCAAACCCAATCGACAAATTCCAGAAAAACCCTTCTTGGAAATTGATGTCAAATGGGGAGAGAGAGAGATCACATCAAAGCTTATCATTTAGAGAGAGATCACATCAGAGAAAGAGTATATCACCTCCTCAGGGGGAGAGAGATCCTCAGGGGGGGAGAGAGAGAGATCTCTAGGGGAAGAGAATACTTAAGTAGAAAGTATTTCTCAACGATCCTTGATGCTTGGTGTTCAAGAGGAGAGATGCCACATGTCTTCTTGAGCGGAGAGACATGTTCATATGATCTTTTGTGCTTATTTGCATTAGCTTGCATTAGCTTTGTTCATCATTTATTTCTTTCAGCTCTGATTTTCTATTCCCTATCTTCTCCCAGTATCCCATGCTAGATTCAGGGGGAGCAAGATATCTAAGGGAAAGAAATCATTGAAATTCATTGCATATCTTTACTCTTGGGGACATGTCTAATCCAATGTGGTACTTAGGACTCACTCTCTACATGTCATCCCAGTCTTGGTATTCTTGTGGTTTCTTTTGTTTGCTCTAGCTAGTAGGTGCACCTATGTTATCTAACCTTGTTTACGCAGGTTCATTCCATCCTAAGCCAACTCAAGACTACAAGGTAAGTATATGCATCACAATCATGTGTATGAGGCATTTTTGCTGATGTACATATTGTTTGCAAGAAGGACTCATGGGCATGAAGGTATTCTCTTTAATATTCTTTGCTCTGATGCATATGGCCAAGATACATGTAACACATTGCCTACTCTATTATGGTTATGCTCTCACATGCTTCTATATTACATATTCACATGATTGCATACATGTAGGGGGATCCTATGCTTGTTACATGTCTTTCCAAAGCTTTACTTGCTATTCTTTATATCTTTATCTAAAGCTTTGATGTATGTTGTCATAAATTACCAAAAAGGGGGAGATTGAAAGCACAAGTGCTCCCTAGGTGGTTTTGGTAATTAATGTTAACATATCTCTTGTTGGACTAACACTTTTATCTAGCATGTTTCAGATAAGTTCAACAATGGAGTGGCATGGACTAAAGGATGTGGAAACTCCTTCTAGATGCTAAGGACAAAGGATTGGCTCAAGCTTCAAGCTCAAGACTCTTCATCTTACATTTTAGTGATCCAAGATCACATTGAGTCTATAGGAAAAGCCAATACTATCAAGGAGGGATGA
The DNA here is from genome assembly GCA_963921465.1 of Triticum timopheevii. Classification (NCBI taxonomy): domain Eukaryota; kingdom Viridiplantae; phylum Streptophyta; class Magnoliopsida; order Poales; family Poaceae; genus Triticum; species Triticum timopheevii. Next base: position 553,948,508 of record OY997264.1, on the reverse strand, counting down.
GGTGTTGCCTAATGAGCCTCTTGCTTCATGTGCTTGGTGATATGCTCCAAAAACCCTCAGCTACTTTCTCACATCCACATATGACCAAAAGCTAAAGTCAAACTCGGCCCCACTGATTCTTTCTATCCGGCGCCACCGAGTTCAGATGTCATAGCCACTGCCACAAACCCTAGGCAAATCGGTATCACCGATAGGGATCTCGGACTCACCGAGATGGGATTGTAATCTCTCTGTGTATGTCCATTACCAAAATCGGTCTCACCGAGTTTGAGCAATCGGTACTACCGAGATTACAATGCAAACTTCCTGGTTGACTCATTACCAAAATCGGTCCCACCGAGTTTGTGTAATCAGTCCAACCGAGTTTGTATGACCAACTCTTTGGAAAGCTTATTACCAAAATCGGTCTCACCGAGTTTGTGTAATCGGTCTTACCGAGATTACGTTATGCCCTAACCCTAACCAATCGGTCCTACCGAGTTGCATATCGGTCCCACCGAAAATCCTAACGGTCACTAGGTTTACTAAATCGGTCTGACCGAGTCTGTTGAATCGGTCCCACCGAGTTTGGTAAATTGTGTGTAACAGTTAGGTTTTGTGTGGAGGCTATATATACCCCTCCACCTCCTCTTCATTCGTGGGAGAGCCATCAGAACAAACCTACACTTCCAACTTACCTTTTCTGAGAGAGAACTACCTACTCATGTGTTGAGGCCAAGATATTCCATTCCTACCATATGAATCTTGATCTCTAGCCTTCCCCAAGTTGCTTTCCACTCAAATCTTCTTTCCACCAGATCCAAATCCTATGAGAGAGAGTTGAGTGTTGGAGCGACTATCATTTGAAGCACAAGAGCAAGGAGTTCATAATCAACGCACCATTTGTTACTTCTTGGAGAGTGGTGTCTCCTAGATTGGCTAGGTGTCACTTGGGAGCCTCCGACAAGATTGTGGAGTTGAACCAAGGAGTTTGTAAGGGCAAGGAGATCGCCTACTTCGTGAAGATATACCACTAGTGAGGCAAGTCCTTCGTGGGCGACGACCATGGTGGGATAGACAAGGTTGCTTCTTCGTGGACCCTTCGTGGGTGGAGCCCTCTGCGGACTCGTGCAACCGTTACCCTTCGTGGGTTGAAGTCTCCATCAACGTGGATGTACGATAGCACCACCTATGGGAACCACGCCAAAAACATCCGTGTCTCCAATTGCGTTTGAATCCTCCAAAACCCTTCCCTTTACATTCTTGCAAGTTTCATGCTTTACTTTTCGCTGCTCATATACTCTTTGCATGCTTGCTTGCTATGTATTGTGAATGTTAAACTTGTGCCTAAACTCCACTTAAACTTAAAGATCTTAAAAACTGCAACTTTGGTACTAAGTGTCTAATCACCCCCCCCCCCCCTCTAGACACCTCTTCTCAAGGTCCTACACCCGGCCTTTTTTTCAGGATCTTTTGAGATCCCGGCCCGAGAGTCATAATTGACCTGTTTGGCATTGCGTTACTACTCAGCCCATATTCAACGACACCTCACTGGCCCAAACAAGTGTACATCATCGAAAAGGCAGTGAGCTCAAATTATATAACTTGAAAAAGGAGATATACTCTGAACACTGGAGAATGGTGATGCCCTCATTTAGCCCACCAGTAGTTCGAGACAATAAACAGTTCGAAACAACGATATATACAACATTCAAACACTGACTAGTGACTACTACTGACATAAACAGCAAGACATGATAGTTCATAAGAAGTCTTGCTACACCACCAAAATGTACCCATCTGCAGCGCTCAGACTCTCGTGACCCAGACGAGAATGACATTCTAAACAGAAGCAACTATTACATAGAAAGAGTGACATAGAAGAGGATGACCAAATGACAAGGAATATGCATAACAAAAGAAAGAACTACCCATCCAGAACCAGCAACAAAGACAACAAAGTCATTCGAAGAGATGATCCAACACCATCGTAATTTGCAGCCCCGCTTCAGCGACCAGTGATCCGGAGACACCAATACGCGACCCTCTTGATGCAACAGCCCAATTACTTATCAACCTGAAGGCTTGAACCACATCACTGCTTGTCGTAATTGAGACATCCAAGGATCAAAGTTAATCCGGATGCCTTTGTCATTCTCACCTTCTTTTGGCTACAGGTTGTATCGTTGACAATCAGGGGAGTTTGCTCCCGAACTCCTAGGGCTCGCCGTGTAGACACAACTTTCCATAGTAAACAGAGCCTCTCTTCCATCAAGGTCCTTGCCAATGGTGATCTCCTGGTCAGTCGGATAATTGAGTCCGAGAAATAGAGAGTGTGAACCAAGGTTGTTTACCCGCCTCCAACTAAAAAATCCTAAAAGCCCCAACAAGCTGGTATCCTGCTCATAGACGTAACAGCCACTGTCCGGATACTCACGTATTACACGGTGCTTGTATACAGTGGGGTTTTTGCAATATAACTTTTATGGCTCATGTGTCCGAATGATCATCAGTCTTTTGCCGTCGTCTCATCGAGTGAGGAACTAGTTGTGCTTCCCTGTTTTTGGCAAAGGTGGTGTGATTACAAAGGGCAGTTACTGTAGGGACACTGCATCATATCAAAAAGGACATGCATTGTTAGTGTAAGATCAGCATTGTTCAGAGTATATATGAGTAGGATAATGCAAGAAACAGCATTGATATGACCCTCTTGGAACCGGGAGTAAGATACAGGGAAATGTATACTAGGTTCGAAAATATAGAAGTGCCATGCATGGTTATACTCATGTTATCTCGCAATCGATTCTTCATAGGAAACTACCATGTCATGCATGTTATGTGATCATGTTCTATCCTCACAAACAAACTCTTCAAGGTAACTAACAGACCATGCATTGTTATATACTCGTGTTCTGTGGGCAAAATTTTTGTGAGGATATTATTCTAGCCATTGATTGCTGAAGGGCGAATATAGGTATGTACACATGGTAAGCATTGCAGGATTTCACTAGTTCCAAATATAGAGTTCTCCATATGCACATTTACTTCCCTAATGTATGGTTAGATGAAACCAATAGTGTGGTGCATGTTTCTACATCATGAAAATGAGGAAACTAACATGGCCATTGATACACACTCATATTTAGTAGTAGTATATAGATTACTGTAAAATAAGGATAATATCCATATATTCCTAACCGTTTGATTATTTAGGGTAGAAATTGGCTGTAATGACATGGTCACAATCGCATGAATTAACTCATTCCAAATATAGCTGATTTACGATGTCTCTAATATGTGCCATAGTTCTACTCAAATTCTGCTCAAACAGGGATATGCCAATCATCACAAAAAGTTCAAATAGTGTCATGGCATCATCATTAACATGAGACGAAGACAACTTACGCGCGCCATCCCAGCAATACGTGGTGCCATATGCTTTGTGGATCGCGTAGATGATGCCATTGTGTTCAATAGCATCACAGAAGTGTGTATCAGCTTTGACGATGATCCACTGCGAGCCGAGTTGTCTCCAGCTAAAAAAGGCACCGGCGTAAAGATAGGCGAGTCCGCGGTCGAACAAGGCAATTAGCTTGAAGTCTGCATAATTCGCATGTCGTGTGGGCACTTGGCAGATTATAATCTTCTGCAAAACAAGGTCCGTCCAACTGACGTAGTAATCTAGATGACTTGGACCATGATGGTAATACTCTATATAATCCAACGGAGGAAGGATAATCTCATGGGAGGTCTGGAAGTTCACGAGCACCAACTTTTTACCGTATTCTCTGAAGGCAGCCATCCAGTGGGAGTTCATGCCGACCCTGTACATACCTGCCAAGAAGTTTCGGGCAATGGTGATCGGATGGATGTCGAGGGAAATGATGTACGACGACACACTACATACCCGCAAAGAAGTTTCATCTAATGGAGATCGGATTGAAGTCGAGAGGCATCATGCACGCCTCCGTATCATGGTGAGCCAATCTTGCAAGACTAGATAGAAGCAAGCAGGGTGTCTTGAAAAGCTTAGGCCTCGCTTCGACGATGGCCGTGTGCATGTCCCTCGAGCATGCAGCCAGCCGCAGGGCGGTCAACATATCCATACACGAACAACAGAGGTCGAGGATGTCACTGGGGAGATTGCTCCAATCGCGGCTCATATGGATGCTGCGCGGTTCGCGTTCGGCCATGGTGGAGTTTGGAAGGGGGCTTGATTTACGGGGGAGAAGGATGTCGGTGTCGGAGCGGCTAGCAAGGGAATAGTGGTACTGGGGGAGGCGAGTGAGGCAATGGTACACGGGGGCACAGTGAGATGGAGACGGAGACGGAGACAGAGAAGGAGATGGAGATGGAGTGGTGCTATGGGAGCGGAGAGGGAGACGAGGCGAGGCACCAATGTGCTGTACAGCGGCGGTGACAGACTGCACAGTGCACAAGGTGAGGCTGACTTTGGTAACCCGAACACGCTGCCTCGCCTGTACTAGTGTCAGGCGCAGGGTGTTGTCACTTCACTGTGAGGACCGGATGAATAGTATTTTGACCATCAAGTGTACCACAGTTGTACTACTACTACTACTACTACTACTACTAGTAGGAACATGAGTACTCGAGTATTGTATAGTGGAAATAGGTCTCCCGTGCTAGCATGCATGTTCACTTCATCGTTCAGGTATCATCCATATTGCGAGCAGAACCAAATTCTCGTGCATGCCCAATCAACGCCCTGCCCCGATGCATGCAGTGGTCATTCTGGTGCATCAAGGACGGCATGCAGATCGTTCCACACTTGAGAAGAGGAAAAATGGAAAGGTAGAACGCGGCAGCAGAGGAAGAGAACGCTGGCTAACGAGACTGGGAGGGGATCGAGCAGGAAGTTAATGCTCCACGCCTAAAGGTTTTGGGAAAACCTGATTTTCATAAGGTGACTTATACTCACCTAAACGGAGGGAGTATTCCTTAACCAGAGAATGTTGTGTCTCCCACTCACGCGCTCAAAAAAAAGCAATGACAATTTTTTTTATCTGTTTCATAGGTCCCACCTATCAGGAAGGATTGGCACGTACACGAACAGGTACGACTCCTCAGTCTACCCGCATAGCCTTTTCGTTTAGTCTACCTAGCCGTCTAATCAACTGCCTGCACGCCACTTCTCCCATTTACTTCTCCATCGGGAACCGATTCGCCTCGGCTTCTTCACCTCCCCTTCATCTTCATTTGCATCCAAACCCCACTACGTTCACATTGTTTTAACCTATTTAAATAATCATCTACTACTTCAGTTAGACTAGCCATCTAATCCTAATTCTCCAAACCATAGCCCTCCGTTCCAGCGGTTCCAAATGGTGAAAGAGATTGAGATGCAGGTTTTTAGCATCCAACATGTCCTCGTCGAAGGTTCAATGCGCATAGTTGCCACCGTCATGATCAACCCAAGAGTTGTTTGGTAGTGGATCAACAATGTAACCAACTCCCTCGAAAAGGTAGAGACGAGGGTCATCGGTCCCAACGCAGAGTACACGAAGTGAGCCCCAGGGAAGATCCAGCGCGCCGCCGTCCTTCAGCTGTGCCTCGAAGATGATGTTTTGGTGTACCACATCATACACTCGCCCTCCATACCAGGTGAGCTTCACAATTTCTTGTCTCGGGAGGACGTATACGTCTGTGGGGCAGCCATCGAAGGGGACAAACAGAAGCTGGAGCCGTACAACCTTGATTTGAAAAGCATCGCTGACCTACAAACCAGAATCAAAATTCCTGTAGAAGATTGTGCTAAACAGACACCATCCCTATTCGACATAGCAAATTTTGTGCTCGGTACAAATCTTCAGAAGGGTGATGAGACGGTGGCATTAAGGTCGTCTGGATGGGAGAATTATCCCTTGACGTACGAGCGGATAAAATATGCTGCCCTCGATGCCCGTGTGAGTTTCGAGATAGCTGCAAGGTCCAAAGAGCTTGTTGCGAAGCCGTCTCCCACAGAGAATGAGAAGAAGAAGAAGAAGAAGAAGAAGAAGAAGAAGAAGAAGAAAATGCTGCACCAGCAGGAGGGCATTATGGATGGATGAACTATTTCCTCTCTTGTAAAAAAAATTATTCCCTCTCGGTGTATATTGATATAGATGGACTATTTCGATGTTGTGCATGTCTTTGGAACAGAGTAGTAGCGTGGGTCCGCTTGACTATAGGAACTATTTATCCGCATATATAGCTTTCTATGCTACTCCTTCCAGTGATCGGTATGCAGTGCATGTGTCCGTAGACATGACAGCTTGTCCATGGAAGTTCAACTACGGCGACCATCACGTTTCATCTCGCGATTCCCACGACGCCTCTCCAACCCACGGCACCACGCCCCCCAACGTGCGCCTCACCCCTCTCGGACGCACCGCCACTTTACCTTTGTGTGCATGACATGTGGGCCACCTAAAATGCGGCGAGCATCAAGTTGCTACCATAGCCACCCGCGAATCCCACGACGCCGCTCGAACCCATGAAACCACACGTCCCCCGACCTGCGGCTCATCCCTCTTGGCCCCACTGCCCCACTGCCTTTGGGAGCATTACATGTGGACCAGTCACCTATCGGGTCCACATGTTATTGACTCAAAGGTAGGTGTAGTAAGGCACTGAAGCTCAGTCCCGACGGCCCTAAGAGGGAAATGTAAATCCTATGCCAGGGCTTGTGGTGCTCCCGCAGCACGAACTCATGCCAAACTCGAGATTTGTTTCTTTAGTATACATGCACGCAACGATTTCATGGACATTGTAATCTCAACATGTGATGGGGAGCTCTAAATTTGAATTTGAAACTTATAAAATAAAAAGAAAACAAATAAACTGGGAGAGAGGGAGTATATCGTAGGATGTGTCCCATACAAAATAAGTCCCCTACTTTGTCCCCGCGAAGATGTGATTAGAAAGGAGCACAGTGTCTTCCTACTCGTACGGCAACAAATCGGCCGCAGACATCATGGTCCGCCTTTGACCGCCATGTGCAAGGTTCGTGCTATCTTATTCAATCTCACCGTGGTTCCATCGTACCAATTCATGCGGTGGCCCGTTGCATAGCTGATCCCAATGGTGGACAAAGGTTCTACGGGAACGGTGTCACCGTTGTAAATGTTTTGCAAATTGATGTTGGTACCCTCCAATACATATGCAAGCCAATCTCCACTCGCATCAAGCCTAGCCTGTGAAACAGTGGGCAGGGGGAGAATTAGGAAATGGACACGGAAATAGTCTTTAGAATGCATTTACTACGTGATCAAACTCATCTTACATGGTCATCGGAGGAAATCCGAGTGCCCCTCAATGTCAACACCTCAAGGGGCGTCAACTTGCAACTACGGCCACGCCGCGCTGGAGAGACCCCTAAGGAAACATCCTCGTGCGTTCCATGGAACATCAAGATGCATTTATATGAGTAGTTTATCTTGTGAGAGAAAAGGATGAACGAGGGAAGGCCTCTAGAGATAGAGATGGACACTACTACTACCAATGTGCTGGCCCGTGCGTTGCAATGGATCCAAACTATTAGAATAATACTTGTTCACGTGCTTGAAATATAAACACTCTAGTTTTGATATACATGTGTCAGCAGACACGACATCTTGTCCATGGAAGTTGAACCACGGCGACCATCACGTTTCTTGGTTCTACCACTGCCACACCCACACGCGATTCCCACGACGCCGCTCCAACCCACGGCACGACGTTCCCCGATGTGGACATGGATCCTCTGACGTGGCTATCACTGCCTTGCCCTGCCTTTCCTTCGCTGACAAGTGGGACCCACGCTTATGGGTCCCACATGTCTGTGACATAAAGGTAGGATTGTTCATGCCCCTCCTCCCTCTCGGCCCCACCGCTCCTCTGCCTTTGTGTGCATGACATGCGGGCCAGCTGAACTGCGGCGACCATCAACTTTCTACCACAGACACACCCAATTGACGCGGTTTGCCTGCTCCATTGCTGTGCTCCGATCCGTACTCCCGCATCATCGAATTTTCATCCAGCGGCTGTGACACATTTCGTCCCGGGCATCAATCCTCAGCTGGAGTACTTATGTACTACAGGTAGTACCCGTCAGTATGGCCATCTACTCCTCGTAATGCCCCGACGCCCAGCTGTGGTACCCTCGCCACGACCACGCCACCACTGGCTGGTTCATCTCGAACAAGTGAGTCGTGAACCATGCCACCACCATGAGAATGACATGTGGGCCAGCCGCATTTAAGGTCCGCATGTCATTGACTCATAGGCCGGGCACTAAGCCACTGAAGTTCGGTCCCGTGGGCCTCAAGAGGGAAATGTAAGTCCTACAGGAGGCCTTGTGGTGCTCCCGCAGTACGAGCTCGTGCCAAAACTGGAATTTGTTTCTTACTACTACCAACTAGTACTAGTAAGGTACACGTGCATTGCACGCATGAGATTCTGGTGGTTTGTGCATTATGCTTCTACATGTGGAGTTTTCTAGATTCTAACATGTGGCAAAATCTGGTGGAATGTAAGGTTAGGCAAGTTTGATTAACTTAGGTGAGTGTTTGATTCAAGCCACACATTAGGCAAGCCACACTAAGGCCCCACATGACATACACACAAAAAATGTGGCAAGATTCCCTTAGGCTTGCCAACTTGTGGCTCTCATTTTGAAGAAACTTTGCCTAAGCTTAGTTGTGGCAAAGTTAGTCATGAATTAAGTTCAACCATGGAGTCTTCTGGATTATACATGTGGCAGAATCTGGTGGATGATATCCAACGGCCAGTAGTGCTCGGATTTGCCATCTTTGTACCGTCAGATTGGCTTCATCCAATGGCCAACTTTCAAAGTTTTTCACACACTATATAGCGGGTATAGATATAGATGTGCCGGTCCGTTGCAATGGATCCAAAGTATATCTATTTAGTGGAGTGCACTCTAAACACATTATCTATTTATTTTTCTGTAACCTTCCGTAGCCATGAAACCAAGCTACATAAGCTTCATGGGTGCCCCCACATCATATTATTCATAATACGTTGATTGAAAAAAATATAAATCACCCAAAACAAGATCTCCCCATTTTTTGTTCCTACGATGTTGTGTCGTGCACGTATCTACTAGTTGTATAGTGGTAGTACTAGTAATAGTATTAGGAGTACAAACTTGGTAGTACTAGTAGGAGTAGTACTAGTACGGAATGCTCCTACTCTATCAACGAGCCTGTCTGACACAAAATTTCTTGGCTTCTGTGCTACAGCTAGATCTTCCCCTTGTTTCTGTTTTCCAACCTGGCGGCGGGCGGGGTGTCGGTTTGCTCAACGGCGGTCCCATATGAAATTGAAAATGCTAGGCACAGGGGCGGAGCTATGTGAGGGCCAAAACATGCCCTGGCCCGCCCAACCTAGCAGGATTTTCGTAGTTGTACATCCAGTTTTGAGGCATGGAACGTCAATGCAAGGGTAATTTCTATAGCCTGGCTAGACAGGCACGCCCAACGTTTTGCTTCAAGCTCTACCACTGCTAGGCAACACGCCTTCCCTAAGCTATATGTCGTGCCAGACGGGCCATGTTGTACTCCCGATTCCCGGGCATGTGGGGGTGCGACGCGAACGCGGCAGGCCTTTTCCTTTTACTAGCAATGTGCCCGTGCGTTGCGACGGACCCAAAGTAGTAGAATAGTAGTATTTGTTCACAAACTTGAAAGAAATCACTATTGTTTTGATATACTCCTAATATATTACTCCCTCCGTACCTAAATATTTGTCTTTTTTGAGATTTCAAATGGACTATCACATATGGATTATATAGACATATTCTAGTGTTTCTAGCAAGATGCCCGCACGTTGCACGAAGTTGATGGAAAAGGTAAGCACAACTTTTAAATTGACAGATGGAGTACTAGTTACAGTGATGCATATAATTAAGCAAAGGGATCGCACATGTCGGTATTGACTGGAACGAGAATGCAACAACACAATAAGAATTAAGGCCACGATGATGCAATCGCAGAGGTGGTTACAAAAGGCAAGAAGAAAGATGGATCCACGAACGTACGACCTCCTCCTCCTCAACTTAGTGCATCGGGCCACCGACCGGCGGCTAAGGAGCAGCGGCTTTTGTGGCGAGGTCGAGGTGCTTCTCAACAAAGGCATCCAATGCTTCCAGCCGGTTGAGGAAGGCCAACGTCGTAGCGTCCTCACTGGCCTTGTAGATACCTATGTACACAATTTGCTCGTACACGTGGATGTGTAGGTCGACGAATTCTTGCAGGGCGAGGCGCCTCACGACGAGCGCGACCTCCAGGTGGACATTCTTCGTGGCGTCGGCGGGCAGTCGCAGGGCCACCAGTGCTTGAAAGAGGTTCCGGCCATGGAGGCTGATTAGGGTGGCAGGCAATGAGGAGCCCGGGCGCGCGGGCTGGAGGAGTACGGCGATGTCGTCCGCGAGCTTCTTGAGGACGATGAACTTGTTGCTGGTGGCAACGATAATCTGGTCCAACTGAGAGTCATAGTTGGCATCGAAGGCGGCCATCCACCAGCCGGTCTCCAACACCGTCTGGAGATGATCCTTAGCGCCATGCCGTAGGCTGGCGTCATGGACCATCTGGCGCTGTCGATGGCCGCTCACGCGCATCGCCGCCATGGATCTGGAGCAAGCTCTTTTGTGCTTAGTGTAGGTGCTTAGGAAAATGCTTAGGTGCGTACGATGTGGTAGACGCATTGGAATGTAGGGGCGCCTTTATATGAGGGCAATGAGGGCAAACTGCGTTGCATTCACATCGTGCAGCCTCTTTTCCCGGACCTCCTCCCATTACTTCCCTCATGCATTAATTGAAGGAGGATGCATTGGCCGTTCAACATATCAGGAACCGCTACTCCCTCCCTCGTTTGCATTAAAGCTGTATCAGGAACTGCGCCGCCCGCTGTCAAATCGAATACTCCCTTCGTATAGGTGAGTATTAAGTCATCTTACGAAAACCAAATACTACTAAACACATAAGCGTGGTGCATTAACTCTCACGTTGTTTCTTATTTTTTGACATAAATAGAGGAATCAACCAAGAAGAGATGTGGGGCTTGTATGCTTTTAATGACTTGAGACTATCAAACATGACATGCAGTGGTCAGTTCGTTGCACAAGAACAAATAGAACCCACGTCAGCACACACGCATCTTATAGCATCACATCCAATGGCTATAAAAGATGAATGAGACCAAATTATATCTCATCTAGATGAGTTCTAGCAAAACTGTATTAATAATACTTATTACTCCTGCGCCATGTATCATATATTAGTATCATGTAGTACTTTATTTATTGCCATGTATGACACATAGTTCACGAGCGCTCTCTATATGTACCACCTTTTTTTTAATTTCAAGTTTTGCTCCATGGCACAATCCATCGATACTACTACTGTACAAAAGTGGAGTATATACATTTTTTTAAAGGCTAGAGGGCGGGGCAGTCTAGCTCGGTTGGTTTCACGAGAGGTGAGGGCCTTTGTGATTTGACGGCTCATTAATGCTGTCAAATCGAATAGTACTGCACCGCCCGCTGCACGCCCGACGCCTCCATTAAACCCCTCCGTTAAACCGGCACGCAAACCGAGAATCCTACTGCGACCACACGTCCGTTCATGAGCGGGCCGGAATTAAACGCAACACCGGCCGAGCTCCTCCCGTCCGCACTCAGTTTAAACGAGGCCAGACGCCGGCCAAGCTCCTACCGTCCGCCCTCTATTTACACGAGGCCAGACAGACAGCGGGCAAGAATCGCACCCCTCCGCCGCTCCCCCATCTCCTCCTTCACCATTTTCTCCACCCTTCCGATGGCTTCCGATGAGCCGTTCTCCGGCATATTACCCGGCTGGGTGGCCCGCCGAGCCCTTCGGATACGGGCGAGGCCGCTCGGTGCTTCACCAACCTCGCTTGGCCCGACGGAGCTAGTTGCCGCCCCAAGAAGGCATGTGGTTCAGCAACTCGCCGCTCCAGTTCAGCTCGATGAGGAGTGGCGAGTTGCTCCACGCCGGCACAGCAGTGAGCACACCGGTACGGGCGCCGTCGCTGCCGCATCATACCGCGCCACCAGTGTCTGCGGTGGTCGCGCCTCCCGTGTCTGTGGGCGCGCCTCCCGTGCCTGCGGCAGCGCCATGCAGGCAGAGACAGAAGCCGGGTGCATGGAGAGCGACAAGTCGGTGGCCAGCTTCTCCGTGTCCGCCGCCATCATTGAGGAGAAGTAGAACACGGGAGGCCGCCGCCACTTGGGACCCATGAAGGCCACCGCCGAGGCAACAACCGCGGATTCAGGTGGTTTCTTTGCTGCTTCATCTCTTCCGAGGACCTTCGTCGACCCCGCAAGTGTCTGACGGACATGAGGAAGACAAAGGGATCCCCGGGCAGCCATTTAGAACTAAAATAAGTCTAGATATATCCATTTCTAGGACAAGTATTTCCCGACGGAGGGAGTATTAATTATACAAGAGAGCCGGATTGGCACCTCTTAGTTCATGTAAATGTAATGAAATCCATCATGTTTATATGAAGATCCAACTTTTTTATACGAAATCCTTCATGCTTATATGAAATCAGTCCGTGTTTGCACGAATTTCATCTGGTTGGTTAGAGTTGTAAAAATGTATGCCGCTGGCTTTGATGTCGTCCTCCGCGGAAGGAAGCGAGAGGAAATTTGACGGCTGCCATTGGAGATGCTCTTTATGCTGGAAATAATAGAGTGACATCCAATCCGTTTGAGTTAATTGCCTGTATGATTGTCCCTCTATAAAAAGTTAATTGCATGTACAGTGTACACGTGACTTGCAGGGTGGCTACAGCTTCGTATAGAAAGTTAAAAAGAAACAAGTCCATCCTTAATATTCTAAGTACTCTGTGGGTTCCACTATCAGTACAGTAGCGAAAGAAGTATATATTAAATAAGTAGAGTAATATATAATATAAAAATCTAAAGTTAAAAGACAGAATTCGAACTCATGTCATCGCGTTGCGAGCATCCGGCGCTAACCAGCCCAGCACATTTTTGTTGTAGACCATGCTGGAGATATATCTCCATGTCTACTCTTATATATACTCCATTCGTTCCTAAATATTTGTCTTTTTCATATTTCAAATTGACTACCACATACGGATGTGGATGTAGACATATTTTAGAGTGTAGATTCACTCATTTTGCTACGTATGTCTTTTCAGGAAGGGGTCAGATTTGTCCTTGATTTATTTATGAGGTATCCAGATGGCATTGCACCGCCAAGAAAAGAGGGTAACATCAAAATTATGGACTACTTTTTTGAGTATGTTGGTAAGGTCCGGTCATAGTCACTTGTTGAAAAATCTAAAAAGACAAATACTCCCTCCGTCCTGAAATACTTGTCATCAAAATGGATAAAAGCAAATGTATCTAGACGTATTTTAGTTTTAGATACATCTATTTTTTTTCCATTTTGATGACAAGTATTTTCAGACGGAGGGAGTAGAAAATAGAGTTGGTGATGATGGTGTGTGTGCCATCCTGCAATATAAGCCATCCGATTTATATCTAACGGATAGGAAAGAAACTATGGCAATTTTGCAAAAATATACCCACACCTCTCTCCACGTTCGCAAATAAGGCCTTCCCTTGTTCAGCCTTTTCTCTCACAAGATAAACTACTCATACAAATGCATCTTGATGTTCCGTGCAACGCATGGGCAGCCAGCTAATTTCTTTTAAAATAGTTGCTGCGATAATTGGGTTGAAGTGATATATTTTATGTCAGCCGTGAATGATTTCAGATTCACTAGTAGTAACAAAGAAAAGGTTGCCTTGTTAATTAACAGAAAACAGGGTGAAAACTACCACATGAGGCCGGTAAAAACAAGGCACACTGGGTTCAGTGTCATCATCACTACAGCTGTGCGCACGCGAGAAGTCTACATATCGAGGGGGCTACCGAGCGAGGCACCGAGACACAATGTTTGAGAGAGAAACCAACTGACAGATTGTGATCAGATCGAGTTGTCACCCTTCTGCTGTCATTGTTGAGGGGGAGGGAGAGAAAGACGTATCGAGAGTGTGCGCGGTAGGCACAGAGGCACAACTAGCGAGTGTGTGTGTGTGTGTGTTTGAAAGAGGAGTAGATAGATAATTATCAAGATCGATGTGCCACCCAACTCCTTCGGTGTCGGGTAGTGTGTGTGTGTGTATGTTTGAGAGAGAATCCATTCGATAGATTAGTATCAAGATCGAGGTGTCACCCTACTCCTTCGGTGCCGGGTAGTGTGTGTGTGTATGTTTGAGAGAGAAGCCAATCGATAGATTAGTATCAAGATCGAGGTGTCACCCTACTCCTTCGGTGTTGGGAAGTGCGGATGTGTGGGGGGGGGGGGGCAGTGACAGTCACATATCTCTACTCTTATAAAAAACAGAGTTGGTGATGATGGTGTTCCTGCCATCCTGCAATATAGGCCATCCGATTTATATCCGACGGAGAGGAAGGAAAATATGGCAATTTTGCAAAAAGATACCCACACCCCTCTCCGCATTTGCAAATAAGGCATTCCCTCGTTCATCCTTTTCTCCCGCAAGATAAACTTCTCATACAAATGCATCTTGATGTTTCGTGTAACGCATGGGCATCTTGCTAGTAGGGAGAAGGAGTTTGTGTGACACATATCTAGCTATATTGAGGGATAGGTAGATAGCATATGTGTGAGAGACATTATTATACTTTGAGACATTAGTGGCTGTGGGTGGGCGGAATTAAAGGGGTGGGCATGTTAGACATAGAGAGCGTGTGTGTTTCTGTGTGAGAGACTTGTAGGACGGGGTAGAAAGACGAATTTAACCCTGACGGAGGGAGAGAAATACACGAAGTGCGCGTGTGTGATTCCGATGCCAACAGGGAAATGAGATATGTATGCGTGTGAGAGAGATTGCACAATTCATTCACGTATCACTATCTAGCGATCGTGGATGTGCATCGCTTGAACATAAGTCAATATCTACTTCGTATCGTGGCCAAAGGTACAATATCGATTCAACGCTATAAAGATTGGACACTCACATATCACATTTTTTCTATTTAAATAAACCTTTTCAGTTGTGCATGCCAAAGTTACAGTGATGTTTCTTCAAACAACCAATGTAGCTATCATGCACATGCACCATTGTTACTCTTGCATTCAAATTCATTAGTCTTGGATGATTTAAGTTTCTATTTTGAAGTAATATATGTAATATTCATATACGAATTCAACGGGTACGTAATTTATGAAATGGAGGCTATGTAATCATCTGAGGTAACACTTTTAAGTAGCTAACTACAATATCCATTTCTTTTTGTGCGCCTCTACACTAACACGTCAATGCATTATGTTTAAAGTAAATAACCAATGGCACTAAATTATCTATTTACACGAGAAATACATAGGCTGAGCGTTTGATCCCTATTTTGTGAACGCGCCACTACACCCGTACGATTGGCCACGCCTGTGTGAACGTCCAAGTTATCGGCGCATCATCCCGAGTTATTGTCTTTTTTTCTGGGGTGCACTTCACACCAGTTATTAACTGCTGACGCGTGCCCCGTGTACACAGTCTAGCATGTCCTTCCTGCTAGCACGGTCCAAAATTAGTTGAAACTGGATACGAACGATCCCGCGGGCGGCAAAATCTCCCGCCTCCTTCTAAAATTTCCTCCACCTTAGTCTTTAGCATGCGAAATCCCCCTTTTGTCCTTGGTGCACGGAGACCAACAGTTACAATACCGCCCTCATCTACATGATAGGTCAGGGCTACTTTGGTAACTTCCAGTTCCCCCCACTACACGGCACCCCCATTTCATCTCCCCCTCCCGCAAAAATGACTAACTCCACAGCACCAGAGCATCTTACATCACGATGTCCATACTTCATCGCCCTTTCTCCCCTCCCCTCTCGAAACCATAGATTGCTCATCCACCGGCGTACCATAGCCCATTCACTGCCAGCGGCGTCCACCTCGCCGGATCTGCTTCTGCGGCCGCATCTACCCCTCCCACCTCCCCTAGAAACAAGTAGACTACTCATCCACCATTGTACCACAGCCCATTCAGTGCCGGCCTTATCCACGGCGCCAGATCTGCTTCGCCGGTACTCTCGTCAACCGCCGCGCATCTGCAGCGGCTCATTCGTACTCCCCACCGGAGACGCTTCTTCCACACCCCCTAGAGCCGCCCCACCGACGCCCCCATCGACGGCCTCTGATCCTCTTCGCCGACACCTTCCTCAATCCTACCGGAGCTGCTTCGCCGACACCTTCCTCAACCCTACCGGAGCCGCTTCGCCGACACCATCGTCAACCCTACCGGAGTAGCTTCCCCTATACCATTCTCAACCCTACCAGGGCTCTTTGCCAACTCACAAGTCCACGGCCTCAGATCCGCTTCCTCGCACCCTCATCCAACCTACCGGAGCAGCTTCTGACGCCCCGTCCACGGCCACAGATCTGCATCGTCGACACCACCCTTAACCCAACCACCGGAGCAGATTCTGACGCCCCGTCCACGGCCGCAGATCCGCATCGTCGACACCATCCTTAACCCAACCACCGGAGCATCTTCTGACGCCCCGTCCACAGCCACAGATCTGCGTCATCGACACCATCCTTAACCCAACCACCGGAACAGCTTCACATACGCCCTCGTCCACGGCCACAGATCCGCTTCGCCCACACCGTAGTCCACCCTACCGGAGCCGCTCCACAAACACCGTACTCGACGGTTCTAGATCTCCTTACCGGACCCCGACAGCCAGTGCAGCGTCATCACCCTCGACGTTTCTAAGCTGATTCCCACCGTCTAGAGAGAGGCCAAGCACCCGCCACGGCCTAGGTACTTGTCACCTTTAAACCCATCCAACATCACCTGCCCGATGTACTTCAAATATACTAACCGGTCACTGTTACCTGTTATGCAGCTGGCAAAAACTACAAGGACGATGTTTCTTCTGGATCTAACAGCTTGGCCAACCAAGATCCTGGACTAAGGCATTGCTATGATCTTGTAAGTGCGTCTCTCTCTCTTGTATTGTTCTGTGCCTGCCAGCGTGCTTTGCTAGGATTTTCAACCAGTAATCCCTTTGTGCAGACAATGATTTCTACGACTGGCTGCTAAATTAGATATGTAGATGTCATACATGATACTACCTCGTACCTTCGTTCCTAAATGTAATTCTTTCTAGAGATTCCACTATAGGCTACATATGGAGCAAAATGAGTGAATCTACACTCGAAAATGCATCTATATACATCTGTATGTGGTCCATACTGGAATCTCTACAAAGACATATATTTAGGAACAGGGGCAGTGCATTACACAAAATCGTAGGTGGCATGTAGGAATTCTAGTGCACTACATTAGGCTCCCTTAGAGTGCCTGCTAGTCCAGTATATAGAGTCATGGCTAGTTTATGGTACGCACACAATCGTTAATTGGTGGTTTAAATATGCGCAAGGGATATGCAATGTAGTATCATGTAGAGGTGTCTGAAATTAGCCATGTCAACTTGCAGATAGGGTTACACAATGAAAAAGTACAAGATATATGTGGCAATTTCATGGAACATCGCAAAAAAAGGAGAGGCAGTGGTGAGCCTATACAATGTGCTATGGTACGTCACTCCTCCATTGCAATCATCGTGACATGTTATTTGTATGCCAGTTCTATGAGCCAAGTTTCTTTGGGATAGTTATTACGAGTTATCCTAAGAAAATAAGCACCTGTGAATATAAGCTCCATGTAATAAGCCAACCAGTTCTTTTCATTGCGTTTTCAGCTTATCTTTGGTATGATCAGTGGAAAGTCTAGATTGCATTATATATCTTTCATTTTGCTTCCCATATGGAAATTAATTTGACTTGCAAACATCACAAATTGAACCCAATGCAGTAGTTAATATGATAGGAAAACGGACCATCACTATTTGCTCAAAATGGAAATACAAAGATACCATCTACTTGGCACAATCTACTTTGGTCAATGTTTTCCATAGAGATCCCATTGCCTAATTTAAACGAAGAACGCATGACCCACATTTAAATGAAGAACAATTATTTATTGAAATTCGATGGTCCAAGTGGCTGGTTATTATCATATAGCAGCACCACCTGAAAGCATCATATAGCAGCAGCAGCAGCTCATAGCAACTCATCATACAGCAGCAGCAGTCTGCAATTCATCATATACCAGCAGCAGCTCATAGCAATTCATCATATAGCAGCAGCAGGAGCAGCTCATAGCAATTCATCATATAGCAGCAGTAGGAGCAGCTCATAGCAATTCATCATATAGCAGCAGCAGGAGGAGCTTGTAGCAACTCATCATATAGCAGCAGCAGCTCATAGCAATTCATCATAGCAGCAGCAGCAGCTCATAGCAACTCATCATAGAGCAGCAGCAGCTCATAGCAATTCATCATATAGCAGCAGCAGGAGCAGCTCATAGCAATGCATCATATAGCAGCAGCAGAAGCAACTCATAGCAATTCATCGTATGGTGGATCAGAATGAAAATTTGGCAAAAAATCAGAGGAGATCCTTACCTTGTTGGATGATCTCATCCATCAACAGCAACTCAAGGCCATGGCCTGGGAGGAGGGGAGGGGGGAACAAGGTGCCTTCTGCCGCAGTGCGTTGGACGAACCAAAGTGGAGCAGCTGCTGGAGACCACGAGAATGAGGGGCAGCACCAGAGGGAGGAGCAGCCAGGGAGATTTGCCCCTACCCGCCGGCCATGTAGCCTAGCTGGACATAGAATCGTCGAGGACCATGCCAGATGGGACCAGTGGTGATGGTTCGCTAGGGGAACCCTAGTGCTGCAGGCAGGGGATCGAGGTAGAGGGAAAGGGGAGAGGAGATGCAAGCGGGCAGGGCAATGAATGCTTGCGTGTTTGTTTTTACTTGAGGGTCAGGTGTGACACGGGCGTCAGCAGTTGCATTTTGAGTGTAATATAGGCAGACAACAGAGTCATTTCACTATTCCCCTTCCCTTCAATTTTTAGTGAGGTTCTACCCGAAACACCCCCCTCCAAAGCGAAATTAGTTAAGCCCAAGCCCATAACTCAAAAATGACTTCTTCACATCTTTTATGGCTTATTTTGACAATATGCCCTAAAAAGGTGGAATCGAACTGGCCCTTAACCTGCAATTCAATTGTGCGTGCAATGATGAATCACTCCTGCCTACAATCTGTACATTTAGGCATCATCATACATGGCATAACCTAATACATGTGCATTCCATTGTAGAATCTAGAATATGCAATGTTTATGTTAGTTCATACATTGCACATGATGTTTAAAGTCCCCTTAAATCTGCTCAGTCAAGTGATGGTCTTTAAGCCTCCTTCTTTGCTTCTTTTCTTGATATGTAAGATTTTCTCACACATCTGTTCAATTGCTTGTTTGCATCAGCCAGCCATACTAGGACTGTTTGCTTTGATTACTTGTTGTTCTTGACCTAACACTCTAACAGAGCTTCTCAATGATTTAAACACTAAGGGCTGCTATAGTGGGGCCTTGTCTAACTCATAGGTGACATAAAGGTTTGGCTGCACACTACAGTAGGCTCTCGAAAAGTACCTGGAGATCCAGTTCGAAGATATGCCTAGTTTTTACATAGTGCAGACATAGTAAATGCTCATTTCATTGTGTGCAAGTGCAAGAGATGCGGCATGTTTCATTATGTGGTGTTGTTTTGTTATAATGTCATCCTTTTGTCTTCACAGACTAGAAAGTATGCATATTTATCTTCCAAGGAGACGAGTAACTAGTTTGTGTCACCTTGCAGAGGGGGTGCAATGAAGATAAGATCGAGGATTTCCAAGTACAAGATGTTAGGAAGGAGCCTTGCAAGAGAAGTAGGAGCTGCGCTGAGCCTCTTCAACCTACTAAGGTAAGTCAGTGTATGCAACTCAATAGTTCAATTCCTTTGTTTGTTTCAGGCATAGTTAATTTTCTCTTTTCGATTGCTTTATTTGTCCTCACTTAATGAGATGCCCAAATAATTATGCGTGATGTTCGGTACTTGTATCACTATTAGTTCACATAATTAAAGGCCTTACCATTTAATTACTCCGCCGAAGTGTGCCTGAAGCTTTGAAGTCTATTAACCAACTATTATTGCATGAGGCTCACAATCTAGTTTATACTACGCTAATGATTGCATAGTTTTGCCTGCTGTAGTATGTTTGTATGAAACCCTTTATTGTTCATTATGCTCCCTAAGACCTTAATTGAGGTAGAGAATGGCCAATTGCTTGCTTACTTATACGCAATGTGCTGTCTAAATTTGTAACTTGTCTGTGTTTTCGATTGGGCCCCAACATCATGCTCCTCTGGTGAGCTAAGAGGGATTTCTGTATGCAGGCTGCACAGACTATCATTTTTATAATTTTTAAAATATCACCTGCTTATGCTTCATGACGTGTAACATTTTTTTGTGAAAGTGACGTGTAACATTATTGTTAGTCCTGTTTTGCCATGTAGTACAAAATAGTGTCTTGTTCGCTTCACTATTGTAACTATATTTTTGCCCTAGTCATGTGTACTTACAGAAACATTTTAGGATGAACTGGCATCAACACAAAAATCTGCGAGCAGTGCGGCATGGCCGTTACCGAATGATTATGGATTGGAATTGGAATGTGCTGATGTTCTCGAGCATCAACTAGAGGTGGTAAGACAACGTGTACATGATTGTCAACGTATAATCAACAAGTTGAGACTAGACATGCAGGTATTAGATGCAGCAGTCAAAAAATGAAACAAGACACCGAGGTAACCATGAAGGAATTGGAGATTTTGCAGACTGAAATTTGTGCTATCTGAATCCGGCCAATCCTATTTTCTGAAGAGATTATAGATCAAATGGAGTTAAGTTGATGCACGTCCATGATGTATGAGTTGTATTTGCCCAGTGTATGTAATTTGCTGTTTGAGTATGCTTTATTATCACCTGTGCCGAACCATAATGCCCAGTGGGTATAATCGGCTGTAATTTCTTTATTGTATAGTGTAGGATTATTCTACCTTTCTATGCCTTGATCTCTTTGTTGTATAGTGTATGTTTTTTGGAGGTGATAGTATTGAGTAGGATAATTCTTTGAATATGCTATATCATTCAAACGGGGGCCAACTCGCCCGACCATGGCCCTTCACGGGCCGCCGGATCCATGGGCCTTCTATGTCTCGTAGGATCCATGGGCCTTCTACATCTCGTAGGATCCATGGGCCTTCTACGTCTCATAGGATCCATGGGCCTTCTACGTCTCTCAAGATCCATGGGCCTTCTACGTCTCGTAGGATCCATGGGCCTTCTACGTCATGTAGGATCCATGGGCCGCCGACTCATTTATGGGTCTTGTACGGGCCTTTAATGGGTCGTTGATGGGCCTATAATGGAAATCGTACGTTTTATGGGCAGACCATAACGGGTCGTTAATAGGCCGTATTTGGTGATGCTATCAAAATGGACCAACAAACTAATGGACCACAAACGGGCTGACTGTAACGACGGGCTGAATTTGGCCCACAAGCAGAAAATGACAGTAACGGGCCGTAAGTAACCAAATGCTGCAAATGAGACCAAGAATAAATGGGCCCTCAGAAGGCCGAAAGTTAACTTGGGCTGGAAATGGCCCAATGGAATAACGGCCCGTTAATGGGTATAAAGTGTTACACTGTTCATTACGGGCCAGTTTCACCGCGGGCCCTTAATGGGTGTAAAGTAATACACTGTTCATTACGGGCCAGTTTTAGCACGGGCCGCTAATGGGCCAAGAGTTACAAAGGGCCTCATATGGGCCGAAAGACGTCATGGGCCATACATGGGCCAGAAGTGAAAATGGACTGGAATCATATTGGATGGCCCAGATGATGCTACTGGGCCTAATTCGCATAGGGCGTAACGGGCCTTGGGTTAGCGGGTTGTAAATGGGCTATATGCTAACAGGCCGTTAACAGGCTTTCCATGGGCCGGCCCACCAGCTTTTGACCACGTCAAACAGGCCGGCCTTTTCACAGGAATGAGCCACTGTTGGGCCGTGCCACGTGTCGACGTATCATAGGTGCCTTCTATCCAGTGAGTGGATGACATCTGTCCCAATGATGAGCCGACACGTGTTTCCTCCAGCCAATGATGATTTTACACGTGGAAAATCCCCATTGGTCGGGGCTATTAACGGGTTATCAGATCCAAAATCCGACCCGATAGCTTAACGGCGTTCCGTTACGGTGGATGCCACGTGTCGGTCACCCTTGATGACAGTACTTCTGTGACGCGTGATTTATCATCATGGAAGTGGACACTTCCGTGATGATAATTTTGGTAATGTCATGGAACACTTCTACGACAGCACATGTATGACTATCTTGATTCTGTCATAAAATCATCATGGATGTACATGCATGACAAAAAACGCGACCTACTGTGACAAACACGTATCATCACGGAAGTGTATTTTTTTGTAGTGTTCATGGCTAGTTCAGCCGCCTTGTGCAGCCCGCCCAACTGTTTTAGTTGGTCGCTAAAGGGCACCGGATGTTCTGGTCCAATGTATTGGGATCAGAACAGCTTCTCTGTAGAGCTCCCTTCTTCGGCTCGAAAGAACTCTGCAGCATCAGATATGCTGCGCGGCAGATCGGCAAACGCTCCTGGAGAACTTCAAATTCGGGTAAGTAAAAGGAATGTTTCCCTCACATACTTGCTGTGCATAATAAAATCCTTACCCACCGCGATCTTCTTGGCCGCCTAGATTTCCTAAAGGGCACTTTGGGCTTCGGTTCGGGCATCTTGCGCGCTCTGGCGGGCTTTGGCAAGTTCGACTCTTGAGTCTTTGAATCATGCTCCAAGGACTCGTACTTTTTGACGGCATCCTGGAGCTCTTGCTGAACCTCGCTGACCCAGGCCTCCTGCTTCTCGTGCGCAGCGTGCTCTTTAGCCGCTTTGTCCTCGGCCTCGGCCAGCGCCTTCTTTAGGGCCACTACTTGGGTCGCAGCTCCTAGTCAGTACGAACCTTTCATCCTTCCTAAATATAAGTACAGGTTAGTGCATTCCTTGGCTGTCCTCCGGCGGCTTCTTCATGAGGCCGAGCTCTTCCACGACCCGCTCCAGATTCTGCTTCAATCCGGAGACTTCCGCAGTGTGAGCGGCAGCAGCCAGCAGCAACGTCTGCTTATTCACATTGACATATTATGTTAGACTCCTGCGAAAATTATTTTGATCCTTTGTTCGGTTTTTTCTCTCCGAACACCGAACAGAGCATCAGGGGCTACCGACTACAAGGTGATACTCTTTTACAACTATGTTACTTTCCTCAAAGCCTGTCAGAAGGCTAATACATGTTTCGGTCAGTCTGTCTTTGGAGGATTGGACTTTCTCAATCACCATACTCATAAACAGTACGGTGTTCTTCCATAATGGAAGTGCCTTGTAGCGCTTCCAGCAATCTATCCGGTGCCTCTGGATGGATAGAGGTCACCGGTGGAGGCGGCTTGCCCCCCTCGTTCGGGAGGGGCTGCCTGCCTGAATCCGGAGCCACTTGGGTCTTCAGAGCTGTATTTGGCTGAGGGCCAAACTGGATGCGGCCCCCATCGTCGGGGTCCGTAGGGGTCTTTCCCCCGTGTGTTCGGCAACCGGGGTTTTATCCTCTTGCATCACTAGAATAGTCTCCCCTTGGCCTGGTATCCTTCGACACAATACCTCGGTGTTGTCCGCGGCCTTGGGGGAGGAAGCCGTCGGAAGGGACCCGCTGTTCATCGCCGATGGGTCCAGTGACCCCTCCGAAGAGGAGGATAGCTCGATGTTGGACTAGGCCGGACTGCAGATGCCTGCTCTAGCACATTAAAAATACGATAAAGTTAATAGGCCAGAAATATTACCATGTCCGGATACTTACGATTTGGCCAGGGGTTTGGCCCTGGGCTCCCAGTCCCCGCTGCTGTTGGTGGTTGCGGCGGAGTAGTCCGGAAGGGAGATTTTTCCCTTCTTGGATTCCTCGGCCTCCCCTTGTGTGGAGGCCTTCCTCTTCTTTCTTCCCCCAGTAGGGGGGGAGGGAACAGATCTTCTCCTCCTCCTCCTCATCGTCTTTGGTGGAGGAGTGCATCTCGCTGTCTTCGGACGTCATGTCTGAAGCGCCCTTGCATGGGAGACCATCTCTGGTCCCCTTGGCCACTTTCTTGGCTTTCTTCTCCGGCACCTCATAAGGCGCCGGAAACAACATCTTTGTCAGAAGAGGCGTTTCTGGATCTTCGGGTGGTGGAGCCAGACAGTTAATCTGCTCCGCTATCGTTACCCAGGCCTGAAAGATTGGCATGGAGGCTTAGGTTCCTCTCGCAGATATGCCGGTAAAAGGTATACCTTGCAAACATAAAAGAACTTACCGGATTAGCACGGCGTTTTGCGCTAAGCCCGCGATCTTCGGTCATGGGCGGTGGTACCTCGCTGGCCTTAAAAAGCACCTTCCAGATGTCTTCGTGTGTCGTACCGAAGAGCTCCAGCAGCGTATGGTGCTTGGCCAGGTCGAACTCCCACAAATTACAAGTCCGGCTCTGGCACGGAAGAATCTGGCGTAACAGCATAACCTGGATCACGTTGACAAGCTTGATTTTCTTGCTCATCATGTTCTGGAGGCATGTCTCGAGCCAAGTCAGTTCTTCCGCTGAGCCCCAGGCTAAACCCTTCTCTTGCCAGGAGGTGAGCCGAATGGCGACTCCGGATTGGAATTTGGGGGTCTCCGCCCAGTTGGTACCGTGTGGCTCGGTGATGTAGAACCACCCCAATTGCCACCCCTTTACAGTCTCCACAAAGCAGCCTTCGGGCCAGGTGACATTGGGCATCTTGCCCACCATGACGCCTCCGCACTCTGCTTGTTGGCTGCTCACCACCTTTGGCTTCACATTGAAGGTCTTCAGCCATAGGCCAAAGTGAGGTGGGATTCGGAGGAAGGCCTCGCACATGACAATAAATGCCGAGATGTTGAGGATGGAGTCGGGGCCAAGTCATGGAAGTCCAGCCCGTAGTAGAACATCAGTCCGAGGACGGACAGATGGAGGGGGAATCCCAGCCCGCGGACGAAGTGGGAGAGAAACACCACCCTTTCTTGGGGCTCCGGGGTAGGGATGATCTTCCCCTTGCCCGGAAGCCAATGAGCGATGTCATTGGACAAGTACCCGGCCTCCCGGAGCTTCTTGATGTCCTCCTTCTTGATGGAGGAGGCCATCCACTTGCCTCCAGCTCCGGATCCGGACATGATTGGAGTGCGTTTTCGGGTGGAGAAGGTGAGAGATTGGGCGTTGGATCTCAAGAATGAATGGGCAGATGAAGGAGAAGGCTTGGGTGAATGAGGTGGAATCCTTATCCCCTTATAAAGACATTCTAGGTCGTGCGCATCCCCCTCGCCTTAAAATCCGCCTATTCACCAAGCACCGTGCAGATGGCACGGTTGAGTTACCCATGCCCGCATTGATGAGAATCCCTTGATAAGGGGACATGATCTATGCTTTGACAAGACGTGTCAATGAAACCGCGCCTCGAAATATGGAGGGGCAGGGTAAAAATGGTTCGAATAAAGACCGGGCCGTGGCGTGATGTCATGCTATGAGTTGTTAGCAGATTGGACTCGTGGGATATTATACTCTCTACAGTGGTATGTGCAATTTATTTTGCAGAGCCGGACACGATTCTTATGTTCAAGATCTACTTTGGAGTATTCGGAGAAGGAACCCACCTTGCAATGCTAAAGACAATCTATGCGCCGGACTCATCATCATTGAAGCCTGGTTCAAGGGCTACTGAGGGAGTTCCGTATTAAGGGGTCCTCGGACAGCCGGACTATATGCATATGCCGAACTGTTGGGCTATGAAGATACGAGATAGAAGACTTTGTCCCATGTCCGGATGGGATTCTCCTTTGCATGGAAGGTAAGCTTGGCGGTTAGAATGTGAAGATTCCTTCCTTTGTAACCGACTCTGTGTAACCCTAGCCCCCTCCGATGACTATATAAACCAGAGGGTTTAGTCCGTTGGGGGAGAACAATCATAATCATAGGCTAGCTTCTAGGGTTTAGCCTCTACGATCTCGTGGTAGATCAACTCTTGTAATACTCGTATCATCAAGATCAATCAAGCAGTAAGTAGAGTATTACCTCCATTGAGAGGGCTCGAACCTGGGTAAACATTGTGTCCCCCGCCTCCTGTTACCATTAGCCTTAGAAGCACAGTTCGGGACCCCCTACCCGAGATCAGCCGGTTTTCACACCGACAGCCATCCCTCTATATTAGATGATAAAGAAGGCAGATGATTTTGTCTGGAGCGATGCTGCTAATGAGGCGTTCGAGGCACTTAAGAAGCAACTGGCTGAGCCGCCGGTTCTTGCAGCTCCCATTGAGAAGGAGCCTTTGCTGTTATATGTGGCTGCAAACAACCGGGTTATCAGTGTAGCAATTGTGGCTGAAAGAAAGGAATCAGGCAAGGAGCACCCGGTTCAAAGACCGGTTTATTTTGTTAGTGAAGTGCTCATTGAGTCTAAGCAGAGATACCCACATTGGCAGAAGCTGGTTTATGGTGTGTTCATGGCTAGTTGTAAATTGAAGCAATATTTCCTTGGTCATCCCATCATTGTGGTTAGCTCTTCCCCTTGTGGGGATATTATTCAAAACAGGGAAGGCACGGGTCGGGTAGCTAAGTGGGCCATTGTGCTTGGACCCCATGGTCTAAAGTACGTGCCTTGGATGACTATAAAATCTCAAGCACTGGTGGATTTCATTAATGATTGGACGGAGTTGCAGATGCTTGAGGATAAGCCGGATCATACATATTGTGTCATGGAAACATCACGGCAGATGTCCTAGTCTGAGGACTTAGTCGTGAGGCCAACACATCTATGTGGTAGCTTGAGAGGGGTTGATCGGGACGAGAAACGCAACACACAAGACAAGGATTTAGACAGCTTCGGGCCCCGGGAAACATCATCCAAAAATAGCCCTACATGTTATTTTTGGCAAGATCTCATTATGCTCATGTTGGAGACACCGCATAACCGGCTCTCCTCTAGTTGTGTCTAGACTTAGCGATTATTTTCTTGTCCCTCTTGGGGTGCCCTGACCCTCCTTATATATGTTGGAGGGGGCGGGTTACATGTGGAGTCGTAGTAGGACTAGGACTATTCCATAACAAGTGGAATCCTAGTCTGCCCCTTTAAGGGAAAACTCCTTATGTCTTTCCTCGTAAACCGGACCACCATAGCATGAGCCGGCCTTCTGGGCCTTGGGCCTTGTCATCTATTTGACCCGCCCGCAGGGTCTCCAATGAATCGTAAACCGTCAGGTCCGAGCAGGTCACAAGTGAGTCACCAAGCTCCAGCCGGATCATACATCCGGCGGGTTACACCGCGGGGTATATCCCCGACATTAGCCCCTAGTTTAGCTTGGATTTATCCATGGTAAACTTATGCTGTAAAATAAATACAAGAACAAATTTAACAGGTTGTGCTCCGGTTTAAAAGTTCTCCTGAACCGGTACTTGATCATCCTTAAGTCCTTGTCATTTCCTCCTGGGTGTATGTCTATGATCTTATAGCAAATCTCCTTTAACAGACATGTTCAAACTTTGCCAATGCAAGAAATCCAGGCAATTCTTCTGAGAAATTCGGGTCAATAGGCCAGCTTCATAATCAATTTACTGACATTGGCTCTTGGAGAGAGATATTATAAGAAATAATCCATTTGAGTCGGCCTTCAAAGCTCTGACTTGACAAAAATATTGGTCTTGAAATACTCATCTGATTTTTAGCCGGCTTAAAGATGTAGATCTTGCCGGTTTATCATTGCCAAAAATTGTCGGGTTATAAACAAATGTTGCTGATAACAGGTCATGATTGTTGCAGACACTAGGTTAATCTGGTCTGCTCAAAACTGAGAATTTGAAGATTTTTCTCCCTTATATGCATATCACCTATAGCCCCCAAGTGCCGGGTTGTCATGCTTGCAGCAACCTGGGACTTGTAATTGCCTTATGCTCATAAAACACTTCAACCAGTGTAGCCCCCAAGGGCCGGGTCAATATGCAATAATGAGCAGGGACTTTTGTATATAATTCATTGATAATAACATCATATGATGTAATCTCCACCATGGGGCTTGAACCCATGTCCACAAGGTTAAGAGCTTTGTAGTCTACCAACTGAGTAGTGGACCTTTTCAATATAATGGATTAAGGCTTGTTTACCTTGAAGTTCTGATAGGAGCAATTGGTAGCCCCCAAGGGCCGACTCATTACAATGTGATAAGTCGGATCTTCAATAAAGTGAGCCAGATAATGACTAGCCCCCAAGTGCCATGGTGCATGCTGGCAATGACATGGGACTTGCATATTTGATGTAATCTCAACTTAAATAATGTAGTCCCCAAGTGCCGGGTCGTAAGCCTGCACCGACTCCGAACTATTCCCTCCATTCTAAAATAAATCATGCCCATTGATAAAATAGTTGCCATTGCGCTAAAGCAACTTTGACGACCTCCATCATAATATTGGTTATTGATACCCAGAAAAAATCCAGCCATGTTGGCTATTAAAGATTTGAATAATATAATCCGGTATGAAAACCTCAATCATTTAATATCATCATGAAAATCCAGCCAAGTTTGGTTGTTAGAAATTTGAATACCTTATCGGTTGACAAGCAAATCCATGGTTTTAATATTTGGCGGCTCTTGGCCGATGGCGACTTACTGCTCATTCCTTGTAAGCCGGAATTTCATAACCCGGCGACTCATAGCCTTTGAGAAAATCAAGAATTGATGACCCTCTTGAGAGACCAATTTCAATCTTTGATGATAGGCTTGAACTTAATCATTTATGTAAGTCATATTTCTGCAAATCCTGCACAGAGTTTAAACAACATATGCCCTGGCGACTTAATGTCAAAGCCAGGGCGGGTAACAACCCAAACATAATATAGTCTTTATGAAATTACGGAAAAGACTAGGATTAAGGCCATTCAAGCCTAAACATACTGGAGACTTAACATCAAAGCCAGGGTCAGTTTAAACATAATCATGTATAAACAATATCATACTTGCGATATTGAATCGTACTGCCGGTTTATGATACCTGTGAAGTAAGGGTGATAACCCAAAACTTAGAAGCCAAACCTTCCAAGCAGTAATATTGTCATATGCTGGCGACTTATCGTCCAAAGTCGAGCCGGGTTAAATAGAAACCACACATATATGCTTCAGATATGAGCAAAAAGTCTCAAGACAAACCCAAAAGACTGTTTTCAAAAAACTTAAGTCAAACAGAGAGAAAAAGTGAGGCTTATGATTCGAATACGATTAGCACTACTAGGAAAAGGCCTACTAATGGTGCACCGGTTTTGCCTACTAATGGCGCACTACTGGTGCGCCATTAGTATCACGCCACTAGTATTTTTTACTAATGGCGCACCACTGGTGCGCCATTAGTATCTGGTGTAATAATGGCGCACCACGCAGTGCGCCATTAGTTTTGCCCATAGTGCGCCACTAGTGTCTGCTATACTAATGGCGCACCACATGGTAGGGCGCCATTAGTAACAATTTTTAATTTTTTTTCTTAATGTCAGGTCACTATTTCACATATGAGAAATCCAACACATATACATACAACAAGCATCAATATAACAATCATAGCCAACACACAAGTTCCATCATATATACATACATAGGCAACACATAGTTCCATCGTTACATATTACAAAAGTTTCACATTGTTCATCCAACACCGTTATCCATCAATTCACAAAAGTTTCACATTGATACAAAATAAAAACACAAATGGAAAAGAAGCACTCCATCCATGCAAGCTTCCGTGAATTAAATCAAATCTGCAAAATGATAAAGAAGAAGTTAGAAGAAGAAGAAGACTAGAAGAATACTAGAAGAAGAAGAACACTAGAAGAAGAATAAGAAGAATTTTGGGAAAGAAGAAGAATAAGAAGAAGACTATAAGCTTATTATGTAAACTTGATCATTTTGTGCTAACATAAGTTATTTTGTAGCTAACCTATAGGAAACTAAGCATATATGCTCCAAGTTAGCATATTAGAGACAACTTAGGTAAAATGAAGCTAACATATGTCATTTTGGAAAAGAAGAAGAATAAGAAGAAGACTATAAGCTTATTATGTAAACTTGATCATTTTGTGCTAACATAAGTTATTTTGGAGCTAACCTATAGGAAACTTAGCATATAAGCTCTAAGTTAGTATATTAGAGCCAACTTAGGTAAAATGAAGCTAACCTATGTCATTTTGGAAAAGAAGAAGAATAAGAAAAAGACTATAAGCTTATTATGTAAACTTGATCATTTTGTGCTAACATAAGTTATTTTGGAGCTAACCTATAGGAAACTAAGTATATAAGCTCTAAGTTAGTATATTAGAGCCAACTTAGGTAAAATGAAGCTAACCTATGTCATTTTGGAAAAGAAGAAGAATAAGAAAAAGACTATAAGCTTATTATGTAAACTTGATCATTTTGTGCTAACATAAGTTATTTTGGAGCTAACCTATAGGAAACTAAGCATATAATTAAGCTCTAATTTAGCATATTAGAGCCAACTTAGGTAAAATGAAGCTAACCTATAGGAAACTAAGCATATTAGAGATAACATAGGTAACTAAGTATATATATATATATATCATTTTGGAGATCTGACATACCTGACAAAGTTCAGTTCTCATGCATTGTTCTTCTCGTTCTCCTTCTCCTTCCTCAGCCTGATGGGCCAAGAGCCGCGAGGCGGTGGAGGCAGTGGAGGCAGTGGGATGTAGTCTTCTACCACAATTGGCGTGGTCATGTCGCCCAGCTGTGGGATCGCCGGCGCCACCACCATCGCGAGGCCACCTTCAGGCACGACCATCGCTAGGTCATCCTCAGCCACCTCCATCTCTTGCCCATGGTCAGCCACCACCATCTCTTGCCCATGGTCAGCCACCACCATCTCTTGCCCTTGGTCAGCCACCACCAGCGCTAGGTCATCCTCAGCCTGATGCCCATCGTCATCCTGCAGCTCCTCATCCCCACTCTGCTCCTCTTCTCCCGCACTCCAGTCTGGATCATCCTTCTTGTTGTCTATGCCGCTACCAGAATCGCTGCTGCTTTCGCTACAGCCAGAATCGCTGCTGCTTTTGCTATAGCCATAGTCACTGCTGCTTTGGCTATAGCCAGTGTCGCTGCTGCTGCTCCCATTACCTGTCCAAAATGCAACAATGACCGTTAACAATCGATGTGAGAAAAAGTCAAATGTAGAGGAATAAGAAGAGGTAGAACGTACCGTCATCATCATCGTCAGCGTAGCGCATGCGACACATAGTCGTGTTGAACACCTTCACGATGAGCATGGTGGCGTCGTCATCGCACCTGAAGAGAAGGAAGTACCCCAACCGCAGGTCGTAGGCACGGTAGAACTTCTCCCACCCACGAGACAAGTACATGTGGCCCTCCTTGATCACCAACTCCACATCCCACTGCCTGCAAAACCCGCTGCCGGCCTGTCGCAGCTTCAGATTATTTGGCGGATCTTCACCCATCAGCATGTTCATAAAACTGTCAGGCAGCCTCTGCAGTTTGGGACAATGAGTGATGTAGCAAACAACAAATATCATAATGAGATGGGTGAAGGGGAGATCACTAGTGGAATCAGCTACTTTGCCATCTGCCAGCTCTTTGCCGTCCGCCGTGGCAGATGGCAAAGTAGCAGATTCCTGTAGTGGATCTCTCGTTTTATATACCTGCGTCATGGATGATACTGAAGTCTCAAGTATGATAGTGAAGAACTCGGAAGCATCCAACTCGTACTGCGGTGTCGCAGAGTGGCGGTGGCTGCTTCCCGCCATCCCTGATAAGAAGCAAAAGAGACCAATTAGTACCCTTACAATAGATCGTAAAACATGCATGATAACAGGCATTAGTCGCAAGTACCCCATATGTCCTATTTTTAGCAAAGTCATGCTAAAATTCACGGAAAATTTCAGCATGACCTTTGCTGAAAATAGGACATATGGAGTACCCGAATTTGCCGGAACGGAAGTTAATCGACATTCCGGCAAACTCAAGGGCCTCTCGGGGTACCTGCAAAATCATTATCCCAGGTGGACAAGGCAATGTGCTACTTGCTTAAATCTCTGTCCAATATTTACAAGACAAACAAACAGGTGGCAAAGCCCAGTGTTAAAAAAAGGCCTCCATCACAACATGGAAAATACGTTGGCCTCTGAAGAGGTGAAACAATATATGCATCTCCAGGAAGTATCATTCAACATTTTGGACAAACCACTACAAGCAATACTGGATCAGATACAAGAAGAATGTGAGAAAATGCAGACAAATACTAATAGATTGAGGTGTTTAACTTGTGGTGCTCTCTGTGCTATACAGACATGTATTCTTGACAAACTAGTACAAGCAATGGTGGATCAGATATAGAAGCAATATGATATAATATAAATAAATGCACCCAATAAAAAAAGTACCCATCAATGAGCCTTGTCAAAATGGATTGTTTGACGCATAAAACCCAACTCAGTGCATAAGCAACCAGTGTCCCTTGCCATCATAGAAAAAAGACAGAACCATACAAAGAATTGAACAGTTTATCATAACAGCGGAACACTGATGGTCTGGTATTGCAAGCATGCAAGCTGTAAAGTGACAACACTATAACTGTGAAAAGATCATAGTCCAGCCAAACATATCACACAAATTCCACTGAAATATAACCTAAGCCACACAAAACAAGTAATGAAACCTCCACCAAGAACAGAGCCATACTATAGCAGCAAGACTGTAGTAAGAAAGAACCAATTCCCAAGTCCCAAAATTACTCATGGTACAAAGGCACATGCAAATCCTTATGCAAGAAGTGTAGATTACAAAAGCTACACACTCATCACTATAGTAGTCTACAGCAACTGCAGAATCACCAACCCTGAAAGTCAAATCTATGGGTACCATGAAAAGAAGTTAACATGGACAGCAAGGAGCTGACACAAAATGAATATGGCCTAATTTAGCTAAGAAAACCCTCAGGTTCTAGTAGCAGATACTGCTCTAAAACATGTGATCCTTTTTGCACGCTAGGTTTCGTTAGTGTTACCTGCCAAGTGCACATGTGACAGTAGTTCTAGCAAGCAATGTTGCTGAAGAGTATAGCATGTAAATTGGATCTTGGGCTATAAGTTTAGTGAACTATAGGCTACTGGGCTTCATGGCTATGAATATCTCACAGAGATTTTAATCTCTTCGCTAGCTCTAGAAAACTGTTAGGTATTTGTCCGTTATTTGTTGCATATCTTACATTTGGTCGGAGAGCGCAAGGCTAATGTGACAATTGCCATAACCAACCTCTGTTTCCCTGATGCTTCTTACAGGGCTGATGCATCAATGTGCCTGGGCATACAAAGATTAGTATATAGTGAAGGACACTGTGCATGCTGGATCTCCTTTTTGTTAAACAATTCGGTAAACTAACTATGATCAAGTTAACTGCATATCGAATTAACCAACTTATGATGACAAACTGAAGCAAGCTATAATCTACTACAATTATCACAAGATAGCAGAAGAACTCATCTAGAAATGCTAGTTGCTAGTAACCAAAGAACCTTCAAACGTGACTGGCTCATGGTTTTTTCGTTGTTATTAGATCAAAGCATTTAAAAATTGATGATTTGTTCTAACTACAGGCATGTACCACTTCTACACATTGCATAGCTGCACATTCAGAACAGAAAAAACATAGAAATTGCAACAAAATGTCACCTGTCAGGCTGTCACTTGAATTACAAGAGGCAGGTATGTCCAGGGAAAAGATGTTGAGGATGCAGATCTGCTCGCTGGAGAGGAGGGCCGAGGGTTTGCTGCTTCAGGGGCGTGTGGAGGGGGCAGACCCGCGGCTTGGTGCTCGGTGACGCTTGCGGGGAGGCCTGCTTGAGGAGGAAGCGCGCGAGGATGGTGGCTGCCGGTGGAGTGGCTCGGTGACGACGGTGGTGCTTCCTGTCAAACGGTGTGGTGGGCTCGCCGGAGATGCACGGGCCCTGCACAGCGGTCAAGACTCAAAGCAGAGGTTGTGGGCAAGAGGAAGAAGAAGAAGAAGGAAGTGGAGGGGAGGGGCTCACCTGCAATCGAGGGCGTACATGGCGCCGGCCGGCCGCCTTGGACCCGGAGGAAGCTGCGGTCGTGCCGGATCCCTAGGGCTCAGGGCGGGCAAAAGACCACGCCGCAGCAGAGCTGAGCTGAGGTAGAGGCGGTCGTCGTCTCCTCCTCCTCCGTCTCGGGGCGCGTGGGCGTGGGGGCGGCGGCACAGGGGAGCTGCAGTGGTGGGGGCGTGGGGGCGGCGGCGCGGGGGAGCTGCAGTGGTGGGGGCGCGAGTGCGCGGGGGCGGCGGGGGTCGGGGCGGCGGCGGCAGGGGACGGATGGGGCGTGCAGGCGCGGTGGCGGCGTATGGTTGGGGAGGACGGGAGGGAGGGAATAGGTGGAGTGGGGGGAAGCTTACTAATGGCGCACCCAGCGGCGGTGCGCCATTAGAATGTTTTTTTTATAAAAATAGTAATAATTTTTTAAAAAAATATGTTCAAATTTGTTATTTGAAAATATTTATGAAAATGAAAAAGGTGGAGTGGAGGGTGCGGTGGGTCATCGGTGACGGTGGAGTGGGGGAGGGTGCGGGCCAGGGGTCGGCGGCGGCGGTCGGTGGAGCGGGGGAGGGTGCGGTGGGTCATCGGCGACGGTGGAGTGGGGGACCGGATCATTTCTCGATTGTATAAAATGTTGTTTGATATTTATTTGTGTTTAAATATGTTCAGACTTGTTTAAATCATAACAGTAATATTTTTTTATAAAAACAGTAATAATTTTTTTTAAAAATATGTTCAAATTTGTCATTTGAAAATATTTATGAATATGAAAAAGGTGGAGTGGAGGGTGCGGTGGGTCATCGGCGACGGTGGAGTGGGGGAGGGTGCGGGCCGGGGGTCGGCGGCGGCAGCTGGTGGAGTGGGGAAGGGTGCGGTTGATCGTCGGCGGCGGTGGAGTGGGGGAGGGTGCGGGCCGGGGGTCGGCGGCGGCGGCCGGTGGAGCGGGGGAGGGTGTGGTGGGTCATCGGCGATGGTGGAGTGGGGGACCGGATCATTTCTCGATTGTATAAAATGCTGTTTGATATTTATTTGTGTTTAAATATCTTCAAACTTGTTTAAATCATAACAGTAATTTTTTTTATAAAAACAGTAATAATTTTTTAAAAAAATGTTCAAATTTGTTATTTGAAAATATTTATGAATATGAAAAAGGTGGAGTGGAGGGTGCGGTGGGTCATCGCCGACGGTGGAGTGGGGGAGGGTGCGGGCCGGGGGTCGGCGGCGGCAGCCGGTGGAGCGGGGGAGGGTGCGGTTGATCGTCGGTGGCGGTGGAGCAGGGAGGGTGCGGTTGATCGTCGGCGGTGAGGGGGACGTCGATGTCCCATGAACACGGTTTTCGAAGACCCAGGATCTCTATCTAGCTGGCAATATGTTGTGTCATCCATGCACCTTACGCATCCAGAAAATCCGTGGACTACCTGCCCCGCGAGATATCCGTAACCGAGATAGTCGTGTAGTAGTGCAAAATATATATATATATATATATATATATATATATATATATATATATATATATATATATATATATATACTAATGGCGCACCGCGTAGTAGTGCGCCATTACTAGTTTAAACTAGTAATGGCGCACTGTTACTCGGTGCGCCATTAGTAGTTTTGCAAAAAAAAGGATAAAAAAAATTAGTACTGGCGCACTCCTTGTCTGGTGCGCCATTACTAGTTCACTTCGGTCTGATGCGCCATTAGTATGTATGTAAAAATGAAAAAAAATTATAACTAGTGGCGCACCTTTTGTGTGGTGCGCCATTAGTGTCTTCCACACTAATGGCGCATCACCAACTGGTGCGCCATTAGTATATAGTAGTGGCACACTACTTCCCTGGTGCGCCATTAGTGTCAATCCTATCTATAGCCCTTTTCCTAGTAGTGGTAAGCCGGATCAAAAGGGGTTAAGCTATGATTTGAATACGATCAGTAAGACCCCTAATGGGTTTGGCATTGCGTAGATCAAGAGGGTACCTACAACTATGTTCTCTTTGGTTCGAATACGACCTATGTTTGAACAGGAAGCCCCCAAATGACCTTGAGACTTTTTTAACAACTCTGATTCGAATACGATCAAAGTCGGACCAAAAGGAGTTAAGCTATGATTCGAATACGATCAAGAAGCCCCCTAGTGGCCTTGGCATTGCGCCGATCAAGAGGGTACCAACAGCTATGTTCTCTTTGGTTCGAGTACAACCTATGTTTGAATAGGAATCCCCCAAGTGACCATAAGTTTTGGCATTGCGCCAATCAAGAGGGTACCAACAGCTATGTTCTGTTTGGTGAATACACCTATGTTTGAACAGGAAGCCCTCAAGTGACCATTGAAGCAGGGTACCTATGTTTGAGTTGTGCTTTGCAACAGACTCTCTTTGGTCCTTTTAATTTTTCGGAGAATTTGAGCTTTGCGAGAGATAAATTCATCTTGAGCCGGAATTTTAAACCGGATATTGAGAGCTTCAAAGCTTTGTGAGAGACAGGTTTCCTTTGAGCCGGATTTTAAACCGGAATTCTTTATTTTGAGTCTGAAATTTTCGGACGGCCTTTAAACTGGCAACATTTACTAAGCCCGCGAGTCTTTAAGACGACTCAATGAGTTGGCTTAAGATTCTCCATAGTTGACCGTGATATAGACCGGTTTGAGTCCTGTATTGGAGAACTTGCAAGCCAAAGTAATTGCTTTTTTAAAGAAAGCAATATGTAATATAAAAATATACTAGACGGATTTCACCTGATATGCTGAGCCAGAAATTATCCACCGCAGAGTTGATGATCACCACGGTGAAGCTGAAATCAATCACGGGTGAGCCGGCCGCGGCATTGTAAGCCAGCGCAGACGGGCGAGACAATCGCGGGCGCGGTAAGCCGCGCGGACGGGCGAATCAACCACGTCATATTGATGTAAAATGGGCCATAGAAAACAGCGGTTTGCACATATATTCATCGAGCATCATGGCACGGTCAGAAGCTGGCGCATGATAATGGTAGCGCGAGCTATACATCCATAACACGGCCATCACTCTTGTTATAAACAATTGTTCTGCATAAACAATATCGCAGACTAAGGCAAGGATAAACTGCTCTTTGATAAAAATAATATGTGCTTAATAAGATAAGTTTAAATGGATATCACCTGATTAGTTTGGACGACGGATGATCCGTTTATCATGAAAGAGGCTGTTCAGGGAGGCCGACTATTCAATATTGTCTCGGCGGTTTAGGTAGAGACCCTCCGGGCCTTTCTTCGGCTCATTAAACACCTGGCAACTTTGACTTTTCTTTCTGCCAGTCTCTTCTTATCTCTAGTCTCTTCTTATCTCTTTCTTTCATTTAACAGCAATGACGAAGCAGCAATAATGGAGATAGACAACTCGGTATTGGCGATGACTCATGGCCGCGGCAACACGTAGCAGAGGAAGTGGTTCAACAAAAGCCAGCGACTTATCGCGGGTCGACTTATTCTGACGGTTGTAAGCCAGCTCGGCCGGTTCGGTTGAAACAGTGGCAGCTCAAGAGCACAAAGCAAAGGTAATGCTTGATAGATGCATTGACCTTAGTCTTCACGTGGAGTAAATAGTACCAGCAATTGATGTGATTTGCCTTGATCGATGTGGAAACAGCAGCGGCCACAACAAAAGCCAGAAAAAAGACACATGAACCTGTTGATTCTCCTTCCGCTGTCTCATGCGAGCAGTTTTCCGAGTGCGCATGAGTAATCTGAGACTCATCGGGCATTTTTCAAGTTCTTTCTTTAGAGAATTAGCTTCACTCATCATAGAGCTAAGTTTTCTTTGCAACTCTGATGTGTTTTGCTTTCTGAAACCATTTGCCTGTCTATGTATTGATTCACTGACTGTTCCACAATCTCTTGTATATGTTTTCAAAGGTCGAGGCCAAGACGGCCTGCCGGCGGCCCGAAGTAGCAGCGTAGGCCAGGGCGGCTCACGGCGCAGGGGACTCGACGGAGCGGCTTAATGCAGCTCCATGGTGATGGCCGATCATTAGGCCGAACGAGGTTTGGGTCGCGACAGGTAGTTGAAGCAGGCCTGGAACAGAAGGTCGGCGACTCAGCGCGGGTGAACCACGGCAGCTGCAGAGGTGAGATGTCCACGGCAGCCGCTGCGGTCACAGAGGAGGCAGAGCAGAAGACCCTGGTGAAATAGCATCCGGCTCGAGGCGAGTCTTCCTTCTCCGGGTCGCAGTTAGTTTGTAGAACTCATGTCCGTATAGTGTTAAAACAATGGCAACGACATACCACTTTTGACCAGTGGCCTACACAGGCATTTACAGGATAAATATTCAGATTACCTGGTTATTCTCCTTGATCCATGTTTCCCCTGAAATCCTTGCTGTCTTTTCCTTCCTCAAACTGATGATAATTTGGCAGCAATGTAGATGTATTGTCTACGTACATCAGCTTTGGCAATTGAGAATAGTAAATCAGCCTAGTCCTTTCACTTGATATGACAAATAGTATTTGTTTAACTAATACGCGCTTGCTCATACAGAAGTACTTGTCAATTGATTCGTAGTCTCCGGTCGTCAGGCGGAGGAATAGCAGCGGTTTGTAGGCGCGGTGAAGACAAGCCAGAGGCAGAGCGAGGCGACTCGGTCTCGGCAGATCGGTACAGACTCAAAGTCATGACAGCAGAGACGAGCAGCGGAGGCAAGATCGCAACCACGAGAGTGGGCGGCCCGGCCACCATGGCAGAGGTAACTCGGCGGCGAGGCCGTGGCCGCAAAGGCGTCAGGGTCGCTCGGCGACCTGAGCCGAGAGTCGAGTTCGTGCTCATGTCCAAGTCCTCCGGCTCGTGGCGGGTTTGACCACCTCGCTCAATTATTGGACACTAGAATCTGGCATTGACGTTTCCGATAATAGGTAAATATTGAAAACCAAAGAACTTGCTCACCACGTGTAGAGTAGTAGTATTATAGTACTACTTTTTGATTGATGATGGCTTGATAAGAAACGGCGACAGCAAAACCTTGTAATATGACCGGAGCAGTAGCTGCACCGGGCAATTGAAAACCGAGTCATTGCCGGTGGTCCACTCGAGGCTCAAAACCTATGCGTGGAGGCGAGGAGTAGGGGAACTTGATGGATCTGGATCAAATTTGTCCGCATATGCACAGCAGTTTAACTCATTCGATCATGGACCTGACGTGGATGCGGTTTCGACCGATCTCATCGCGTCTGGCGGCTCAAACTATCGAACCCTAACATCTTGATCTCAAAAAACCTCGTATGTGAACTCCAATTTTAATCATGATTCTGATCACCAAACCATCATTTTCTTCATCTGATTGATCACGAGCTTCTCGATCCCTAAAGAGATCCCTTCAAGAACTCAACACCACCGTGCGCAGGCCCCACGGTGGGCGCCAACTGTTGTGGAAACGTCACGGCAGATGTCCTAGTGTGAGGATTTAGTCGTGAGGCCAACGCATCTATGTGGTAGCTTGAGAGGGGTTGATCGCGACGAGAAACGCAACACATAAGACATGGATTTAGACAGCTTCGGGCCCGGGAAACATCATCGGGAAATAGCCCTACATGCTATTTGTGGCTAGATCTCATTATGCTCATGTTGGAGACGCCGCATAACCGGCTATCGTCTAGTTGTGTCTAGCCTTAGCGATTATTTTCTTGTCCCTCTTGGGGTGCCCTGCCCCTCCTTATATAAGTTGGAGGGGCGGGTTACATGTGGAGTCCTAGTAGGACTAGGACTATTCCATAACAAGTGGAATCCTAGTATGCCCCTTTAAGGGAAAACTCCTTATGTCTTTCCTCGTAAACCCACCCACCATAGCATGAGCCGGCCTTTTGGGCCTTGGGCCTTGTCATCTATTTGACCCGCCCACCGGGTCCCCAATGAATCATAAACCGTCAGGTCCGAGCAGGTCACAAGTGAGTCATCAAGCTCCAGTCGGGTCATACATCCGGCGGGATACACCGCGGGGTATATCCCCGACATATTGGACTATTCATTTTGATGGATCCAGGTAGTTGGAAGG
Source organism: Triticum timopheevii (assembly GCA_963921465.1). Classification (NCBI taxonomy): domain Eukaryota; kingdom Viridiplantae; phylum Streptophyta; class Magnoliopsida; order Poales; family Poaceae; genus Triticum; species Triticum timopheevii. Next base: position 553,908,321 of record OY997264.1, on the reverse strand, counting down.
CTTGAGGGCTAGAGTTATATTGACTTCCCCGCGAGGTGATAAATTTTGTTATGTTTTACGGTTGATGTTCCCTTGTACTAACAATGCAGCTGAATATGAAGCCTTACTCCATGGTCTTCGGATGGCTAAATAGATGAATTTGAGCCGGGTAAGATGTTTTGGCCACTGGATCTAGTGGCTCAGCAAGTATCAGGGACCTGGGATTTCAAGGATCCACTCATGGCGGCTTATCGTCGAGAGGTGGATACTATTGCTGGTCCCTTCAAAGGATATCAGGTGGAGCATGTTGATCAAAGGAAAAATGAAGCAGCTGATGTGTTAAGCCGGCTCGGATCTCAGCATAAGCCGCCCCCCCCCCTAATATTTTCCTCGATCTTTTGCATAACCCGTCAGTAAAATTGCCTACGGAGGAAGACTTGGTAGTCCCTGACCTGGTGGCACAATTGGTGGCGGCTCTTCGTGCTATCCCTGATTGGACGGTTCCATATTTGGTTTACATGACCCGGGGTGAGTTACCTGAGGATGAAACTTTGGCCAGGCAGATAACCCGGCGGTCTAAGTCAATAACTATTATCAAAGGTGAGCTTCACAGATGCAGTGTTACAGGGGTGTTTCAATGATGCGTCTCTCCTGAGGAGGGTCATAAAATTCTAAGGGAGATTCATGAAGGAGATTGCGGTCATCATTCTGGTTCTAAGTCTCTCGTTGCTAAAGCTTTTCATCATGGGTTTTATTGGCTGACGGCTCATGCTGATGTAGAGGATCTGGTTTGAAAATTTGATGGTTGTCAATAATTCTCAAGACGTGCTCATGTGCCGACTCAAGAGTTGAGGATGATTCCAATTACTTGGCTGTTTGCAGTCTGGGGGCTGGATCTGGTTGGGCCTTTCAAAAAGTCCAAGGATAAAAAGACCCACCTCTTGGTGGTGGTTGACAAGTTTACAAAGTGGGTTGAGGTTGAGCCGGTCAGCAAATGTGATGCAGCCACGGCGGTTCAATTCACTAAAAAGGTGATCTTTCATTTTGGATATCCTCATAGTATCATCACTGATAATGGTACTAATCTGTCTAAAGGAGCAATGAAAGCATTCTGTGAACAAGAGCATATCTGGCTTGATGTGTCATCAGTGGCTCACCCCCAGTCTAATGGCCAAGCTGAACGAGCAAATCAGGAAATCTTGAGAGGTACCAAGCCCCTGCTTATGGTTCCTTTGCAGAGAACACCGGGTTGTTGGGTGGAAGAGTTGCCTTCGGTGCTTTGGAGTATCAATACCACCCCCAATAGATCTACGGGTTACACGCCTTTCTTCATGGTTTATGGAGCTGAGGCGGTTCTCCCTAGTGACATACATCATGATTCATCTCGTGTGGCGGCTTATGATGAAGATGACAATGAGAAGGCACGTCGAGATGCTATTGATCTGTTAGATGAGGAGCGTGACCTTGCGGCGACTCATCCATCAATTTACCAGTAAGATCTGTGGCATTATCACAGTCGCCGGGTTAAAACCAGAACCTTTCAAGAAGGCGACTTAGTGCTCCGGCTCATCCAGGATCAAACTGACATGCACAAGCTATCCCCACATTGGGAAGGGCCCTTTGTGGTCAGCAAGAATCTGAACAACGGATCATACTACCTTATCGATGTTTGAGACCATAAGGACTCACGCACGTCAGAGGACGAGACCCATCAGCCGTGGAATATTGCTCATCTTCGGCCTTATTACACCTGAGCCACCGGCTCTTGTGATGTACATACATTATCGATGTATATATTATCATGAATATAATAAAGCCGGCATCCCTAATAATTTAGGGCCTCTGTCGTTTCATTTCTAAGAATCTTAGTCTTTATTGTCACTTCATCTAATCACTTGGGGGGCTTCCTGCCCATTGGGCATAGCTAAAGATTACCCTTTGGATCTGGCTCATACGCCATGATTGAAAGATACTTGGGGGCTTCCCCATGGAGCATAGCTCTGATTCCGGTTTATAGACCCGAAGTAAAACTTGGGGGCTCACTAGCATAGCTATGACCCTTTAGGCTTGGACGCCTAGGTGTATTCACCAAAAAATCCGGGTTATCCTGCCTTTGTAAGTTGGCCTCTCCGCCCAGGTAATCCTGGAATGACCCGTTGTACTCTCGACAGTTATTCTTATAAAGACACTGAACTTGTCAAAGTTAAAATGGTGATTGGTCATGTGAGGCCCGGCTTACAAGGTTTTGAATTAAGGTTTAACTCAGCGGCTGTGCGGCCCATGAAAGCAGTTGGGTTTTAGGCTTGGCGGCCTATGAAAGCCTCGTTTTTCTGGTTTGTCTTTCGTTTGAACATTTCTTGAAGTTTTGTTTCGTGTCACATATCAATACATGGTTAAGAAACCAATTAGGGCCACGTTGCCTGATGGTTCATGTATATGTTTATCCGGAGTGTTATTAACCCGGCCTGGCTTTGGACTATAAGTCGCCAGGATACAATGATCATATGCTTAGAGCTTTCCGCTCAAGTTTCGGGATATTACCCCTTGCTGCATGTGGTGTTATAAACTGGCAGTGTAAATATATTGAATAGGGCATTATGCTTCTATCTATGGGTTATTGCCTTTACACATGACTTATGGTAAGTCGGCAGGATGAACAAATATCACAGGCACGATATTTATTTTATTGTATAAGGTTTTTTATAAACCGTTCTTGATTAGGGCTGGTCAGTCCTCAGTGGTTTTTTATATATGGGGTATCATAACCTGCCCTGGGGTAAACCGCCTGGGAACTTGTTGTCTATTTATATACAGGGTAAAAACAACAAATCGGATCTGCATAATTAATCATATCGAAAGCATAAAGGGACAAATTTCCCAATGATGGATCAGCAGCATTATGCAAACAAAATGTGCACAATGGCACGATGAATCAGTACTTAACGAGCGTATTACATGGCTTCGTGATCCCAAATGGATAAATTGATTTTTAACAGTTCCTGGTGGTGCAAATCAAGAACCGCCCAGCGGATCAGTTCTCGTGGCCTTGGTGGTTTGAAGCTTCCGGTTCATCCTGCGCCAGTTCTTCTTCTTCGTCCACCGTCTGGAAGTTAGGCGATGACCAATTGTTACCAGTCAAGACTTGAAATTTAGCATCATCATCGATAAGCTCAGACGGATCAATGTCGGGGGCAAAAGTATGCTTACGGATTGGAGGGATCAGATCTGCAACTTTATAAGCCAGCATGGGCATTTTCTGATTTTCTGCGGTGTAAGCCACCGAGTACTTGGACAGATCAGTTTCTTCAACAAGTAGACACGCCAGAGGACACAACGCTTTTACACAGGCAACAAAATCTTTCTTATCAAACGGAGACCCGTCCTCTTTGAAACTGGGTCAGCAAGTGGCTAGCTCGGCCGGGTCTAATTCTGATTGCCACGCCTTAGCCCGGCTCGAAGCCGTAAGGGCACCAGCTCTAGTAGCAGACCGCTTGTTTTCTTCAATCCGGGTTGATAAGACAGAAAGGCTGCTTAACACGTTGCTGAGAAGAGACGGTGTTTGCTTGCTTGGGGAGATGGCGGCGATCGTGCATTGAGCTTTGGTATACGGTTGCTCTACCAAGGTATAAACCGCCTTCAGCTTTATCAGTGTTTCTTTCCCAAAGTTGCTGCTTCTGGGGCTTGCATGGGAGATTATGATAGAGTTAACATGCGGTTTATAACAAAAAGAAATAAAATCCTTGATATATAAAATGATTTACCAAAAATAGCAAAAGTCATCTGATTGATGTGATGTTGTAAGCCGGCAAAATTGGTAGTGACCTCTTCCAATGTAGCTTCAGCTTTCTCAGCCCTTTCAATTAAGGCGGCCTTTTCTTCAGCCCAGGCAGCTTTCTCAGTGTTAAAATCAGTTGTGAGCTTCTCATTTTCATCCAAGCTAAATTTGAACTTGGAGTCAGCCTTCCGGGTCTCAGCTTCTTGTGCTTCAAGCCAGGATTTCAAGTCAGTCAGCTGAGATTGAAATTGACTAGATACTTCCTGAAAGAAGTCAAAACAAATATGGAGAGTTATGAAAAAACATACATTTATAAGTCCCAAGCCCTTTGCATGTAATAGCACTTGGCACTTGGGCCTAATGGGTGCAGAAAGTTTCTTTATAGAGTTGTATATATTTATAAGTCCCAAGTCCTTTGCAAGCAATATCACTTGGCACTTGGGGGCTAATGGATGCAAAGTTCATTTTAGGAAGCAGTGACAGGTGACCCCGGTTCATTATTTATCCAAGTTTACCTGGTTGGCAAGGATGATTAACAAGATATTTCTTATCGATTGATAAGTCCCGGTTTAACTTAATAGTTTAAGCCGACCCTTGGGGGCTATAGATATCAAATTGATTTATATGAAATGAAGAACCGGCTTAAGTTAATAGTTTAAGCCGGCCCTTGGGGGCTACAGGATTTGACTCAGAGTACAAAAGGATATCTAACAAGTCTACAACATATTATATCCTATCATATTCAGTAGACTTGGGGGCTAAAGGAATGTAACTCATACAAGAGCAAGAATTAACACCTCATGTTTCTGATGCATGTGCTTGACCATGTCAATTTCCAGATCACGGCTGCTTTGTACTTGATTCAGATAGCCGGAGAAGATTTCACTAATAGTCAGATGTGAGTACTTGTCCATGTCAAATTTGACCTTACGCCTCTCAACCAGCTCTTCCTTGGTAGAATGTTTAGCCAGAGCTACAGGGTTTCCCGGTTCTTGAAAACCAGCGCCAGTAATCATAACTTCCTCAGTATACGGCTTGAGAGGTTCAGTTGGGCTTGGCGGTTCAGCAATCTCTAGCTCAGGAACCACACGATCGGTAGAAGTGCCACGATTTTCTGGTGGCGGGTCATCAACAGGATTATCCGGTTGTTGCCTGGAGGTCTCGGAAATTGGTGCTTGTTTTTCTGGCTCACGAGGTTTGGGATCTTCTGAGGGCTTGGTGGTTCTGGCCTTTTTGCTAGGCTGTGCTTTCCCACTACAAGAAGATTCAGAAAATCAGTATGAATTTAGAAATTCTAAACACATGTTTAAGGCGGTACCCAGGGGCAGTCTTGAAAGGAGGAAGCTGAGTCTGAGAAGAGTCATCGGACGAAGAGTGAGAGGTCCCCTGATAATTCAAATCAGAAATATAAAGGACTAGATGAGTAATATCTGCGTTAAAAATAAATAAGAGCCAGATTTTTGAATACCTCATTCCGGCGTTTGCGTGGAGCTGGCATGTTAGGCAAACCGGAGGAAAGTTCTCCGTCTCCACTGTTCCGGGTTCTGTGCCGGTTCTCATGTTGTCGTTGCTTCAAAATAAAGTTGGGATCCATGTGAGCTAAAGGGTTAGAAAACCTTACTTTCCAGATCACGCACCGAATTTTCTGTCTTGGCAAGGGCTCTGAGTCGGAGGAAATAATGGTTACCTCGTCATCAACCGCCTGACTGCTCTCTGTGTCGTCCTGATGGTAATTAGTGTCAATAAGGTGGATGAAAAAGGAGCCAAGGGAATTAAGGTCTACCTGCAACTCTTCAGATTCATTCACGTTAAATGTGTCAGAAGCGGTGGATGTCTTTTTACTTCTCTTCATTGCTTTGGTCTTGGCTCTGGCCTTCTTGGCGGCTTTTTCATCGTATCTCTTATCCCAAAAAGCAGATCCATCCTGAGAAAGTTTACAACAAAGTCAGGATTTGCAAGCGGTGAGGTAAGGAAGTATGTAAACCGGACAAGTATACCTCCGGTGCTGGGTTAAGTACACAGAAAGGATTCAGACCCACTTTGCTGCAGCTTTCCAATGTCTCATTCAGAAGAGTCTTGGTCATGTCATTGATAGCCTTGTCAGCCAAACGCTTTGAATTGTAATGCAGCGGGTCCTTGGTATTGCTAGTATATGTGCACATCAAACCGGGCCAGCGACTTAAGGGTATTATTCTCCAAGCTACCCAACACCAAACCAGATCAATTCCGGTTAAACCTTTGCCCAGCAACGCCCTCACCTTTGAAAACGTAGGTGCAAGTTTTGCCCGATCAGCAGTGGTAAGCCGGCCGGGCAGATGGTGCTTTGGGTTAAGCCGTTGATCATGATAGCCTGGTAAGGGATTTTCATCACCAGGAGAAGTGTCTTTGCAATAGAACTAGATTTGATTCCAGTCTTTGGGATGGCTTCGAAGGGAAACATAAGGGCGAATGGCGTCTCTGCGACGCTGAATTGAGATCCCTCTGAGTTCTTGGCTGGAACCGTCAGTAAATTCATTCTGGCGGTTCAAATAGAAATATTTTCTGAAGAGGTCAACACTAGGTTCTTCTTGGAGGTATACTTCACAGAAGACTTAGAAATTGCAAATGTTGGAAATAGAGTTGGGCCCTATATTTTGAGGGTGAAGTTGCATAAAATAAAGAACATCATGGAAGAATTTTGACCCGGGCGGTGAAAACCCCTGGTTCATGTGATCAGTGAAGACAATAACTTCGCCGGCTTGCGGTTGAGGTTTGGCCTCACCCGGATTAGGAGCACGCCAATGAATGACGTCTTTTGCTGGTAAGAAACCAATCTTTACATAGTCTTCAAGCATTGACTCAGTAGCAATGGATGGAACCCAGTCGCACGAGGTGACTGTCTTAGTCATGATTGGGTGCATGGCCTACAAGAAAGTAATTCAGGATGTCATTAAATAGGCAGATGTGTGGTGAGTTACAAATTGTCATTTCAACTGCTATACAAAGATAAAACTACAAAGATTCAGTTTAGAACAAGCCAGCTTGGTTAAATAGGAGATGGCGGTTATGGATTTAAGTGGATGATGGCGGCTGAAACAGGGCCTAATGTATTATCGCGGGTCATGGTTTATGTCATAAGCCGCCATGGCAGTTTTGGGGATTTAAATCTATCAATTGAAAATTTTGGCTAAGGGGCAGACAAATAGATTTCGTAAGTTAGTGCTATAAAATTTGTATCTGCGACAGTTTAGAAAAAGCAGTGAAAATAGAACCTAAGGTGGCGGCAGTGAAAAAACCTGGATACGTTGATGTAGTTCTTTACAAAGAGTTTCTACTTTAATGGCAAAAATGGTGAAAAAACTACTTCCGCACAAGATCTACGGCCTATCCAGATTGAAAGTTATAGGAGCTGAAGAGGAAAATGAAGAACAACAAGAACACCGATGAACAGCGCAAACCCTAAAAGTAGATCTGAGATGAAAGAGGGAGGCGCGCTTACAGGTGATGAGGATCGGCGGTGGCGCACTGGAGCTCTCTGGTCTTGTCAGGTTGATGCGGCGGCCTGAGTTGGTGCCGCGGCTGGAGGTTGCGACGGTAGAGTATGAGCGCTCATGCGGCTGAGAGGAAGAGGAAGACGAAGAAGGAAGCAGGGGGAAAATGAGAGAGACCCCCGTCCCTATTTATATGGGGGGTGAGTACAAGGCATGCACGGGAATCGAGGAGGCCGAAATCATCGCATGGCTATAGGGAGGCCTCGATTTACAGGATGTTTATTAAAATAAGGATCAATGAAGATGCTTTGGGCCTCGTGTGGAGTTAAGGTGAAATGACGTCATGGCAGTTTAAGAGGATTCCAAGAGCTGACATCACGGTGGGTTACAATAGGTGGTGCAGGTTTTACAAGTCAGGTATGGAAGATTGATATGAACAAATTCAAATCAACCTGGGCCTAATGTTGGGGATATAACTACTGGGTATGAACCGCCCAGGAGGGGCCGGGTCATACCACTAGCGATAACCCATGAAGGGGGCGGGTCATAACAAGCCTGCTGACGGCCCAAGACCCAGAGGCGACTTAGGGACCAGAAGGATGAACCGCCATGAGGATAAACTTGTATTGTAAGGCAGGCTTAGTTAGTCACCGAGCCGGACATGTTGCCTATGAGCCGGCTGGGACTCTGTAAGCCGTCGGGCGTTAACCTTTGTATATAAAGGGACGACCCAGCGGTGATTTAGGGCAGGAAAGAAAGAGATCGAAAACTAGGTCCAGCGTATTCGCTCCCTGGTAATCGAAGCCCAAGCAATAACCACCCTACACTAGATTAGGCTGTTACCTCCACTGCGAGGGCCGAACCAGCATAAACTCTCCATGTCCCTTGTCATGTTTAACCCCTTCAAGCTAACCACGTTGCAATGGCTCCACACCTAAGTCCTTATGCTAGGATATCTGACGTGATAATTCCACGACAGTGCGTGTAGGCATTAAGGAAGAATTTGAGCAGTATGTTCACAATGCCGAACTCGGCCCCTACATTTCGCATAAGTGCAACCAATACCTCAACCTCACTGAATCATTTACCAAAGGATTTAAATTCCAACTGCATGAAAATCCATTTACCATATCTCTAGAGAGATTTGCCCACTTCTGCAAAATCCCATTTTGGGGTTCATTTGATGAACCACCAAGATCTAAGTTTCAGATATTCTTGACTAGTCTTTTTTATGGTGATACTGGGGGAGTGATGCAAGTTAGAATAAAGAGCATTCATTTTCCCTCAATCGAGTACTTCACATTATTTAATGGAAAATGCATTGTAGGCAAACAAGATTGTAGTACACTTTGTGCTCCAGACTTGAGCCTCATACACTCCGCTCTCACCGGTGACAAAAGTTATAACCTTGGAGCGATTGTTGCATGCAGGTTGCAACACAACGCTGGTAGTTGATATTTTTAGGGTGGAATTTATGCCACATGCTTGCAAGAGAGCTGGGTGTTGCACCTTGGCCTTATGACCCTATTTTACCCACACAGTACTTGGACTTTGATGCTATGAAATGTCATAAGATCCTTAGTGGTGAACCCCATAATTTCACTTAACCTGTTGTTTAATAAAAGTTCTGTTGTGGATACATATTTTCCTGCACCTACTCTCTTTGATGTTCACGATATATAGGGGAAGATATTATGTTCTTGAGAGCGAGGCTCGAGCTCATAACGCGGCAGTCGTGGCTGCACGGCGGGCTCAGGCATCCGCACCGAGAGCCTCAGTGAGCTATCACTCCAACCATTATGCAGGCTACTGATTGATTACCAAGTTAGGCCAAAAGCCTAAGCTTGGGGGAGTATGTATTTCCACCGACATTACATTCATGTTCACACATTTCAATCCAATTGTCAGTGTCCACACTTTTTCATTGTATTATCCATGCTAAATTTATTTTCTTGTTTTCTTCTCGTGTGTTTGAAAAACTTTGTGAAAATACAAAAATATTTCCTGCTTCTTTTTGATTTTTCTTTCTATTGTAGTTACCTGTAGTATCTAAAAAGAAAACTCAAAAAGATTTCCTTGTTCTTCTTTTGCTTGTTGGGAGCTTTCCCCTGTAAATAGTTTTTCTTGTTTTTGCTTTTCCCTTTTATTTGCTTGTTTAAGAAAAACCTAAAACTCCAAAAAAATCAGTATGTTTCTCTGAATTTATTTCCTTTTTATTGAGTCATACCGAGGAGAAGACCACGATGAAAATGTTGAGTGGCTCTCATATGCATTATTGTTGATCTTACAGAGTGCCCATATTACCTTGTCTTCTCCTTTAATATAAAATGTTTGCAGATTCTAGCTTAGTCCTCGGCACTCTTGCACTATTATTATTTTCCTATCGTTCGGTCGTGCAAGTGAAAGGCAATAATGACGATATTTGATGAACTGGTTGTGGAATAGAGAAACTAGTATGAACTCAACTTGTTCTGTTTTTGTAAATATGTTTAACCTAGTATCCATGATTCAGCCTATTATGATCAAACATGTTCGCAATGACAATTAGAGATTATAGTTTCTCATGCCATGCATAAGTAGCTAGGAGTGGATAATGATTTATCTTGGATGTCAACATTGCGTTAAAATGATGGTGATGTAGTATGATGATATGGTATCCTCCTCTGAATGTTCGAGTGGCTTGACTTGGCACATGTTCATGCATGTAGTTGAATCAAAACCAACATAGCCTCTACGATATTTATGTTCATGGTGTTCATATCCTACTAATGCTAGTATCCAATGTTACTTATGCATAATGCATGTTCATGACCGTTTTCGCTTTCTAGCTGGCCGCTTCTCAATCTATTTGCTACCCTTCACCTGTACTAAGCGGGAATTATGCTTGTGCATCAAAAACCTGAAACACAAGTTATTCCAGACGAATCCACCATACATACCTATATACGGTATTACCCTACCGTCCTAAGTAAATTTGCATGTGCCACCTCTAAAAACTTCAAATAATAGCCTTTTTGTGTGCCTGGATTGTTCATGGAGCGATAGGAGGTAGTCAGTATCTTCCATGCTAAGCGGGTTATTCTCATGATGAGTGTTTATTCACTCGTCCTTGCACGAAAGGGGCGGTAACAGGGATTCCCAGTCCCGAATTCAAATTGCAATTAATTAAACAAAACTCCCCCAAAACCGTTGTTGGTATCGATGGCACCCATTGCTTCAGACAAGCCGTGGAATGTGATTGTTGGTGGAGGGGGAGTAAACCTTTACTTTTATCACCTGGGAACCACCGCTAATTTGTTTAGCATGGAAGATACCGATAACTATTGGTCATGAAGTAAACAAGAAGGGTGCATTTCTCAAAATTTCATTTACCTCTGTTTTAAAAACCTGAGCTCTGGAACCGCTGCAAATCCCTGCTTCCCTCTGCGAAGGGACTATCTATTTACTTTTATGTTGTGTCATCACCTTCTCAAATAAGCGCCAGAACCTGAGAGCACTGTTGTCATGCTCATGCATTGTGTGTAGCTAATGTTGGGTGCATCATGATTGGATCTTTCTACCATGAATTACAATGTTTAGTTGCTGCTTGAACTTTGGAGGTGCTCCGCATTTATGTTCTGTGGTCTTAGAAAGGGCTAGCGAGATACCACTATTGTCATATTATATCATGGTTGTTTTGATAACGTGTTGTTGTTTGAGATGTCTTATTATTGCTTGCTACCTGATTATGTCATTGATATGAGTTAATATAATTTCTAAGGGTTATTCTTGACATGGTTAGTCATGATATTTGCTGAAAACCTGGGTGCTACTTAAGTTTATTTATGTAAACAAGAACAAAAGAGTTTGTAAAAAAATTTTCTTGAGGACCAGCAAAGGTTTAAGCTTGGGGGAGTTGATACATCTCCATTGTATCTGCTTTTCCTAACTCTTTTCCTCTTGTTTTGGACTCTGATTTGCATGATTTGGATGAACCTAACCCGGACTGACGCTGTTTTCAATAGAACTACCATGGTGTTGTTTTTGTGTGGAAATAAAAGTTCTCAGATTGGAACAAAAGTTTGCGATGATTTTTTATAAAATAAAAGAGAATTTCTACAGACAAGAACCACTGGAGGGGGGCACCTGGGTTGGCACAAACCACCAGGGCGCGCCCCCTCCAGGCGCTCCTAGGTGGGTTGTCCCCTCCTGGTGGCCCCGCAGACCCTGAAACCGACACTATAAAATCACATATTTCCAAGAAAAAAATAGGGGAGGAGGAATTATTGCGTTTCATGAGACAGAGCCATTATCACCTCCTGTTCTTCACCAAAAGGCCAGATCTGGAGTATGTTTGGGAGGGCTCCGGAGAGGGGGATCTTCGATCTTCATCATCACCAACCCTTCTCCATCGCTAATTCCATGATGCTCCCCACCGGGAGTGGGTAATTCCTTCGTAGGCTCGCTGGTCGGTGAGGAGTTGGATGAGATTCATCATGTAATCGAGTTAGTTTTGTTAGGGCTTGATCCCTAGTATCCCTTGTTTTGTTAGGCGCCCTGGTGGTTTGTGCCCACCTCGACCCACCTTCGCTGGCCATCTTCTAGTATATAGGTCATTTTGACCTAGAAAAAATCTGGGGGGGGGGCTTTCCAGATGAAGTGCCGTCGCCTCGTGGCGGAACTTGGGCAGGAGCACTTTTGCCCTCCGGCGGAGCGATTCTGCCGGAGGATCTTCCCTTCCGGAGGGGAAATCATCGTCATCGTCATCACCAACAACTCTCCCATCTTTGGGAGGGCAATCTCCATCAACATCTTCAATAGCACCATCTCCTCTCAAACCCTAGTTCATCTCTTGTGTTCAATCTTTGTACCGGAACCTTAGATTGGTGCTTGTGGTTGACTAGTAGTGTTGATTACATATTATAGTTGATTACCTTATGGTTTAGTTGGTGGAAGATTATATGTTCAGATCCATTATGCTATTTAATGCCCCCTCTGATCTTGAGCATGTTTATCATTTGTGAGTAGTTACTTTTGTTCTTGAGGTCACGAGAGAAGTCATTTTGCAAGTAATCATGTGAACTAGATATGTGTTCGATATTTTGATGATATGTATGTTGTGATTCCCTTAGTGGTGTCATGTGAACGTCAACTACATGGCACATCACCTTATTAGGGACTAAGGGAATGCATTGTGGAGTAGCTATTAGATGATGGGTTGCTAGAGTGACAGAAGCTTCAACCCTAGTTTATGCGCTACTTCGTAAGGGACCGATTTGGATCCAAAAGTTTAATGCTATGGTTAGATCTTAATACCTTTCTTGTAGTTGTGGATGCTTGAGATGGGGTTAATCATAAGTAGGAGATTTGTTCAAGTAAGAACAACACCTAAGCACTGGTCCACCCATATATCAAATTATCAAAGTAGTGAACATGAATCAAACCAACATGATGCAAGTGACTAGATGAAATTCCCGTGTACCCTCAAGAATGATTTCTTATTATAAGAGACCGTTTTGGCCTATCCTTTGCCACAAACGGGTGGGGATACCTTGCTGCACTTCATTTACTGTTACTGTTACTTAATCGTTACAAATTATTTTGCTATCAAACTACTCGTTACAGACAATTTCAGTGCTTGCAGAGATTACCTTGCTGAAAACCACTTGTCATTTCCTTCTGCTCCTCGTTGGGTTCAACACTCTTACTTATCGAAGGACTACGATTGATCCCCTATACTTGTGGGTCATCAATGTATCAAGTACAGTCTTGATCTACCTCAAGATCGTATATTGTGTTCTAACCCTAAGGCAAGAATATGTGTTCGTCCCCTATGGACTAAACCCTTTGGTTTCTATAGGCACCGGGGGCATATCTAGGGTTACACATGGTCGGTTTCCAACTAGGGAAACATACGCCAATTGCTAGAGCAATCCTTGGGGTACACGTGAAGTCTTTGGCAGGGCCCATCTTAGTCATGCCAGGGTTTGAGGCTTCCAGAGTCCTTCCTTATGAGATCGGTGGGCCATAAGCTCGGCCCATAGACACCGGGCTAACTAGGTTGGTACTCCTTAGTCCAGGACACCCTCAGTAGCCCCTAAACTGGTCTTCAAAGCCGGATTCCACAATCCTCCTCGGGTCCATGTCTTTGGCTTGAAGTCTTTGGTTTGACAGGCAAGTTCCCCCCTCCAGGTGACTGTTACGCAAAGCCATTGTTTTTATTCAAAGTAATTATTGAGCTCCCCCCTCTAACAGGGTTGCCCACCAGCCATGCATTTCAAGAGTCGTATGTTGACATCCGAAGTCCTTAGACAACTTAGCCTCGAAGGCCTGCCGCATATGTGTGAATAGTACTTATGGCCTAACAACTTTACCGAAGTGTCGCTGATACGTCTCCGTCGTATCTATAATTTTTGATTGTTTCATGCCAATATTATACAACTTTCACATACTTTTGGCAACATTTTATATGACTTATTGGACTAACCTATTGATCCAGTGCGCAGCGCCAGTTCCTGTTTTTTGCATGTTTTTGTTTCGCAGAATATCCATATCAAACGAAGTCCAAATGCAATAAAAATTTATGGAGAATTATTTTGGAATATATATGATTTTTGGGACTTGGAATAAACCCAAACGGGGGCCCATAGTGCCCACAAGACACTAGGGCGCGCCCCAGGGGCCAGGCACGCCCAAGTGGGTTGTGCTCACCTCGTACGTCGGTTGGATCTATACTTTGGGTGCAAGGAAGCTTATATCCGAAAAAATCGTGTTAAACTCTCAGCGCAATCGGAGTTACAGATCTCCAAGAATATAAGAAACTGTGTTCGGCTAGAAAACAAGAACATGAAACAGAAGAGAACAAAGAGGGAGATCCAATCTTAGAGGGGCTCCCGTCCCTTCGCTGCCATGGAGGCCACGGACCAGAGGGGGAACTCTCCTCCCATCTAGGGGGAGGACAAGGAAGAAGAGGAAGAAGGAGGGGGGCTCTCTCCCCCTCTCTCTCGATGGCGCCGGAGTGCCGTCGGGGCCAGGAACGTGACGGAAATCTACATCAACAATCTTGCTACCATCAACACCAAATTTCTCTCCCTCTATGCAGCGGTCTAATACCTCTTCTCCCCACTGTAATCTCTACTTAAACATGGTGCTCAACTCCATATATTATTTCCCAATGATCTATGGTTCTCCTATGATGTTTGAGTAGATCTGTTTTGTCCTATGGGTTAATCATGATCTTGGTTGGTATGATTGTATATTTTATTTATGGTGCTGCCCTACGGTGCCCTCCGTGTTGTGCAAACGGAGGGCTCCCCGTTGTAGGGTGTTGCATGTTCATGATTCGCTTATGGTGGGTGGCGTGAGTGACAGAAGCACATACCCGAGTAAGTGGGTTGTTGCGTATGGGAGTAAAGGGGACTTGATACTTGATGCTATGGTTGGGTTTCATGACCTTAATGATCTTTAGTAGTTGCAGATGCTTGCTAGGGGTCCAATCATAAGTGCATATGATCCAAGTAGATAAAGTATGTTAGCTCATGCCTCTCCATCATATAAAATTGCAAGAATGATTACCGGTCTAGTTATTGATTGCCTAGGGACAAATGACTTTCTCGTTTACAAAAGCTATCCACTTTTATTACCTTTCAATTTATTCATAATCTTCTCACAAAGTACTCATAGTTTTATTCTTGCAAAATAGTTTCATACTTGTTTTAGGTAAAGCAAACATCAAAGTGTGCGTAGTGTTGTATCGGTGGTCGATAGAACTTGAGGGAATATTTGTTCTACCTTTAGCTCCTCATTGGGTTCGACACTCTTATTTATCGAAGAAGGGTACAAACGATCAACTATACTTGTGGGTTATCAGTCGCCGCCTATACCAAGGCGAGCCAGTTACTATTACTTGAATCGTGGCTCGAGGCGGCTATGTTATTGGGACCTCTTGCTACTTCTTGAGCTTGCGTTGGTTTTTCCCTTGAAGAGGAAAGGGTGATGCAACAAAGTAGAGATAAGTTTTTCCCTCAGTTGAGAACCAAGGTATCAATCTAGTAGGAGGAACACAAACAAACAAATACTTGCACCAAACGCGATAAAGGGGTTGTCAATCCCTTCACGGTTACTTGCAAGGATGAGATCTGATAGTAATGGATATAAAAGATAAGTAAAAGTGTGAAATAAAGTAAAAGTAAATAAATTGCAGCAAGGTATTTTTGTATTTTTGATTTTGTAGATCTGAAAATAATATGATTAAAGATAGACCCAGGGGCCATAGTTTTCACTAGAGGCTTCTCTGTTGAAAGAAAGCATATGTCGGGTAAACAAATTACTGTTGAGCAGTTGATAGAAAAGCATATAGTTATGAAGATATCCAAGGAATCACGTCCGAGACAAGTAGACCGACTCCTGCCTGCATCTACTACTATTACTCGCCACATCGACTGCTATCCAGCATGCATCTAGTGTATTAAGTTAACAAGAACAGAGTAACGCCTTAAGCAAGATGACTTGATGTAGAGGGATAGATCCAATCAATATGAACAAACCCCATATTTTTATCCTTAATGGCAACAATACAAATATGTGTCATGTCCCTTCCTGTCACTGGGATTGAGCACCGCAAGATGGAACCCATTACAAAGCACCTCTCCCATTGCAAGAAAAATCAATCTAGTTGGCCAAAACAAATCAATAGATCGGAGAGAAATACTAATCTATATAAATCATGCATAAAAGAGTTCAGAGTAGACTCAAATAATATTCATAGATAATCTAATCATAAACCCATAATTCATGGGATCTCAACAAACGCACCGCAAAAGAAAATTACATCAAATAGATCACCAAGAACATCGAGGAAAAGATTGTATTGAAGATCAAAGAGAGAGAAGAAGACATCTAGCTACTAGCTATTGACCGTAGGTCTATGGTAAACTACTCACACATCATCGGTAGGGCAACAAGGTTGATGTAGAAGCCATCCGTGATCGAATCCCCCTCCGGGAGAGTACCAGAAAGGTCCCTAGATGGGATCTCATGAAGACAGAAACTTGCAGCGGCTGAAAAGTATTTTTGGTGTGCCCTCAGGTCTTCGGGGAATATTTGGATATTTATAGAAGAAGAATTAGGGTTAGAAGAGACATGGGGGCCCACAAGATTGGGGGCGCCCCCCTGGGACACGCCCCCTGAGCTTTTCACCGCCTCATGGCCCTTCTGGCTCCTCCCAAAGCTTATAAGGTGTCTTCTGGTCCAAGAAAAATCGTCAAAAAGTTTCGTTACATTTGAACTCCGTTTGGTATTGATTTTCTATAAAGACAAAAACAAGGAAAAAACAGCAATGGCACTGGCAACTAGGTTAATAAGTTAGTCCCAAAAAATGATATAAAATAACATAATAATGCATGTAAAACATCCAAGATTGATAATATAATAACATGGAACAATAAAAAATTATAGATACGTTGGAGATGTATCAAGCATCCCCAATCTTAACTCCTACTCGTCCTCGAGTGGGCAAATGATAAAAATGGAATTTTTGATGTGGAATGCTACCTAAGATGTTTATCATGCAATCTTTATTTATGTGGCATGAATACTCAGATCCATAAGATTCAACACAAAACTTTAATATTACATAAAAACAATAATATTTTGAGCATACTAAAAAGCAATCATGGTTTTTTTTCAAAATATCATGGCTAAAGAAAGTTATTCCTACAAAATCATAGTCTTTTCATGCTCCATGTTCTTAACACAAAGTATTTGTCATGCACAACCCCGATGACAAGCCGAGCAATTGGTTCATACTTTTTGACGCGCATCAACTTTTTAATTCTCACGCAATACATGAGTGCGAGCCGTGGATATATCACTATGGGTGGAATAGAGTATGATGTTGGAGGTTGTGTGAAGAAGACAAAAAATAAGGAAAGTCTCACATTGACAAGGCAAATCAATGGGCTGTGGAGATGACCATCAATTGGTACCAATGCAAGGAGTAGGGATTGCCATGCAACGGATGCACTAGAGCTATAAGTGTATGAAAGCTCAAAAAGAAAACTAAGTGGGTGTGCATCCAACTTGCTTGCTCATGAAGACCTCGGGATTTTGAGAAAGCCCATCATTGCAATATACAAGACAAGTTCTATAATGAAAAATTACCACTAGTAATATATGAAAGTGACAAAATAGGAGACTCTCTATCATGAAGAACATGGTGCTAATTTGAAGCACAAGTGTGGAAAAGGATAGTAACATTGTCCCTTCTCTCTTTCTCTCTCATATTTTTTTCTTTTCTCTTTTTTTGTTGGGCAATTTGGCCGCTTTTTCCTTGGGCACATTTTGCCTCTCACTTTTTCGTCTGGAGTCTCATCTCGACTTTTGGGGGAATCACAATCTCCATCATGCTTTCCTCACATGGGATAATGCTCTGATAGTGATGATCATCACACTTTTACTTACTTACAATTCAATACTAGAACAAAAATATGACTCTATTTGAATTCCTCCGGCGGTGTACCGGGATGTGCAATGATCTAGCATGGCATGTATAGAAAATATGAATGATGGACGAGCCACAAATACTATGTCAACTAAATGATCATGCAAAGCAATATGACAATGATGATGTGTCATAATAAAACGAAACGGTGGAAGTTGCATGGCAATATATCTTGGAATGGATATGGAAATGCCATAATAGGTAGGTATGGTGGCTGTTTTGAGGAAGATATAAGGAGGCTTGTGTGTGAAAGAGCGTATCATATCACGGGGTTTGGATGCACCGGCGAAGTTTGCACCACAACTCGTGGTGAGAAGAGGCAATGCACGGCACCGAAGAGGCTATCAAAATGCAAAAGGTAAAAGTGTGTATAATCCATGGACTCACATTAGTCATAAAGAACTCGCATACTTAATGTAAGAGTTTATTAGCCCTCGAAGCAAAGTACTACTACGCATGCCCCTAGGGGGATAGATTGGTAGGAAAATACCATCGCTCGTCCCCGACCACCACTCATAAGGAAGACAATCAATAATAAATCATGCTCCAATTTCATAGCATAACGAGCGACCATACGTGCATGATTCGGGAATCACAAACCTTAACACTAATATTCTTAATAAACCACAATTACTCACTAGCATGACTCTAATATCACCATCTTTATACCTCAAAACAAATTCAAAGAATCAAACTTCTCATATATTCAATGATCTTCATGAAAGTTTTTATTATACCCCTCTTGAATACCCATCATACTAGGACTTAATTAATAACCCAAGCAAATTGCCATACTATTTATATGACTCCCAAAATAATATAAGTGAATAATGAGAGTTCATCAATTTCTTTGAAATATAACCATCACCGTGCTCTAAAATATATAAGTGAAGTAGTAGAGCAACTGCCTAGCTCAAAAGATATAAGTGAAGCTCAAAGGGTATTCTAAGAAATTCACGATTAATGTGTGTCCCTCTCAAAAAGGTGTGTCAAGCAAGGATGATTGTGGCAAACTAAAAAGAAAATAAAGCAAATATTCATATAATACACAACGATCCAAGGAAAACACATCCATGTAGTGAATAAAAATATAGCCTTAAGTAATTTACTGATGGATTGTAGACAAAAGAGGGGATAACATCCGGGGCAACCCCAAGCTTAGGCGCATGGTTGTTCTTTAATATTACCTTGGACTTCCATGGGAATCCCCAAGCTTAGGGTATTGCCACTCTTTATTCCTTAGCCCATCTAAACTTCACTCAAAACTTGAAAACATCACAACACAAAACTCAACAGAAAACTCGTGAGATCCATTAGTATAATAAAGAAAATCACCACTTTTAGGTACTGTTGTAAACTCATTACAATTTTATATTTGCATTATATCTAATGTATTCTAACTTCACCATGTCTCATACCCCCCGGTACGACCCATAGATTCAACAAAACAAGCGACAACACAATGAAAACAGAATCTGTCAAAACCAGAATAGTCTGTAGTAATCTGAACTTTAGCAGAACTTTTGTAACTCCAAAAATTCTAAAAAATTAGGACAAGCTAGGAAATTTGTGCATAAATCTTTTGTAAAAATTTCAGAATTTTATCACGTTCCATAAGAGCACATCAATTCTGCTACTAGACACAAAAGTTTCTGTTTTTCACAGAATCAAATCAACAGTCTTCCAAATCACCCAAAGGTCTTACTTGGCACACACACACACACACACTAATTAGAGCACTAAAAATCCATCATAACAGAAGTATAATGGTGTATTTATTAAAAAAACATAAGAAAAGGTAAAAACAAAAAATAATATTGGGTTGCATCCCAACAAGCGCTATTGTTTTAAGCCCCTAGCTAGGCATATTGCATAGATCTAGGTTTATTCATCTTTCATATTCAATCCATAACTGGCACTCATAATAGATTCATATGGTAACTTAAGTTTCTTTCTTATAAAGTGTTTCATGCCATTGCTTAATGGAAATTGAAATCCAATGTTTCCTTCTTTCATATCAACAATTGCACTAATCGTTCTAAGGAAAGGTATACCAAGAATTATGGGCATGAAGGTCCCTGGATGGGATCTCACCAAGACATAAACTTGCGGTGGTGGAAAAGTATTTTTGATGTGCCCCTGGTCTTCGGGGAATATTTGGGTATTTATAGAAGAAGAATTAGGGTTGGAAGTGCCCTGCGGGGCCCACAAGCTTGGGGGCGTGCCCCTGAGCTTGTCGCCGCTTGTGGCCCTTTTAGCCCCTTCCCGAATCTTCCAGAGTGTCTTGTGGTCAGAGAAAAATCATCAAAAAGTTTCTTTCCATTTGGACTCCGTTTGGTATTGATTTTTTGTGAACACAAAAACAAACAAAAAACAGCAACTAGCACTGGGCACTAGGTTAATAGGTTAGTCCCAGAAATGATATAAAATAGCATAATAATGCATATAAAACATCCAAGATTGATAATATAATAGCATGGAGCAATCAAAAATTATAGATACATTGGAGACATATCAGTCTCCAGAAATGCACTGATCTCATCTACATCCCTAGTTGGCTTTGGACGGCTACCAACATTGTCATAGTTGTACTCCAAGTCCAAATCCCTCTCATCCTTGTTGATCATGTTGTGTAAAATTATACAAACATTCATGATGTTTCGAAGGGATTTTTTATCCCAGAAGCAAGCAAGGCCTCAAACAATGGCAAATCGAGCTTGCAACACACGAAAAGTCCTCTCAATATCTTTTCGGAAAGATTCTTGTGCTTCAGCAAAAAAATTGTGCTTCTTGATTTTGGGGTCACTAATGGTCTTCACAAATGTTGACCATGATGGAGAAATACCATCGGCAAGATAGTACCCCATGGTATAGTCATAGCCGTTGATGGTATAGTTGCAAGCCGGAGCTTCGCCACTAGCTAGTTGAGAAAATAAATGAGATCGCTGCAACTCATTTAGAGACTGTTGGGGATATAACCCCGAGGTGTGACCCGCCTAGGAGGGGCTGGGTTACACCATTGGCGACTCATGGCAAAGGGCCTAAGCGGGCCCAAGAAAACAAGATATGAAGACGGCAGCTCATAAGCAGGTTTACTGAAGGCCCAAGACCACGAGGTGACTCGAGACCCGAAGGTGCGAGCCGCTCGATGATGACTTGCTCTTTAAGGCAAGGAGATTAGAACCAAGGTCGGTTACATTGTGCGACAGCCGAGGAGATGACGTAGACAGGCGAGGAAGATCTGAAAAAACGCCCGCACGCCCCCGAGTCGCTCCCACGGGCGACTTCGGGCGGCTACCCCAGCGTCGCCGCCCCAGATCCTTGTCTCGACCTCTCCTCCCTCGCCGCCGCCGGTAGCGTCACCAGATAAAGGCCACGTGGTGCAGGTGGCGGCAGGGCATCTCCTCCCGCACGCAGGTGGCCGACATCGTGGGGCGCCCCCTCCTGCCCATCGGTGTTGGGCAAAGGTCCTCCTCTGCTCTAACTCCCTCCCCCTCCCCGGCGTCATGGTGGCCCGCAGGAGTGCCCCTGTCTCCTCCCTCCACCCTCCAGCGATGACTTGGGGGGCTCAGGGGAGGCGGGTTGTTCTGGTGGCGGATCTGGGTGGCTCTTCCCAGGTCTGGTTGGTGATGGTGGTTGGCGGCGGTGGGGATAGCCGGCGGCCCTACTAAGGTGGTGGTGGTGCCGCTGGTGGCTGCGCTGCTCTAGTGGGGTGGTGGGGCTTCCGGTGGTGTTGGCCAGGGCGTGGACGCGCATGTTCTGTGGTGGTGGCTGGCGCACCGGCGTGTGGCATCGGTGGTGCGTGTCCGGCGGCTCGGACGCTTGAAGCTCGTCGGGCGACGTGGGTGGGCAGCGGCTGTCGGCGTTCTGGGAATGGGGGTCCCCAGACTTGCCTGCCTGCGGCCTGCGGCGTGGCTCAAGTGGAGGCCCAGTACGGCCCATCTTCATCAGCACAAGACCCAAGACCCTCGCGAGGGGCCAAGCCTCGCGCGGCGGACGACACAGGACTTCCTCGGGAACGGCCTCGCCAGGCAGGCTCGCGAGGGGCCGGAGAGATCAATGCAGGGTACCTCGCGAGGTGCTCATGACACAAGCCATGACGATCGAGACCAGGCGGGCGCCAGGCAGGCGCCGGCCTGTGCAGTGTCCTTGTTTCCTCTTTGGTGCAAAGGGGGCAAACACAGGCGTGGAGTACCGAGGCATCAT
Organism: Triticum timopheevii; assembly: GCA_963921465.1. Classification (NCBI taxonomy): domain Eukaryota; kingdom Viridiplantae; phylum Streptophyta; class Magnoliopsida; order Poales; family Poaceae; genus Triticum; species Triticum timopheevii. The sequence continues at coordinate 553,886,411 of OY997264.1, read as the reverse complement.
GCAAAGGTTGCCGTTTCAGTGCAATGAGACCAAGACCAGCAGAGCGGCAGGATGGAGGTCACCATGGAGCCCAGGACGGCGTCATCGCCAGTGCCTTTGGCAGCCGAAGACCAACTTGAGTCAGGATAACTTGTACTAGATGTTCCCCTTTGAAATGGCTGTTGTTGGCGCCCTTCCCGCTCAATATTTGGGAAGAGGACCAGGGCCTCTATAAATAGGACTAGCCACCACAGGGGGGAGAGAAAATTAGACAGAGAGAGAAGCGATCGAACTCACCCAAGCAGTTCATCGCACCAGCTCAAGAACACCTCTCGCAAGGCTGTTCTTCCCTTGTACTGTTCATCATCAGCCCCTGAGGCAATCCAGCAAACCACACACTGGAGTAGGGTATTACACCAGAACGGTGGCCCGAACCAGTATAAATCTTGTGTCCCTCGTGCCATTCATTGTTTTAGCTTAGATTATCACGAGGCGATCGGACATGAATCGGTAGGGGGGAGATCTTCGTGCGCACCCAACCTTAAGGGTCTGCTGGAACCCGACATCCGACATTTGGCGTGCCAGGTAGGGGTGCGCCGGAGCTCTCCCTTCCGTCGACCCATTCTCCATCAGCGCCGCACTCTGCCCTCATGGCAGCCAACGCACCGCCTGCACCGGCTGTCGACGCCAGCGTGGGAACCAGGGGGCTCCGAGCCCTGGCCCCCGCCTTGCGATAGCTGCGCTAGCCGAACAAGTTCAAGCCGGACATGCCGCCGCGCTACGACGCTGCGGCCGATCCGCTAGCCTTCCTGCTAGCATATGAAGAAGCCGTCCTCAAGGCTGGAGGCGACGACAAGGTCATGGCTAACTGGCTGCCCATGGCCCTCACCGGCGTCCCGCGCATGTGGCTCCTCCACCTGCCAGCGGCTTCTGTGGTTTCCTAGGAGGAGTTGCGCAACCTCTTCCTCGCCCACCATGCTGCACCGGCACCTGCGGTCGTCGCGGCCCTCCTGGGCGGATCGCAGGCACCTCCTTCGAGCCGCCATGTCAAGTCGTTCGTCCGCCAGATCGGTGCCGTCCTCAAGCGCCGTGAAGCCCCCCGGGCTGGGTGGCACCCAAGGCTGATTTGACCTTTAGCTCGGACGATCATCTCTCCAACACCGCCTGTTCGGGCGCACTCCCGATGCTATGCACCCGCACCATCTGCCAGGTGGCCGTCACTAGGACCCTCATCGACGGTGGTGCCGGCCTCAATGTGCTCTCGGTGGAGGCCTTTAGCCTCCTCCACATGCCGCACGAGCGGCTCCAACCCAGCAGGCCCTTCTCAGGCGTCGGAGGCAGTTCCACAGGCTAAGGCTGATCCGCCTCCCGGTGACCTTCAGTACCCACGACAACTTCCGCACGGAGCTGGTCGACTTTGACATCGCCCCCATCGGCCTCCCATACAAGGCCATCCTCGGCTACCTAGTCTTGGCCCAGTTCATGGCAGCGACTCACCCGGCTTACAACCTCATGAAGATGCCCGGGAGCAGCTGCGTTCTTACCGTGTCCGGAGACATAAGGGATGTGCTGCAGGCGCTCAAGCTCGCTTTCAAGACGGCCGTAGTGGCGCAGCCCGCCAGCACGGATACCCTCGAGCCCAAGGGGGCTACACCGGACAAGAAGAAGCAGCTATTCATCCAAGACAAGGCGGATACCAAGCAAGTACTAATCGATGAGGATGGATCCTCTGGCGCCACCTTCACCATAGGCGCCAATCTCGACTCTGAGCAGGAGGAGGCCCTGGTGAAATTTTTGCGCGCAAACAAGGAGGTGTTTGCGTGGGAACTTGATCAGCTGGCAGGGGTCCCGAGGGATGTGATTGAACACCACCTCAACGTGTGCCCCAACGTGCGCCCCGTGAAGCAGAAGGCAAGGCGACAGTCCACCAAGAGGCAGGCCTTCATCGTCCAAGAAACCCGCAAGTTAGAAGCGGTAGGCGTCATTCGCGAAGTTCGCTATCCTGAATGGCTGGCTAACCCTGTTGTTGTGCCAAAAAAGGGAGGAAAGGAACGCATGTGTGTCGACTTCACCAACCTCAACAAGGCCTGCCCACAAGATCCATTCGGGTTGCGGTCTATCACCAGATCAAGATGGCGGTGGAAGACGTGGAGACAACAGCTTTCCTTACCCCGTGTGGAGTATACTGCAATACCTGCATGCCGTTCGGGTTGCACAACATGGGCATGACCTTTCAGCGACTGGTGCACATCGCCTTGGGTCAGAAGCTCGGGAGGAACGCTGAGGCCTACGTCGATGACATCGTGGTGAAGTCTCGGGAGGCGAAAAGCCTGATACAGGACCTGGAAGAAACCTTCGCGAGCCTCCGTGAAGTGGATCTGCGGCTCAACCCAGAGAAGTGTGTATTCGGAGTCCCCTCGGGCAAGCTCTTGGGTTTCCTCGTGTCCCACAGGGGCATCGAGGCTAACCCAGAGAAGGTCAAGGTAGTCGAAGACATGAGTCCACCCAAGACCCTCAGGGAAGTGCAGAAGCTCACCGGGTGAGTAACCGCGTTGGGACGCTTCATGTCCAAGCTGGGGGAACGAGCACTGCCCTTCTTCAAGCTGATGAAGAAGAAGGGCCCGTTCGAGTGGACTGAAGAGGCCGACAAGGCATTCCAAGATCTCAAGAAGTACCTTACCAGCCCTCCGATGATGGTAGCTCCGCGCCCTCAGGAGCCCTTGGTTCTCTACCTTGCAGCCACACCCTACTACGCCAGCGCAACCCTGGTGGCGGTTAGGGAGGAGCGCCGGGCCAAGGCCTCACCAGCCACGGCCCCGGCCGGAGTGGAGCAGAGCCAAGAAAGCCTCGCGAAGACCATGACCGCAACAGATGAGGATCAACCTCAGCAGGGGGACGCACCCAGAGCGCAGGAGGTCCCGCCAGGCGACCAAGCGCTGGGGGCTCCGTCATCTCGGGAGGCGCTTCAACCTCCAAAAGACGCAGGCTGCGCCAGCACCCTCAACCTCGTCGAGCATCCTGTGTACTTCGTCAGCACGGTGCTGCAGGACGCAAGGGCGCGATACCCCAATCCCCAAAAACTCCTCCTTGCGCTGTTAGTGGCTTCACGCAAGCTGCGGCACTACTTTCAAGGCCATCCCATCAAGGTCGTCTCAGCATATCCCTTGGAAAGGGTACTCAGGAGCCCAACTCAGCTGGAAGGGTCGCTGAATGGAACATCAAGTTGCAAGCATTTCAGCTGGAATTCAGCACGACCAGAGTCATCAAGGGAGCCGCACTTGCAGATTTCGTGGCAGAATGAACAGAGGCACCAAGGCTCGAAGCGGTTGAGGACCGGTCGCTTTCCCCAGGAAGTGAAGCGTCGGACGGCTGGGTCATGTACTTCGACGGGGCGTTCTCGCGACATGGCGCGGGGGCTGGCGCGGTGCTCATATCTCCCACTCAGGACAAGATTTACTATGTCGTGCAACTCTGCTTCCAGCATGGAGAGAAGGTCTCCAACAACATAGCAGAATACGAGGGCCTGATAGTTGGCTTGAAAGATGCAGTCGCCTTAGGGGTAAAGCGCCTCGTCATCAAGGGCGATTCACAACTCCTCTTCAATTTCTCGAACAAAGTATACGAACCGAAAGACGAACACATGGAAGCATATCTTGCGGAGGTCCGCAGGATGGAGAAACTGTTTTGGGGGCTGGAGTTGCAGCATGTGCCTCGCGGCACCAATCAAGAGGCGGATGACATCACTGAAGGAAATATGCCCTAGAGGCAATAATAAAGTTATTATTTATTTCCTTATATCATGATAAATGTTTATTATTCATGCTAGAATTGTATTAACCGGAAACATTAATACATGTGTGAATATATAGACAAACAGAGTGTCACTAGTATGCCTCTACTTGACTAGCTTGTTAATCAAAGATGGTTATGTTTCCTAACCATGGACAAAGAGTTGTTATTTGATTAACGGGATCACATCATTAGTTGAATGATCTAATTGACATGACCCATTCCGTTAGCTTAGCACCCGATCGTTTAGTATGTTGCTATTGCTTTTTTCATGACTTATACATGTTCCTATGACTATGAGATTATGCAACTCCCGTTTACTGGAGGAACACTTTGTGTGCTACCAAACGTCACAACGTAACTGGGTGATTATAAAGGTGCTCTACAGGTGTCTCCAAAGGTACTTGTTGGGTTGGCGTATTTCGAGATTAGGATTTGTCACTCCGAATGTCGGAGAGGTATCTCTGGGCCCTCTCGGTAATGCACATCGCTTAAGCCTTGCAAGCATTGCAACTAATGAGTTAGTTGCGAGATGATGTATTACAGAACGAGTAAAGAGACTTGCTGGTAACGAGATTGAACTAGGTATTGGATACCGACGATCGAATCTCGGGCAAGTAACATACCGATGACAAAGGGAACAACGTATGTTGTTATGCGGTCTGACCGATAAAGATCTTCGTAGAATATGTAGGAACCAATATGGACATCCAAGTCCCGCTATTGGTTATTGACCGGAGACGTGTCTCGGTCATGTCTACATTGTTCTTGAACCGTAGGGTCCGCACGCTTAAGGTTTCGATGACAGTTTTATTATGAGTTTATGAGTTTTGATGTACCGAAGGAGTTCGGAGTCCCGGATGAGATCGGGGACATGACGAGGAGTCTCGAAATGGTCGAGACATAAAGATCTATATATTGGACGACTATATTCCGAGTTCGGAAAGGTTCCGAGTGATTCGGGTATTTATCGGAGTACCGGAGAGTTACGGGAATTCGCCGGGGAGAACTATTGGGCCTTATTGGGCCATACGGGAAAGAGAGAGGGGCTGCCTAGGGCAGGCCGCGCGCCCCCCATGGCCTAGTCTGAATTGGACTAGGGGGAGGGGCCGCACCCCCTCCTTCCTTCCCTTCTCTCTTCCCCTTCCTTGTCTCCTACTCCTACTACTTGGAAGGTCTCCTAGTTGGACTAGGAAAGGGGGAATCCTACTCCCGGTGGGAGTAGGACTCCCCTAGGGCGCGCCATAGAGAGGGCCGGCCCTCCCCTCCTCCACTCCTTTATATACGGGGCAGGGGGCACCCCATAGACACACAAGTTGATCTTTGTGATCGTTCCTTAGCCGTGTGCGGTGCCCCCCTCCACGATATTACACCTCGGTCATATTGTAGCGGTGCTTAGGCGAAGCCCTGCGACAGTTGAACATCAAGATCGTCACCACGCCGTCGTGCTGACGGAACTCCTCCCCGAACCTCTGCTGGATCGGAGCCCGGGGTGCGTCATCGAGCTGTACATGTGTCAAGAACTCGGAGGTGCCGGAGTAACGGTGCTTGGATCGGTTGGACCGGGAAGACGTATGACTACTTCCTCTACGTTGCGTCAACGCTTCCGCTTCGGTCTACGAGGGTACGTAGACAACACTCTCCCCTCTCGTTGCTATGCATCACCATGATCTTGCATGTGCGTAGGAAATTTTTGAAATTACTACGTTCCTCAACAGTGGCATCAGAGCCAGGTTTTATGGTTTGATGTTATATGCACGAGTAGAACACAAGTGAGTTGTGGGCGATATAAGTCATACTGATTACCCGCATGTCATACTTTGGTTCGGCGGTATTGTTGGATGAAGCGGCCCAGACCGACATTACGCGTACGCTTACGCGAGACTGGTTTTACCGCCGTGCTTTGCACACAGGTGACTAGCGGGTGTCAGTTTCTCCAACTTTAGTTGAACCGAGTGTGGCTACGCCCGGTCCTTGCGAAGGTTAAAACAGCATCAACTTGACAAACTATCGTTGTGGTTTTGATGCGTAGATGAGATTGGTTCTTTCTTAAGCCCGTAGCAGCCACGTAAAACTTGCAACAACAAAGTAGAGGACGTCTAACTTGTTTTTGCAGGGCATGTTGTGATATGATATGGTCAAGACGTGATAAGATATAAGTTGTTGTATGAGATGATCATGTTTTGTTGAAGTTATCGGCAACTGGCAGAAGCCCTATGGATGTCTCTTTGTTGCATAAGATGCAAGTGCCAAATAATTGCTTTACTTTATCGCTATGCGATAGCAATAGTTGCAAGAGCAATAGTTGGTGAGACAACCATGTGATGACACATTGATATAGATCAAGATGATGAAGATCATGGTGTCGTGCCGGTGACAATAGAGATCATGACAGTACTTTGGAGATGGAGATCAAAGGCGCAAGATGATCATGGCCATATCATGTGACATATTATGATTGCATATGATGTTTATCTATTATACATCTTATTCTTGCTTTGATTGACGGTAGCATTTTAAGATGATCTCTCACTAATTATCAAGAAGTGTTCTCCCTGAGTATGCACCGTTGCCAAAGTTCGTCGTGCCCAGACACCACGTGATGATCGGGTGTTATAAGCTCTACGTCCATCTACAACGGGTGCAAGCCAGTTTTGCACACGCGGAATACTCAGGTTAAAATTGACGAGCCTAGCATATGCAGATATGGCCTCGGAGCACGGAGACCGAAAGGTCGAGCGTGAATCATATAGTAGATATGATCAACATAGTGATGTTCACCATTGAAAACTACTCCATCTCACGTGATGATCGGTTATGGTTTAGTTGATTTGGATCACGTGATCACTTAGATGACTAGAGAGATGTCTGTCTAAGTGGGAGTTCTTAAGTAATATGATTAATTGAACTTAAATTTATCATGAACTTAGTCCTGGTAGTATTTTGCAAATTATGTTGTAAGATCAATAGCTTGCGTTGTTGCTTTCATATGTTTATTTTGATATGTTCCTAGAGAAAATTGTGTTGAAAGATGTTAGTAGCAATGATGCGGATTGGATCCGTGATCTGAGGTTTATCATCATTGCTGCACAGAAGAATTATGTCCTGGATGCACCGCTAGGTGACAGACCTATTGCAGGAGCAGATGCAGACGTTATGAACGTTTGGCTAGCTCAATATGATGACTACTTGATAGTTTAAGTGCCCCATGCTTAACGGCTTAGAATCGGGACTTCGAAGACGTTTTGAACGTCATGGACCATATGAGATGTTTCAGGAGTTGAAGTTAATATTTCAAGCAAATACCCGAGTTGAGAGATATGAAGTCTCCAACAAGTTCTATAGCTAAAAGATGGAGGAGAATCGCTCAACTAGTGAGCATGTGCTCAGATTGTCTGGGTACTACAATTCCTTGAATCAAATGGGAGTTAATCTTCCAGATAAGATAGTGATTGACAGAATTCTCTAGTCACCATCACCAAGTTAGTAGAACTTCGTGATGAACTATAGTATGCAAGGGATGATGAAAATGATTCCCGAGTTTTTCATGATGATGAAATCGATGAAGGTAGAAATCAAGAAAGAACATCAAGTGTTGATGGTTAAACAAGACCACTAGTTTCAAGAAAAGGGCAAAGGGATAGAAGGGAACTTCAAGAAGAACGGCAAGCAAGTTGCTGCTCAAGTGAAGAAGCCCAAGTCTGGACCTAAGCCTGAGACTAAGTGCTTCTACTGCAAAGGGACTGGTCACTGGAAGCAGAACTACCCCAAGTATTTGGCGAATAAGAAGGATGGCAAAGTGAACAAAGGTATATTTGATATACATGTTATTGATGTGTACTTTACTAGTGTTTATAGCAACCCCTCGGTATTTGGTACTGGTTCAGTTGCTAAGAGTAGTAACTCGAAACGGGAGTTGCAGAATAAACAGAAACTAGTTAAGGGTGAAGTGACGATGTGTGTTGAAAGTAGTTTCAAGATTGATATGATCATCATCGCACACTCCCTATACTTTCGGGATTAGTGTTGAACCTAAATAAATGTTATTTGGTGTTTGCGTTGAGCATGAATATGATTTGATCGTGTTTATTGCAATACGGTTATTCATTTAAGTAAGAGAATAAACTGTTGTTCTGTTTACATGAATAAAACCTTATATGGTTACACACCCAATGAAAATGGTTCATTGGATCTCGATCGTAGTGATACACATATTCATAATATTGAAACCAAAAGATGCAAAGTTAATAATGATAGTGCAACTTATTTGTGGCACTGCCGTTTAGGTCATATTGGTGTAAAGCGCATGAAGAAACTCCATGCTGATGGGATTTTGGAATCACTTGATTATGAATCACTTGATGCTTGCGAACCATGCCTCATGGGCAAGATGACTAAGACTCCATTCTCCGGAACAGTGGAGTGAGCAACTGACTTATTGGAAATAATACATACTGATGTATGCGCTCCGATGAGTGTTAAGGCTCGCGGCGGGTATCGTTATTTTCTGACCTTCACAGATGATTTGAGAAGATATGGGTATATCTACTTGATGAAACATAAGTCTGAAACATTTGAAAAGTTCAAAGAATTTCAGAGTGAAGTGGAAAATCATCGTGACAAGAAAATAAGGTTTCTACGATCTGATCGCGGAGACAAATATTTGAGTTACGAGATTGGTCTTCAATTAAAACAATGTGGAATAGTTTCACAAATTCATGCCACCTGGAACACCACATCATAATGGTGTGTCCGAACGTCATAACCGTACTTTATTGGATATAGTACAATCTATGATGTTTCTTACCGATTTACCAATATCGTTTTGGGATCATGCATTAGAGACAGCTGCATTCACGTTAAATAGGGCACCATCTAAATCCGTTGAGACGACACTATATGAACTGTGGTTTAGCAAGAAACCAAAGTTGTCGTTTCTTAAAGTTTGGGGTTGTGATGTTTATGTGAAAAAAGTTTCATCCTGATAAGCTCAAACCCAAATCGAAGAAATGCGTCCTCATAGGATACCCAAAGGAGACTGTTGGGTACACCTTCTATCACAGATCCGAAGACAAGACATTCGTTGCTGAGAATGGATCCTTTCCAGAGAAGGAGTTTCTCTCGAAAGAAGTGAGTGGGAGGAAAGTAGAACTTGATAAGGTAATTGTACCTTCTCCCTTATTGGAAAGTAGTTCATCACAGAAATCTGTTCCTGTGACTACTACACCAATTACTGAGGAAGCTAATGATGATGATCATGTAACTTCAGATCAAGTTACTACCGAACCTAGTAGGTCAACCAGATTGAGATCCTCACTAGAGTGATACGGTAATCCCATTCTGGAGGTCATGTTACTTGACCATGACGAACCTACGAACTATGAGGAAGCGATGATGAGCCCAGATTCCGCAAAATCGTTTGAGGCCATGAAATCTGAGATATGATCCATGTATGAGAACAAAGTATGGACTTTGATGGATTTGCCCGATGATCGGCAAACCATAGAAAATAAATAGATCTTCAAGAGGAAGACGGACGTTGATAGTAGTGTTACTATCTACAAAGCTAGACTTGTCGAAAAAGGATTTTGACAAAGTTCAAGGTGTTGACTACGATGAAATTCTCTCACTCGTAGCGATGCTTAAGTCTGTCCAAATCATGTTAGCAATTGCCGCATTTTTATGAAATCTGGCAAATGGATAAACAAAACTACATTCCTTAACGAATTTAAAGAAGAGTTGTATATGATGCAACCAGAAGGTTTTGTCAATCCTAAAGGTGCTGACAAAATACGCAAGCTCCAGCGATCCATCTATGGACTGGTGCAAGCATCTCGGAGTTGGAATATACGCTTTGATAAGTTGATCAAAGCATATAGTTTTATACAGACTTGCGGTGAAGCCTGTATTTACTAGAAAGTGAGTGGGAGCACTACAACATTTCTGATAAGTATATGTGAATGACATATTGTAGATCGGAAATAATGTAGAATTATTCTGCAAAGCATAAATGAGTGTTTGAAAGAAGTTTTTCAAAGAAAGACCTCGGTGAAGCTGCTTACATATTGAGCATCAAGATCTATAGAGATAGATCAAGACGCTTGATAAGTTTTTTCAATGAGTACATACCTTGACAAGATTTTGAAGTAGTTCAAAATGGAACAGTCAAAGGAAGAGTTCTTGCCTGTGTTACAAGGTGTGAAATTGAGTAAGACTCAAAACCCGACCACGGCAGAAGATAGAAAGAGAATGAAAGTCATTCCCTATGCCTTGGCCATAGGTTCTATAAAGTATGCCATGCTGTGTACCAGATCTATTGTATACCCTACACAGAGTTTGGCAAGGGAGTACAATAGTGATCTAGGAGTAGATCACTGGACAACGTTCAAAATTATCCTTAGTGGAATAAGGATATGTTTCTTGATTATGGAAGTGACAAAAGGTTCGTCGTAAAGGGTTACGTCGATGCAAGTTTTGACACTGATCTGGATGACTCTAAGTCTCGATCTAGATACATATTGAAACTGGGAGCAATTAGCTAGAGTAGCTCCGTGCAGAGCATTGTAGACATAGAAAATTGCAAAATACATAACGGATCTGAATGTGAAATACCCGTTGACTAAGATTCTCTCACAAGAAAAACTTGATCACACCTTAGTACTCTTTGGGTGTTAATCACATAGCGATGTGAACTAGATTACTGAATCTAGTAAACCCTTTGGGTGTTAGTCACATGGCGATGTGAACTATGGGTGTTAATCACATGATGATGTGAACTATCGATGTTAATCACATGGTGATGTGATCTAGATTATTGACTCTAGTGCAACTGGGAGACTGAAGGAAATATGCCCTAGAGGCAATAATAAAGTTATTATTTATTTCCTTATATCATGATAAATGTTTATTATTCATGCTAGAATTGTATTAACCGGAAACATTAATACATGTGTGAATATATAGACAAACAGAGTGTCACTAGTATGCCTCTACATGACTAGCTTGTTAATCAAAGATGGTTATGTTTCCTAACCATGGACAAAGAGTTGTTATTTGATTAACGGGATCACATCATTAGTTGAATGATCTGATTGACATGACCCATTCCGTTAGCTTAGCACCCGATCATTTAGTATGTTGCTATTGCTTTCTTCATGACTTGTACATGTTCCTATGACTATGAGATTATGCAACTCCCGTTTATCGGAGGAACACTTTATGTGCTACCAAACGTCAGAACGTAACTGAGTGATTATAAAGGTGCTCTACAGGTGTCTTCAAAGGTACTTGTTGGGTTGGCGTATTTCAAGATTAGGATTTGTCACTCCGAATGTCGGAGAGGTATCTCTGGGCCCTCTCGGTAATGCACATCACTTAAGCCTTGCAAGCATTGCAACTAATGAGTTAGTTGCGAGATGATGTATTACAGAACGAGTAAAGAGACTTGCTGGTAATGAGATTGAACTAGGTATTGGATACCGACGATCGAATCTCGGGCAAGTAACATACCGATGACAAAGGGAACAACGTATGTTGTTATGCGGTCTGACCGATAAAGATCTTCGTAGAATATGTAGGAACCAATATGGACATCCAAGTCCCGCTATTGGTTATTGACCGGAGACGTGTCTCGGTCATGTCTACATTGTTCTTGAACCGTAGGGTCCGCACGCTTAAGGTTTCGATGACAGTTTTATTATGAGTTTATGAGTTTTGATGTACCGAAGGAGTTCGGAGTCCCGGATGAGATCGGGGACATGACGAGGAGTCTCGAAATGGTCGAGACATAAAGATCGATATATTGGACGACTATATTCCGAGTTCGGAAAGGTTCCGAGTGATTCGGGTATTTATCGGAGTACCGGAGAGTTACGGGAATTCGCCGGGGAGAACTATTGGGCCTTATTGGGCCATACGGGAAAGAGAGAGGGGCTGCCTAGGGCAGGCCGCGCGCCCCCCATGGCCTAGTCTGAATTGGACTAGGGGGAGGGGCCGCACCCCCTCCTTCCTTCCCTTCTCTCTTCCCCTTCCTTGTCTCCTACTCCTACTACTTGGAAGGTCTCCTAGTTGGACTAGGAAAGGGGGAATCCTACTCCCGGTGGGAGTAGGACTCCCCTAGGGCGAGCCATAGAGAGGGCCGGCCCTCCCCTCCTCCACTCCTTTATATACGGGGCAGGGGGCACCCCATAGACACACAAGTTGATCTTTGTGATCGTTCCTTAGCCGTGTGCGGTGCCCCCCTCCACGATATTACACCTCGGTCATATTGTAGCGGTGCTTAGGCGAAGCCCTGCGACAGTTGAACATCAAGATCGTCACCACGCCGTCATGCTGACGGAACTCCTCCCCGAACCTCTGCTGGATCGGAGCCCGGGGTGCGTCATCGAGCTGTACGTGTGTCAAGAACTCGGAGGTGCCGGAGTAACGGTGCTTGGATCGGTTGGACCGAGAAGACGTACGACTACTTCCTCTATGTTGTGTCAACGCTTCCTCTTTGGTCTACGAGGGTACGTAGACAACACTCTCCCCTCTCGTTGCTATGCATCACCATGATCTTGCGTGTGCGTAGGAAATTTTTGAAATTACTACGTTCCTCAACAATCACTAGTAGGGCGTCCAGGCGGTTGCCTCAGGAGCCTGGCATCTTCGAGGAACGACTCTTCAAACCTTCAGCGGCACCATCACTATCGAGCACAGCACAACCTCGGGAAGAGCTCCCTCAGCCGCCTGCCTCGGGGGCCCCGGCCTGTGGCCCGACCTCAGGAGTGCGCCTGCTCCTGGTGCTGGAGCCTCAGGAGGGATGTTGGACCACGGAGTTCAAGGATTACTTGGTACAGGGGATTCTGCCAGAAAAGGAGGAGGACGCGGAACGCGTGGCGCGGCAGGCCACGGCCTACTGCATCCAAGACGGAGAGCTCTACCGGAAGCGGCCAAATGACGTTACCCTACATTGCATCTCCAGGGAGCAAGGGAAAGAGTTACTGGCAGACATTCACGGTGGAGACTGCGGGCACCACTCGTCTTCACGCACACTCGTCGGCAAGGCATTTCACAGCGGGTTCTACTGGCCAATAGCACTCAACGATGCAATCGAGCTGGTGAGGGCTTGTGAAGCTTGTCAATTCCACGCCAAGAAGATTCGTTAGCCAGCTCAGGGCCTCCAGACCATTCCCCTCTCATGGCCGTTCGCCGTTTGGGGACTGGACATCCTTGGCCCGTTTCCTCGGGCGCCAGGGGGCTACCGCTACCTCTACGTCGCCATTGACAAGTTCACAAAGTGGGCAGAGGTGAAAGCTGTCCGCACCATCCCGGCTGGCTCAGTGGTCAAGTTCATCAAGGGCCTCGTGAGCCAGTTTGGGGTACCAAATCGCATCATCACTGACAACGGTTTGCAGTTCACCAGCAATCTCTTCAAAACATATTGTGCTAACCTTGGAATGCAGATATGCTACACTTCGGTGGCACACCCTCGGAGCAACGGCCAAGATGAACGCGCCAACACGGAGGTCCTGAAAGGCCTCAAAACCCTAACCTTCAAGAAGAAGCTGGAGGCCTGCGGCAGGGGCTGGCACAACAAGCTTCAGTCCGTGCTATGGTCCATCTGCACGACCGCTACCAAGTCGACCGGCAAAACCCCGTTCTTCCTCGTCTATGGTGCTGAGGCGGTCCTTCCTCATGAGGTCAGGCATCGCTCCGCGCGGGTCCTGGCTTTCGATGAAGCATAGGAGGACGCCATGCGGGGGGTGGACCTCGTGCTGGGGGAGGAACGCCGTCGGGTGGCTGCACTTCGAGTAGCAAGATACCAACAGGTGTTCCGGCGGTACCACTGCCGCAGCATCCATCCCAGGACCCTCGAGGTAGGTGACCTCGTGCTCAGGCGGGTGCTCTCCAGGGAAGGGCTGCACAAGCTCATGCCCATGTGGGAGGGCCCGTTCAAGGTTGTTCATGTCTCCAGGCCTGGCGCCGCACGCTTGGAGACTCAGGAGGGGGTGCCCATCCCGAACGCATGGAACATCCAGCACCTCCGGAAGTTCTACCCTTGAAGAAAGGCCCAGCGCCTGTAAAGAAGGCCTGGCGCCTGTGAAGCTAGATGAACCAAGAAAGGCCCGGTTCCTGTGAAGAAGGCCAACGCCTGTGAAGCTCATCGCCCCGAGAAAGGCCCGGAGCCTGTGAAGAAGGCCAATGCCTGTGAAGCTCGCCACCCGTGACACTCACGTAATAATGAGTTGGGGCTGTACACACCCCAGAGTCTCCGGAGCTCGGGGGCTCCCGCCCATGCTCAGTGGCAACACTTAGCTCCGCGCTGGTGAGAAGACGTCGAAGACTAGATTAGGTGCCGGACGCGGCTTTTTCATTTGCTTTCTGCAGTTGGCTTGTTCGTCCCCATTTGAAGTTTTATTGGGAGTTTCTTTTAGCGTTGTTGCCACCCCCGACCTGTGACTCTTTGTCTTTGTTGCCTACTTGACTCGTTTTCTCTCTCGCATGTCTCGCGAGGGGGCTACGCGGGTGCCCTCACGAGCGTTTTCTGACCCAGTCTTGTGAGGCTTTCCTACCCAAGTCCATCAGGGAGCACTCCTCCCGGTCCATGCCCCACGGGCATCGCAACACAAATACAGGACCTGAGTCGGTCGCCCTCACGACCGAGACCAGAAGATTACCTCTCCTGACTAATTCTTGCAGGCCACAAAGCGCGCAACGAGGCCCCAGCCTCTAGAAGTGAAGACCGCGGCAAGTCTCCCCGAGCTAAGTAATTCCTACACGCGAGCACGCGGCACCAAACACAGCACAGGAATGACAAAAATAGCATGATATTTAACGGCAACAGTCCAGCACGCCCCTGCGGGGCCCTACACTACACTCTCTTTGCACAGGGAAGGGAGAAAAACAAAATAGACACGGCTCGCTCGGCGCCGGTGATAACCCGCAAGTATACGGGATATCTGTAGCCTCTTTCGATAAGTAAGAGTGTCGAACCCAACGAGGAGCTAAAGGTAGAACAAATACTCTCTCAAGTCCTATCGGCCACTGATACGACTGTACGCACGCTTGACGTTTGCTTTACCTAGAAAAAGTATGAAACTGGAAGTACTTTGTAGGTGTTGTTGGATAGGTTTGCAAGATAATAAAGAACACGTAAATAAAAACTAGGGGCTGTTTAGATAAAGAAGCAATAAAGAAATATAACGAGTGTGGAAAAGTGGTGGTAGGAGTTGTGAAATTGTCCCTAAGCAATTGACTATGTTACTAGATCGGTAATCACTATTGCAATTCTATTTGAGGGAGAGGCATAAGCTAACATACTTTCTCTTCTTGGATCATATGCACTTATGATTGGAACTCTAGCAAGCATCCACAACTACTAAAGATTCATTAAGGTAAAACCCAACCATAGCATTAAAGAATCAAGTCCCCTTTATCCCATACGCAACAATCCCCTTACTCGGGTTTGTGTTTCAGTCACTCACGCAACCCACTATAAGCGAATCATGAACGCATTGCAACACCCTACAGCTGGAATCCCTCACACTTGCGCGACACGGAGGGCACAATAGGACAGCACCAATAATAAAACATGCAACTCAAACAATTCATAGCAATTCATCAATCACCGATAGGACAACGAAATTCTACTCAGACAACATAGGATGGCAAGACATCATTGGAAATTAATATGAAGCATAAAGCACCATGTTCAAGTAGAGGGTACAGCGGGTTGCGGGAGAGTGGACCGCTGAATATAGAGGGGGGAAGGTGATGGAGATGTCGGTGAAGATGATGTAGGTGTTGGTGAAGATCGCGGTGATGATGATGGCCCCCGGCAGCGCTCCAGCACCACCGGAAGCAAGGGGGAGAGGGGCCCCCTTCTTCTTCTTCTTCTTCTTCCTTGACCTCCTCCCTAGATGGGAGAAGGGTTTCCCCTCTGGTCCTTGGCTCTCATGGCTTGGGAGGGGCGAGAGCCCCTCCGAGATTGGATCTATCTCTCTGTTTCTGCGTTCTCAGATTCTACCCCTTCACCGTTTCTTTAATATCCGAAGATCCGTAACTCCGATTGGGGTGAATCTTTCACCCAGATTTTTCTCGTAAAATTAGCTGTCTTGCCGCAAAAGAAGAGCGTCAACCGCCTTACGGATGGCCCACGAGAGTTCAGGGCACGCCCAGGGGGGAGGGCGCGCCCCCATGTCTCGTGGCCACCCCGAACACCGTTTCGCATTGATTCTTCTTCCCAAAAATCACAAATATTCCAAAATAATTCTCCGTCCGTTTTTACCCCGTTTGGACTCCGTTTGATATTAGGTTTCTATGAAACAAAAAACATGCAACAGACAGGAACTGGCACTAGGCACTGGATCAATATGTTAGTCCTAAAAATAGTATAAAAAGTTGCCAAAAGTATATGAAAGTTGAATAATATTGGCATGGAACAATAAAAAATTATAGATACGACGGAGACGTATCAGCATCCCCAAGCTTAATTCCTGCTCGTCCTCGAGTAGGTAAATGATAAAAAAGATAATTTTTGATGTGGAATGCTTCCTAGCATAATCTTGGTCATATGTCTAATCATGGCATGAATATTAAGACACGAGTGATTCAAAGCAATAGTCTACCATTTGACATAAAAGCAATAATACTTTGAGCATACCAATAAAGCAATCATGTCTTTTCAAAACAACAAGGCCAAAGCAAGCTTATCCCTACAAAATCATATAGTTTGGCCATGCTTCATTTTCGTCACACAAAATGCCCCCATCATGCACAACCCCGATGACAAGCCGAGCAATTGGTTCATACTTTTTAATGCGCTTCAGTTTTTTCAACCATCACGCAATACATGATCGCAAGCCATGGATATAGCACTATAGGTGGAATAGAATATAATGATGGAGGTTATGTGGAGAAGATAAAAAGGAGAAAGTCTCACATCGACGTGACTAATCAACGGGCTATGGAGATGCCCATCAATTTAGGTCAATGCGAGGAGTAGGGATTGCCATGCAACGGATGCACTAGAGCTATAAGTGTATGAAAGCTCAAACTGAAAACTAAGTGGGTGTGCATCCAACTTGCTTGCTCATGAAGACCTAGGGCATTTGAGGAAGCCCATCGTTGGAATATACAAGCCAAGTTCTATAATGAAAATTCCCACTAGTATATGAAAGTGATAACATAGGAGACTCTCTATATGAAAAACATGGTGCTACTCTGAAGCACAAGTGTGGTAAAAAGGATAGTAGCATTGCCCCTTTTCTTTTTCTTTTTCTTGTATTTCTTTTATTTCTTTTTGGTGGGCTTCTTTGGCCCCCTTTTTTATTTAGGCTTCTTTAGCCTTTCCTTTTTTCCTTTTTTTCTTTTTTTTTCTTTTTTTCTTTTTTTCATGGGGCAATGCTCTATAATGATGATCATCACACTTTTATTTACTTACAACTCAATATTACAACTCGATACTGGAACAAAGATATGACTCTATATGAATGCTTCCGGCGGTGTACCGGGATGTGCAATGATCTAGCATAGCAATGACATCAAAAAACGGACAAGCCATGAAAACATCATGCTAGCTATCTTACGATCATGCAAAGCAATATGACAATGAATGCTCAAGTCATGAATATGATGATGATGGAAGTTGCATGGCAATATATCTTGGAATGGCTATGGAAATGCCATGATAGGTAGGTATGGTGGCTGTTTTGAGGAAGATATAATGAGGCTTATGTGTGATAGAGTGTATCATATCACGGGGTTTGGATGCACCGGCGAAGTTTGCACCGACTCTCGAGGTGAGAAAGGGAAATGCATTGTACGGAAGAGGCTAGCAATGATGGAAGGGTTAGAGTGCCTATAATCCATGGACTCAACATTAGTCATAAAGAACTCACATACTTATTGCAAAAGTTTATTAGCCCTCGAAGCAAAGTACTACTACGCATGCCCCTAGGGGGATAGATTGGTAGGAAAAGACCATCGCTCGTCCCCGACCGCCACTCATAAGGAAGACAATCAAAGAAACACCCCATGCTTCAAATTTTTCACACAACGGTTACCATACATGCATGCTATGGGACTTGCAAACCTCAACACAAGTGTATCTACAATCCACAACCACCCACTAGCATGACTCTAATATCACCATCTTTATATCGCAAAACTATTGCAAGGAATCAAACATGTCATATTCAGCGATCTACAAGTTTATGTAGGATTTTATGACTAACCATGTGAATGACCAATTCCTGTCATCTCTCTAAATTGATATAAGTGAAGCAAGAGAGTTTAATTCTTTCTACAAAAGATATGCCCATGCTCTAACAAATATAAGTGAAGCAAAAGATCATTCTACAAATGGCGGTTTTCTATGTGAAGAGAAACAGGCAATCCAAACTTCAAATGATATAAGTGAAGCACATGAAGCATTCTATAAAGCTATACTCAAAAGATTTAAGTGAAGTGCAATGAGCATTCTATAAATCAACCAAGGACTATCTCATACCAGCATGGTGCATAAAAGAAAAGTGAAAACTAAATGCAAAAGACGCTCCAAGACTTGCACATAATGCATGAACGAAACGAATTCAAAAACATACCGATACTTGTTGAAGAAAGAGGGTATGCCTTCTAGGGCATCCCCAAGCTTATACGATTGCCTCTCTTCCTTTTCCTCATATCGAGACATCCTCGATTAGACACTTCATACACACAAAACTTCAATAGAAAACTTGGTAAGATCCATTAGTATAATAAAGCAAATCACCACTCTAAGTACTGTTGCAAACCAATTCATAGTTTGTTTTTGCATTGTGTCTACTGTAATATAGCTTTTCCATGGCTTAATCCACTGATATAAATTGATAGATTCATCAAAACAAGCAAGCTATGCATCAAAAACAGAATCTGTCAAAAACAGAACAGTCTGTAGCAATATGAACATCCACCATACTTATCGTACCCAAAAATTCTACCAAAATTAGGAAAAATAAACAAGTTTCATATAAAGACAGTGCAAAAGGAATCCGAACCAATTGAGGTTCCAGTTAAAAATGTAAAATCGCCCACTATGGCCAAAATTTCTGTCCTGCACCATACAAACCAACAAGCATTGTAAACATCCTAAAGGCAAACCTTGGCACATTATTTTTATAATACAATGGAATTATACAAGGGGATAATTATTTTTGTTGAAAAGTTTCTATAATTAAGATTCACAAAGTTTCCGTGAGCATGAACAAAGTTCAAGGCTAGCTCCCACTTCAACAATGCTTGTCTTTCTCACTTTCACTTTCCTTTTTGAAAAGTTTTTAGGTTCCCCTCTTTATTTTTGTGTTTTTAAACTATATAAAAGCACTCAACATAAATAAATGACTCTCTAAAACTTCTGGGTTGTCTCCCTGGCAGCTCTTTCTTTAAAGCCATTAAGCTAGGCATTTAGTGCTCAAGTAATGAATCCACTCGGACCCCAAGGTATACCAAAGCCAATTTTAATTAACAATGATTTGTAATTTAGTAGTGAGCATAAAGTAACATAAATCATGTAACAATGAAGTCTAACTCTCTTCCCATGCATCGGCATGTCATAAAAGAACAACTCATACACACATAGTAATGGCCAATGCATAGTATAAACAGTTTCTTGCAATTCTATCATATTGGAAACATAAAGAGGCGGAGATAGAGTTCCTCTCTCATAATAATTGCAAGTAGCAGCAGTAAGCACATGCATATTATATTCATCAAAATCATCATGTGCCATGGTAAAAGGCAACCCATCAATATAATCCTTAATAAGCACAAACTTCTCCGATATAGTGTAGTTTGGAGAATTCAAAAAGATAATCGGACTATCATGCGTGGGTGCAATAGCAAAAATTTCATGTTTAACATAAGGAACTATAGCAAGTTCATCTCCATAAGCATAATTCATATTGGCATCTTGGCCACAAGCATATCAAGCATCATCAAAAAGGGATATTTCAAACAAATTCAAGGGATCATAGCAATCATCCTTCGGTAAGCACGAAGGGGAATTAAATAATGTATGAGTTGGAGGGTTACTCTCATTAGAAGGTGGGCACGGGTAGCTAATCCGCTCTTCCTCCTTTTGTTCTTCGCTCTCCTCATCATCTTTTTCATCCAATGAGCTCACTTTTTCATCAATTTCTTCTTCCATAGCTTCCTGCAAAATATTAGTCTCTTCTTGGACAGCGGAGACTTTCTCAATAAATGCATTAATATAGTAATTGTATTCATAATTTTCATAGCAATATCTAAGTATAGCAAGATGTTCTGGCCTATAAACACCATCATCATCAAAAGCTTCATACTTTTCAAACAAAGATTCAATTTCATAAGCAGCCTTAAAAGCAACAAATTCTTCTATTTGTTCAACATCATAGTAATCATATATATCATTAGCATAAGAAGATAAGGTTTCATTATCATTAAATTTGCATGAAAAGGGAAGGTGTGGAGCCTTCATCCTAGAGCATCAAGTAATATCATACCTCAAGCATAGATCCCGGGCATACCAACGCAACATAATAAATTGGTCCCATAATAGTTTCCCTTTTTGTGTCGAGCGATAATCCCTAAAGTATTCACGTTGATCCAACGTGTCTCCCATTATAAAGTTGAATGAGGTTTTCTCAGGATTATCAAAGTAGTACATAATATCTTTCACATAATGAGAATCGAGGGTTTTAGGAGTTACCCCATCTCCATGAGTAGCAAGTACACCTAATTTTTTTGGTATTCCGTGTTCCATATCCATAACTAAAGATAGAGAACAACTAAGAATAGCAAATAAAAATTACTTTAGTGATAACGCAAACAAGCACACACGAGAATATTCACCCCACGCTATGACCCCCCGGCAACGGCGCCAGAAAAAGGTCTTGATAACCCGCAAGTATACGGGATAGTTGTAGCCTCTTTCGATAAGTAAGAGTGTCAAACCCAACGAGGAGATAAAGGTAGAACAAATACTCTCTCAAGTCCTATCGGCCACTGATACGACTCTACGCACGCTTGACGTTCGCTTTACCTAGAACAAGTATGAAACTAGAAGTACTTTGTAGGTGTCGTTGGATAGGTTTGCAAGATAATAAAGAAGACGTAAATAAAAACTAGGGGTTGTTTAGATAAAGAAGCAATAAACTAAATATAGCGAGTGTGGAAAAGTGGTGGTAGGAGTTGTGAAATTGTCCCGAAGCAATTGACTACGTTACTAGACTGGTAATCACTATTGCAATTCTATTTGAGGGAGAGGCATAAGCTAACATACTTTATCTTCTTGGATCATATGCACTTACGATTGGAACTCTAGCAAGCATCCGCAACTACTAAAGATTCATTAAGGTAAAACCCAACCATAGCATTAAAGCATCAAGTCCCCGTTATCCCATACGCAACAATCCCCTTAATCGGGTTTGTGTTTCAGTCACTCACGCAACCCACTATAAGCGAATAATGAACACATTGCAACACCCTACAGCAGGAATCCCTCACGCTTGCATGACATGGAGGGCACAATAGGAAAGCACCAATAATAAAACATGAAACTCAAACCAATCATAGAAATTCATCAATCACCGATAGGACAACGAAAATCTACTCAGACATCATAGGATGGCAACACATCATTGGAAAATAATATGAAGCATAAAGCACCATGTTCAAGTAGAGGGTACAGCGGGTTGCGGGAGAGTGGACCGCTGAATATAGATGGGGGAAGGTGATGGAGATGTTGGTGAAGATGATCGAGGTGTTGGTGAAGATCGCGGTGATGATGATGGCCCCCGACAGCGCTCCGGCGCCACCGGAAGCAAGGAGGAGAGGGCCCCCCTTCTTCTTCTTCTTCCTTGACCTCCTCCCTAGATGGGAGAAGGGTTTCCCCTCTGGTCCTTGGCTCTCATGGCTTGGGAGGGGCAAGAGCCCCTCCGAGATTGGATCTATCTCTCTATTTCTACGTTCTCGGATTCTACCCCTTCAGCATTTCTTTAATATCCAGAGATCCGTAACTCCGATTGGGGTGAATCTTTCGCCCAGATTTTTCTCATAAAATTAGCTTTCTTGAGGCAAAAGAAGAGCATCAACCGCCTTACGGGGGGCCACAAGATTCCAGGGAGCGCCTAGGGTGGATGGCGCGCCCCCTGTCTCGTGGCCACCCCGGACACCGTTTCGCATTGATTCTTCTTCCCAAAAATCACAAATATTCCAAAATAATTCTCCGTCCATTTTTATCCCGTTTGGACTCCGTTTGATATTGGGTTTCTACGAAACAAAAAACATGCAACAGACAGGAACTGGCACTGGGCACTGGATCAATATGTTAGTCCCAAAAAATATTACAAAAAGTTGCCAAAAGTATATGAAAGTTGAATAATGTTGGCATGGAACAATCAAAAATTATAGATACGACGGAGACGTATCAGCAGGCTCGCGGCGAGGGCTCGTACTGCCTCCGGAGCTTAGTCGGACACCTCCTCACGCTTCACCGAGGCGCGACGGCAGGCTGACCCGCTGCCTCCCTCGAGGCAGGTGCGATGGTGCGGAGGCTGGTCGCGGCCACCGCTGGAGGATCTGCCGTCCGAAGGGGAGCCGCCAGGTCTTGGCGAGCTGCGAACGCCACGGGGAGCGCGCCCGCCTTCATCTTCATCCAGACCGATGCCGAGGCCAGGCACCCGGCCGCCATCATCGCCTTCCAGGCAGCAATCGACACGGCGGCTGTCTTCTCTAAACACCCTCACGTAGAGGGTGGCGTCACCGTCAAACTTGAAATGCAGGGTGCATCACCGGCTCAGGCCTCGCGCGGGCAAATGTTTGCCAGCCGCGGGTCAGGGCCACATTCCTGGCAACGGAAATCTCCTATGAGGCCCAGGAGGCCATGCTGCTGCAACCGTCCTCTTGAAGCCAGAGGCCGCCAGGAGTGCCGGCTGGGAGTTCACCTACAAAGAAGCGGGGAAGCTGGAGCTAGCTGCCGGTTGGGTCCCCTGACCACACGATGAACTCCGGCAGCACCTCCGCCGAATGGAAGCGCGGCCTGGGAGGCCGCGCGGCCGCGACACGCCTTTCCTCACCCACCGGGCGTCCATCGCCACGCGGGAGATCGAAGCCACGACCGTGAGGAGCCGCTGCGGGAGACGCATGATGCTTGCGGGGACAACCCCGGCCGCACTTGGGCGGAGGAGAGTCAGGCCCTTCCCGACGAGCCTTTCCCTTCTCCGCGGCCGAGAACCTCTTCGGTGGCGCCATAAGAGATGGTGAGCAGCTGGGATGGGGAGAAAGAAGGAAGCGAAGAGGAAGATGTGCAGCGGGGGCTTGTGCCCTCCCGCATTTATAACCGGAGGAGGCCAACCGTCGGCCTCCATGATCACAGGTAATCATGACTCGTTCCTGCATGCAGGGACTTGTCAAGTCGGACGGTTGCTGAGGCGGCATGGGGAAGCGGAGACGCCCACGTCCAATCCACTGCCACGCGGTGGCCAAGCCCACAGGCTGATGGGGCCCGCGGCGCTCCGCACTTGCCCCTTCGCTTCTCCGCTAAACCAAGTCCGAGCGTGCCTTGGGCCCGGGGGCTACTGTCGGCATTCTGGGAACGGGGGTCCCCAGACTTGCCTGCCTGCGGCCTGCGGCACGGCTCAAGTGAAGGCCCAGTACGACCCATCTTCATCAGCACAAGACCCAAGACCCTCGCGAGGGGCCAAGCCTCGCGGGGCGAATGACACAGGACTTCCTCAGGAACGGCCTCGCCAGGTAGGCTCGCGAGGAGGCAGAGAGATTAACGCAAGGTACCTCACGAGGTGCTCATGACGCAAGCCATGACGATCGAGACCAGGCGGGCGCTAGGTGGGCACCGGCCTGCGTAGTGTCCTTGTTTCCTCTTTGGTGCAAAGGGGGCAAGCACAGGTGTGGAGTACCGAGGCATCAGGCAAAGGTTGTCGTTTCAGTGCAATGAGACCAAGACCAGCAGAGCGGCAGGATGGAGGTCACCATGGAGCCCAGGACGACATCATCGCCAGCGCCTTTGGCAGCGGAAGACCAACTTTAGTCAGGATAACTTGTACTAGATGTTCCCCTTTGAAATGGCCGTTGTTTGCGCCCTTCCCGCTCAATATTTGGGAAGAGGACCAGGGCCTCTATAAATAGGACTAGCCACCACAGGGGGGGAGAGAATTAGACAGAGAGAGAGAAGCGATCGAACTCACCCAAGCAGTTCATCGCACCAGCTCAAGAACACCTCTCGCGAGGCTGTTCTTCCCTTGTACTGTTCATCATCAGCCCCTGAGGCAATCCACCACACCACACACTAGAGTAGGGTATTACACCACAACAGTGGCCCGAACCAGTATAAATCTTGTGTCCCTCGTGACGTTCATCGTTTTAGCTTAGATTCTCACGAGCCGATCGGACGTGAATCGGTAGGGGGAAGATCTTCGTGCGCACCCCTGAGTTCGAACCTTAAGGGTCTGCCAGAACCCGACATCCGACAGCGGCCGGGCGTGGCTGTTGCTCTGGCCGTGGGTTGCGGCGCGGGGAGGTCCGGCGTTGGTGGTGGCCTCCCGGTGTTGTGGCGGCTTCATGGTGGCTTGGCGGCTCTGACTGCGGCGGCGGACGGCTTCTCAGGCGTCGGCTTGTCCGTGTTCGGACCATTTTGACCTTTGCCCCATCTCCTCGTTGTCCGGGCATTTATTCCATCGAAGGGCTAGCCCTCTCCTAGCAGCGGTCCATCGCTCGTCTCGCGCCCGGTGCGGCAAGACCGAGCTCGTCCTGCACATGGTGCAGCAGGACCGAGCTTGTATCGCGCACGGTGCAGCAGGACTGACCTTGCCCCCCTCACAGTGATGCAAGACCGAGCTCGTCTGGCACTCGAGCCTGCAAGACAGGCCGATGGATGCAAGTTCTGGCGGGCCTATTGGGTCTCTACGCTGGGTTCACCCAGGGGTGTGAAAGGTGTGTCCTTTCCGCTCGTCTCTTTGTTGCGGTAGCGGCGGGTCTCGGGTGAGGCGGTGTCAAGGTCTTGGATGCCGGGGCGGCGGCCCTGGTGGTGGTAGCACGATGCTCTTGGGCAGAGCCCATGGCTTGGTGCTGCCTGCTCGCCATGGCCGTGTGGGCGGCGTGGTAGCCGGGGTGTGGCGTTGGGTGGTGCTGAGCATTGGACAGGGTGAAAACTTGTTCTTTCTTCGGACGGACCGGCGGCGGCGAAGCTTCTTCCCTTCTTGAAGGCATCATCGCAGCTCTCATTACCCGTCATGCGACTCTAGGGGAAACTCTGATCATCGGATCAGGCGGTGGCGGCACTCCGATTTCGTTCCCTTCCTGAAGGCGCCACCTTGGATCCCATGGTTTGTCGTATGTGGCTTCATCTCCTGTGGCGGTGGAGCTAGGAGTGGTGTTGCTGCGCTCGGCGCTTATGTATTTTGCCCTGGGTGTGTGCGTGTGTTGTGGTTGCAGGCATTTGTACTGGGTGATTATATATAAAGCAGGGCAAAAGCCTTTTTCGGTACGTTGTGTGACCCGACCCGGACTCTTGTAAGTCGCCGGACCTCGACCTTTGTATATAAAGCTGAGACCTGGTGGCGGGTTAACTCAAGAAACAACTGATCGATAGCTAGGTCAAGCGTAATCGCTCCCTTGTAATCAAAATTCAAGCAATGCAACCAAAAGCAAGACGTAGGCTTTTACCCCGTTGAGAGCGGCCGAACCTGGGTAAGCCTTGTGTCCTTTGTCACACTCAACCCCTTTAAGTTAACCTACATGCAATGGATCCACACCTAAGTCCTTTCACAAGGGCATCTGCCGTGGCAAAACCACAACAGTTGGCTCCCAGCGTGGGACAAGAGCATGGTGGCTTCGAGTTCTTGAAGGGCAACTTCTCAGGGATCGAAGGATACGCCATGGGCCGGATGACTAAGAGTCGTTGCGGCAAGATCTACATCGACGACGCTGGTTGGAGCCCTGAGGCTGGCTCAATAGAGTACGGGTACAGGGTCCTCTTTGGCAGAATTAACGTCTTCATTGGCAAGTTCGGTGAGTCAGAACCTGAACCGGACACCTGCACTGACATCGTCGAGACGGCTCAATGCACGAGACCCAACAGGGTTCAACCTGGACGGAAGAGCGTTTTGGTTGGCTTTGTTCATGGGGTCGAATGTTGAGGAAGGTTTTGCATCTGGCGGAGAGACGGCCATCTATTTAGGTGATGAGTCAAAACCGAAGAAACTGAGTCAATCTATCTACTTCAGGATGGTGCACTTTGGGGCTATTCTGATGGTGACAGTATTCTGGACCCCAATGAGCCGCCGAGCAAGGATGCTATTTTCATGGCTGGCATGCAACCATTGCTAAATTCCTCAACTGCCGTGGCCATGACGTCCGGCTCAACTGCTGCTGTGACGACCGGGGCGAGTGGCTCTGCGTGGCTACCGGCTCAAGTCTTATGAGTAGAGGCTTTTCGTTGGAGGCCAGGATGACAACAAAACAGGCTTCGTTGGAGGCCGAGTCACAATGGATAAGAGCAGAGGCTTTTCGTCTGCGTTTGGACCAGAACGCGTCCAATGCTGTTTTGTGAAGGAGGCACCAGAGCCGCCTACCTTCACAGTTTGAAGGGCAGAACATTTTTAGCACGCCCGGGGCAGGAACGAGTAACCCGCCTGGTGTGACCCGGGCTGCTAAGGTGCCAGGGACTGGAGCGGCGGCTCAGCCTCATGTACTAGACCCGCCTCGTAGGTAATTGACCCCACCTCAACGGGTTCCAACACCTTCTGGCCATTACTCTAACCCGGTGGATAATATGATTGATGCAGCCTCACGATTGGCGGCTATTCCGATCAAGGGCGAAATACTAGCGAAAGAAATAGCGTTAGGGAGCCCACACCCTATCCACGAGGGTGGGGGGAGCGCCCCCTCCCCCTGGGTGCGCCCCCTGCCTCGTGGGCCCCTTGGACGTCCACCGACCTCAACTCCAACTCGATATATTAGCTTTCACGGAGAAAAAATTCAGAGAGAAAGTTTCATTGCGTTTTACGATACGGAGCCGCCGCCAAGCCCTAATCTCTCTCGTGAGGGCTGATCTGGAGTCCGTTCGGGGCTCCGGAGAAGGGGATTCGTTGCTATCGTCATCATCAACCATCCTCCATCACCAATTTCATGATGCTCACCGTCGTGCGTGCGTGAGTAATTCCATCGTAGGCTTGCTGGGCGGTGATGGGTTGGATGAGATTAACCATGTAATCAAGCTAGGTTTGTTAGGATTTGATCCCTAGTATCCACTATGTTCTGAGATTGATGTTGCTATGACTTTGCTATGCTTAATGCTTGTCACTAGGGCCCAAGTGCCATGATTTTAGATCTGAACCTATTATGTTTTCATGAATATATGTGAGTTCTTGAATCCTATCTTGCAAGTCTATAGTCACCTATTATGTGCTATGATCCGACAACCCCGAAGTGACAATAATCGGGATACTTCTCGGTGATGACCGTAGTTTGAAAAGTTCATGTATTCACTAAGTGCTAATGCTTTGGTCCGGATCTCTATTAAAAGGAGGCTTAATATCCCTTAGTTTCCATTAGGACCCCACTGCCATGGGAGGGTAGGACAAAAGATTTCATGCATGTTCTTTTCCATAAGCATGTATGACTATATTCGGAATACATGCGTACATTACATTGATGAACTGGAGCTAGTTCTGTGTCACCCTATGTTATAACTATTAAATGAGGAATCGCATCCGACATAATTATCCATCACTGATCCAATGCCTACAAGCTTTTCACATATTGTTCTTTGCTTATTTACTCTACCATTGTTACTGTTACAATTACTACAAAACTGCTACTATTACTTTTATCACTGTTACCATTACTATCATACTACTTTGCTACTAAATACTTTGCTGCAGATACTAAGTTATCCATGTGTGGTTGATTTGACAACTCAACTGCTAATACTTGAGAATATTCTTTGCCTCCCCTTGTGTCGAATCAATAAAGTTGGGTTGAATACTCTACCCTCGCAGACTGTTGCGATCCCCTATACTTGTGGGTTATCAAGACTTATTTTTGGCACCGTTGCCGGGGAGCATAGCTCTATTCTTTGAGTCACTTGGGATTTATATCTGCTAATCACTCTAAGGAACTTGAAAGACGAAAGAACTAAGATTTTTCCCTCAATTACGAGGGGGGGTAAGGAACTGCCATCTCGATCTGCACTTGATTCTCCTTCTGTTTTGAGTAAACTTGCGACACATAAACCTGCTATTGCTATGAATTCTGATATGTCACATGTTATTGATGATGCCACTTCTACTATGCATGATACTTATGATGAAACTACTTATGTACTTGATACTACTGTGCCATTAGGTGAATTTCTTGATGAACAACTTGCTAGGGCTAGAGAGAATGAAATTATTGAAGATAGTGATGATGAAGGTTCTCCCCCTGAGTATGAATTACCTGTTGTTCCCGAGGGTTATGTTATGGATGAAGAAACTGCTAGAGATTTTCTTGCTTGCAATGATAGATCTGATCTTAAGAAGTTATTAGTTAAACTGAAACAGAAATCTCTAAATGCTAGAATGAAATATGACCCTGCTTTTGCTACTTCACCTATCTTTGTTACTGATAAGGATTATGAATTCTCTGTCGACCCTGAGATAATTACTTTGGTTGAATCTGATCCTTTTTATGGCAATGAATCTGAAACTATTGTGGCGCATCTTACTAAGTTAAATGATATAGCCACCCTGTTCACTAATGATGAGAAGTCTTGCTACTACTATATCCTTAAGATATTTCCATTCTCGTTAAAGGGTGATGCTAAAACTTGGTTTAATTCTCTTGATCCTGGTTGTGTGCGTAGTCCCCAGGATATGATTTATTACTTCTCTGCTAAATATTTCCCTGCTCATAGGAAACAAGCTGCATTGAGGGAAATATATAATTTTGTGCAAATTGAAGAAGAGAGTCTCCCACAAGCTCGGGGGCGGCATCTCCGATTACTTAATGCTTTGCCTGATCATCCTCTTAAAAATGAAATACTTGATATCTTTTATAATGGACTAACTGATGCTTCCAAGGACCACTTGGATAGTTGTGTTGGTTGTGTTTTTAGGGAAAGAACAGTCGATAAAGCTGAATTGCTATTGAAAAATATGTTGACTAATGAAAATAATTGGACTCTTCCTGAGCCAATTCCTGAGCCAATTGAGCCAACTCCTGAGCCAACTCCTAAACCTACTCCGAAGAAGAGAGGTGTTCTATTTCTCAGTCCTGAAGATATGCAAGAGGCAAAGAAATCTATGAAAGAAAAAGGTATTAAAGCTGAAGATGTTAAGAATTTACCTCCTATTGAAGAAATACATGGTCTTAATATACCACCTATTGAATAAACACATGGTCTTGATAACCCGACACAGGTAGTAAAATTAAATTCTCTCTATAGATATGATAAAGTTGAAATCCCGTCTAGTAAGTTCCATAGCCAATGTTTAGATGAATTTGATGATTTTATGGCTAGACAAGAAAATTTCAATGCTTATGTTGGTAGAGAATTAAAGAGTAATGCTTACATGATTGGACGCTTGAGTGATTATATGGCTAGAGTTAAAGGTGAACATAAACTCATTAGTAAATATGCTTCTATGGTTACCACTCAATAGAACAAGTACTTAAAGCTCAAAGTGATTGGCTCGATGAATTAAATAATAAATATGACTTTGCTGTTAATGTGGCTACTAGAACTGGTAGAATGACTCAGGAACCTTTGTATCCTGAAAGCCACCCTAAGAGAATTGAGCAAGATTCTCAGAGAAATAATTTAGATGCACCTAGTCCGTCATGCATGCGTGAGTAATTCCATTGTAGGCTTGCTGGACAGTGATGGGTTGGATGAGATTTACCATGTAATCAAGTTAGTTTTGTTAGGGTTTGATCCCTAGTATCCACTATGTTCTGAGATTGATGTTGCTATGACCTTGCTATGCTTAATGCTTGTCACTAGGCCCCGAGTGCCATGATTTCAGATCTGAACCTATTATGTTTTCATGAATATATGTGTTTTCTTGATCCTATCTTGCAAGTCTATAGTCACCTATTATGTGTTATGATCCGACAACCCCGAAGTGACAATAATTGGGATACTTCTCGGTGATGACTGTAGTTTGAGGAGTTCATGTATTCACTATGTGTTAATGCTTTGGTACGGTTCTCTATTAAAAGGAGGCCTTAATATCCCTTAGTTTCCGCTAGGACCCCGCTTCAACGGGAGGGTAGGACAAAAGATGTCATGCAAGTTATTTTCCATAAGCACGTATGACTATTTACGGAATACATGCCTACATTACATTGATGAACTGGAGCTAGTTCTGTGTCACAACTATTGCATGAGGAATCGCATCCGGCATAATTATCCATCACTGATCCATTGCCTACGAGCTTTTCATATACTGTTCTTTGGTTATTTACTTCTCCGTTGCCACTGTTACAATTACTACAAAAACCCCAAAACATTTATCTTTACTTTTGTTACCGTTACTATTATTATCATACCACTTTTGCTACTAAACACTTTGCTGCAGATACTAAGTTATACTGGTGTGGTTGAATTGAAAACTCAACTGCTAATACTCAAGAATATTCTTTGGCTCCCCTTGTGTCGAATCAATAAATTTGGGTTGAATACTTTACCCTCGAAAGCTATTGCGATCCCCTATACTTGTGGGTTATCAAGACTAATTTCTGGCGCCATTGCCGGGGAGCATAGCTCTATTCTCTGAGTCACTTGGGATTTATATTTGTTGATCACTATGAAGAACTTGGAAGATGATCGAACTACTATTTTGCCCTCAACTACGAGGGGAGGTAAGGAACTGCCATCTAGCTCTACACTAGATTCTCCTTCCATTATTAGTAGGCTTGCGACACCTAAACCTGCTACTGAAATGAATTTTGATATGTCGCATGTTATTGATGATGCCACTTCTGCTATGCATGATGAAACTACTTCTATGCATGATACTACTTTGCCATTAGGTGAATTTCTTGATGAACAACTTGCTAGAGTTAGGGGGAATGATATTACTGAAGATCCTATTACTGATGATAGTGATGATGAAGGTTCCCCCAATGATTATGTATTACCTGTTGTTCCTAAGGGTTATGTTATGAATGAAAAAGCTGCTATGGAAATTCTTGCTTGCAATGATAGAAATGATCTTAAAAAATTATTAGCTAAATGGAAGCAGCAGTCTCTTAATGCTAGACTGAAACCCGATCCTGCTTTTGCTACTTCACCTATCTGTGTTACTTATAAGGATTATGAATTCTCTGTTAATCCTGATATTATTACTCTAGTTGAATCTGATCCTTTTTAGGGCCTTGAATCTGAAACTATTGTGGCACATCTTATCAAGTTGAATGATATAGCCACCCTGTTTACTAATGATGAGAAGTCTTGCTATTTATATATCCTTTAGATATTTCCTTTCTCATTAAAGGGTGATGTTAAGACTTGGTATAATTCTCTTGCTCCTGGTTGTGTGCGTAGTCCCCAGGACATGATTTATTACTTCTCTATTAAATATTTCCCTGCTCATAAGAAACAAGCTGCCTTGCGGGAAATATATAATTTTGTGCAAATCAAAGAAGAGAGTCTCCCACAAGCTTGGGGGAGGCTTCTCCGGTTACTTAATGCTTTACCTGATCATCCTCTTAAGGAAAATGAAATACTTGATATCTTTTATAATGGACTAACCGATGCTTCCAAGGACTACTTGGATAGTTGTCCTGGTTGTGTTTTTAGGGAAAGAACAGTCGACGAAGCTGAAATATTATTGAATAATATGTTGACTAATGAAAATAATTGGACTCTTCCTGAGCCAGTTCCTGAAGTAATTCCTGAACCAATTGAGCCAACTCCTGAGCCTATTCCTAAACCCACTCTGAAGAAGAGAGGTGTTTTATTTCTCAGTCCTGAAGATATGAAAGAGGCAAAGAAATCAATGAAAGAAAAAGGTATTAAAGCTGAAGATGTTAAGAATTTACCTCCTATTGAAGAAATACATGGTCTTAATTTACCGCCTGAGGAACCACATTGTCTTGATAACCGACACATTTACTAAAGGTAAATTCTCTCTATAGATATGATAAAGTTGAAATACCCTCTACTAAATTTCATAGCCCATGCTTAGATGAATTTGATGACTTTATGGCTAGACAAGAAAGTTGTAATGCTTATGTTGGTAGAGAGTTAAAGAATAATGCTTTCGAGATAGGACGCATAGGTGATAATCTGGCTAGAGTTAAAGATGAACTTCACCGCATTAGCAAATATGCTTCTATGGTTGCTACTCAAGCTGAGCAAGTACTTAAAGCTCAAAATGATTTGCTTGATGAATTAAATAATAAAAATGACTTTGCTGTTAGAGTGGCTAGTAGAACTGGTAGAATGACTCAGGAACCTTCGTATCCTGCAGGCCACCCAAAGAGAATCGAGCAAGATTCTCAGAGAAATAATTTAGAGGCACCTAGTTCTTCTAAAAAGAAGAAGAAAAATGATAGGACTTTCCATGCTTCTAGTGAACCTACTGCAGACACACCTGAGAATCCCAATGACATTTCTATCTCTGATGCTGAAACACAATCACGTGATGAACATGAACCTAGTGATAATGTTAATGATAATGTTCAAGTTGATGATCAACCTAGGTAAGACAATGATGTAGAGATTGAACCTTTGTTGATCTTGATAACCCACCATCAAAGAATCAACGTTATGATAAGAGAGATTTTGTTGCTAGGAAGCACGGTAAAGAAAGAGAACCATGGGTTCAGAAACCCATGCCCTTTCCTCCTAAACCATCCAAGTCAAAGGATGATGAGGATTTTGAGCGCTTTGCTGAAATGATTAGACCTATTTTCTTACGTATGCGCTTAACTGATATGCTTAAAGTAAATCCTTATGCTAAGTATATGAAGGATATCATCACAAATAAAAGAAAGATACCGGAAGCTGAAATTTCCACCATGCTTGCTAATTACACTTTTAAAGGTGGAATACCAAAGAAACTTGGAGATCCGGGTGTTCCAACTATACCATGTTCCATTAAAAGAAATTATGTTAGAACTGCTTTATGTGATCTTGGAGCTGGTGTTAGTGTTATGCCTCTCTCTTTATATCGTAGACTTGAATTGAATAAGTTGACACCTACTAAAATATCTTTGCAAATGGCTGATAAATCAACCGCTATACCTGTAGGTATTTGTGAGGATGTGCATGTTGTAGTTGCAAATGTCACTATCTTAACGGACTTTGTTATTCTTGATATTCCCGAGGACGATAGTATGTCTATTATCCTTGGTAGACCTTTTCTTAATACTGCAGGGGCTGTTATTGATTGCAACAAAGGCAATGTCACTTTTCATGTTAATGGTAATGAGCATATGGTACACTTTCCGAGGAAACAATCTCAAGTTCATAGTATCAATTCTATTGAAAAAGTTCCAACTATCATTTCCGTGCATTAAAAAATAGTCCAAAAATTAAAGTGCTCCAAATGCCCTACAAATTTAGTATGATTTTTTCTAGAATATTTGAGGATTTTAGGCACTGAAAACACTGCAGGAGGGGCAAGCACCAGGCCACGAGAGAGGAGGGCGCCCCCCCCCCTGTAGGGCGTGCCCCCTGTCTCATGGGCCCCTGCTGACTCCCCTCCACTTATGCCAGCACCCACACGCTTCATCTTCTACCCAAAAAAATCCCCATCCAGCTCAAGCACGAGTTCTTGCTTGTTTTGCTGTGATTTTCGATCTCTTAGCTCAAAGCTCCATTCACAAAACTGCTCTGGGAGATTGTTGATTGGTATGTGACTCCTCCATTGGTCCATTTAGTTTTTGTTCTAGTGCTTTATTCATTGCAAATTTTTGCTGCATAGGTGACCATGTTCTTGAGCTTGCATGTTAAATTTTTTAGGCCCCAAGCAATTCCAATGCATGATATAGGCTCTAGGCACTTGTAGGAGTAGTTGCTATCAATCTTGTATAGTTTTATTCACTTTTATTTTGAAGTTACTAAAATTTTAGAAAATTTCAGAAAAAGAAATATGCTTAGAAGAATGTACCAAGGAGGTTCCTCGGCAAATAAAGGGCCAAGAATTGCTATACGAGAACAAGATGTTAATTTGCTAAGGGATGCAAATGTACGGGCTTGTGAGTGGCCATCCGATGATTTTATGGTCGAAGCAGGCTTCAAGGAGGAATTTGACGCGTATATGCGTAATGCCGAGCTGGAGGACTTCTTACAAGATAAGTGTCCTCAATATTATCAATTGACCGATTCCTTTGTGCGGAGGTTCGAATATATTTCTGCGCGTAATTCTCCTAGTGTCATGTTTGATATCTATGATACATCTTATACCATGGATTTAGAGGATTTCACAACTGCTTGCAAACTCCCGCAGTGGGGTAATATTAATGATCCTCCCAAATCTGAATTTAGAGATTTTCTTGCTAGTATTACTGTGGGAGAATCTTGGGACGTAGCACAAGCTACCATAGGGAGCATTCATTTTCCTGCTATACATTACTTTGCTCTCTTTATTGGTAGATGCATTAACGGTAAGGACGAGGTATGTCACATGTGTGACCCTGATCTTAGTGTCCTCAAGAGTGCTGTGTCAGGTTATAAAGGTTATAACTTGGGGGCAATAGTTGCACGTATGTTGAAGAATAATAGTAGAAGGGGAGATTTCTTTGGAGGAATTTATGCAACCCGTGTGGCTAATTTTCTTAATATAGCTCCACGAGAGGGAGGTATGATTGTACCTCCTGTTTATTTAGATAAATAAGCTATGTTTGATCATCATTTTCTTGAGAGGAATGAAGAATTCCTCCGTTATCGACTAATCTATGACAGGCGCAATGTCGTCCCTGTTACTCTTCCTGCCCCCTACCTTTTTGATTATCAGGCAAAAGGAACATATGTTGTCACCAGGGAAGAAGCAACTGAATATGAGAGGGGAATGGAGGCAGTCGCCAACACACTGCTGCTCAGGAGGCGGTCGCCTCTGCATCTCAGTACTACCCCAGTTTCACTTATGGATATCAGCCAGGCGGCATTGGTATTAAACCAACTTAGGCCAAAATCCTAAGCTTGGGGAGTACGTATTTCTCACCGACTTTACATTCATGTTCACACACTAGTTGTCGGTGCTCATACTCTTTCATTGTATTGTCCATGCTAGTTTAAATTTCTTTTTCTAGTTTTCTTCTTGTGTGTTTGAAAAACCTTAAGAAAAACCAAAAAAAATAGTTAGTTTAATTTCCTTGCATGTACTAGAAATTAAAATGAAAACCCAAAAAGATTTATCGTTCTTCTTTTTACTTGTTGGGAGCTTTCCCGTGTAAATAGTTTTATTTTCTTTTCTTTCCTTTGGGGGTCGAGAACACCATATTGAAAATGCTTAGTGGCTCTTATATGCATGATTGTTTATTTAACTTAGAGCCATATTACCTTGTCTTCTCTCTTGAGTTGAATGCTTGCAGATTCCAGCTTAGTCCAATGCACGTGCACTCTTATTATTATACACATCGTTCGGTCGTGCAAGTGAAAGGCAATAATGACGATATATGATGGACTTATTGGGATGAGAAAAGCTGGTATGAACTCGACCTCTCTTGTTTTTGTAAATATGATGAGTTCAACGTTCCCGAGTCAGCTATTATGAAGTAAACATATTTGCAATGACATTTAGAGATTATAGTTACTTGTGCCATGCTTGATTAGCTATGAGTTATAATGTTTTACCTTGCGTGCCAACATGCTATTAGAATGATTATGATGTGGTATGATGGGATGGTATCTTCCTTTGAATGAATTGAGTGACTCGACTTGGCACATGTTCACGCATGTAGTTGAATCGAATCAACATAGCCTTCATGATATTTATGTTCATGGTGGATTATATCCTACTCATGCTTGTACTCGGTGTGAATTAATTTTAATGCATGCTTACGACTGTTGTCGCTCTCTCAGTTGGTCGCTTCCCAGTCTTTTGCTAGCCTTCACCTATACTAAGTGGGAATACTGCTTGTGCATCCAAACTCCTTAAACTCCAAAGTTGTTCCATATGAGTCCACTATACCTATCTATATGCGGTATTTACCTGCCATTCCAAGTAAATTTGTATGTGCCAAACTCTAAACCTTCAAGTGAAACTCTGTTTTGTATGCTCGAGCAGCTCATGTTACAACTAGGGCTGCCTATATCTTCCATGCTAGGTGGGTTATTCTCACGAGGAGTGGACTCCGCTCCTCATTCACGAGAAAGGGCCGGCCCCCCGGATGCCCAGTCCCATGATCCAAAAAGATCAAAGCAAATCAAAATAATTAAACAAAACTCCCCCAGGGTTGTTGTATGTTGGAGGCACTCGTTGTTTCGAGCAAGCCATGGATTGATGCTTGTTGGTGGTTGGGGGAGTATAAACCTTTACCATTCTATTTGGGAACTGCCTATAATGATGTAGTATGGAAGATACAGCCATCTCATAGTTGTTGCGTTGACAATGAAAGTATGCCGCTCAAAATGTTATTCAATCTCTATTTTAAAATCGAGCTCTGGCACCTCTACAAATCCCTGCTTCCATCTGCGAAGGGCCTATCTATTTACTTTTATGTTGAGTCATCATCCTTCTTATTAAAAAGCACCCGCTGGAGAGCACACTGTCATTTGCATTCATTATCATTGGTTTATATTGGGTATGACTTGATTGGATCTCTTTTACCATGAATTACAATGTTTAGTTAGTCCTTGATCTTTAAAGGTGCTCTGCATTTATGTTTTGTGGTCTTAGAAAGGGCTAGCGAGATACCGTTTTGTTATATCATGTTATGATTATTTTGAGAAAGTGTTGTCATCTGAGTTTTATTATTATGGCTCGCTAGCTGATTATGCTATTGATATGAGTAATTGTGAGACCTATGTGTTATTGTGAGTATGGTTAGTTTATAATTTTTGCTGAAACTTGAATGCTGGCTTTTCATGTTATAACAACAAGAGCAAACAAAGTGTGTAAAAGTTTTTCTTTATCACTTTCAGTTTATCAATTGAATTGCTTAAGGACAAGCAAAGGTTTAAGCTTGGGGGAGTTGATACGTCTCCAACGTATCTACTTTTCCAAACACTTTTGCCCTTGTTTTGGACTCTAACTTACATGATTTGAATGAAACTAACCTGGACTGACGCTGTTTTCAGCAGAACTACCATGATGTTGTTTTATGTGTAGAAAAGAAAGGTTCTCAGAATGTCCTGGAAATCCACGGAGGCACTTTTTGTAATTAATAAGAATTTTTGGCGAAAGAATTAATGCCAGGGGGCCCACAGCCTGTCCACGAGACAGGGGCGCCCCCCCCTAGGGCGCGGCCTCCTATCTCGTGGGCCCCCTGGACCTCCTCCGACCTTAACTCCAACTCCATATATTCCGTCTCGGGGAGAAAAATATCAGAGAGAAAGTTTCATGCGTTTTACGACACGGAGCTGCCGCCAAGCCCTAATCTCTCTCAGAGGGCTGATCTGGAGTCCATTCGGGGCTCCGGAGAGGGGGATTCGTCGCCGTCGTCATCATCAACCATCCTCCATCACCAATTTCATGATGCTCACCGCCGTGCATGAGTAATTCCATCGTAGG
The DNA here is from genome assembly GCA_963921465.1 of Triticum timopheevii. Classification (NCBI taxonomy): domain Eukaryota; kingdom Viridiplantae; phylum Streptophyta; class Magnoliopsida; order Poales; family Poaceae; genus Triticum; species Triticum timopheevii. The sequence goes on along the minus strand of OY997264.1, from coordinate 553,848,963 downwards.
CTTGCTGGACGGTGATGGGTTGGATGAGATTTACCATGTAATCAAGTTAGTTTTGTTAGGGTTTGATCCCTAGTATCCACTATGTTCTGATATTGATGTTGCTATGACCTTGCTATGCTTAATGCTTGTCACTAGGGCCCGAGTGCCATGATTACAGATCTGAACCTATTATGTTTTCATGAGTATGTGTGTGTTCTTGATCCTATCTTGCAAGTCTATAGTCACCTATTATGTGTTATGATCCGACAACCCCGAAGTGACAATAATCGGGATACTTCTCGGTGATGACCGTAGTTTGAGGAGTTCATGTATTCACTATGTGTTAATGCTTTGGTCCGGTTCTCTATTAAAAGGAGGCCTTAATATCCCTTAGTTTCCGTTAGGACCCCACTTCAACGGGAGGGTAGGACAAAAGATGTCATGCAAGTTCTTTTCAATAAGCATGTATGACTATTTACGGAATACATGCCTACATTACATTGATGAATTGGAGCTAGTTCTATATCATCCTATGTTATAACTATTGCATGAGGAATCACATCCGGCATAATTATCCATCACTGATCCATTGCCGACGAGCTTTTCATATACTGTTCTTCGCTTATTTACTTCTCCGTTGCTACTGTTACAACTACTACAAAAACCCAAAAACATTTATCTTTACTTTTGTTACCGTTACTATTATTATCATACCACTTTTGCTACTAAACACTTTGCTGCAGATACTAAGTTATCCAGGTGTGGTTGAATTGACAACTCAACTGCTAATACTCAAGAATATTCTTTGGCTCCCCTTGTGTCGAATCAATAAATTTGGGTTGAATACTTTACCCTCGAAAGTTGTTGCGATCCCCTATACTTGTGGGTTATCACCTTGCTAAACATTTCAGGATACCTATTAGGCATTCTGAGAAAGAAGAAAAATTGTTGCCCCCTACCTTTCTAGATTATAAGAGCATGGTAGCACATGAGTTTATTGTTAACAATGATGATAAGATGCTACTATATAACCTGAGATTTAATAAGAAACACAATGAGATTATTATCTTGTCTGCGCCCTCTTTGTTTGATTTAACTGCAGGCCATTACCTCGTCTAGCTGGCAGCCGCTTACGCACACCGAGGCCAAACATCAGCTCTAGAGCCTGAGCCGGAACCACCACTTGACCCTTATCATCCATTATCTTATAAGTGGGATCCGGAGCAGATCGCCAGCCAGTGGCAGTACGATGACACTCCTTAGTACACCGGGGAGAGTAGCCGCGATCCATGGGCATAGACCAACTTAGGCCAAAAGCCTAAGCTTGGGGGAGTAATTTCTCACCGACATTACATTCATGTTCACACACTCATTCTAGTTGTCGGTGCTCATACTTTTTCATTATACCACCCATGCTAGTTTAATTTATTTTTCTAGCTTTCTTCTTGTGTATTTGATAAACCTTAAGAAAAAACTAAAAGAAAAAATAGTTAGTTTAATTTCCATGCTTGTAGTAGTAATTAAAAGAAAACCCAAAAAGATTTCTCGTTCTTCTTTTCCTTGTTGGGAGCTTTCCCGTGTAAATAGTTTTATTTCTTTTCTTTCCTTTGGGGGTCAAGAGGAGAAGACCAGAATGAAAATGTTTAGTGGCTTTCTTATGCATGATCGTTGATTTAACCAAGAGCCCATATTACCTTGTCTTCTCCCTTGAATTGAATGCTTGCAAATTCCAGCTTAGTCCAATGCACGTGCACTATTATTATTATACACACCGTTCGATCGTGCGAGTGAAAGGCAATAATGATGATATATGATGGACTGATTGAGATGAGAGAAGCTGGTATGAACTCGACCTCTCTTGTTTTTGTAAATATGATTAGTTCATCGTTCCTGATTCAGCCTATTATGAATAAACATGTTTGCAATGACAATTAGAGATTATAGTTGCTTATGCCATGCTTAATTAGCTAGGAGCTTATAATGGTTTACCTTGCATGCCAACATGCTATTAAAATGGTTATGATGTGGTATGATAGGGTGGTATCCTCCTTTGAATGATTCGAGTGACTTGACTTGGCACATGTTCACGCATGTAGTTGAAACAAAATCAACATAGCCTTCACGATATTTATATTCATGGTGGATTATATCCTACTCATGCTTGCACTCGGTGTTGATTAATTCTAATGCATGTTCATGACTGTTGTCGCTCTCTCAGTTGGTCGCTTCCCAGTATTTTGCTAGCCTTCACCTGTACTAAGCGGGAATACTGCTTGTGCATCCAAACTCCATAAACCCCAAAGTTATTCCATATGAGTCCACCATACCTTCCTATATGCGGTATTTACCTGCCGTTCCAAGTAAATTTGTATGTGCTAAACTCCAAACCTTCAAATGAAATTCTGTTTTGTATGCTCGAGCAGCTCATGTATCAACTGGGGCTGTCTGTATCTTGCATGCTAGGTGGGTTATTCTCAAGAGGAGTGGACTCCGCTCCTCAATCACGAGAAAATGGCTGGTAACCGAGATGCCCAGTCCCATGATCAAAAGATCAAATCAAATCAAAATAATTGAACAAAACTCCCCTAGGATTGTTGCTAGTTGGAGGCACCCGTTGTTTCGAGCAAGCCATGGATTGATGCTTGTTGTTGGTGGGGAGTATAAACTTTACCATTTTGTTTGGGAACCGCCTATAATGTGTGTAGCATGGAAGATATCGAGATCTCATAGTTGTTATGTTGACAGTGAAAGTATACCGCTCAAAATGTTATTTATCTCTATTTCAAAATCGAGCTCTAGCACCTCTACAAATCCCTGCTTCCCTCTGCGAAGGGCCTATCTATTTACTTTTATGTTGAGTCATCACCCTCTTATAAAAAAGCACCCACTAGAGAGCACCGCTGTCATTTGCATGCATTACTATTAGTTTATATTGGGTATGACTATGACTGGATCTCTTTTACCATGAATTACAATGTTTAGTCAGTCCTTGATCTTTAAGGGTGCTTTGCATCTATGTTTTGCGATCTCAGAAAGGGCTAGCGAGATACCATCTTGTTATATCATATTATGATTGTTTTGAGAAAGTGTTGTCATCCGAGATTTATTATTATTACTCGCTAGTTCATTGTGCCATCGATATGAGTAAACATAATTCCTAAGTGTTATTGTGAATATGGTTAGTTCTAATCTTTGCCGAAAACTTGAATGCTGGCTTTACATATTTACAACAACAAGAGCAAACAGAGTTTGTAAATTTTTTCTTTATCACTTTCATTTTATCAACTGAATTGCTTGAGGACAAGCAAAGGTTTAAGCTTGGGGGAGTTGATACGTCTCCGTCGTATCTACTTTTCCAAACACTTTTGCCATTGTTTTGGACTCTAACTTGCATGATTTGAATGAAACTGTCCTGGACTGACACTCTTTTCAGCAGAACTACCATGGTGTTATTTTTGTGCAGAAATAAAAGTTCTCGGAATGACCTGAAAATCCACGGAGCAACTTTTCAGAATTAATAAAAAATATTGGCGAAAGAAATAGTGTCAGGGGGCCCACACCCTGTCCACCAGGGTGGGGGCGTGCCCCCTCCCCCTGGGCACGCCCCCTACCTCATGGGCCCCCTGGACGTCCACCGACCTCAAATCCAACTCCATATATTTGCTTTCGTGGAGAAAAAATCAGAGAGAAAGTTTCATTGGGTTTTACGATACGGAGCCGCCGCCAAGCCCTAATCTCTCTCGGGAGGGCTGATCTGGAGTCCGTTCGGGGCTCCGGAGAGGGGGATTCGTCGCCGTTGTCATCATCAACCATCCTCCATCACCAATTTCATGATGCTCACCACCGTGCGTGAGTAATTCCATCGTAGGCTTGCTGGACGGTGATGGGTTGGATGAGATTTACTATGTAATCAAGTTAGCACTACTAGGGAAAAGCCTATACACAAAATCTTACCAGCAGCGCGCTTTAAAATAAGGCGCTGCTGCTACTTAGCAGTAGCGAGCTCAAGCTTAACTCACTGCTGAAATAAATATAGCAGTAGCGCGCCCGCTCAAAGACGCGCTACTGATATAATTCCCACGAGGCCGCCGTGAGGCTAGTTCTAGCAGCACCGCGTTATCACGAAGAGCGCTACTGCTACGTAGCATAGTAGCAGCGCATTTCACCAATAAGCGCTACTGCTAAGTTTACTACAAAAATTTAGTCCCACCTCGCTCCGGGAAGAGAGTTTCTACCACCTTAAATATGTTACTTCTCAAACTTTGACAAGCACTTGGTCTTCATTGAACTCTATGTGTAGAATTTGTGGCCGCAATATGAGTCTTCACCGATTCCTAAACCGGTGAGGACTCATATTGACAAATCAGATTGTACACCAAAAGATCATTGATGATTAATGTATTTTTGATACATTGAAGTCTATTTTTACATGCTGACACATAGCAGTAGCGCTTCTTTGTGAAAGGCACTACTGCTAGGTAGTTTAGCAGTAGCGCCTTTCTCTATAGCATGCTACTGCTAAGACATTCCATCTCCCCCCCCCTCTCCTCTGTCCGATCCACTCACACTCACGCACTCACTGGATCCCAAGCGTCGGTCCTCCCTTGTCGCCCCTCCTCCCTCTGCGCCGCCGTCACCTCCTGCTCCTTGCTGGACTCCATACCAGCCTCCTCCTCCGTCCTCCCTCCACTCGCCACTGGCCGGCCCCTCCTCGCTCTGCCTTCCTCCTCCATCCTCCCTCCACTGGCCGCCAGCCGGCCCCTCCTCGCTCCGCCTTCCTCCTCCGTCCTACTCTCTTCTCCCTCCTCGAGTCGCCCCTCCTTCTCCCTCCTCCCTGCTACATTTTGATTTAGTAGGCTAGTTCATGAAGGAAATATGCCCTAGAGGCAATAATAAAGTTATTATTTATTTCCTCATATCATGATAAATGTTTATTATTCATGCTAGAATTGTATTAACCGGAAACATGATACATGTGTGAATACATAGACAAACTTAATGTCACTAGTATGCCTCTACTTGACTAGCTCATTAATCAAAGATGGTTATGTTTCCTAACCATAGACATGTGTTGTCATTTGATTAACGGGATCACATCATTAGGAGAATGATGTGATTGACTTGACCCATTATGTTAGCTTAGCACTTGATCGTTTAGTATATTGCTATTGCTTTCTTCATGACTTATACAAGTTCGTACAACTATGAGATTATGCAACTCTCGTTTACCGGAGGAACACTTTGTGTGCTACCAAACGTCACAACATAACTGGGTGATTATAAAGGAGCTCTACAGGTGTCTCCAAAGGTACATGTTGAGTTGGCATATTTTGAGATTAGGTTTTGTCACTCCGATTGTCGTCGAGGTATCTCTGGGCCCTCTCGGTAATGCACATCACTATAAGCCTTGCAAGCAATGTAGCTAATGAGTTAGTTACGGAATGATGCATTACGTAACGAGTAAAAGAGACTTGCCGGTAACGAGATTGAACTAGGTATTAGGATACCGATGATCGAATCTCGGGCAAGTAACATACCGATGACAAAGGGAACAATGTATGTTGTTATGCGGTTTGACCAAGAAAGATCTTCGTAGAATATGTAGGAGCCAATATGAGCATCCAGGTTCCGCTATTGGTTATTTACCGGAAACGGTTCTCACTCATGTCTACATAGTTCACGAACCTATAGGGTCCGCACGCTTAAGGTTTCGATGACAGTTATATTATGAGTGTATGAGTTTTGATGTACCAAAGTTTGTTCGGAGTCCCGGATATGATTACGGACATGACGAGGAGTCTCGAAATGGTCGAGACATGAAGATTGATATATTGGAAGCCTATATTTGGATGTCGGAAGTGTTCCGGGTGAAATCGGGATTTTAACGGAGTACCGGGGGTTACCGGACCCCCCGGGGGCTTAATGGGCCTACATGGGCCTTAGTGGAAATAGAGGGCAGCAAGGGGAGTGTGGGCCCCCCCCCCCCAAGTCCCAAACCGAATTGGTTTAGGGCAAGGGGGGCCGGCCCCCTCTTTCCTTCTCCTCTCCCTTTCCTTCCCCCTCTCCTAGTCCAACAAGGAAGGAGGGAGTCCTACTCCCGGTGGGAGTAGGACTCCCCATGGCGCGCCCCCTCCTAGGCCGGCCACTCCCTCAACCCTTGCTCCTTTATATACAGGGGGCAGGGGCACCTCTAGACACAACAATTCATCTCTTGATCTCTTAGCCATGTGCGGTGCCCCCCTCCACCATAGTCCTCCTCGATAATATTGTAGCGGTGCTTAGGCGAAGCCCTGCGACGGTAGAACATCAAGATCGTCACCACGCTGTCGTGCTGATGAAACTCTTCCCCGACATTCTGCTGGATCGGAGTACGGGGAACGTCATCGAGCTGAACGTGTGCTAGAACTCGGAGGTGACGTAGTTTCGGTGCTTGATCGGTCGGGCCATGAAGACGTACGACTACATCAACCGTGTTGTTCTAACGCTTCCGCTTTCGGTCTACGAGGGTACGTGGACAACACTCTCCCCTCTCGTTGATATGCATCACCATGATCTTGCGTGTGCGTAGGAAATTTTTTGAAATTACTACGTTCCTCAACAGTTCATATGCAACATTTTGATTTAGTTGATATGATTTAGTTGATTTAGTAGGCTAGTTGATTTAGTTGATTTAGAACATTTTGATTTAGTTGATTTAGTAGGCTAGTTCATTTAGTTGATTTAGTATGCACCATTTTATTGTTATTATTTTTGTACATGGATAGGTAGGTGCTTTTGTTTTTTTGTAATAAGTTACTTTTTGGCAAAATGTAGGTGGTAACTTGTCATCTAATATGTTACTAGATCTTATGATTATAATTGTCCATCAAATTGCTTCTCGCGGAAGAACCAAAAATATCACATGCTACTGTTTTTCTTTCCTGTGAAGTGGATCATTAATCCTTTGCTCATATTGCTTTAGGAAAAATGGCGCCACCACCACCACCGCTATGTCGACTGTGCAAGTCAAGGTGCGCCAGCAGCCTTGCAACTGGCAAGCTGTTCGGCATCTACTTCCAGCCGAGTTTTCGTCATGTGGCGTTAAAAAATTAGATGAAATGTAATAACTATTTTATTTTTAGTGTTGGCATTACTGCATTGTGTCATTTTTCTTATTTTACACAGATCGTCCCATGCAATGTAAGGTTGAAATTCAACAAGCTGACAGGAGACACTGTGACATTTGAGGCTCCTGGGGGGCCGTACACTATGGAGGTCGAGAAAGGACGCAATATGTCGCAGATTGGAGGAGATGGATGGGCCCGTTTCATCGCCCGCATGCGTCTTACTGGTGGTGAGTTGATCAGCTTCTCCTTCAGAGCAGAAAGACCCAAGCTGGCTATCATTTATCTCAACCTGGTGGAAGATGATGAAGATGGCGAAGATGATGAAGATGATGAAGATAATGAGGACCCACTCGATGAAGATGATGAGGACCCACTTCATGAAGCCATCATAGCTCAAAGAACAAGGCTGAGCGAGGAGGAGGTGTCCAACCTGTGGGACATAATTCCACCACGTGCTGACTTTGTCGGGGTGCCATTCGTGACTCGCCTGACAAATACCATGGTTGATCGACATGATATGGTATGTTATACATACAAATGCAAATTATCCGATGAAATACTTAGTGTACAGTCCAATGATATGGTATGTCGTGCGGAATCTAGTCGATGATATGTTTTAGTGTAGAGTTCGATCACATGCTTATTAGTGTAGAATCTAAGGAACTATTAATAGTGTAGATAATCCATATGTACTTATTTGCGAGGATATTTATTAATTGATATGTTTTTCTTATTCAGAAATTGGCAAAGAGCATATTTGTGAGTTATGGTATCGAGCCTGATGAAGAAGGCTCAGCTGGACTACGCCTTACTGCAAGGGGCTCCGTCACAACCTGTACTTACCACGTGGACACGGACAGTCGCACACACTTAAACTCGGTTGGGTGGAAGAAATTCCTCGATGTCAAGAATCTTCGTGTTGGACAGGCCATCCTAATTACTATCAGGAACACCAACCGCCCAGGCTTGAGGATGATGATTGTCTTTGATATCATCTAGAACTACATATGTGTGTGTGGCTATATCATCTAGAACTACATATGATGATCGTTGTCGATATCAGCTAGAACTACATATGATGATCGTCGTCGATATCATCTAGAACTACATATGATGATCGACGTCGATATGACCTTGTACTGCTTGAGGATGCATGTTGACTATGCATGAAATTGTTATCTAGTACTCCCTTCGTTCCAAATTACTCGTCGTGGTTTGAACTAAAACCACGATGAGTAATTTGGAACGAAGGGAGTACTACCCAGTTCTTATAATGGTTTATGAATTTTATATCTAGTAGCAGTACCTAGTATCTAGTATCTGAAAGGAAAGGGGTGTAGGGGAAAATGATGAAAGATATAGCAGTAGAGAGGGACTGCGAAATCGCTACAGCTAACTAATAGTAGCGCGTTCGGCAAAAGCGCTGCTGATATCGTCAATAGTAGTAGCGCGGGTACGGACCGCGCTACTACTATAAGTTAGCTGTAGCGCCTTATTAGTAGCGGGGCCACCCGCGCTGCTGCTAGCCTCAAAACCCGTGCTACTACTAGGGTTTTCCCTAGTAGTGTAGTTTTGTTAGGGTTTGATCCCTAGTATCTACTATGTTTTGAGATTGATGTTGCTATGTGTTTGCTATGATTAATGCTTGTCACTAGGGCCCGAGTGCCATGATTTCAGATCTGAACCTATTATGTTTTCATGAATATATGTGAGTTCTTGAATCCTATCTTGCAAGTCTATAGTCACCTATTATGTGTTATGATCCGACAAATCCGAAGTGACAATAATCGGGATACTTCTCGGTGATGACCATAGTTTGAAGAGTTCATGTATTCACTAAGTGCTAATGCTTTGGTCCGGTTCTCTATTAAAAGGAGTCCTTAATATCTCTTAGTTTCCATTAGGACCCCGCTGCCACGGGAGGGTAGGACAAAAGATGGCATGCAAGTTCTTTTCCATAAGCACGTATGACTATATTCGGAATACATGCCTACATTACATTGATGAACTGGAGCTAGTTCTGTGTCACCCTATGTTACAACTATTACATGAGGAATCGCATCCGACATAATTATCCATCACCGATCCAATGCCTCCGAGCTTTTCATATATTGTTCTTTACTTATTTACTCTACCATTGTTACTGTTACAATTACTACAAAACTGCTACTGTTACTTTTATCACTGTTACCATTACTATCATACTACTTTGCTACTAAATACTTTGCTGCAGATACTAAGTTATCCAGGTGTGGTTGATTTGACAACTCAACTGCTAATACTTGAGAATATTCATTGGCTCCCCTTGTGTCGAATCAATAAATTTGGGTTGAATAACCGCCCCGTGGACATAACCCACCCCGTGTCGATAATAATGCTCAGACCCTTGTGGATCAGGCTAGAGCCCGTCGTGAGGCGGAATTGGCAGCTCAATTGGGGGCTCATCAGTAGTTTCAGTTGAACCCTTCGGCGTCTGTTGAGGCAGGAATGACTTCCAGGACAGTTGGTGTGCCGTGTCTAGTGTCGGCTCTACGCAATGGACGTCTACCCAAGGATTTTAAGGGTCCTCGTAAGGTGCATAACTACACAGCTGATCTTCCATCCGAGGCTTGGATTGAAAGCTATGAACTGGCTATGCAGATGCTGGATGTTAATGATGTTGTATGTGCCAAATACTTCACAATGATGTTGGACGGACTGGCTCGTACCTTGTTGAAAGGATTACCCGCCAATTCCATCAATTCATGGGCTGAGTTGAAGGCGCGCTTCATTCAAAACTTTAAGTGAACGTGTTAGCAGCCTCTGTCGATTATTGACCTGGACAATTGTGTCCAGGGAGGATGAGTCGGCCCATCATTGGGTTCGCCGGGCCTCAGCTATTATCCACTCATTGGATAGCATTGCGGTAGGCTCTGCTGTTCTCATTCTAGAGAAGAGTTTTCACTTTAACCCCCTTAAACAGAAGCTCGGGTGGCTCATGTGTCATTGTAGTGACATGGGGGAGCTCATGCGGCTCTCGTTAAGTATGCTGACTCTGATACTACGAAGGATCCTGCGGCTTTGAACTCCTCGGTGTGGCATTGGCGCTCCGCCTCCTCGCGCACGCTCCGCTCAACGATGGCGGCCGCAGCAGCGTCGACGTCGGCGGCGAAGTCTTCCGGCCCGATGACTCCGCGGCGGCCCAGCGGAGCGGGCTCCTCGGGCTCCTCCTTCACGGGGACGAAGGCGAACACGTCCGGCTCCTCCGGCTCCTCCTCGTCCTCCGACCACTCCCTCTTCACGGGGAGAAGGCCCGCGTCGGAGGAGGAGGAGCTCACGGCTTACGAGGACCTCGCGGAGGAGAAGGACGCGCGCCGGCGGTCGTACTCCGCCGTCTCGCTCCGCTGGAAGCTCGCCGGCGGCGACAGGCCGCGGTTGGTCCACTTCCGGGCCCCGCGCTTCCGCGCACCGCTCGCGCTCCGGGTCCCTTCCGCCGTCGGATCTGCTGCTGGAGCCGCGTCCGGAGCTCCATATTCGGCCCCACATGGCGGATGGAGGCGGGGCGGGTGATCGCCTGCGGCGAGAAATGTGGACAGGGGGAAGGGGAATCGCATGGCTCGGCGGGGGCGAGGGATAGGGTTTGGACCCGCAAACGAGTCGCGGAACCGCGGTTATAGTGGTCGGGGCATGCGGTTTGCGGGCCGCGGCAAAAAAAATTGCGGGCCGGGCGAGTATGCGGGCTCTGTTCTGGCCGAAAAAATGGGCCAAGCCCGCATACTCACCGGAATTTTGCGGGTTTGCGTTTTTTGCGGGGCTGCTAGAGTTGCTCTTAGTGTAGCACCTGATAGATGCATAGCAGCATTCATGACTGCTATAGTACCTTGACAATTATTCTGAGTAGGCAGATTTTTCTTTTTATGTTTGAAGAGGTTTCTTGAACTTGATCGTGCTATATCCCTCTTGATCTTGAACTTTAAGCTGGCCTCTAACCGGGTATCACTGCAAACTCTGTTTTATGCCTGGAATCGCTGGAAGTCGATTACAATCGAAGTATATCTCATCTTCAGCGCACCAACGGTCCAGAATTAAATGATTATGCAGTTCTGTATGAAGATTTTAGCGCCAAGTACTTTGGAGTGAGATAAGATGGTGGAGTTGACAGATATGTGGTGCTTAACATGAACGCAAGTTGGCTTTCTAATGCTGGCAGAAATTCGTTGCAGCTTCTTGGGTGCCCCTCAGTGTCATTCATGTCCTCAGTGTTTATGGATGAATGAGCTGTCTTCTGTTTGTTTCGGTGTACTTAAGAAGTTGGAGTCCATTGTTCAAATTTCTCCAAAGCCATCATCTTCTTATACCCTGGTGAGAACTATCCTTGTCATAAATGAGATAGCAAAGTTTTTGGGAGAACCACAGTTCATTGTGCCAAAAAGCTCCATGAAGTTAAGAAGCATTTTTGTTCCCCGTGAGCCTCGCTTCTTTGAGTTAGTTTTTCTTGTGTAAATCTTCGCCCGCCAATAAAAATTTGACTCATGGGCATCTTAGGAGAACAACCATGCTTCTGCTTCATGTAGCATAATTGGACGAAGCGCTACTTTCAAGACTACTGCTTTACTTGGACAAAAAAATTGAGTGGCCAGTTTGTTTGTTTTTTTTTTTGATATTTCAAGAGGTTTCTTGACATTGGTGGGATAGGCCCTCCTTGATCTTGAACTTTAAGCTTGCCCTTGATTTTTTACCTCCAATGTAAAGTGGAAGGACGAAATCCAAGAAGTCCAAGTGTCGCCGCAAGGAGTGAGCTGCTGTAGCTGTAGCCCGGAGGCGCCGCAGTTTCCTGTTGTGGAACATTTGCCTGCATTGGAGAAACTTGTATATCCCATCCCTGTAGAACCAGACGGATAGTAGGTCACTTATGTTGTTGCCTTGCCCTTACTGCTGCTCCTACTAGCTAAGCCTATTTGTGCCATTTTTTTGGCCGTGCACTTGGCTTCAAGGAGATATATGTACTGGTTCTGAGTTTAGTGGCCATTTGTCAAGTATGTTTAAGAACAAATGTAGTACGGTAATTCGTTTTGGCTTAACTGGGTCGACAGTGAAAAGATGAGACTAGGTAGATATTTTTCTGATTCTGGTTTGAACAAAGGAAATGTGGTGTACTGCATCTGATCAGGGAGGGAACTTGGGATTGGAGAACTGGAAGATCGCTAGTACCTCTAGCTTTGGCATCCCAGTCGCTCGCTCGTTGGCATCCCAGTCGCTCGCTCGGGTCCGGACGCCCCGCTCGTTGGCATCCCAGTAGCTCGCTCCACCCAACCTTCCGCCACAACGCAACACCTCCCGCCGCCATCCCGTCCACTTCCATCACTACCCTCCCAGGCCGATCTGGACGACCTGCGTGCACGCCTTAACGAGGCGTGTGCCGCTGCCGCCTTCGCTCCGTCATCTCCTCCTGCACGAACGGCTACGCGCATGGGGTCCGGGCCGGAGATCGCCTCGGGTCCCCCTCATCGTCGCGCCTCCTTGCCTTGTCCACGACGTGGGTCACATCGCATTCGCGCACCTACGCACGCCCGTCCACAACCCGGCGTCCCTCATCTATGATGCCATCCTTGCACACGCCGGCAGCCCAAGCTTCAGCATCGCCGGCTCGTGGCGTGGTGCCGGCTGTGTCACATTCGAGTCGGCAAGCGTTTGAGATTTCCTCGCCAGCCTGGACTCTCTTGAGTTCCGCGGCAACGCGATCTCGCTGGAGCCTGTTGAGCTGGCGGACCGCGCCTCCCCGGTCTTCGATCAGCTCATTGAGGTCCACGTGGCCGAATTCCCCCACGAGCTCTGGCATGACGCTGGCATCAGGTGGGCTCTCAGCCGACTTGGTGTTGTCTGCTCCGTCGACCACTACTGCCTTGAGGGTCAGGACTTCACGGTTGCCCGTGCCCTCATCATGGTCGAACGCCGCCAGCAGCTGTCGGACTCCCTCGCGATCCAGCTGCCTCCGACCAACGATATCAAGATTGTCAAGATCACCAGGCTCGCCACGGTCCTCGATCGCATGGGCCCCCTCGACCCATCGCCGTTCGCCTCGGACTCCTAATCCGATTCGGACGGCTACCCCTGCGCGTGCCCGCTCGCGGCGGCTTCGCGGATCATGAGCTGCCTCGCGGCCCCCCACCGTCTCCTCGCTCCAACTTCCGGCCGTCGCTGGCTTACCCGGACGGCGCCACCGAAGACTCGCCTCTGCTTCTCTCATCCGGCGATGAGATCAAAACGGCGCAAGGCCAAGCTGTCAACAACATATATTCTGACGACGACTCCACCCCTCCCTCCCAGCGCGCATCACCGCCCGCGGCTCTCACTATGAAGACCGTCGTCGACTCCTCTGCTTCTCCCGCCAGCGTGGACCGCCCCTCCCCACTCCCGGCTGGCGCCACTGGGGAGATCGCTCTGCCCCCGCCAGCTCATCCGGTTGGCGGTGACGATGACGACGCTGCTCTCTCTCCCTCCGCCATGGCGCCCCCATCTGCTTTTCGTCCATACGACAGCTCAACCTCGTCGTTCCTGCCACTCGACGCCACCACCATCATCTTCTCTGCCGGGGCTTCATCCTCTGGTACGTCAACAATGACGCCATGCACCAACTTACTCCCCGCCTCCCCCCACCCCCATCTTCTATTCCTGTGTCCAAACTGCCCCTAACCACCACCCTGTCGGACACTGCAGAATCCACCACCCATGAGAGCGTGCTCCGCAAACTGCGCCACTGCGCCAAACACTCTGTGGACAGGAGCATGAGCTTGCGCTTGGCCGCCAAGGAACCCAAGGGGTTCACTGACATGACCACCAAGGCGACACGAATCAAAGCCGCCAGGATCACTGCCTTTGACGTAGCCAACGCTCTCAAGGTTGACATCCACGATGCCAAACTTGACATCCCCGACGCCCCGCCCGCGCCTGCCGCATTGCTCGCTGAGATTGCCCACCTTTGCGGTGCTGATAACTCGGCGGCCGCTGCAGTTGCCGAAGCTGACGACGAGGACGACGTCGATGGTGCCGCTGGTGTGCCATGATGTGTGCAACATCTCCTGTGCGCCTCCTTGACGCACTAACGGCCGCCTGCCACAATCAACTACCCTACGCCCCTAGGGCCTATCCTTTTCCTTTCCGTGCCTGTAAACCACTCCACCTATCCTGTTATTTGTCGTACTCCTTGCTCTCGTGCTCGTAGTTTACTTTTGTCTAGGTGCCGGACTTGTCTCTATGTGTAACACTGCCTTATCTATCTGCTCATGGAATGTAAGAGGGCTCGGTGATGAATCTAAATGCGCTGATATCCTTGCTGAACTTATCAACATTAGACCACACTGTGCACTTCTTCAGGAATCAAAACTAAACGAAATCAGTGAACGGAAATTCCACTCCTTCCTTCCTCGATCCTTAGACCAAAAGATCTCCCTGCCTGCTGATGGCTCGGCTGGTAGCATCATCTCAGCCTTTAACTCCAACCACTTCTCCCTAATCTCGAACACCCATCACAACTTCTCCACGTCCATATGTCTCTACTCCCTCGATCACGCCCTACCCTTCGTCGTCACTAATGTCTACGCCCCATCCAGCCGCCCTTTAAAACAAGCCTTCCTCGATGAGCTCAAACAAATCAAAGTGGATGACCACACGCCATGGCTAATCGTAGGGGACTTCAACTTAATCAGATTCTCACACGAAAAGAATAACCACAACTTCTGCCAAAGGGAAGCTGACGCTTTCAACTCCATAATCAATAAACTTGCTCTCATCGAACTCCCCCTCCTCGACCGACAATTCACCTGGTCAAACAAAAGATCCTCCCCAACACTCGAACGACTAGATCGGGCTTTTTTTCAATCTAGCTTGGAACAATGATTTCCCAAACACCACATTATCATCACTGCCACGCATTACGTCCGACCATGTACCTCTAATCCTCCATATTCAAACCAGCGTTCCCTGCCCCCGCCATTTCAGATTTGAATCCGCATGGGCTCTTAACCCGGCCTGTCACCAGATTGTCCAGAAATGTTGGGCCCCGAACCACTTCTCGGCTCAACAGCTAACCTCAACTGCTGCACTATCCAATGCCATCAAATGCACGAGGGCTGCACCCAAAACCTGGGCCGCCAAACGAACACCGGCCCATCAACGTGAGATCGCGGCAAAACAAATCATATGTCTCATCGTTCTTAAGGAGGAAACTAGGCCTCTCTCGAATGTAGAAAAGATGCTAAGACACGTCGTTACTGACACCTTGCACTCTGCCACTAGAGAAAAAATGGCCTTTTGGAAACAACGGGGTAAGGTGAGAGCCGCCATTGGGGGGAGGAGAATACTAAGTACTTCCACGCTGCCGCCTCCCAGCGCCTCCGAAAAAACACAATCAAATCGCTTCTAGTTGATGAGTCCGAGTTCCACTCTCACGCTCAAAAAGCAGCTATCCTAAAAGATCACTTCACCGCCATCATCGGGTCACCTCCACACACGCACTGGTCCTTCGACCCACAACGATACTACCCCGAGCCGGTGCCACAAATGCTTTCCCTTCACCTCCCTTTCTCCGACGAGGAAATAAAAGACGCTTTTCTCCAAATGAACCCACTTGCTAGCCCTGGACCCGACGGTTTCGGCCTGATGTTCTATCGGAAATACTGGAACATTGTCAAACCTCACATAAATTCTTTCATGGCTGATTTCCAGAACCTCTCGGCACAAACGGAATGCCTAAACAGAGCACACATCATTCTCTTTCCCAAAAAGGACCATGCTAACACACCAGATGCCTACCGCCCAATCTCCCTCCAAAACTGCCCAATAAAAGCTGCAGCAAAAATACTCACAAACAGATTAAAACCATTAATCCCACTCCTTGTACATGGAAACCAGACTGGTTTCATCTCGGGTCGTTGCATCGCAGAAAATTTCGTTTTTGTTGCGGATATCATCAGCACCTGTCACTCTAGAAAAGCCCCAACTATGGTAATTAATTAAACTTGACTTCAACAAAGCCTTCGACTCACTCTCCTGGAGATCCCTCGCGACCATTCTAAAATGCCGTGGCTTCCCGACAAAATTCTGTAACTGGGTAAATGATCTGCTCCAGACTGGGAAAACTGCAGTCATGCTAAACGGGATTCCAGGAAATTGGATTCAGTGCAAAAATGGCCTCAGACAAGGCGACCCTATTTCGCCCTACCTCTTCATCATTGTTGCTGATCTGCTGCAGCAGATGATCAACCAAGACTGCAACCTTCTACATCTTAGTCACCCTCTATTCTCACACTTACCGCCCACAATCTTGCAATACGCCGATGACACCCTAATCATCGCCAAGGCTTCAGCTCTTGCAGCTGCCCAGCTAAAAACCATTCTTCACAAGTTTGCGCGAGCCACTGGCCTCACTATAAACTACACGAAAACCACCTTTGTACCCATGCACGTCTGCCCTAACGTCGCTGACAACATTGCCACCACCCTCCAGTGCACAACCTCCACCTTCCCACAAATCTACCTAGGTCTACCTCTAGCACCCACACGATGGCCTGATAACGCTTTTCTACCAATCATTGAGAGATGACGAAATTTTCTAACCGGCTGGCAAGCCAAATTCCTCTCTAAGGGCGACAGACTCATCCTCCTGTCTGCTGTACTCGACTCCATCCTCGTTTACTTTATGTCTGTCTTCCTTATCCCGAAGAGCGTTCTAAAAACACTTGACTCGATACGACGAGCCTTCTTTTGGGCTGCAGAGGAAACTTGCACCGGTGCTCAATGCCTAGTTGCCTGGAAAAATGTTTGCAAACCCAAAAAGTATGGGGGCTTAGGCCTCAAAAACCTCCATCAGCAGAATAAATGTCTCCTAATGAAATTTGCTGTCAAAGCAATGTTACCCAACCAGACACCATAGCTGGAGTGGATTGACCTACAACATCCCAATGCCTTCATCACCCCACATAATAATCAGTCCTTCCTTTGACGTACCATTAACCACCACCTACCAGCTCTACAGGCTATCTCCTTTGTAATCACCAACTCGGGCACCTTAACATATTTTTGGTTTGATGTTTGGCTTCACCATGAACCGCTTGCTACTGCTTTTCCCTGCCTTTTCTCGCACACTACTTCAACACTTGCTCGTGTGGCTACTGTTTTTAATCATGGTTTAGAATCTATACTGCGGAACCGCCTAACATCTAATGCTACTGCCGAGTTGTGCCCCTTGTTGTCACTTCTACAGGACTTTTAGCCTTCGCCAGAACCGGACGACTGCTACCTTAATGGCGGCCGACGCTTCTCCACAAAGGCGGCATATGATCTTTCCATACAGGTCGACAGCTCGGATGCTCACACTGTTCCAATATGGTCTTCATGCGTCCCCAATAGAGTGAAGATCTTTGCCTGGCTATTATTTCGTGGTCGGCTGAACTGCAAAGCCAATCTCCTTCGCAAGCATGTTGTCTCCAACTCCACCTGTCCAAGATGTGGCTTGGATGCCGAATCTACTTCGCACATCTTTCTGGACTGCCCGCTCGCGCAGCGAATTTGGCAAAGGATTGGGCTACGACCACCTCATTGCATAGACGAACTATGGGACTGCAGCCTGCCGCCCCAAGTTGATCCAGTCATCTGGCACTCCATGCTTCTGGTCATTCTGTGGAAAATTTGGTGCTCCAGAAACGCAATGACTTTTAGACAGCAAAACCACCATAGTGTCTTCACCCTCAAGCAAATCATTGAAGAACTCATGCTCTGGACTCACCGGATGAAGAAACCAGTGCAGAAACAAGCCGCCTCTTCTTGGCGTTCCTACCTCTTATCATGTTTACACGTGCTTATGTAATTCCCCTTTGTAATCAATCAAACGATGGATTGCAAAATTGAGAAATATATTCAGGTGGGGAACTCCCCCCCCCCCCCCTCCCCCCCCCCCCCCCGGTGATTTTTTCAAAAAAAACTAGTCTTCTTTTTTAGCTTAAGAACAAGTTTTTTTTTGAGACACTCTCGCCAAGCTGTATTCAAATCTCCAAAATGTTTACAAGTAAGAATAGCAGCTCCCCTGGTTGGCCTAACCATACATGCCTACCAAACCCGAGAGTTAAAACGTGCTTAGCGAGATTGTGAGCCTCGAAATTCAAGCTCCTAGACTCATGAACGATATTACATACCGAAAAACACCGTGAGCGATCTTTTATTGCATGTACTATGGCACCATGCTCAGCCGCTGAATTCTGCTTGGTGTCGTTCACCAGTGTCTTGCAATCTGACCCAATCTGAATTGGGTACAACTTGGGCATAATTGGGTGCAACCTGGGCATTCTCCAGCAGCAATGTTTAATGAGATAATTGTATCTATAGTTCTTGTACTCGCTGGCGACGTCCAACTCAGTCCTGGAACTTGCGTATTGTTTCAATACGGTCCCGATACATAAAAATACGTGATCAATACGGTCCTTGAGGTTGAAACGCCAGTCCTGGCTCTACGCATTGCATACGTACTGTGTATTCTGCCGTATGCCACGTCAGACTGGCCCGGTTTGTCAGGTTGGACCCATACGTCAGTGGGATATTGAGAAATTAAAGGGGAAAATATTGCGCGCGGTCGCTGTGGTTTGAACCCGCAACTTGTGGGCCGGGGAAGCGCACGCTAAGCAACCAGACCAAGCGTGTAGGAGTGATATGTGAGGAGATGCACACTCCATATATCTAATACTCCCTATAGGAAATCTATTTAGTTTTTTTGAGTGAAAAAGGAATATAATTAGGTATTCACAGTCTTTTTTTTGGGCTGTACGGGCCTGTTTGTGTATACTGTTTTTTGGAAATATAATGTTTGTGTATCCTTTTTGAAATGGCGTATATGTTTTTTGGAGCTCGTCAGGTTTTTTTTTTGCATAAGCGAACATTCTTTTAAATTTGTCAATAACTTTTGAAATTCATAAACATTTTGTTTGTGATGAACATTTTGTTTGTGATGAACATTTTCTGAATTCATCAATATTTTTTGAATCAGTGAACATTTATCAAAATTTAGGAAATATATTTTTCTAAACCCGAAGAATTTTCTTGAATATTTTGATAAATTCAAGGACATTTTTTGTATACACAAACTTTTACTTGTGAATCATGAGCATTTTTTGAATCGAGGAACATAAAAAAATGAATTCATGAATACCAAGTGTGTGTGTGGGCGTGGGCGTGTGTGCGTGTCTGTGTGTGTGGGGGGGGGGGGGGGTGCGTGCGTGTGTGTGTGTGTGTGTGTGTGTGTGTGTGTGTGTGTGTGTGTGTGTGTGTGTGCGCGCGCGTGCATGTGCGTGCGTGCGTCTGTGCGTGTGCGTGTGCATCTGTGTGTGTGTGCGCACGCGCGACATGTGAGGAGATGCACTCCCTATATATTTAGTCTTTTGTACAAGTTGCGCAAATTTTCTAAGTTGCGAACATTATTTTTTGAAATTTTCTAAAGTTGCACTCACTATCTGAGGAGATGCACTCCCAAAATGTTCACCATATTTTTGAAGTTGCGGACATTTTCTAAATTCATGAACTTTTCCAATTTAGTGAATATTTTTCAAAACTGCGTACATGTTTTTTGGAACTAGTCAACAAGTTTTTTTTTTGCATAGACAAATATTTCTTGAAATACGTGGGAAAAATGAAATTCAGAATCATTTTTTTGTGACGAACTTTTTTGAATTCATCAATACATTTTTGAAATATTGTTTTGAATATTTTTAAAAAATTCACGGACATTTGTTGTAGACACAATGTTTTACTTTTTAATGATGAACATTTTATGAACCGATGAACGTTTTTGTTTTCTAAAAAACTCATGAATATTTCAAAATTCATGTATATTTTTAAAGAGACACTGATATGCTTATAATATACGATGCATCCCCATGTTAAACAAGATCACGCACTTGGCCTGGTGGCCGGCTTGAGCAGTGGTTGGGCAGAGCTTGTGGGTTCGAATTCCCCTGCGTTTTTTTTCCAATTTTTTTTCCGGCCCACTGACATATGGGCCGCATACGAACATGGCGTCCGCTATATAAATACGAGATACGTATGTGACGTGTAGAGTCAGGACTGATGTTTCAACTTCAGGGACCGTACTGACCACGTATTTTTATGTACCAGGATCATATTGAAGCAATACGCAAGTTCCAGAACTGAGTTGGACGTCGCCTGCGAGTACGAGGACTATAGATGCAATTATCTCAATGTTTAATGGGCCGGCCTTTAGGCCTGTGTCGGCAGAGCCGCAGCAAACCTCGGCCTGTGTCTGCACACACATTCGACATCTCATCATTGTCTCAAAAAAAAAAACAATTCGACATCTCATCCCCTTGCGATGGCGGCGAAAGAATCCGGGTTGGCCGACGGCGCGTCTCTCGCGGCGGCGCAGGAGGCGAGCATCGCGGGGCAGTACAATGCGCTGGATATCAACGGTGGCAATACGGGGGAGGAGGCCGAGGTCTCACGCTTCACCTCGCGGTTTGCGTCGCTGCGCGATCGGGAGGAGCGGCTGGCCGAGATCGCCGCCGGCCTGCGCCTGATCAAGGAGAAGCGCGGCTCCAGGACTCCGACCTACATCGAGTTGGCCGCCGCCGTCCTCTTGCAAGACAGCGTTGTCGCCGCCATCGAAGGCCGCCCCACCGTCGTCGTCGGGCGGTCGCTGCTTGAATAAGGTGTTAACAGGAGACAGTAGTTATTGTTACTGATAGCACAAATCTCTTGTATAATAATTTTATCAGACCTTACGATGAAGTGGTACTAGAAAATATTTGTGCGACGCAATCATATCATTATGGGGGTCTCACTTGACTTGAGTGCGTGTTTCTCCCGCCCCCATTAACTGAACCATGGTTGCGATAATGCAACCATTTTTATCTGTCTGATTTGAGGGTTCCTTCTCTGTTTGGGGATTTGATGATGCTATTTCGCATAGGCCGCTACTCTGTGCCGGTCGACCGGCGAGTCATCCGCCGGTCCCTATCTCACTATGCGATTATATATATAACAAGCTAATGATGGTCGGATTTCTGCCCTCCCACATCATCGCCCAGGTTGCAGCAGGACTAGGGCGCCGTCACGTAGCATGGCGTCTCCACATTGGATATGGGGGCTTATGGCTGGACTTGATCAAAGCTAAGTATCTTCGAGGACAGCCCTTCTTCATGTGCTCGTAGTCATAGTGGGGAGTAACTTAGACAAGTAACATACATATGTTACTAGTCTATGTTATTATCTTCATTGTGGGAAGTGTCATGGATGTAGTAACATACATATCTTCATTTATTGCTTTGTAGACTCATTTTGTATTGGAAACCGCTATGTGATGGTAACATATTATGTTACTCTATTTGCCTCTCTTCTCTTTAATTATATGACACATCATCATTTTTTTGCTTATGTGGCATGTATGTTATTACTTACGTTACTCCCACTATGACCAGCCTAAGGGTTCCTAGTTCTGGCAGGCCTTACAGTCGCTCAAGCCTTGCTTCTGGTTGGGGAAGAGCCCGCTGAGAGCACAGTTCCCTTCCATATTCGTGATCTAATGAGCCCGAGGCCACGGTTGCCCTGGCTATCCACGAGGGGGCCTGCCTGTTATCGTTTCAGTGATCGTTCGGCCCCGAGGAAACCATGGAGTGGGATATGCTGGTGGGTATCATTGCTAGCACCACCTTGTCGGACGGCCGGGGCACCACATCTTGGCGGTTGGATCCTTAAGGTGTGTTCAACACTCGGTCCCTGTATAATAGGCTTGCGGCGGGCCAGGGAGGGACCAGAAGAACTAAATGAAGTGTGGAAAACTAAGCTTCCGCCGAAGATTAAGATCTTCCTTTGGCAACTGATGAGGGGACGGTTGCCTTTTGGTGATCAAGTTCGGAAGCGGAACCGTCCAAAAAATAGGATATGTTCGCTCTGTAACGTCGACGAAGACCTAGACCACATCTTATTATATTGTACCTTGGTTCAGTTGATGTGGAGCTATCTTAGAGAAGTCTGGGGCAAAGGGTGGTGCCCGACTAGCTTCCTGAGTTATATCAGTACTTAGACTCTTTCTCTGGCCAGGGGCCTGCGGAGTGATGTGTGTGAACTTTGGGGCCTTGGTTTGGTCCCTGTGGTGTATTAGGAATAAACTTGTCATTGAGCACGTTTACCCAAACAGGGCCACTGAGATGCGATTTATAAATTGTGTGGGTTCATGCAGTTATGGAGACATCTATGCAGGCGGTGGGATAGATCGGCGATCGACAAGCTGACCAGGAAGTACAAGGAGTTGGCGGCGCGGCTCCTCATGGTCATTTATCCTCCTTGAGGATTGTATCTTTTATTTCAGGCGTGTTGTGATGTTGCCCACAACTGGAACTTTCTTCTCTTCTTTGTGTACCCCCTGTAACTTCTAGAGTTTCCTTTGTAGTTGGACTTGTATCGTGGTTGTTGATTTATCTATAAAGCATGGCAAGGAGTCTTTTTCAGCATCATCGCTTACTGAAAGTGGCAAGAAAGAGAGGATAGTTGTTGCTCCATCTAATTATAGTGATTCTGCATATAAGAAAATGCATACTGCTCTCTGAAATTGTCAATGATCAGTTAGTTTACGATCACAAAGTCAGCATAAATGCCAGTGCAAGGAGAGAGAACTCACTTGTCATGAGAAGCCGAAGAAGACCAGCCACACCTTGTGCAACCCTTCCTCGATCTTCCTGGCCGCCGTTTTCGGCCGCAACCAACCGCTGTCCCGTTAGACGTCTCCTGCATGACATGGACATCAATTCGTGAAACACTAATTGGTTTTTGACGACCCCAATAGATCAGATCGAGCACCGGTGGGGTCCGTGGGGGGGAGGGAGGAAACAAGGGCATTACCATGGTAGCCTTGTCAGCGCTAGGCGGCGATGCTGCCATCTTGAGGGGAGCGAGAGAAGGCAAAAGGGAAATTTTTGTCCGAGACAGATGCGCTTTAACCCTTAGTACTCCCTCTGTTTTTACTTCACATCTTTGTCTCGAGTCAAAGCTTATAAACTATGATGAAATTTATACAAATAATAATTATCATCCATATAATACCAAATAATTATAAGTAAAATCATCGTTCAATATATTTTATACCATATATGTTTGTTATTGTGAAAGTTTAGACTATTTTTGATAAATTTGATCAAACTAAAGTTTGACTTAGGTCAAAGCTAATGTGCAGAGTAAATAAGAACGAAGGACACACAGTTACTCCTCCCTCTGTAAAGAAATATAATAAGAGCGTTTTACATCACTAAAGGAGGGAGTACAAGAAATCAGCGAAACAGTATAGGAAAGAATTCTCACAAAAAAAAAACAGCATAGGAAAGAAATCACCGCTACTGGGCTTGGCCCCGGGGGAGTCTCGGGGGCCCGGGCCGTGCCTCTTCTGTGCCTATACAGTCCGGATTCCTCCTTAGGGCTGCTGCTACGCACTTACGTCTGGGAGCTCCTACTCAGCGCTTTAAGCGCCCGTTAGCGCTGCTGGCGCTCGCAGCCGCGGCATAGCAGGCCGCCTGCGAGGTGTAGCGGGCTGGCGAGAAATCTATGATGAAATTTATACAGATAATAATTATCATCCATATAATACCAAATAATTATAAGTAAAATCATCGTTCAATATATTTTATACCATATATATTTGTTATTGTGAAAGTTTAGACTGTTTTTGATAAATTTGATCAAACTAAAGTTTGACTTAGGTCAAAGCTAATGTGCAGAGTAAATAAGAACGAAGGACACACAGTTGCTCCTCCCTCTGTAAAGAAATATAATAAAAGCGTTTTACATCACTAAAGGAGGGAGTACAAGAAATCAGCGAAACAGTATAGGAAAGAATTCTCGCAAAAAAAAACAGCATAGGAAAGAAATCACCGCTACTGGGCTTGGCCCCGGGGGAGTCTCGGGGGCCCGGGCCGTGCCTCTTCTGTGCCTATACGGTCCGGATTCCTCCTTAGGGCTGCTGCTACGCACTTACGTCTGGGAGCTCCTACTCAGCGCTTTAAGCGCCCGTTATCGCTGCTGGCGCTCGCAGCCGCGGCATAGCGGGCCGGCGAGAAATCTGCTCAAAAATCTAACGCGATGAAAAAATTACAGAATAAGTAAGGTGAAGCGGGACTCTAACTCATACCGCCCATGTCAACCGCACAAAGTGCTAACAACTAGGCCACGCTCAACTTCCTTGCATGCAGTCAGGAAACAAGCTTACCTAACCCTTCCTTCAGTACAAGTTAATTGACTTGAAAAAAATTTCATCGTTTCTGAATTAAAAAAATCTCGAATTTGAAAATAGTTCACGAGGTTATGAAAAAAGTTCATCCAATTTGAATGAAAAAATCACGAATTCAAAAGAAGTTCACTAGGTTTTGAAAAAAGTTCACGGATTTGAAAAAAATCACTGATTCTGGAAAAACTTCATGGATTTGAAAAAAAGTTCATTAAAATTGAAAAAAGTTCATCCATTTTGAAAAAGTAGTTCACTGGGTTTTGAAAAAGGTTCACGGATTTGAAAAAGAGTTCATTAAAATTGAAAAAAGTTCATCCATTTTGAAAAAGTTCATCAATTCTCAAAAAAGTTCACAAATTTTAAAAAGATTTCATTGATTCATAAAATTAAAATGAAGAAATTTCCGCGCATTTGCAAAAGAAAAGGAAACAAAAGAGAAACAGAGAAAAAACAAGAAAAAGAAGAGGAAAACGAAGTAAACTATCAGAAGTGGGTCGTTGTCCTAGTGGTTGTTGCGTTGTTTTGCCAACCTATAGGTCCCAGGTTCAAATCCGGCACACAATGCTTTCGTTTTTATCAGCTTTTTCTAGAAAGGGAGCGGAAGATGGGCCGGGCCCAACTAGCCGCGCCCTGCAGGCGCCGGTTTGCGAGTGAGTTCGGATTGGACTCTTAGAAGCAGCCATGCTTCTGCATTCTGGTGTGTACTCCCTCCATCTTAAAATTTTTGTCTTAGATTTGTCTAAATACGAATGTATCAAGTCACATTTTAGTATTAGATACATCCGTATCTAGACAAATGTAAGACAAAAATTTTAAGACGGATGGAGTATAAAGATCTCGCCAAGGACCCAGAAAATATCATCAGCAGCCGGCAGAATAGCTGTTTTTCTTTCCGACAACGTAGCATCCAAATAGTTCTCGAGGATCCGTTAGTTAGGAGACTATTAGCAGCGGCAATGGATAGGAACCGAGAACACAGGTATGATGGTCCAGCCGTTTGACTGACACAATCTTCGTTATATTTTTTCACGGGTTAACTTGATTTTTTTCCCCTAGAAGTAGAAACATTGGTTAATTTCACGAGTCATGGTACTCTTTTTCTTCGTTGTATGTTGAGCATTATCTCATTATACTATTACTGTAAACCTAACCCATCGTGTTTTTTTTACTTTGTCACGGTGATGAGTATGGTACTTTCTCTTTTGGTGACCGCAGTCTTATGCTCAAGACCACATCATTGTACCGTGAAAAATACAACCGCGCGTGTCTTGGATTAGCACTTGACAACTACAATGAACTCGTGAGGAGAGGCATGCTCACATGGGAAGCTTACAAAGAACACCATCTCGCCATCGACAGCTCATTGCAAATTATTAGGGATAGCATCCAAAAGTACAAAGAAAGTCGCTTGCAGGTGGGGATGTTTTACTTGGTGCCGTATATAGAAGGAGAAGGGCTCGCAACCCGTACACACTTGTACCACATGCCTCTCCGGGAAGCTCTACGGAAACAGCGACAGGAAATAAAAGAAAGGAAACAACTATTGAATGCAACCGACAATTCCAAGGAATGTTCAAACATCCTGGGCTCCATGCTGAGACCGTATGTGAAAATGCTGCTCATGTATACCTTATCTTCCATTGTATTAGGATGTGTGATAATGTGTTTTTGAAAGGTCATTAATAGTGTGGAGTATAGCTTGTTTGGTATGGTTTGTTACCATCGTTAAAAGATTCCCTCTTAATATCAATGTGCCAGATGTTAACATTTGTGACTGATATTACTCTCTTTTTTTGAAAATTTCTCAATTTGAACCCCCATTGATGCACTTTGGTGCCACATTCTACTCCCAACCAAAAATTATCCAACTTTTGTGCTGTGTTGGCATGCAATGAAGTTTTTTTATGCAAAAATAAATAAATAAATCAATGTAAGTTATTTTGCGCTACAGACTAAGAACAAGCCATAGCAGTGAAATCATAAGAATCAATATGAGATTCCACTACCAGAAAAATCTGAAAGAGAAAAATGACCCAGTTAATGAGCATTTAACACTGCATGAACTACTAAGCCAAGAGTATTGAAAAAGAGCATTCTCATCGAAGGCCTCGTGCAAAATGAAGTTTACATGTTTAGAATGGCCCAAGAAATCAACCCCTTGGATCAAGTTAAACCGTTTTCTGTATCATTGGCCTTGGAAAAAAATGCTGAAAATATGATAGAGGAGAAGTTTTTTAAGGGGAAACTTCTGATCTATTCAAGAAATGTCAAGGTAGTACGAAAAACAATAAAAGTAAAAAAAATATTGAGGTTCGTAAACCACCTAACGACGACTACAAACACTGGAGCGAGCCGAAGGCCCGCCACCATCATCGCCCCTCCATCACCGGAGCCGGGCAAACCTTGTTGTAATAGATTGTCGGAAAGTCATCGTGCTAAGGCCCTACAGGACCAGCGCACCAGTACAACATCCATTGCCGATGAATATAAGCATAGATCGGAAGGATCCAACCTACACTCGAACGTAGACGAATGAATCCGAATCCAAGCAGATCCACCGAAGACAAATGCCGACTGAATCCCGTGAGATCCACCAGAGACAAACCTCCACAGACCCTCCAAAAACACTAGAAGCGATATCGGGATGGAGGCTAGACGGGGAGAACCTTATTCCATCTTGAGAAAGCCTACACCGCCTCGCCTTCATGAGCAGAACACAAACCCAATGAAAATGTATTTTTTTTTTCTTGTAAAAATGGAGTCCTCGCGCCGGCAAGAAACGGGATCCACCGTGCCTCCATGGCCCTGAGGGCATAGGAGACGAGGCAAGACAGAGGGGGCGAAAACCGTAGCATTGGGTGTCCTTGTGTGGCGTGAGGAGTGAAGGGGTATGTGTAGGCTTTAAAATAAACTATGACATGAGTCAGCTAATAGAATAATGTAACCAAGCTTTTAAATCTAGTCCGATACTACCGATATATCACTTTTGGGGCCCTACCGATATGAACATGACATATCATTTGGTTTTTTTTAGAAAAGGAGGATGATCCCCGGCCTCTCCATCTGGGAGATGCATACGGCCACTTTATTGATTATTCTTGAGGACCTTACAAAGTATTACAACAATGTGCCTGAATCCACCATCTTGGCAACATATGCCGCTACTCCTATCCAAAATGATGACGGGGTGCTAGCTGGGCCACTACACAGACCACTCATCTAAGCCTAACATCAAAAACCGGAAGCTGAAACACTCATTCGGAAGCCCCAGCCGAGCCACATCCCGGGTCTGGGGCACAATCCGGTCAGACGCACTCGTGTGTCGTCTCCGCCATCTTCCACAGGCCCGTCTTCAGATCATATTGAGGCTTCTACCTTGTCTGGCCACTCTGCCATCGACGTCACCATGATGCCAGACAGCAACCTCCTCCTGCGCGAGTCCATCTCCGTGCATCGGACGGCGAGCCTCCACAGCGCCATGCCGCCGATATCTGCCGCCATCAATGTGTGAGATGAAGCACCGCTCCACCATCCCCCAGCCATCACTTACTCCAAGACGGTGCCCCCAGGAGGGAAAGCGATAAAACGCCATCATCGTCCGATCCGGAAGACCCAGATCTAGGGTTTCCCCCGGAGCATCCCGAGCCTGATGACGCAGACTGCAACGACGATGCCTCGACAAGGGAACGACATAAAAGACGCCGCCATCGTCCGCCATGACCGTAGTCGGCGCGATTTTCATCGGCAGTTGCTCTACCAAACGTGCGCCGCCGACGTCGCTGGTCCCTTCAAACGGAGCAAACTCCAAAACAATTCCCTAAAGAGGGACTATGATGCAAAAGCGCCGCCATCGCTTGATCCCAAGGAGATCTAGGGTTTCCCCGGAGTTGCCCGTGCTGACAAGGACCAGACAAGGGTAGAATCCCGCGGATCTGCCCAGCTGCCGACGAGTCGCACCCACCACCGTGCCGACAGCAGACCAGCGAGGCCCACGCTTGGGCATAGATCCGACCGCGCCGCCGCGAACCGATCCGGTCACGCCGCCGCCGTCCCTGGCGGCCGCGACGCACCAGATCGTGAGGCCTCCTGCCGCAGGGAAGCGAAGTCGCCGAGGCGCCGCCACCACCCGCCATGCGTCCGGCCCGCCGCCATGCTCCGGCCCTGGGGCGCCGGCCCGCGCCAGCCCCACCCGAGCGAGAGGGCCCGAGTCCCACCGCCGCCGGCGACGGCAAGGCTTCGCCTGTCCGAGCCCTTGGGCGACGGCGAGGAAGGAGGAGGAGGAGTGGGGGAGGTCCGGCCGACGGGATCTGGGGGCCTCCCGGTCGCCCACGCGGGGGGCGGCTCAGGAGGGGGAGGGAAGGGCTCGGGAGGAGGAGCCTTCATTTGGTAAATATCATTTTCCAACATATCATCCGATATGGACCGAAATATCGACCGATATGGCCGATATCTAGCCCGATATGTCCACCGATATAGAATGATACGTAGATGACAACGATTCTTTATTAGAAAGCAGTGAAATAAGAGTATATTATCAAAGTCATGCACAATGTTTCAGACAAATGCATATATATCGTATTGTTTTTAATCATAGAGTGAGGATTTTGTGAATCTTTCCTTAGTATTTTCTTAATCAATAAGTTAAACTAGGAATCTAAAAGTGTTATGTTAAAGCATTGACATCATACATTTTCTTTTACTAAAAATAAATGTTTTGAACAAGAATAATAAAAATAGACATATTTTCTCTGATATATCTACATATTGTCCGATATATCATCCGATATCCGACATCCGATATGTCTAAGCCAAACCGATACGAACCCGATATCCGATATTTTGAAGCTTGAATGTAACCAATTACTGTCGAGGCCAGATAGAACACTTGGCTTGCCTAGAGGGGTATTGGGGTTTTGGCAGAAGAGATCAGCCTCCATCATCCTGAACAACTCTTGTAAAAGCAAGTTCTCTCGTTCGCACCACGTCTTTAATCCTAACGATGGCTTCTAAGACCCCACGGTAGTCCTGCCTGAAGATGCGATAGTTGTGATCCTTCCAAATCTGCAGATGCCAGAAGACAACAATCCCATCGAAGTTTCACGAGATGGTAATGATAACTGCTTGCAGATGTGGCGCCATCACAGGCTCCAGGCCCTGTATTAACCACAGGCCACAGCAATGAGTGCAACTTGGCTCTGACAGTTCCATCACCGCCCAATCCACGGAAGGACTACGGATGGCTCGAGCGTACAAAGCAGGAACGTTGCTTGGATACAAAGAGAGAAATGTAGCTTCAGTTGAAAAGATTAACTGCGGCGCAAAAGTTTTTTTTAGAAGGCCCCAAAGCAAAAGAACGGGCGCCTTCCTCATTCTGACAAGTTGCGTGTCAGGTCAGGCCAGGCTGCGGGTGCAGAGCACTACCAACCAAAATCAGAAGAAAAAAGAGTGCGCCGTTACAACTGCTCGCATCTTGTGCATGGCATCTATTACCACTATAAAAAGAAGAGAGGGGCTGTCGTGGTTCTAAGTCTGACAGTAGAGTGGGGGGTAGGTATGGAGAGGCAAGGTCCTAGCTATGGAGAGGTTGTAAACACAAGAGATGTACGAGTTCAGGCCCTTCTCGGAGGAAGTAAAAGCCCTACGTCTCGGAGCCCGGAGGCGGTCGAGTGGATTATATGTGTATGGATTACAAGGGTGCGAACCCTTTACACTGAGGTGGGGGGTGGCTTATATAGTGCCTGCCAGACCCCTCTGGCCCTCAGTAATGCGGGGTTTAAAGTACATTAAGTCTGGGGCGTTACTGGTAACGCCCCACATAAAGTGTCTTAACTACCATAAAGTCTACTTAATTACAGACCGTTGCAGTACAGAGTGCTTCTTGACCTTCTGGTGGTCGAGTGAGTCTTCATGGTCGAGTCCTTCAAGTACGTCGAGTGGAGTCCTCGCAGGTCGACTGGAAGGTGATCTCTTCTAAGGGTGTCCTTGGGTAAGGTACTTAGATCAGGTCTATGACCCTACCCTAGGTACATGACTCCATCATTAGCCCCCGAATGGATTGAGGCTTGAGTGGAGAAGGAGTTGATGTTGTTTCCAACTTGCTTCTGTGCGCTGGATATGCGTTGTCCTAGACCAATAATCTCTTTGTTGATAACCAGCAGCTTTTCTTCGGTCGACTCGATCCATTCTTTTCGTTCGTCGAGTGACCTTTTGAACATAACAATTTCCGAGCGACGGATCGCGGAAGATCTCGCGTCTGACAGATCGATCTGCCGTTCGCGGATTTGGTGGGATACGAAATTTGGGGAAGCGCGCGAAGCGGGGCGGACCGCGGCGCTCGGATGGGATAGGGCATAGACGCCTCGATTCTTGCGCCACCTTTTTCGCCACGTATCGTGCCCGCGCGACTGTTTCGGGATGTGATTGGATCGCTCGGGCCCACTTGTCATCCACTCGGAAGCGACCTTATAAATGCGCCCGGCGAGGGTCCTTGAACAGTGCCTCTGCATTCTCTCTCTGCTCTCCCTGCCTCCGCCCACTGCGCCCGCTCTCGCCTCCGCACAACCGCCCCTCGCGCGCCTCGCCGGCAGCCATGGTGAAGGAGAAGACGGCAGCGCTGGAACGCGCGAAGAAGGCGTCGGCGACGGGGAAGGCGAAGGGGAGAACCACCAGTCGCGGCGGGTCTTCGTCTAGGTCTCGCCTGCCGAACGGCTGGGTCCAGGGAGATTGGATCCGGTCGACCATTACGGAGAATGACCTCACCGACATGGCCAACGAAGGTCTGATTCCCCACGGAGCAGCAAGGCTTCCGGGGAACGAGTGGCATCCCCAGCCGGAAGAGGGTGAGTGTGTTCTTCTGGCTACCCACGTCGACCGAGGGTTTTCTTTGCCACCGAGTGTTTTCTTCCGTGGTTTCCTGAATTTCTTCGGAGCGCAACTTCACCACTTCAACCCGAATTCCATCACCTATCTTGCTGCCTTTGTATCCATGTGTGAAAACTTTCTGGGCTGCCGACCGCACTTGGGTCTGTTCAAGCATATATTCACGTGCCGCTCTCAGACCGTGAAGAAGGCGAGTCCAGATGACGACAAAACCAAGATTATTCAGATGTGTGGAGGTCTGGGAATCCAGATGAGGAACAAGAGCACCTTTCCAGCGATGACCCTCCCTGAGTCGGTCAGGGGCTGGCAGTCGACTTGGTTTTACTGCAAGGACGAGTCGACGCCAGGGCAGTCGAGTGGTCTCCCCCCGTTTACCATGGACCGCGCCAACCGACCTTCCTCTCTGAAGGTGCTCCCGGAGGAGAAGGCTGACGTGAAGATGCTGATGGAGCGCGTAGTCCAGCTGGTTCGTGAAGGAGTGACGGGTATGGATCTCCTGGAGGTTTTCCTTAGACGCCGCATCCAACCTCTCCAGTACAGAGGCCATTGCATGTGGCTGTACTGCGGGACCAAAGATGAGACTCGGATCAACCCGGAAGCAGTCGACAATGCCACGCTGGAAAGGTGGTTGGCTGCGGTCACTGGGAACAAGGATAACCCTCGTGGGGCTAGGAGAATTCCTCCACTCGACAATTCCAGCACTCCGGACAAGGTATGCTCATTTTACCTCCGATTGTATTCTTGCTATATTTATTTCTGTCTTCGCCGCAAATTGGTCGATTGATCTTTGTCTTGATATCCGACAGGTCCTCACCGACTTGTACTCGATGCCCAATGGAGCGCAAACTCCGCCTGAAGAAGGAGAAGCGAGTGGGGGCGAAAGCCAGGAGGAGTTGGACTCGGACGCTGCCGAAGATGATGATGATGATGATGACGATGAGGAAGAAGAAGAGGAAGAGGAGGTCGCACCACCGCGCTCGGAAAGGCGGTCGAAGCTTGCCCATGACCCTGCGACTGAACGTGGTAAGGGGGTCGCGACTGTCGCGCAGTCGACCAAGCGCCCTCGGACCACCTCTCCGGTGCCGACTGAAAAGGCTCCGAAGCAGTCCAGGGTGGCACCGTCGAAGCCGACCAAGGTCCTGCCGAAGATGAAAGTGTCCATCCCCACCATATCAGGGTAAACATGCTGCTTGAGTCTTCTTGTTTCGTGCGGGCTTTATCTTTGATTGACACTTGAGTTAGCCGACTGATTTTTTGGAATTATAGTGCTGCTACTTCCGAGACCTCAGCCAGGGCTGACGACCATGAGATGGAGGATGCCACAACCTCAAAACCTGGTACCAATCTCTTAATTCCGTTTTTAGTCGACTGACTCTTTGTCCCTAATTCTGATTCTTTTTTGTAGCTTCATCCAATGTCGTTATCACTCTTCCTGATGATGATGACAATGAGGAACCACTGAAGCACAGGAGGAGCAGGAAGGCGTCTGCCGGTAGGGTAGCCCAGGATGTGACGGCGCCCGAGACTCTGGTCGCGGAGGAGGAGAACACCACTCGACACACCGTGTCCTTCGCGGTGCCACTGACGAGTGCTCTTCCCGCTTCGTCGAGTGCTGCGCAGCCTTCCCTCTTCACGACGCACCATGTCCCGGAGGACCAAGCCAGTGCTGCAAAGGAAGCGATACGCCAGGCGGGAATCATGATGGAGCAGGTAAAGGCCATCCGAGAGGCAAGCCAGGTAGCCTACGATGCCAGTTCTGCTCTTCAAAGCAATGTTCAGGTAAGTCGAATCGCTTGTTCTGTTAGGATATGCTATCAAAAAGCTTTTCTTTCCAGAATCTATAGCAATCACCCACTAGGTGTGTCGATTGAAACTCCGTGTTAGCGGGGGCACGCTGAGTGCACCCGCTGGGTGTAGTCCCCAAGGCTAAGGTCGACTGCTGGCAGTCGGCCTTAGGCTTTATAATTTAAGTCTTTCCGTCATTCGACTGAGTCGAATGGATTTATCAAACCGGTGGGGGCACGCTGAGTGCACCCACTGGGTGTAGTCCCCGAGACTGTGTCGACTGCTGGCAGTCGATTACAGTCTGAAGAATACGTCTTGTTTTTTTTTTGGGTCGACTGGTCGACTCTATCTTTAATAGAACTAGTGGGGGCACGCTGAGTGCACCCACTGGGTGTAGTCCCCGAGACTACGGTCGAATGTTTGAATTCGGCTGTAGTCTTAGAAACGTATGATTTCCTCTTATCCACTCGGAAGTGAATTGTCCTTGACGTTTTGTCGATTGGTTCTTCGCAGAAATCCTGTGACCTTGCGGCTCGTTATACCGAGCTGGAGAACAAGCACATCCAGCTCGA
The DNA here is from genome assembly GCA_963921465.1 of Triticum timopheevii. Classification (NCBI taxonomy): domain Eukaryota; kingdom Viridiplantae; phylum Streptophyta; class Magnoliopsida; order Poales; family Poaceae; genus Triticum; species Triticum timopheevii. The sequence continues at coordinate 553,815,391 of OY997264.1, read as the reverse complement.
GCTGGATCTGAAGCTGGTCTAGGAGAATCTGACGAAGGCGAAGGAGGAGACCAAAGGTATGTTTGGCGAGACCTCGACGACTCCTTTTTCCCTTCATTTGTTTCAAAATCTGACCTTGCTGTAACTTGCGGGCAAGGTGAAGGAGGCCCAGAAGAAAAAAGACCTTGAGTTAGCTGAGAAGATCAAGCTTGCTGACAAGAAGTTAGCTTCAATCACCAAGCTTGAAGAAGAAAATACTAATCTGAAAGCTGCTCTTGCGATTGCCAACAAAGAGGTGAGTCGACTGAAAACTGACAAAGCTGCCCTGACTGACAAGGCCAGTCAGTTGACTGGAAAGAAGAATGATCTGAAGGCCTTCCTGAGTGGACTTGCCAAGAAGTTGTTTCTCATGCTCGAAGGTAATCCTTTGCACTCCACAATCATTTTGAACAGTGATCTTTCCATTTGACCATTGCTTTGATTCAGTGACTGTATTTGCAGAATTTTGCCAAAACTTTGAAGAGGAAACTAGTCGACTGGAACCGAACCTGGACCCTGTCAACTCTCCGGTGAACGATGAAGTTGCCATGAATGTGTTCTGACTTGAGTCTCGCGTTGCAGCTGTCGTGGATTATCTCGCAAGGCTGAAGGTCGCCACTTCTCGCATCGACACAACGCTCTGGCCCAGGGAGACGCTCCAGAACGACCTCGAGTTGCTGATGGCTCGACTGAACACGGTTCCTGGTCGAGTGCAGGAGTGGAAAAAGTCCTCTGCTTGGTGCGGCGCAGACGTTGCTCTGTGTCTGGCTCATGTCCACTGCAAGGATGCGCGAGAAGACAAGCTAGCGGCTCTTCAGGTAGCCAACACCAAGAAATATGACTTCAGGTCCTTCATGGAAACCTTCATCGCTGCCGCCACTCGGATTGCGGACGGGATTGATCTCGATGAGTTTGTCGCACCTTCCAGCCCTCCACAGGAGGGGTAGAAAACTTCTTTGAGCTCGACACTTTAAATTTGCCTCGGTATGCCGAGTGATTCTGTAACCGATAAACCTTAACAGGCTTAGCGCCTGAGCACTTTCGGTTCCTTTAGGTATCGATCTGAACTTGGATTTGATGTTTGAATATGCTTGCTTTTGGCTCGAAATGTCTTTTGCAGGTTTAAAGCAAGACGCTCACTGCAGTTGACTTATTCCTTAATTCACTTAGGCGAGCACTAGGCTGCAGCTAAGCCCCCGAGTGAGAGGTTTGCTCTTCACTCGGTAGGATTTTTATACCTTAGGCGAGCACTGGGCTGCAGCTAAGCCCCCGAGTGAGAGGTTTGCTCTTCACTCGGTAGGATTTTTATACCTTAGGCGAGCACTGGGCTGTAGCTAAGCTCCCGAGTGAGAGGTTTGCTCTTCACTCGGTAGGATTTTTATACCTTAGGCGAGCACTGGGCTGCAGCTAAGCCCCCAAGTGAGAGGTTTGCTCTTCACTCGGTAGGATTTTTATACCTTAGGCGAGCACTGGACTGCAGCTAAGCCCCCGAGTGAGAGGTTTGCTCTTCACTCGGTAGGATTTTTATACCTTAGGCGAGCACTAGGCTGCAGCTAAGCCCCCGAGTGAGAGGTTTGCTCTTCACTCGGTAGGATTTTTATACCTTAGGCGAGCAATAGGCTGCAGCTAAGCCCCCGAGTGAGAGGTTTGCTCTTCACTCGGTAGGATTTTCATATTGTACTTGTGGCGTAGCTCAGAGGAGAGGGTCGCAGTCGACCTGTACCTCGTCCTCCTTACGACCGTACATTGTACTTGCGGCGTAGCTCCGAGGAGAGGGTCGCAGTCGACCTGCACCTCGTCCTCCTTACGACCGCACGTTGTACTTGTGGCGTAGCTCAGAGGAGAGGGTCGCAGTCGACCTGCACCTCGTCCTCCTTACGACCGCACATTGTACTTGTGGCGTAGCTCGGAGGAGAGGGTCGCAGTCGACCTGCACCTCGTCCTCCTTGGGAGCGCACGTTGTATTTGTGGCGTAGCTCAGAGGAGAGGGTCGCAGTCGACCTGCACTCGTCCTCCTTGTGAGCGCACATTGTATTTGTGGCGTAGCTCAGAGGAGAGGGTTGCAGTCGACCTGCACCTCGTCCTCCTTGCGAGCGCACATTGTACTTGTACTTAGGCGAGTGTTTGGACTGCAGTTAAGCCCCCAAGTGGAAGTCTGGCTTATCACTCGGTAGGATTTTATTGATACTTAGGCGAGCACTGGGCTGCAGCTAAGCCCCCGAGTGGAAGTCTGGCTTACCACTCGGTAGGATTTTATTGAAACTTAGGCGAGTGCTTGGACTGCAGCTAAGCCCCCGAGTGAAAGTCTGGCTTATCACTCGGTAGGATTTTATTGAAACTTAGGCGAGTGCTTGGACTGCAGCTAAGCCCCCGAGTGAAAGTCTGGCTTATCACTCGGTAGGATTTTATTAAAACTTAGGCGAAACGGATTCGCAGCTAAACCCCCGAGTGAGAGGCTGGCTCGTCACTCGGTAAGGATTTTTTTACAAACTTAGGAGAACGGATTCGCGGCTAAGTCACCCACTGAGGGGAAAATTTTATTGGACAAATAAAAAGTGACAAAAATTATGGAGAAATTATGACACTATTATTTTGTAATCCATGAACTACAGAAGTATTTTATTACAACTCATCCGAGAGAAAACTTTAAGTGTAAAATAGGCGGAGTAGTTCCGCGTTCCAAGCTTGGGGCTCGTCGATATTGTGTTCGACGTTGTAGAGACGGTACGCCCCGTTGTGGAGAACCTTGGTGACGATGAAGGGCCCTTCCCAAGAAGGAGCAAGCTTGTGCTGTTTCTGCTGATCCACTCGGAGAACTAAATCCCCTTCCTGGAAGGCTCGACCCCTCATATTTCTGGCGTGGAAGCGACGCAAGTCTTGTTGGTAGATGGTCGATCGGATCAGAGCCATCTCCCTTTCTTCCTCTAAAAGGTCGACTGCGTCCTGCCGCGCTTGTTCAACTTCTGCGTCGTTGTAGAGTTCAACTCGGGGAGCATTGTGGAGAAGATCAGTTGGCAAGACTGCTTCAGCTCCGTAGACCAAGAAGAATGGAGTTCTTCCGGTCGACCGATTAGGTGTGGTCCGCAGTCCCCAAAGCACCGAGGGAAGTTTATCGACCCATGCTCCAGCTGCATGTTTGAGATCGCGCTGTTGGAAATATGCCCTAGAGGCAATAATAAAAGCATTATTATTATATTTCCTTGTTCATGATAATTGTCTTTATTCATGCTATAATTGTGTTATCTGGAAATCGTAATACATGTGTGAATAACAGACACCAACATGTCCCTAGTGAGCCTCTAGTTGACTAGCTCGTTGATCAATAGATAGTCATGGTTTCCTGACTATGGACATTGGATGTCATTGATAACGAGATCACATCATTAGGAGAATGATGTGATGGACAAGACCCAATCATAAACATAGCACAAGACTGTATAGTTCGTTTTCTAGAGTTTTCCAATGTCAAAGTATCTTTTCCTTAGACCATGAGATCGTGTAACTCCCGGATATCGTAGGAGTGCTTTGGGTATACCAAACGTCACAACGTAACTGGGTGACTATAAAGGTAGACTACGGGTATCTCCGAAAGTGTCTGTTGGGTTGACATGGATCAAGACTGGGATTTGTCACTCCGTATGACGGAGAGGTATCACTGGGCCCACTCGGTAATGCATCATCATAATGAGCTCAGAGTGACCAAGTGTCTGGTCACGGGATCATGCATTACGGTACGAGTAAAGTGACTTGCCGGTAACGAGATTGAACGAGGTATTGGGATACCGACGATCGAATCTCGGGCAAGTAACATATCGATTGACAAAGGGAATTGCGTACGGGGTTGATTGAATCCTCGACATCGTGGTTCATCCGATGAGATCATCGTGGAGCATGTGGGAGCCAACATGGGTATCCAGATCCCGCTATTGGTTATTGACCAGAGAGTCGTCTCGGTCATGTCTGCTTGTCTCCCGAACCCGTAGGGTCTACACACTTAAGGTTTGGTGACGCTAGGGTTGTGAAGATATGTATATGCAGTAACCCGAATGTTGTTCGGAGTCCCGGATGAGATCCCGGACGTCACGAGGAGTTCCGGAATGGTCCGGAGGTAAAGAATTATATATAGGAAGTGTTGTTTCGGCCATCGGGACAAGTTTCAGGGTTATCGGTATTGTACCGGGACCACCGGAGGGGTCCCGGGGGCTCACCGGGTGGGGCCACCTTTCCCGGGGGGACACATGGGCTGTAGGGGGTGCGCCTTGGCCTTCATGGGCCAAGGGCACCAGCCCCTATAGGCCCATGCGCCTAGGGTTCCCACCATGGAAGAGTCCATGTGGTGGAAGGCACCCCTAGGTGCCTTGGGGGGGAGGGAAACCTCCCCTTGGCCGCCGCCCCCCCTAGTAGATCTCATCTACTAGGGCCGGCGCCCCCCATGGCACCCCTATATATAGTGGGGGGGAGAGGAGGGATTTCACACCAGCCCCTGGCGCCTCCCTCTCTCCCCGTTACGTCTCTCTCTCGTAGTCTTGGCGAAGCCCTGCTTCTGTGACGCCCTGCATCCACCACCACGCCGTCGTGCTGCTGGATCTTCATCAACCTCTCCTCCCCCCTTGCTGGATCAAGAAGGAGGAGACGTCTCCCGTCCCGTACGTGTGTTGAACGCGGAGGTGCCGTCCGTTCGGCGCTTGGTCATCGGTGATTTGGATCACGTCGAGTACGACTACATCATCACCGTTCTTTGAACGCTTCCGCTCGCGATCTACAAAGGTATGTAGATGCATCTAATGACTCGTTGCTAGATGAACTCCTAGATGATCTTGGTGAAACGAGTAGGAAAATTTTTGTTTTCTGCAACGTTCCCCAACAGTGGCATCATGAGCTAGGTCTATGCGTAGTTCTTCTTGCGCGAGTAGAACACAATTTGTTGTGGGCGTAGATTTGTCAACTTTCTTTCCGTTGCTAGTCCTTTCTTGCTTCAGCAGTATTGTGGGATGAAGCGGCCCAGACCAACCTTACACGTACGCTTACGTGAGACCGGTTCCACCGACTAACATGCACTAGTTGCATAAGGTGGCTGGCGGGTGTCTGTCTCTCCTACTTTAGTTGGAGCGGATTCGATGAACAGGGTCCTTATGAAGGGTAAATAGAAGTTGACAAATCATGTTGTGGCTTTAACATAGGTAAGAAGACATTCTTGCTAGAACCCTAATTCAGCCACGTAAAACTTGCAACAACAATTAGAGGACGTCTAACTTGTTTTTGCAGCGAGTGGTTTGTGATATGATATGGCCAAAGTTGTGATGAATGATGAATGATCTATATGTGATGTATGAGATGTTCATGCTATTGTAATAGGAATCACGACTTGCATGTCGATGAGTATGACAACCGGCAGGAGCCATAGGAGTTGTCTTTATTCTTTTATATGACCTGCGTGTCATTGAGAAACGCCATGTAAATTACTTTACTTTATTGCTAAACGCGTTAGCCATAGTAGTAGAAGTAATAGTTGGCGAGCAACTTCATGGAGACACGATGATGGAGATCATGATGATGGAGATCATGGTGTCAAGCTGGTGACAAGATGATCATGGAGCCCCAAGATGGAGATCAAAGGAGCTATGTGATATTGGCCATATCATGTCACGTTTATTATTTGATTGCATGTGATGTTTATCATGTTTTGCATCTTGTTTACTTAGAACGACGGTAGTAAATAAGATGATCCCTCATACTAATTTCAAGAAGTGTTCCCCCTAACTGTGCACCGTTGCGACAGTTCGCTGTTTCAAAACACCACGTGATGATCGGGTGTTTTATTCAGACGTTCACATACAACGGGTGTAAGACAGATTTACACATGCAAACACTTAGGTTGACTTGACGAGCCTAGCATGTACAGACATGGCCTCGGAACACAGAAGACCGAAAGGTCGAGCATGAGTCGTATAGAAGATACGATCAACATGAAGATGTTCACCGATGTTGACTAGTCCGTCTCACGTGATGATCGGACACGGTCTAGTTAAACTCGGATCATGTAATACTTAGATGACTAGAGGGATGTCTAATCTAAGTGGGAGTTCATTAATTTGATTAGTTGAACTTAATTATCATGAACTTAGTCTAAATATTTTACAATATGTCTTGTAGATCAAATGGCCAACGTAGTCCTCAACTTCAACGCGTTCCTAGAGAAAACTAAGCTGAAAGACGATGGCAGCAACTATACGGACTGGGTCCGGAACCTGAGGATCATCCTCATAGCTGCCAAGAAAGATTATGTCCTACAAGCACCGCTGGGTGACGCACCTGTTCTCCCTGCAGAACAAGATGTTATGAACGCTTGGCAGGCACGTTCCGATGACTACTCCCTCGTTCAGTGCGGCATGCTTTACAGCCTAGAGCCGGGGCTCCAAAAGCGTTTTGAGAGACATGGAGCATATGAGATGTTCGAAGAGCTGAAAATGGTTTTCCAAGCTCATGCCCGGGTCGAGAGATATCAAGTCTCCGACAAATTCTTCAGCTGTAAGATGGAGGAAAATAGTTCTGTCAGTGAGCACATACTCACTATGTCTGGGTTACATAACCGCTTGACTCAGCTGGGAGTTAATCTCCCGGATGATGCGGTCATTGATAGAATCCTCCAGTCGCTTCCACCAAGCTACAAGAGCTTTGTGATGAACTTCAATATGTAGGGGATGGAAAAGACCATTCCTGAAGTATTTGCTATGCTGAAATCAGCAGAGGTAGAAGTCAAGAAGGAACATCAAGTGTTGATGGTCAATAAAACCACTAAGTTCAAGAAAGGCAAGGGTAAAAAGAACTTCAAGAAGGACGGCAAGGAGGTTGCCGCGCCCGGCAAGCAAGCTGCCGGGAAGAAGCCAAAGAATGGACCCAAGCCCGAGACTGAGTGCTTTTATTGCAAGGGAAGCGGTCACTGGAAGCGGAACTGCCCTAAGTACTTAGCGGACAAGAAGGCCGGCAAAAAAAAGGTATATGTGATATACATGTAATTGATGTGTACCTTACTAGTGCCCGTAGTAGCTCCTGGGTATTTGATACCGGTGCAGTTGCTCACATTTGTAACTCAAAGCAGGGGCTACGGAATAAGCGGAAACTGGCAAAGGACGAGGTGACGATGCGCGTCGGGAATGGTTCCAAGGTCAATGTGATCGCCGTCGGCACGCTGCCTCTGCATCTCCCTTCGGGATTAGTTTTAAACCTTAATAATTGTTATTTAGTGCCAGTTTTGAGCATGAACATTGTATCGGGGTCTCGTTTAATTCGAGATGGCTACTCATTTAAATCCGAGAATAATGGTTGTTCTATTTATATGAGAGATATGTTTTATGGTCATGCTCCTATGGTGAATGGTTTATTCTTTATGAATCTCGAACGTGATGCTACACATGTTCACAATGTGAGTACCAAAAGAAATAAGGTTGATAATGATAGTCCCACATACTTGTGCCACTGCCGCCTTGGTCACATAGGTGTCAAACGCATGAAGAAGCTCCATGCAGATGGACTTTTAGAGTCTCTTGATTATGAATCATTTGACACGTGCGAACCATGCCTTATGGGAAAAATGACCAAGACTCCGTTCTCAGGAACAATGGAGCGAGCAACCAACTTATTGGAAATCATACATACTGATGTGTGCGGTCCAATGAGTGTTGAGGCTCGCGGTGGCTATCGTTATGTTCTCACCCTCACTGATGATTTGAGTAGGTATGGGTATATCTACTTAAGGAAACACAAGTCTGAAACCTTTGAAAAGTTCAAGGAATTTCAGAGTGAGGTTGAAAATCAACGTGACAGGAAAATCAAGTTTCTACGATCAGATCGTGGAGGAGAATACTTGAGTCATGAATTTGGTACACACTTAAGAAAATGTGGAATAGTTTCACAACTCACGCCGCCTGGAACACCTCAGCGAAATGGTGTGTCCGAACGTCGTAATCGCACTCTATTAGATATGGTGCGATCTATGATGTCTCTTGCCGATTTACCGCTATCTTTTTGGGGCTATGCTTTAGACTGCCGCATTCACTTTAAATAGGGCTCCGTCGAAATCCGTTGAGACGACACCGTATGAATTATGGTTTGGGAAGAAACCTAAGCTGTCGTTTCTAAAAGTTTGGGGATGCGATGCTTATGTCAAGAAACTTCAACCTGAAAAGCTCGAACCCAAGTCGGAAAAATACGTCTTCATAGGGTACCCAAAGGAAACTATTGGGTACACCTTCTACCTCAGATCCGAAGGCAAGATCTTTGTTTCTAAGAATGGATCCTTTCTAGAGAAAGAGTTTCTCTCGAAAGAAGTAAGTGGGAGGAAAGTAGAGCTTGATGAAGTATTACCTATTGAACCGGAAAATGGCGCAACTCAAGAAAATGTTCCTGAGGTGCCAGCACCGACTAGAGAGGAAGTTAATGATGATGATCAAGATACTTCTGATCAAGCTCCTACTGAAATTCGAAGGTCCACAAGGACACATTCCGCACCAGAGTGGTACGGCAACCCTGTCTTGGAAATCATGTTGTTAGACAACGATGAACCTTCGAACTATGAAGAAGCGATGGCAGGCCCGGATTCCGACAAATGGCTAGAAGCCATGAAATCCGAGATAGGATCCATGTATGAAAACGAAGTATGGACTTTGACTGACTTGCCTGTTGAACGGCGAGCCATAGAAAATAAATGGATCTTTAAGAAGAAGACAGACGCGGATGGTAATGTGACCATCTATAAAGCTCGGCTTGTCGCTAAGGGTTATCGACAAGTTCAAGGGGTTGACTACGATGAGACTTTCTCACCGGTAGCGAAGCTGAAGTCCGTCCGAATCATGTTAGCAATTGCCGCATTCTACGATTATGAAATATGGCAAATGGACGTCAAAACGGCATTCCTTAATGGTTTCCTTAAGGAAGAATTGTATATGATGCAGCCGGAAGGTTTTGTCGATCCTAAGAATGCTGACAAAGTGTGCAAGCTCCAACGCTCGATTTATGGGCTGGTGCAAGCATCTCGGAGTTGGAACATTCGCTTTGATGAGATGATCAAAGCGTTTGGGTTTACACAGACTTATGGAGAAGCCTGTGTTTACAAGAAAGTGAGTGGGAGCTCTGTAGCATTTCTCATACTATATGTAGATGACATACTTTTGATGGGAAATGATATAGAACTCTTGGACAGCATCAAGGCCTATTTGAATAAGAGTTTTTCAATGAAGGACCTTGGAGAAGCTGCTTATATATTAGGCATCAAAATCTCTAGAGATAGATCGAGACGCCTCATAGGTCTTTCACAAAGCACATACCTTGATAAGATATTGAAGAAGTTCAATATGGATCAATCCAAGAAGGGGTTCTTGCCTGTGTTGCAAGGTATGAAATTGAGCTCAGCTCAATGTCCGACCACGGCAGAAGATATAGAAGAGATGAGCGTCATCCCCTATGCATCAGCCATAGGTTCTATTATGTATGCCATGCTGTGTACCAGACCTGATGTAAACCTTGCCGTAAGTTTGGTGGGAAGGTACCAAAGTAATCCCGGCAAGGAGCACTGGACAGCGGTCAAGAATATCCTGAAGTACCTGAAAAGGACCAAGGAAATGTTTCTCGTTTATGGAGGTGACGAAGAGCTCGTCGTAAAGGGTTACGTCGACGCTAGCTTCGACACAGATCTAGATGACTCTAAGTCACAGACCGGATACGTGTATATTTTGAATGGTGGGGCAGTAAGCTGGTGCAGTTGCAAGCAGAGTGTCGTGGCGGGATCTACATGTGAAGCGGAGTACATGGCGGCCTTGGAGGCAGCACATGAAGCAACATGGGTGAAGGAGTTCATCACCGACCTAGGAGTCATACCCAATGCGTCGGGGCCGATCAAGCTCTTCTGTGACAACACTGGAGCTATTGCACTTGCCAAGGAGCCCAGGTTTCACAAGAAGACAAGGCACATCAAGCGTCGCTTCAACTCCATTCGTGAAAATGTTCAAGATGGAGACATAGAGATTTGTAATATACATACGGACCTGAATGTAGCAGATCCGTTGACTAAACCTCTCCCTAGAGCAAAACATGATCAACACCAGAATTCCATGGGTGTTAGATTCATCACAATGTAACTAGATTATTGACTCTAGTGCAAGTGGGAGACTATTGGAAATATGCCCTAGAGGCAATAATAAAAGCATTATTATTATATTTCCTTGTTCATCATAATTGTCTTTATTCATGCTATAATTGTGTTATCCGGAAATCGTAATACATGTGTGAATAACAGACACCAACATGTCCCTAGTGAGCCTCTAGTTGACTAGCTCGTTGATCAATAGATAGTCATGGTTTCCTGACTATGGACACTGGATGTCATTGATAACGAGATCACATCATTAGGAGAATGATGTGATGGACAAGACCCAATCCTAAACATAGCACAAGATCGTATAGTTCGTTTGCTAGAGTTTTCCAATGTCAAAGTATCTTTTCCTTAGACCATGAGATCGTGTATCTCCCGTATATCGTAGGAGTGCTTTGGGTATACCAAACATCACAACGTAACTGGGTGACTATAAAGGTAGACTACGGGTATCTCCGAAAGTGTCTGTTGGGTTGACATGGATCAAGACTGGGATTTGTCACTCCGTATGACGGAGAGGTATCACTGGGCCCACTCGGTAATGCATCATCATAATGAGATCAGAGTGACCAAGTGTCTGGTCACGGGATCATGCATTACGGTACGAGTAAAGTGACTTGCCGGTAACGAGATTGAACGAGGTATTGGGATACCGACGATCGAATCTCGGGCAAGTAACATATCGATTGACAAAGGGAATTGCGTACGGGGTTGATTGAATCCTCGACATCGTGGTTCATCCGATGAGATCATCGTGGAGCATGTGGGAGCCAACATGGGTATCCAGATCCCGCTGTTGGTTATTGACCGGAGAGTCATCTCGGTCATGTCTGCTTGTCTCCCGAACCCGTAGGGTCTACACACTTAAGGTTCGGTGACGCTAGGGTTGTGAAGATATGTATATGCAGTAACCCGAATGTTGTTCGGAGTCCCGGATGAGATCCCGGACGTCACGAGGAGTTCCGGAATGGTCCGGAGGTAAAGAATTATATATAGGAAGTGCTGTTTCGGCCATCGGGACAAGTTTCGGGGTTATCGGTATTGTACCGGGACCACCGGAGGGGTCCCGGGGGCCCACCGGGTGGGGCCACCTGTCCCGGGGGGCCACATGGGCTGTAGGGGGTGCGCCTTGGCCTTCATGGGCCAAGGGCACCAGCCCCTATAGGCCCATGCGCCTAGGGTTCCCACCATGGAAGAGTCCATGTGGTGGAAGGCACCCCTAGGTGCCTTGGGGGGGAGGGAAACCTCCCCTTGGCCGCCGCCCCCCCTAGTAGATCTCATCTACTAGGGCCGGCGCCCCCCCATGGCACCCCTATATATAGTGGGGGGGAGAGGAGGGATTTCACACCAGCCCCTGGCGCCTCCCTCTCTCCCCGTTACGTCTCTCTCTCGTAGTCTTGGCGAAGCCCTGCTTCTGTGACGCCCTGCATCCACCACCACGCCGTCGTGCTGCTGGATCTTCATCAACCTCTCCTCCCCCCTTGCTGGATCAAGAAGGAGGAGACGTCTCCCGTCCCGTACGTGTGTTGAACGCGGAGGTGCCGTCCGTTCTGCGCTTGGTCATCGGTGATTTGGATCACGTCGAGTACGACTACATCATCACCGTTCTTTGAACGCTTCCGCTCGCGATCTACAAAGGTATGTAGATGCATCTAATGACTCGTTGCTAGATGAACTCCTAGATGATCTTGGTGAAACGAGTAGGAAAATTTTTGTTTTCTGCGACGTTCCCCAACACGCGCATCAGTCGGGGTTTCAACCCTTTGAGGATTAGGCCATTGGCTCGCTCTGCTTGTCCATTCGACTGCGGATGGGCGACTGAAGCATAGTCGACTCGTGTGCCTTGAGAGTTGCAGAAATCCCTGAATTCCTCCGAGTCAAAGTTTGACCCATTATCTGTAATGATGCTGTGCGGGACTCCATATCTGAATATCAGTTCCCTGATGAAGCTAACAGCAGTACCGGTGTCAAGGTTCTTGATGGGTTTAGCCTCAATCCACTTAGTGAACTTGTCGACTGCCACCAGTACATGCGTGAAACCGCTTCGACCCGTCCTCAAGGGGCCGACCATATCCAACCCCCATACTACGAAGGGCCAGACGAGTGGAATGGTCTTCAGAGCTGACGCAGGCTTGTGTGACATATTTGAGTAGAACTGACATCCTTCGCACTTGTCCACTATTTCCTTTGCCATCTCATTCGCCTTCGGCCAGTAAAATCCGGCTCGGTATGCTTTGGCCATGATGACCACAGGTCCCGGAGTGGATATCATCAAGGATGATTCGACCTTCTTCTGGCGTTATGCACTTTTGACCAACTCCAGTCGCGCTCTCTCTATACAACTGTCCTTTGATTACGGTAAAGGCCTTGGATCGACGGACGATCTGTCGAGCCTCTTCCTCATCCTCCGGGAGCTCTTTTCTCAGGATATACGCGATATATGGAACTGTCCAGTCGGGAATGACCACTAAGACCTCCATGACCAAGTCGACCACTGCTGGAACCTCAACCTCAGTCGGATCCGTGGCACTCTTGGGCTGTGGAGCTTCTTCGGTGAAAGGATCTTCTTTGACTGATGGAGTATGGATGTGCTCCAAGAACACACCACTCGGAATGGCTTCCCTCTTGGAACCTATCTTTGCTAGATCATCAGCTGCTTGATTTTTCAGTCGGGGTACGTGATGGAGCTCCAACCCCTCAAACTTCTTTTCCAGCTTCCTCACTGCATTGCAGTATCCAGTCATGGCTAGGCTTCTCACGTCCCACTCCTTCATCACTTGGTTGACCACTAAATCCGAGTCGCCATAAACCATAAGGTGACGGACGCCGAGTAAAATGGCCATGCGCAACCCATACAGAAGGGCCTCGTACTCTTCCTCATTGTTGGAGGAATCAAAGTGAATCTGGAGCACATATTTGAGCTTATCTCCTCTGGGGGAAATCAAGACCACCCCAGCACCGGAACCATTCAGCATCTTAGAGCCATCAAAGAACATGGTCCAATGCTCCGAGTGAACTTCAGTCGGCAGCTGCTGTTCAATCCACTCGGCGAAGAAATCTGCTATTGCCTGGGACTTAATGGCTTTCTTTGCCTCGAACTTGATATCAAGGGGAAGAAGTTCAATCGCCCATTTGGCCACTCGACCAGTTTCATCTCTGTTGTGCAAAATCTCTGAAAGTGGGGCGTCGCTGACGACTGTGATGGAATGATCAGAGAAATAATGAGCAACCTTCTTCGTGGTCATGTATATTCCATACACAAGCTTCTGATAATGAGGGTATCTCTGCTTGGATGGAGTCAAAACTTCAGACAAATAATACACTGGGCGCTGAACTTTGAAGGTCTTTCCTTCTTCTTCCCGCTCGACCGTAAGTACTGTACTGACGACTTGTCCTGTGGCTGCGATATAAAGCAACATAGGCTCTTTGCTGATTGGAGCAGCAAGCACCGGCTGGGTGGAGAGCAGAGCTTTTAGCTCGGCAAACGCTGCATCAGCTTTTGGAGTCCACTCGAACTTGTCTGCCTTCTTCATCAGTCGGTAAAGAGGCAGTGCCTTTTCACCGAGTCGTGAGATGAATCGACTTAATGCGGCCAAGCATACAGTAAGCTTCTGGACATCGTGCACTCGCACCGGGCGTTTCATTCGGAGTATAGTGCCGATATTCTCTGGATTAGCGTCGATCCGTCGCTCGGAAACGAGAAAACCGAGTAACTTGCCACCAGGAACTCTGAATGTACACTTTGATGGATTGAGCTTGATATCATACCTTCTGAGGTTGGCAAATGTTTCGGCGAGGTCAGTGAGCAGGTCGGAACCTTTTCGTGACTTGACCACGATATCATCCATATACGCTTCCACATTCCGACTGATTTGAGTGAGCAAACACTTCTGATTCATTCGCATAAATGTGGCTCCGGCATTCTTGAGGCCGAATGGCATGGTGATATAGCAGAAGCACCCGAATGGAGTGATGAAAGCTGTTTTTATCTCATCGGGTCCGTACAGACGGATCTTATGGTACCCGGAATAGGCGTCTAGAAAAGACAATCTCTCGCATCCCGCGGTCGAGTCAACAATTTGATCAATGCGAGGGAGAGGAAAATGATCTTTCGGGCAGGCCCGATTGATGTGCTTAAAATCAATACACATTCGGAGTGATTTTTCCTTCTTAGGAACCATGACGACATTAGCGAGCCACTCGGAGTGGTATATCTCTCGGATAAATCCTGCCGCCAACAGTCGAGCCACTTCCTCACCAATAGCCTTTCTCTTCTGGACGGCGGACCACCGAAGATGCTCTTTAACTGGTTTTGCTGATGAGTCGACTCTAAGGCGATGCTCAGCCAGTCCCCTGGGAACACCTGGCATGTCAGCTGGCTTCCATGCAAAAATGTCCCTGTTCTCACGGAGGAACTGGATGAGCACTTCTTCCTATTTCGGGTCGAGTGTTGTGGAGATGTGGGTCGGGGCTGCATTGGGGTCGGTCGGGTGAATGTGGATAGGCTTCGTCTCACAAGACGACTGAAATGCAGATTCTGTGGCGGGCTTCTTGGATCGCAGCAAATCACTCGAATCTGCGTTTTGCTTATATTATTCAAACTCGACCGCTGTCACCTGGGAATCGGCAATCTTTGAGCCCTTCTGAAAGCACTCTTCTGCCTTTTTCCGATCACCGGTGACAGTGATCACTCCTTTGGGGCCGGGCATCTTCAGTTTGAGGTACACGTAACATGGTCGAGCCATGAACCGTGCGTAAGCTGGCCTCCCCAAAATGGCGTGGTACGCGCTCTGAAAATCCACGACCTCAAACGTCAACTTCTCCTTGCGAAAATGTTTTGAATCACCAAACACCACGTCCAGAGCTATTTGGCCGAGTGACTCGGCTTTCTTTCCTGGTATAACTCCATGAAAGCTCATGTTACTGGTGCTCAGTCGGGACATCGGAATGCCCATTCCTTTCAGTGTGTCTGCATACAACAAGTTCAGTCCACTACCACCATCCATCAGCACTTTCGTCAGTCGAGTGCCTTCGACAACTGGGTCGACCACCAAAGCTTGCCTCCCGGGGGTGGCAATATGAGTCGGGTGATCAGACTGGTCGAATGTGATGGGTGTTTGGGACCATCTCAGATAACTTGGTTTTGCTGGGGCAACCATGTTCACCTCACGATTAATGAACTTCAGTCAGCTCTTGCTTTCCACATCTGCGAAGATCATCAGAGTGGAGTTGACATGCGGATATCCTCCCTCACTGTCCTCCTTGTCTTCGGCCTTGTCCGACTCCTTTTCCTTGTCCTTGGACTGTTTTCCTCGAAACTGCTGGATCAGGAGTCGACATTGGCGATTGGTATGCTTTGGGTAAATGATATTGCCCTCTTCATCTTTTTTCGTGTGGATGTGACACGGCATATCCATCACGTCGTTTCCCTCTTTATCCTTCACCTTCTTAGGGTTCCAGGATCCTTTTGGTTTCCCTTTGAACTTTCCCTGAGTCACGGCCAGAGCCTCTCCAGGAGCTGCTGGTTCGGCCTTTCGCTTCTGTTTCCGACTGGTGTTTCCCTTCTCCGACTGACTCGGCTTGTACTTGCCGCTTCGGAGTCGGTCTTCTTCTTCACCGTTGGCGTACTTGGTAGCAATCTCCATCATCCGATTCAGGGTCATGTCTCCGGTTCGACCAAACTTCAAACTCAATTCTCTGTTCTTGACACCATCCTTGAAGGCGCAGACTGCCTGATGATCAGACACGTTCTCCACGGTATGATGCAAAGTGATCCATCTCTGAATATACTCCCTGAGAGTCTCATTCGTCTTCTGTATTCAAACTTGCAGCTCTGTCAATCCAGCAGGTCGCTTGCAAGTTCCTTCAAATGTTCTGACGAACACTCGGGACAAATCTTCCCAAGTGTAAATGCTGCTAGGAGGTAACTGATTCAACCACGCTCTGGCAGAACCTTCCAACATGAGGGGCAAATGCTTCATGGCCACCTCGTCATTCCCACCACCAATCTGAACCGCCACTCAGTAGTCCTCAAGCCAAGTTTCAGGCTTGGACTCACCGGTGAACTTGCTTACTCCAGTTTCCAACCTGAAATTAGGGGGAATCACTGCGGCTCTGATAGCCCTGCTGAAACATTCTGGACCAGAAACATGCGCTCGACTGCTTGTGGGAGCGTCTCTGTCGGGCCCACCCCGATGGGCTCTGTTCCAATCGACCAAGCCTTGCACGATAATGGATCGCGCGTCGAAGCCTGGTTCCCGGGGGTCGACTGAAGCTCTTCGCCCCACACTGAGTTGACGCCTGTCATCTTGCTGCCGAGGAGCGTAAGACCCACCCCTCGGAGGGGAAGTGGGCACTCGACGCCTATCATCACGATCGTGTCGGTCTCCGTACTGGTCCCGCCGATTCTCGCGTCCTTCACGCCGCGGAGGCGATCTGGGACTATGAGCTGACTGAACCGTATTCGCAGCGACGGATCGGCTGTGAATTCTGTTGCGCAACTGCGACACGGCTGAATTCTGGTCTCCTGCTGCCCGGAGCAAATCCCTGATCTGCATCAAGCCTCTGCCAGCTTCCGACTGAGAGGGCTGGATGGACTCTGCTATACGGGTTGCAGCTGCTAAATTCTGAATTGGGTTCGATATACCTGAGTCGGCGGGAAGAGTTGACGTCGATTGGCGTCGGGAACTCGTTGCCGCGCGCGCTCGTCGAGTGCTCGCTGAAGGTTCGCCAGACGAGCGCGTTCAGCCAAATTGGCTAAACGTGCCTCCTCCAAGGCGCGAGCCTCAGGGGTTTCTCCCGCGATGGGAGTGTGCAGGGCATCCATGTTCCTGCGGCGAAGCTCTTCCCTCTGCAGAGAGTCGAGTGGCTTGGGCTGGTACTCTTCGTGGTCCCGTACGGGGTCGCCTCCACCGCCTGCCCCGCCCTCATGGGCGAAGCTGTTGGGTAACGTAGTAATTTCAAAAAATTTCCTACGCACACGCAAGATCATGGTGATGCATAGCAACGAGAGGGGAGAGTGTTGTCTATGTACCCTCGTAGACCGAAACGGAAGCATTGACGCAACATAGAGGAAGTAGTCGTACGTCTTCCCGGTCCAACCGATCCTAGCACCGTTGCTCCGGCACCTCCGAGTTCTTGACACACGTACAGCTCGATGACGCACCCCGGGCTCCGATCCAGCAGAGCTTCAGGGAGGAGTTCCGTCAGCACGACGGCGTGGTGACGATCTTGATGTTCTACCGTCGCAGGGCTTCGCCTAAGCACTGCTACAATATGACCGAGGTGTAATATCGTGGAAGGGGGCACCGCACACGGCTAAGGAACGATCACGAAGATCAACTTGTGTGTCCATGGGGTGCCCCCTACCCCCGTATATAAAGGAGTGGAGGAGGGGAGGGTCAGCCCTCTTCTATGGCGCGCCCTAGGGGAGTCCTACTCCCACCGGGAGTAGGATTCCCCCTTTCCTAGTCCAACTAGGAGACCTTCCATGTATTAGGAGTAGGAGACAAGGAAGGGGAAGAGAGAAGGGAAGGAAGGAGGGGGTGCGGCCCCTCCCCCTAGTCCAATTCGGACTAGGCCATGGGGGGGTGCGCGGCCTGCCCTAGGCAGCCCCTCTCTCTTTCCCGCAGGGCCCAATAAGGCCCAATACTTCTCCCCGGCGAATTCCCGTAACTCTCCGGTACTCCAAAAAATACCCGAATCACTCGGAACCTTTCCGAACTCCAAATATAGTCGTCCAATATATCGATCTTTACGTCTCGACCATTTCAAAACTCCTCGTCATGTCCCCGATCTCATCCGGGACTCCGAACTCCTTCGGTACATCAAAACTCATAAACTCATAATATAACTGTCATCGAAACCTTAAGCGTGCGGACCCTACGGTTCGAGAACAATGTAGACATGACCGAGACACGTCTCCGGTCAATAACCAATAGCGGGACCTGGATGCCCATATTGGTTCCTACATATTCTACGAAGATCTTTATCGGTCAGACCGCATAACAACATACGTTGTTCCCTTTGTCATCGGTATGTTACTTGCCCGAGATTCGATCGTCGGTATCCAATACCTAGTTCAATCTCGTTACCGGCAAGTCTCTTTACTCATTCCGTAATACATCATCTTGCAACTAACTCATTATTTACAATGCTTGCAAGGCTTAAGTGATGTGCATTACCGAGAGGGCCCAGAGATACCTCTCCGACATTCAGAGTGAAAAATCCTAATCTCGAAATACGCCAACCCAACAAGTACCTTTGGAGACACCTGTAGAGCACCTTTATAATCACCCAGTTACGTTGTGACGTTTGGTAGCACACAAAGTGTTCCTCCGGTAAACGGGAGTTGCATAATCTCATAGTCATAGGAACATGTATAACTCATGAAGGAAGCAATAGCAACATACTAAACGATCGGGTGCTAAGCTAACGGAATGGGTCATGTCAATCAGATCATTCAACTAATGATGTGATCCCGTTAATCAAATAACAACTCTTTGTCCATGGTTAGGAAACATAACCATCTTTGATTAACAAGCTAGTCAAGTAGAGGCATACTAGTGACACTCTGTTTGTCTATATATTCACACATGTATTATGTTTCCGGTTAATACAATTCTAGCATGAATAATAAACATTTATCATGATATAAGGAAATAAATAATAACTTTATTATTGCCTCTAGGGAATATTTCCTTCAGTCTCCCACTTGCACTAGAGTCAATAATCTAGATCACATCACCATGTGATTAACATCGATAGTTCACATCATCATGTGATTAACGCCCATAGTTCACA
This sequence comes from Triticum timopheevii, assembly GCA_963921465.1. Classification (NCBI taxonomy): domain Eukaryota; kingdom Viridiplantae; phylum Streptophyta; class Magnoliopsida; order Poales; family Poaceae; genus Triticum; species Triticum timopheevii. Next base: position 553,796,424 of record OY997264.1, on the reverse strand, counting down.
TCGCCATGTGACCAACACCCAAAGGGTTTACTAGATTCAGTAATCTAGTTCACATCGCTATGTGATTAACACCCAAAGAGTACTAAGGTGTGATCATGTTTTGCTTGTGAGAGAATCTTAGTCAACGGGTCTTTCACATTCAGATCCATTATGTATTTTGCAATTTTCTATGTCTACAATGCTCTGCACGGAGCTACTCTAGCTAATTGCTCCCACTTTCAATATGTATCTAGATCGAGACTTAGAGTCATCCAGATCGGTGTCAAAACTTGCATCGACGCAACCCTTTACGACGAACCTTTTTTTTCACCTCCATAATCGAGAAACATATCCTTATTCCACTAAGGATAATTTTGACCAATGTCCAGTGATCTACTCCTAGATCACTATTGTACTCCCTTGCCAAACTCAGTGTAGGGTATACAATAGATCTGGTACACAGCATGGCATACTTTATAGAACCTATGGCCAAGGCATAGGGAATGACTTTTCATTCTCTTTCTATCTTCTGCCGTGGTCGGGTTTTGAGTCTTACTCAATTTCACACCTTGTAACACAGACAAGAACTCTTTCTTTGACTGTTCCGTTTTGAACTACTTCAAAATCTTGTCAATGTATGTACTCATTGAAAAAACTTATCAAGCGTCTTGATCTATCTCTATAGATATTGATGCTCAATATGTAAGCAGCTTCACCGAGGTCTTTCTTTGAAAAACTCCTTTCAAACACTCCTTTATGCTTTGCAGAATAATTCTACATTATTTCCGATCTACAATATGTCTTTCACATATACTTATCAGAAATGCTGTAGTGCTCCCACTCACGTTCTTGTAAATACAGGCTTCACCGCAAGTCTATATAAAACTGTATGCTTTGATCAACTTATCAAAGCGTATATTCCAACTCCGAGATGCTTGCACCAGTCCATAGATGGATCGCTGGAGCTTGCACATTTTGTTAACACCTTTAGGATCGACAAAACCTTCTGGTTGCATCATATACAACTCCTCTTTAATAATTCCATTAAGGAATGCAGTTTTGTTTATCCATTTGCCAGATTTCATAAAATGCGGCAATTGTTAACATGATTCAGACAGACTTAAGCATAGATACGAGTGAGAAACTCTCATCGTAGTCAACATCTTGAACTTGTCGAAAACCTTTTTGCGACAATTCTAGCTTTGTAGATAGTAACACTACTATCAGCGTCCGTCTTCCTCTTGAAGATCCATTTAATCTCAATGGCTCGCCGATCATTGGGCAAGTCAATCAAAGTCCATACTTTGTTCTCATATATGGATCCCATCTCAGATTTCATGGTCTCAAACCATTTCGCGGAATCTGGGCTCACCATCGCTTCTTCAAAGTTCGTAGGTTTGTCATGGTCAAGTAACATGGCCTCCAGAACAGGATTACCGTACCACTCTGGTGCGGATCTCACTCTGGTTTACCTACGAGGTTCGGTAGTAACTTGATCTGAAGTTACATGATCATCATCATTAGCTTCCTCACTAATTGGTATAGTAGTCACAAGAACAGATTTCTGTGATGAACTACTTTCCAATAAGGGAACATGTACAGTTACCTCATCAAGTTCTACTTTCCTCCCACTCACTTCTTTCGAGAGAAACTCCTTCTCTAGAAAGGATCCATTTATTAGCAACGAATGTTTTGCCTTCGGATCTGTGATAGAAGGTGTACCCAACAATTTCCTTTGGGTATTCTATGAAGACGCATTTCTCCGATTTGGGTTTGAGCTTATCAGGATGAAACTTTTTTCACATAAGCATCGCAGCCCCAAACTTTAGGAAACGACAACTTTGGTTTCTTGCTAAACCACAGCTCATATAGTGTTGTCTCAACGGATTTAGATGGTGCCCTATTTAACGTGAATGCAGTTGTCTCTAATGCATGATCCCAAAATGATATTGGTAAATCGGTAAGAAACATCATAGATTGTACTATATCCAATAAAGTACGGTTATGACGTTCGGACACACCATTATGATGTGGTGTTCCAGGTGGCATGAATTTGTGAAACTATTCCATATTGTTTTAATTGAAGACCAAACTCGTAACTCAGATATTTGTCTCCGCGATCAGATCGTAGAAACTTTATTTTTCTTGTTACGATGATTTTTCCACTTCACTCTGAAATTCTTTGAATCTTTCAACTATTTCAGACTTATGTTTCATCAATTAGATATACCCATATCTGCTCAAACCATCTGTGAAGGTCAGAAAATAACGATACCCGTCGCGAGCCTTAACACTCATCGGATCGCATACATCAGTATGTATTATTTCCAATAAGTCAGTTGCTCGCTCCACTGTTTCGGAGAACGGAGTCTTAGTCATCTTGCCCATGAGGCATGGTTCGCAAGCATCAAGTGATTCATAATCAAGTGATTTTCAAAATCCCATCAGCATGGAGTTTCTTCATGCGCTTTACACCAATATGACCTAAACGGCAGTGCCACAAATAAGTTTCACTATCATTATTAACTTTGCATCTTTTGGTTTCAATATTATGAATATGTGTATCACTACGATCGAGATCCAATGAACCATTTTCATTGGATGTGTAACCATATAAGCTTTTATTCATGTAAACAGAACAACAGTTTATTCTCTTACTTATATGAATAACCGTTTTGCAATAAACACGATCAAATCATATTCATGCTCAACGCAAACATCAAATAACACTTATTTAGGTTCAACACTAATCCCGAAAGTATAGGGAGTGTGCGATGATGATCATATCAATCTTGAAACTACTTTCAACACACATCGTCACTTCACCCTTAACTAGTTTCTGTTTATTCTGCAATTCCTGTTTCGAGTTACTACTCTTAGCAACTGAACCAGTACCAAATACCGAGGGGTTGCTATAAACACTAGTAAAGTACACATCAATAACATGTATATCAAATATACCTTTGTTCACTTTGCCATCCTTCTTATCCGCCAAATACTTGGGGTAATTCTGCTTCCAGTGACCAGTCCCTTTGCAGTAGAAGCACTTAGTCTCAGGCTTAGGTCCAGACTTGGGCTTCTTCACTTGAGCAGCAACTTGCTTGCCGTTCTTCTTGAAGTTCCCTTCTATCCCTTTGCCCTTTTCTTGAAACTAGTGGTCTTTTTAACCATCAACACTTGATGTTCTTTCTTGATTTCTACCTTCATCGATTTCATCATCATGAAAAACTCGGGAATCATTTTCATCATCCCTTGCATACTATAGTTCATCACGAAGTTCTACTAACTTGGTGATGGTGACTAGAGAATTCTATCAATCACTATCTTATCTGGAAGATTAACTCCCACTTGATTCAAGCGATTGTAGTACCTAGACAATCTGAGCACATGCTCACTAGTTGAGCGATTCTCCTCCATCTTTTAGCTATAGAACTTGTTGGAGACTTCATATCTCTCAACTCGGGTATTTGCTTGAAATATTAACTTCAATTCCTGGAACATCTCATATGGTCCATGATGTTCAAAACATCTTTGAAGTCCCGATTCTAAGCCATAAAGCATGGTGCACAAAACTATCAAGTAGTCATCATATTGAGCTAGCCAAACGTTCACAATGTCTGCATCTGCTCCTGCAATAGGTCTGTCACCTAGCGGTGCATTAAGGACATAATTCTTCTGTGCAGCAATGAGGATAAACCTCAGATCGCGGATCTAATCCGCATCATTGCTACTAACATTTTTCAACACAATTTTCTCTAGGAACATATCAAAATAAACATATGAAAGCAACAACGCAAGCTATTGATCTTACAACATAATTTGCAAAATACTACCAGGACTAAGTTCATGATAAATTTAAGTTCAATTAATCATATTACTTAAGAACTCCCACTTAGACAGACATCTCTCTAGTCATCTAAGTGATCACGTGATCCAAATCAACTAAACCATAACCGATCATCACGTGAGATGGAGTAGTTTTAAATGGTGAACATCTCATGTTGATCATATCTACTATATGATTCACGCTCGACCTTTCGGTCTCCGTGCTCCGAGGCCATATCTTCATATGCTAGGCTCGTCAAGTTTAACCTGAGTATTGCGCGTGTGCAAAACTGGCTTGCACCCGTTGTAGATGGACGTAGAGCTTATCACACCCGATCATCACATGGTGTCTGGGCACGACGAACTTTGGCAACGGTGCATACTCAGGGAGAACACTCCTTGATAATTAGTGAGAAATCATCTTAAAATGCTACCGTCAATCAAAGCAAGAATAAGATGTATAATAGATAAACATCATATGCAATCAAAATATGTGACATGATATGGCCATGATCATCTTGCGCCTTTGATATCCATCTCCAAAGTATTGTCATGATCTCCATCGTCACCGGCACGACACCATGATCTTCATCATCTTGATCTATATCAATGTGTCATTACATGGTTGTCTCACCAACTATTGCTCTTGCAACTATTGCTATCGTATAGCGATAAAGTAAAGCAATTATTTGGCACTTGCATCTTATGCAACAAAGAGACATCCATAGGGCTTCTGCCAGTTGCCGATAACTTCAACAAAACATGATCATCTCATACAACAACTTATATCTTATCACGTCTTGACCATATCACATCACAACATGCCCTGCAAAAACAAGTTAGACGTCCTCTACTTTGTTGTTGCAAGTTTTACGTGGCTGCTACGGGCTTAAGCAAGAACCAATCTCACCTACGCATCAAAACCACAACGATAGTTTGTCAAGTTGGTGCTATTTTAACCTTCGCAAGGACCGGGAGTAGCCACACTCGGTTCAACTAAAACTGGAGAAACTGACACCCGCTAGTCACCTATGTGCAAAGCACGGCGGTAAAACCAGTCTCGCGTAAGCGTACGCGTAATGTCGGTCCGGGCCGCTTCATCCAACAATACCGCCGAACCAAAGTATGACATGCTGGTAAGCAGTATGACTTATATCGCCCACAACTCACTTGTGTTCTAATCGTGCATATAACATCAAACCATAAAACCTGGCTCTGATACCACTGTTGGGTAACGTAGTAATTTCAAAAAATTTCCTACGCACACGCAAGATCATGGTGATGCATAGCAACGAGAGGTGAGAGTGTTGTCTATGTACCCTCGTAGACCCAAGCGGAAGCGTTGACGCAACATAGAGGAAGTAGTCGTACGTCTTCCCGGTCCAACCGATCCTAGCACCGTTGCTCCGGCACCTCCGAGTTCTTGACACACGTACAGCTCGATGACGCACCCCGGGCTCCGATCCAGCAGAGCTTCAGGGAGGAGTTCCGTCAGCACGACGGCGTGGTGACGATCTTGATGTTCTACCGTCGCAGGGCTTCGCCTAAGCACTGCTACAATATGACCGAGGTGTAATATCGTGGAAGGGGGCACCGCACACGGCTAAGGAACGATCACGAAGATCAACTTGTGTGTCCATGGGGTGCCCCCTACCCCCGTATATAAAGGAGTGGAGGAGGGGAGGGTCGGCCCTCTTCTATGGCGCGCCCTAGGGGAGTCCTACTCCCACCGGGAGTAGGATTCCCCCTTTCCTAGTCCAACTAGGAGACCTTCCATGTATTAGGAGTAGGAGACAAGGAAGGGGAAGAGAGAAGGGAAGGAAGGAGGGGGTGCGGCCCCTCCCCCTAGTCCAATTCGGACTAGGCCATGGGGGGGTGCGCGGCCTGCCCTAGGCAGCCCCTCTCTCTTTCCCGCAGGGCCCAATAAGGCCCAATACTTCTCCCCGGCGAATTCCCGTAACTCTCCGGTACTCCGAAAAATACCCGAATCACTCGGAACCTTTCCGAACTCCGAATATAGTCGTCCAATATATCGATCTTTACGTCTCGACCATTTCGAAACTCCTCGTCATGTCCCCGATCTACTCCGGGACTCCGAACTCCTTCGGTACATCAAAACTCATAAACTCATAATATAACTGTCATCGAAACCTTAAGCGTGCGGACCCTACGGTTCGAGAACAATGTAGACATGACCGAGACACGTCTCCGGTCAATAACCAATAGCGGGACCTGGATGCCCATATTGGTTCCTACATATTCTACGAAGATCTTTATCGGTCAGACCGCATAACAACATACGTTGTTCCCTTTGTCATCGGTATGTTACTTGCCCGAGATTCGATCGTCGGTATCCAATACCTAGTTCAATCTCGTTACCGGCAAGTCTCTTTACTCATTCCGTAATACATCATCTTGCAACTAACTCATTAGTTACAATGCTTGCAAGGCTTAAGTGATGTGCATTACCGAGAGGGCCCAGAGATACCTCTCCGACATTCAGAGTGAAAAATCCTAATCTCGAAATACGCCAACCCAACAAGTACCTTTGGAGACACCTGTAGAGCACCTTTATAATCACCCAGTTACGTTGTGACGTTTGGTAGCACACAAAGTGTTCCTCCGGTAAACGGGAGTTGCATAATCTCATAGTCATAGGAACATGTATAAGTCATGAAGGAAGCAATAGCAACATACTAAACGATCGGGTGCTAAGCTAACGGAATGGGTCATGTCAATCAGATCATTCAACTAATGATGTGATCCCGTTAATCAAATAACAACTCTTTGTCCATGGTTAGGAAACATAACCATCTTTGATTAACAAGCTAGTCAAGTAGAGGCATACTAGTGACACTCTGTTTGTCTATATATTCACACATGTATTATGTTTCCGGTTAATACAATTCTAGCATGAATAATAAACATTTATCATGATATAAGGAAATAAATAATAACTTTATTATTGCCTCTAGGGCATATTTCCTTCAGTCTCCCACTTGCACTAGAGTCAATAATCTAGATCACATCACCATGTGATTAACATCGATAGTTCACATCATCATGTGATTAACGCCCATAGTTCACATCGCCATGTGACCAACACCCAAAGGGTTTACTAGATTCAGTAATCTAGTTCACATCGCTATGTGATTAACACCCAAAGAGTACTAAGGTGTGATCATGTTTTGCTTGTGAGAGAATCTTAGTCAACGGGTCTTTCACATTCAGATCCATTATGTATTTTGCAATTTTCTATGTCTACAATGCTCTGCACGGAGCTACTCTAGCTAATTGCTCCCACTTTCAATATGTATCTAGATCGAGACTTAGAGTCATCCAGATCGGTGTCAAAACTTGCATCGACGTAACCCTTTACGACGAACCTTTTTTTCACCTCCATAATCGAGAAACATATCCTTATTCCACTAAGGATAATTTTGACCAATGTCCAGTGATCTACTCCTAGATCACTATTGTACTCCCTTGCCAAACTCAGTGTAGGGTATACAATAGATCTGGTACACAGCATGGCATACTTTATAGAACCTATGGCCAAGGCATAGGGAATGACTTTTCATTCTCTTTCTATCTTCTGCCGTGGTCGGGTTTTGAGTCTTACTCAATTTCACACCTTGTAACACAGACAAGAACTCTTTCTTTGACTGTTCCGTTTTGAACTACTTCAAAATCTTGTCAAGGTATGTACTCATTGAAAAAACTTATCAAGCGTCTTGATCTATCTCTATAGATATTGATGCTCAATATGTAAGCAGCTTCACCGAGGTCTTTCTTTGAAAAACTCCTTTCAAACACTCCTTTATGCTTTGCAGAATAATTCTACATTATTTCCGATCTACAATATGTCTTTCACATATACTTATCAGAAATGCTGTAGTGCTCCCACTCACGTTCTTGTAAATACAGGCTTCACCGCAAGTCTATATAAAACTGTATGCTTTGATCAACTTATCAAAGCGTATATTCCAACTCTGAGATGCTTGCACCAGTCCATAGATGGATCGCTGGAGCTTGCACATTTTGTTAACACCTTTAGGATCGACAAAACCTTCTGGTTGCATCATATACAACTCCTCTTTAATAATTCCATTAAGGAATGCAGTTTTGTTTATCCATTTGCCAGATTTCATAAAATGCGGCAATTGTTAACATGATTCGGACAGACTTAAGCATAGATACGAGTGAGAAACTCTCATCGTAGTCAACATCTTGAACTTGTCGAAAACCTTTTTGCGACAATTCTAGCTTTGTAGATAGTAACACTACTATCAGCGTCCGTCTTCCTCTTGAAGATCCATTTAATCTCAATGGCTCGCCGATCATTGGGCAAGTCAATCAAAGTCCATACTTTGTTCTCATATATGGATCCCATCTCAGATTTCATGGTCTCAAACCATTTCGCGGAATCTGGGCTCACCATCGCTTCTTCAAAGTTCGTAGGTTTGTCATGGTCAAGTAACATGGCCTCCAGAACAGGATTACCGTACCACTCTGGTGCGGATCTCACTCTGGTTTACCTACGAGGTTCGGTAGTAACTTGATCTGAAGTTACATGATCATCATCATTAGCTTCCTCACTAATTGGTATAGTAGTCACAAGAACAGATTTCTGTGATGAACTACTTTCCAATAAGGGAACATGTACAGTTACCTCATCAAGTTCTACTTTCCTCCCACTCACTTCTTTCGAGAGAAACTCCTTCTCTAGAAAGGATCCATTTATTAGCAACGAATGTTTTGCCTTCGGATCTGTGATAGAAGGTGTACCCAACAATTTCCTTTGGGTATTCTATGAAGACGCATTTCTCCGATTTGGGTTTGAGCTTATCAGGATGAAACTTTTTTCACATAAGCATCGCAGCCCCAAACTTTAAGAAACGACAACTTTGGTTTCTTGCTAAACCACAGCTCATATAGTGTTGTCTCAACGGATTTAGATGGTGCCCTATTTAACGTGAATGCAGTTGTCTCTAATGCATGATCCCAAAATGATATTGGTAAATCGGTAAGAAACATCATAGATTGTACTATATCCAATAAAGTACGGTTATGACGTTCGGACACACCATTATGATGTGGTGTTCCAGGTGGCATGAATTTGTGAAACTATTCCATATTGTTTTAATTGAAGACCAAACTTGTAACTCAGATATTTGTCTCCGCGATCAGATCGTAGAAACTTTATTTTTCTTGTTACGATGATTTTTCCACTTCACTCTGAAATTCTTTGAACCTTTCAACTATTTCAGACTTATGTTTCATCAAGTAGATATACCCATATCTGCTCAAACCATCTGTGAAGGTCAGAAAATAACGATACCCGCCGCGAGCCTTAACACTCATCGGATCGCATACATCAGTATGTATTATTTCCAATAAGTCAGTTGCTCGCTCCACTGTTTCGGAGAACGGAGTCTTAGTCATCTTGCCCATGAGGCATGGTTCGCAAGCATCAAGTGATTCATAATCAAGTGATTTTCAAAATCCCATCAGCATGGAGTTTCTTCATGCGCTTTACACCAATATGACCTAAACGGCAGTGCCACAAATAATTTGCACTATCATTATTAACTTTGCATCTTTTGGTTTCAATATTATGAATATGTGTATCACTACGATCGAGATCTAATGAGCCATTTTCATTGGATGTGTAACCATATAAGCTTTTATTCATGTAAACAGAACAACAGTTTATTCTCTTACTTAAATGAATAACCGTTTTGCAATAAACACGATCAAATCATATTCATGCTCAACGCAAACATCAAATAACACTTATTTAGGTTCAACACTAATCCCGAAAGTATAGGGAGTGTGCGATGATGATCATATCAATCTTGAAACTACTTTCAACACACATCGTCACTTCACCCTTAACTAGTTTCTGTTTATTCTGCAATTCCTGTTTCGAGTTACTACTCTTAGCAACTGAACCAGTACCAAATACCGAGGGGTTGCTATAAACACTAGTAAAGTACACATCAATAACATGTATATCAAATATACCTTTGTTCACTTTGCCATCCTTCTTATCCGCCAAATACTTGGGGTAATTCTGCTTCCAGTGACCAGTCCCTTTGCAGTAGAAGCACTTAGTCTCAGGCTTAGGTCCAGACTTGGGCTTCTTCACTTGAGCAGCAACTTGCTTGCCGTTCTTCTTGAAGTTCCCTTCTATCCCTTTGCCCTTTTCTTGAAACTAGTGGTCTTTTTAACCATCAACACTTGATGTTCTTTCTTGATTTCTACCTTCATCGATTTCATCATCATGAAAAACTCGGGAATCATTTTCATCATCCCTTGCATACTATAGTTCATCACGAAGTTCTACTAACTTGGTGATGGTGACTAGAGAATTCTGTCAATCACTATCTTATCTGGAAGATTAACTCCCACTTGATTCAAGCGATTGTAGTACCTAGACAATCTGAGCACATGCTCACTAGTTGAGCGATTCTCCTCCATCTTTTAGCTATAGAACTTGTTGGAGACTTCATATCTCTCAACTCGGGTATTTGCTTGAAATATTAACTTCAATTCCTGGAACATCTCATATGGTCCATGATGTTCAAAACATCTTTGAAGTCCCGATTCTAAGCCATAAAGCATGGTGCACAAAACTATCAAGTAGTCATCATATTGAGCTAGCCAAACGTTCATAATGTCTGCATCTGCTCCTGCAATAGGTCTGTCACCTAGCGGTGCATTAAGGACATAATTCTTCTGTGCAGCAATGAGGATAAACATCAGATCGCGGATCCAATCCGCATCATTGCTACTAACATTTTTCAACACAATTTTCTCTAGGAACATATAAAAATAAACATATGAAAGCAACAATGCAAGCTATTGATCTTACAACATAATTTGCAAAATACTACCAGGACTAAGTTCATGATAAATTTAAGTTCAATTAATCATATTACTTAAGAACTCCCACTTAGACAGACATCTCTCTAGTCATCTAAGTGATCACGTGATCCAAATCAACTAAACCATAACCGATCATCACGTGAGATGGAGTAATTTTCAATGGTGAACATCTCATGTTGATCATATCTACTATATGATTCACGCTCGACCTTTCGGTCTCCGTGCTCCGAGGCCATATCTTCATATGCTAGGCTCGTCAAGTTTAACCTGAGTATTCCGCGTGTGCAAAACTGGCTTGCACCCGTTGTAGATGGACGTAGAGCTTATCACACCCGATCATCACGTGGTGTCTGGGCACGACGAACTTTGGCAACGGTGCATACTCAGGGAGAACACTCCTTGATAATTAGTGAGAGATCATCTTAAAATGCTACCGTCAATCAAAGCAAGAATAAGATGTATAATAGATAAACATCATATGCAATCAAAATATGTGACATGATATGGCGATGATCATCTTGCGCCTTTGATCTCCATCTCCAAAGTATTGTCATGATCTCTATCGTCACCGGCACGACACCATGATCTTCATCATCTTGATCTATATCAATGTGTCATTACATGGTTGTCTCACCAACTATTGCTCTTGCAACTATTGCTATCGTATAGCGATAAAGTAAAGCAATTATTTGGCACTTGCATCTTATGCAACAAAGAGACATCCATAGGGCTTCTGCCAGTTGCCGATAACTTCAACAAAACATGATCATCTCATACAACAACTTATATCTTATCACGTCTTGACCATATCACATCACAACATGCCCTGCAAAAACAAGTTAGACGTCCTCTACTTTGTTGTTGCAAGTTTTACATGGCTGCTACGGGCTTAAGCAAGAACCAATCTCACCTACGCATCAAAACCACAACGATAGTTTGTCAAGTTGGTGCTATTTTAACCTTCGCAAGGACCGGGCGTAGCCACACTCGGTTCAACTAAAACTGGAGAAACTGAAACCCGCTAGTCACCTGTGTGCAAAGCACGGCGGTAAAACCAGTCTCGCGTAAGCGTACGCGTAATGTCGGTCTGGGCCGCTTCATCCAACAATACCGCCGAACCAAAGTATGACATGCTGGTAAGTAGTATGACTTATATCGCCCACAACTCACTTGTGTTCTAATCGTGCATATAACATCAAACCATAAAACCTGGCTCTGATACCACTGTTGGGTAACGTAGTAATTTCAAAAAATTTCCTACGCACACGCAAGATCATGGTGATGCATAGCAACGAGAGGGGAGAGTGTTATCTATGTACCCTCGTAGACCCAAGCGGAAGCGTTGACGCAACGTAGAGGAAGTAGTCGTACGTCTTCCCGGTCCAACCGATCCTAGCACCGTTGCTCCGGCACCTCCGCGTTCTTGACACACGTACAGCTCGATGACGCACCCCGGGCTCCGATCCAGCAGAGCTTCAGGGAGGAGTTCCGTCAGCACGACGGCGTGGTGACGATCTTGATGTTCTACCGTCGCAGGGCTTCGCCTAAGCACTGCTACAATATGACCGAGGTGTAATATCGTGGAAGGGGGCACCGCACACGGCTAAGGAACGATCACGAAGATCAACTTGTGTGTCCATGGGGTGCCCCCTACCCCCGTATATAAAGGAGTGGAGGAGGGGAGGGTCGGCCCTCTTCTATGGCGCGCCCTAGGGGAGTCCTACTCCCACCGGGAGTAGGATTCCCCCTTTCCTAGTCCAACTAGGAGACCTTCCGTGTATTAGGAGTAGGAGACAAGGAAGGGGAAGAGAGAAGGGAAGGAAGGAGGGGGTGCGGCCCCTCCCCCTAGTCCAATTCGGACTAGGCCATGGGGGGGTGCGCGGCCTGCCCTAGGCAGCCCCTCTCTCTTTCCCGCAGGGCCCAATAAAGCCCAATACTTCTCCCCGACGAATTCCCGTAACTCTCCGGTACTCCGAAAAATACCCGAATCACTCGGAACCTTTCCGAACTCCGAATATAGTCGTCCAATATATCGATCTTTACGTCTCGACCATTTCGAGACTCCTTGTCATGTCCCCGATCTCATCCGGGACTCCGAACTCCTTCGGTACATCAAAACTCATAAACTCATAATATAACTGTCATCAAAACCTTAAGCGTGCGGACCCTACGGTTCGAGAACAATGTAGACATGACCGAGACACGTCTCTGGTCAATAACCAATAACGGGACCTGGATGCCCATATTGGTTCCTACATATTCTACGAAGATCTTTATCGGTCAGACCGCATAACAACATACGTTGTTCCCTTTGTCATCGGTATGTTACTTGCCCGAGATTCGATCGTCGGTATCCAATACCTAGTTCAATCTCGTTACCGGCAAGTCTCTTTACTCGTTCCGTAATACATCATCTTGCAACTAACTCATTAGTTACAATGCTTGCAAGGCTTAAGTGATGTGCATTACCGAGAGGGCCCAGAGATACCTCTCCGACATTCAGAGTGACAAATCCTAATCTCGAAATACGCAAACCCAACAAGTACCTTTGGAGACACCTGTAGAGCACCTTTATAATCACCCAGTTACGTTGTGACGTTTGGTAGCACACAAAGTGTTCCTCCGGTAAACGGGAGTTGCATAATCTCATAGTCATAGGAACATGTATAAGTCATGAAGGAAGCAATAGCAACATACTAAACGATCGGGTGCTAAACTAACGGAATGGGTCATGTCAATCAGATCATTCAACTAATGATGTGATCCCGTTAATCAAATAACAACTCTTTGTCCATGGTTAGGCAACATAACCATCTTTGATTAACAAGCTAGTCAAGTAGAGGCATACTAGTGACACTCTGTTTGTCTATATATTCACACATGTATTATGTTTCCGGTTAATACAATTCTAGCATGAATAATAAACATTTATCATGATATAAGGAAATAAATAATAACTTTATTATTGCCTCTAGGGCATATTTCCTTCAGAAGCCAGGAGGACTGCGAGGCCCGTTGACCATCGGGATTTCCGCTGCCGGATCACTGCTATCGCACTCGGATGCAGTCTCTACGGAACCAGTCGACAGATCGAACAGGCCGTAGAGAGATTCGTCGGGCTCGATTGCCGCAACTTGGGCGGTGGCCGTCTGGCGAGCCACCGCGTGCCTCACCCACCGCTGGAGCCTCGACCGACCAGAGCGCTTGCGCTGGCGGGTGACCGGGAGGGTGGCCGATAGGGGAGTCGACCGATACGGGGTCGACGGTTGTCGCAGCAGAACGCCGCGGACACATGCGCGAAAATGCGTCGCACCGCGGACGGGGAGCGCATCAACGTCGAGTGGAGCTTCCTGGAGCCAAGCGGAGTCGTCGGCGATGAAGGTGAGAGCGCCGAGACGGATCTCGCGGCCCTCGACCAAAACTCCAGCAGCAACCATGATGAAAGTACTCGAAAGAATCGCAAGTTCTCCAGAAAATCACTAAAACACCTGCCCCACGGTGGGCGCCAACTGTCGTGGTTCTAAGTCTGACAGTAGAGTGGGGGGTAGGTATGGAGAGGCAAGGTCCTAGCTATGGAGAGGTTGTAAACACAAGAGATGTACGAGTTCAGGCCCTTCTCGGAGGAAGTAAAAGCCCTACGTCTCGGAGCCCGGAGGCGGTCGAGTGGATTATATGTGTATGGATTAAAAGGGTGCGAACCCTTTACACTGAGGTGGGGGGTGGCTTATATAGTGCCTGCCAGACCCCTCCGGCCCTTAGTAATGCGGGGTTTAAAGTACATTAAGTCTGGGGCGTTACTGGTAACGCCCCACATAAAGTGTCTTAACTACCATAAAGTCTACTTAATTGCAGACTGTTGCAGTACAGAGTGCTTCTTGACCTTCTGGTGGTCGAGTGAGTCTTCATGGTCGAGTCCTTCAAGTACGTCGAGTGGAGTCCTCGCAGGTCGACTGGAAGGTGATCTCTTCTAAGGGTGTCCTTGGGTAAGGTACTTAGATCAGGTCTATGACCCTACCCTAGGTACATGACTCCATCAGGGGCAGATCCAAACAATCAGACCCATCCATTATCAAGATCTAATGGCCCTGAATCCTTCCGTATTTAACGCTACAAGCCACACAATAAGCCTCCATCGATCGCTAACCCACCTGCCGTTCAAAAAAAAAACCCGCTGTCAACACCGCACGCCCGCACGACCCCTCGGCCCTCGCCCCCTCCATCCCCTCCTTCTCCCAACTGACGCCATACTCCCAATAGACGCCACAGCCCTGGCGGGCTGCCGCACGCGGATCCTCCCACGCCGTTCGCTGCCCCCGCCGATCCACTCATCCTCCGCCACTGCTCAGCTTGGCCTCCGACCCGCGTCGTCCTCTATCCCTTCGTTTCATCCACTTCCTCCTCCCTCCTCTCACCTCCTCGCCGCCACCGCACGATGCCGCCGGGGCCCCTCTCTCCTCCCTCAAGCAGCGGCGGTGGCGCAAGACGAAGCGGGCTCGGCCTTCGTCATAGGTGGCGGGGTTCCTTTCCTCCGTCGAGCAGCAGGATCGTTCTGCAGCCGCATTACACGGACTCCAACACAGCCTCTTGCATATCCCAATTTCTCAGCTTCTTGATTCAAGTGAGCTATTTTGAAATATGCAGGTCACATATGCGATGAGTTCCATCTCCAAAGGATCTTGTGAGGGGGCACTGCAGGCTGTAGCGGGGAGGAGAGTTGGGAGGTGGGAGGGCGGGAGAGGAGGCGATTACCTGCGGCAAAGCATCTGAATCCCTCCCTTTCTGTTCTTCTCTTCTTTTTATCCAGTCTATCCAGTTGTGTACAGATGTTTTTTTAGTTAAATGATTCAACCTTCGTTGCAGAGTATACTATACCATGAAATCTGAATCCACACATTAACGTTTTTGCTGTACTAAATACTAATACACAAGTATTTGCTCATGTTAATTATTATTTTTCATTAACTAATGCTCTCAGTAACCAAACCTGTTATGGTAGTTTGTTTTGACATCTGATGTAACAGCTTTGGCACAGATAACTAGCTCATGTTATTACTATGATAATAAAGTTGTCGAGCATTTCATTATGAATTGCAGGTTTTGAAAACAAACGTATCTACTTCGTCAAAATATGGATTTTCTTGAATTGTTGTGAGATCTATCCGTGTGTTAAATACCAATCTTATGCTAAAAGTTTTGTGGGGGTATGTCGACTTCACATATGGTGGTGCATAATAGCCAGGAAGCTACTGTTTAGTTAGTCAGATTGGACCATTTTTATTTCTTAAGCATAATCAATGAGCAATATTCTATTATTGCTTCCAGAAATACATCTATGAGAGAAAGATTAGACCCCTATGATGTTCAAGATCTAGCAGGTGCTGCCGTCGCTGGGGACGTGGACGCAGGCAGGAGCGGCTGCCGATTCATGTCCTTCAGTCGATCTTTTGTGCATCAGTGGTCGCACTCATCTATAAGAAAATCTGCCTTTGTCCTTGGTTCTTGGGCATTCGTTCTCTCTACGGCCCTTCACAAATTCATCTCCAGTTGAGGTGCACAACTCCATAACGCACAGGTACAGGTATTCCTTGTAAGATGCTTTCACCTATTCTCTAATGTACATGCAATCTGACATCCATTGCCAATTTGGCTTTAGGGAAATTCAGTGGCACAATAAGCAATCTTAAATTGTAATTGGTAATGTTCTGAGCACGACCCAAAATGACGTGTATCAATCGCATATTTTTCTGAAGCTACTAAATTTAACTTATACTGAATATATGTTGTTCTTTTCTTCTTAAAATATGGTTCTCCTTCAAACTCAATTTTGTTCCTTCTAATTAATGTGCTTCTGAAAGAGGATATCAACCGAGCAACTGGGAGGAGGAGAGGGCAGCCAGAGATAAGTTAAGAACAACACACATGCTTCAGATTAACTCCTATTCCTGAACCAATATGTTTTTTTACTATTCACCAATATGCTTTTGATGATTGCATTATATAAAACAAGTAGGAGAGTGTATTTATTTTCATTTAGACTTTTACATACCTCCTAGCCAAGCACTGGGTTCGAGAAGTCATTGTGCAAGACACACTAAAATTTTGTTATTTGCTAGAGGATTGGGTAACATAAATATTTTATGTCCCAACTTCAACGTCATTAATAACATGTCAATTTAAACAACAGAGATTTTTACATCTATACTTCATGTATCCTTCTGGAGGCATTTTATAAAATAAGTTTCCATGTCAATTTTTTGTCCTTATAAAGGCATTTTAGAAAACAAGTTTCCATGCCATCCATTAGAAGGTGCCTGCTTACAGGAGAAGAACGATAGCAGCATTAGCATATCTGTACTACTTTTAGTGGTGTGCTTAAAATTATTTGTTCAAATTTATATCAACGTGAAAATTGAATAATGATTGATTTTATCTAGATACATGCATTTGCACGTGTACGATTACTAGTCCGTGTAAAGAAACAGCAGCACGAAGCGGCAAGGTAAAAGGCACCCTTGCCAAGCCACCCTGGCTGGCTGCAGGAGGGGCGTGAAAAGGAGGATAAAACCAGGACATGGACAGAGCGCAGCACAGGTTGATGTTCTCGGTCCCCAGGAGAACATCCAGACAAAACTAAAGCAAGTTTGCCTCACAGCTGTTGGGCGACCAGACCAGAACCTCGCGGGTCAGCGCCAAGAGCATCATCGATCACGGCGGAGGAATTAAATACACCTGTTTTATTTTTTTCATTCGAAGGAAACTTCGGCAGCTTTTTGTACAGATTTTCATCTGTCGTACAGCGTACGAACAACATATTTTTTTGAAACACGTACAAACAGCAGGCTGGGCCGCACTGCGATCTCGCTCGGCCAGAGACATCCGGCCCAAAGTGTAGCATCCATGCTGCCCCATGTTGGGCCTCGGCCTGTCAACACAAACAATCCCAAATTAGAACCGGAAAAAAGATATCATGTTGGCTACGGTGGGAGTCAAACCCCAAACCTCCTGTGTTGTTACGATGATCATAGCCAGTTGAGCAAGCTCTCAATTGTGATAGAAAAACGAAGTTACTACTTAATTCATGTACAAATAAACGCTCTATCCCACATATGGGCCGATGCTGGGTCTGGTCTGCAGCAAAAAATAATCAGCAAGCAGCAATTAGAGGTCAGGCGTGGATTCGATTTTATCCTCAAAAACGAGGAACACACATGGCCTATGCACATACACACACATGCAAAAAGAGCTCAGGATGGGGCACGTGAGTACACACTAAGAGGCAAAAATACACGTACGTGTGTGTGAGGAGCAAGCTGCAAGCTGAAAGTATAGCTCAAAAGCAATGGTAGTGCCTCAAATAAACAATACTATGACAGTGAGCATCTGTGCAAAGTTAATTAAGTAAATTGGAAAAGTACACTGGTGTGGACCTCGGTACTACACAGTTTTATTCTGTCCTAAAGCTTATAAAATGAAAATGCATGGAATTATAGGCACACAAGTTAGCTGCCGAATATGACTATCAATATTAAAAAAAAAAACAGTACAACATCAGAATAGTTCTTACAGATTTGGCTAATTACTGTGATTTTTTGTTATCGTACGAAATGTCCTTTTAATCGATGAACAGTAACTTTTTCCATGCCTAAAATCATAGTTTGGGAATCTATCTCTTTGCTATCTAATTTTCCCTTAGCTGAAGAGACAATCGGCCACCCCTGCTCTATTGTATGCTTTTTAATGTATGAACTTTTGCATACTCTGCAGCAGGTATGAGTGAATATTTGCATTTCTAAAGGGTCAATGCAATTTTCCCATTAAAGTGATTGCCAAATTTTATTTTGTATTCAATCGTGGCTTAAGCTATCTCATAAAGCTATTCTACATGTGCCTTGGTACTCCTACAATACTCATACAGTTTTTCGAGTTGCTACCTGACAGACACATTTACCAATCACCCTCGAACAAAAAGAAAATTGGAATAATGCAAATTTAAACATTTCTTACAACATGAGGCAACGCTCATCTTTTTTTTTTTGAGATGGAAAATGTCCATCGTTCGATCAATCAAGACGAGCAAACCCCAGCTAACATGAACTTCTTTAGAGAGTCATCCAAAGATCGAGCGGTAGAGAAAGAGAATCTTGTAAAATAACACTGAACACAAAGAGACATGTATGTAGGGTGGAGGAAGGAGTAGTTCAACAGTAAAAAAAGGTCAACATTGTCACCTGATGTATGTGATAGTCAAAAAGATATGTGGTACACACAGTTGATATTGAACCATAGAATATGTATCCTATATATGTCGCACAAAATTGATATTGTGCAATAGAATATGTATGCCCCGTTGCAACGCACGGGCATTTGTACTAGTATACGTACTAATCATCAATATAGACCGACAATATTGAGCTAGAAGCTAAAAAAAAAGTTAGACATCCGCCACTCAATCGCCAAATATTTTGGGGGACAGGGTATACATCACTATAGCGTGGAAAATATTTTTCGCCAGTCTAAAAATAAACTATTTTCCGGTCAGCCACTTTTTTCCGGCCACACTTTTTTTTGAGCCGTCCGGCCACACTGTTGCATAGCGGGTAAACAGAACATACTTGTCTCTAGATGTAAGTGTAGCCCAGACCACTCATCGCTATTTAAACTGCCCATTTAACATTCACACTCGATCGGTCAGAACCAAGCAAGTAACAATACGGCGGCTTCTCAGGCCTCATACAACTACTTCACATTGACACGTTAGGGATGCATTTGGTAGGCTGCATAAAGCCCAATCAGGTCCGTGCGGGATGAAAATGAGTCGTTTAGTTGCGTGCAAGCAGGCCTAACCCGCATCAGCATGAAACTTAAATCACCCAGAGCCTGCCTCGTTGGGAATGTTTGAACCAGACATTTCCAGCGAGTCAGGCCGAGTTGGGCAAAAGCCTGACGCGGTGTAGGGCGCGGTGCAGAGGGGATCTGGTCGGATATAGCGGGAGAGGGAAATCGGCGGAGGCAGGATGGCGCAAAATATACCCTCACCACCCCAATTACTCGCTCACCCCTGACAATAGGACAAGCCCTCCCCTGTTATTGGCACTCGCGGCGGCGACGACTCCTATCTGTGGCTGCGACGGTGGTAGCGGCGTTGGTGGCCGCAGCAGCACTCCCCGACAGCAGTTGCTACTTCTCCCTTCTTCTTCGACTCCATCCGGCCATCCTCGTCTCCGCATGTCTCCCCCGACCCCGAAGCTGGTAAGATAACCCCCCCCCCCCCCCCTCTCTCTGTTAGGTCATTCGATAGGATCCCTTAGGGTCGATTGCGCCATTGCTGACCGCATCATGGATGTCGCTTACGTTGTGGATGAACGGACGAAGCTTCTAGTTCAAGTAGAAACACTTATAGTTCTGCTTCAGGCCTGGATTCTGTTGGTGTTGGGGAACGCAGTAATTCCAAAAAATCCTACGCACACGCAAGATCATGGTGATGCGTAACAACGAGAGGGGATAGTGTTGTCCACGTACCCTCGTAGACCGAAAGCAGAAGCGTTATGATAACACGGTTGATGTAGTCGTACGTCTTCATGATCGACCGATCCTAGTACCGAACGTACGGCACCTCCGCGATCTGCACACGTTCAGCTCGGTGATGTCTCACGAACTCCGATCCAGGAGAGTGTCGAAGGAGAGTTTCGTCAGCACGACGGCGTGATGACGGTGATAATGAAGCTACCGACACAGGGCTTCGCCTAAGCGCTGCAACGATATGACCGAGGTGGATTATGGTGGAGGTGGGCACCGCACACGGCTAAGAGATCAATGATCAACTTGTGTGTCTATGGGGTGCCCCCTCCCCCGTATATAAAGGAGTGGGGGAGGGGGAGAGGGCCGGCCTCCTAGGCGCGCCCAAGGGGGGGAGTCCTACTCCCGGTGGGAGTAGGATTCCCCCTTCCCTAGTTGGAGTAGGAGAGGGAAGGAAGGGGAAGAAGGAGAGAAGGAAAGGGGGCCCGCCCCCCTCCCAATTCGGATTGGGCTTGGGGGGGGGGCACCTTTGCCGCCTCCTCCTCCTTTCCACTAAGGCCCAATAAGGCCCATTGACTCCCCGGGGGGTTCAGGTAACCTCCCGGTACTCCGGTAAATGCCCAAACTCAGTCAGAACCATTCCGACGTCCAAACATAGCCATCCAATATATCGATCTTTATGTCTCGACCATTTCGAGACTCCTCGTCATGTCCGTGATCACATCCGGGACTCCGAACTATCTTCGGTACATCAAAACACATAAAGTCATAATACCGATCGTCACCGAACGTTAAGCGTGCAGACCCTACGGGTTCAAGAACTATGTAGACAACCAATATGGAAACCTGAATGTTCATATTGGCTTCCACATATTCTACGAAGATCTTTATCGGTCAAACCGCATAACAACATACGTTGATCCCTTTGTCATCGGTATGTTACTTGCCCGAGATTCGATCATCGGTACCTCAATACCTAGTTCAATCTCGTTACCGGCAAGTCTCTTTACTCGTTCCGTAATGCATCATCCTGCAACTAACTCATTAGTCACATTGCTTGCAAGGCTTATAGTGATGTGCAATACCGAGAGGGCCCAGAGATACCTCTACGACAATCGTAGTGACAAATCCTAATCTCGATCTATGTCAACTCAACAAACACCATCGGAGACACCTGTAGAGCACCTTTATAATAACCCAGTTACGTTGTGAAGTTTGGTAGCACACAAAGTGTTCCTCCGATATTCGGGAGTTGCATAATATAATCTCATAGTCACAGGAACATGTATAAGTCATGAAGAAAGCAATAGCAACATACTAAACAATCAAGTGCTATGCTAACGGAATGGGTCAAGTCAATCACATCATTCTCTAATGATGTGACCCCGTTCATCAAATGACAACTCATGTATATGGCTAGGAAACTTAACCATCTTTAATTAACGAGCTAGTCAAGTAGAGGCATACTAGTGACACTCTGTTTGTCTATGTATTCACACATGTACTAAGTTTTCGGTTAATACAATTCTAGCGTGAATAATAAACATTTATCATGATATAAGCAAATATATAAATAACTAATTTATTATTGCCTCTAGGGCATATTTCCTTCAGTTGACCCATAAGAGAGTTGTTCGTCAAAATGACAAACCTCTCATCTGGTATGGTCCGATGTTAACCTGGAATCAGGAGAGGATCGCGATTCTGAACTACATCTACAACTATAACGACACAAAGGTTCTATGGATGCTTCAAATGAAAAGAGCTCCTCTCACCAGGATTGTGCAGCCATGTTCCTCTATGTTGTTGGACATTGAAAGCACAAATGCTCCCTAGGTGGTTTTGGTAATTAATGTCAACATATCTCTTGTTGGACTAACACTTTTATCTAGTATATTTCAGATAAGTTCAACAATGGAGTGGCATGGACTAAAGGATGTGGGAACTCCTTCAAGATGCTAAGGATAAAGGATTGGCTCAAGCTTCAAGCTCAAGACTCTTCATTTTACATTTGTAGTGGTCCAAGATCACATTGAGTCTATAGGAAAAGCCAATACTATCAAGGAGGGATGAGGTGTTGCTTAATGAGCCTCTTGCTTCATGTGCTTTGTGATATGCTCCAAAACCCTCAGCTACTTTCCCACTTCCACAAATGACCTAAACCTAAAGCCAAAATCGGTCACACCGATTCTTCCTATCCGGCGCCACCGATTCCAAAAGTCATAGCCACTGCCACAAACCCTAAGCAAATCGGTCTTACCGATAGGGATCTCGGTCTCACCGAGATGGGATTGTAATCTCTCTGTGTATGTCCATTATCAAATCGGTCTCACCGAGTTTGAGAAATCGGTACTACCGAGATTACAATGCAAACTCTCTGGAAAGCTTATTACCAAATCGGTCTCACCGAGTTTGAGTAATCGGTCCCACCGAGTTTGCCTGACCAACTCTCTGGAAAGCTTTTTACCAAAATCGGTCTCACCAAGTTTGTGTAATCGGTCTTACCGAGATTACGTTATGCCCTAACCCTAATCATATCGGTCTCACCGAGATGCATGTCAGTCCCACCGAAAACCCTAACGGTCACATTATTTGCTAAATTGGTCTGACCGAGTTTAACGATTCGGTCCCACCGAGTTTGGTAGATTGTGTGTAACGGCTAGATTTTGTGTGGAGGCTATATATACCCCTCCACCTCCTCTTCATTCGTGGAGAGAGCCATCAGACTGAACCTACACTTCCAGCATACATTTTCTGAGAGAGAACTACCTACTCATGTGTTGAGGCCAAGATATTCCATTCCTACCATATGAATCTTGATCTCTAGCCTTCCCCAAGTTGCTTTCCACTCAAATCTTCTTTCCACCAGATCCAAAACCTTTGAGAGAGAGTTGAGTGTTGGGGAGACTATCATTTGAAGCACAAGAGCAAGGAGTTCATCATCAACGCACCATTTGTTACTTCTTGGAGTATGGTGTCTCCTAGATTGGCTAGGTGTCACTTGGGAGCCTCCGACAAGATTGTGGAGTTGAACCAAGGAGATTGTAAGGGCAAGGAGATCGCCTACTTCGTGAAGATCTACCGCTAGTGAGGCAAGTCCTTCGTGGGCGACGGCCATGGTGGGATAGACAAAGTTGCTTCTTCGTGGACCCTTCATGGGTGGAGCCCTCCGTGGACTCGCGCAGCCGTTACCCTTCGTGGGTTGAAGTCTCCATCAACGTGGATGTACGATAGCACCACCTATCGGAACCACGCCAAAAACAACCGTGTCTCCAATTGCGTTTGAATCCTCCAAACCCTTCCCTTTACTTTCTTGCAAGTTGCATGCTTTACTTTCCGCTGCTCATACACTCTTTGCATGCTTGCTTGATATGTATTGTGAATGTTGAAATTGTGCCTAAACTCCACTTAAACTTAAAGAAACTTAAAAACTGCAACTTTGGTACTTAGTGTCTAATCACCCCCCTCTAGACACCTCTTCTCAAGGTCCTACAAGTGGTATGAGAGCATTGGTCTCCATTGCTTTGGTTTAATCACCATTGGAGGAAGATGGATGAGTCTACTATTGGGAGTATTAGACATATAGTGCCTATTCTTGATGGGGAGTATTTTCATGAGTGGAAAAATGAGATGCTTGTTATTTTCAATCAATATCATTTTAACAAGTACATTGCTAGCCCTTGTGCACCTTATGTTGATCCTATGCATCCTACCCATGATGAGTCAATTGACATGATTAGGAATCTTAGAACTGCCGATCTTATCATTAGAGGATTGCCTAGAAACTTTCTTGGATGTTTGCCTACTTTTAAGTGTGCCTACACCATATGGAAATTTCTTGAGGAACGATTTCCCGATTATTCCTTGAAGAATCTTGATGAAATTCTCCATAAGTCTATTGCCTTGAGTAAGATGAATACTAGTGATCCTATGTTTGGTGATCGTCTATTTGATCTTACAAACCTTATGCGTGCCAAAGGAAATGTTGGTATTATTAGTGACATTATTTCCAAAGCTATAAGAATTCATAAGCAAGATTATTGTCAAACTCATTCTAATGAATCACCCTCTCTAGGACTTGATCCACCACATGACGATGTTGAACATGGATACTATGATGAGGATGATGATAGTGACTTCAATCTTGATGATGCAATGAGACACTTTGGTCTTATGGCAAATCTTCGGGGATATATGTCAGGAGGAAAGGAATGGGTTCTTGATAGTGGATGTACCGATCACATGACCGGAGATAAAGACATGTTCCGTGAGCTTGCCGATAATGATAGTCCTCGAAAGTATGTCACCTTCGGTGACAACTCAAAGGGTATGGTGGTTGGCCTCGGTAAGGTGGCCATATCACATGATAGCTCCATACAAAATGTCATGCTCGTTGAATCTCTTGGTTACAACTTACTTTCAATATCTAGACTTGTTGATTTCGGTTTCAATGTTCTATTCACTGAAGTAGATTGCCAAGTGTTTCGTCGAGATAATCATAAAATGATCTTTACCGGTGTGCGTAGAGGTGATCTATACATTGTTGACTTCACTAAAAAGGCTCAACCTAAAACTTGCTTCATTGCTAAATCCTCAAAAGGTTGGTTGTGGCATAGACGATTAGGTCATGTTGGTATGCGAAACCTTGACAAGCTTATTAAAGGAAATCATATCCTTGGAGTTAACGATGTCATATTTGATAAGGATAGACTTTGCAGCGCTTGTTAGGCAGGTAAACAGGTCGGAGGAAGGCATCCCGTGAAGAACATCATGACTACCAGGAGGCCACTCGAGCTACTTCACATGGATCTCTTTGGTCCCAACTCTTACAAGAGTCTCAGTGGAAATTCTTTTGGTCTAGTTATAGTTGATGATTTTTCAAGATTTACGTGGGTGTTCTTTCTCGATGATAAATCGCAGGTCCAAAAGGTCTTCAAAAACTTGCAAGGAAGGCCCAAAATCAATTTGAAGTAAAGATCAAGAATGTTCGCAGCGACAACGGAACGGAGTTCAAGAACGCAAATGTGGACACCTTTCTTGACGAAGAAGGGATTTCACAAGAGTTCTCGGCTACGTACACACCTCAACAAAATGGAGTTGTTGAGAGAAAGAATCGGACGCTCATCGAAATGGCGAGAACGATGCTTGATGAGTACAAGACGCCGAAGCACTTTTGGGCAGAAGCGGTTGAGACAGCTTGTCATGCAACAAATCGCTTGTATCTTCACAAGCTACTCGGCAAGACGACATACGAGCTCCTCACCGATAACAAACCCCAAGTTGGATACTTTCGAGTATTCGGCTCAAAGCGCTACATTCTTGATAAGTATCTTCGCTCTAAATTTGCTCCTAAATCTCATGAAGGTTTCCTACTCGGTTATGGCTCAAACTCTCACACTTACCGTGTCTACAACAATTTCACCCGAAAGGTTGAAGAGACGATAGATGTGAAGCTTGATGAATCTAACGGCTCGCAAGTAGAGCAATTGCCAATAGATGTAGGAGACAAAGATCCTTCGGAAGCAATTCAAGACTTGGCTATTGGCAAGGTTTGTCCAACGGAGGTGAAGGAGAGTACCTCGTCCGTCCAAGTGGAAGCTTCTACTTCACGACAAGGTGAACCAAGAGTTGATATGGAAGCATCCACAAGCGGGACACACCAAGATGAAGAAAACGAGGAAATGCATCAAGATGAACGTCAACAACCTCCTTCTCCACCACGACAAGAGAACGACAATGCCAACAATGAAGAAGGCCAAGAAGAAGAAGAGCAAGATGAAGAAGATGTTCAACGAAGACCCAAGCAAAAGCTTTCACGAGTTCGAGCAAGAGTTGCTAAAGATCATCCCGTCGAGCAAATCTAAAATGACATTCAAACCGGGAGAATCACTCGCTCTAAAACTCGTTTAGCTAACTTTTGTGAAAACTATTCTTTCATCTCTAGCATTGAACCTATGAAGGTTGAAGAAGCATTGGAAGATCCGGATTGGATAAATGCTATGCATGAAGAGCTACATAACATTGAGAGGAATCAAGTTTGGACATTGGTTGAGAAGCCCGACAACAACCACAACGTCATCGGTACCAAACGGGTGTTTCGCAACAAGCAAGATGAAGATGGACAAGTAGTTCGCAACAAAGCACGTCTCTTTGCCCAAGGCTACACACAAGTCGAAGGTATGGACTATGGTGAGACTTACGCCCCCGTTGCCAGACTTGAGTCCATTCGCATCTTACTTGCCTATGCTAATCATCATGATATCACCTTGTACCAAATGGACATGAAAAGTGCTTTTCTAAATGGTGAAATACAGGAGGAAGTTTATGTTAAGCAACCTCCCGGCTTTGTCAATCCTAAGAAACCCAATCATGTTTACAAACTTCACAAAGCTCTTTATGGTCTTAAACAAGCTCCTAGAGCATGGAATAAATGCTTAACCAAGTTTCTTATTGAAAAAGGCTTTGAAATTGGGAAAATTGATTCTACTCTCTTTACTAAAAGGGTTAATGGAGAACTATTTGTGTGCCAAATTTATGTTGATGATATTATATTTGGTTCGACTAACCCACATTTTAGTGAAAAGTTTGGGAAGCTAATGTCGCAGAAGATTGAGATGTCTATGATGAGTGAACTCAAATTCTTTCTTGGGTTGCAAATCAAGCAAACTAAGGAAGGTACCTTTGTTTCTCAAACAAAGTACACCAAGGACTTATTCAAGAAGTTCAATATGCAAGAATGCAAAGGTATGTCTACATCCATGCCTACTGGTGGACATAATGACTTGACCAAAGACGGTGAACCGGTTGATCAAAAGGTTTATCGCTCTATGATCGGTTCATTGTTATATCTATGTACTTCACGTCCCGATATCATGTTAAGTGTGTGCATGTGTGCACGATATCAAGCTGCCCCTAAGGAATGCCATCTTAAGGCCATGAAAAGGATAGTGAGATACTTAATCCATACACCAAACTTTGGCATTTGGTATCCTAAGAGGGCCTCTTTCGATCTTGTTGGCTATTCCGACTCGGACTATGCCGGAGACAAGGTTGATAGAAAGTCCACCTCAGGTACTTGTCAATTTCTTGGTAGATCTCTTGTGTCTTGGTCCTCCAAGAAACAAAACTCGGTATCCTTGTCCACTGCCAAAGCTGAATATATTGCCGCTGGTTCATGTTGTGCTCAATTACTTTGGATGACCCAAACTCTTAAAGATTATGGGATATATGTGAGACATGTTCCATTGCTTTGTGACAATGAAAGTGCTATTAAAATTGGTCATAATCCTGTGCAACATTCTCGAACTAAGCATATTGAAGTTCGTCATCATTTCATTCGAGATCATGTTGCTAAGGGTGACATCGATCTTAAGCATGTTCGCACCGAAAAGCAATTAGCGGATATATTCACTAAACCTCTTGATGAGAAAGTGTTTTGCAGGTTAAGAGGAGAATTGAACATCATTGATGCTTCAAACTTGGAGTAGAAACTCCATTGGATACATGCAAGACATGAGCTTATGACTAATCCTTGATATTTCTCTTATGATGAAAATCTTATGTCTTTGATATATTTGTATCTTGCATGTTATCTAACCCTTGTAGGTACTAGGTGGAATCAAATTCCATGAGATTGTAATCTACTCATATCTTGAGCAATCTCTACATCACCAAGATTCTACACTATGGTGGTTGAAGACAAGGGAGCACGAAATCTCTTAAACATATCCTTTGACAAATTTTATGTTAAACTTCATGATTGTCATTCTTGGATACACAAGTGCTCTTCCTTGCAAGGACTAACCCATGTAGATAGATGGACCAAAATTCCAAGTGGTGCTCCAAATCCTTGATGAGCTACATCAACCTTGAGCAACCCATACAAGTTCAACTACATGGACTACACCACCAACCAAGGTATGTTGTTCCATCTTAGAGAAGCTTTACTCCAAGTCATGAGCTAAAGCAAATCGACAAGATGTGAATATATCAAGATGCTTAAATGAAAAATTGCAACCCCATTTTGAGCTTAAACGATGAGTATGACCTATGATCAAGAGATCTCACTTGACTCCTAAGTCAATATACTCTAACATAGGTGACTTCGTCGCCGACCATCTCTAGATGAAGTTCTCTTGTGTTCTTTTCTGTGTTTTTGCATTTGTCTCATGCATATTTGTTTCCCCTTTCAAAAAAAACTTCATCTAGATTTCTTTCTTTCTGTTTGTTCTGCATTTTCTGCATTTCAATTCATTGCACACCTTTCAGTAAATTCCTTGCAAATCTTTGTGAGATCTTACTAGTCTAGTGATCTGAGGTGACAAGTGTTTTCTTTGCGATGAACTCGGTTTCACCGATTTGTTATTTTCGGCCCCACCGAATCCTTTCGGTCCAACCGAAGCAACTCACTCGGTGCCACCGATTTCATCAAAGGAAAAACAGTTTGCCACATAATTTTGTGTTTCTTCTGATCCAGCTCCACTCAATGAATCTTGTCCTCTAATAGCATCACATTTTTATCATTGCCTTGTTCTGTGTCTCAAGGACCAAACCCATTCGACAGATTCCAGAAGACCCTTCTTGGAAATTGATGTCAAAGGGGGAGAGAGAGAACATCAAAGCTTATCATCTGAAGAGAGAGAGAGAGAGAGCATCAAAGCTTATCACCTTCCTTATTAAAGGGGAGAGAGACCTAAGGGGGGAGAGAGACCTTCTAGGGGGAGAGACCCTCAAAGGGAAGAAAGAGATCTCCAGGGGGAGAGAATACTTAAGTAGAAAGTATTTCTCAAGGATCCCAGATGCTTGGTGTTCAAGAGGAGAGATGTTCACATGTCTTCTTGAGGGGAGAGACATGTTCATATGTTCTGTTGTGCCTATTTGCATTAGCATGCATCAGCTCTGATCATCATTCATATCTTTCAGCTTTGTTTTCTTTCAGCTTTGATTTTCTGTTCCCTATCTTCTCCCAGTATCCCATGTTAGATTCAGGGGGAGCAAGACATCTAAGGGAAAGAAATCATTTAAATTCATTGCATATCTTTACTCTTGGGGACATGTCTAATCCAATGTGGTACTTAGTACTCACTCTCTACATGTCATACCAGTCTTGGTATTCTTGTGGTTTCTTCTGTTTGCTCTGGCTAGTAGATGCATCTGTGTTATCTAACCTTGTTTACGCAGGTTTATTCCATCCTAAGCCAACTCAAGACCACAAGGTAAGTATATGCATCACAATCATGTGTATGAGGAATTCTTGCTGATGTACATATTGTTTGCAAGGACTCATGAGCATGAAGGTATTTTCTTCAACATTCTTTGCTCTGATGCATATGGCCAAGATACATGTAACACATTGCCTGCTCTCACATGCTTCTACATTCCATATTCACATGATTGCATACATGTAGGGGGAGTCTATGTTTGTTACATGTCTTTCCAAAGCTTTACTTGCTACTCTTTATATCTTTATCTAAAAGCTTTGATGTATGTTGCCATCAATTACCAAAAAGGGGGAGATTGAAAGCACAAGTGCTCCCTAGGTGGTTTTGGTAATTAATGTCAACATATCTCTTGTTGGACTAACACTTTTATCTAGTATATTTCAGATAAGTTCAACAATGGAGTGGCATGGACTAAAGGATGTGGGAACTCCTTCAAGATGCTAAGGACAAAGGATTGGCTCAAGCTTCAAGCTCAAGACTCTTCATTTTACATTTTTAGTGGTCCAAGATCACATTGACTCTATAGGAAAAGCCAATACTATCAAGGAGGGATGAGGTGTTGCTTAATGAGCCTCTTGCTTCATGTGCTTTGTGATATGCTCCAAAACCCTCAGCTACTTTCCCACTTCCACAAATGACCTAAACCTAAAGCCAAAATCGGTCACACCGATTCTTCCTATCCGGCGCCACCGATTCCAAAAGTCATAGCCACTGCCACAAACCCTAAGCAAATCGGTCTTACCGATAGGGATCTCGGTCTCACCGAGATGGGATTGTAATCTCTCTATGTATGTCCATTATCAAATTGGTCTCACCGAGTTTGAGAAATCGGTACTACCGAGATTACAATGCAAACTCTCTGGAAAGCTTATTACCAAATCGGTCTCACCGAGTTTGAGTAATCGGTCCCACCGAGTTTGCCTGACCAACTCTCTGGAAAGCTTTTTACCAAAATCGGTCTCACCGAGTTTGTGTAATCAGTCTTCCCGAGATTACGTTATGCCCTAACCCTAATCATATCGGTCTCACTGAGATGCATGTCAGTCCCACCGAAAACCCTAACGGTCACATTATTTGCTAAATCGGTCTGACCGAGTTTAACGATTCGGTCCCACCGAGTTTGGTAGATTGTGTGTAACGGTTAGATTTTGTGTGGAGGCTATATATACCCCTCCACCTCCTCTACATTCGTGGAGAGAGCCATCAGACTGAACCTACACTTCCAGCATACATTTTCTGAGAGAGAACTACCTACTCATGTGTTGAGGCCAAGATATTCCATTCCTACCATATGAATCTTGATCTCTAGCCTTCCCCAAGTTTCTTTCTACTCAAATCTTCTTTCCACCAGATCCAAAACCTTTGAGAGAGAGTTGAGTGTTGGGGAGACTATCATTTGAAGCACAAGAGCAAGGAGTTCATCATCGACGCACCATTTGTTACTTCTTGGAGAATGGTGTCTCCTAGATTGGCTAGGTGTCACTTGGGAGCCTCCGACAAGATTGTGGAGTTGAACCAAGGAGTTTGTAAGGGCAAGGAGATCGCCTACTTCGTGAAGATCTACCGCTAGTGAGGCAAGTCCTTCGTGGGCGACGGCCATGGTGGGATAGACAAAGTTGCTTCTTCGTGGACCCTTCATGGGTGGAGCCCTCCGTGGACTCGCGCAGCCGTTACCCTTCGTGGGTTGAAGTCTCCATCAACGTGGATGTACGATAGCACCACCTATCGGAACCACGCCAAAAACAACCGTGTCTCCAATTGCGTTTGAATCCTCCAAACCCTTCCCTTTACTTTCTTGCAAGTTGCATGCTTTACTTTCCGCTGCTCATACACTCTTTGCATGCTTGCTTGATATGTATTGTGAATGTTGAAATTGTGCCTAAACTCCACTTAAACTTAAAGAAACTTAAAAACTGCAACTTTGGTACTTAGTGTCTAATCACCCCCCTCTAGACACCTCTTCTCAAGGTCCTACAGTCATAACTAGTGGTCCAGGGTTGTACACAATATCTTTAGGAGATCAATGGAGGCCACCTCCAGGTATTTCAAGCAAGTGTTATATGCTATTGGGGAACTCAGAGGAGAGATGATCGTGTCACCAACCGTCGGGACTCATACCAAGATTTGCACTAGCCCAAGATGGTATCCATATTTCAAGGTGAGCAGTGACAATATGTAGGTCATGTCTTGATGTGTTGTTATTGTTCTGTTGTAGCCATAACACCATCTTGTAATGCCATTTCAGGATTGCATTGCGGCAATAGATGGAACTCACGTCACTGCAGGAGTGCCGAGGTCAAAAGTTGCAACATATACAGGAAGGAAGTACTACAAAACCCAGAATGTTCTTGCTGCTGTTGACTTCGATCAGAAGTTCACATATGTGTTGGTTGGCTAGGAAGGATCAGCCCATGATGCTAACAATCTCAGTGACAACATGAGTCGTCCTGATGGCATCAACATCCCCGATGGCAAGTTCTACCTAGCAGATGCAGGCTATGCATGTCGGTCAGGTGTTCTTCCACCCTTCAGGAAAACCATGTACCATCTGAACGAGTTCTCTGGTAGGAACTATCCTAGGACTCCTTAGGAACTGTTCAATATCAGACGCTCCAGCCTTAGAGTAACGGTTGAGAGGACATTTGGAGCTTTGAAGAATATGTTTAAGATCCTGGATCATAAGCCATGCCACCCTTACCCTACCCCGGTCAAGCTTGTTCTTGCATGTTGCATCATTCACAACTGGATCCTGCAATGGGGAACTGATGAACTTGTGCCGCGGAGGAAGATGTGACACCTGATGAGGTGATCATCTCCGACCATGGTGTGGAGGCGTTTGACAATGAAGTGTGGAAGAACAAAAGGTTGGACTGGGCTCAGGAAATGTGGGATAACTAAGGGCAGACAAGGATCTGCACGGCAGCAGTAGAAGAAGAGGAAGAGGAAGAACTTCCACCTCTAGTTGGCATCGTCAAACTTTTCCCTATTCAGGCATATTGGCTCTTAATAACTTGTACTGCCATTTGCTAGTAGCTAGGATAAACTGCCATTTGATTTCTCTAGGACAAGACAATGTTCAGTGTGTGTGTCGTAAACTCATCACTAGTGAGAAGTGGTGATCACATCCGTAGCTGTTTGCAACAAAACAACGTGTTGTTTGTCTAACAACAACGACGCAGGCAACCAAACAGTGCACTAACTAATTGCTCCCATCATTCACGGAGCCTAATGCGGGCAACCAAACTACATGCAAATGTTGGTTTTAGCCCGCATTAGCTCAAACAGGCCCAACCGAGACAAGTATGCAAAATGCCCTAAAACAGAGATGTGAACCAAACACATCCTAGTCGTACCTAGTCTTATATATAATGCCGCTCGTGTTTTGCACATGCATTGTTCAATGTAACCGAGTTGAACAATTAGGAGGCCCCTCATGTTGTCATTACTCTGCCTTCGTTCGAAGTGCACCCTCCCGATGCAACATCATGATTTCATTTTAAAAACAAAGAGGAATTAAATAAAAACTGAAACAAAATCGTAATAACAAAGTTTTCTAGAAAACAAATAATGGCACCGGCATTACCCTTTCAGAAGAGAAACAATGAAACAAATAAAGGCAAAATTTATACAGAAATTGCATATTTTCATAATATGCAAGAGTAAGTATATAATAGTTGGATTTTCGCAAAAATATGTCTCCTGAGAAGGAATGAATTAGTGACATTAGTATTTTACCTTAAAGAAGAAATGGAAACTAATAATAAAGAAATAACGAAGTTTTCTAAGGAAAATTAAATAATGTCATTGATATTACCCTTTAAGAAGAAACAAAATAAATAATAAGATTTTTGCATACAATTTACAAAAAAATATGCTTTTGTATCATATGCGAGAACAAGCATATAATAGTGGAATGTTTGCAAAAAAAATTGTAAGGAGAAATAAATTAGTGCCACTAGTATTTCTTTAAAGAATAAAGAAAATGAAATATAAACTAAAAAAATTCAAAATTGTTAAGTTTCTAAGAAAGAATGAATTACTGGCATTGATATTACCCTTTAGGGAGAAAATAATGAAAATAAAAAAACACAATGATAAATTTTGCACATAATTAATACAATAATTACACTTTTAAGTGCAAGATTAAGCATGTAATAGTGAAATTTCACAAAAATGAGTTTTCTAAGAAGGATTGAATTGGTAACGTCCGTATTACCCTTACAGAAGAAAGAAAATGGAGTAAATATTAAAAAATTCAAAATAGTGAAGTTTCTAAGGAAGTATGAATTAGTGGCATCGGTATTACCATTTAAGGATAGAGATAATGAATATTTAAAAAAACAAAATATGATAAAAATTTGCACATAATTTATTCAAAAATCAAACTTTTTTAGAGTGTGGAAGAATATGCATATGATAGAGAGAATTTACAAAAAGATGTTTCCTAAGAAGGAATGAATTAGCAACATTGGTATTACCCTTAAAGGATAAAGATAATGAAATGAAAACTAAAACAAAAGTAATGAAACTTCCTAAGGAGGAATGAATTAATGGCATTGGTATTACCCTTCGAGAACAAGGAAAATGAAAAAAAAAACTTGCACACAACTTTGCACTCAAATAGCATTTTTTTTTCAATATGCAAAGAATAAGCATATAATAGTGTATTTTCACACTCTACTGTAGTTCAAACACATATTGTATAGTAATTGCGTGTATTCATTTCCATTAATCCAACATGCCAAAATATCCATGTAGAGAAAAGGAAAACCAACTAAAAAATGAAAGTGAAAGCAAAAACACATACAAACAAAAAACATGTAAATGTGTAATTGGCTTCAAACCAGGGAAAACGACTTACCCTAAATAGGGGCAAGTCAAAAATTCAGCCAAAGAATTGAATTAGCCCAAACATGGACAAGTCTAAATTAGCCTAAGAAGCCATGAAACAATATTAAAAGAAAATAACATCACAAATCTTAACAAAAGAATCAACAGTAAAAAATTGACTTACCCAAATTGATAAACTAGTCAACATACATATAGCTAAAGTGATATTTTGGTGCTTCCTTCATTTGTGGCCTTCAAGTCTACATCTTTTGAAACGAGGGCAAAAGTTTTGCCTTATCAATTAATTAAGAAGAGAATTGCCGAGTTAATTTGTGGAAAACCGGGTGAAAACTAAAACAGACAGACCAGAAGAAGACTACTCACACGACATGGAACCCATGGAGTGCACAAAGTGGCCCTCCAAACACTCTGAACACACAACAACCACTAATCTCGACACAACAAAAGCACACAAAAAACCCAACAAGAATACCTCAAAGCTACTCAACTAAACAAGAATGCTAAGGGGCCGATCTGAGAGATCAAAGATCATCCATCAGGCAATCCACACCTTCATATTTGGAGGTTGTGAACGTTTCCTTTGAAGCTTGTTCCAAGCCTAACTGTTAGTGCGCATGTGAAAATTTTTATCTTCTTCCTCACGCCACATGCGAGATTTGAAGCAGCCCGGCCTCCCATGCACCACCTGTGAGGCAACCACCCAGACAATAGGGCATGGTCGTGCATCGAATTTACGTGATGGCTCGTCGGATGGTTGCCACGGGCAGCATGTTCTGGCTTGCGTGCGAGCATGTTGAGAGGAGGTGGGTGGGTGTGCTCGGTTTCTCATCAAGAAGCATGCCCCTTCATGGCCGTATGCCACCTCTGGCACCCCCCAAATATCATCTTAATTGGCCTGCGGTGGCTAACAAAAGTCAACGCTCCCCCTCTCTTCCTTATCATTTCAACTCTCTAGCGCTTCCAACCCCTCTCGCCCGCCTCCGATCCATTGCATCCTCGTAAATGGTGCAGAGGTACGAGCAGAGAAGTAGGTGGATCCCTGCACCACCATTGGGACTAGGTGAACGTGGCAAGGAGGAGGTAGCGAAGAAGGAATTGGGACGTATTTCCTGCCCCAGCACCATCGACTCACGGTCGGCATGGGACAATGCTATTGAGGTGAATTTTCGGGTCATCGGGGCATGCATTACCACATTCTACGTAGTCCGTAACCAAGGCTGCAATTAGTTAGCTACTATTGGTTGTTCTATCAATGCGATAGTAGTGTGACTAATTTTCCATCCAATTTATTGGGAACAAATCAATTTGAATCAAATGTGTTTTTAATTTTCTCTTATTGGGGAAGAACCTATTACCAATGATAGGTGGGGTCTTACTTGCATGGAAAATATGAAGGTTGCATTATGATGACTCTTCATTGGCGATATTGAAGATGATAACTCTTCTAGAGTGCCTTTTGACCCTTAGCCTTCTGAAGTTATTATGGAGTTTTGGAGCATATGTCAATTCTGCTAGAGTTGCACTTAGAGCATCTCCAATAGTTAAAAGGGGTCCCATACAGATAAAAGGGGTCACCTCAGGATGGATCCTGCGGGGATGGAGGGGTCCTAGGAGGAAGATGACCCGTCGCAAGGTTGCCGCCATTAGCCGTGCCTTTCTCTCCCCGTTGGCCTCCTTATCCTTCTACTGGTACCACCTCCGCCCAGTACTTACCTACTCGGGAGCCTGCTAGGGATGGGCTATGGATGGGCGGTTGGGGGCACGGGGACAGAAGGCGAGGATATGGGGATAGAGAGGTGGTTTTTTCGCCAAGATGCGTCGGGGCTTCGTGTTGGCCTTCTTGCGATTTGGGCAGCCGCTACGGCATACACAGACTTGTGGCCCAAAAACCGACCTTCCCTTGCTAGTGGGCCCAGCTAGGCAACCAGCGGACGACGCAATCAAAATTGGGGTTAGCCATGGAATCGTTCAACACAATCGTCCCTGGAAGGTCCAATCCGAGGGAGTTTTTTTTTTACGGAAAAACTTCTGATCTATTCATCTTCAATCATGGGAGTACAATGAATACTAGAAATAATAACAAATACATCCAGATCCGTAGACCACCTAGCGACGACTACAAGCACTGAAACAAGCCGAAGACGCGCCGTCATCACCCCTCCCTTGGCCGGAGCTGGAAAAAACTTGTTGTAGTAGACAGTCAAAAAGTTGTCATGCTAAGTGAGCTTAGTGACGTAAGGATATTACTTCCCTTGTACACACATTGTAACCCCCTCTACTTTGCTCATTGGTGCAAAGCCACCTTTGAAGGTTGTCACACATTGTAACATTTGCTTATTTAATATACTCTCTGTCTCAAAATGTAGACGTTTTTTTTTTGACACTATCAGGGAGTAGTAGAAATCTCTCCTACTCCCTCCGTTCACTTTTGTAAAACGTTTTAGACATTTAGGACAGCACCTAAAACAGTTCAACTTCAGTTGTCTAAAACGACTTACAAAAGTGAACAGAGGGAGTACCATTTAAGGTCAAAAAATTCACAAGAACATAATTTAAGACGATGGTGGAAAATAATGTAAGACGATGGAGAACAAATGCGAAGTATACATCATTTGTTGAGCATGTAGGTTTATATCAAACAAAATACTACCATAACTGATGGTTTACTCGCTGTTAATCTAAAAGTAAGAGTAACATGTAATAGCATGCATGAGATTAAAATAGTAGTATATGAACTAGGATCAGACCGTCAATCGGAACGATGCATCGATGCCGTGATTTAGATTTCCTTTATCATAAATTGTGCTTGTTTGGTCATGGAGAGCTAGAATTTATCCAGTCAATGTCATAATTGGTTAAGCCCACGACACGAATCTGGTAGTACCATTCTAATGACATGTTTGGTTCGGAAGAATCGCCACGGTTCCTGATTACAGCGCATTCTGAATCAATATCCGGCGTTTGGTACGCACACACCACGTATTCCATAGCAGTGCCT
Source organism: Triticum timopheevii (assembly GCA_963921465.1). Taxonomy (NCBI): domain Eukaryota; kingdom Viridiplantae; phylum Streptophyta; class Magnoliopsida; order Poales; family Poaceae; genus Triticum; species Triticum timopheevii. The sequence goes on along the minus strand of OY997264.1, from coordinate 553,759,143 downwards.
TTCGATACGGGGTTCACAAAATTAAAAACGCTCATACGCAGCTGATTAGAAAAACGGGAGTCGGACGGCCAGACCAAACAGATCACGTATTCGTAAAGCAAAAAGGGAAAACGGAGCTTCCCGATACCTTAACCGAACACGTTACCTGAGGGCAAACCAAACCCGTCGTAAGTTTCTAGCAATCACCGAGTAGCTAGTATACAAAATAGCACAAATTCTAATCCAACAAATAAGAACTCTTCATCTAGGCGATTCTAAAGCAAAATGAGTAAATGGTTGAAGGAAAGCTAAGCTAATATGTATTTGATATATCTATTTCTTTTGGCTTGTTGTCTCTTCGTCCATCCTATGAGGAGGGGCGTTTTGGCTCCCGGGAGCATTCGCTCCCGGATGAACAATACCACAAAAAAAGTGTAAAATGTTTTAAAAAAATTCTGAATTTTTTGTGGATGTTCGTGTTAGTGTCGCAAGCATGCTTGAAAATTTTTATGCGAAATGGGGTAGTAGTGTTTCATCGGTAAAAAAACAAATTTGGGGTAACATTTGATGTTCAAATTTGTGTTTTGGACAGGCCAAAATGCTAACCTTTTTGCCTAAAACTTTGCAGATAGTGTTTGGATGTGACTATAAATACATAAATAAATGTTGAGATTTGTTTTACATCTCAAAAATTATTTTTCATGCGCAGGAGAACGTGCTCCCAGGAGCCAAATTGGGTTTTCGCATCCTGTGCCCAAATCCTGTCCGCCTCTGCGCGCCACAACAACGACCTCCCACGTAGTTGGGCATCATCCTACGCCTCGTGTGGGACCATGCTCGTGAGCCATGCTTCGAAGTCTAGCTCAAGCTCCTCCTGCTAGTCAGGCAGCATACGACAACGAATCCCTACTATATATCTCTGTGTTTTTTAACCGGTTTGTCACCTCTCCCCTTCGACTCTCCTTGCAGCGTCGTGCGTATGTTTTATCTAATCACACGTTCTCGTCTCTGTTGTTTCGATTTACACATGCAACATTTCAAAATTAGAATCGCTCAACCGATGAGCGGAATGCAAACCAAACATAGCGGAGAAAAAAATGTGTGTGCTGCACCCAACCAATAAAATGCGGCTTGGTGGCCCACTTGCCTAATAATCACGGATGAAGAGAATATGCTCATCCACTCCCGCTTCCACGATTGTCTCAAAAAAAAAACTCCCGCTTCCGCGAGGTAGAGCTCAGGCTTCTTTGTCGGCACATCGGCCTCCTCCTAGGCGGCCGACGCTTTTCAATCCTCCTAGATTCCGACCATTCCAATGTCGGAGTCAAGCCTCGTGAAACTAAAGAGGCTACATGTATTTGTCACATCGTCACCCATGAAATCAAAGAATATCTTTTTCTATTCATTTTGGCGGTATAAAAGTATATGGTGGACTCCTAAACTACTCTGATGTATTCCCTCCACGGGGTTCGTACATGGCTACAACCTATTCAGGCATTCATCATCGTCTTGTTCGAATATTTCAAAGTGTATTGTCCTAGAAAAAAGGTTAAAATGTGTGTTGCAAAAAGAAAACAGGATTTACTGTGAAATGATAGACGGTGAAGTTGCTTTTTATTGCTCAAATTAAATTAAATCTTTCACAAGCTTCAGCCCAGCAAACATAGGTGGTTCATCAAACCATGATTTGACTTGTTGGTCATGATCATGCCTAGATAGAGTATCCACGATAGATGTGGAGTATCTGCTTCCGAGATCAAATGCTCCATGATGAACGGTAAAATCGAAAAATAGTAATAAAAAAATCTGAATTTTTGTGTGGTAAACTTTGACAAATTTTTTGTATGCTTACAAAATTTCAGCATGAAAAGCATTCGTGGAAGTCGTGTAAAAAAACAAAATCGATGCTCCAAAAATGCTAGTTTTGAAACATTTTGGAGTGCTATTTCTGTATTTTTTTTTTGCCACGACTTCCACGAATGTCATTTCGTGCTAAAATTTCCTAAGCATACAAAACATCTGTCAAAGTTTATCGCAGAAACAATTTAGAATATTTTGACTTTTTTTTTTTACTAATTTTCGATTTTACTGTTCATCAGGGTGCATTTGAACTTAGGACCAAAATAGGACTTTCGATCTGCGAGCCCATTTGCATATCGGGGACAAGTAGAATAAGTTACTTCCGCAAACTCATTCACGAGCACCACACAATCTGCGAAATTTGGTGCGTGGTTGGGAAAGATCCCCATTCTGCATGGTTGTCAAGATGGGAATGGGCCGACTCGGACCTGCCCGTGGCCCCAAGGCCAATATATGAGGCCATGGGTCGGCCAATTTCATCAGAACATTGTGGCCTCACTGACCCATTGGGTAAATGAGGCCGACCCAAAACTTAGCAAATCTTTACACAGTCCAGTAAAATGACACCATATGTAATACACTGACTCGTATAGCACTAGTTGTTCATGTACTTGTACTAGTGCAACTCGTATTGTCCTACTATACTACTGCCTGTTCCCCTTTCTTTCAAGTTGGAAAATAACTGAAACTACTCATCATTCATGAACATACATCTGTAATCTTAATCTATGAAACACTGAAATTACTATAGAAAGAATTACTATAGCGAATCATTCATGAACATACATCTGTAATCTTAATCTTTCGATCTTGTGTTGGAACGAAAGAACTACTGTAGATTCATAGTAGAACGAAGGAACCGAACTGAAAGTACTGAAGAACCAACACCAAAACAGTAGATGCACTGCCTTCAAGCTGCGCTGGGAAAGGGACTAGAGGAGGAGGCCGACAAGAGTCTGACCTGCGAGCTGAACAGGATGACGACCGGAATGGAACAGGACGAAGACCGGAATGTTAAGGTCGACGGCGACAGGGACCGTGGGGCGCGAGACGGCGAGGTTGACGGCGACTGAGGTGACGTGCGTAGTAGGAGCGGGAGGAACGCCGGCGGCGGCAGATATGTTCAAGGGCGGCCGGCATAGATGCCGGGGGGGGGGGGGGGGGGGGGGGTGGGCCTGGGCGACCGGCAGAGATCGTCGAGTGCGGCGGCAGGCATAGCTAAGCTGGCTGGGTCGACCCGTGGAACCATTGGATCGCACGAGGCCGGCTCCCGTTGTCCCGTATATGATTCAGGGCCAACCCACCTGGCCCATTGGCCTTGACTTTTTGGGCCGGGTCAGTGACCCAGCGGGCCGACCTGGCCCACTCCCATCTTGACATAGTTGGAATAGCGACTTGGCTATCAAGAATTGCCAACGATTCAATTACATTCCACTGGATAGCCAAATGCAAACCTTTGTTTAGCGCTAAGATCATCGCCGATTCAACGTCATGGACATAGAAAAATCCATGGCAGTAATAAAAATACCGCGTTCTCCTATATGAAGCCCATCAACCTATCGCAGTATAGTAGGAGTACTACTTTTGAATGCGCGGTAAGACACAGGGAGAGCCACGTGGTTAGGAACCACAAAAAATCTTGCGAATAGTTGTTTTCTGCTCCGGTGGGGTCTTTGCATGCGGAAAGGACAAGCCCAGGTGCTATAGGATCCGGTGCGGTCTTTATGTCGAACACAATGCAACAACGGCTGGTCTACTCGCTTTTATATAATCTTTCTAATATAATCGAATAATATAAGTATACTCCTACTCCGAGATGTAAGCGGCCCGTGCACATGTAATAAACCTAGTTTTAATCAATGTGTACTTTACTCTACTTAACCAAGGAGTAAAATAAGACTGCTAATGAATCAACGATCGTCATGCGTTGGGTTATGATATTAATTGCGTTGATTACTCTGTCTTAATCAGATACTTATATTAATCCCACGTGAGGGACGCATGGTTAGACAAATCAAAGATCTCAGCTCACAACCCCGCAGAAAAAAAAGATCTCAGCTCACGTGATGGAGCACGACCTGTTTCCTGCTGGTCGCCTCCAGCCTCCAGGGACAACACCCGCGGGGACCACAGACATTTGCTTTTCATAGATTGCCACAGGCCCACAGGCCACAGCGAGCGAACACACGTGTGCGGTGCGATTGAGCGCTTTGACGATGCAATGGCAGCTGATTTGCCTTCTGTTGCAAACTCCGTCTAGATTTTTCAAACTTTGTGTACAACCTTTAATTTGTGCCAGATTTTTCTACCTAAGCCAGATATGTAGTCCAAACAGTCTGTGAAAATCCTGCTGTACACCTCTTCTTCGGACCCTTGATGAATAAATGAAGCATGTTTCCCAAAAAAAACATACAAAAATCCACTAGGTAAACATTTGAAATTATAAATTTGAGTACAATGTTAGATGTCCTTTTTTGTGTCCGAATGAAAGCTTGTTGTCGCACGAGCTTGTGAATCTTGCAGGAGAATTACAATGTGAGAAAAATTTAAACAAAGACAAGGATATAAATCTAATCCATCATGTCGGCTCCAACATCCCGTTCATGTAAAAAAATCAACCAAACCCCTCTTGTCCCACACCGCACTCCTCCGTTCTCTGACCCCGCACAGGGGCAAACAAGTAGGGAAATTCTTGGAGCTAGCATTTGATGTTTTGACTCGGAGAAGCCCGATGCTCGCGGCGAAGACGGGATAGCTAGCCCTAGTTCATTCTTACTTTTCGACTTCAATGGTTGGGGGCCATCGATGCTGGTCCGCACGGTGACACACCTTCAAGTCGGTTCATTTGATCGTTAGCGCACTGATCATACGCCTTCAATTCTAAGTCGAACAAGTAAACGAAGGGAAATATGTGTCTGGAGCAAACGATTTCCGGTGTGAACTTCATTCATTCATTTTGGAGGATAAACAGCTTGCTCCGTCGCCGGCGGCGGCTGCAACCCAACGAACGCCAGCGAGCATGTGCAATCAAAGTGGGACGAGAAGACACTCCAAGAGCTGCGCCACAAAAGATCTACGGGGCTCACGTGCTGGCGCTACAGTAATTTTTTCGGCAGTTCGGTCTTCCCACCTCTCGTACGGACAAGGGAACAACACCCGAGGCGCCTTTTTCGGAGGAAAGGATCAGTCCAGCACTCGGTTTGTGCTAAAGCGAAAATGCAAGTCGGTTCACCGTTGATTCTCAGCACTCTAAGACGGTAAAGCAAGAGGATCATACGAGTAAACCAAAGCAAGATCCACTAAAAATGTTCGGAGCCTCATGTACGATGGCACAAAAGATGTACGGGTCTCACGTGCTAGAGCTACAGTTGTTTTCGGTCATGGTGCGGTCTTTCCTCTTCTGCGCACGGATTAAGGACAGTTAGCACGTAGCACAAACTAATCAAGTACTGCTAGTGTCCTTGCTCCAGGATTGCGTTCAGAAATAGGAAAAAGAAATTACTACCCAGGAATAATAACGATGCAAAGAGAGCAACAAATGGAATTTCTTCTTCATCTATTCAGGCATTTCGATGAGAAAAGGCGCACAAAGATAAATCGCTGGAAAAACATACTGCATGTTTTCGAGAGTACAGGAAAAAACATATGGCGATGCACGGAATCCCCACTAATCTCGAGCAAATCTGACTCGCTTTTGCAATGGAAAACGCTACACCTACTACTACATCGGGGCCAAACGAACACATCCTCGGATCTACTACTAGAAACGGAGGAAAAAATCGCTGGAAACCTCGAGCGCATGTCGCAGATCTCCAAAACGAGACGGCTTCTACCACTACTGTTGCATCCGGGCAAGCGAACAGACATGTCTACTCAAGCGGGCGAGCTGGCGGATCGATGAAACACAAAAGTAAAGCATGAAATTCACCGTAACCAAGCCACGATTCATGATGTATACTCCAGCTGAGATGCTACAGCATGTACCACTAATGTGGTTCCGACTACCCGAAAACATGACGGGATCTATGTATAGATCAACAAAACTCCACGGTACGGAAGCATCAAATCACATCTCAACCTCGGTCCCCTAAATCACGAATCATCCCGAACCCTACAGGAAAGTACTACTACTGATGACCAGCCACAAACAAAATCAACCAGTTAGTTACCGCCCGGGCCTCCATATGCATCGGAGTACTACCTCGCCGACGCCGGCCATGCTGTCGGCGAGGCCTTTCGCTCGGTCGCCGCCCTGGCTAGGCGGCCAGGGCAGCCTCCGCCGCCGCCGCCGCGCCCTGGCCTGCGCCCTCTGCTCCTGCCTCCGCGCCCTGGCCAGCGCCGTCCGCGCCCTGGCCCACGCCGTCCGCGCCACCCGCCGCCGCAGGCACGTCGTCTCCGTCCTCGTCCGGCGGGGCGAGCGGCCCGAAGCGGTTGGTCGGGGGCGAAATCCTCGTCGCGCGGCGGGGCACGGGACGTCGTCGCGCTTGCCGGAGGGGTACAGGACGGAGACGACGGGGCGCGGCGGGGGCATCCGCGCGAGCACCGCGCGCAGATCGGTCGCTCCGGGCCCGTTCGCCATGGGCAGGGCAGGGGAGTGGGGAGGTGGAGGTGGGCGTGGGCTTCGCTCTGAGCTCTCGCTTTTGGCAGGGAGGGGAGGTGGGGTTTGCTCTGGGAAATGGGATGGGATGGAAGATGAAGAGGGTGCGCTGTGAGGTGGGTTTATTTTTATCCCAAACGCTATCCGGTGCGCGCGCGCTATCAAACGCGCTGGAACGGCCGCACCACAGCCGTCCATCTCGCGCGACCGCACCACACGTTGGCATGGTGGACCGACCAGGGGGTGACGGTGGGTTTGTCGTTTCCCCCCTTCGAAATTTGGGAAGGCACGCCCCATCCTCCCGTTCCCCCCGTTCCCCAGTCCCACTCTACACTCCACCGGCGACTAGTGAAATGCCAAATCCCCATGAAATCCATAGGAATTCACGGCGAGCGCGGCCGGCGGGAGAGCCAGCGACGAGTTAATTCAAGGCAGCGATGGATTCCGCAGCAGTTCGACGAGGGGCGAGGGCGGCGCGCGCGTGCCGGAGAAGGAGGACAAGGAAACGACGATGGGGGAGGGCGGCGGAGCTGGTGGTTCTGCGTGAGGCGGCGATGAACCCGGGAGACGCGAGTTCCTGCTGCTTCGACGACCCGAGGTCAGTTTCTCATACGATTCCCATCCTCCCTGCACATCTAGTGGTTTGCTGGGGTTTCGTCGCCGACGCCCTCGTCGTCCAACGACCCGCAGGAGAGGCTCCCGGAAGGGAGGGAGGGAGGGATTTTGTGGCTTGATCCCTTTTTTACTGGCTGATGATTTTGTGGAGGTGCTCCAGAGTCCAGACCTATTTCTCGTCCCATTGAGTTGCGGCATCATCTGCCCCCCTCATGTTCAGATGCATCAGCTGCTGAAGCAGAGTTCATCCAGAACGCAGGCATTTTTTCCCAGACGTAGGCAATACTGTGTTTTTTGTAGGCATGTATGCAATAAACTTTTAGTAGGGAATTAGAATAGATAATAGACAATTCTGTGTGTTTTTTTGTAGGCAATCAGATATGAGGTAAGTAGACAAATGGCATCCTAGCAGTAGAAGAAGCTTGTCAGTAGTATCAGTAAAAAAATGCTACCACATGTGATGATTATGTTTCTGGGTGAAATGAAATGATGCGGGTGTAATCAGTTTAGGGGAATAATCAGTATGAAATGCAGGCAAGCATATAGAGACATATAGGCAATCAGATAGAGATTTGTAGGCAACAGTCATTTAGAGAATAGGCAATACTGTGTGTGTTTATTATTTTTATTTTCGAGTTTATTTGATGATGACCAACCAGGCTTCAACTTTGTCTCTGTGCTGGTGTTTTGTATTAGGATGTAGGAATGGCGGACTAAGTTACTGTCTGGTTTGGAAGGATGGATGAGATGATGCCGACGGATAAATTTGCAGGTCTGAGCGTTCAATATGAAATAAGACCAAATTAAGCCTGCTTAATTGAATCAACTCGTTTTAATCAAATGGGATGGTGCCGACGGATAAATGTGTTGCCTTTGTTTTCGGAAAAAAAAACAGCATATGTTTGGCGTGGAAACTGCATGCGTCCTGATATGTGTGGATACCTTCTGCTGTGCATACCTTGATCATTTTCATTTTTGCTGCTTGCTATTTTCCGCATCGTATCATCCCAGTTGCTTCATTTTATTTTGCTACCCCTAATCAACATCATCATACACCTGAAAACTGACATTCATGAGAATTTTAGTGAATTCACAATGCTTTTTGGTGGGTAGTTAGCATGTTAATAGGCAAAGCATATACATGAGTATTAGTCATGTTCATCTCTTTTTGTGATCTATATATCTTGACAATGCATGTAGAATAAAAGGAGGGACAATTCTATGTGTCCTTTTTTCTGCGGTCGTAGGCGCTATCCAAAACTGAAGCGGATCCCGTATGAATCCCACATTTCTTTTAGTCTTTTCTGTGTAGGCAAGGTTTTGCCTCCAGTAGTCAGCAAGGTTTTTCAACACCAGTTTCTTCTAACTCATTTTTCTTTTTTTCAAATGCAGGCAAGAAAAAAGTGAAAAACTAGGAGGGGGAGGGCATTGTTTCTTCGGCATCCCTAGACTGGCAGTACTAAGATGGAGGACTACGCAGATGAGCACATCGGCGAGGTACAGTCCACACACACCATATTTCTTTTGTTTCTCGTCTCCGATATGTGTTTTCCCCAACATTGCCATGACTTCCCGATACCAGCTTGCGCAGTCCGGGCAGAGGCATGGGACAACAAACACATAGAGAAAGTCGCAAAAGCAGATAAAAAGCCAGAGGGTGGATACGGCAAGCTCCGCTTGAGTTTTTCTTCCTTTTCTTGAACTAGTTTTTAGTAGGCATCAACATCTTCTCATACCATCTTAATCTGTTATTTGTTGTTTTTGTTGTGTTTTTCATTCACCACTACAAACCAGAGGAAGCCGATATACACGCGAAACAGGGGTGGCCTTTTTGTTGGTTACGAGCAGGTCGACTTCGGTTTTTCATCCCCTAGTGTCGCCTGACCCGACGAACCAAGTTGCCCAGAACCAGATGAACACCCACACCAAGTCGCCAAACCCGAAGAACACACTCGCCTACCCCCTCGGTAACCTAGTGTCGCCTCACATGACGAATCAAGTCGCCCAAAGCCAAAAGAACAGGCACACCAAGTCGCCTAACCTGAAGAACGCACTCGCCTACCTACCTAGATGACCTAGTGTCACCTCACCCGACGAACCAAGTTGCCCAGAACCAGAAGAACACCCACACCAAGTCGCCTAACCCGAAGAACACACTCACCTACCTACCTCGATGACCTAGTGTCGCCTCACCCAACAAACCAAGTCGGCCAGAACCAGACAAACACCCACACCAAGTCGCCTAACCCAAAGGACGCTCTCGCCTACGCCCTCGATGACCTAGTGTCGTCTCTCCCGACGTAACAAGGCGCCCAAAAGCAGAAGAATACCCACACCAAGTCGCCTAATCCGAAGGACGAAACTCGCCTACCCCCTCGATGACCTAGTGCCGCCTCACCCAACGAACCAAGTCGCCCAAAACCAGAAGAACACCCACACCAAGTCATCTAGCCTAACCCCCTCGGTGACCTAGTGTCGCCTCACCTGACAAACCAAGTCTCCCAACAGCAGAAGAACACCCACACCAAGTTGCCTAACCTGAAGGACACACTCGCCTACCCCCTCGGTGACCTAGTGTTGCCTCACCGACGAACGAAGTCGTCCAGAACCAAATGAACACCCATACCAAGTCTCCTACCTCGAAGAACACACTCGCCTAACCCCCTCGGTGACCTAGTGTCGCCTCACCTGATGAACCAAGTCGCCCAACAGCAGAAGAACACCCACACCAAGTCGCCTAACCTGAAGGACACACTCGCCTACCCCCTCGGTGACCTAGTGTCGCCTCACCTGACAAACCAAGTCGCCTAACCCGAAGAACACACTCGCCTACCTACCTCGGTGACCTAGTGTCGCCTCACCTGACGAACCAAGTCGCCCAGAACCAGACGAACACCTACACCAAGTCGCCTAACCCGAAGAACACACTCGCCTACCTACCTCGGTGACCTAGTGTCGCCTCACCTGACAAACCAAGCCCAAAACCAGACGAACACCCACACCAAGTTGCCTAACCCGAAGAACACACTCTCCTACCTAACTCGGTGACCTTGTGTCGCCTCACCCGACGAACCAAGTCGCCTTGCACCAGACGAACACCCACACCAAGTCGTCTAACCCGAAGAACACACTCGCCTACCCCCTTGGTGACCTAGCGTCGCCTCACCCGACGAACGAAGTCGCCTAGAACCAGACGAACACCCACACAAAGTCGCCTAACCCGAAGAACACACTCGCCTACCTACCTCGGTGACCTAGTGTCGCCTTACCCGGCGAACGAAGTCACCCATAACCAGATGAACACCCACACCAAGTCGCCTAACCCGAAGAACACACTCGCCTACCTACCTCGGTGACCTAGTGTCGCCTCACCTGACAAACCAAGTCGCCCAAAACCAGACGAACACCCACACCAAGTCGCCTAAACCGAAGAACACACTCACCTACCTACTCTCGGTGACCTAGTGTCGCCTCACCCAACGAACGAAGTCACTCAGAACCAGACGAACACCCACACCAAGTCGCCTAACCCGAAGAACACACTCACCTACCTACCTCGGTGACCTAGTGTCACCTCACCTGACGAACCAAGTCGCCCAAAACCAGACGAACATCCACACCAGCACATTTGTGCATGCAGTCCTCCTGGACGTGTTGGCTTTCATCGAGAATCCAAGGTGGAGAGCGTAGGCTTTATAGTGTGTCTTAGCACCTTCAAGCATGTCAAACTCATCCAAACCTAACAAGCCAGCGTCACCTGTGCGACCTTGCCCACCATTGCGGCAGAGTTAAAGCTGGGCTGCATGGCAGGGGTGGGCGCAATAGTTTCAGCAGTTGCCGTCGCATCAGACGCACCAAATGCAGCAGCCGCCGCAACACGAAACCCCGCACCAGCGACATCTTGGACAGGAGAAGGGCACAAATCCGGCGACTCATCCACTCCCTCGATAGAGATAGGGACCTTTTCAGGTTGGGCTTGTGTGCTGTACAGGGGACCACCATCACAATCAACAAAGTCGTCGGGGAGCTCACTGAGATCAAGGCCGACCATCTGCACATTTTAGAAGACAAAATAGGGGAAGGAATTAATACCGCAAGCGACATAATGTGAACGAAACAGTAGCATTTTTTCCTCTCTTTTTTCTATCATGCAATTAGTATCAATGAGCAGAGGGCATTTTTCTTTCAGAATCACTGCTAGGGTCAGATACCTGGCTTTTTTGTGTGTGTTTGTAAGCAACTATACTTTTACCCTTTTTAGCTCATCTCTTTTTTGGTTTTGTAAGAAACTGGTCTTTTTTTCTTACTTATACCCTACTTATTATTGCCCAGTTTGTAAGAAGCTGGACCTTTTGTAAGCAACTACAAAAGTTTATTATACCCAGATTATTAACATTTTTTTCATACAAACAAACAACCATGATTCTACAATTAATTAGTTCTCTCTTTCTTGTTTTTTTGCAGAAGCAAGGTGCAAGACAATAGGCAAGAAATAATTCAAGAACCGGCAACTTTTATGCAGTATCATGGTTGTACAGGAGGCAAGGGAAGGGACCAGATTTGGGGCAAGATTCAAGTCAGGTTTTCGCAACACTTGGGTACAGCCTGTACAACACTTGGGTACACTTGGGTACACAGGAGACAAGTATGCAAGTAGTAGAGCATGGGGAACGTACGTGCAGAGGGGAAGTTCAACTAGCTCTAGTAGAACTGAAAAGAATTGGAATGGGCCTGTTACCTTTGTTGTTCTTCACCAGGAGAAACTTGCCCAGTTGTGGCAAAAATTGTGCCCACATTTTCTTCAGATTGTTGCCTGATCAGCACAAATAGTTGCAGACAAGGTCGAATTTTCCACGGCTGGAGGAAGAAGAGAGCTGCCGTGAGGTATCTGGGGACGTAGGGTTTCCCTCGTGGTGGGTGGGGTGGGAGATCACGTGAGGAGAGGGTCGCTGTTTCTTTTCTGTTTTCTTTTCACAGGAGACGCGGGGCATGCGAGGGAGGATGGCAGCTTTCCTTGTTTGGCACGTGAGGGGACCGACGCGGTGGAATCTTTCCTAAAATGCCGGCCGCGAGATCCTTACGTATAGCGCGCGGGCGCTGCGTAGCATCGTCCTATTTTTATACAGGCTGCGGCGGACGGGGGTTCTGGAAGCATCCATTGCTCTGACGGCGTTAGCCAGCAAACGTTACCTTGTTCTGCAAGTCCGCATGGAAAGTTTAATTAATGGAAGTCTCTTCAATTAATTTTGCTTTACAAATAGTACATGACAGTCTTCAGTTAATTACTACTCCGTTCCGGTTTATTAGTCCCATGTATTTTGGATCAAACTTTGACATTTGATTTAACTACCAAAAAGTAAGTTATATAATACCATAAAAACAGTATCATTGGAAACCTCTTTCGAATATGAATCCAACAATATAAATTCTGTAATCATTTAATTTACTTTTCCCTATATAACTGATTCACGTGGAATGTTGACAAAATCTTGTGATTTTATCTAGCATTGCATTCAAATTTTGCAATTTCGAACATTTTCCTAGTGGTATTTCGTACGTTGGCGACGGTCATTTGAACTGAAGACGGTTGGTTCTCACTTAGCAAGTAAAACAAGCACAAATTGACAATTTTTATTTTTTGAAATTTGAGGTAAACAACCAAACAGACCCTTTGTCTTTACCGCCGAGGAGAAGGGAAGAAAATGCGTTGCTGTTTGATCGAGCGTGACAGCTACCTACTTGTACTTAGTCAGTTATTAATAAACAACCATAATCAATGCGTTCTTCCAGGTATTTAAATAGTACTGCCATCTACTTAATCAATGAGTGGTATGATTTGCATGCCTTGGATTATGATACTACTCGTCTAACGGCGTTTATCTGACTCCCACGCATTTCCCATAGGTTAATTAATTGAAGAGACTTCCATTTATTGCTCTTGCTGTGATGTTTGCAAACGAGGCGGGATCGGCCACACTTCGCGTAGATTAATTATAAATGCACAGACTTCAATTTAATACGTGTACTACTCTGTATCAGATTTATTCCCAGGTGACTGTGTGTGATCCGTGTCTTGTTGTGCCGAGGGCTATACTGCACACTGCTCCTCCATCTCCTGCGTCGCTTTAGATTACTCTCCGAAAAAGGGGGGCGCCGATGGTCCTGCGCGTTGTCCCTTGAGGCGACCGGCAGGAAACAACAGCATGATCTCCATGCCTCCATGCAGTCAGCTCTTTTGATCTACCTAACCACGACGATGTCTACCCAGTTCCCATGTGGAACTCGTATAATACTAGTAAGATAATACTTACAAGTACTAATATGATTTGATTAATTAACACTGAGTACTCCATGCAACTACTAATGTATTGTAACCCAATGCATGCCGATCATTGGTAGTCTTTCTTTATTGATTGATTAATGATTAAGTACTTCTCGATTTAAGATAGTACGAACTCCGTGATCTAGGAGAACGCCTGCCTTGATTAACTGAGAATATCAATGACGGTCGGATCTTATGTCGTATACTATATTAAATTCTCACGTGCACTCACATATGAAATATGAATGGGACGCATGTATCAATCAAACCCCGTGCATGTTATTGCATGTTGAGATTAACCGCGACTAAACAAGCAGTTATGTTATTTTGTTTAATATAAACTACATGCTCCATAGATGATGTATACTTCGTATCTGTCCATCGTCTAAAATTATTTTCCTGTAAATTTTTTGACACTTAAACAGTAGGAGAGATTTCTACTACTCCCAGATAGTGTAAAATTCCATTTATATTTTGAGACAGAGAGAGCATTAAATAAAAAGTTTGTTACAATTTTGCATGGCAACCTCCAAAGGTGGTTTTGCACCAATGAGCAAAGTAGAGAGGGTCACAATGTGTGTACAAGGGAAGTAATATCCTTAAGTCACTAAGCTCCCTCGGATTGGAGCTCCCATGGCCAAGTGCTGAACGATTCCATGGTTGACCCCAATTTTGACCGCGTCATCCGCTAGTTGCCTAGCTAGGCCCACTAGCAAGGGAAGGTTGTTTTGTGGACCACAAGTATTAGGGTGTGCAAGGAGCGTCGCGTCCCGACGAACTCACCACTCCCGTGTCCCCATATCCTCGCGCTCCTTTCCCCGTGCCCCAACCGCCTCTCCATCACCCATCACCATCTGGCTTCCGAGTAGGAGTACTAGGCGGAGGTGGTTCCGGCAGAAGGATAAGGAGGTCGCACGAAAGAGAGAGGTGCTGTTGATGGCGGCAACCTCACGATGGGTCATCTTCCTCCTAGGTCCCCTACATCCCCGCAAGATCCAAGGTCGTGCTTCTCTCTCTCTCTCTCTCTCTCTCTCTCTCTCTCTCTCCCTCCCTCCCTCCCTCCCTCCCTCTCTCTCTGCATCCCACCCTCCCTCCCTATCCCTCTGTTTTAGCTTAGCTCTTGGAACTTTTTTGGGAGGCAAAAAAAAACTAATATTTTAGTCTTTATTGTATTTGGCTCATTTGTAGGTTAACATTTGAAGATGCTCTAAGTGCAACTCTAGCAGAGTTGACATATGCTCCAAAACACCATAATAACTTCTAATATGAAGGCCGAGGGGAAAAAAGGCACTCTAGAAGAGACATCATCTTTTCTATCACCAATGTAGAGTCATCATAATGCAACCTTCATATTTTCCATGCAAGGAAGACCCACCCACAATTGGTTCATAGGTTCTTCCCCAATAACCAAAAATTAAAAACACATTTGATTCAAATCAATTTGTTCCTAATAATTTGGATGGAAAATTAGTCGCACTGCAACTCACATTGATAGAATAACTAATAATAGCTAACTAGTCACGGACGACGTAGAATGCGGGTGTGGCAAGTGAGGCCCCAATGACCTCAAAATGCACCTCAATAGCATCGTTCCATGTCGGTCGTGCGTTGACAGCGGCGGGGCGGCCGAGATGTCCCGAATCCTTCTTCGCCACCTCCTCCTAGCCATGTTCATCCAGGCCTAATAGGGGTGCAGGGATCCGTCTATTTCTCTTCCTCCTCATCTCCAAAGCCAAAGATGTTGGGGCCTCACTTGGGATAGGAGGGGTTGGAAGAGCCAGAGAGTTGAAAGGATAAGGAAGATAGGAGAGAGCGTTGACTTTTATTGACAACTACAGGCGCAATTAAGAGGGCATTTCGGGATGTGGGAGGTGGCAGGCACCCATGAAGGGATGTGCTACTTGATGAGAAACCTGACCACGCCCACCCGCCTCCTCCCGGCCTACTCATAAGCAAGCCAAAAGATGTTGTCGCGTGGCAGCCATTCGACGAGCCGTCATAGAAATTCAATGGACGACTATGCCCTAATGTGTGGGTGGTTGCATCACCGATGGTGCATGGGAGGCCGTGCCGCTTCAAATCCCGCATGTGGCATGATGAAGAAGATAAAACTTTTCTCTGCACACTGATAGTTAGGATTGGGACAAGCTTCGAACGAGACCTCCACAACCTCCAAATATGAATGTGTGGATTGCCTGGGTGAGTAGCTTTGAGGTGTCCTTGTTGGGGGGTCTTTTGTGCTTTTGTTGTGTCGATATTAGTGGTTGTTGTGTGTTTGGAGCGAGATGTCGAACAAAGATATTAAAGAGATGAGAGAGGAAATCTGTGAAATGAACCTAGCTTTTGGGTCATCAAACGCAAACAATCACTTTTGCGGCATAGAGTGGGGGATCGGAGGGGAACCTGTGCCAATGGTCACCACCGCGAGGTCGAGAGGCAAGAGTGGTTCTCAGGTCGGTTGCATCGAACTAGTTTGTTGGCGTACGACTAAAGATCGTTGGGAGGTCCGATATTATAGATTGGGTCATTTATTTTTTTAGCTTTTTTTGGTGAATATTGGTTTTTTTGTGAATGTTGATTTTTTTAGCTAACATGGTTTATTTTGGAAATGTTATCACGCGAGCGTAAGATATCTAGCATTTCCCAGCGAACTCCTTCTCTCCTATCGGATTCGTTTGTGTGAATCTTTGGCGCGGGATAAGAGCGACATCAGATTTTTAAACTAGTTTGTTATCTGATAAAGGCGAGCGAATGTGTTACAGACCAAAAGACTACAGCGACTGCATTGTCAGAAAAAATGACATTTTTTCTAGAAAAAATGTAACATGATAGTTTTATAAAATTTTAAACTTTGTCACATTGCATTTTAAACATTTTACCCTTTTTTCAAGTCGAGTTTTGTTTTTGTGCATGAAATTTTTTTATTAACAGATAGCATTTTTTATATTAAGATGTGGCATCTTTTATTATTTAAAACATGATTTTTTTATTAAGAGATGTCATTTTTATTATTAAGAGATGTCATTGTTTATTAAGAGTTGACATTTTTATTATTAAGATATGGTATTTTTATATTAAGAGATGACATTTTCCCCCTAAAAACAAGATGACATTTTTATCATGTTTTTTCCTTCTTTTCTTTTGTTCACATGGCAACTCAAACCATAGGACTACAATAAGTTTCAACATCCTTGGTTAGTTTTTGATTTAGAGGGCTAACTTTTTAATAAATTAAGTGCATGCCAGTTTCAATTTTTTAGATTGTCTATGTTTTTATAAAAGAATGTTTTTTGGGTTCATGTCATTTTACAATATAAGAAATAGTTAACTAGGTTTTATGGGTCAATTGGGGTCGCCCTGGCCCGTCACCCCAGCGAACGATCGGAAACCATCACTGAGAGCTGCTCACGATTCGTTCAATGGGGTTCGCCTAGCGGCAGGACGCCGGATATTAGGGTCTTTTTTCAAGTGTACGTGGGCTCTGGTACCTAGCTTCCATGCATGCATCAATGTTATGAGCACCCTAGCAGATAGAAAAAGGCTTACTTATGCCAACTCTAGCTGATCCCTTACAACAGGTCAGAGGAGTAAAGGAGGATGACTTTTTCTCCACCAAGTATCCATCACCTATATTGAGGGCATGTTCAACAACAGCGTAGCTTCCCAAGCTCCTCAACTTCTACTCCTCGCTTCGGTTTTCCAGCTTCTCACAGCGACGGAAAAACGTTCGGCCACGGAGCTCCTGCTTCTCATCACTGACATGGGTGAAAAACCCATTTAGATTGCCTAAAGCCCGTTTGAGAGGGAAGGGAGAAATGCCCAGCTCGGTAGGCATACAGTGGCACCTTCTAATTAAAAAATATACAACAACAGTGATGGAGAGGCTACGAAGGGGAGATATGAGTTGTTCGAGGGAGAGACCAAAAGAACCGGTACGCATAGCTCACTTGGTGGTGGCAGCATCTCGTAATAATGTTCAACTCCAGCTCCTTCGTTTTCACAGAGCCAGGGACGTCGATCAACCCCCTCTTGCCCGACCAAACCCTAGAAGCGTCGAGGCCACCCCAAACCCTAGAAGCGTTGCCGAGGCCACCCCAAACCCTAGAAGCGTCAAGGCCATCCAAATTTACCAAGTTAAAAGAGCATTGTCGAGGCCACCCCAAACCCTAGAAGCGTTGTCGAGGCCACCCCAAACCCTAGAAGCATTGTCGAGGCCATCCCAAACCGTAGAAGCGTCGAGGCCACTAATATGATTCCTTGTTGTGATTAGCTAGCTAGGTCTATGTTTGCCACCAATATATCCATCTCTCATGTTTGTATATTAATTGCCATGTTGTAATATTTGCAGAAACTATGGATCAACGAGACTTAGAACAACAAGAGTTCTTGGGGGACATAGGGCCTGTTTGGATGAAAGCCTGGACAATGTGCCTGGGAAGAAATAGTGCCTGGATGAAGCCTGGGATGACGCATGTTTTTTCCTGGCCAGGCTAGCCTGGTGCATGCGCGTTTGGTTCCCTTCCTTGCCTGCTGATTTGTCTTTTTGTGTTTAAAACATATCTAATGCCACTGCCATCCCTTGCTTAGTGCCAGGCACACGGCCAGGCGTGAAAAATAGAAGCCTGGGCCAGGCTGATGACACTGCCTGGGATGGATATATTATTTTATTTGAATTTTTTAATCGGGCCAGGTTAACCAGGCTACTAGGGACGGCCAGGCCAGGCAATCAATTTTTGAGCCAGGCCACTAACCAAACAAAGGTCAAGAAGGAACCAGGCACTGGCCAGGCCAGGCTTACAATGGTGTGGACTCCTACCAAACATGCCCATAATCTGTGACGGGCGTGATGTCTTGTCGTTTCTCAATGACACCGATGGTATGGAAGGAGAGGATGACGGCTCCGGTGATCGAACAATGGAGGAGGAAGTACATGATCATGACGGCTCCGGTGATCGAATGGCGCAGGAAGGAGACCATGATGATGGCTCCGGTGACCGAACGGAGGAGGGAGCTGTTGTGAAGTCCGGCGAGGTACATATATTAATTAAGCCTGTGCTGACTAATTGATGCATTCATTGTTTTGGTATATATTTACATATATTAACGCTTCTTTCTTCTCTTATAGCCCTCCGGATCGAGCCAAACTTCCCTAATGAGACGAGGCCCGAAGAAAAGGTTGCGCCAGGATGAAAGGTTCACGATCATAACAATCGGGAACGGTGGCCTACCGATTGAACCCAAGCGGACCAAGGACGCATTTTTCTGCTCAGTGCAGAGCTATTGTTTGGGACACCATCCCGATCAGCATCCATCAATGGAATAAGCCTAAGGACGATGACCCTGAAGTTTCTTATGTCACCGATAGACAGAAAGATGATCTTTGGACCACGTTGAAGGCAAATTTTTCACCCTACCGCCAGAGGAGGATCCGAATAAGCCAGTTATAGAGCCACAGGTCAAGGCGTGTGCTCTTAAGATGATGCAACATCTATTCAGAAGGTGGAAGAAAAAGTTGAAATCAAAGTTTGTCGACAAAGGGAAGACTCTAGAATTCACCGGCCGGTTTGTGGCATACATTTCTGGCCTACAAGATATCGTACAAGAGTAAGAAAATGTTAGAGACAAACAAGAACAATGCTGCAAAGAAGAAGTTTCACTATCACACGGGGTCAGGTGACTACCTCAAAGCCCGGCCATTGTGGGACAAAGCTGAGAATGACCTGCTTGCTAAAGGGGTCGAACCAGAGACATTGAACTGGCCGATCCGTTCAAGGACTTGGTTCTTCGGGGTTGGGGGAACTTGGGACCCTGAAATAGGGGAGTGCCGTTGGACCGACGAGCAACTTGCAATATCCGTCAAGAAGCTTCAGAAGTATATCACCGCAGCGTAGGAAGGGGCGTTCATTCCCGACAGAGAGAAGGATGAGCTGACTGAGGCCCTCGGGAATCCTGAGCACCCTGGATGAACACGAGGCACACCAGGCTCCGTTCCGTGGGTGGTTGGGTTTCCAGGCGCATGCGGTTACAGATGCTGGGAGAGGTAGAGGAAAGTGGAGCTGAGCGAAATGCAGAAGCTCAATGTAAGACTACTAAAGCTAGAGAAACTTGAGAGCTAGCGAGCTGCCGACCAACCATCTCAGCGGCACGAAGCTACCCCAGAAGCTACCCCGCCATCTCAGCAGAGAAGCAGCGTGGCTTCCACGAAGCTTGTTCAGCCTGGCTTATTGGCTCCTAGCTACCCCATGGATACTATCACGAAGGCTCAACATTGCCAGCTTATGACAAAATGGCAGAACCTCACTTTGAAGGCGGTTGTCAGCTCTGTTGCACCTCCTCAACCTGACGGAACTTTTCACTGCCGTCCGATTCCACGTGGTATGCTATTGTGACGGTGGATGAAAGTAATGGAGGGATTTGAGGAGCTCGAGCTTGACCACCCTACAGGTGAAGGGGAGAATCAACTGGTTAATGCTCTGAGGAGTATGTGTCTATGGCGGAAGGAGTACATCAAGCTTCCAAACTGGACGCCTCCTCCTCCTCCTCCTCCGGTGAGTCAGGGCACTCCGCGTCCTCCTCCTCCTCTTCCGGTGAGTGATCAGGGCACTCCGCCTCCTCCTCCTCCTCCTCCTCCTCCTCCGGTGAGTGATCAGGGCACTCCGCCTCCTCCGGCGCGTGAGGCCACTCCGCCTTCTCCTTCGCCTGCTCCGGCGCTTCGGAGCTCTCCGCCTCCTTCTCCGCCTCGTCGGCAATGGCGGAATACACACGCCGTCGCGCCGGCTCCTCCGGCGTGTCGAAGCACTCTGCTTCGTAAGCAATAACGAAAGAGAGACGTCGCCGCTTCGGCGGCTAGCAGTACAAGCAGAGGCGGGAGGCAATTCCGATACGGTCCATCTCTCAATCCTTCGGAAAAGTTACCATACGAGAGGACCAGGAAGGAAAACGCGGAGATCTGTGATATGTCTCCAAGTATCTATAATTTTTGATTGTTCCATGCTATTATATTACCCGTTTTGGATGTTTATGAACTTTACTTTACACTTTTATATCATTTTTGGGACTAACCTACTAACCGGAGGCCCAGCCCATATTGATGTTTTTTGCCTATTTCAGTGTTTTGAAGAAAAGGAATACCAAACGGAGTCCAAACGGAATAAAACCTTCGGGAGCGATTTTTTTGGAACAAACGTGATCCAGAGGACTTGGAGTGCAAGTCAAGAAGCAATCGAGGAAGCCACGAGGGTGGAGGGCGTGGCCCCCCTACTGGGCGCGCCCCCTATCTCGTGGGCCCCTCGGGCGTCCACCGACCTACTTCTTCCTCCTATATATACCCACGTACCCCGAGAACATCAAAGGCGACCATGAAAAACTATTTCCACCACCGTAACCTTCTGTATCCGCGAGATCCCATCTTGGAGCCTTCGCCGGCGCTCCGCCAGAGGGGGAATCAACCACAGAGGGCTTCTACATCAACACCATAGCCTCTCCGATGAGTTGTGAGTAGTTTACCAGAGACCTTCGGGTCCATAGTTATTAGCTAGATGGCTTCTTCTCTCTCTTTGAATCTCAATACCATGTTCTCCTTGATCTTCTTGGAGATCTATTCAATGTAACTCTTTTTGCGGTGTGTTTGTCGAGATCTAATGAATTGTGGGTTTATGATCAAGTTTATCTATGGGGAATATTTGAATCTCCTCTGAATTCTTTTATATGTGATTAAGTTATCTTTGCAAGTCTCTTCGAATTATCAGTTTGGTTTGGCCTACTAGATTGATCTTTCTTGCAATGGGAGAAGTGCTTAGCTTTGGGTTCAATCTTGCGGTGTCCTTTCCCAGTGACAGCAAGGGCAGCAAGGCACGTATTGTATTGTTGCCATCGAGGATAAAAAGATGGGGTTTATATCATATTCACTACAAAAAAGACACATCCGTGACATTTTGGGCGGAATGAAACTTTTTTCTGTCATACATATGACACTTCTATGACGATAATTGTGACAAAACCCGGTATCATCATAGATGTGGTGGGCTCCTACTTCTATGACAAAAAATCATGACAGAAAATGGGCTTTTCGTCCTAGGCGGGCCGGGGACGCAGCTGCATGACATTCTTTGGGCCGTCCATGACGGAAAAAACCGTGGTAGAAGCGAGGGCGAGGAAAATTTCGGGGAGTTCCCGGTTACGGTGGGCGGTCGGGGGCCGAGCGATGCGCGTTTTTCTCATACACATACGCGCGTGTGTGCGAGGCGTTGGCTCTAACTGAACCCGGTGAGGCGTTGGGCTCTAAATGAGCCTGAGCAATTGCACTGCAGGCTACGCGTTACTGAACCCGAGCGATCGATCGATGGCTGTTAACTGAACCAGATCGAGCGATTCCTTCGCTACTGCTGCTAACTGAAGCTGATCGATGCTGCCTCTCTGGATGAACAGTGAGCGTTGCGGGGGGGGGGGGTGTGGATGAACAGTGAGCGGTGGCATTGTCTCTAGATGAACAGGACCCCGTGGTGTGGAGGGATGGATGAACAGGACGACCCCGTGGAGGGCTAGATGAACAGTAGCCGGTGGAAGGGTGGTTGAACAGTAGCCGGTGGAGTAGCGCGTGGTGGAGGCTGGATGAACAGGAGCCCGTGGAGGCTGGAGGAGGTCGATGGTAGCCCGTGGAGGCTGGAGGAGGTCGACGGTAGCCCGTGGAGGCTTGAGGAGGTCGACGGTAGCCCGTGGAGGCTGGAGGAGGTCGACGGTGGAGATGAACAGTATCCCGTTGAGTCCCGTTTTGCGGTACGCCACACCACTCCCGATGAACAGTACCCCTGTTTGGACTGTAGCGCTCCAACACAAGTCCGTTTCATCCATTTTGCGGTACGCCACACCCCTCCCGATCAACAGGACCCCCGTTTCGACCGTAGCGCTCCAACACAAGTCCGTTTCATCCGTTTTGCGGTACGCCACATGCCTCCCGATTAATAGGACCCCCATTTCGACCGTAGGAGGTCCGTTTCCTCAGTTTTGCGGTACACCAGACCCCTCCCGATGAACAGGATCCTGTTTCGAACGTGGCCGGTCGAACACAAGGCCGTTTCCTCCGTTCTGTGGTACGCCATGCCTCGTTTCCATCGCCTGTTCTGTCCAAGCCCTCCCGATGAACACGACGACACATTCCGTTCCGACCCAGCCGGTTGGCTCCCACGCGTTCCGTTGCCTCCCGATGAACACGACGTATTCCGTTGCCTCCCCATGAACACGACGCATTCTGTTGGCTCCCCATGAACACGAAGACGACACTGTTTCTCCGTTCTGACCCAGCCATGTACACGAGCCCTGGCCGTACGTATGCGCGAGTAGGCATTCGAGACCCCGCCCGTATGTACGTACGTGGCTGTATTTTCTTTCTTGCACCCTGGCCGTTGTGTGTACGTGTACATGCTACATGCGCGCCTCTACTACGACACGTGCGCGCCTCTACTAGGACACGTGCACGCCTGTACTACGACACATGCGCGCCTCTACATCCACCAGTATGTACGTACACGTTCGCGACCAGAATGACAACGCTACGTACGCTTCGACCAGGTGGGTCCCGACTGTCAGGCACTTCCTTGCGTGCGAAGATGTAGCTGGTGGGCCCCAGCAGTCAGGGGGGCGAATTGTTTTTTTCGGATGCACTTCCTTGCATGCGAAGATGTAGCTAGTGGGTCTCTGCAGTCAGGGGGGCGAATCATTTTTTTGCCCAAACGCACTTCCTTGTGTGCGAAGATGTAGCTGGTGGGTCCCAGCAGTCAGGGGGGTGACTCGTTTTTTTTGCCTGGACGCACTTCCTTGCGTGCGAAGGTGTAGCTGGTGGGTCCCAGCAGTTAGGGGGGAAACATTTTTTCGCAAAATATGGTGGCCCGTCCGGTGGGTCCCTGCTGTCAGGTGGAGGAATAATTATTTTGCGTGTAATAAGGAGGCACTTCCTTGCTGCTGCCGTGGACCCAGCTGTCAGCCTCTCCATGTACAACACTCTTTCGATGGAAGTCGGTCGTTGACCACATTGACCACGCCGCGCCGAGAACACCGCGGCGGTGGACGACGGCGAGGCCTAGGAAGGGGATGACGCGGAGCCTGGGAAGACGCGGCAGTGGATGCCCACGCATAGAGGAGTATGAGGGTTCACTCGTTCGACTGCGGAGTCACTAGTGCAGAACCGGGCAATAGCACCGGTTCGTAAGGCCCTGTAGTGCCGGTTCCATAACCGGCACTAAATTATGGTCACTAAAGGTCCCCCCTTTAGTACCGGTTCAGCACGAACCGGTGCTAAAGGGCAACCACGTGGCACGAGCCAGCTCCGGGGGCCTGGAGCCCTTTAGTACCGGTTGGTAAGACCAACCGGTACAATAAGGTTTGGGGGGTTTTTAGTTTTATGATTTCTTTTTCATTTAATTTTGTGTTTCCATTTTAATTCTTTTTCGTTTGCTTGTATTTTACGATACTACACATTGTACACATTATGCATATATATATATATATATATATATATATATATATATATATATATATATATATATAGAAGTTCTAGTAGAACCAATCATGCATATATATATCATCAATGTCTCACAAACCACCATATTAATTAATTCACACATACACACATGTATAGCTATATACAATTTCTCCTACATATGCATGTTGCCTTCGGAGCCAGTGGCATTAGCCTAATAGGTGCCTTCGGAGAACGATGACAATTGGAAGTGGTTTTCATGGGGGCAGTAGCGGGTAATAGAATTCTCCCTTCGGATTTATGACCTGGTCGAGAAAAAATCCCGCTATTTCCTCTTGAAGTGCTTCTACGCGCTCCGTTTCTAGGAGCTTCTTCCGCACCTCTTTGAACTGTTAAGAAGGAGATCAATATGCATGTGTATTAGTTGTGTGACTAGATATCGATAATGGTGTAAAAATTGTGAATAGTGTTCTGACAAGCGTACGCATTCCTGTCTTTGAGATCTGCTCCTTTCGGACGCCATCATGCGAATGTTCTCGCAAACGCAGAATGCACACAGATCAGTCCCCTGCGCCTGCTTCAGGGCCTTTTTGAGAATGGAATTTGATTAGATAATAATTAATCAAGCATGATAATTAAAGAGATGGCAGCTAGCTAGCTAGCTAGTACTACTTAATTACTTACCTTGGGTCGAAACCATTTAAGCTTTTTTTTCCATTCGCCTTCCGTAACGTTGATGAACCTTGCCCAAGCCCTGCACGCCGACAAAGAAAATGAATAAAGGGGTTATTAAATAGTTCATATCATGAAATGACGAACTAAATAGGTCGAGATATATAGTTAATAATGATTGAAATTACCTGTTGACTATCCCAAACAAGATGTTATAGTCAGTTTTTTCTGAGAGTAGTGAGTCCAGTACTTCAACTGTTCCGGCGTCAACTTTAATGATACACAAGACCCAGTGAAATCTGCATGCACACACGTTTGCATGTCTTAATTAAGCGGGCATATGTAAGCAAAACCATGTAGCTAGCTAGTAGGCAAAAACAGAGAATTTGTAGTACAAGACAGTGTGACTCACTGGAAGTTGTAAGGAAGTAGTATATCTTCATTGTATTTGAGGCGCTTCAAGAACTCTAGCATGTTGTCCTCTACGTTCTTTTGATGACGTGGATTTATTAGCCATGTGTATTCATTAACGGTGTTTGGGTCAATGAACCCAATGCCAAAGCGTCCACCTTTTCTCATTTCATACATCTTCATCCTGCATAATATCACAGAAAAGAATATAGTGAGGATAATTACAGGTAATGATTGATCAAAAGGATCACGACAGCTAGCTTGAGACTTAAATTACAGAAAGAAATCACTTACAGACAATAGCAACTGACGATAGATTTGTCGAGTGCGTCTTGATTGTATAACTGAAACAGTTCAGTATACTCAATGGACACAGCTTTCTCATGGAAGTAATGCTCCTCCTTGACTTTCACCATGAGGGACAATCGATCTGAAATCTTGGTAATGTTCATGTACCATTGATGCAATTCATACATTGTCGTTGGGAGGTTCTTGACTTTGTTTGGCTCGACCAAAGGTTGGCCCCGGACATATTTCCGTTTTATTTCATCCTCTCTAAGCAAAGGCATGGGCTCGATCTCGAGGAGTTGTCCAACAGTGATGTTGAGAACTTCAGCCTGCATTATATGCTCCTCCATTATTACCACATTGCCCACCTTGGGAACGTGCACTGTTTGCCCACAATAATATTGGGTGCGCGTACTGTCACGTGTTGTTGGCACAACAAGCGAGGGGATCGATTGCGCCGCCTGTTCTCCCAGCTGGGGAATGGTTTTCCCGCATTTTTTGACAGCTGCTTCTTGTTTGCTCGATCCCGATGTAGACGTCCTCGCCTCCCTTTGTAGACGTGCTCGATTTAACTTCCTGATGTGGCGCTCATAGTCTGTGTCAACAGGCTTGGGAGCTGGTGGTTGAGCCATACGAATGAAGTGGTCAATCGTTTCCTCAGGAACTTTCTCCTTTGGCGGCGGTGGCGGTTTTGGTGCAAAATGGGCTTCCACCTCGGCCTTCGATATGTCTGCGATTTCCTCCTCGGACCTGTCATAAGACCTCTGCGGAAGAGGCGTGAGGCTTGGACCATATTTATATCGCTTGCCTTTGCCTGTACTTCCTGTACTACCTCGACTCATACCGCTATGCACCATAGCTGCGGGGTGTCTCTTCTACGATTTCTGAGGCGGCGGAGACGACTGACGGGGCTGAGTTGGACGAGGAGGAGTGGCCTGAGGTTGTGCTGGACTTGGAGGAGGAGTGGACGTCTGACGCTGTGGCGGACTTGGAGGAGGAGGAGTGGCCTGACACTTTGCCGGACTTGGAGGAGGAGGAGTGGCCTAACACTTTGCCGGACTTGGTGGACTTGCAGGAGTGGGAGTCTGCTGACTCGGTGGCGGACTTCGACGAGGAGTCGGCTGACGCGGTGTCGGTGGCCTTCGAAAGATGATGCAATCCTTTTTCCATAGGATGATACGATGTTTGGCCTCTCCGAGAAAGCGCTCGCCGTCACCTCCAGCAATGTCAAGCTGTAGCTCCGAATATGGTGGGTCCACCACCTCATCAACCAAGACACGAGCATAGCCCGCTGGAATCGGGTTGCAATGGAAGGTTGCCTCGGGGGGATTTGTAAAAGCAACGCCGTCCGCCACCTTTATGGATATGTTCTTCATTTTGACGTGTAGCTCGCAGTTAGTGTTCTCCGTGATGTCATCCACGGGGTATCTACCCAGCATTGTGTCGTCCGGGACGGAACCCACGCTGCTTCTCGGCATGGATGGGCCGGTGCTATCCAATGCTGGATCATCCGCTAGCTGCTGCAGCTGCTGAGACCCCCTTTGCTGGGTAAGTGAGTCGATCTGCTCCTGCTGCCGCTGGAATTTGACTGCCAATTCCGCTTGCTTGCTTCTAGGCCTTGAAGGCGTTCATAGTCCCGCTTCCTCTGCTCCTCCTCCATCTTCCTCTTCTTCTCCTCCGCAATCTTCTTTCTCGCACGGGTTCTGTAGTCGGTGTTCCATTCTGAAAACCCCTCATACCACAGAATAGCGCCCTTGCCTCGTGTTCTTCCCGGGTGTTCAGGATTTCCCAGGGCACGCGTAAGCTCGTCATTCTCTCTGTTGGGATGGAACACCCCCGATCGTGCCTCTTCTATTGCAACAAGTATCACATCGTCGGCTCCCTTCAGACTTGCCCTCATCAAAACATTGCCTGTCTCCGGGTCCAACTCCCCCCCCATGCGCATAGAACCAAGTCCTGACCCTGGGGGGCCAGCTCTTAGTAACAGGAGTGACACCTGCATCCTCCATCTCTTTCTCAGACTTATCCCACTTAGGCATTGCCACCGCATAGCCACCTGGCCCCAGCTTATGGAACTTATCCTTTTTTTGGGCATTCTTCTTGTTTATTCTCGACCGTTCCTTAGCTAATTCTGAATCCTTGAATTTCACGAAATCGTCCCAATGATCACGTTGGTTCTCTAGTGTTCCCTTGAATACTGGAGTCTTCCTTCCTCCCTTGACGTACTTGTTCCATTCACGATTCTTGTGGTTCTTGAATGCAACCGCCATCTTCCTAAGAGCAGCGTCCTTGACTTTCTGCACATCTGCTTTTGTGAAATGATCCAGTAGGGTGAAATGTTCCATGAGAGTATCCCAAAGCAAATCTTTTTGATTCTTGTCGACAAAAGTAACATCTGGACGTGGCTTTGCTGGCTCTCTCCATTCTTGAAGTTTGATCGGGAGTTGGTCCTTCACAAGAACTCCGCACTGACGAACAAACTTGTTCACAATCTTCTTAGGCGCTAATGGTTCGCCAGTAGGGCTGCATGCCTCGATATTGTACTTTACGCCCTGCTTCAACTTTTTGTTCGGGCCTCGTTTCGTCATTTTGCCTGAAGATTTGCTCGATCCGGATGGCTGAAAGAACAAAGATCGATTCATTAATATATCTTCAAGTCATTTAAAACATGTGATGATCACGAGATGCCTGCTTATATAAATATATATACCTCGCCGGTCTTTGTTGTTTCAGGATCAACATGTTCTTCGTCATCGTCATAATCGTAGTTCATGACTTCATCAATTCGGTCGTCGCGATCGAATATCATATCACCCTCTCCGGTGTTGTTTAGAAATTCGGAGCCGTCATAATCTTCTTCATTCTGATCATCATCTGGCCCGCGTATCATATCGAACATGGTCTGTTCTCCCTCTCTGTCGGTATTGTCTGCCATTGCTTTTATTTAACTAATCCAAAAGAAATATAAAACAATTTAGTATTCAAATGACATCGTCATGAATAATAGATATAATCTCGAATACATCGTCTAGAATAATAGATATAATCTCGAATACATCGTCTCGAAGAATATATAATATTGAATAGTACATCACTGGCTAGGTAGCTAATAAAGATCGAATACTACAGAAGAATCTAGGACACTCGCGGTTCCTGCGGCGCGGGCGGTGGACACCCAAAGAGAAGGAACCTTCACAGGATCATAGCTGAAGTGAGATCCTCGAAGAAACTGCCAGGTATTGGAGAACCTGCCGCCCTCTAACGCAACCATGTAGCGATGGACGTGCTCGTCCTCCTCCCTGACACAGCGACGTACCACCTCCGGCGGGGCCAGGTCCCTCCGCACCGAAACTGGCCCACGCGAACGCCACCAAACGAGATCAGGATCGACGACGGGACCCGGGGCCGGGTTCCTCATCAAGCGGCGCGCCCCTCCAGGTAGCACCTCCCAGTGCCAGCCCGGCGGAGCCCAGTCCCGGACATGGGTCGGCTGGACGTCGTCGCGGACGGGTCGACGGCGAGGATGCGGGCCGGGCATCGTCGAGAATAAATACTAGCTATATGCCCGCAAAAAGTAACATTTTTTTAATGATTGGATTTTGATAACTAAAATTTCTAACATTTCTATATAACACTAATTATGCTATCATTGCATATGTCAAAAATCTATATACTATTTCATACTAATTAAGCATCTAACACTAAAAACAGAAAACACAACTTCTATACATCCATTAAAAAACTGAAAAACAACATTATATAAAAAATTTCCATACTAATTAAACACTAATTATATCCTAACATGCATTCATACATATATAATAGTGAAAAAATAATAATCTAAATAATCTAAACTAATTAAACATACAAAATACGTATATACTAATTAAACACTAAATAATCTAAACTAATTAAACATACAAAATACATATGTACGTGTGTGTGTGTGTTCATCATGCATGCTTGTGTGTGTGTGTATGGGCTCGGGGAGGGGCGGCGCCCATGGTGGCCGCCGGGGGCGAGGGAGAGGGGTTAGAGGGGGAAAGCTCACAGCGGGCGACGACGAGGCGACGGCCGGGGCAACGACGGCGGGGACGGCATGACGGGGACGGGGACGGCGCGACGGGGACGGGTCCGGGGCGGCGACGGAGACGAGGGCGACGATGGGGACGGGGGCGGCGACAGAGATGAGCGGCGACGGAGACGATCGAGGGCGGCAGCGACGGCGACGGAGATGGAAACAGAGGAACAAACAGAGAGGGAAAACGAAATTTTCGGACGTGTTGTATATATAGAGGGCACCTTTAGTACCGGTTGGAGCCACCAACCGGTACTAAAGGCCTGTTTTGGCCAGGCCAAGCGGCGGGAGGCGACCCCCTTTAGTACCGGGTGGTGGCACAAACCGGTACTAAAGGCCCCCCTTTAGTACCGGTTTGTGCCACGACCCGGTACTAAACGGGGTGCGCTGGTGCATGTGCTGTGCGGCAAGTTTAGTCCCACCTCGCCGAGTGAAGGGCAGCCGCACTGGTTTATAAACCCAGCCTCGGCTGCCCTTTCGAACTCCTCTATATAGCAGGCTTCTGGGCCTAACTAGGGCGCGCTGCCCCGTGAGCCTGCTGGCCCTTCTGGGCCTGCATTTGCACACCCTAGGTCTGGCAGGCCCACCGGGCAGCGCTCCAACATTTTTTTATAATTTTTTTTCTTTTCTGCATAATTTTTTTTATTTTTTTTGCTTTATTTGTTTTTGTGTTTTTTTGTGTATTTAGAGTTTCTTTGTGAATATTTTTGCTTTAGGTACAAAAAATTACGAACTTTCTGTTAGTGCCCGTAGTTTTCAAATTTGAATAGTTTAAATTTTGAATTATTTGAAATTAGTGTGAATCACTAGTTTGTGAATAACTTAACTTTGAAAAAAGTTTTTTCAGTGATTCTTTTTTCTGATGTTTAATATTAGTGTGTTTTATCATTATATTCAATTTAGTAATGCTTAGGTTATTTTAAAAATGAAATGCCTTTGTAACAGTTCAATTTTCGTCGGAAACCCTGATACTTCAAAAGAGATTGTCCATTTTGTACACGAAGTGCATCCAGTTTTTGCCGTAACCCTCTCTACTTTCTTGCACATGCTATTTGTATGAAATTATGATACCATGCCAACTTTCAACCTTTTCCGAGTTCATTTGAAATGCTTTTCAATTTCAGGGTCATTTAGCTGGAAAAAAAATCAGTAAATGCATGAAAAGAATTTGTTTGCACATAAAATTTCTTCGCGTTTCAAATGCCAAAACACATAACTACCCTAACTATTATAGACATTCCCTCATGGGTGTGAAACACAGAAGAAAGTGATGATAGTGAAGCCGATCACATCCCAGATCTTTGGGTGTGAAACTTTTTCTTCGCGTGTGTCCCTTTGCGCCGTAACCATGGAAAATCTTCATCATTTAACGGGATGCTCGGGTCAATATTCACTGTGAATGGAGCAATTTCATCAAACTTTTCATAATCTTCTGACTTGTCTGTCTTGTCATCCACTCCCATGATGTTTCTCTTCCCAGAAAGAACTATGTGCCGCTTTGGCTCATCGTACGATGCATTCGCTTCCTTATCTTTTCTTTTTCTGGGCTTGGTAGACATGTCCTTCACATAGAAAACCTTTGCCACATCATTGGCTAGGACGAATGGTTCGTCTGCATACGCAAGATTGTTGAGATCCACTGTTGTCATTCCGTACTGCGGGTCTTCCATTACCCCGCCTCGTGTCATATTGACCCATTTGCACCGAAACAAAGGGACCTTTAAACCACGTCGATAGTCAAGTTCCCATATGTCCTGTATATAACCATAATATGTTTCCTTTCCCGTCTTGGTTTCTGCATCAAAGTGGAGTTCACTGTTTTGGTTGGTGCTCTTCTTATCTTGGGCGATCGTGTAAAATGTATTACCATTTATCTCGTACCCTTTGAAAGTCATTATATTCGAAGATGGTAACTGGGACAGCAAGTACAGGTCATCTTCAATAGAGGTGTCATGCATGGTACGTGTCTGCAACCAGCTGGCGAAACTCCTGGTTTGTTCACGTGTAATCCAGTCATCAGACCGCTCCGGGTGTTTGGAGCGTAGCAAATTCTTGTGTTCATCCATATACGGAGCCACCAAGGTGGAATTCTCTAGAACTGTGTATTGTGCTTCAGTGAGAGAATGTCCGTCCATACATATTATTTGTTCCCCTCCTAGCGTGCCTTTTCCATCCAGTCTGCCCTTATGCCGCGATTCAGGAACACCAATCGGCTTAAGGTCAGGAATAAAGTCAATACAAAACTCAATGACCTCCTCATTTTGATGGCCCTTGGAGATGCTTCCTTCTGGCCTAGCACGGTTATGAACATATTTCTTTAAGACTCCCATGAACCTCTCAAAGGGGAACATATTGTGTAGAAATACAGGACCCAAAACATTAATCTCTTCGCATAGGTGAACTAGGACGTGCGTCATGATGTTGAAGAAGGATAGTGGGAACACCAACTCGAAACTGACAAGACATTGCACCAAATCATTCTGTAACCTTGGTATGATTTCTGGATCGGTTGCCTTCTGAGAGATTGCATTGAGAAATGCACATAGCATCACAATGGCTAATCGAACGTTTTCCGGTAGAAGCCCCCTCAATGCAACCGGAAGCAGTTGTGTCATAATCACGTGGCAGTCATGAGACTTTAGGTTCTGGAACTTTTTCTCTGCCATGTTTATTATTTCCTTTATATTCGACGAGAAGCCAGACGGTACCTTAATACTGAGCAGGCATTCAAAGAAGATTTCCTTCTCTTCTTTGGTAAGAGCGTAGCTTGCATGACCCTGATGTATGCTGTCTTCTCCGTGCATACGTTGCTGGTCCTCCCGTGCCTCAGGTGTATCTTTTGTCTTCCCATACATGCCCAAGAAGCCAAGCAGGGTCACGCAAAGATTCTTCGTCACGTGCATCACGTCGATTGCAAAGCGGACCTCTAGGTCTTTCCAATATGGCAGGTCCCCAAATATAGATTTCTTCTTCCACATGGGTGCGCGTCCGTCAGCGTCCTTCGGAACAAGTTGTCCGCCAGGACCCTTTCCAAATATCACCTTCAAATCCTTGACCATATCATGTACATCAGCACCAGTACGGTGGCGAGGCTTCATCCGGTGATCCGCCTCACCTTTGAAATGCTTGCCTTTCTTTCTTACGGGATGCCTGCTCGGAAGAAATCGACGATGTCCCAGGTACACATTCTTCTTACAACTATTCAAATATATACTGTCAGTATCATCCAAACAGTGCGTGCATCCGCGGTATCCCTTGTTTGTCTGTCCTGAAAGGTTACTGAGAGCAGGCCAATCATTGATGGTCACGAACATCAACGCCTTTAGGTCAAATTCTTCCCCCATGTGCTCATCCCACGCACGTATACCTGTTCCATTCCATAGTTGTAAGAGTTCTTCAACTAATGGACTTAGGTACACATCAATGTCGTTGCCAGGTTGCTTAGGGCCTTGGATGAGCACTGGCATCATAATGAACTTCCGCTTCATGCACAACCAAGGAGGAAGGTTATACAAACATAGAGTCACAGGCCAGGTGCTATGGTTGCTGCTCTGCTCCCCAAAAGGATTAATGCCATCTGCGCTTAGACCAAACCAGACGCTCCTTGCGTCATCTCCAAACTCCTTCCCGTACTTTCTTTTGATTTTTCTCCACTGCGACCCGTCAGCGGGTACTCTTAACTTACCGTCTTTCTTACGGTCTTCTCTGTGCCATCGCATCGCCTTGGCATGCTCTTTGTTTTGGAACAAACGTTTCAACCATGGTATTATAGGAGAATACCACATCACCTTGGCAGGAATCTTCTTCCTGGGGCGCTCGCCCTCGACATCACCAGGCTCATTGCGGCTGATCTTATAGCGCAATGCACCACATACCGGGCAAGCGTTCAAATCCTCGTACTCACCGCGGTTGAGGATGCAATCATTAGGGCATGCATGTATCTTCTGCACCTCTAACCCTAGAGGGCAGACAACCTTCTTTGCTTCGTACGTACTCTCGGGCAATTCGTTGTCCTTTGGAAGCATATCCTTTGTCATTACCAGCAACTTTCCAAATCCCTTGTCAGATACACCATTCTTTGCCTTCCATTGCAGCAATTCCAGTGTGGTGCCCAGCTTTTTCTTGTCACCTACGCAATTTGGGTACAACAATTTTTTGTGATCCTCTAACATGCGCTGCAACTTCTTCTTCTCCAAATCACTTGCGCAGTTTCTCTTTGCATCGGCAATGGCCCGACCTAGATCATCAACGGGCTCATCTGATGCCTCTTCTTCAGCTTCTTCCCGCATTGCCGGCTCATCTTCTTCCCGCATTACCGGCTCAACTTCTTCCCCCATTGTTGTATCATCGTATTCAGGGAACCCATGGCCAGGATAGCTGTCGTCGTCCTCTTCTTCTTCATTGTCTTCCATCATAACCCCTCTTTCTCCGTGCTTGGTCCAAACATTATAGTGGGGCATGAAACCGGACTCAAACAGGTGGACGTGAATGGTTCTTGACGTAAAGTAATTGCGACCATTCTTACAGCCAGCACATGGACAAGGCATAAAACCATCCGCCCGCTTGTTTGCCTCAGCCGCAAGCAGAAAAGTATGCACGCCCTCAATGAACTGGGGAGAGCATCGGTCATCATACATCCATTGCCGGCTCATCTTCATTACACAACACCGAATAGACCAAATTAATACAAGTTCATACATAAAGTTCATACAACACTTAAATGCAAAAAACAAATAACTCTCTAGCTAAAGCATTTAAATGCAACAACAAATGCGATCAAGATCGCAACTAAGGTAACAATTGATCCAACAGCATAATGATACCAAGCCTCACTATCGATGTCATATTTTCTAATCTTTCTAATCTTCAAGCGCATTTTCTCCATGTTGATCTTGTGATCATCGACGACATCGGCAACATGCAACTCCAATTCCATCTTCTCCCCCTCAATTCTTTTCAATTTTTCTTTCAAGTACTCGTTTTCTCTTTCAACTAAATTTAACCTCTCGACAATAGGGTCGGTTGGAATTTCCGGTTCACATACCTCCTAGATAAAAATATCTATGTCAACTTGATGGGCATAATTTGTCATAAACACGAAATGCAACAAATAGTTTTAAAAGAGAATATACCACATCCGAATCATAACAAGGACGAGGGCCGACGGGGACGGATATCAAAAACATGGCACTATGTATAACAAACAACGTACGGGTAAGATAATTATTATACGAGTAACTATATATATCCAAATCACACAAACATCAATTTTTTATAGAAAATTTCATGAACAAGAGGCTCACCACAAGGTGGTGCCGGCGACGGGACGGTGCGGGCGATCGACGGTGGTTACGACGGAGATTTAGAAGGCACTAAGTAAACCACACCTAGATATGCAAACTAAGTGTTATTTTTGACCTCAAATTGCATATAAATCAAATACTAGCACATATATATATTTCCTCCCAAATTACTAAACTCACAAATTAATAACTATATAAAGCATTGCAAGAGCTAATCTAGCAATGAGAGATGAAAGGAAAAAGTTGCTAACCTTTGTGATCACTTGAATGGATGGGGGCCTTCAAATCATGACAAATTTTGGGCAAAATGTGTGATGAGCTCGAGGGGAGAAGAGGAAGAACAGAGAGGAGAGGAGAGGGGAAAGGGGGAAGAACAGAGCGAGCTGGACGAAGGGTTTATATGCAGGAGGACCTATAGTACCGGTTCGTGGCACGAACCGGTACTAAAGGTGCTGGAGGGGGCCCAGACTGACAACATCCTGCCACCACTCTCATTAGTACCGGTTCCTGGCACGAACCGGTGCTAAAGGTTAGCCACGAACCGGTACTAATGAGAGCGGCCCGGCTAGCCGTTGGAACCGGCACTAATGTATACATTTGTGCCGGCTCTAATACAAACAGACACTAATGTGCTTCACATTTGACCCTTTTTCTACTAGTGTGTGAGGATGCCGTCTCCGCAGAATAACAAGGGGTGTGGGTGAGTGGAGGGATGGCCCGGCCAGCGACGGGAGTAGTAGGGGCGGTGAGGCCTCCGCGGCATCACAGTCGGCCACGGGAGGCAGGAGTAGGCAGCACGACCGGCGCTGCTTTGGCGGCTGGAGCAAGAAGACCAGAGGTTGAAGAAGCACGATGGCCATTGGATGGACATCGTATGGTCACTGCAGCTAGAATCACTCATATTGACTAAGTTGACAAAGCCCTCCGTCCCCGTCAACTTAGTGGGCCCACAAGTCAGCCTCCCACCAAGGTGGGTCCCAGCTAGCAGGGGGAGTATTCTTTTTTTTTCTGTTTAATAAGGAGGCACTTCCGGTGGGTCCGAGCTGACACCGGGGGATCGTTTTTTTGCGAAATATGGTGGCCCATCAGGTGGGTCCCAGCAGTCAGGGGGCAAACATTTTTTTTGCAAAATATGGTGGCCCATCTAGTGGGTCCCTGCTATAAGTTGGAGGAATCATTATTTTCCACGTAATAAGGAGGTACTAACTTGCTGCGGTCGTGGACCCAGCTATAAGACTCTCCACGTACAGTATACTTCCGATGGAAGTCGTTCCTTGACCACGTTGACCACGCCGCGTTTCTTTGCATGCATGCGTCCATGGGCGTGGTGCGTCCCCACTGTCAGCCTCTCACGTACAGTCATCTTCCGATGACTCTTGGTTGTTGACCATGTTGACCACACCATGCCGAGCGCACCCAGACTGGAATGACCCGGAGATGGGGAAGACGGGGCAGTGGAGTCGCAGATGGAGAGGAGTGGGAAACTTCACTGGTTCGGGTGCGCGGCAGCACAGCCGCGGTGCCGCCCACGGGAGACAGGAGCAAGAACAGAGGTTGAAGAAGGAGCACGCTGTTGGATTAACATCCAACGGTCCAGCTGCTAGAATCATCTATTGATTAAGTTGACAAAGCCGTGCGTACACGTCCGCTTAGTAGGCCCACAAGTCAGCCACCAAATCTGACGGGTCCCAGCTGTCAACAGGATGAATAATTTTTTTGCAAAACAAGGAGGCACCTCCTTCCGTGCGAAGATACAGCCGGTGGGTCCCAGCTGTCAGGTGGAGGAAACATTTTTTTTAGCTTAATAAGGAGGAACTTTCCTTGCGTGCGACCATGGACCTCATGGGTCCTAGCCGTCAGGCTCTCCACGTACAGTCCTATTCCGACGACTCCCGTTTGTTGACCACGTCGCACCGAGCTCAGCGAGGCGGTGGACGACGGAGAGGCCCCGGATGGGAACGACTTGGAGATGGGAAGACGCGGCAGTGGAGTCGCAGATTGAGAGGAGGAGAAGGGTTATAACTGGTTCTGTTGTGGCGTGGGGCTGCAGTCTGTGGAGAATAACATGAGGTGTCAAGGGGTGGAGGGATAGCATGGCCGGCGGTGGGGTAGCGCTTCGCAGCGATGCGTGCTAAGTAGAGCCGCTAGCCGCCGGAGGCCGGACCAGGCGGTCCCGGCGACGCTGGAGGAAGAAGACGAGAGATTGAAGGTGCATGCCGGCTGTTGGATATAAATCCAATGGCCGTGGATGACACAATCATTTGTTGACCAAGTTGACAACGCCCTACGTAGGCTTCAACCTATTGGCCCACATGTCAGCCTGCAAAAATGTGGCATATATTTAACCCATGTTTTCTATAATGTACAGTCCATTTGCTGGGCTGGGTGAACAAATAATTTCGCGTCAATCAGACCCATTTATATTTTCTAAGAAATCCCAGCCTATTTGCACTTCCTTGAAATACACGTATTAGTTGGGCTCGTTATATATATAATGTTATGTTAGAAGGAGCAATTAATATCAAAGAATAAACCGGAGAGGCACATTATATATATATATATATATATATATATATATATATATATGTATATATAATTAACAAATTAGCGAGTTATTGCTCAAAATAAAAATGAGCGCGTTATTATTAAATTGGTCCTTAAAATCTTTGCAAGCTTTTGTACGCAATCACCAGGGTTTTCCTTGCCTGTGAGTCAAAAACAACCAGGATTTTCCTTGCCAACTTCCGTTAAACATTTACTTTTATAAGTTAATAACACGTGGGATGTTTTTATAATGTACATATAAGTCTCTATAAAATATACGATAATAGTAATAATATAAATATATATAATGTGGTTAGAAGGGAAAACATAAATTGGACACAACATTATTATTCTTATATATAGATAAATAGAACAGAGACCTACGTTTTATTAAAAAATACATTGGGCTGCCGATCTTTAAGAAAAAGCTAGGCCGGTATGGACCTCAAAAAATAAGTTGAAACCACTGTCTCCGTATGTCGTGGGCTACGCATGTTAAAATACAAAACCTAGGCCTAGCTAATACTTGTTCACCCTCTGAAAAAAATGATACCAGATCCTCGAGCGAACTGGATTAAAGAGGGGGTCGGCGGCACGACTGAAGAAGCACATCAGGAGCGATTTTTTTTCTTTAGTGGATGACTCTCGATAGCGTTTTTTTACTTGCTTTTGCACCATACAACTTGTATTTTTAGCCTCCCAGTCCATCATGGTGGACCAGCAGCCCATTTGCTGGGCGGGCCAACCTACAGAAACCAGCACTCATCAAGCCCCAAAAACAACGCAGTACTATGTTTGTTTTGAGGCCGAAAACATTACGGCAGGGGTTGAGCGGGGGAGAGGGGAAGACAGAGTAATAAAAAGATTAAAAAGAGCTGATGCACCGTTGCTACCCTAATAAAGCAGGTGCAATTGTTCTCGGGAAGAAGGTGTGCCATTGACACCCACACGTCACATACCCCACAGTAGGCATACTAACAAGTTCACACACAAATACAACAGAAAAGGTAAACATTCATATCAAACTCAGGTTCACAGGACACGTTCATATTCATAGTCAACATTCACTATCAACAACTCAAAAGATTCATATATACACAAGCTCAGCATATCTATGCATTCAATGATTGATAGATCACACGACAATATTCATACATAATTCACAAAAAGATTTAGATATACACATGTTCAGTATGTTTATGCATCCAAATGATTGAGATCACATCCAATATGATCCATGGACGAACTTTAATTACCTAGGGTATAGACTGGTAAATGATGTTCAATCGGAGGTACTTCTTGCTAAATTAGTTCTTGTATGAGTAAACTTTCGAGTACATAAGAGGCAGCATAGACAATCTGAACTTTGCTTGTAGGTTTATCCTCAAATAGTGGCCTCGTGCCGAGGGAGGTTTGAGCAACTTGGCCACTACTTTCATCCAACTAGTTTACTGGCTCATCTTGGTCCTGTATCTCACCAAAATTCTACATTGCAGATGAGAAAGGAGGCGGTTGAGAAAATGAACCACCCAATTTTTTTGTGCAGTTTAACTGAAATGGAGCATCCTTGGCGTGCAGACTGATTAAGTGCAAGATGAATATACGCGTCAACCAACTTGTCTGGAATCTTTAGACTCCATGCCATATAGTTTGCTACCATATGTGCCGATAACCAAAAGGCACAAGTTGGGACCAAAGACTGGACTGCATTTTTCTGGGCTATGCACCAAGCAATATTTTTGGCGTTCACTCTCCTAATACTTGGAGTTTAACAATTGGTTGACGCCGGTTGATACTCGAATGAATATAGGCACTTCTTGTCAACATTGATGCTTGTCTGAGTGAACTTTGGAGTACATAGCAGCAGCATAAGTACCTGTTCATCTGATCATTTTGTGCAGTTCTACTGAAATCACCCAATGTAATGATTTTCCTGCGAGTTCAGGCTCCAAATTACTCCTTTATGAAATCGGCAAACAGTAGCATAATACCAAATGACCAATACATATGACAAGCACAATAATCAGGATAAAGACCAGTACCAACCTGTGTGAGGTAGCATATCAATTACTATTTCCTTTGACTGGAAGCCAAGATAAGCGAAGCGACTGACAACGAAGGAAGAAAGCAAGCCGAGATTAGCGACTGACAGGAAAGGACGAAAGCTGTCGAGGCAATGAAGCACCTAAATTTTTTGTGCAGTTCCACCAAAATCGAGCATCCCTGTTGGCACATATATTGAGAGAATGAGATTACTGTAATAGTGGGACTAGTTGATGAAACATACACTAACAAATAGAAGCACCGTCATTGTCTTAATGGGTAAAGTTAGCAACATAGTAGTCTTGCTTAAAGAGAGGTATTAGTTTATTTAATCAGTGCCAATTATCTCAACACTCAAAGCATTGCCATTTATCATAGGTTGCGAAACTTTAACGTGCAAAGATAAAGGAGTTTCTCATGACAGTAGCACGATACAAATAGAGATGACAACAAACTAATATGGATGAAGGCCTTAGGCTCGTACCAACCTGAGAAAAAAAGCTTATTCATGTAGTCCCATAAGAGATGATAAAGCACTCACTGGAATCACACAATAGTATAAATTTTTGTGCACTTCAAATGTATGGTTGAAATCACTCTTGTTTACCAGTGCTGAGATTATATCGAAAGATTATCAAGAACTTCCAGCAGAGTTAAAGCACTGGCTGGGATACAGTTCATTGTATTGTCTTGTGTAGTTCCACTAAAATGTATGATTGGCACAACATGATCCCTGTTTGCACAAGTAGGAATAAGGTGAAACCTTCATTAGCTTAGTGAGAAAGGATAGGAAGACATCAACATATTACTCAAACAGTAGCATCAAATTCATGATGGACAATACGCAAAACATTGCCTCATTGAACCAATGGCAATAAATTGACATGCAAAACAATAGCACTATTATGTCATGACACTATAATATTTCCTCCCTGCTCCACCACATGATTCACCTCCATAGACAAACATACACACGTACATGATTCAACATAGGGTCCTACTAAAGATTTGTTTAACTCCAATAGGAAAATTAGTGTTACTTAAGTACTCATAATTAATTAAGTGAGACAGCAGAAGTGGAAGGGCTCCCTGGAGGATTGTCTCACATGTAAGGTAGTCGTTGCCGGAGCCCTTGAATGGCCTCGATTGAGGCCTATGGCTTCAGCAAGATCGCCTTGGCACTGTTTATTCTTCTTCTTCTTCCTCTTCATGCTCTGTTTCTCTTTCTTCTCACCAGTTGGTGAAACCAAATACATGATTGGCCTTCTAATTCAGAATTGGTTTTGTCAGTGAGGGAGTACAAGTGTACTAGTAAAAAATAGCATTATTTTCTCATGGCAGTCAGAAAATAGAGATGAACACATGCATTAAATATCATTCTTACGTAAAGGAAGGTTATGGCACCAATATGGATGATGAGGATGGGAACACAGATCTCCCTTTGTGCAGTTCCACCGAAATGAACCAACTGTTCCATTCTGACATTCCAGTTAAACGGCACAAAAGTCACTTCTTTTAAGAAGAGTTTTGTGCAGTGCATCAAAAGGTCACAACAGCAACCAGGTGAATTGGATATCCTTGTTTGCACAAAAAGGTACAGAGGAAATAGTCAGAGTCTCAAACAATTACTGGCAAAAACATTTGGCTAAACTTGTCATGGCTTATAATAGTGTAATGGCTTCATTTTTACCAGGGACATTAGATTAAGAACAGCTAAATATTTGGTATAAGGGCATGGGACAGTGGGTGCACCAGCAGTCCAGCACCATGTACGTAAACAAGGGCATAAAGTGGTGATTCATAGTTTGTTGCCCCAAGAAACAAACATCCAAGAAACATATCTGGGTTGGTCCCATTTTTGTTCACCCTAGCCACCTACTCCTATGTGTGGATAGCAAATCTAGTCCTGGTCATACCACTGTGTACATCGTTACCCCTATATTTCCCTTTTCGACCAAGAGACCGGTTGGATGACCAGTCTGTACTACTTTCA
The DNA here is from genome assembly GCA_963921465.1 of Triticum timopheevii. Classification (NCBI taxonomy): domain Eukaryota; kingdom Viridiplantae; phylum Streptophyta; class Magnoliopsida; order Poales; family Poaceae; genus Triticum; species Triticum timopheevii. Next base: position 553,717,964 of record OY997264.1, on the reverse strand, counting down.
CCCCCTTTCCTTCCTATTTGTACCAAGTCCGATGTACATACTAAATTCCCCCACCCCCACTTTATTTCTTCTTTGAACCAATTACTCCCTCCGTCCGGAATTACTTGTCATCAAAAGGATGTGTCTAGAACTAAAATACATCCAGATACATCCATTTCAATGACAAGTATTTTCGGACGGACGAAGTACAAGATTCGACTCCATGAAGTAGCTTTACCTCTAACAATATAAGAAAAAAAAAATAGGTGACGTTGGACCATCCGATCGAGAGGGGCTGAGAGGTAGAAAATGATGCACATGCATGGACGTAGCAAACTGGGGAAGTAGAGCAAAGGCGGTTTCGAACGAAGATATACCTGAAGGTCGTCGGGATGTGGATAGGTGGGCGGCGGGAGGCCAGATCCGCCCACAGGGAACAACGAAGGGATCGGAGGACCTCCCACGCCGGCGCTCGACCAGAGATAATGGTGCGGCTGGCAGTGGGTCTCCTCCTTCGCTGTCGACGACGGGCTAAACGCTGCCCCTCCTCCCCTTCACCGGCGGAGGGGGATACGTCCGGATCTGTAACCACCGGTGAGGATAGAAAGCTAGTGTTTTTTGAAGGGAGAAAGACAGTGTTACTACCCCTATCTTGTTTAGATCTGGAGAGGATGAGAGTGTGTGAATAGAGCAACCCTAGCAAGCAAGCACGAAGGCTCCGGCCTATATATACGTAGTGGGGTAGTTTTCCTTTTTCAGTCCATCAAAACAATCGTTTAAAATTGTGTACTACTACATGCCAGGTCGCGGTTTTTTTAGTTGTTGATTGTTTTTTGAGATTGCTACCCGCTTGTTCCAAGTGGTGTTACGGTGTGTCAGGTCACACTTTGTATCGTTCAAGTCTGGTACTACAAGTCCCTCCATTAAATGAACAATCACCCCCGCATAAAAATTGTGAACAAGCCCATGGCTAAAATTAGCGGAAACGTGGGTTGCCCCAACATGCATTATTATTTATATTTTCTACTCCCTCCGTTCCTAAATATAAGAATTTTTTATTAGCCACACCTAAGACAAGATTTTTTTAATTAGCAGTGAACCCCACATGTCATAGACACAAAAATTGTGGCAAGATTCCCTTAGGCAAGCCAAAGTGTGTCTAACAATTTGAGCAACTCAGGTTAGGCAAGTGTGGCAAGTGTGGGAAAAATAATGTGGCAACATAAGACAAACATAGTCACAATCCAAACAGCCCCGTAATTTTTTGTGACATGCATGAAAATTTGGTTAGTTAAATTTATAGTCAAAATTTGGCAAGGTGCATCAGATCAACACATGCAAGTATCAAAAGGAAAGTCACGGCATGCATGCATGCGTTGTACTCCCTCCGTTTCCAAATATAAGTCTTTTTAGAGATTGCAACAAGTGACTACATACGAAGCAGAATATGTCTACATACGAAGTAGTCCATTTGAAATGTGTAAAAAGACTTATATCGAGTGCAGTGCTTTGATGTGTCGCGTCAACTCGTACAAGACCGAGAAATTTGATTACTACAACGCCCTCTCCCTCGCGGATTGACCTCCGGTGCGTTAACTGCACCTGCCTTTGGCTACATGACAGGAGGGCCAATCACCTGTTGGGCCCACCTGTCATAGACGCAAGGCAGGAGCAGTAAGTAGAAGCTTTCGCTACACGCTATCCCTCCCGCACGAGGTGGACGGACATGCAGCAGTGGATTCGATACTGTAGAAGTAGGAGTAACATCATTGTTCGTCTTCTCAAAGAGGCGAAGATCCAAACGCAACCCAAACATGGCAGTTGCGAATGCTCGCGTGGTGTGGTGCCTTGGAGCACGCATATACTAGCCACGCTCTTGCATGATACAAAATTGCTATTGTTTAACAACTAAACTCCATCATCCATTGGTTGATACTCATTCTGCATAGGTCCACGCACTTAGCACCGTTTCCTCCTGGGGTCACCAATGTTTATTTGCTAATTAATAGCATTGCATGCAATGAACTAGCCATTGCAAGTCACTAAAAGCATGCACACCTCTCATCTCTTATTCATTGATATGTCAAGAAACAAGAAACAAGGTAGAAGTTAATGCACCGTGCCTAAGTGTTTTGGGACTATTTGGTTTTTGTAAGATGACTTAGACACCTATATGGAGGGAGTAGTATAGCCCTGTAAACCGGAAAGGAGTATTTTCCTTTCTAGAGATTTCAACAAGTGACTAGAATACACCGCGTGCAGTACTCCCTCCCTTCCGGTTTATAGGGCTCAAATCTCAAATCTCATGAACCAAGGCATTTTGCGATTGGAGGAATGTATCTCGTACTTTACAAAACTACCCTAATTAAACTCATGCATTAATTACGTAGTTCTTTTGTTTTCCTCTTCGCCTTGGTCGCGGTGCACAATATTGAGCACTCCTATATGACTAGCCGCTCTATCTACATGCGGGACATTTCAAAGCATCCTTGCCCGCATGCCATCCACCAAATCACAGCGAGGTGCTACAGTCGAGACTCACCTGTCACCCCGATGTGGCCGTCATGACCCGTCATATCACAAAACCCACACCTTTACCAACAGTGGTAAGGTGGCCTCCAAGTTGGACTGTATGAAGCAACCATCATTTCACTGGAACGCTTGTTCAAGCCCTTTCTTCCCTTTCTTGAATAAAACCTCACTCCAGGCTACTCACTTCTGCCATTTTTCTTCTGTACCAACGAAGGAAAGGTGGGCGAATCAGTTATGCTGCTATATTTTCATTCCAAGAATCTTCTTTTTGCGAAGCACCGACCGATTCTCACATCCTATTCTTTTCCCATTTTCATTGCGATTGTGGTTTCCTTTCGATTGCTTTTTTTTGTTAGTTCATTGATGGATCCTGGAGCACTAGGCAAAGAGTTTCCGGCGGACAACCCACTTGGGACAGCGATCTCCAGGAAGCGAGCACCGACCAACGAGTTGACCATGTTGGCGGGCCAACCCATGGAGACGAAGAACTCCAAGAAACAAGCACTGGCCAAAGAGTTGACGATGTTAGCGGACGAACTCCTCAAAGAAAGTTGGAAGAACAGCAAGGGCCCCACCGTGCCTACCCCAGGAACTTTGATGGCCACCTATGCGAGGCTCAAGGCCGAGTTTGAGGAGATAGTCGCCATTGAGAAGCAGTATTCCCCTGGCAAGGTGATGGCCCCCATCGAGGACGAGGAGATGGCCCCTGGAGGGATGATATCCCCCGGTGAGCTACACAAGGTAAAAAATAATGGCTTATTACCATAGTTGTGGTTTTTGATTATATGCAATGTGCTTGCTAATATGTTAGGGTTGTGCAGGTGCCGGTGGACGTCCTTGATGATTCTGATGTCGCGGCCCGTTGAAAGAACATGTGGTGCCCCCATGTTTGATTTTGGCAATTGATGACAATCTCTATGGACTAATGGTTGTCGAGTTATATTTGAAGGATTTGTCCATAGGCTTTTCTTGAAGTCCATGTGTTGGTTTCAAGGAGTTTATGAGTTGACCAATGTGCTATTAAGGAATTATCCAAAGATTGGTCATGTGAGTGTTGAGCTTATTGCAAGCATGTCTTGAAGAAGAAGGTTGTGTGATCATTCATGTTTACCTTCAAGACATCATCCAAATGAAGAGAGTTGCAAATATTCAAGGTTGATCAAGACTAAGTCAAGGGTGAATCAAGTTGATCAACTCACAAAGCGTAGAAGATGTACCGAGAGGGATCAAGTGATCCCATGGTATGGTAAGCATTGTCCATTGCACTTTGTGTACTAACCCATGGTCTATGTGAGAGTTCTATGTGGGGTTAGGTACGTATCCATGGGCTTGTGTCAAGAGGAAGATATCATACAACCCATGGAAAGGATGACATCAAGTGGTGATCGTCATCAAGATTGCCATGTGCAAGTTCAAGTGGAGCATCATGAAGAGATCAAGTGCTTGAATCTTGCCATCCATTGTGGTGTCAATGGACTTGTGAAGATGTGCCGAAGAGTGGCTCACCCATAGTGAACTATGGGGGAGCAATCATCTAGTCTTCATCGAGCCAACGCAATCAAGAAAGGTGGTCCAACTTGAGGGAGTCAAGGTCGTCATCATGTAGCTCAAGTGGACCATGTGCAAGGCAAAGGTTTGCCCTTGATAGGTTTTCTATTTTACCGGTCTCGTGGTGGTAGTTCGGAGACCGGGTTATAGGATCATTTGCCATACTATCAAGGGGGGCTCTCAAGTTGGTAGCTTGTTCATATCGTTAGTAGAGAGCTCAAATCATTGCATCCTTGCATGTTTCTTGGTTATTGTTTGGTTATCTTTGTGAGTCTTAGAGCTTATGGTCATCTTGATGACAAGCTTTAGTTCATCAAAAACGGAGTTCGCATGCGTCTTCTATGATGTTTTCGGTGTTGGAGGTTTTACCGGTTTTATCCGAGGAAGGGCTCTCACCTTTTTCTTATGGGCCTTTTCTATGTTGCTTCTTATTGATTTTTCTATCAAGATTTTGTTAGCCCTTGTCGCTAGCTTTCCAACAAACTTGGTTTCGTTGAATTCGGAGTCCGTTTGCAGAAGTTGTGTCAGTTTGGTGTTCTAAAAAGGCTGCAGCGGTAGTACCGCGGACAGGAGCGGAAGTAATTTTTCACTACCGCTCTTGGGAGCGGTACTACCGCTTGGAGAAGTACTACCGTGGCTACTTCCGTGGCTACTTCCGCTCGGGACCAAAAACTCATGTTTCCTCTCTCGTTGGGCTGTTTTGACCGTGCTAAGCGGTAGTACCGCTCCTCCAAGCGGTAGTACCGCTTGTGCACGACCTGAGCACATAACGGTTGGATTCGGGAGGTACTATAAAAGGGGGTCTTCTTCCCCAATGAACCTTATCCTTTGAGCTCGTGTTCTTCCCCCATTGTGGACCTTCTTCGAGCTTGCTAACTCTCAATCCCTCCATGGATTCTTGCTAGTTTTTGAGGGAAAAGAGAGAGGAGATCTAGATCCACATTTCCACCAATCACTTTCTCCTCTATGTGAGGGGAACCCATTGGATCTAGATCTTGTATTTCTTGGTGTTCTCCTTCTTGTTCTTCCTCTCATCTTCCTCCCTAGCATTAGTTGCTTCGGTGGGATTTGAGAGAGAAGGACTTGGGCACTCCATGTGCCCTTGCCATTGCATTTGGTGCATCGGTTTGAGTTCTACACGGCGATACGTGGAAGTGAAGTTTGAGAAGCTTATTACTCTTGGGTGTTGGGGCACCCTAGAGCTTGTTCCTCTTGGGTGCCTTGGCGCCCTAGACGGTTGGTGGTGTTCGGAGCTCAATTATTGTGGTGTAAAGCTCCGGGCAAGCGTCAGGGTCTCCAATTAGGTTGTGGAGATCGCCCTGAGCAATTTGAGGGATACCGGTGACCGCCCCCAAGGGTTGCCAAAGTGTACGGGTTCGGTGACCGCCCCCAAGGGTCGCCATTTGTATAGGTTCGGTGACCGTCCTCAAGGGTCCCTTAGTGGAATCACGGCATCTTGCATTGTGCGAGGGCATGAGGAGATTACGGTGGCCCTAGTGGCTTCTTGGGGAGCATTATGCCTCCATACCGCTCCAAACGGAGATTAGCATCCGAAGGGTGTGAACTTCGGGATACATCGTCGTCTCCGCGTGCCTCGGTTATCTCTTACCCGAACCCTTTACTTATGCACTTTACTTTGTGATAGCCATATTGTTCTTTGTCATATATCTTGCTATCACATAGTTTCTTATCTCTTTAGGGTCATGGACCCAAATTTAGAGTGAATTGTAGATATGGGTTTTTCTCCTCCAAAGGATCCCCAAAGATTATCTTTAGAGGATGAGAAAAACTCTTATCTCAATGCTCAAGCTTCTAATGTGCTTTTTGATGCTTTGAGCAATGTAGTTATTTTTCAACTCATGCCGTTCCGGGATGCTCATGAGTTGTGGACAAAGCTTCAAGTTAAATATGGTGTGTCCAATATTTGTGGGGATGATTGTTCTCCCCCACCCCCAGTCGTATAGTCTTCTCAACTTCTTCTACTTCACCTACATGTGGTTTTCCACAAGGTAATGATATGGTGAGTAGTGTTGGTCATTGCAATGATGATAGTATGCTTATTATGGATGATCCTTCATCATTATCTTATTGCAATGCTCCCTCTTTGGGCTTTAACACTTCGAGCACTCCAAATGTTTCACATGCTTGTGTTGATAGTCCTTGCATATCATATAGAAATTGCTTGACTAGATCTCATGATGATATGCTTGCTATGTCTTGTTGCCATGATAAAAATGCATCTATTTCCTCGAATTGTTGTGCTAACAATGTAGAGGAAACCGAACACTCCATGGAACAAGATGTGGTATTTAATGGTGCCTCAAGGGATCCTACATCATCATCTATTGTTTTTTTCCTTATGGCTAAGGCGTCGAAGGTATCTCCTACTTTGTACCCCAATATGTCTCTTGATGATGATGTTGATGCTAATGATGATGAGGATAATGATGAAGAGAATGATAATGTTGCCTCCTTAAATACTAAGGGGGAAATGATTTATAAAGCTCTTCATAAAAATAAAATTGCTCGTTCCAACTTCATGGAAATAATGTCCATTGCCATTGATGGCAATAAATACATTGAGGAGTTGGAATCTCATCTAGAGGAGCATGAGGCCACCATTGAGAAAATGGAAGCTCATGCGCGTGATTACGCAAATGAGATCGCGGAGCTATCTCAAGCTCTTGAACATGAACAAACCACCTCTGAATCTCTTGAGGAGACTTTTGCTCTAGAATTATCTGGAGTGAGGGAATCTCATGATAGAGCTCTTGAGGTGGCCAATGATTTCAAAACTAAAAATGCTAAGCTTGAAGTTTCTCATGCTAGACTCCTTGAGGATTTTGAGCACCTCGAAAATGGCTCAAGGGTCATCAAGGGTGAGCTCGTCAAACTCACCGAGTCTCATGCCCAACTTGAAGCTTCTTATTTAAAAGAGCTTGCCAAGTTGTCCTCTCCTATTGTTGTAAATGATGATGCTTGTGCTACTAACTCTGTTACTTGTGAAGCATCCATTTTGAAGGAGAATGTTGAGCTACGGGCTCAACTTGAGGTGCTATCTAGTAATTATGGGAAATTGGAAGAAAGTCATGAAAAGCTCTCAAGCTCTCATGATGATCTTCTAGTATCCCATAGTGTGCTAAAGATAGCTCATGAGGCCATGATTGTTAAGGTAACATCTAGTGAGCCTCATGTGGATACTAGCACTACTTCTAGTCAAAATAGTATATTGCCATGTGCTAGTCCTTGTAATTCATCTACTCACAATGTTGGTACATCTTGTGATGAATTGCTTTCTGTCGGTGTCAAAACCGGCGGATCTCGGGTAGGGGGTCCCGAACTGTGCGTCTAGGCGGATGGTAACAGGAGACAAGGGACACGATGTTTTTACCCAGGTTCGGGCCCTCTCGATGGAGGTAAAACCCTACTCCTGCTTGATTGATATTAATGATATGGGTAGTACAAGAGTGGATCTACCACGAGATCAAGGAGGCTAAACCCTAGAAGCTAGCCTATGGTATGATTGTTGTTCGTCCTATGGACTAAAACCCTCCGGTTTATATAGACACCGGAGAGGGCTAGGGTTACACAGAGTCGGTTACAATGGTAGGAGATCTACATATCCGAATTGCCAAGCTTGCCTTCCACGCCAAGGAAAGTCCCATCCGGACACGGGACGAAGTCTTCAATCTTGTATCTTCATAGTCTTGGAGTCCGGCCGATGATGATAGTTCGGCTATCCGGACACCCCCTAGTACAGGACTCCCTCAGTAGCCCCTGAACCAGGCTTCAATGACGACGAGTCCGGCGCGCATATTGTCTTCGGCATTGCAAGGCGGGTTCCTCCTCCGAATAATTCACAGAAGATTGTGAACGCCAGGATAGTGTCCGGCTTTGTAAAATAAATTCCACATACCACCATAGAGAGAATAATATTCACACAAGTTCAATCTGCTGACGTACTTTGTGGCGTGACGTCACACCACTACCAAGCCTTTACTTGAATCATTTTTATTATACCACCTCAGCGCGTTTAGCGAAGCGGTTTCGTTGGCACGTCTTGTCGAAGCAGAGATCGTGTTCCCCTTATTCCGGGATTCCCATCAATACGGACGTGGGTAACCCAACCGCGCCATTGATTGTGGCGCTTTGGAGATAAGCGAGTTTTACCAGGTCGGCGGGGACGTATAGTTTCGTCCGCCCATATATAAGGGGATAAGGATCCACCTCTTTTACCTACGCCTTCTTCCTCATTTGCTTATCCATCTCCGCGCACTCGAGCTCCAGCGCCCAAGTCCGCACATCTTACCTCGACCTTCTCCAGCCATGTCCGGAGCGGGAGGCAAGTGGATGGCCTCCTCCGTTACGGAGGGGCACATCGAGAAGCTGCGCAGCACCGGATACCTGTCCAGCGACATCGCGCACCGGCTGCCCGACGAGGGGCAGCTCATCCCCATCCCCAGGCCCCATGAGAGGGTCGTATTCCTCCCCCACTTCCTCCGTGGACTGGGCTTCCCACTCCACCCTTTCGTCCGGGGGCTCATGTACTACTACGGCCTGGATTTCCACGATCTGGCCCCAAATTTCATCCTCAATATCTTGGCGTTTAACGTCGTGTGTGAGGCCTTCCTCTGCATCCAGCCCCACTTTGGCTTGTGGCTAAAGACCTTCAATGTCAAGCCGAAGGTTGTGAAGGGCAGCCAAGCGGAGTGCGGAGGCGCCATGGTGGGAAAAATGCCAAATGTCACTTGGCTTGAGGGTGCCTTCGTGGAATCCATCAAAGGGTGGCAATCGGGGTGGTTCTACATCACCGAGCCGCGTGACCCTAAATGGGCAGCGGCCCCCGAGTTCAGATCTGGTATCCCCATGCAGCTCACCTCCTGGAAAGAGAAGGGCTTGCTTTGGGGTAGTTCGGAGGAGCTGACCGGACTCCAGTGATGTCTCCAGACCCTGGTGAACAAGAAGCTTAAGCTTGTCAAGGTGATCCAGGTCATGCTCGTCCGCCGGATTCTCCCCTGCCAGCAACGGGCCTTCAATTTGTGGGAGTTTGATCTGGCACAGCACCGGACCTTGAGCGGGCTCTTCGACACGATGTACGAAGCTGCCTGGAGAGTGCTGTTCAAGGGCGCCGAAGCTCCCGCATCCGCAACCGAAGATCGCGGGTTCAGCACGCAGCGCGCGGCCGGCGAGGTAAGCTATGTCATCCTTTATGGGACACTCATTTTTCCTCATAGTTTGAGTCTATGTGGGATCTAAACTCCCAATACCTTTAACAGGACTGGCAAAAGACGTCCGGACAGGTTTACTGTCCGGCCCCCCTCCCAGAAGACCCAGTGGACACCCGTTTGATGGGGCTGCTGGTCCCGACACTTTACGTGGTGCCGGAGAAGAAGGCCAAGAAGAAGGCTACGGGAACTCGAAGGAGTTCCCGGCGTCAGGTGGTATCGGACTCATCGTCCGATGACTCCGAGGCGGACTCCTCCCCTGAGGACGAGGAGGAGAAGAAAGAGGCCTCTTCCCCAGCGGGGGGAGAGAAGAAGAGGAAGGCCTCCCCAATGAGGGAGGCCGAAGGGTCCAAGAAGGGAAGGACCCTTCCCCCGGACTGCTCCGCCAACGTCGGCAACGACGACGAGGAGTGGCCCTCAAGGGCCAAGCCCCTGGCGAGATCGTAAGTATCCGGACTCCTGGATAACTTATAATTTTTCTTTTTGCCATACGGTGTCTTTCTAATGATGCATACAACCTGTAGTCCGGCCAAGGACGATCTTCCCGCTTCGTCGAGCGGATCCTTGGGCACGTCGGATATGGATTCCCTTCCGACCGCCTCCACTCCTCGTGACACCGACGATGCCGAGGTGGGATCCCAGGAGGGGACCCACCAGGAGGAGGAGGCTCCGGAGGTGCCGCAAGGCAACCTCCCGGACTTCGCACCGGACTCCGCATCGGAACCTGTAGTGGTTCCGGAGTCCGGTAGGCGGCCCCTTCGTAAGAAGGGCATGACTGTGACACCGGGGGCCTCCGTCCAACCGGAGGCGCCGGATAACTTGCTGGAGGCGCTCAACGGTGCTTCCATCGAAGAAGAACACCGCACTGTCATGAGTGCGGTGATTCAGAAGGTTCAGCTCGCCAAGAGCGGGCTGACCGAAGCCTGCAGCAGCCTTCTAACAGGCTTTGAGGTAAGAATTTTAAGACATGTAATATAATACCGCATAGACAGTAGCCCCTGATGCTTGGTTCGGTGTTCGGAAAGAAAAGCCGAACTGAGGATCTAAAAAGATATACGCAGGAGTTCTAAAATATATGTCAATATGGGATTGCAGGCTGCGCTGCTGACCTCTGCCGCACTGACTGTGGAGGTCGATGCTTTGAAGCAGAACCTCGAGCGGTCCGAGAGCGAGCTCGGCCGTGCCAAGAAGCAGCTCGAGGATAAGGAAGGTGAGTAACACCGTATTAAATTTGTACCTTACAGAAAAGGATTTTGGTTGCAAGAGAAATAACAAGGATAACGTGGGTACTCCAGGGGCCACGAACGAGGTGGTGACCCTGAAGGAGGCGGTGTCCACGGCCGAACGCAATGCGGCTGCGGAGCGAGCCAATCGAGAGAAGCAGGAGGAGCGGGTGGCGGAGGTGCAGCAAGAGCTCCAGGCTCTCATGGAAAAACATGAGAGTTTGGAGCGCGACTCAAAGACTCGAGAGTCCGAGCTTGCATCGGCTCTTGAGAGTGCCAAGGCCGCTAAGGCCGAAGCCCACAAGGCCCTCCAGGAAGTCGAGGCGTTAAAGAAGATAGCGGTGGGTAAGGCATTTTTCATGCAAAGTAAGCATGTAAATGTAAATTACCTATTATTTACCCGCATTCGGTGCTCTCCAGGAGCGTTCGTAGATCTGCCCTGCAGCGTGTCCGATGCTGCCGATTCTATCGGACCAAGGAGGGGAGCTCGACGGAGAAGGTCTTCTGGTCTCAGTATGCTGAGGCCGGACATCCGGTGCCCCTTAGCGACCAGTTGAAGCAGCTGGTCGAGCTCCACAAGGTGGCCGAACAGGCCATGAAGGGCCTCATAGTTCGGCTATGGCCCAAGGAGGCCATGCCTGGGAGCTACTTCAGCCTGGTGCGGCGGCTGGTGGACGCGTGTCCCAGGGTTGAAGTCGTCAAGCACTCCGCCTGCATTGAAGGTGCCCGTCGGGCCCTTGCCCATGCCAAAGTGCACTGGGGCAGGATGGACGCTGAGAAGCTTCTGACGGACGCGCCACCGGCGGGCAAGGAGTATCGCATGCCCGAAATGTATTATAAGAGTGTCCTGAAGGGTGCCCGCATGATTGCGGGTGAGTGCTCCAAAGATGTAATATTTGAGTAGACTCGCATGTTGTTATCCTGTGCGCTGAAGACTTTGTTCATATGCGCTAAGCAACGCCTGTTAATTTAAAATATTACCTTCTCTGCGGCCATTTATCAAATCTGAGAGATGGAAAGTCATTGGCTTCAGCCCCCATGCCACAAGTGCTGGGGTGTTCGGGATAAACTTGAGCGCTCTTGTTCCCATTTTTGGGTCCATCTAGGGAGGCGTTCAACACAACAAACGAGGCAACCGGACTTATAATGCTTGAACACTCTCACTTAGCCATAGAATTCTATAATTTTAAATTTCGGCGAAGCCCCTAGTGTTCGGAAGACCGAGTTCGGGGCGCTATCCACGCCTGGGCCGGACAAAGCCGGTTCCTCGCTCTAAGCGGCATAAGTCTTTAGGGACTCGAAAAAACCTCTTGAACAGCGACCAGCTCTTGCCTTATCATGACGGTCAGTTTTAGCTTTCTCCACTGAGGTGCTCGCGCAGCTCAACCGGGGCACAATCGCAGTGGTTCTCCCAGTGCTACCTTAGCCGATACAACGGAACGTAAGGTACCAAAACATGGGAGCCGGGCAAACCCAACTATTGACCCAAGACATGATTCGGAGCCGATGCATATAATGCTATAAGTTCGGGGTGCCGCACTTGTGAAAGTGTTCGGACTTATCACGCCATAATGTGGGGAACTTAAGCCCCTAGTGTGTTCAGCCGTACCAAAGTGTACGGATGCAGCATGTCATAAATGAACATATATATAAGAAAGAAATGCAATTATAAGCAAAAAGCGATGCATTGTTTATTTAAGGAATTCTGCGATGAATGCAGAACGATACAAATAGTGCGGTAAGCAAGGGGTATGACTATTAAACATGTACCCCTCCAGGGGTAGGCTGCGGAATGGTGTATGAAAACGGATTTAATGCTCGTAATGGAGACCACCTGAATACTCGTCGTAGCCTTTCTCCTTCCCTGGCTGTTGCATCGTGAGTTCGGCAGGTCTACTGCCGGACAGTGCCTCTGGTGAACGGAGTCGTGTTGGTAAGAAAAAAGAAAAAAGAAAAAGAAAAAGAGTGACACACTTGGGAGCCCCTGGTGCGGTTAAGCCGCATTATGGGCCTGTGGTGGTCGTGCCCCTCCCCCTATGCCCATGGTATCTCTAGAGCGTAGTGATGTACGTGAAGGACCAGTCTTGCAATTTTGCAAGGGCAAGGGTTGGGGCCGCATTGCTACGCGTGCTCGGAACATGCCAGGTGGTCTTGTTGTAGGTTACTCCGGGCGCGTTTAGCCGTGTCCGGTCGCTTAACGGCCGGACTTGAGAATTGCGTTAAGAGGCTGCTTTGTACATCTGCCGCGAGAGCCGTTGTGTGTTCCTCCGTTCGGAGGGAGTGTTCAGTGTTTCCGTTGACCGTGATGACTCCTCGAGGGCCTGTCATCTTGAGCTTGAGGTATGCGTAGTGCGGCACCGCGTTGAACTTTGCGAACGCGTTCTGTTCGAGCAGAGCGTGATAGCCGCTGCGGAACGGGACTATGTCGAAGATTAACTCCTCGCTTCGGAAGTTATCCGGGGATCCGAAGACCACTTCCAGTGTTAGAATAAATCCGAGGCATACCGTCGATCATCCGAGGACCAAGCAATCACACGAGGCACGACACCGAGATTTGTTAACGAGGTTCACCAATATGGCTACATCCCCGGGGCCTGACTACGGGCGCTCCTCCCCGTGACACCGTCACAATATCGCACACTGGCCACCCGAGCGCCGGCACACGCCGCCGGCTCCCCCTCGCGCGCCTATGCTATTATGTTGGCATAGGTTAGATCGTGCGTCTACCCCCGCTATATATGAGAGGCCTAGGATTCAAGTGTCCTATTAGGACACAACTCCACATCCTATGTAAACACAATACAACTCCTAGTCCAACTGTAACCTACCTTGTACACTATATTCGACACAACTCTAACAAACTCCACCTTGGCGAATATACTCCACCATCTTGAATTCGTCAATGCGTCAAACTTTCATGTACATTGGACTTGAGCTTATCCCATGAGCACCGCTGTTACTCCAAAGACTCCATATGACTCCACCTGCAACTTGTAGTCCCTCCTTTTCTCGACCACAGTCAACACTCGAGCAAAATTAAGTTCCTTGTTACTCTAGTTTGTGCTCCCAATTTCCAGAGTATCCGTCAACGCCATCACACACCAATCACTAACCTGCGTGAAAGTGAACAACTCACATACTGGGTGTCACACATAAGAGTTACCTGAACTCAACATCACCGCTCCTTTCTTGACCGACTGTCTGAAACTTGAAGGAATTTCACCATTGCTTGTAGTCATCCGAGTCAAATTCGCAGTTGTCTCACCACATGTATGACCACCAGAGCCCTATCCCGTCTCCATGTCCCGTGCTACCGCACACCTCGCCGCTATTACCACGTCGAGCCCCCGCTGTCACGGTCGAGTCTCAAGGGTCATGAAACCACACCACTCAACCCCCACTGCAGAGTACCACCGATCATCACCGACCGATGACGAGTTTCACGCTTCCATCAGACCACTGGGCTCCAGTCGGAATTGCATGTCACTTGCTTTTCCCGCTGAATAGGCTTCGACTCTCTGACGTCTTACGCCATAGCCCCTCAATCAGCACCGAGTGAAGTCTTCCATTAGACTCCAGCTCCACCTTCAACATGACTCCATGGTAGATGATCAGTCCACCGCCTGCGCCTCATCGACTTCAAGCTCCGTGTATACACCACCTTGAATCAATCCCGCGCCATAGTCTTGTCGAAGTCACACAAGCCCTCGGGACCACGCCACGTGTTTCCACGCCCCAGAAGTCGGTAACCATCAGCATCACGCTCCTACGTCGTCTTCGCCGATCCCACCACCGTCTTCTGTACCAACCGACTTGCGTCGATCCGTCAGACTATCTAGTCCGACCCAGCCGAACTTATCCGGCTTCGACCATGCTCCACCCTGCGTCGTGTCCGCCCTGCACATCTCCGTGCATTGCTTGAACACCCTGTGTATGCATGATCCACACGACACACTGTCCTCGTCATCACATACTCTTCGAGCCCTTTTCACAAACTTGACAGAAAAACTTCCATGCAAACTTGACCCGAAGAAGTCTTTGCACAATTATTTTTCCTCGTCACTATTTGCGTGTGCATCTCCATGTACCTCTAGCAACAAAGACTTGAAGAAATCCATCTCCTGGCTGCCCACGTACACAAACACAAACTCGTATCTCATTTGTGAAGCCTAGACACTCGTGCTCCTTTTTTTAACAAATCTCTCGTAGCTCTCTACAACATACAGACATACGCTTCGCAGCCTCCAGCACACACACACGCCTGCGGTAGTCACCCATGGACTAGCTACCATGTGCTCTCACAGCCCAACCTGCCCACCGAGCCATGACTCCCGATGGTGCCCCGTGGGCCTCCGCCAACGCATGGCCTGGCTCGGCCAGCCCCTCCTGGGCCTGCCTACCAGCACCGCCTGTAGTATGCCTAGTCGATCGCTTCCAATCCGATCTCGCCGAGACTTACGACACTAGGATTCCGCCGCTGCGTCAGTCAATCTACGAATCGACCTCGCCGACGCTACTCGCTGCTGACTTCCGTTCTGATCCACCGAAACATGCCACCGTGTGCTTCTTAATTCGCTTCTTGTACTCATCCGCTGAAAGATCGATTTCTCATCCGCCTATGGCACTCCCTCGGTGACATCTTTCCTGCGAACAACCGATCAAAGCCGAATTTTCCTCCTCCTCTAGATCAACACCACGGCCTCAAATCAAACCTTGCTCTGATACCACTTGTTAGAATAAATCCGAGGCATACCGTCGATCATCCGAGGACCAAGCAATCACACGAGGCACGACACCAAGATTTGTTAACGAGGTTCAACAATATGGCTACATCCCCGGGGCCTGACTACGGGCGCTCCTCCCCGTGACACCGTCACAATATCGCACACTGGCCACCCGGGCGCCGGCACACGCCGCCGGCTCCCCCTTGCGCGCCTATGCTATTATGTTGGCATAGGTTAGATCGTGCGTCTACCCCCGCTATATATGAGAGGCCTAGGATACAAGTGTCCTATTAGGACACAACTCCACATCCTATGTAAACACAATGCAACTCCTAGTCCAACTGTAACCTACCTTGTACACTATATTCGACACAACTCTAACATCCAGTGTGACTGAGCCTATACAATTGGCCTCTACACTTGGTATGACGCCTTTGAAGGTTGTCTTTGTGGGTTTAATCCTTGAGGGGTCTATGCCCATCTTGCACACTGTATCCTGATAAAGCAGGTTCAGGCTTCTGCCGCCGTCCATCAGGACTCTTGTGAGGTGAAATCTATCGACGATTGGGTCTAAAACCAATGCGGCGAATCCGCCATGGCGGATACTTGTGGGGTGGTCCCTTCGATCAAAGGTGATCGGGAAGGAGGACCATGGGTTGAACTTCGGGGCGACTGGCTCCATCGCATACACGTCCCTGAGTGCACGCTTCAGATCCCTCTTTGGTATGTGGGTTGCGTATATCATGTTTACCATCCGCACTTGTGGGGGGAAACCCTTCTGTCCTCTATTGTTCAGCGGCCGGGTCTCTTCCTTGTCATCGCTATGCAGCCCCTTGTCATTGTTTTCGGCGATTAGCTTGCCTGCCTCCTTGAATACCAAACAATCTCTGTTGGTGTGATTAGTTGGCTTTTCGGGGGTGTCGTGTATCTGGCAAGAGCGGTCGAGTATTCGGTCCAAATTGGACGGACCCGGAGTAGTTCGTTTGAATGGCTTTTTCCGCTGACCAGGTTTGGAGCCTCTAAATCCAGCGTTGACTGTCGTATCCTCAGTGTTGTCGCCGTTAACGGGGTGTTTGTTTTTGTTGCGACGCGACCTGCCTTTGTGATCCTTGTTTTCTGGACTGCCAGAATTTTTACTGAGGTTGTTACTGCGGGCTAGCCAGCTGTCCTCTCCCGCGTAGAAGCGGGTCATAAGTGATGTGAGGGCTGCCATGGATTTCGACTTTTCCTGTCCTAGGTGCCGGGCAAGCCACTCATCGCGGATGTTATGTTTGAAGGCTGCGAGGGCCTCTGCATCCGAACAGTCGATGATTTGATTTTTCTTTGTTAAGAACCGTGTCCAGAACTGTCTGGCCGATTCGTCTGGCTGCTGAATTATGTGGCTTAGGTCATCGGCGTCTAGTGGTCGCACATATGTGCCCTGGAAGTTGTCAAGGAATGCGGCTTCCAGGTCTTCCCAACACCCAATTGATTCTGCTGGCAAGCTGTTAAGCCAATGCCGGGATGGTCCTTTAAGCTTGAGTGGGAGATATTTGATGGCGTGAAGATTGTCACCGCGGGCCATGTGGATATGAAGGAGATAGTCTTCGATCCAAACCGCGGGGTCTGTTGTGCCATCGTAGGATTCAATGTTCACGGGTTTAAACCCTTCGGGGATTTGATGATCCATTACTTCATCTGTGAAGCATAGTGGGTGTGCGGCGCCTCTATATTGGGCTATATCACGACATAGCTCAAGCGAGCTTTGTCTACTGTGTTCGGCCCGGCCGGAGTTGCTGTATCCGGCACGACGATCGTCGTCGCGCATTGTGGGGCGCCCACGTGATCCGTAGATCAATCTTGATTGTCTTGCCTTATCCTCCAATATGTCTCGCAAGTCCGGCGCGTTCCCCTGTGGCTTCGTACTTTTCGAGCGGTGCCGGGGTACAGTTCTAGTGGAGGGCCTAGAGGCCTCTCTGTCGTGGCCACGAGGTGGTCGGTCAGCCGTATTGTGCGCTGGTGATGCAGGTTTATATGCCTCCTCCTCTAATCGGGGGAGCAACTTGTGTTTGGGGTAGCTTTTGGAGGGGCGTTCGAGTTCATACTCTTCAGTCGCGAGGACTTCAGTCCATCTGTCGGCTAGCAGGTCTTGATCAGCTCTAAGCTGTTGCTGCTTTTTCTTTAGGCTGTTCACCGTGGCCATTAGCCTGCGTTTAAAATGCTCTTGTTCGACGGTATCCTCGGGCACGAAGAATTCGTCGTCGTTGAGGCTTGCCTCGTCTCCGGAGGGAGACATGTAATTATCATCCTCTACCTCTTCGTCTGCCGCTCTCTCGTGAGGGCTGGCTTCTCCGTCCTCCTGTGTTGAATCTTGCTGGAGGGGGTTGTCTTCTGCACTCTCTGGGGTGTTATTATCTCCGGTGCCGGAGTCTCCATTCTTGCTATGGCGGGATTTAGAGAGGTGCCGCTGACGCCGACGCTTGGGCTGTTTCTTGGAGGAGCCTTCCTCCGCTGCATCCTCGCCATTCCCATCCTTTGGGATGTCCACCATGTATATGTCGTATGACGAGGTGGTCTTCCAGTGCCCCGTAGGCGCTGGTTCTTGGTCGTCTCCGGCATCGTCGTCCATACCGTCGATGTCTTCGGAGTCGTAGTCTAGCATGTCAGTTAGATCGTCGACAGTGGCTACAAAGTGGGTAGTGGGTGGGCTTTGAATTTCTTCGTCATCCGCATCCCATCCGTCCTGGCCGTAGTCCGGCCAGGGCTCTCCTGACAATGAGAGATACCTTAGCGAATTCAGGATGTCGCCGAAAGGTGAGTGTTGAAAGATGTCCATAGCGGTGAACTCCATGATCGGAGCCCGATCGGATTCGATTGGAGGGGGCGCGGGAGGTTCGGAATCCGGATAGGAGTCCGGCACCTCGGAGTCACGAGCCTCACGAAGGACAAAGTCAGTATTCGGCTCCATCGCCGTAGAGGTTGCAGCCCCTGAGGTGGTGTCTAGCCACCCATCCTCGATCTGCGCGGTCGGCTTCGAATTAAGGGTCAGAGCGGACTCATGTGCGGCCTCCAGGGCACTGTCCGGCAGCAGAGCTAAATCATGCCCATCGTGATAGTGCGGCGCACTCGGTTGTGGCTCGAATCCGTCGAAGATCAAGTCTCCGCGGATGTCGGCCGTGAAGTTCAGGCTTCCAAATCTGACCTGACGGCCAGGGGCGTAGCTTTCAATCTGCTCCAGATGGCCAAGCGAGTTGGCCCGCAGTGCAAAGCCGCCAAATACTAAGATCTGTCCGGGGAGAAAAGTCTCACCCTGGACCGCGTCGTTGTTGATGATCGAAGGAGCCATCAAGCCTATCAGTGACGACACAGAGGAACTCTCAATGAAAGCACCAATGTTGGTGTCAAAACCGGCGGATCTCGGGTAGGGGGTCCCGAACTGTGCGTCTAGGCGGATGGTAACAGGAGACAAGGGACACGATGTTTTTACCCAGGTTCGGGCCCTCTCGATGGAGGTAAAACCCTACTCCTGCTTGATTGATATTGATGATATGGGTAGTACAAGAGTGGATCTACCACGAGATCAAGGAGGCTAAACCCTAGAAGCTAGCCTATGGTATGATTGTTGTTCGTCCTATGGACTAAAACCCTCCGGTTTATATAGACACCGGAGAGGGCTAGAGTTACACAGAGTAGGTTACAATGGCAGGAGATCTACATATCCGTATTGCCAAGCTTTCCTTCCACGCCAAGGAAAGTCCCATCCGGACACGGGACGAAGTCTTCAATCTTGTATCTTCATAGTCTTGGAGTCCGGCCGATGATGATAGTTCGGCTATCCGGACACCCCCTAGTCCAGGACTCCCTCATTTTCCTTGCCTTGTTGCTCTAACGATGAAGCTTATACTTCCTCTAGTACTTGTGTTGAGACTAACCATGTAGAGAAAATCAAAGAGCTCAAGGCCCAAGTCACTTCTTTGAAGAAAGACTTGGAAAAGAGTCATGATGGAAAATTCACACTCAACAATATCTTGAGTGTGCAAAAATTCCCCAATGATAAAGGTGGACTTGGATTCAACTCCAACAAGAAGAAGAAGTCCAAGATCAACAAGAAGAAGGGCCAAAAACAAGTCAAGAATTCGGCCAAGATTATTTGCTTCAAGTGCAAAATTGAAGGGCATCATGTTAGATCTTGCCCATTGAAGAAGAAGGCCGTTAGTGACAAGCAACAAGGGAAGCGGCTACAAGTGCATTCTCATGCTCAACCTCAAGTTGAAGAAAGGCCTCTTCCCAAGAAGACTCAAGCTAATGCTTCTCAAGTTGAGAAATCAAGTGAGAAGAAAGTGAAGAGTAGACGTTGCTATCTATGTCGTGAGAAAGGTCACCTTGCTTCTTCATGCACTAGTGGTAACTTATCCAACCCAATTGTTATTGATGATGTCTATTCTCTTGGGAAGGATAAGGTTGGCAATGTGTTTGTCAAGTTTGTTGGTACTCAAAGTGGTTTGAAGCAAAGAACCATTTGGGTAGCCAAGCCTATTGTGACTAACCTCTTAGGACCCAACTTGGTTGGGGACCAACTAGCTCAAACTTGATCAATAGGTGTTGTTGGAGGGCATTGGAGACTTGGCTACATTATGAAGAATTAAGGGGACTTCATCACTCTTATTGTCTCAAGCCAAGTCAATTGAATTTTCAAGTTTATATCTTATATCCAATGTGCCTCCTTGCGGTAACTTGTACTTAAAATTGCTTACATTGAAAGTTACTTGCCCCCTTGCATGTTTTGGTTTTGTTCCTTGCATGTGTTTGTATATGATGTGTCTCCAAATTGCCTTTGTGTATGTTGGTTTGCACATCATGTACTTGTGTGTCGTTCATTGAGCCTTAGTGCATCTTGGTTGTATCTTAGTTGGCTCATGTGAGAGTTTATGGAATGTCCCATTATGGGGGAGTGATGTGCTTTGTGCACTTCGCAATCCTATAAAGGTGGGTACATGGGGAATACCACTTAGTATTGATATTACAAGATTATCTAGTCGCTAGGTGGTATATCTCTCATGAGAACTTCAATTTCTAAAAATTCCATTGATTATCTCATGTTGGATCCTCTTATTGCCTCTTGTTAAGTTCTTATTGGTATCACATTATGGGGGAGTAATATGCTATGTGCATATTACAAGCCTAGAAAATGTGAACATTTGAGATATTGTCTCCTAGAATTGATATTGTAAATTATATTGTTCCTAGGTGACATGTTAGCTCTACAAGTGGCAATTTGCTTGTGTTTGTTGTGAAGATTATGTTGGATATCCTTGTTATCTACCACCGAGAATTATTTCCAAATACTTCTTGTCTTTTGACAAGTGGTAGTCACTTATGTGTGGTAGAATTTTTTGATCATCTTAACATTGGCTTTTGTTTTTATTTGCCTTTTCTCTTGCAAGGTTTGTGTCAACTCCTGTTGTCTTCCATACCACTTGTGGATCTTGTTAATTTCTTGTTCTTGTCTAGTGTTTTCTAGATATAGTGAAAGTGGTGATCCCACCTTGTGCATTTTGTATTCAAAAGCAAATTCTCTATAGTGCACAACTCGTGGGGGAGCTATCCTATTTTATTTAGAACACTCTTCTTGTGATCCTTATCAAGTGTGTGTTTGTGAAAGGCAAGCCGTTTTTCTTTTGGTACCTTGTGCCATCATGAAACTTTGTTGAGAGCTTGGTTTGTTTGGAACCATCCTCTCTATGGGAGTTTGACATCTTTAATTTAGTGTGTATCAATGGATATCTCATTGCTTGATGTATCTTTAAGGATATCTTCCAAGTGATGATTTCTCCATTTGGTATCCTTTTCACTTGGCATTTCTTTGTCTTTTGGTTTCGGGTTTTGAAAGTCTTGAGCATGGATGTTTACTTCATGTATTTTATTTGGCATGCTTTCTTTCTTTGACCCAATATATAAGGGAAACGCCACAAATCTCAAATTGGATGAGATGTGCATGATATTTATTTTCATATCTATATGCACATATTTATGTGGAGTTTGTCCTATGTATTGGTGTTTCTAACTATGTGGTCCCAATGAGTTTGGGTACCATTTTGTTTGTGTTGTTGTTCTAGGAACAATTGGAGATGCATTGGATACTTGGCTCATTCAAAAGGAAGGTGTTGTCACCATGTGCTTATTGGAGTCAAGCTAGGATGATCAATGAACTACTTTCTACCTTCAATTGGTTTCTACTACATAGTTCCAATGCTATCTGGTAACAAGTATCATCATCTACTACATGCACACATTTATTGCATCAACCTTGTGTAGGTTGTATCATGGCATGTATTTTATTCTTTCTTGTGATGCTTGTTTCCTTTCTCAAAGCATCTCAACGATGATCTCATGTTGCTAGTTGTGATATCTTTGATGGTTATGTGGTAGGAATTCATTTATATACAATAAGACCATATCTAGCCATGTTCTATGCTTCCAAGCAAATATCTTATTGGTATATGTATGACTTCCTTTTGGATATCCTGTTCCTTCGTGTTGTAACTATGTCGAGTGTACATCCTTCTTTGTAGACATATATCATTATCATTTCATCTACCTAGAACCTTATACACATGAGAGAATTTACATCTCTAGATGATATCCTTTCTTTCACATCCACCTTGTCTTTCTTATGCTATTTCTTTGGTGGCTCCGTGAAAGCTTTTGCCTTGAGTGCGTGTCCTCTATCATTGCATCTTGTTGCACTCTTGTGTGGTGAAGATTATTTTCCTCTTGCTTATATTTACGAGGCTTTTGCCATCTTAATTGGTATCCCTCGTCTTGATGAGCCTCTCTTCATCTATCTTCACCGCGGGTTGTCACAAGCATGGGTTCTCTTCTGCTTATTAGTAAGCTTGTGAACCCATTTGCCAGTTGTCTGTGGGAATGATAGGCCTTGCACTGTGTGCCTCATTCTTTCAAGACTATGTTGATGCTTAATGCTCATCCTAATTTTAGTCTTCTCAAGTGCTTCGCCATGACTCACACACATTATTTTGGTTGAGCCTATTCTTAAGTTGCCTCTTTCACATGTTGCTCAACCATGTGCTTGTTGCAAGCGCTAGGCTTTGTTTCCTATATGCTCACTTGCACTGGATGTGAGTTTCTATTGATTTTGGGGGAGCTATGATCCTATTTTGTGCACTTTGTATTCAAATACAAAATTTCTTATGTGTGCACAAATCATGGGGAGCTTCTCTAGTTTCTTTAGAACACTCCTTTGCGCTTATCATAATATCTTTATTCTTGTGGCATGTAGGATCATTGGTCTAGTTGGTTCAATTGATATCCGTTGATTGCTTGCTTCAATTGGTATCTTCGGATTGCTTGTGTCCCTCTTTGTTATGTCTTTGTGGCATATCTTTGTATTGCAATCTTTGGGCCTCAATATAGTTTGTCTTCCTCCAAGTATTTACCATTGGATATGTGTATTGCATTCCACTCTCTTTTTGAGAGATACACAATTTATGGAGGAACACTGTTTATTTTGGCCTTCTAAGCTTTTCACCCATTTTTGGCAATCGATGCCAATGGGGGAGGAGTTTCAGAGAGTTTTGTGGAGAAGTCTTCTGAGTTTTCTCCTTGCTTTGGTTTTGGTTTGTAAGCTTTTGCATCTCATTCTCATGGATCATTGGTTGTTGCATTGCATGGTGATGCATAATTCCTTGTATAAACTCTCTTGAAAGTGATTGTCATCAATTACCAAAATGGGGGAGATTGAAAGAACATGCGGTGCCCCCAAGTTTGGTTTTGGCAATTGATGACAATCTCTATGGACTAATGGTTGTCGAGTTATATTTGAAGGATTTGTCCATAGGCTTTTCTTGAAGTCCATGTGTTGGTTTCAAGGAGTTTATGAGTTGACCAAGGTGCTATTAAGGAATTATCCAAAGATTGGTCATGTGAGTGTTGAGCTTATTGCAAGCATGTCTTGAAGAAGAAGGTTGTGTGATCATTCATGTTTACCTTCAAGACATCATCCAAATGAAGAGAGTTGCAAAGATTCAAGGTTGATCAAGACTAAGTCAAGGGTGAATCAAGTTGATCAACTCACAAAGCGTAGAAGATGTACCGAGAGGGATCAAGTGATCCCATGGTATGGTAAGCATTTTCCATTGCACTTTGTGTACTAACCCATGGTCTATGTGAGAGTTCTATGTGGGGTTAGGTACGTATCCATGGGCTTGCGTCAAAAGGAAGATATCATACAACCCATGGAAAGGATGACATCAAGTGGTGATTGTCATCAAGATTGCCGTGTGCAAGTTCAAGTGGAGCATCATGAAGAGATCAAGTGCTTGAATCTTGCCATCCATTGTGGTGTCAATGGACTTGTGAAGATGTGCCGAAGAGTGGCTCACCCATAGTGAACTATGGGGGAGAAATCATCTAGTATTCATCGAGCCAACGCAATCCAGAAAGGTGGTCCAACTTGAGGGAGTCAAGATCGTCATCATCTAGCTCAAGTGGACCATGTGCAAGGCAAAGGTTTGCCCTTCATAGGTTTTCTATTTTACCGGTCTCGTGGTGGTAGTTGGGAGACCGGGTTATAGGATCGTTTGCCATACTATCAAGGGGGGCTCTCAAGTTGGTAGCTTGTTCATATCGTTAGTAGAGAGCTCAAACCATTGCATCCTTGCATGTTTCTTGGTTCTTGTTTGGTTCTCTTTGTGAGTCTTAGAGCTTATGGTCATCTTGATGACAAGCTTTAGTTCATCGAAAACGGAGTTTGCATGCGTCTTCTATGATGTTTTCGGTGTTGGAGGTTTTACCGGTCTTATCCGAGGAAGGGCTCTCACCTTTTTCTTATGGGCCTTTTCTATGTTGCTTCTTATTGATTTTTCTATCAAGATTTTGTTAGCCCTTGTCGCTAGCTTTCCAACAAACTTGGTTTCGTTGAATTCGGAGTCCGTTTGCAGAAGTTGTGTCAGTTTTGGTGTTCTAAAAAGGCTGCAGCGGTAGTACCACGGACAGGAGCGGAAGTAATTTTTCACTACCGGTCTTGGGAGCGGTACTACCGCTTGGAGAAGTACTACCGCGGCTACTTCTGTGGCTACTTCCGCTCGGGACCAAAAACTCATGTTTCCTCTCTCGTTGGGCTGTTTTGACCGTGCTAAGCGGTAGTACCGCTCCTCCAAGCGGTAGTACCGCTTGTGCACGACCTGAGCACATAACGGTTGGATTTGGGAGGTCCTATAAAAGGGGGTCTTCTTCCCCAATGAACCTTATCCTTTGAGCTCGTGTTCTTCCCCCATTGTGGACCTTCTTCGAGCTTGCTAAATCTCAATCCCTCCATGGATTCTTGCTAGTTTTTGAGGGAAAAGAGAGAGGAGATCTAGATCCACATTTCCACCAATCACTTTCTCCTCTATGTGAGGGGAACCCATTGGATCTAGATCTTGGATTTCTTGGTGTTCTCCTTCTTGTTCTTCCTCTCATCTTCCTCCCTAGCATTAGTTGCTTCGGTGGGATTTGAGAGAGAAGGACTTGGGCACTCCGTGTGCCCTTGACATTGCATTTGGTGCATCGGTTTGAGTTCTCCACGGTGATACGTGGAAGTGAAGTTTGAGAAGCTTATTACTCTTGGGTGTTGGGGCACCCTAGAGCTTGTTCCTCTTAGGTGCCTTGGCGCCCTAGATGGTTGGTGGTGTTCGGAGCTCAATTATTGTGGTGTAAAGCTCCGGGCAAGCATCGGGGTCTCCAATTAGGTTGTGGAGATCGCGCCGAGCAATTTGACGGGTACCGGTGACCGCCCCCAAGGGTTGCCAAAGTGTACGTGTTCGGTGACCACCCCAAGGGTCGCCATTTGTACGGGTTCGGTGACCGCCCTCAAGGGTCCCTTAGTGGAATCACGGCATCTTGCATTGTGCGAGGGCGTGAGGAGACTACGATGGCCCTAGTGGCTTCTTGGGGAGCATTGTTCCTCCACACTGCTCCAAACGGAGATTAGCATCCGCAAGGGTGTGAACTTCGGGATACATCGTCATCTCCGCGTGCCTCGGTTATCTCTTACCCGAACCCTTTACTTATGCACTTTACTTTGTGATAGCCATATTGTTCTTTGTCATATATCTTGCTATCGCATAGTTTCTTATCTTGCTTAGCATAAGTTGTTGGTGCACATAGGTGAGCCTAGTTGTTTTAGGTTTTGTGCTTGACAAATTAGCTGTTAGGTTTATTCCGCATTTGTTCAAGCCTAAACCGTAATTATTTTAAAGCGCCTATTCACCCCCCCTCTAGGCGTCATCCTCGATCTTTCACCCGTCCTGTTGGCATCGCCCCGGAGATCGATTCCGATGCCGCTGTCCATCCTGTGGGCATCGCCCCAGAGATCGATTTCGATGTCGCGGTCAGTCCTGTGGACATCACCCCAGAAATCGATTCCCATGCCGCTGTCCGTGCTGTGGTCATTGCCCGAGAGATCGATGACAAGAAATAGTTGGTCGCTCTAATTCTTCAGGGTAGTTTGCATTGCCATGTGTTTAATTACCAGAATGATGCGTGTTATGAAACCATCCTAGGGCTAGTGCACTGTCTTGTGTGGGCGGTACTTGCTACTTTTGTTTGATAGTGAATCATGTGAACCCTCTCTGAGTTATGTAAACAGATGTATCCTCACCAGCTTTTGATGTAATATATGGCATGCTTAGATGTAAGTTTGGACTGTTTATCATATCAGCAGGGCTTGTTTGATGTTTCTTGGTGTTAGTAGGCTAGCTACTGTGCGAGCTATAGTACTTGCAAAACACTCACCGAAGAGAAACGTTGGGGCTGATGAGCTCGTGGTACGCTTATACTTATCCCTGTTCGATCGACCAATAGCCCTAGCTCCTAAAATTGTAGGCTTAGCAATCGATCAGACAATAGTCGACACGGATACATTCATGCCTCATTTGGTTCATAGGGTAGGAAAACCATAGCAAAAGTACAGAGAACGTGCAACACAAAATCATAGCAGTGCAGAGACGTACTCCCTCCGTTCCAAAATAGATAACCTAGGCGGGCTAGTTTGGCCTAGTGGGTTTCAGTGATATGACGTGGTACAGTGTCGTCTAGTCTTCGCGTGTGGTAGCAGTATTGTGGGTACAGTAAGTTTTCTTGAAGAAGCGGAATTCAACGAAGTCATGATGGTTCCTTCGTCCGAACAACTTACAGTGGGAAAGGTTGCGCCTGCGATACGACCGGGGTAGACCAGGATAATTTTGTGCATGGCAGGTGGACAGGGATGGTCGACGTCCCACATGTCGGCGAATGAAAGTATTCTTTCCGATATAGAGGATGAGCAACGAGTATTCATTGTTTATTTTTGATGAAAGCTATTGTCTCCACTGTTACGACAGAGGAGTGTGAAACACGGCAGCCTAGTGAACTTGGCATGTGCACCACTCCCTCCTTCCTCATGTAATGCCCAGGTTACAACTTTTCTCACTTTCTTTCTATCTATTTTCTCTCAAATGTTTTTTACCTTTCTTTTTTAGACACAATTGTTTTTATGCCTTTTTTTAGAATTATTTTTTTATACCTAGGAGCACGTGTAGAGACGGGCTCTTGCAGAGCCCACTCCTTGACTTTGTCAATGCCTCTCTCTCCTCCGCATAAGGAGTACTACTTGCTATGCATGCATGCGGCGGGCAGCTGGTGTCTTGAGGGGCCAGGGCGGTGAGAGCGGGCTCCGGAAGCGGTCCGGACTCCAGCATGGCCCACCTAACATTATCACCATATATTTCTTGGAGTCCGTGCGCGGCGGGCGGGCGATCTCTTCTCCCTCCCCCGTTTCTCTCTTCTCAGCCGACGCTCGCCGAGCGATTAGATTTCGGCTATCGACAGTTTATTCAATTACGGTCCCACATGTCAGTGAAATTGCAAGACAACACGTGTCCCCTCTGGTGAGCAGCGTGCGAGCCAGACTGTCGGGGGTGTGAGGCGTACGAGTCATAAGTGGGCTGCCTTTTCCTTTAGAACTTGCGAAGCGTAACATTTTCGCATGATCGATCGATAGAAATCCAGAACAAAATGATGAGGGCGGTGCTTTCCTGCTCGTTAGGCGGGCTAGTTCGAGTGATATGACGTGCTACAGTGCCGTCCACTTGCTCCATTTTTATGTAAGCAAGAGTTTACACTCTTACGCGGGAGGAGTGCGAAACAACACGGATCTGATTTTGATCTAGGGATAACTGTTCCCTGCCAAATAATGGAGGACTGTTAGCGATTATAGCATGATAGTTAGGGCATCTCCAGCGCTAGCCCACAAATTTACACCGGCATCTGTCCGAGGACACTGATGGATGCCATCCGATGCTGCCCGCATACCTTTCGACAACTATATGAACTAACCGGACGAAATTCATGCAAACAAAGCAAATTTCAAATTAACCGGATGAAATTCATTACATTTCGAAAACTTTTCCTACAAACTGGATGAAATTCATTACATATTTCGCACAAACCGTACTAAAACCTACTGTAAACCTAATCTAAACGATCGCCGGTGCCCGACCACAATGTCCGGCCATGAACCCGAGAAAGCCGGCCATTGCCTTTGCCTCCTCCTCATATGCCTCAATAACCTCCTCCTCCGGAGCACAAGGTTCTGAAGATTTCCGCCTCCACGTTGCCGTCAAGCGGCTAATCGGCCGCCGATGTTTATCCCACCAAGCTTGTCGTCGACTGAGTGGAGTAGCGGTGGCCTTCCTGGGACCAGAGCGGCGGCGACCTACCGTGTACTACTCTTCCTCGCTGCCAGCTGCGCTCGTGCACGCGCGCTGGCTTCATGGTCGTGGCGGCGGAGGGCGACCGGGGGGAGGGGGGTGCCGGCGATCTCCTTCGTTTGCTCCTGCGATAGTACGTCGAAGAGAGCTTTGGAGCACGCCCGGAGCGGAGCCGCCGATGTCCCTCGTCTGCTCCTGCGACAGTATGTCCAAGAGAGCTTCGGAGCGCCAGGAGGCCATGGTTGGAGTGGCGCCGACAGAAGGAAGGGACCGGAGGAGAATAAGTGTGGGTCTTTGGCTATGGCTGGGAGCTGGGTCTCAAGTTAATATAGCGGGCGAATGGCAATGAGCCGCAGCATACGGATGGACAACTAGCGCCGGAGTAGGTTCGTTGGGCGTGAATGCGGACGCTGCTTCAGTGACTTAACTTCAGATGCGTTGGGTTACTGACATGTGGGCCCAATGGGCATCTGGCCCGCGTGTCAGTGACACACCAATTGCACCTGCAGTTAAGTCCGATGAATGCGGCATTGACATTCTGGAGAGACGGTGACCGTTTCAGGCGGGAAGTGCGCGCTAACGATGGAAGGGGTTTCGGTGTGCAGTGGAACTAAGATCGGTCGCTCACGATAGTACATACTCTATACCATACTATCATAGTACCCTCTCTAGCTAGGCTGTTTTATAGATTGTCGTTGTGATGGACGATATACATGAACAAGGCGCTCCGAGAATGACTGTTGGTGTTGAGACAGGTGAATACATGCTCGGCGTTCGTGTAGGCCTCCATCAAACGTTTAAACAATAATGCCAGGCACCGCCGGGGCGCGCAGGTGGTGGGCTCGCCGTTTGCGTTGCGCCATGAGCAGGACTTTGATTTAGAGGGTGACGTGCATGCATTAGCATGCTTTGATAGCGTGAGCGTGAGTGTCTGACGTGAAGTATTCCATTTTCATTCGTCTGACGAGGGTGCGTTGCAGCGACGAGTCCGTGGTTTGATTCCCCACATACGCATAATTTTGGTTTTTACAGTATTTATTTCTCCATTGACAGGTAGGCCCGCATAGATAGATAAAGAACACAAGCTGATGAGGCGCATGCGGACTGTTTGACTGGTCAACCAGACAAATACGGAGCTATACGCTGAGCCAGTGACCGTATAATCACCCTATCTCGTATACAATGATCAAAGTGAGCTATCAAGACAAGTTCGATGACTGCCAATGCATTTTACTCGGTAATAAATGACCAGGATTGAAGGGGAATCCAAATTTCCTTCGTCTTCTGTCCTTGAGCTCTTGACAAACGAATGCACTATATGGTTTTCCAACCACTCCACACCAGAGCTCTCACCAAGCGTCGTTCATGCCACCACGCCGCACACTAACCGGTAAGGCAGCGATGGCATCCCGCTGCGCCGAGTTCCTCGCCGCCCACGACCGCACACAAAATGGTAGGGAAGCGATGGCATCCTGCCGTGCCGAGTTCATCGCCGCTCGCGACCTCACAACTATGTGGGAGGAATTTGAAGATGCCAAGGCCGAATGGGCGGTAGAGCAAGAGGCGGCCAAAGCCGCACAGAGGGAGCGGAAAAGTCAGAAAGCACTCAAGAAAAGAGAGGTCCGCCGCCGCAAGAAAGAAAAGGACGCACGCGCTGCTGTAGAGAGGTCAGCGGAGATCCAAGCACGGTGGGGTGTCGCCGAGAAAGCCGGGAAGGAGAACGACGGCGTTTGGCCAGCATGTGAGAAGTAGTAGTACTAGTAGTTAGTGTGTGTGTGTGTCTGTGTCTAAGTACGAGCATGTACCAGTACTACTAGTTACTACTGTAGTTTTTAGAGCAAATTACCAGTACATTAGCCTAGACTAAATGGAAAAGTTCCTATCCTATGCATCAAATGGCATTTCTTTCTCTATAGGAATTGAGATGCATGTCATCTCACTTCCTATGATTTTCATATTCCTATAAAATTCCTATCCTATGAACGAAAGGAGGCCTCTTTTGGAATAACTACTGTAGCTAGCAGTACTGCTGGTACAGTAGTTTTCTTCAAGAAGCGGAATTCAACGAAGTCATGGTGGTTCCTTCGTCCGAGCAACTTCAAAGTGGGAAGTGGGCCTGTGATTTGACGGCTCATTAGTCATTGTTACTGCGGCGCGACGACCTGGGTGACTCTCCCTTGGAGTTCTGCGTGCATGGCAAGTGGACCAGGATGGTCGACGTCCCACATGTTGGCGAACGGAATTATTCTTTCCGATATCGAGGAGCAAGGAAACCGCATGGTATAGTATCACCGCTGATTGGTTCTAAAAAAAATAGTATCACTGCTGATTTATAATTATTTTTTTATTTCTGATGAATGCTAGCGTTTCAACTCTTACAACGAAGGGTGCCAAACACGGCACGTGCTGGATGTCCCACACGTCAGCGAAAGGAGTGGGACATGAACAGCGTGGTAGAGCCCAGCGTAAAAAAACAGCGTGGTAGAGCATCTCCACTTCTACCACTTCTGGGTCGGGGACCACATGTAGTAGTACTTAGTGGTATGAACGATACAAAGTGCAACCTGGAGAGAAAGACACGTCTAGTTGGAAGGTCTCGGGGCATACACGCAAACAAATATAAAAGTTAATATGTGCCTCCAACTAATATAGTAGTAGTAGAGTACTTAGGCACGTACTCCATAACATCACCGTGCATTGCACGTACAACATTTAGTGGTAGTACGTAGTAAGAGACAAATGCGGCCCAAGAGTTTCCTTCTCGACCTACTTTTGGTTGTTTGGTAGAGTGTATGGAGGGTGCATGAGTCCACACTAGTTTAGCATAAATACACTAGAAGCATGCATGAAGAGAGCGTGCATGAAGAGGGGTGTTGAGTTGAGCATGCATGAAGAGGGAACAACTATGCTGAGACGAGAACGCAACCAAACACACCCTATATGCCACGCATGTTCATACCATTTGTGCCTTTCTACTTCACTTACTGCGCTACATTACTCAGGTTCGTACGTCCACCCTTGGGTACATGTCCGTCTCATAGTTCCAGTCCCACGTGTTATTCATATAGATGGAACGATCCTTGCATAACACGTGCACTTTGATGCTAGATGTCTTGCGTGTTGGCAAAAGGATGAACAAAGCTCACATAAAAAAATAGAGTGGAAGAACATAGATTCCTGACGACCGAGAAGGAGCAAGGAACCTCGTGGTGGAGCGTCTGCACTCATAATATTTAATATTATTCAGCGATATAAAATCAACCAATCATCTCCACAGTGGACTGGGAGTACGAAACACGGAAGCCCAGTGTAGTTACATCATACTAGTACATGGCTAACCCACGCTATGACCATATTTCTTGGCTTCTGTGCGACACCTATCTCTAGTAATCCAGCAGCCTGTATCGCTTCTCCCTCCTCGTCTCTATCAAAGTGCGGCGGGCTGGCGTTTTTGCCGTCTATTGAGGTCGGTTAACTCATCACATGTTAGCGACATGCCAAGAGCATTCTAAAAAAATTCCTTTCACGTTCCGTTTTCAAAAAGAAAAAAAATCCTTTCACATACAAATTTGACTGTATGCTTTGAGCAACTTGCATGTCCTATACTGCTCCTGTTTGATACTCTAACTTAGATAGAGGTTAGACTAACTCAAGAATAACCCTGAACTAACTGTAGCCAGAGTGGTGTTTGGGTTACAGGGTTAGATTGACAATAAATGCACTTGATGGAGAGAGAAAAGTGATTTTTCAGTGGTCCCAATGAGAACTATCTCCAGTTAGCACCTCTTGGGTGGGATAGTTTTTTTGGTGGGTTCGGTGCAACTTGCTCCAATTAAAACCCTCATGCTTGGATACTTTAGGGCTATTTGAGCCCCAACTAGATCAAACTAAATCTAACCCATGGATCCAAACAGGGCCTATGGCCAGTCTCGACGCGGAGCAGTCGCGTGCACCGGGAAGCGACGCTCCCTCGGCCGTCACGCCACTTCAAAGCCGGCGCCAGTGAGAGGTCGCCTCCGCTCTGGCCGGGCATTAATGCAGCACTCACGCTCTAGGGCGACGCTGACCATTTCACGCTGGAAGCGCGCGCTGGCAAGGGAGTATAGGTTTTGAACCATTTCAGGTGTCGTACTGGTAGTTTGCAAAACTACTCAATTATTGCACTCAGTTTCCTAAGAAATTGTGGTAAAAAACATTACTCCACACTCCACAGCCCGCTTCCCTTCTCCTTACTCTTCTACCGCCCGCGCACGTCCGCGGGAAGCGACTGGTCAACCCTTATATAGGAGTGCTAGCACAAAAAGAAGCGTATGTTGTTACCTTTGGCCGGGCCATGGCTACCGGGCGACGGCGACCAGAGAAGAGGCGGAGGGAGGGGAATGAATGCAGCTAATGTTTGGGTTTGTCTTCCGGCTTAAATAAATGCGCAACATCACGTGTACCCGCGGGTGCACAAATTGTAACATACGTGTATGCTTAAGTGGGTGTCACGTAACTAGTGTGTGTGTGAGAGAGATTCTGAGAGACAGAGTGCGTGTGTGCAACTCTACTCTTCGGACATGTACTCAACCTTTTGCATCGGGATATAAGTATAATGGTATTTACTTTAGCTAGTGATTTACGTTGCCATGTTAACATGGTTGTGTCAAAAAAATGTCACTTCCTGCTCGTGATTTGCGTTATATAATTACAAGCAAGATTCTCATGCATTGCACGGAACATCAATATGCATTTTTTTACAAAACACCTGTTGTGATTGACCCATGCAGGAGTAATCCCATGTGTAAAAACTAATGATATCTTGAGAATTTTATTGGAAAACTGGTATCTCGAGAATGTCATCGAAAAAAATGAAAGATGAGAGATAAGGCGAGGAGGAGTGGAGCATGGTGGTGACTAGTGGTCGGAATGGGCGGAGGCATGGGGATGGACGGCGCCTGCAGGCGGTAGCGGCCATCATGCATGCTAGATTGTTCCAGAGACTTATTCTTTTTTTAATTGCTGAGCAATGAGGTTGTGGGAGATAATGATGTGGAGAGATGTGCGGGTATCTTTTGTAAGATATAGATCATACGGTCTGTATTACGAGATGGCAGGCACACCATCATCGCTAACTCGTTTTTTATAAGGGTACAGATGATAAGTTTGATGACTACTAAAGTAAAGTGGAATTTGTCCATGTTATGCAAGTAAATAAAGGTGATTGTTTATCATATGGGTAAGGTTGGATGAAGGGTGGTAGGAACAAATGCTCCGCCTAGAGCATGTGTGTGTGAGATGGAGTCTTAGTGTGTGTGTGTGGGGTGTGTGTGTGTGTGAGTGAGAGAGAGAGAGATGGAGTCTTAGTTTGTGTGTGTGTGTGAGAGAGAGAGAGATATGGAGTCTTAGTGTGTGTGTGGGGGGGGGGTGGGTGGGTGTGCGTGCGTGTGTGTGTGTGTGTTTGTGTGTGTGTGTGAGAGAGAGAGATGGAGTCTTAGTGTGTGTGTGTGTGGGGGGGGGGGGGGGGTGCGCGCGCGCGCGCATGTGTGTGTGTCGCGGGGTCCTCTGTGGCGGATGTAATTTTAGTGTGCATGGCTTCATCATAGAGAGGTGATGTGTATGGCAGAGGCCACCAACGATGGGGTGCGAGAGAGAAAATGCCCGTAGAGAGGGAAGAGAAGGTGTGTGCGCGTGAGAGGAGTCGACATCGAGAGAACGTGTTTGTTCGAGAGACACCGAGGTAGACTACTATATATCAATCGTGCATGTAGGTGGGAATAAAACAAAGGGATGGTCTTATTGGTTTCGGGGATATAGGGGAAGAGTGAGAGGCGGCGGGGGAGGGGGAGCTAGAAGGAGATTGTTAAGTGTGAGTGTGTGTTTTACCCATCCAGGCGGAAGTTATGTGCACAAAAGAGGAGAACGATTCGATGTGGCGTTATGATTGAGGGTAATTAACTACTATGGAGACATAGAGACCTTGAACGTGCATGTGTGAGTGGTACACATGTATACGTGGGATGTGTGTGTGTGCGCGCGCGCATGATCGAGATAAAAGAAAGAAGACATAAGTCATAAGTTCAACGACATGGGAGAGACGGATCGGGATGACAATATGCATGCATGTGAGAATGCAGCGAAGAAGGCCCGACAATTGAGCATGTGTTTTTGTTTTTAAGAGATAGTGGCGCGGGCTGGAGCATGCATCTATGGCGAGCAGAGGGAGTGAGGCACAACGATTGTGCAAAACAGATCAACCTATAAATGCATATGTATGGAGAGACATATATAGTGTGGGTGATAGGAAGCAAGACTCCGTGCGAGAAAGAAATGTGGACGTAGAAACCACAGATAGATACAGAGATGGAGATTCTAGCTAGAGGGACATCCGCTAGTTTGGGTGTTGGAGATGACCGCCGGGTGGTTCAAAGGGTGAAGTTATGTATGTGTGTGAGAGGGCACTTGACTGCATGTAGAGAGAAACATATGTAGTGTGCGTGATAGGAATCAAGAGTGAGGGCGAGAAAGAAGGTTGATGGAGAAATAGATAAATAGAAAGATAAACATGCTAGCTAGTGTGCGTTAGAGATAGGAGTCGAGTGGATCAGAAGGCTGAGTTATGTGTGTGGGTGTGAGAGAGATAGAGAGAGGGTGCATGTGAGTCACATACAAACAAATATCATAGAGAAATGAGATCCCGACAGATGTTGTGTCTGCGAGAGAGAAAGATATTTCACAATGAGAGTGATAGCTAGAGAGACATATGAGGGAACGCAAGATATCTCTAGGGAGAGAGAGTGTGTGTGAGCGACATACAAGAGAACAATGGAGAAATATGAGACCCTGGGAGACAGAGTTTGTGTTTGTGTGTGAGAAAGAGATATTTATGAGGAAGAGTCGTAGGTTCTCATATCTAAGGAGCGATAGACATCTCTGTATGAGGGGTGTGTGCGTGGCACACATGGGAATAGTAGAGAGAAATGAGACCCCGGGAGACAAAGTTTTGTGTTTCTGTGAGAGAAAGAGATTCCACATGGAGAATCATAGTTAGAGACACATAGAAGGGAGCGAGATATACTTAGACAGAGATAAAGTGATGAAGGTCGAGGGAGAGAGTACCGTCAGTGTGTTACGAAGATGAAAGATCATTGTCGACATACAGGTAGCATGAGAGATACCTAAGAGACGATGAACGCGTATAGGTCCAGAGAGATAGTCCTATATAAGCATGAGTGATAGCTATATGAGACGAATATCTGGATTAAAGGGGATTCAAATATTTAAACTGGAGATCACGACATCGATAATATCATAACGCAAATTGGTGTATCAAACATGCATATTCATTTGAATTTGGGCACACGTGTAATGTTATATAGTTTATCAATATTGGTGATCCATAGATTCTTTAATTACAAACAATGCATGGTTTATATGCAATTAATGTCTAAACGGGATTACACTATATGTTGCATGTGTGAAACACATTATACATGTTTGAGAAGTAAAAAAAACCCGCATGAAACACACATTAATTGGAGACAGTTAGCGAGGAATGCATACATTGGATTTCAACATAAAGTGGTTTCAAATATTTGAAAATTCAAATTGATGGATACAACCTTATGAATCTGAGATCATGCCATTTGTAAACCATATTTATGCATAAATGGTGTTGTGCTTTTGGAAGTATATATATAAAAAAATGATGTAGATAGAATGTAATTCCAATTGAAAATGGATCCTGCCCGAAAAAAATAGAATACAAACGGGATTTGAATTGAGTTGGCACGGTAAACGTGCACTCTGCAAAATTTGAACGAAGCGGGGAAAGTCGCAGTAACCGCCCGAAACCAAAATCCGTGAGATGGAAATTACTACTGCCTATCCCTGCCGCGCAAAGCCTATCTGCTGGAGTTCTATAGTTTTCGATAGGGGTAGGTTTGTAATTTCACCCAAACGTAACGTAACCGCCTCTCACCCGGATTCATACACGGTGGGTGCCAAAACACAGTGTGTCCTCGGCCAAAATCGACTCCCTCCCCAATTCATATTCATACACGGTGGGCGGCAAAAACAAACTCTCGTCGGCAAATATTCGGTGTATGCGAGATTGCCGTCCTATCCCCAACCGACTAATATTGTTGTGATGTAGTAGAAATTTGAAACGGGGGCTAAGTTTGTAATTTTCCTTGCATTTGAGACAAGCGCGCCCTGAATACATGGTTCCCCCTTCCTCTCTACCTCCCTTTTCCCCATTCGTACTCTGTGGGTGCCAAAACACCCTCTCCACCCCACCCTCCTCCGTCCGCCGCCGTCCGCCACCCCATCCACCGCCGTCCTCCTCCACCATGTCGGAGCTGATACCCCGACGCCGCTATCCATTACAAGAGATCGACCTCTCTCATCCACGGCTTCAGACCGGGATCTTTGCATCCCGCCCTCTCGCTTCATCCCCGCTGTCGTCCACCTTGCCGCCGCCGCTCCTACGATCGTCTCGTCCACCATGCCCCGCCGCCACCGTCTACCCTCCTAGATCTGGTTCCACGCCGCCGACAGCCATCGCTACCGCAGCACCGTCAAATTCTCAGCAGATGCGTACACGGCGCCGCACCAGAGGCGGTACTCTTTCATATCTGCTCAACTTATTTATCGCAGCAAGAAAATAGATCGCCACTGCTTTACTCTGATTTCTTGTCTTGGTTGCGAAGTTGCCTTTGTCCAGTTTGCACCTGATATGTCTCCAACGTATCTACAATTTACGAAGCATTCATGCCATTTTATTATCTATTTTGAATGTTTATGGGCTTTATTATACACTTTTATATTACTTTTGGGACTAACCTACTAACCGGAGGCCCAACCCATATTGATGTTTTATTGCGTGTTTCAGTATTTCGAAGAAAAGGAATATCAAATGGAGTCCAAACGGAATGAAACCTTCGGGAGCGTGATTTTTGGAACGAACATGATCCGGGAGACTTGGAGTACAAGCCGGGGAAGCTTCGTGGAGGCCAGGAGATAGGAGGGCGCGCCCAACCCCCTGGGCGCGCCCCCTATCTCGTGGGCCCCTCGAGACTCCCCCGACCGACTTCTTTCACCTATATATTCCCTTATACCCTAAAACCATCGAATATGAAGATAGATCGGGAGTCCCGCCGCCGCAAGCCTCTGTAGCCACCAAAAACGTCTCGGGTGCCCGTTTTGGCACCCTGCTAGAGGGGGATCCCTCACCGGTGGCCATCTTCATCATCCCGCCGCTCTCCATGACGAGGAGGGAGTAGTTCACCCTCGGGGCTGAGGGTATGTACCAGTAGCTATGTGTTTGACCTCTCTCTCTCTCTCTCTCTGGTGTTCTCTCTATGGCACGATCTTGATGTATCGCGAGCTTTGCTATTATAGTTGGATCTTATGATGTTTCTCCCCCTCTACTCTCTTGTGATGAATTGAGTTTTCCCCTTGAAGTTATCTTGTCGGATTGAGTCTTTAAGGATTTGAGAATACTTGATGTATGTCTTGCCGTGCTTATCTGTGGTGACAATGGGATATCACGTGATCCACTTGATGTATGTTCTGGTGATCAACTTGCGGGTTCTGCCCATGAACCTATGCATAAGGGTTGGCACATGTTTTCGTCTTGACTCTCCGGTAGAAACTTTGGGGCACTCTTTGAAGTACTTTGTGTTGGTTGAATAGATGAATCTGAGATTGTGTGATGCATATCGTATAATCATGCCCACGGATACTTGAGGTGACAATGGAGTATCTAGGTGATATTAGGGTTTTGGTTGATTTGTGCTTTAAGGTGTTATTCTAGTACGAACTCTTGAATAGATCGATCTGAAAGAATAACTTTGAGGTGGTTTCGTACCCTACCATAATCTCTTCGTTTGTTCTCCGCTATTAGTGGCTTTGGAGTGACTCTTTGTTGCATGTTGAGGGATTGTTATATGATCTATCTATGTCATTATTGTTGAGAGAATTTGCACTAGTGAAAGTATGAAGCCTATGCCTTGTTTCCTAGCATTGCAATACCGTTTACGCTCACTTTTATCATTAGTTACCTTGCTGTTTTTATATTTTCAGATTACAAATACCTATATCTACCATCCATATTGCACTTGTATCACCATCTCTTTGCCGAACTAGTGCACCTATACAATTTTCCATTGTATTGGGTGTGTTGGGGACACAAGAGACTCTTTTTTATTTGGTTGCAGGGTTGTTTGAGAGAGACCATCTTCATCCTACGCCTCCCACGGATTGATAAACCTTAGGTCATCTACTTGAGGGAAATTTGCTACTGTCCTACAAACCTGTGCACTTGCAGGCCCAACAACGTCTACAAGAAGAAAGTTGTGTAGTAGACATCAAGCTCTTTTCTGGCGCCGTTGCCGGGGAGGTGAGTGCTTGAAGGTATATCTTTAGATCTTGCAATCGAATCTTTTTGTTTCTTGTTTTATCACTAGTTTAGTTTATAAAGAAAACTACCAAAAAATGGATTTGAGTCTGTCTCATAAGCTTCATCTTTTTAATATCTTTCGTGAGTATGATGGAAAGGAAAATTGTGCTCAAGTGCTAGAAGAAGAAGTCTATAAAATGTTTGATACTAAATCTTTGAATGATGAGCATGCTTGCAATGTTGTTAGTATGAATTCCTTGAATATCCATAATGTTAATGATATGCAAAGCCACAAGCTTGGGGAAGCTATGTTTGATGAAGATGATATTTTTTGTCCCCCAAGATTTGATGAGCAAATTTATTATGATGAAAGCATGCCTCCTATTTATGATGATTATATTGATGAAAGTGGGTTTGGAAGAGTGTCAACTTTAGGAAGTAATGATCCCACTATTTTGGAGGATGTTGAATCTTATTGTGATGAATATGAAAGTGGATTTGGAGAGGTCATGACTTTATTTAGTAATGATTCCACTATTTTGGAAGAGGTTCCAATTGATTATGAGAAAAAAGTTGCTACCTATGATGATTATTGTGATGACTTGTATCCATTAAGAATAATGATAACCATGAAACTTGTCATCATGATTTTAGTTTTCAATTGGATTATGCCTCTCATAATTATTTTCATGAGAAGAAATTTGCTTATGTGGAGAGTAGTAAATTTTCTATGCAAGTAGATCATGAAAAGAATGCTTTAGGTGCTGGTTATATTATTGAATTCCTTCATGATTCTACTAAAAATTATTATGAGATAGGAACATGTGTTCTTACATATTGCAATAATATCAAGTTTGCTCTCTATGTCCTTAAAGTCTTGAAGTTATGCCTATTTTGCTTTCCTATGCTAGTTGATTATTGTTCTCATAAGTTGTTTTCTCAAAAAATCCCTATGCATAGGAAGTGGGTCAGACTTAAATGTGCTAGTCATATTCTTCATGATGCTCCCTTTATGTTTCAATTCTTATCTTTTATGTGAGCATCATTGTCATCATCATGCCTAGCTAGAAAGGCATTAAAGAAAAGTGCTTGTTGGGAGACAACCCAATATTTATCCTTACTGTTTCTGTGTGTTCACATGATTATGCTACTGTAGTAATCATGGTTTATAGCTTTTGTTTCACTAAAGTGCCAAGTAAGACCTTTAGGATAGTTTACGGTGATAGTTGTGTTGATCCTGCTGAAAATCAGAAACTTTTGCACCCAGTAAATTAGTTTTGATAATTCACACAAACGTTCATTTCATCTGATTTTTTTCTCTAGATTGGTGCACAAATTGCTTAGGACTTACTAATTTGGTAGGATTTTTGAAGTTACAGAAGTATACGTTTCATACAGATTACTACGGACTGTTCTGTTTTTGACAGATTCTGTTTTCTATGTGTTGTTTGCCTATTTTGATGAATCTACGAGTAGTATCGGAGGGTATGAACCATAGTTAAGTTGGAATACCGTAGATATTACACCTATATGAATTTAGAATGAGTTCACATCAGTACCTAAGTGGTGGTTTTATTCTCTTATACTAACGGAGCTTACGAGTTTTCTGTTGAGTTTTGTGTTGTGAAGTTTTCATGTTTTGGGTAAAGATTCGATGGACTATGGAATAAGGAGTGGCAAGAGCCTAAGCTTGGGGATTCCCAAGGGACCCCAAGGCAATATTCAAGTACAACCAAGAGCCTAAGCTTGGGGATGCCCTGGATGGCATCCCCTCTTTCGTGTTCGTTCATTGGTAACTTTACTTGGAGCTATATTTTTATTCGCCACATGATATGTGTTTTGCTTGGTGCGTCATGTCATTTTATTTTGTTAGTATTTGCTTTATGTTATTTATAGTAATGTTTTGCATCTTTTTTTTCAATAAAAATGTCAAGGATAGTCTTTACCATGCTTATTTTGCTAGTATACATGTTGCTGTTTGAAAACAGAAAGTTTACCGCTGTTGCAAAAATTCCCTAGAAAAGTCAGAGAATGGTATAATGTTGAATTTTTTTGCATATTGAGCTATGATAAATCTTCTACAGCGTAGTATTTTTCTCATAATTTTTGGAGTTAGGGAAGTATTATACTCTTGCATTCTTTACAGACTATACAGTTTTGGCAGATTGCTATTATGTTTGCATTGTTTGCATATGTTTGCTTATTTAATGATTCTATTTGAGGATAGGAGTATTAAATATGCAGAGGCATTTAGTATTCAATGTTGAACAATAATTTTAGTGATTTGTTACAGTAGAAAATGATAAGGTTTTGCATTGATTTATACTAACCTATCTCACGAGTTCTTGTTGAGTTTGGTGTGGATGAAGCTTTTGATCAAAAGAGAAACCATGATATGAGAGGAATTAAGGAGACACAAAAGTTCAAGCTTGGGGGTGCCCAAGGCACCCCAAAATAATATTTCAAGAAGTCTCAAGCATCTAAGCTTGGGGATGCCCCAGTAGGCATCCCACCTTTCTTCTTCAACCACTATCGGTTAGTATCGGTTGAGCCTAAGTTTTTGCTTCTTCACATGAGTTGTGCTATCCTTGCAATGTCATTTTATTTTGTTTTGCTTGCTGTTTGAATACAATACCAAGATCTGAAATTCTTTAATGAGAGACAGTCTTCACATAGTTACACAATTTTTTTTGCTACTCATTGATCTTCACTTATATCTTTTTGGAGTAGTTTGTCATTTACTCGTGTGCTTCACTTATATCCTATGAGTAACTGGTTGAATGAGTTGAATGTCATAAATCTGAAATTATATATGTCTCATTTGCTTATCCCACTGGAGGAGTAATGACTTCACATCTAAGAAGTAGATGTTGTAAATTTATT
Organism: Triticum timopheevii; assembly: GCA_963921465.1. NCBI lineage: Eukaryota > Viridiplantae > Streptophyta > Magnoliopsida > Poales > Poaceae > Triticum > Triticum timopheevii. Next base: position 553,676,741 of record OY997264.1, on the reverse strand, counting down.
GAAGGTTAGCAAGCATTGTATTGGTCATTTGAACAATTCATGAAACAATATTGAAGGAAGAGAGATTTCACATATAAATATACCATCTCAGACATCTTTTATAATTGTGAGCACTCATTAAGTATGACATGCTAAAGAGTTGATGTTGGAGAAGGAAGACAATGTAATGGGTTATGTTTTCTCACATCTCAGTTAAAGTATATTGTCATGGATCATTCAAACATGTTGAGCTTACCTTTCCCCCTCATGCTAGCCAAATTCCTTGCACCAAGTAGAGATACTACTTGTGCTTCCAAATATCCTTAAACCCAGTTTTGCATGAGAGTCCACCATACCTAATGGATTGAGTAAGATCCTTCAAGTAAGTTGTCATCGGTGCAAGCAATAAAAATTGCTCTCTAAATATGTATGATCTATTAGTGTGAAGAAAATAAGCTTTATACGATCTTGTTATGGAAGCAATAAAAGCGACGGACTGTATAATAAAGGTCCATATACAAGTGGCAATATAAAGTGACGTTCTTTTGCATTATAATTTTGTGCATCCAACCCTAAAAGCGCATGACAACCTCTGCTTCCCTCTGCGAAGGGCCTATCTTTTACTTTATGTCTTTTACTTTATGCAAGAGTCAAGGTGATCTTCACCTTTCCCTTTTTTTCATTTTATCCTTTGGCAAGCACCTCGTGTTGGGAAGATCCTGATATATATATATATATATATATATATATATATATATATATATATATATATATATATCCAATTGGATGTAAGTTAGCATGAACTATTATTGTTGACATCACCCAAAGGTGAATACGTTGAGAAGCAACACTATAAGCCCCAATCTTTCTCAATGTCCGATTAAAACTTCATAACCATTACTATTGCGTGAGTGTTAGCAATCATGGAAGACTATATGATAGTTGAGTATGTGAAGTTTGCTAAATCAAAGCTCTGACATAGACCCTTCCTGAAAATAAGATGAATTGTAATTGTTTGTTGACTGAGAATGAAGTTTGCTAGTTTTCAAGAAAGTTTATAGTCTATGCTTTAACATGTGAATAGCTTGTTACTTGATCTTTAGAAGTTTTATGAGATGAACTACTGTTATGACATACAATCATGCTAGAAAAGGTGATTGAAATTATCATTGATCAAACTTGTGCACCTGCTAGCATTCATACTTCTTGGGGATGTTGATACGTCTCCAACGTATCTATAATTTATGAAGCATTCATGCTATTTTATTATCCATTTTGAATGTTTGTGGGCTTTATTATACACTTTTATATTACTTTTGGGACTAACCTACTAACCGGAGGCCCAGCCCATATTGCTGTTTTATTGCCTGTTTCAGTATTTCGAAGAAAAGGAATTTCAAACAGAGTCCAAATGGAATGAAACCTTCGGGAGCGTGATTTTTGGAACGAACATGATCCGGGAGACCTGGAGTACAAGCTGGGGAAGCTTCGAGGAGGCCAGGAGATAGGAGGGCGCGCCCCCTGTCTCCTGGGCCCCTCGAGACTCCCCCGACCGACTTCTTTCGCTTATATATTCCCTTATATGCAAACACTACTAGGAAAAAGGCTACTAGCAGCGCGGGTGAAATGGCTATTAGCAGCGCGGGTACCCGCGCTACTAGTATCGCGCTACAGCTAATAGTTAGTAGTAGCGCGGGTGAAACCCACACTACTACTAACATTTTAGTAGTAGCGCGGGTGCAACCCGCGCTACTAGTAATGAAATAGTAATAGCGCCTCAGGTTTTTTCCCATGCTACTACTAAAAAGTTAATAGTAGCCTAGATGCAAACCCACGCTACTACTAATGAAGTAGTAGTAGCGCGTCTTGTTTTCCCACGCTACTACTAACTAATTAGGAATTAAAAAAATAAAATCCACCAATTCCATTCTATGCATACAATTCCAACTAAAACAAACACATATTTGCAACAAACCAACAACATTACACATCATTACTAATCCAAGATTTATAATAAACCAGCGGCATTAGAACACATCCTGTAAGAGCATACATATTGTCATGGCTTTTCATGCCTTCAATTAAAACACCTACACTTCTTGAAGTCACTTACTCCCAGCTAGTGCAAACACAGTTACAAGCAGACCAAAATGCATAAAACACGAAACAGTGGCATCCTATCTCTCCAAATGATCCTCTCCCTCTGCATCCTTGCAAGCATCTTCACGATAAGCAAATTCGTAGGAAAAAAGTCAACTTAACATGTACTCCCTCTGTCAACTATCCAGAGTAGATTTTATCCATTGCCCTGGCCATGTTCAAGAAACACTAAATTAAGAATATTTCTACTCTAAATACAGGAGGCATCAAACAGAAAACAAAAGATGAGCAATATCATATGAGCAAAACAAAAGATTAGCATGTACTTCCTTTTTATTAGTTTGAGAAGGGGGCAAGCAACCTGAAAATATCCATACATTAATGTGTGGCTCTACCATCCCAATGCTGGCGGACACCTGCTTGACAAAGAGATTGAACTTCAGCTTCAGAGACTCGTTAACTATTCTGTGGAGTGAATATGTGTTACTAGTCTTCCCAAAAAGCATTTCTAGCTGAATTAAGCACCAAACTAGACACTATAAGCAATATGTTGGAAACTACACAGAACTGGTTGAAAATAACTGCAGAAAATATATTTTCAGTCCATAGACTGCATGGATTGAGTAAGGGAAATTGTATCAAGAATGCACCATCCTAAAATTGTGAATGGATCATACATCAATTGATCAATAAAGAAGCATGCATGAGCTAACACAAAGTGGAGAGGGACCATCAGCTGGAATTGGTACCTTCGTCATTCCTATGAGATGTTTGAGCGAACAAGAACATCTACCAATGTCTTGTTTTTCTCTGTGTTCTTGCCTGAAAAGGTTAATTTGATCAATATACTATAATTTGAACAGAAGCGGCAACAACACTAATGTAGCAAAATATATAACAGTATATATTCATGGCATCGCATACAAGAATTAAGATAGCAAAAAATATGATGATTAGAGCAGGTTCTCAAGAATTTAGCACCGCACCCATAAGTGATGTCACTATAATAATTAGAGGCAAATAGCAATTGAGTAGTGTAGAGGAATTATAAAACGGGATACACCTCCTTAAGTTACTTTCTCAAACTAAATTATATAGATATGGAAATATAATGTACAGTAGAACATATTGTACTGTCCAGGCAACCAGAACCTTGTAAAAGTTTCTGTTCAAAAGCTAAATCACTTACACTACCATGAATATATTTCAAGGAAAACCCTTGATTTGGAAGTTTCAAATAAAAGAAAGGTCCCATTCCATTTGGATAATATTGATTACAGCTTACAGAATGATATATTGGTGGCTAAGAGATCAATCCATTGTTTAAATCCAAGAAAATAAACAGGGACAGAAGTGGGGATAATAATTTGTGTATTGGATATGATTGATTACAGCTTATGGAATGATATCTTAGTGACTAGTAAGAGTCCACTGCATCACCAACAATCTTAGCCCACTCCATTGCAACCAAAACTCTTTTAGGGAATAAAAGAGAAGAGCCCATTTTAGTAAAGCAGGGAGGGTATTTGTGAAGTCAGTCCTGCAATCTTTTCAAATGCAGAAAACATGGGAGACTTTTAGAGGTTTCCTGAATCGGCACTACATTACTGCTTGAAATGAAGAGCATCAGCTGCTAACAATCTATACCATATGAAAAATCAACTAGACTTTACCGTGTGTGTACTACCAAGTAGCAACAAATTGAATGACTAAGTAAGTACCAAGCTTCACTTGTACATCTCTACATGTTGTATATTTAGCAACCCACCCACGGAGCGATTCAAAGTTTTTGTAGCTTACAGATTAAACCTAGGGATCAAAGGAAATAGACACATTCAGAATGCTAGGTACTTGTAGGGTCAGCACTAGAACGTTTCACACTTATTTTTCGCAAAAAACATAGGAGGTTTACTGTACTGAATTAGGAAACAGTGATAATGGCGGGGTGAATAATTTATTTTGTGCATATAGAAGGATGAAATCATGAGGTACTAGCACAGACAAAGCACTCACTAGTTTACCAATACAGGGCTACATTACTGCTCGAAATGAAGAGGCTTTGTTGCCAGAATTCACCACGAAGGTAGCAACAAATTAAATGCCTAAGCGCCAAGCTCTAGCTCTACATTTCTACATGTTGTTGAGCTGGAAGAGTCACACCATATCATATCAGCGACTAATACTTAAACCACCGTGAGCACGTCTCAGGTAATTCTAGAGCTGTGCACAGAACCAGCAGACTCAAACCAGCCTTATCCCCATCAAACAGCAGGCAATTGCAATCCAATCGATGGCCAAAATGCCGGAACAAAGAAAAGTAATACCTGTTGATTGACGGTGTCGAGGTAGGGGCAGTCCCGGCGCAGCTCGACCTGCCTGGGCCGCCTCTCCGGAGTTCTTAGCTTCTATTTTTCTTCTTTGAAGTTCTTAGCTTCGCATGCAGTGTGTTCAAGAGCCATGACCTAAACTCTACTGGATCAGATTGTACACCAATCTGAAACTTTTTTTTTTGACTATAAACAATAGGGTAACTGAAACTTCTTCTCACTAGCCTTCATAACAGCTTGAAGGAACTCATGTGGACTAACTTGTCCCTTGAAGTTCCTAGCATGCCAAATCTTCCGAGTTAGTTCTCCAAACCGATGAACCAGTGGGGATTTGCTATGCTGATAATTTTCAGGTATAAGAAAGAAATTTCTCAAAGGGGTAATCCTCATCAGTGATTGTATTGTGACGTTCACAAAGTCAGTCACCTTAATGTTGTTAAGACCAACCTGCAGATTTAATCAGAAAAGTGATTAATAACATATGATAAATGGCATGAATATTTAGCTCTCAAATCACAAGAGCCTAAATGCTTGCAGGTTTCCATCTACAATCGAGGGAATAAATACAATCTAAACCATCTCAGTCTGAAGGTTAATGAAGACATGGTGGCCTGCCTCAAGACTGTGAGTATACGCATGCGATTTCAAGGTTAATAAAGACATGGTTGTGCTGGATTAGGAGACACCAAAACAGTGACAATAGCGGGGTGAATAGAACTGACAAGCAGGCTCAGACCAATAGAGGGCAATTGCAACCGAATTAACATGTAAAATGACAGTACCAAAGGATTTCATACCTGTCGGTTGACGGTGTTGAGGTAGGGGCAGTCCCGGGGCAGCTCGACCTGCCTGGGCCGCCTCTCCAGAGCCCTCCTCTCGTCCTCCTCCTCATCCTCATCGTCTTCCTCCTCCTCCCGGGGCCGGCCGTTCGCGTGCCCCTTGGGGCCCCACGCTCCTCCTCCTCGTCTGCGTAGTTGGCAAGCCCCAGCAGCGAGGCGCTCCCCGACTCGTCCGTCGTGCGCGGGCGCTTCTCGTCGGCGGTCGCGGGCTCCTCCCCCTCCTCGCGCTCACGCTTCCGCGCGGGGGACTGGTGCTCCTCCTCGTCCATGCCCATCGCCGGCCGCCGGGAGGAAGAATGAGAGAGAAGGGGCGGGCGGAGGAGGAAGGGGAAGGGAGGGGAGGAGGAGGAGGTGGGGTGTTGCGCCGGTACCAGCCGGCGTGGGTGGGGGCGGCGGCGAGGATATCGTGGGGAGAGGAGCCGGGGTGGGGTGGACCAAGGAGATCGTGCGAGTTCTTGAGAGAGGTTTTTTTTGAGACAGACGGGGGGTGGGTGGTGTGGGACGGTTGGTGGGGTGGGAGTGTGCATCGGGCCGGGGGTGGACAGGCTTAGTAGTAGCGTGGGGGTCTTACCTGCGCTACTACTACTTATTTAGTAGTGGCGCCAGTTTTATACCCCTCGCTACTACTATGGCCTATCCCGGAGACATTGTTGGAGACCATTTAGTAGCAGCGCGGGTTTATACCCCTCGCTACTACTATCAACTTAGTAGTAGCGCGGTTTTTATACCCCTCGCTACTGCTAATTAGCAGTAGCGCCCATTTTTAAACCGCGTGACTGATAAACTTCTGTGTATAAGGTTTTCCCTAGTAGTGTAAAACCATCGAATACGAAGATAGATTGGGAGTTCCGCCACCGCAAGCCTCTGTAGCCACCAAAAACATCTTGGGAGCCCGTTCCGGCACCCTGCCGGAGAGGGGATCCCTCACCGGTGGCCATCTTCATCATCCCGGCGCTCTCCATGATGAGGAGGGAGTAGTTCACCCTCAGGGCTGAGGGTATGTACCAGTAGCTATGTGTTTGATCTCTTCCTCCCTCTCTCGTGTTCTCTCTATGGCACGATCTTGATGTATCGCGAGCTTTGCTATTATAGTTGGATCTTATGATGTTTCTCCCCCTCTACTCTCTTGTGATGAATTGAGTTTTCCCCTTGAAGTTATCTTGTCGAATTGAGTCTTTAAGGATTTGAGAACACTTGATGTATGTCTTGCCGTGCTTATCTGTGGTGACAATGGGATATCACGTGATCCACTTGATGTATGTTTTGGTGATCAACTTGCGGGTTCCACCCATGAACCTATGCATAAGGGTTGGCACATGTTTTCGTCTTGACTCTCCGGTAGAAACTTTGGGGCACTCTTTGAAGTACTTTGTGTTGGTTGAATAGATGAATCTGAGATTGATGCATATCGTATAATCATGCCCACGGATACTTGAGGTGATAATGGAGTATCTAGGTGACATTAGGGTTTTGGTTGGTTTGTGTCTTAAGGTGTTATTCTAGTACGAACTCTTGAATAGATCGATCCGAAAGAATAACTTTGAGGTGGTTTCGTACCCTACCATAATCTCTTCATTTGTTCTCCGCTATTAGTGGCTTTGGAGTGACTCTTTGTTGCATGTTGAGGGATTGTTATATGATCTATCTATGTTATTATCGTTGAGAGAATTTGCACTGGCAAAAGTATGAACCTTATGCCTTGTTTCCTAGCATTGCAATACCGTTTACACTCACTTTTATCATTAGTTACCTTGCTGTTTTTTATATTTTCAGATTACAAATACCTATATCTACCATCCATATTGCACTTGTATCACCATCTCTTCGCCGAACTAGTGCACCTATACAATTTACCATTGTATTGGGTGTGTTGGGGACACAAGAGACTCTTTGTTATTTGGTTGCAGGGTTGTTTGAGAGAGACCATCTTCATCCTACGCCTCCAACGGATTGATAAACCTTTGGTCATCCACTTGAGGGAAATTTGCTACTGTCCTACAAACATGTGCACTTGTAGGCCCAACAACGTCTACAAGAAGAAGGTTGTGTAGTAGACATCAGCACCTTCAGATCCGCCATGGCATGCTCAACACTATACTCCCAACGCTTATGGTTTTCCCCTTTTATATTCCACACTAGTTAAATCACAGTAGACTAAATTTCAAAATTGGGTCAGTCGATTTTTCAGAGCTCGCCGGAGTTTGCCGGTGCGAACGAAGGGGCTCGGGTGGTTGTGGGGCCTCGCCGAACAAAGAAAACTCGACGCGGGTGGGGGTTGGGGCGGGATGGGGGTGGGGGTGGTGGAGGAACACAGGCGGTGGGGGCCGGTGGTCCGGCCGGCGGCCCGTGCGGTGTTCTATATGGGAAGAATGAGAGACGAGGAAGAAGAAGGGTTAGGAGACGTAGGATCTTCATCCAACCGCCTGAAATAGTCGAGAGATAGCTGGGAGTTGCATTCTTAATGCGCTCTAGTTCATCATGTGTGGGCACTGCGCAACCATCATTTTATTATCCAAAATCTGCTTGCTCTTCTTTACCATGTTCCTCTTCCGTTCTTCTTTAATATGTACTCTATACGTTCCTAAATACAAGTCTTTGTATAGATTCCACCATGTACTACATATGGAGCAAAATGAGTGAATCTACACTCTAAAATGTATCTGGATACATCTGTATGTGATCCATAGTGGAAATCTCTACCAAGACTTATATTTTGGAACGGAGGGAGTATGATAGTAGTACAGTATGTTCCTTGTACTGAAGATGAGCAGGGACATTTGCAGTGTAGAGGTCTTTACGGTCGGTTGTGATGGACACTTTGAGCCTCTTTGATTCGTAGGATTTTGTAAACATAGGAATAGGATTTGTAGTGACCTGCCCACTTGAATCCTATAAGAATAGCAAGGAAATGCGGGGAGCTGTGTCGCCTTTGAGAGTTACACTGATATTAACAGTACCGCACCTTCACTTGAAGAGAGCTAGTATCCGAAGACTTTCTAGCCGTACCGGCAATACTAGCACATATATTCCAGCAAGTTCCACTTTGCTGATTTTACTCTGATGCTTAAGGTTTTCCCGTTATATCTACACTATGATCTGTGTAGCTGCTTTGTGTCGCACTAGCAGCAGCCCACTCTTGAAGCTAAACACTGCAATGACTTACAAAATTGGCACCAAGGCATTGAGTGCCATTCTGGATGCAATGAAACTCATACGCTCCCCACCTGTTGACTCTTGTTTAGAATATGATCCTAATGACTCTTGTTCAAAATTGCCACATATAGAGAGAGAACATGAATTGCATTTCTTTGGGCGTTGTGATTCATCGTGAGTGGGCAACCAACATTGTATGCAATGAAGCGGAACCTCAAGAATATGCTTCCTCTTCTGTTCTTTAACATGTTCCTCTTTGTTTATTCTGTATTTAGTACGTACAATATGTTCCTTGTCAGGAAGGGGCGCAGGGACATCTGCAGTCAACAACTAATAGAGCTGGCCTGTACGTGATCGATAGGCTTTCAATTACTAGCAGCAATACAACACCGTATTTTCAAGCCAGTTCCACTTTCCCAATTTATATATCATGGTTATGGTGTACCCCTGTTATGTACACTATGATCTACCTAGTTGCTGTGTGCTCTTGTTATCATGGTTTGGCAATAAACTCTCTATACATTATATTATGAACCTATCATCTGCCAACTATCCTTAATTCTGGAGCCTATTTTTTTGTGTACTTGTGCCAGATTATATAAATGCACGCACCATATTACAACACACATGAGCTCTCTCATCAAAATCCAGTGATAGCACACAAATGTTTACAGGGGCGTCCCTATATTAGAATATCATCTGCATTACAAAGATAATCTCACAACTATTTATGTTTTCATGGTTCTCAGATATTATACGCAATTATAGTGAATATCAGAATCCACGCATCAGAAGAATATTGTGGAACACTGCAATGACTTACAAAATTGGCACCAAGGCATTGAGTGCCATTCTGGATGCAATGAAACTCATACGCTCCCCACCTGTTGATTCTTGTTCAGAATATCATCCTAATGACTATTCTAACCTCGAGGAGTCAAAGGAAGATGGCCTGTCCTGTTCACCCATCAAGGTGCCTGTTCTAATTTGGCAAGGTTTTATTGATTGCGCATATCTTGCGTATGTTGTCTTGCATTTCTTCTACTTTGTTGCACCGCCATCTGCTTAGTTTACTCATCATATAACTCGAGATGCCATGCCCATCCATTATCAATACATATTCCATCTGTCATCATACCATGTCTTTCCACTCAAATGTTGTTCTTGTGCATCAGACATCAAAAAGGAAGAGGGTGATTGCCGAACCTGAAGGAGTACCAGCAAAGTCCTTGAAAAACGTGGTGGTGCCGGAGAAATCAGACAACGCCCCACTTATATCGGTTGTACAACCAGTGACACAAAACGTAGGACCGACTCCAGCAGACTGTACCCATACTTCACTGGCCACACCACTAGCCCCACCACACAGGACCTGCACTCCAGCAAAAGTTATACCAATTTCATTTTCCATAGCACCAGCCGTACCACAGAAAAATCCCACTCCAGCAAAAAGTACAACAAGTCCACCGGCCGAAGACCTATCCCAACTGTAGAGACGACCAATTCCTGCAGATTGGAACCCCATTCCATTTATTCCCAGTTTAAAAGACAAAGCTTTGAATGTTGTTAGGGACTACGTGTGTACATTCCCGTCATGGGAAGATTATAGTGAAGACAAACACCATTTTCACATCTTCCTGTCCAACTTACGTGTAAGTGCTATTATTCATGATTATTATTTTCTTGTTTTCTGCTGATTGAACACATCAGTGATTTACATTACATTGTTGTAACTAGGCAAGGGTCAATCTGGATAGTCATGACGAGCAAAGCTTGCTTGTGCTTTTCAAGGAAGCATTGCAGCAGTATCGGTGTCACCTGAGGAAATCACACTTTGATGGCAAGTCTATAAATGAATTTCCGGTGAAGTCTCTTGTTCTAAATTTAGAAGACATTGAATGGAAAAACCTTGTTATGCACTGGTCTCGTTCCCAGGATGAGGTACTGTCTATGAAATCACATGACAATTTGAACTTCTACTTTTCCGCATGTGCCTTACGGATCTTTTTTGCAAGAAATCTGCTCGAAGAAGAATTCCGGTTTGAAAATAACGACATGATATCGCAAATATGCTGCCCGCTACTTTCCTCTTTTTAGTACCTGTTGTCCTGTATCACTGTACCTGCATACATACCTGGTTCATTATGTGACAGCAGTATGCATGATAGCTTGCTTATCAATTGTTCGCTCCAAATTATCTGATCTGTATGAATGGTTATATTAGTGTAGAATATATCCAATGCCAATGAATTTTTTTAGCTCTGCATTGTTCTTGTAAGTACATGTTTCCTTTTTCAGTGTACTTATATTGATAGGTAGTTGTTCATGTACCATCACTCTGCAGCTTATTTTCCTTTGCCCTCCATTTTCTACACATTAGATCTATATTTACTCTTGCCATAAGGTTGGTACTGAAGAAGTTTAGCTGTGCAGTGCTCTTGCCTGTGCCTTTTGCCTGTATCGCTGCACATACATTTATAGCTACTTGGTTATATAGCATCACTCTTCATCTTATCTTAAATATTCTCCATTTTTTCGTATATTATCACATCTATATTTACTCTTAACAAAATGTAGAATAAAGGCAATGCTTATGAAGAAGATTCTGTGGTAAACTTCTTGAATTGCCCCCCCCTCCCCATCGGCATGGAGAAGGGCTTTATAGAGCCTGTCTTCACCAGTAATGTAAGTTTGTCCTTCTCAAGCCTTCAAAATTTGTTGTGTATATTTGGTTAGGCATGACTGCAACAATTGTTTATTTTTGGTGTTTGCATCAAATTGCATGTTTAAAGTTTATTATGTAGTTCATAAACAAAAGTTTGTTCTTCTCAATTTAAGTTTTCAGTTGTACAACCAAGTTCCTTCTTCATACCATGTAAATTAAACTATACAGAGCAAGTGATCTTCTTTTGCACTGCATGTATGCTTCTGTTCTTCATCCGTAATCCAGTGGTGTGGTGAACCTACCCACTACAGCACAATGTCATATTCTGCAATGTCTTAACTATGAACAATGTCATATCATTCTACTATTATTTAAACCGTCTCTTTATTTGCCAATCTGAAATGGGATAAATTGACAGCACACTAACCACTGATATTAATGAGTTCTTGATCTGTAATCCAGTGGTGTCGTGAAGCTGCTAACTCCTTCACAATGTCATTTCCTGCCATGTCTTGACCTGAACAATACCATATTGTGTTAATGCAATTTTAAACTGTGTCACTTTATTCGTCAATAAGAAATGTGATGAATTATCAGCACTGATACTTTTATGTGCAAAACCTGTCATTTGTCTGCTTGTTTATCTTTCAGAGTGAGGAAGATATAAGTGTTGAACAAGCGCAGTCTCATCATCTTGCTCAGCTGCTTGCGCTACAGCTCGCCAGCAGGGCTAACCTTTCTTGAACTCTATTGAAGTGCTGTCGGTTTTGTATATTATTTTGTCGGCGTGTTTATTTGCACTGGTGGCGATCTTTGATGCCTAGTGTATGCAATCTATTGTCTGCTTGTGCTTTATTATCATAGTGGCGAACTTTGATGCCCAGTGGATGTAATATGCCGTAATTTCTTTATTCTATAGTCTAGGTTTTTTCTTATTCATGATGCTGCAGTTATTTTACTGTATATATATCATGTCTTCGCAGTAAACCGGCCAAACCGTAAAATTACGATAAATAATCGGGATGTCATGCAATCACGATGTATGATCCGCATCATGGGCCCCGTCATCTTGGTCCGCTAAAAGGCCAAAAGTAAACTTGGGCCTTTAATAGGCCGAGTAACCCCCAGCCCTCTTTTTGCAAGAAAACTCAATGGGCTTTTAGGAGGCTGAGAAGTAGGTTGGGCCTGAAACGTGCCGAACAGCTCACGGGCCGGCAGCAGCCCGAAATGGACCCCGGCCCATGATTGTGAGAATCAAATCACGGGCTTTTAACAGGCCAAAATTGTCTCGGTCCTTGTTTGGCCCAACCAGATATCGGCTGCGAGTAGGCCGGATGCAAACCGGGCCGTAGTTAGGCCCAACAATATGACGGGCTTTTAACAGGCCGATATTAATATAGGGCCGAAATGTTAAACGGGCCCTTAACAGGACGAAACTAATATCAGGCCGAATTACTAAATGGGCCTTTAGCAAGTGGGCCCAAAAGCATAGCATCCAGTTGACGGGCCGAATGTGATATGGGCCATAATTGAACCCAAAGCCTCTTAAAAGGCCGGACCTGATCTGGGCCGTGATTTGGCCCAGAACATGGTAGGCTTTTAACGGGCCAGATCTCATGTGGGCCATTATTAGGTCCGGAACGTGGCAGGCCATTAATGGACCGGATCAAATATGGGCCGGCATTTGGCCCAAAACATGGCAGCCAGTTAATGGGCCGGCGTACTAGGGTCCTCAAAATCTTGTGGGCCTACAGCTGGGCCGGCCCATTAATGTCGGTGAAACCTCGTGGGCCTTTAGCTGGGCCGGCCCATTATGGTCCGCAAGAATTTTGTGGGCCTTTACCTGGGCCGGCCCATTATGGCACACAAAAATCTTGTGGGCCTTTACTTGGGCCGGCCCATTATGGCCCGTAAAATCTTGTGGGCCTTTAGCTGGGCCAGCCCATTATGGTCCGCAAAATCTCGTGGACCTTTAGCTGGGCCGGCCCATTATGGTCCACAAAATCTTGTGGGCCTTTAGTTGGGTCAGCCCATTTAAACTTGATGGGCCGGTCCACGTGTCAACATATCATAGGCGCGTCTCGCCCATTGGATGACTGACACCTGTGCCAACGCAGACCTGACACGTGTTTGCTCCAGCCAATGATGATTTTACACGCGGAAAATCCCCATTGGTTGGGGCTGTTAATGGGTTATCGGATCCAAAACCCGACCCAATTGCTTAACGGCGTTCCGTTACGGTGGATGCCACGTGTCGGTCACCCTTAACGAAAGCACTTTTGTGATGCGTGATTTATCGTCATGGAAGTGGACACTTCCGTGATGATAATTTTGGTAATGTCATGGAACACTTCTACGACAACACAGGTATGACTATCTTGATTCTGTCATAAAATCGTCATGGATGTACATGCATGACAAAAAACGCGACCTACTATGACAAACACGTATCATCACGGAAGTGTATTTTTTTGTAGTGATTGCATGAGTTTATCCCTCTACATCATGTCATCTTTCTTAATGCGTTACTCCATTCTTTATGAACTTAATACTCTAGATGCATGCTGGATAGAGGTCGATGTGTGGAGGTAATAGTAGTAGATGCAGGCAGGAGTCGGTCTACTTGTCACGGACGTGATGCCTATATACATGATCATGCCTAGATAATCTCATAATTATTCGATTTTCTATCAATTGCTCGACAATAATTTGTTCACCCACCGTAATACTTATGCTATCTTGAGAGAAGCCACTAGTGAAACCTATGGCCCCCGGGTCTATCTCTTATCATATAAGCTTTCAATCTATTTTTATTTGCATCTTTACTTTTCCAATCTATATTATAAAATACCAAAAATATATTTATCTTATCATATTATCGCTATCAGATCTCACTTTCGCACGTGGCCGTGAAGGGATTGACAACCCCTTTATTGCGTTGGTTGCGAGTTCTTGTTTGTTTGTGTAGGTGCGTGGGACTTTTGAGGAGCCTCCTACTAGATTGATTCCTTGGTTCTCAAAAACTGAGGGAAATACTTACGCTACTATTGCTGCATCACGCTTTCCTCTTCAAGGAAAACCAACGCAAGCTCAAGACGTAGCAAGAAGGATTTCTGGCGCCGTTGCCGGGGAGGTCTTCGCTCAGGTCAAGACATACCAAGTACCCATCACAAACTCATCTCCCTTGCATTTACATTATTTGCCATTTGCCTCTCATTTTCCTCTCCCCCATTTCACCCTTGCCGTTTTATTCGCCCTCTCCATCCCAATCTCCTCTCTCCTTCACTTGTCCTTCTTGTATGCCTGCTTGCCCTTATGGCTTTGCCTAAGAACACCGACCTTCATCTTAGAAGGTTGGAAGAGATTGAATCAAACGTTAGAAGTTTTATGACTTTACAATTTGAGCATAATAATTTTTTAGAAAAGAGCTTAAAGAACAAAAAAGTTTTTTGGGTTTTATGAACAAAGAGCTTGATGATATGTCTAAAGAATTTTATGGCTTGAACTCCCAAATTACTCGGCTTGAAAATTCTATAGCCCAAATTTCTGATAAGCAAGCTACCTTAGTCAATAAGATGGCTGCCAAACTAGAAAAGTCAGATGAAAATAATGATGAAGATCTTAAAACTATTGATGTATCCCCTATTAGATCTTCATTTTGCAATATGAATCTTAATAATGATGGGACTGGAGATGAGTCAACTTTAGTTGAAAGGTGTCCCAAGATTTGGAGTTTTTAGATCTTGATGCTAAATTTGGTAAAAGTGGGATTGAAGAGGTCAAGACTTTAAATAGCATTGAACCCACTATATTGGATTTCAAGGAATTTAATTATGATAATTGTTCTTTAGAAGGTTGTATTTCCTTGTTGTAATACGTTGTGAATTCTCCTCATGCTTATAGTCAAAATAAAGCTTTTAGCAAACATATTGTTCATGCCTTGAAGCAATCTTTTGATGAAAAACTTAATTTGGAAGTTTCTACACCTAGAAAACTTAATGATGAGTGGGAACCTACTATAAAGATTAAAATTAAAGATCATGAGTGTTTTGCTTTACGTGATTTGGGTGCTAGTGTTTCCACGATTTCGAAAACTTTATGTGATATTCTATGTCTCCATGATCTTGATGATTGCTCTTTAAATTTGCACCTTGCGGATTCCACCATTAAAAAGCCAATGGGAAGGATAAATGATGTTCTCATTGTTGCAAATAGAAATTTTTGGTGCTCGTAGATTTTATCGTTCTTGATTGCAATCTTTCTTGCCCTATTATTCTTGGTAGACCTTTCCTTAGAACGATTGGTGCGATTATTGATATGAAGGAAGGGAATATTAGATTCCAATTTCCATTAAGGAAAGGCATGGAGCACTTTCCAAGAAAGAAAGTTAAATTACCTTATGGATCTATCATGCGAGCTACTTATGAATTGAGTGCCAAAGATGGCACTACTTAGATCTATCCTCGCTTTTATGCCTAGCTAGGGGCGTTAAACGAGCGCTAGTTGGGAGGCAACCCAATTTTATTTGTGTTTTTTTGTTTTTGTTTCTGTTTAGTAATCAATTTTGCTTCTACCTTCTGTTTAGATGAGTTTTTATGTTTTAATTAGTGTTTGTGCCAAGTAGAACCTATAGGATAACCTATGGTGATAGTTAATTTGATTCTGCTGAAAAACGGAAACTTTGCGCACCCGAAAATAATTTTAGTAATTCACGGAAACGTACTTTTGCGTTGATTCTTTTTTGCTGTAGATGAATAGACAAATTTCCCAGGACTTCCTATTTTGGTAGGAGTTTTAGACTTCCAGAAGTA
Organism: Triticum timopheevii; assembly: GCA_963921465.1. Taxonomy (NCBI): domain Eukaryota; kingdom Viridiplantae; phylum Streptophyta; class Magnoliopsida; order Poales; family Poaceae; genus Triticum; species Triticum timopheevii. The sequence continues at coordinate 553,660,867 of OY997264.1, read as the reverse complement.
TTCGAGAGTTACAGATTGCTACAGACTGTTATGTTTTTGACAGATTCTGTTTTTCGTGTGTTGTTTGCTTATTTTGATGCATCTATGGCTAGTATTAAGTGGTATCAACCATAGAGAACTTGAAATACAGTAGGTTTAACACCAATATAAATCAAGAATGAGTTCATTACAGTACCTTATGTGGTGGTTTTTCTTTCTTTCACTAACGGAGCTTATGAGATTTCCTGTTGAGTTTTGTGTTGTGACGTTTTCAAGTTTTGGGTAAAGATTTGATGGACTATGGAATAAGGAGTGGCAAGAGCCTAAGCTTGGGGATGCCCATGGCACCCCAAGATATTCAAGAATAGCCAAAATCCTAAGCTTGGGATGCCCCCGGAAGGCATCCCCTCTTTCGTCTTCGTTTATCGGTAACTTTACTTGGAGCTATATTTTTATTCGCCACATGATATGTGTTTTGCTTGGAGCGTCTTGTATGATATTAGTATTTTATTTTTAGTTTTCCACAATCATTCTTGCTGTACACACCTTTTGGGAGAAGCCCACTTGATTGGAATTTATTATTTTTTGCTCTAGTGCTTCACTTATATCTTTTAGAGCACGACGGTGGCTTAATTTTGTAAAAATTGTTAGTCTCTCATGCTTCACTTATATTATTTTGAGAGTCTCTTAGAACAGCGTGGTATTTGCTATGGTTATAAAATTGGTCCTAGAATGGTGGGCATCCAAGTTGGGTATAATAAAAACTATCATAGGAAGTGTATTGGATGCTATGATCAATTTGATACTTGATAATTGTTTTGAGATATGGAGGTAGTGATATTAGAGTCATGCTAGTTGGGTGATTATGAATTTAAAGAATTCTTGTGTTGAAGTTAGCAAGTCCAGTAGCATGCACGTATGGTTAAAGTAGCGTAAAAAAATTGAAACATGAGGTGTTCTTAGATTGTGCATCCTTATGAGTGGCGGTTGGGGATGAGCGATGGTCTTTTCCTACCAATCTATCCCCCTAGGAGCATGCGCGTAGTGCTTGGTTTTTGATGACTTGTAGATTTTTGCAATAAGTATATGAGTTCCTTTGACTAATGTTGAGTCCATGGATTATACGCACTCTCACCCTTCCATCATTGCTAGCCTCTTCGGTACCGTGCATTGCCCTTTCTCACCTTGAGAGTTGGGTGCAAACTTCGCCGGTGCATCCAAACCCCGTGATACGATACGCTCTATCACACATAAACCTCCTTATATCTTCCTCAAAACAGCCACCATACCTACCTATTATGGCATTTCCATAGCCATTCCGAGATATATTGCCATGCAACTTTCCACCGTTCCGTTTATCATCATGACACACATTATCATTGTCATATTGCCTTGCATGATCATGTAGTTGACATCGTATTTGTGGCAAAGACAACATGCATAAATTTTCATACATGTCACTCTTGATTCATTGCCCATCCCGGTACACCGCCGGAGGCATTCGTATAGAGTCATGTCTTGTTCTAGTTTTGAGTTGTAATTCATGAGTTGTAAATAAATAGAAGTGTGATGATCATCATTATTAGAGCATTGTCCCCAAATAAAAAGAAAGGCCAAAAAAAAGAAAGGCCAAATAAAAAAAGGCCCAAAAAAAGAAAATAAAAAAGGGGGCAATGTTACTATCTTTTTCCACACTTGTTCTTCAAAGTAGCACCATGTTCTTCATATAGCAAATCTCATATGTTGTCACTTTCATATACTAGTGGGAATTTCTCATTATAGAACTTGCTTGTATATTCCTACGATGGGCTTCCTCAAAATGCCCTAGGTCTTCGTGAGCAAGCAAGTTGGATGCACACCCACTAGTTTCTTTTGTTGAGCTTTCATACATTTATAGCTCTAGTGCATCCGTTGCATGGCAATCCCTACTCCTCATGTTGACATCAATTGATGGGCATCTCCATAGCCCGTTGATTATCCTCGTCAATGTGGGACTTTCTCCTTTTTTGTCTTCTCCACACAATCCCCATCATCATATTCTATTCACCCATAGTGCTATATCCATGGCTCACGCTCATGTATTGCGTGAAAGTTGAAAAAGTTTGAGATTATTTAAGTACGAAACAATTGCTTGGCTTGTCATCGGGGGTGTATAAGATGGGAGCATTTTTGTGTGACGAAAATGAAGCATAGCCTAACTATATGATTTTGTCAGGATGAACTTTCTTTAGCCATTTTATTTTGAGAAGACATGATTGCTTTGATTAGTATGCTTGAGTATTAATATTTCTTATGTCAACATGAACTTTTATTTTGAATCATTTGGATCTGAACATTCATGCCACAATAAAGAAAATTACATTGAGAATTATGCTAGGTAGCATTCCACATCAAAAATTCTGTTTTTATCATTTACCTACTCGAGGACGAGCAGGAATTGAGCTTGGGGATGCTTGATACGTCTCCAACGTATCTATAATTTTTTATTGTTCCATGTATTACCCATTTTGGATGTTTATGGGCTTTACTTTACACTTTTATATCATTCTTGGGACTAACCTACTAACCAGAGGCCCAGCCCGTATTGCTGGTTTTTTTTTGCCTATTTCAGTGTTTCGAAGAAAAGGAATACTAAACGGAATGAAACCTTCGGGAGCGATTTTTTTGGAACAAACATGATCCAGAGGACTTGGAGTGCAAGTCAATAAGCAATCGAGGAAGCCACGAGGGTGGAGGGCGCCCCCCTACTGGGCGCGCCCCCTATCTCGTGGGCCCCTCGGGCGTCCACCGACATACTTCTTCCTCCTATATATACCCACGTATCCGAGAACATCAAAGGCGACCACGAAAAACTATTTCCACCACAGTAACCTTTTGTATCCACGAGATCCCATCTTGGAGCCTTCGCCGGCGCTCCTCCGGAGGGGGATTCAACCACGGAGGGCTTCTACAACAACACCATAGCCTCTCCGATGAGTTGTGAGTAGTTTACCACAGACCTTCGGGTCCATAGTTATTAGCTAGATGGCTTCTTCTCTCTCTTTGAATCTCAATACCATGTTCTCCTTGATCTTCTTGGAGATCTATTCAATGTAATTCTTTTTGCGGTGTGTTTGTCGAGATCCGATGAATTGTGGGTTTACGATCAAGTTTATCTATGAGAAATATTTGAATCTCCTCTGAATTCTTTTATGTGTGACTAAGTTATCTTTGCAAGTCTCTTCGAATTATCAGTTTGATTTGGCCTACTAGATTGATCTTTCTTGCAATGGGAGAAGTGCTTAGCTTTTGGTTCAATATTGTGGTGTCCTTTCCCAGTGACAGCAGGGGCAGCAAGACACGTCTTGTATTGTTGCCATCGAGGATAAAAAGATGGGGTTTATATCATATTGCATGAGTTTATCCCTCTACATCATGTCATCTTTCTTAACGCGTTACTCCGTTCTTTATGAACTTAATACTCTAGATGCATGCTGGATAGCGGTCGATGTGTGGAGTAATAGTAGTAGATGCAGGGAGGAGTCGGTCTACTTGTCACGGACGTGATGCCTATATACATGATCATGCCTAGATAATCTCATAATTATTTGCTTTTCTATCAATTCCTCGACAGTAATTTGTTCACCCACCGTAATACTTATGCTATCTTGAGAGATGCCACTAGTGAAACCTATGGCCCCCGGGTCTATCTCTTATCATATAAGCTTTCAATCTATTTTTATTTGCATCTTTACTTTTCCAATCTATATTATAAAATACCAAAAATACATTTATCTTATCATATTATCTCTATCAGATCTCACTTTCGCAAGTGACCGTGAAGGGATTGACAACCCCTTTGTCGCGTTGGTTCTGAGTTCTTGTTTGTTTGTGTAGGTGTGTGGGACTTTTGAGGAGCCTCCTACTTGATTGATACCTTGGTTCTCAAAAACTGAGGGAAATACTTATGCTACTATTGTTGCATCACCCTTTCCTCTTCAAGGAAAACCAACGCAAGCTCAAGACGTAGCAATCTGTCAGCTAAAGTGAGGGACTTTTTTGCAAAGAAACCTCCACCTCCGAAGGAGATGATAGATCCGGTGAAAGGAAATCGCACTATCGATACCCTGAAGCGACCACCATCGCCTCCACTGGATTCCAACTATGTTCGCTGTCTTAAAAAGACATATGAAGATGCGCGGTGATCGGGAAGTTCTTCGAGTGATAAAAGGTTAGCAAAACTAAGAAGTAGGAAAAAATCCCTAGCTCGGCGAACAGGCGAACCAATCGTGCCCCCCGCTCAAGGTGTCTAGCGACATCGTCGATAATCTACTGGGGATGGTGCCCGGTACCAATCCTGCTGATTACCTCGGCAATGATATAGTGTTTGAAATAATGGAGGTGGACGAATTCAGATACCAGTACGGGAAGCCTCTCGTCAAACCTGGTCATCCTCTAACAATGATGATGCGAAGATTCCATGAATGGTACACGAAAACCTGAAGCAAGTCTGGGAAGGATACTATGCCGCTGAGAATTAAAGAGAAGCACGACCTCGTTGGAATGGATCTGTTGTCTGTTGAATTTGACGACTTATTCTAGTTATACAATCAAAAGGCCCTCGACAAAACACTCGTGATTTGCTACTGTCTGTAAGTACTACTTCTGTAATTAAGTCTCTGTATATAGCTTAGCTCTTTCATTGCATGTGTATATAAATTATCATCACTATATTGTGCAGATTGAAGATCGTCGAATGCAGAAAAAACACAAAACTATGACATTGGATTCATTAACCAAAATGTCATACATGAATGGACGGTTCAAAAGAATGTCACAGAAACCGAGGACAACTTGCTACAATCGTTGCTCAAAAATCAAAACAAAGATAAAATACTCTTTCCTTACAACTTCAAGTGAGTGTTACTGTCTTGTGCATTTTCGGTTTCCCTTATTACTCGAGGTTATAGTAATGTAATTGATGAGTTATGCATGCATGCGCAGGTTCCGCTTTATTCTCCTAGAGATTAAGCTTGACCGGGGAGTAGTAACTGTCTTAGACTCGAGACGAAAAGATTCCAAGGACTATGAGGACATGACTGAAATGCTCCAGAAGTAAGTTCAATCGATCATTATCGCACATATCAGCAACTTTGTTCATTTCCTGATATCAAGTAATTATTTTCTTTGCCTGGCAGGGTTTGGAAAGAGTTCACCGTAATTGTTCCAGGACTACTGAGGGAGCTGCGATTTACACACCCAAAAGTAAGTACTACTACCTACTTCCACGCATCTCCCATTGATTCTAACTAGTTTCATCAATACCATTTAGCATGCTTGGTTATCAGTTTGATTGACCTCTATTTCTCGTAAAGTGCTTGTGGCAGGAAGCCGGGAATGATTTTTGTGGATACCACGTTTGCGAGTTCATCTACAACACGACAGCCTCTAAGCGGGGCAACTCTGAAAAACAATATGAAGTGCGTAAGAAAAAATATTCACAATTTTATTTTATTACCATCATTTGTGTTGAGTTTCATTCATATACATGTATTGACCCCCTTCTTCAAATTAGAACTGGCAGATGCGGGATGAACTCCTATCACATAATCGCATACGAGCAATTCAAGAGGAATTGGCGGGATTCTTTCTTGACAATGTCATCAATAAAGCCAGAGAATACCATGTGGAAATTGACCTTAGATTGTAAGAGATCTTATATTGTATATATACGTATAGTAGCGTCCGATAGATATACGAAAAATTGTTGTTCGACAAATCTCTCGGAGAAAGAGAGGTGCACTTCTCTCTGTATATGTTCATGACGATCTTGTGTAATTAATGGTTCCTTCATTTGCTTACTAGCTAGCATGTCGAGTTCTCTCTATACGTATAATAGCTAGTGTCGACCAAGCACGGAGATAAGAGAGGTCACTTCTCTCTATTAGCTAGCTAACACAATATATGAAACCCCTAAATTAACCCTCCAAAACCCCCTAACGCCCCCTCCCTTCAAAAAAAAATCCTGCTCCTGCCAGCTGCTAACACGTGGATGCCTTTTGGTCCCGGTTGGTGTTACCAACCGGGAACTAAAGGTGCTCCTGCCTGTATGCCCCGCAACGGCCACGTGGAGCCCCTTCTGTCCCGGTTCGTAAGCGAACTGGGACTAAAGGTTTTGGGCTTTAGTCCCGGTTCCTGAACCGGGGCTAAAGGGCCTCTAGAACCGGGACAAATGGGCCGTTTTCTACTAGTACCGGGAGGCGAGGGAGCGCACATCACGGCGGAGGCCGCTAGCGAGGAGTGCATGGAGGACCTCCGCTGCCAGTACCCTGAGCTGGTGGAGGCGGAATAGAAGATCTTTGCGGAGCGCACGGTCGATGGGAAGGTCATCGTCCTCTCGGACGGCGAGGAGGACTTCAACGTTGAAGAATGGCGGAGGATCTTCTCCGATGGCGACGACGACGGCAGAAAGCCAGACCTCATGGGCGGTGGGATTTCGTGGGTGGATTGCCTTGCGCTCTATAAGGGTGACGATGTTTAGTTTTAGTTTAAGTTCATGTTTAGTTTTAAGTTCAAGTTCATGTCTAGGTTTAAAAACTAGACTGTGTTTCGACTGATGATTATGTACATAATGTGTCAGTTGTGAAAAACAAATTATATTGAATTTATGAAAATTTGCCTTTTACCCCGTTAAATTTAGGAGTCCGACTAGGTCCAGCCAAAATTTAGCGGAGTAAAAATTCTTCACTAAATTTACGCCGCTGTTTTGCAACTCTATTTTTAGGGTACCGGTTAGAGTTCGCCTTAGGACACCAATAACACGCTGACGTCTCCTAACAGAGGCCACCCAAGCGAACAAACATTCCGTACACAAGTAGTACTCTATATATCTACAGCCTTCAGGGGCAAATCTAGGGGGGTGCCGTGGGTGCCATGGCACCCTCTATACCCAAGCGAACAAACATTCCATACAAAAGTATTACTCCATATATCTAAAGCTTCCAGGGGCAGATCTAGGGGGTGCCGTGGGTGCCATGGCACCCCCTATAAAAATGAAGATAGTTTGTATAATGTATTTTATTTATTTATTGGGACTATTTGTTGGATTTACTATAACGTTTAGGCACAATCATACTACTTTTGTGTAATTTTTCGAAGACTTTTACCTATATATTGATGTTTGGTACCCAGTAATTAGATCCTAGGTCCGCCACTGACAGCTTCCATCCTCATCGACCTGTGTTAGACTTAAGCACAACATGGTGTACTTGTCCGAGTAGCATACGAATTCTAATCCTACTTGACGGCTGATGCTATATATTTATGGAAACCGTTTGGGTTCGGCGCACCGGCCGAACGCTCGGCCGGTCGCTTTCCCAGCTAAGCTCATGGGGCCACACACAGCTTTATCTCCCCACCTATCGTTTTTATTTTGAGAAAGCTTATCCATATTCTGCACTTCTCTTTCCTCATGCGTCGCATCTCTCCTCCCAAAATTCTAATCCGCCATGAAATCCATCCGTCCCTCTTTTTTCTTTGACTCCACGCCGGCGAGCTAGCCACTCCACTTAGCCAGGGCCGCCCCTTGAACCTTCATCTTAGTCTATCTCCCCACGATTCATGGCCACAGACGGCGGCGCTCTTCCCGTGCTAGAACTGTCGCCGTGCTGGAACCGTCGATGCGCCGTGCTGGAACCGTCGATGCGCTCTACGGCTGGAACCGGCGAAGTAAATTGCTGGAACCGGCTATTTGATTTGCTACAAGAGAGGATTCAAGACCTTGCAGCCATGATGGTGGAGGTATTTTTTGCTGCAACCCGCGAGCTGATTTGCTGGAACCGGCTACTTGATTTGGTACAAGAGAGGATTCAAGACCTTGCAGCCATGGTGGTGGAGGTATTTTTTGCTGCAACCCGCGAGCTGATTTGCTGGAACCGGCTACTGGATTTGCTGGATCCGGCGAAGTTTTTGTTGTGACCGGCGACTACGACACATGTCTTTTTGTTGTAACCGCTATACTATTTTCATGCCATCGGTGATTTGTTTTGCTACAACCCTTTCATTTTTTGCTACATTCATTCACCCATGGCGGTGTTTGTCCATGGCGGCAATGGCTTTCTTCTTCGATGGGATCGGCAAGGAATTTATGATACAACCGACAAGCAATTTTGCTTCAACCAGCATCTTTTTTTGCTGGAACCTTTGGTTTTTTTTTTTGCTAGAGCCTATGTTTTTCCAGAGATGCAAAGCAATTTTTGATACAACCGGAAAGAAATTTTGCTTCAACCAGTTTTTAATTTTGCTGGAACCAGCAATTCCAAAGCTGCAACAACCGAAGCTTTTTTTAGAGCCGTGACAGGTCACCGCGGCGAATTGCGACGGCCACCGCGGCAAGGCGCGTCGTAAGGTCGTCGGGGCTGCTCGAACGGTGGTCGGTGGGAGGGGGGAGGGCGGCGACCTGGTTAGCGAACTGGGTGGCGACCAGTGCTCCAAGCGGCGAGCGGCGACGGCGACGGCGCCGGCGCCGGCGAGGCATGCGGTTGCGACAGCGCGGCGGTTAGTGCGAGCCGGCGGTGCTTCATGGTCGCGCATCCATGGCGGCCCTGGCGCTTCTCTGTGTGTGTGTGTGTGTTGGAGAAGAGGATAAGGTAAGGAAAAGATAGAAGAGAAGCTGGGATCGGACGGCCTCGCGCGGCTAGATCGGGCGGCTGGAGGTGGACCGGCCGAAACTTTTGGCCGGCGCACCGGCGCCTAGTGCTGACCTATATTTATACGTGTATTACCTCCTAACTTGTAATATCACCGGGCGTTTCCAGCCAGACTAATCGATCAGCTGTAGCTGCCTCTAGCGAGATCGACGCATCAGGTTTGCACGTCCCTTGCCGGAAAGTCGGTTAAGATGGACGCCGTGGCGACGGCATCTCCCAATGTTTACTCGCTAGACCTCGTGAGTTTCGGGCGCGGGGTCCTCGACCGTGGCCTTGTTTTCCTGGACACCAGGATCTCTCTCCCGGTCGACACGTTCGAAATCCTCCGCATCGATGACTCTATCGTGCATAAGAGCGCCGGCGACATCAGGGTGATCGATAGGAGCCACCTGCACCCCGGCCAGGTGGTCGGATCGGCGTCCGACGTCGGCGGCCAGATCGGCATCGTCACCGGCGTTACCACCGTGCTCGACCTGGTGGACTTCGACAAGAGCGGCATGGCGACCAAGGTCATCAAGGGTGTGTCCCCGTCTAGCCTGCGGCGCGTCAGGAGCCTCAACCTCGGCGACTTCGTCGTGTCTGGGCTGTGGCTCGGCCGGGTCGTGGAGGTGTCAATCGACGTCGATGTGCTGTTCGATGACGGAGCAGTCTGCAGGGTCATCGACGCCGAGTCCAAGAAGCTGAAAAGAGTGGATGATGACATGGACAGCAACCGCATGTATCGCCAACAAATGAATAGTCACTTCTACCCGGGTGTCCGCGTCACCGCACCAGACCCTTGTTCCCTCTTCAAGGCGGCATTGTGGCTAAATGGCTACTGGAATCTTGACCGTATAGGAGGCACCGTCATCAAGGTGAAGACGTCTACCGTCCTCGTCTGCTGGATTGCGTCGATGCATTGTGGCACAGACAAGGGGCTCATCGATGCATCCGCTCCTCCAGCCTACCAGAATGCCGATGATCTTACGTTCTTCTGTGCCGCATCCAATTGTTGTTGGGGGGTAGCTGATGCCTGCTTTTTTCATGAAGCTAGTTCCACCAAAATCGGCGATGCTAATGGGGATGCAGCTTGTGCTCATGATCAAGACGATGGTGAAGAGGAGGAGGAGGAGGAGGAGGAGGGGGGGGATGTGATTGATGATGAGTGTGAAGCACCAACTGATCATTTGTTACCGTCCACAAGGCAGACGGATGTATGGTTTTATCAGAAACAATTGAGGAAGGTCTTCTTTCAGGGAACAGACGGACGCGACGCCCACAAGTCAGGAGGCATGTTGAGGTGCAGTTCCCCATGGTTGTTGCCAAGACCCACACCTTTGTCGACGTGTTGTGGCAGGACGGCACGCGACAACATGGTAGACGTTCAACAACAGTCATCCCCTTTGGCATAGTAAATGAGCACGAGTTCTTCCCGGGGGATAAAGTCGTTGGCAATGTTCTTCCAATTGATGCTGCTGGTGATCATAGTAGCATGACATCTACTATTTTCAACAATCACATTGTTGATGATGGAATTAGATCCACAATGCGTGTGGGTGTCGTCAGGAGCATGCATTCCAAGGACCAGACGGTTCACGTGTCGTGGTTCAAGGCATCGGTGCGCCCTGACAAGGCCAGGGAGGTCGAGTGCGACGATACCGTGAGCGCGTATGACCTAAAAAGGGACTATGACCACTCTGCTTACTACGGAGATATTGTCATTCGCCTCCTACCATCAGGATCACCCAATGGCAGAAGGGCACCTTTACGGGGTAACGCCGATCTTTCATGGGTGGGACGTGTTATTGACATTCCTAGTGGGTACATCCAAGTCAAGTGGGGTGATGGTAACATATCAATGGTATGTATTTTCTATTAGTACTCTACGGGTCTCGTTTTCTCGACTCAACTCTACTCATTAGTTAATTGTTGAATGGATTAGGCGTGTGATGTAGGTATTGCCCAATGAGATCTTTGTCGTCAGGGAGGAGCACTACATGGATCTGTTGACTGAAATGGGCCACTGGGTGGAGGACGATGGCATCGACGATGCACCAGAAGAACCGGCTGCTGCGAACATGGTATATGCCTATCCTTCTAACACTATCCACTTCGAAAAACAATGGGGACGTGCTTCGGGTTGTACTGACCTGCGGGCACCAAACAAAAACCAATCTACTTGCTAGACGCATATTTTATACTGAAAATAAAATTAGACCTCTTACAATTTATACAACATCACTTGAATGTATTCATCTCAATTGATGGCCGTATGTGGTCTCTTATTTTAGGACAATGGTCTACGTAATCCAGCCAGCGACAGCGACATCGAAGGCGGCAACCAGCCAGCGACGAGGACGAGTCTTTGCTCCAATTGACCAGTGACATGGTGGCTCGAGGCAAGGGATACCTGATGAACCGGCTGGTAACACGGTCGTCACCACCAAGCACGGAGTTAGGAGTGGCCGCTAAAGATGATAGCAATGGTGCTGCTGCAACGGAGACCACCAATGCTGCCGTGGGGACGAAGGCTGCAGGCGCTACCAGTTGTTGCAACAAATCATTATGCTTTCCACGTTTTGATGTACTGCAGATCACCCCTCCGGATCACCACTACCTTGACACTACGGATGAGGTAAATATAGTTTTATATTATTTTTTGAGGCACTGACGGTAGAACTATATAACTAGTTTTATTATAAATTGAAGAAGAAAGATGGCCATTAAGGTTAGAGTGAAGAAAAGTTTGCATGCATGCACAAGATGGTTAATCTATCGTTGGAATCCATCTGCTTAACTATATATTACTATAAAAAAAATTATTGCACAACTGTATTCCTTTATTTAATAATATAAGTAAATGACCACACGACATGTTACAAGTCATCATATGACGATTTTTACTAAATGTAGTGCATGATCATATCATATAGAATACTAATGAATTATCTTGTGGAAGGGAATGCAGGGCGGTAGTCGTGGGAAGAATTGGGCCAAAGCAATGCAAAAGGAATGGAAAATTTTAGAGAATGACTTACCAGGTATGAGAATGCACGTGGAAATACACAATGCATGGTTGCAAATGAATACCTAACTTTTCGATGTGTAGAAAGCATCTATGTGCGAGCGTTCGAGGACCGCATGGATCTGCTCCGGTTGGTGATGGTCGGTGCGAGCGGGACACCGTACAATCACGGGCTATTTTTCTTCGACTTGCAGCTGCCACCGTCCTACCCGATTGCGCCACCGCAAGTGTACTACCACTCCTTCGGTCTGCGCCTCAATCCCAACCTCTATGAGTCTGGTACCGTGTGTCTAAGCCTGTTGGGCACATTCGACGGTGAGGGCACCGAGTTATGGTCGCCGACAACATCGAGCCTCCTCCAAATCGTTGTCTCCATCCAGGGTCTCGTCCTCAACGCCCAACCATACTACAACGAGGCCGGATATGAGACCCTAGTCGGCAAACTGGAGGGCCATCGCAATGCATTGCCCTACAGTGAGAATGCTTACCTGCTCACCCTTCGGACCATGCTCCACCTTTTGCGTCAGCCACCTCAGGGTTTTGAGAAATTCGTCAAGGAACACTTCCGCTGCCGCGGAAGGTTTGTGCTCAGGACATGCAACACATGGTTGCAGGGATGTGTTGTTGGTGATGCCCATGCCACTGAATCAAGTAGGGAGCGAGCATGCTCTGCCGGGTTAAAGCTTGCACTTGCCAATCTGGTGCCAAGCCTCATCGCCGCCTTCACAGAGATTGGCGCCGATGGGTGCGACTAGTTTCCATAGCTACAAGTCCCACTGCCATGTGTGCTCTCACCACCACTCACCAGATAGATGAGTTTGCGATAGTGGTTGTCTTGTAGTTACTCATATTTTCTGTTCTACAACATTTAATTGTGTACCTTCCTTTATATTTTAATTGAGAAAGAAGCGGTAAAACATAACATTTGTGGACTAAATCAATTATCTATCGATAAAGTTGATTAGTGAAACTAACCTGGCTGGCCCACGTTGTCAGAAAACTAAATCAGTTATTTATCGTGTTCAACAAGATAGGCACAGGGCAAAACCAACGAAATACCTTGTCAGAAAATTGAAAACTGGAACAGCAAGTATGTAATGCATAGATAGTTACTTACAGTAGCAAGATTTAGTTGTCTAGCACTTCTTGATGTTCGTCCTATGTAGCATCGACGGTTCTGGCTTTTACTGCGAAACAGAAATTGGCTTCTCAAGCTTGTCTTTATTGTTTTGGGTTCCTCTCTAAACTCGATGTTAGTAGCTCATTGTGCAAAAAAAATCGAAAAAGGGAATATACTAATATCATGAAGATACCAATTATATCTAACCTCTGCACCAACAAGATGTTGTCACCAACGTTTTGGCTACCGAATCCCAACAAAATTCCGAGGGTGGGCGAGAAACGCGGCGGATACCGTAAAATTCCGAGGAAAAACCCCTCGAATTTTTTAAACATAATTTGAATTCAAAATTTTCTGAGCTTGGAATATATTAGTTCGGAGCTCAAGAAGTTCACAAAGCCGCTGTTAGTGCAGTGGGATCATCTCCCCGTCCGTCTTCAGCGTGTGTGAGGTCTTGGGTTCGATTCTCTTGCTGTTTTGAAATTTTTATTTATGAGTTGGTTTAGCAAAAAAAGAAAAGATGGAGTACCTGGTGTCGAGCTAGCGACCTGCCGGGTGTGTTCGCTCCATACTTACCACCAGACCTTAGACAGCTGCTCGATTTGGAGTTTTTGCTCTACTTGACCTGACTAGCCGTTCAAATTCAAAATTTTCAAAAAGTACAATTTTTTTTGCTCGGTACGCAGGGGTAGCCAGAAACGCGGGTACCGGGCGGTATCCGAATTTTCCGCCCGGTACCCAAAACCATGGTTGTCACAAAAAAATCCAGGAAGCACACAACCCCCAAAAAAAATAAAGTAAAAAAAGAGAGGAAAAAAAGCCTCGCCACAGTGATCGATTCCTCTCAGTAGCAGCAGAAGAACCATCATCAAAGACAACACCCGGAAAACATAGAAGGTCTCCAAAAGCAATGCCTTCAAAAAGGAAACAGTGCACAAGCGTCGTCGTCGTCTGATCCAAGATCTTAGGTTTTCACCCTGGAGAACGTCCGAGCTCACAAACAATACCTTCCGCAAGGCAATTGCCAAGCATAACCAAAGAAGGTCAGACCTTAGGTTTTAACCCTGAAACTCATGACTCGCACCCGAGGAGCACCACTGAAAATGAAATCCTGCAGTGCTGTAGCCCCCAATTGTCACTCCTGCTTCTGAAAGTTATCAAACACCTGGCTAACTCCGTCGCCTCCATGCCCCCCTCCCCTCCACCTTTACTGATCCTCCAATCTCAGTCACCATGACATTCTCCATTGCTATATACACCATGAAAATTGAGATACCGACATGTCCCATGGTTCCAACAAACAACACAGCTTCGCGTTGCGCCCTCGTAGAGCCGCGTAGGCTGATATGGACGCACACGACCGAAATCTATTTGATCCAGCTATTCTTAGGCAAGATTCCAGGCAGCAGTTCCGGAACACGTAGACGGCCAAATCGAGGAGGACCGATCATGCAGATCGTTGTCATGGTGCAATAGGAGCACTAGAACCACCACCCCACCGTTGACTCCACCACGACGACGCCATCGCCTTCATGGCTAAGGGCACTGGTCCGTGTTGCACACAGCCCACGCCGCTGGTAGAAGATGGACCACTGGTAGAAAAAGAGGCTTCCGTCCAGCCCCATTAGTCGCGAAATTGTAGGAACCGCGACTAATGAAGTCTTTAGTCGCGGTTCGGCAGACGAACCGCGACCAAATGCCTGGGCCCAGGGCGCTCGGTGGCCAGCTGGTGCACGTGAGGGGCTTTAGTCGCGGTTGGCCAGGCCAACCGCGACTAAAGGTGCCCAAAGGCCTTTAGTCGCGGTTGGCCAGGCCAACCGCGACTAAAGCTCCTCCCCTATATATACCAGTTCAGCACACTCACTTAGCCATTTGGTGCCACTTCTCTTCGCAAGCTTCACAAGGGGGTGTAGGTTTGCTTTTGGTTCCTCTTATGCACACAAGGCGTTTGATGAAATGCCCCAAGAGCGTGAAACAAACATGATATAAAGTGTTGGAGCCACACTTGAGGTTCCTCATTTATTTTTTCCTCCTCGATCGCGGTTAGCAACTTGAACCTTTCATGCATGTGTGTCATTGATAAAATATGCATGTGTGTTGTTCATTGTTTAATTTCTATTGTTTATAGCTAGTTAGTTTAACAAATGCATGATGGTTAATTATATATTTTATATTATAATAATGCAGATGAATCGGCAATGGATGTACGGTAACCGACTCTCCCGCGAGTTCACTACGGGTTTGAAAGATTTCCTCGTAGTGGCTAATGCGAACAAGCAGAAGGGTTTTGTTATCTGTCCATGTGTTGACTGTAAGAATCAGAAGGGTTACTCTTCCTCAAGAGAAGTTCACCTGCACCTGCTTCGGCACGGTTTCATGCCAAGCTATAATTGTTGGACCAAGCATGGAGAAAGAGGGGTTATAATGGAAGAAGATGAAGAAGGGGATGATTTAATCGATGAAAGCTATCTTGCTCATTTCGGTGATACTTTCATGGAGGATGCTGAAGGTGAAGGGGAAGGTGAAGGTGAAGAAGAGGCACGTGATGAGACCGTTGATGATCTTGGTCGGACCATTGCTGATGCACGGAGACGCTGCGAAACTGAAAAGGAGAGGGAGAATTTGGATCGCATGTTAGAGGATCACAGAAAGTCGTTGTACCCCGGATGCGATGATGGTCTGAAAAAGCTGGGCTGCACAGTGGATTTGCTGAAATGGAAGGCACAGGCAGGTGTAGCTGACTCGGCATTTGAAAACTTGCTGAAAATGTTGAAGAATATGTTTCCAAAGAATAACGAGTTGCCCGCCAGTACGTACGAAGCAAAGAAGGTTGTCTGCCCTCTAGGTTTAGAGGTTCTGAAGATACATGCATGCATCAACGACTGCATCCTCTACCGCGGTGAATACGAGAATTTGAATGAATGCCCGGTATGCACTGCATTGCGTTATAAGATCAGAGGCGATGACCCTGGTGACGATGTTGAGGGCGAGAAACCCAGGAAGAGGGTTCCCGCCAAGGTGATGTGGTATGCTCCTATAATACCATGGTTGAAACGTCTGTTCAGGAACAAAGAGCATGCCAAGTTGTTGCGATGGCACAAAGAGGACCGTAAGTCGGACGGGGAGTTGAGACACACCGCAGATGGAACGCAATGGAGAAAGATCGACAGAGAGTTCAAAGATTTTGCAGCTGACGCAAGGAACATAAGATTTGGTCTAAGTACAGATGGCATGAATCCTTTTGGCGAGCAGAGCTCCAGCCATAGCACCTGGCCCGTGACTCTATGCATCTACAATCTTCCTCCTTGGTTGTGCATGAAGCGAAAGTTCATTATGATGCCAGTGCTCATCCAAGATCCGAAGCAACCCGGCAACGACATCGATGTGTACCTAAGGCCATTAGTTGATGAACTTTTACAGCTGTGGGGCAGACCTGGTGTCCGTGTGTGGGATGAGCAAAGAAGAGGAATTTGACCTACGAGCATTGCTTTTCGTAACCATCAACGATTGGCCTGCTCTTAGTAACCTTTCGGGACTGTCAAATAAGGGATAAAATGCATGCATGCACTGCTTACATGAGACTGAAAGTGTACATTTGCCAAATTGTAAGAAGAACGTGTACCTTGGGCATCGTCGATTTCTTCCGAAAATTCATCCAGTAAGAAAGAAAGGCAAGCATTATAACGGCAAGGCAGATCACCGGCCGAAGCCTGCGGAACGCACTGGTGCTGAGGTATTTGATATGGTCAAGGATTTGAAAGTCATCTTTGGAAAGGGTCCTGGCGGACAATCAGTTCCGAAGGGAGCTGACGGGCACGCAGCCATGTGGAAGAAGAAATCTATATTCTGGGAGCTAGAATATTGGAAAGTCCTAGAAGTCCGCTCTGCAATCGACGTGATGCACGTTACGAAGAATATTTGCGTGAACCTCCTAAGCTTTTTGGGCGTGTATGGGAAGACAAATGATACAAAGGAAGCACGGCAGGACCAGCAACGTTTGAAAGACCCTGATGACCGGCATCCGGAATGGTTTCAAGGTCGTGCCAGCTACGCTCTGACCAAAGAAGAGAAGGTCATCTTTTTTGAATGCCTGAGCAGTATGAAGGTCCCGTTTGGATTCTCGTCCAATATAAAGGGAATAATAAACATGGCGGAGAAAAAGTTCCAAAACCTGAAGTCTCACGACTGCCACGTGATTATGACGCAATTGCTTCCGATTGCTCTGAGGGGGCTCCTGCCGGAAAATGTTCGAGTAGCCATTGTGAAGCTATGTGCATTCCTCAATGCAATCTCTCAGAAGGTAATCAATCCAGAAGTTCTACCACGGTTACAGAACGATGTGATCCAGTGTCTTGTCAGTTTCGAGTTGGTGTTCCCACCATCCTTCTTCAATATTATGACGCACCTCCTGGTTCACCTAGTCGAAGAGATTTTCATTCTCGGTCCTGTATTTCTACACAATATGTTCCCCTTCGAGAGGTTCATGGGAGTATTAAAGAGATATGTTCGTAACCGTGCTAGGCCAGAAGGAAGCATCGCCAAGGGCTATGGAAATGAGGAGGTAATTGAGTTTTGTGTTGACTTTGTTCCTGACCTTAAGCCGATTGGTCTTCCTCGATCGCGGCACGAGGGGAGACTAAGTGGAAAAGGCACGATCGGAAGGAAATCAACGATATGTATGGACGTCCATTCTCTGACTGAAGCACACCACACTGTACTGACCAATTCCAGCTTGGTGGCTCCGTACTTTGAGAAACACAAGAATATTTTACGCTCGGACAACCCGGGGAAGCCTGAATCCTGGATTAGGAAGGCCCACATGGAGACTTTCGGCAGTTGGTTGAGAAAACATTTAATGAATGACAATGATGTTGTAGATCAGCTGTACATGTTGGCCAAGACACCATCTTCGACTATAACGACTTTCCAAGGGTACGAGATAAATGGGAATACATTTTACACGATCGCCCAAGATAAAAAGAGCACCAACCAAAACAGTGGTGTCCGCTTTGATGCAGCAACCGAGAATGGGCAAAAGGTCACATATTATGGTTACATAGAGGAGATATGGGAACTTGACTATGGACCCTCCTTTAAGGTCCCTTTGTTCCGGTGCAAATGGTTCAAGCTAACAGGAGGTGGGGTAAAGGTGGACCAGCAATACGGAATGACAATGGTGGATTTCAATAATCTTGGTTACCTTGATGAACCATTCGTCCTAGCGAAAGATGTCGCTCAGGTTTTCTATGTGAAGGACATGAGTAGCAAACCGAGGAAACGGAAAGATAAGAAAACAATCAGTACATCATGCGATGATCCAAAGCGCCACATTGTTCTTTCAGGGAAAAGAAACATCGTGGGAGTGGAGGACAAGACAGACATGTCAGAAGATTATAATATGTTTGCTGAAATTCCGCCCTTCAAAGTGAACACCGACCCAAGCATTAAGTTAAATGATGAGGATGCTCCATGGATACGGCACAATCGTAAGCAAGCAGGGACACAAGGGAAGAAATGATGTGTAATAATTTATTACCCGTGATGTGTTTGGTGTCCATTTTCGAATATTTCGAGATACCATTGATGATACATGAAATTTGGAGTGATTTAGTCATACTCCTGCCTAGGCGTATAATATGAAATTTGGAATATTTAAGATTTTGAATTGAATTAGTTTTATTTTTCTGAATTTTTTGATATATTATTTGTATTTTTAACATTTTGAATTGAATTAGTTTTATTTTTTCTTAATTTTTTGATATAATATTTGTGTTTTTAACATATTGAATTGAATTAGTTTTATTTTTCTGAATTTTTTGATATATTATTTGTATTTCTAAGATTTTGAAAAAGAAAAAGTATTTTGAGAAATACTTTTAGTCGTGGTTGGCCTGGCCAACCGCGACTAAAGGTCGTTCCGCGCGGGAACGCAAAAACCCGCCAAAAATACCTTTAGTCGCGGTTGGCCTGGCCAACCGCGACTAAAGGTCGTTGCGCGCGGGAACGCAAAAACCCGCAAAAAGCCCTTTAGTCGCGGTTGGTCTGGCCAACCGCGACTAAAGGTTACCCTTTAGTCGCGGGTCGCCTCCCCAACCGCGACTAAAGGGGGGGGGGGGCTATAAATACAAGGGCCCGAACCTTCGCCTCCATTTCTCGTCTTCTCCGACTGCCGCGCCGAAGGCCTGCCGCCGTCGCCCTCGCCCTCGACGCCGCCCGCCGTCGCCCTCGACGCCGCCCGCCGTCGCCCTCGCCCTCGACGCCGCCCGCCGCCGCCCGCCGCTCAACGTATATACACATGAACACACTGCTGGGTGCACTTCCGTGTACCCATAGCAGTTTCTGTATTTAATAATTTGAATTAAATTAAATCAGGATATTAGAAAATGAACCAAAACTTTGAAAATTAATAGAAAATAAACCGTAACTCGGATGGGAAAACTCTGTACATGAAAGTTGCTCAGAACGACGAGACGAATCCGGATACGCAGCCCGTTCGTCCATCACGCATCCCTAGCATAGCGAACACGCAACTTTCTCCCTCCGACCCATCTGTCTAAAAACGCGAAACACCGGGAATACTTTCCCGGATGTTTCCCCCCTTCACCGGTACCACCTCGTACCGCGTTATGGTACCGCCACCGCCACCGCCACCGCCCCCCTTCTTCACTTAATTAATTTGTTTTTACTACATGTTTTCAGGACTGACATAATGGCGGACGATAGAGCTGACCCGATTATGGACAACTATGATCCGGACGGTGAAGCACATATGTTCGGCATCATAAACGGCGATATTCTATATGTGCCGACCGGACAAGAAGAAGATGATATCTCTTCTTATCTGAACCTTGACGGTGAAGATGAAGGGCGCCGTCAGCAAGATGATGCCGAACAAACGTCCATAAACGACGATCTTCAAATGGAAGTAGCAACCACCTCCGGCGCCGAGGTATATATATACATTGAGCCTCTGGTGATACAAACTAACTGATTTGAATAAATATGTGTGTACTAACGTGCGCGACTTTCTTTCTTATTTTAGCCCTCGGCCGGATCGTCGAAACAATCGAGTACGTCGTCAAAGCATGGCGCAACCAAGACGATGAAACAAGGAGAAACATGCACCATCGAGGTTGTCGACAGTGCAACCGGCAGGCCGCTGGAGCCCCGCAAGAACGCCACCAAGTTTGTCAACCAATGCGGAGCCGTTGTTAGAGACAACGTCTCGATCACTGTCCAGGAGTGGAATAAGCCAAAGAAGGCACGAATTGCTGGTTTCACTTTTGTCGATAAGAGAACAAAAAAAGATTGCTTCAAGAAGCTTATGGAACATTTCGTTCTACCTCCGGAATACAACAAATTCGATGAGGAGGGTAACAAGATTGAGGAAAACAAGGAGAGGAGGAGGCTAGTCAAACAGTTCGCTCTTCATAAGATGGCCGACGCATTCCGGAAATTCAAGCAAAATCTAGCCCGTGACTTTGTCAAGCAGAACAAGACTCCGGATTTCAAAGGACAATATGAGAAACTGAAACATGATTGGCCAGAATTTGTGAAGCAAAAGAAATCGGAGCAGTTCATTCAAATATCGAAAAAATAAGGAAAATGCGGCTAAGAAGGAGTACAATCATATTATGGGGCCAGGAGGGTATCGCCTTTGGGTGCCTAGGTTGGAGAAGATGGAGAACGAGCTGAGGGCGCGAGGAATCCGTCCAGGTACGGAGGGATGGGACCCAAGGGCCAAAAGCTGGTGGTACGGGCATGGGGGAACGCTGAACCCGGAGACAGGGGAGTGTGTTTACCGGGGCAAAATAATTAAACCCACCCAAGCCCTTATTGACGCAATGAGGGATGCTCAAGAGGGGAAGATCAAGTTCAACAGAGAGAACGACGCGCTGACAAAACCCTCGGGAATCCTGAACACAGAGGACGTGTACGAGGCATGGGGCACATTCCGTGGAAAATAGGGTTCCCCCAGAACGATGACCCGTACGGTTACAGAAGCCGTAAGAGAAAGATGGATCGGGAAGCAGATGTTGTGGCGCGGTTGGCATCGGAAATGGATGTGATGAAGAAAACCGTGAGTGTACTAGTAGCCGAAAGAGATGCAGCTCGGGCGCAGCATGAAGATCATCCAGCGGATCTCGGAAGCCAGCAGCGGAGAAGCAGCGTGGCTTCCACGGAGGCCCCACCGGCTGGTGCAGATGCACCGACGATCGAAATTACTGCACCGGAGCCTCTGGTGGTCGAAATTACTGCACCGGAGCCTCCTCGCTACCCCGTGGACGATATAAAGGAGATGAAAGAATGTCATCTGTATTATCCTATCGGGAACATGTCCATGAAGGTAGCCATCGGCAGTGCTTTACCATGTTTACCTGGAGCACTCCACCACAACAACCCCATTCAAGATGGCTATGCTCGTGTCACAGTGGAGGACATAGTCCAAGGGTTTGAGGACCTGGAGATTGACATTGCTACACCTGAAGGGGAGAAAAGACTTGGAGATGTCAAGCGCCATTTCATTCTATGGCAAAAGAAGTTTATCAAGTTTCCAGGCGAGGCGCCAAGGACAACAAGTCCACCCCCCTACGGTGGTGGTGGTGGTGGTGGTGGCGGTTCACCTACACCTCCGTCACGTCAGCCGACGCCCCCCAGTCCACAACGTCCGGCGGGTGATCAGACGCCGCCCCCCAGTCCTCTCCCCACAAGGCCTTGGGAACGTAGTGCCGAGGAAACTGCCGCGGCCGCGGCTGCTGATCATGACAAATGGAAGGCGGACTGCAAGAAGAAAAGAGAGCCCGAGCCCAAGCCAGTATTTTCTGATGAGCAAAAGAAGTGGGCTAAGTCATTTTTGAGCACACCGTCCCAAGCCGCGAAGAATCTGCCTGACGACTATGCACGTGAACTTCGTAGGCAGGCACTCATGTTGAAGGAGAAGAAAGAGCGGGCGGAGAACCAGGAGAACAAAGCCTTGGAGGAGGCCGAGAAAACGGAATTAGAAAGTAAAAAAAGCGGGAAACGAGTTGCCCAGCTCGGGGAACAAAGTAAACAATCGATTGCCCCACTTATAGTGAAAGCCGCCGGTCCGGATGACCCCGATATCATAGCAGCTGCGGCAGCACATGGATTGACTGTAACGAGTGCCAGAGAACAAGCGGCCAACTTAGGTATTACTCTTCGTGAACTGTTAGGCCTTGATGAGGCGCCAGTGAAGGAGGTAGTAATTACATATGTGAAGAATGGGCCTCTCGTCGAGCCTGCGCAGGAAAAGGATCCACCTCCACAAATGAAAGGTCTGCTGAAATGGTACAAGGGTTACATAAAAAATAAAAATGCCAAAGAATATATTTATGCGGAAGTTAGATATGAGCATCACTTCAAACATTACTATGTACAAATTCATCTGAGTGAATTGTTCCAGCTTTTCAATCTGCGCGAGCTCGACAAATCTATCATCAGTTGCTACGTTCTGTAAGTGATTTATTTCTACCCCATCTCGTTCATATTGCCTACACTATATATATGTCCTAACTATATTGTTGTGTCCGCTATTATACATGTAGAATGAAGATTAAGGAATGCAGAGTAAGGAACATCCATGATGTTGGGTTCATTGACCCACACATCGTTAATGGATATGTGTTGGAGCATCACCCCGCCGACATGGAGGCAGACCTGTGGCAGTTTCTTACAAAGCAGGAACTCAAAAGTGATATTCTATTTCCTTACCATTTTGGGTGAGTGTTTCTGTCTTGAGCACATTCTCTTTTGTTTACTCCATGCATGGTATGTGGCCGGCTAATCGATGAGTTATGCATGACGTACTGTGCATGTATCGTGTCCGCAGGTTTCACTGGATTCTGCTAGTAATTAAAGTTGACACCTCAGAATGTCTCGTCCACGACTCTCTGAATATGGATCCAAAGCTTTGGGGCGGCATGAGAAGAATGCTGCAGAAGTAATTATTTTCATTCATTTGCGCTCTATATCGATCGGCCTATTTCGTTCATTTCCTAATATCAAGTAACTAATAACTCTCTTGTTCATTTAATTTTCTTTGCCTCGTAGGGTTTGGAGACGGTTCATAGATACAAAGGTCGGTGAATTCAAAAAAGAGCTAGAATTCAAAAGGTCAAAGGCTAAGAATGCTGGGGATATTCAGCCAGCGGGGACCAATCTATGTGGATACTATGTCTGTGAGATGATCCGGAGATACACCTCTGAGCGGGTTCCGAGTGATACCAATGCTCAGAGGAATAACCTCCGGATGATGCTTAGTCCAGAAGCTCGCTTCCGACCACTTCAAGAGGAACTAGCTGGATGGTTCAGCAGGGAAGTCCTCCATTCTAAAGGAGAACACCATTACGAGGACGTAGAACTTTATATGCATTAAATTATGTATGGAAACTTGTTCAAAATTGTATATGGTCATCCGATGATATTGAATATATATTGTATATTCCTCTTGAATTCTTTTTGGTTCTAATTTCAAATTTGTTTGAAATTGTACATTCATATGCATGTATGTAGTACCGTAGAATATGTGAAACTCCTTCAAAATTAAAATAAAGCACAAAAGAAATAAAACAATACAAATTAAACAGAAAACAGGTTTAGGGAGGGGGCTAAAACCCTAAACCTGTGGCGGCGTTTAGTCGCGGTTGGCCAGAAGAACCGCGACTAAAGGTCCTCCGCCCCGACGGCCGCCTGGCGCCCACGTGGACGGGCCTTTAGTCGCGGTTCTTAAGCAACCGCGACTAAAGTGGGGGTCCTTTAGTCGCGCCTATTTGGTCGCGGTTGCGCAACCCCGACTAATGGCAGTTGCGAACCGCGACCAGAGGCCCTTTTTCCACTAGTGGACACCAGATCGGGGCGAATCCCCATCCATCGCCATCCCTTCGCTTGCACGATCCACCGGTCCCGAGCGCTCTTAGCCAACTCCCGAGAGGAACGAGCACGCCCTGCAACGTCCCTCAAGCCGCCGGTCCGGAGAGCTCGCAGCCATCTCCTGGGTGGAACAAGCACACCCTGCACTGTCGCTCGAGCCGCAGCTTCCCGCTTGAGTGGCCCGGCCAGGTTCCACACAGGGACCACCATCCGTTGCCTTGACATGCCGCCATACTGGAGCCGCCATCGTAGCTCGCAGGGAGGCGCTGCCAGAAACGAGGTGAACATCATGCACAAGGCAGGCTCGCAAGCCCCAGCCAGCATGATTGCATCCCGTGCGTCCACATGACCGCCCAGCAGCAGTAGCACCAGCAGCACGGATGGGCCGCTCCTACAGGAAAGGCCCCATGCTCCGCACCTAGATGGGATCTCGTGGAAGGGGGGCGCATAGCGCCACGACGATGCCGACGACCAAGGAAGCAGCAACACCCATGTGAGAGAGTGAACCAAGCCACACCATGATGGGATCTCAGGGGAGTGGGGGAGAGGCGCGCAGACCTAGACACAGACGAATCCGACCCGCCACCACCATCCCGGGGCCTGGCGGCGGCGATGCTAGAGTTGGCGGAGGGAGGCCTCCCGGAGGCGCGGCGTCTAGGGTTCCCCTTTACTGTCCAGGGAGGACGACGCGGGGGGTCGTCCATTGTCCAAAATAAGAGCTTCGTTTCGAAAATCAGTAGCAACACTGCTCCTACTACTATTTCTGCCAAGTTCATCCAACACCACTGATGTACTTGTGTCCTTCTCAATTATAGTATAGTAGTCATCATCTATATTTCCCTTGATGCTGCAATCAGCGACAACTTTGCTACTACTTCCACCAACTTAAGTAACTAGTGGTTGGGCGCCACCTGTGGCTCTGCTTGAGAGAAAATTGTGTGCACGTTTTCATTTAAAAAAGATACATAGAGTCCTCACCTCTGTCTAAAAAAATATCTAAAAAACCTCACATTCATCTAAAAAAGAATAAAAAGGAAAAAAAGAAAAAAAATTACCACCACAACCTACCAACGAACGTTGCTTTGCATAACCCTCTATTTAAAAATACCAAAGGTCCTCACCTCCATCTAAAAAGAAAAAATACATTTAATAAACAATTCGCACCTTCATCTAAAAAAATTCAAAAGATTCCTCACCGCGGCAAACAGCTTGCGCCACGTGGCATAGCTGGTTGGTTGCCCTTCACGCGACACTTAATGGGTTTAATACTTTCACCAGCTTAAGTAATACACTTGGGTCTGTACTTGTGAAAAATCATAGGGGAACCCCACGCACCTACGGAGCCGTCTACAGTCATTGATGCGCGTCTTGATCCGAAACTTGTTTGGGCTGGAATTTCCTGAAAAAGGGATGAAAACTAGGAATTTTGTTAATACAACACATTATACTTGTATTAGTACTTTGTCCAACTGCTCTCTACGTCCATGTTCATGTATGTTATATTCATCTTCCCATCATGTTCAATTCCCTCTATTGTTTCTTTTTTAACTGTGTTTCCTTCCATTATTATTGTTCAACTTCTTCTTCCTTGGTGCATCAATATCTGCTCCAGTGTCACCTTGTACTAGTCTTCTATTTTGCGTGATATGCGTTCTTTCTTACACTCATTTGATTGTCTTGTTTTCACGTTCGTCCAGTTAGCTTCTTCTTATTGTGTGCCATTGAAAATACATGGCATGTTTCAACGCATTGCAAATTCATACTCTTTATTTGATTTCCTTACTGTGGTACAACACGTCATGCCATCTTGGACATAATCTTCGGTCCATTGGGTTTTTCGATACAAATACTACTATGATTTTATTCTTCCAACCGCAATGATTGTTATTTCATTTGATTTTATTCTTACTTCTATGCTTGTGGATCTCACAACCTTGCGTTTGTACATACCAAGTTTGGCTCTCAGAAACTTGCCAGGCAACAAGGTAGTTTCGGTGCTCTGTACTTAATAAATTTGTAATTTTCTTTTTCCTTCCCTCATCATGCACGTTGTTTCTTCGAGTTACGAGACATTTATTTTTATCGTGCCAACTCCACTACGCATAAACTCTTCATTCCCGCTCTCTTCCACTTGTTCTCTTCATTTCCAAAAAACCCCCACTCCCCTTCTTCCTCACTCTCACTGCACCTCGCTAGACTAATCTCCTCATTCATCACTCTGCCCAAATCTCTAAGATCGATGTCAGCCTCCCTCAAACTTGACTTGTAAGTTTCTCCGCAAGTAGCTCTTCATTTCTATCACAATAAGATGGATTTCAGCGAGGATGAGAATGGGTAAGCTATTAAATCTAGGATGAAGTTTCTCAAAAAAAAAACTGTTGAGTCTTCGGAGAATCAACTTCTTTTTCCCTTTTTGAAATAGGGGCATCTCCCTCAATAACCATCGAGTAACCAACATTTTGAGATAAACTTGACAAACGACATTAATCCTCACTAACCCCACTGTCAGCAACACAAAAATACCATTGAGGAACACTGCACTTTCACCTTCCGACCGCCATGCGCAATTGCTATACGTACCTTATAGTTGAAGGAAATATGCCCTAGAGGCAATAATAAAGTTATTATTTATTTCCTTATTTCATGATAAATGTTTATTATTCATGCTAGAACTGTATTAACCGGAAACTTGATACATGTGTGAATACATAGACAAACATAATGTCACTAGTATGCCTCTACTTGACTAGCTCTTTAATCAAAGATGGTTATGTTTCCTAACCATAGACATGTGTTGTCATTTGATTAACGAGATCACATCATTAGGAGAATGATGTGATTGACTTGACCCATTCCGTTAGCTTAGCACTTGATCGTTTAGTATGTTGCTATTGCTTTCTTCATGACTTATACAAAGTTCCTACAACTATGAGATTATGCAACTCCCGTTTACCGGCGGAACACTTTCTGTGCTACCAAACGTCACAACATAACTGGGTGATTATAAAGGAGCTCTAAAGGTGTCTCCGAAGGTACATGTTGAGTTGGCGTATTTCGAGATTAGGATTTGTCACTCCGATTGTCGGAGAGGTATCTCTGGGCCTTCTCGGTAATGCACATCACTATAAGCCTTGCAAGCAATGTAGCTAATGAGTTAGTTACGGAATGATGCATTACGTAACGAGTAAAGAGACTTGCCGGTAACGAGATTGAACTAGGTATTGGATACCGACGATCGAATCTCGGGCAAGTAACATAATGACAAAGGGAACAACGTATGTTGTTATGCGGTTTGACCGATAAAGATCTTGATAGAATATGTAGGAGCCAATATGAGCATCCAGGTTCCGCTATTGGTTATTGATCGGAAACAGTTCTAGGTCATGTCTACATAGTTCTCGAACCCATAGGGTCCGCACGCTTAACGTTACGATGACAGTTTTATTATGAGTTTATAAGTTTTGATGTACCGAAGGTTGTTCGGAGTCCTGGATGTGATCACGGACATGAAGAGGAGTCTCGAAATGGTCGAGACATAAAGATTGATATATTGGATGACTATATTCGGACACCGGAAGTGTTCCGGGTGATTTCGGAGAAAATCGGAGTGCCGGAGGGGTTACCGGAACCCCCCGGGGAAGTATTGGGCCTTAGTGGGCCTGAGGGGAGAGTGTCGGTGTCAAAACCGGCGGATCTCGGGTAGGGGGTCCCTAACTATGCGTCTAGGCGGATGGTAACAGGAGACAAGGGACACGATGTTTTTTACCCAGGTTCGGGCCCTCTCGATGGAGGTAAAACCCTACTCTTGCTTGATTAATATTGATGATATGGGTAGTACAAGAGTAGATATACCACGAGATCAAGGAGGCTAAACCCTAGAAGCTAGCCTATGGTATGATTGTTGTAATGTATGTTGTCCTACGGACTAAAGCCCTCCGGTTTATATAGATACCGGAGAGGGCTAGGGTTACACAGAGTCGGTTACAATAGTAGGAGATCTACGTATCCGTATCGCCAAGCTTGCCTTCCACGCCAAGTAAAGTACCTTCCGGACACGAGCCGGAGTCTTCAATCTTGTATCTTCGTAGTCTTGGAGTCCGGCGGACATTGATAGTCCGGCTGTCCGAACACCCCCTAGTCCAGGACTCCCTCAGTAGCCCCTGAACCAGTCTTCAATGACGATAAGTCCGGCGTGCATAATGTTCGGTATTGCAAGGCGGGTTCCTCCCTTGAATAATCCAGAGAAGATAATGAACACCAGGATAGTGTCCGGCTCTGCAAAATAAATTCCACATTCCACCGTAGAGAGAATAAAATGTACACTTAGTTCAATCTGCTGACGTATTATGCGGCGCGACATCACATCGCCACCAGACCTTTGTTTGAATCATTATACCACCTCAGCATTAGCAGAGCGGTTTCCTCGGCACGTCCTATCGAAGCAGAGATCGTGTTCCCCTTATTCCGGGATTCTCATCAATACGTGCGTGGGTAACCCAACCGCGCCATCAACGGTGACGCTTGGGAGATAAGCGAGTTTTACCAGGCCGGTGGGGGACACATAGTTTTGTCCGCATATATATAAGGGATAAGGATTCACCTTCTCACCTACGCCTTCTTCCTCCTTTGCTTATCAATCCCCGCGAATTCAAGCTCCAACGCCCGAACTCGCGCATCTCACCTCGACCTTCTCCGAATATGACTGGAGCGAGAGGCAAATGGTTAGCCTCCACCGTCAAGGAGGAGGACATCACCAAACTGCGCAGCGCCGGATACCTTTCCGGCGATATCGCGCATCGGCTGCCCGACGAGGGGCAGCTCATCCCTACCCCCGGGCCTCATGAGAGGGTCGTCTTCCTTCCCCACTTCCTCCGCGGACTAGGCTTTCTGCTCCATCCATTTGTCCGGGGGCTCATGTTTTACTACGGCCTGGATTTCCACGATCTGGCGCCAAACTTTATCCTCAACATCTCGGCGTTTATCGTCGTGTGCGAGGCCTTTCTCTGCATCCGGCCCCACTTCGGCCTGTGGCTCAAGACCTTTAACGTCAAGCCGAAGGTTGTGAAGGGTACGCAAGCGGAATGCGGAGGCGCTATGTTGGGCAAATTGCCCAACGTCCCTTGGCTAGAAGGGACCTTCGTGGACTCCGTCAAGGGGTGGCAATCGGGGTGGTTCTATATCACCGAGCCGCGCAAATCCACATGGGCGGCGGCCCCCGAGTTTAGATCAGGCATCCCCACGAAGCTCACCTCCTGGAAAGAGAAGGGCTTGCAATGGGGGAATCCGGTGGAGGTGATGGGACTCCGAGCTTGTATCAAGAAGATGGTGAGCAATAAGCTCAGGCTCGTCGACGTGGTCCAAGTCATGCTCATCCGGCGGATCCTCCCATGCCAAGAACGGGCATTTAATTTGTGGGAGTTCAATCCGGAACAGCACCAGGCGCTAAACGGGCTCTTCGATACAACATACGAAGGCGCCTGGAGGGTGCTGTTCAAGGGCGCCGAAGCCCCTATGTCCGCGTCCAAAGACCGCGGATTCAGCTCGCCGAATCCAACTGACGAGGTAAGTGATTCGACCCCATTATGGGACACTTGTGATAATTAGATTGACTCTAGTGAGGCTTCAATCTGCCTCTTCCTTTGACAGGAATGGATGGAGAAGGCCAAGCTGCTTATCAGCCCGGCTCCCATGCCAGAAGACCCAGCGAACGCCCGCTTAACAGGGCTGCTGGTTCCGGCACCGCACGTGGTGCCGGAGAAGAAGGCCAAGGAGGTGGCCGCGGGGACTCGAAAGAGTTCTCGCAATCAGGCGTCTGACGACGACGAGGACTCCTCTCCCGAAGACGGGGAGGAGGAGTACTCTCTCCCGGAGAAGGGAGAGAAGAAAAGGAAGGCTTCCCCCATCGGGGGGGCCGAAGGGTCCAAGAAGGGGAGAACTATCCCCCCGGACAGTTCCGCCAACATAAACGTTGGTGAGGATGAGCGGCCTCCAAGGGCCAGGCGTCCGGCAAGATCGTAAGTATCCGGATCCTTGATGTGTAATTCCTTTTATGTAGCGAAGTATCCTTCTAACGCCGCATTCTGTCCGTAGTCCGGCCAATGATGATCTCCCCGACTCATCGAGCGGGTCATTGGCCTCGTCGGATGTGAATTCCATCCCGACTGCCTCCACCCCGCGCGCCAACGAGGACACCGAGGTGGGATCCCAAAGAGGGACCCATCAGGAGGAGGCTCCGGAGGCGCCGTCAGGCAGCCCCCCGGACTTCGTGCCGGACTCCACATCGGAACCCGCAGTGGTTCTAGAGTCCGGCAAGCGGCCCCTTCGAAAGAAGGGCAAGACCGTGACGCCGGCGGCCTCCGTCCAACCGGAGGTGCCGGATAACCTGCTGGAAGCACTTAAAGGCGTTTCCATCGAGGAAGAACACCGCACCATCATGAGTGCGGTGATTGAGAAGGTTCAGCTCGCGAAAAGCGGGCTGACCGAAGCCTGCAGTAGCCTTTTAACAGGCTTTGAGGTAAGAAGTTAAAATTATGTAATATAATACCGCATAGACAGTAGCCCCTGATGCTTGGTTCGGTGTTCGAAAAGAAAAGCCGGACTAAGGATCTATAACAAGATATACGCAGGGTTGCCTAAAATATGTCAATATGGGTTTGCAGGCTGCACTGCTGACCTCTGCCGCACTAACGGCGGAGGTTGACGTGCTGAAAAAGAATCTCGAGCGGTCCGAGCAAGAGCTCGGCCATGCAAAGAAGCAGCTCGAGGAAAAAGAAGGTGAGTAACACCTCTTTGAATAAGTACCTTACAGAAAAGGATTTTGGTTGCAAATAAAATTAACAAGGATAATATGTGCATTGCAGGGGCCACTAACGAGGTGGCAACCCTGAAGAATGCTGTGTCCGCGACCGAACGCAATGCGGCTACGGAACGGGCTGAGCGAGAAAAGCAGGAGGCGCGGGTGGCGGAAGTTCGGCAAGAGCTCCAGGTTCTCATGGAAAAACATGAGAGTTTGGAGCGTGACTCCAAGACTCGAGAGTCCGAGCTTGCCTCGGCTCTCGAAAGTGCCAAGTCCGCCAAGGCCGAGGCCCAGAAGGCCCTTCAGGAGGTTGAGGACATAAAGAAGATAGCGGCGGGTAAGGCGTTTTTCATGCAAAGCAGGCATGTTAATGTGAACTACCGGACACTTACCCGAATTTGGCGCTCTCCAGGGGCATTTGCAGATCTGCCGCGTAGTGCGGCTGATGCCGCCGCATTCTATCGTGGCGAGGAGGGGAGCTCGACGGAGAAGGTCTTCTGGTCTCAGTATACTGAGGCCGGCCATCCGGTGCCCCCAAGCGACCAGCTGAAGCAGCTGATCGAACTCCACAAAGTAGCTGAGGAGGCCATGAAGGGCCTCATAGTCCGGCTGTGGCCTGGACAGGTCATGCCTGGTAGCTACTTGGGCCTCGTGCGATGGCTGGTGGATGCACGCCCTAGGCTGGATGTAGTCAAGCGCTCCGCCTGTATCGAAGGTGCTCGTCGGGCCCTTGCCCGCATAAAGGTGCAATGGGGCAAATTGGATGCGGAGAAGCTTCTCACGGACCCACGCCACCGGGCAAGGAGTATCGCACGCCGGAGAAGTATTATAATATTGTCCTGAAGGGAGCCTGCAATATTGCAGATGAGTGCTCCCGAAATGTAATCTTTGAGTGAACTCGCTGTTTATTTTATCCTGTGCGCTGAAAACTTCGTTCATATGCGCCATGAGCAACGCTTGTTTAATTTAAAATATTACCTTCTGTTTGGCCGTTTATAAAATCTGAGAGATGGCAAGTCGTTGGCTTCAGCCCCCAAGCCACAAGTGCTGGGGTGTTCGGTGATAAACTTGAGCACTCTTGTTCCCATATTTGGGTCCATCTAGGGAGGCGCTCAACACGACAAACAAGGCGACCGGACTTATAATGCTTGAACACTCTCACTTAGCCATAGAATTCTATAATTTTAAATTTCGGTGAAGCCCCTGGTATTCGGAAGGCCGAATCCGGGGCGCTATCCACGCCTTCATCGGACATAATCCGGAACTTCGCTCGAAGCGGCGTGAGTCTTTAAGGACCCGAAAAAACCTCTCGAACAGCGACCAGTCTCTCGCCTTATCATGCCGGTCAGTTTTAGCTTTCTCCACTGAGGCGTTAACCCGGCTCAACCGGGGCGCAATCGCAGTGGTTCTCCCAGTGCTACCTTAGCCGACGGAACGGAAACGTAAGGAGCCAAACATGGGAGCCGGGCAAACCCAACTATTGACCCAAGACATGATTCGGAGCCGATTCATATAATGCTATAAGTTCGGGGTGCCGCACTTGTTAAAGTGTTCGGACTTTATCACACCATAAAGCGGGGAACATAAGCCCCTGGTGTATTATGCCGTACCAAAAATATACGGGTGCCGGAATGTCATATAATGAACATATAAAAAATGTAATGCAATTGCGATCATAAAGGTGCTGCATTATTAATGAAAGAAAAAGTCTGCTAGTAGAGCGGACTGATACAAATAGTGCGGTAAGCAAGGGATTTGGACTAAATAAATATGTCCCCCTCCAGGGATGTGCTGCGAATTTGGTGTATATAATCGAATTTCATGCTCGTAACTGAGACCACCTGAGTGTTCGACGCGGCCTTCTTTAGTCCCTGACTATTGCATCATGAGTTCGGCAGGTTCACCGCCGGACAGGGCTTCTGGTTAACAGAGTCCTGTGTACAAAAAATAAGAAAAATAATAATAATAAAAAAGAGGCACATTTGCGAGCCCCTGGTGTGGTCGAACCGCACTCTGGGTCCGTTGGGGTCGTGCCCCCTCCCCTGTGCCCATGGTATCTCCAAAACGTAATAATGTACGCGGAGTGTTATTCTTGCGATCATACGCGGGCGAGGGTTGGGGCCGCATTGCTACGCGTGCTCTGATCGCGCCAGGTGGTCTTGGTTGATATTGCTCCGGGCGCGCTTTGCTGTATCCGGCCATTTAACGGCCGGGCTCGAGAATTTCCTTAAAAGGCTGCTCTGTACTTCTGCCGCGAGAGCCGCTGTGTGTTCCTCCGTTCGGAGGGAGCGTTCCGTATTTCCATTGACCGTGATGACTCCACGAGGGCCTGGCATCTTGAGCTTTAGGTATGCATAGTGCGGCACCGCGTTGAATTTGGCAAACGTGGTTCGTCCGAGCAGAGCGTGATAGCCGCTGCGAAACGGGACTATGTCGAAGACTAACTCTTCGCTCCGGAAATTATCCGGGGATCCGAAGACCACTTCCAGTGTGACTGAGCCTGTACAGTTGGCTTCCACTCCTGGTATGACACCTTTAAAGGTTGTCTTTGTAGGTTTAATCCTTGATGGGTCTATGCCCATTTTGCGCACTGTATCCTGATAAAGCAGGTTCAGGCTACTGCCGCCATCCATCAGGACTCTCGTGAGGTGAAACCCATCGACGATTGGGTCTAAGACCAATGGCGAATCCGCCATGGCGTATGCTGGTCGGATGGTCTCTTCGATCGAAAGTGATCGGACAAGAGGACCATGGGTTGAACTTTGGGGCGACTGGCTCCATCGCATAGACGTCCCTTAGTGCGCGTTTCCTCTCCCTCTTGGGTATATGGGTCGCGTATATCATATTCACCGTCCGTACTTGTGGGGGAAAACCCTTCTGTCCTCTGTTGTTCGGCGGCCGGGTCTCTTCCTCGTCGTCGCTATTTAGCCCCTTGTCATTGTTTTTGGCAATTAACTTGCCGGCCTGCTTGAATACCCAGCAATCTCTATTGGTGTGGTTAGCTGGCTTTTCAGGGGTGCCATGTATCTGGCATGAGCGGTCGAGTATTCGGTCCAAATTGGACAGACCCGGAATGGTTCTTTTAAATGGCTTCTTCCGTTGACCGGGTTTAGAGCCTCGGAATCCGGCATTGACTGTTGTATCCTCCTTATCATCGCCGTTAATTCGGCGCTTGTTTTTATTTCAACGTGACCTGCCATTGTTGTCCTTAGTATCCGGACTGCCAGAATTTTTACGGAGATTGTTGCTGCGGGCTAGCCAGCTGTCCTCTCCCACACAAAAGCGGGTCATTAACGATGTGAGGGCTGCCATGGATTTCGGCTTTTCCTGCCCGAGGTGCCGGGCTAGCCATTCATCCCGGATATTATGTTTGAAGGCTGCAAGGGCCTCTGCGTCCGGACAATCGACGATTTGATTTTTCTTTGTCAAGAACCGTGTCCAGAATTGCCAGGCCGATTCGTCTGGCTGCTGAATAATATGGCTGAGGTCATCGGCGTCTGGTGGTCGCACATATGTGCCTTGGAAATTATCAAGGAACGCGGCCTCCAGGTCTTTCCAACACCCAATTGATTCTGCTGGCAAGCTGTTAAGCCAATGCCGAGCTAGTCCTCTAAGCTTGAGTGGGAGGTATTTTATGGCGTGGAGATCGTCGCCGCGGGCCATATGAATGTGGAGAAGATAGTCTTCGATCCACACCACGGGGTCTGTTGTGCCATCGTAAGATTCGATGTTTACGGGTTTAAACCCTTCGGGGATCTGATGATCCATTACTTCGTCAGTGAAGCATGACGGGTGTGCGGCGCCCCTGTATTGAGCAATATCGCGACGCAACTCGAGAGAGCGCTGTCTGCTGTGTTCGGCCCGGCCGTGGTAATTGTATCCGGCACGACGGTATTCGTCATGGGTCGTAGGGCACCCACGTGATCCATAGATGGATCGGGATTGCCTTGCTTTGTCCTCCAATATGTCTCGCAAGTCCGGCGCGTTCCCTCTTGGCTTCGTACTTTTGGAGCGATGTCGGGGTATGGTCTTGGCTGGGGGCCTGGGTGCCTCTCTGTCACGACCACGGGGTGGTCGGTCAGCCATATCGTGCGCTGGTGATGGATGTATGTATGCTTCCTCCTCTAATCGGGGGAGCAGCTTGCGTTTTGGGTAACTTCTGGAGGGACGTTCGAGTTTATACTCTTCGGCCGCGAGGACTTCGGTCCATCGATCGGCCAGCAGGTCCTGATCAGCTTGAAGCTGCTGCTGCTTTTTCTTTAGGCTGTTTGCTATGGCGATAAGCCTGCGCTTGAAGCGCTCTTGTTCAACGGGATCCTCGGGTATGACGAATTCGTCATTGTTGAGGCTTGCTTCGTCTTCGGAGGGAGGCATGTAATCATGATCCTCAACCTCTTCATCTGGCGCCCCCTCATGAGGGGCTTGCTTCTGCATCCTCCTGCGCTGAGTCTTGCGGGAGGGGATTGTCTTCGGCACTCTCTGGAGTGTTATTATCTCCTGTGCCGGAATCTCCGTTTTTGCTGTGGCGAGATTTAGAGCGGCGCTGCTGACGCCGGCGCTTGGGCTGTTTCTTTAAGGAATCTACCTCCGCTGTTCCTTCGCCGTCCCCATCTTTTGGGGTATCCACCATGTATACGTCATATGACGAGGTGGCCTTCCAGTGCCCTGTGGGCGCTGGTTCCTGTTCGTCTCCGGCATCGTCTTCCATAGCGTCGATGTCTTCGGAGTCGTAGTCTAGCACGTCGGTTAAATCGTCGATTGTGGCTACAAAGTGGATGGTGGGTGGGCTCTGAATTTCTTCGTCGTCCGCATCCCAACCATCCTGGCCATAATCCGGCCAGGACTCTCCCGATAACGAGAGATGCTTTAGTGAGTTTAAGATATCGCCGAAAGGCGAGCATTGAAAGATGTCCGCGGCGGTGAATTCCATAACCGGCGCCCAGTCTGAATCGATTGGTAGGGGCGCGGGAGGTTCGGAGTCCGGCGAGGAGTCCGGTGCCTCGGAATCACGAGTTTCGCAGGGGACAAGATTGGTGTTCGGCTCCATCGCCGTGGATGTTGAAGCCCCCGGGGCGGCGTCTATCCACCGGCCCTCGATCTGGGCGATCGGCTCCGGACTAATGGCCGGAGCGGATTCGTGTGCGGCCACCAAAGCACTGTTCGGCGGCAGAGTTAGATCATGCCCATCGTCACAGTGCGGCGCGCTTGGCTGTGGCTCGAGTCCATCGAGGATCAAATCTCCTCGGACATCGGCCGTGAAGTTTAAGCTTCCAAATCTGACCTGACGGCCAGGGGCGTAGCTTTCGATCTGCTCCAGATGGCCAAGTGAATTGGCCCGCAGTGCGAAGCCGCCAAATACGAAGATCTGTCCGAGGAGGAAAGTCTCACCCAGGACAGTGTTGCAGGTTGAAGATGCCATCAAGCCTATCGGTGACGACACAGAGGAACTCTCAACGAAAGCACCAATGTCGGTGTCAAAACCGGCGGATCTCGGGTAGGGGGTCCCGAACTGTGCGTCTAGGCGGATGGTAACAGGAGACAAGGGACACGATGTTTTTTACCCAGGTTCGGGCCCTCTCGATGGAGGTAAAACCCTACTCCTGCTTGATTAATATTGATGATATGGGTAGTACAAGAGTAGATCTACCACGAGATCAAGGAGGCTAAACCCTAGAAGCTAGCCTATGGTATGATTGTTGTAATGTATGTTGTCCTACGGACTAAAGCCCTCCAGTTTATATAGATACCGGAGAGGGCTAGGGTTACACAGAGTCGGTTACAATAGTAGGAGATCTACGTATCCGTATCGCCAAGCTTGCCTTCCACGCCAAGTAAAGTACCTTCCGGACACGAGCCGGAGTCTTCAATCTTGTATCTTCGTAGTCTTGGAGTCCGGCGGACATTGATAGTCCGGCTGTCCGAACACCCCCTAGTCCAAGACTCCCTTAGAGAGAGAGAGCAGCAGCCCAGGAGGTGGCGCCCCCCCATGGGGAGTCCGAATTGGACTAGGGGAGGGGGCGCGGCCCCTCTTTCCCTCTTCCTCTCCCTCTCTTTCCTTCCCCCTTCCTCCTTCCTAGTTGGACTAGGAAAGGGGAGTCCTACTCCCACTAGGAGGACTCCCCCCTCCTTGGTACGCCCCCTAGGGCCAGCCGGCCTCCCCCCTTGCTCCTTTATATACGGGGGCAGGGGGCACCTCAAGACACACAAGTTGATCTTCGTGATCGTTCCTTAGCCGTGTGCGGTGCCCCCTCCACCATATTCCACCTCGGTCATATCGTAGCGGTGCTTTGGCAAAGCCCTGCGTCGGTAGAACATCATCATCGTCACCACGCCGTCGTGCTGACAGAACTCATCCCCGACACCCTGCTGGATTGGAGTCCGGGGATCGTCATCGAGCTGAACGTGTGCTGAACTCGGAGGTGCCATACGTTCGGTGCTTGGATCGGTCGGATCGTGAAGACGTACGACTACATCAACCATGTTGTCATAACGCTTCCGCTTACGGTCTACAAGGATACGTGGATAACACTCTCCCCTCTCGTTGCTATGCATCATCATGATCTTGCATGTGCGTAGGAATTTTTTTGAAATTACTACGTTCCCCAACAGTGGTATCAGAGCCAGGATTTATGCGTAGATATCATATGCACGAGTAGAACACAAGTCAGTTGTGGGCGATACAAGTCATACTGCTTACCAGCATGTCATACTTTGGTTCAGTGGTATTGTGAGATGAAGCGGCCCGGACCGGCATTACGCGTACGCTTACGCGAGACTGGTTTCACCGTTACGAGCACTCGTTCTTAAAGGTGACTGGCGGGTGTCTGTCTCTCTCACTTTAGTTGAACCGAGTGTGGCTACGCCCGGTCCTTGCGAAGGTTAAAACAACACTAACTTGACGAACTATCGTTGTGGTTTTGATGCGTAGGTAAGAACGGTTCTTGCTCAGCTCATAGCAGCCACGTAAAATTTGCAACAACAAAGTAGAGGACATCTAACTTGTTTTTGCAGGGCATGTTGTGATGTGATATATTCAAGACGTGATGCTATATTTTATTGTATGAGATGATCATGTTTTGTAACCGAAGTTATCGGCAACTAGCAGGAGCCATATGGTTGTCACTTTATTGTATGAAATGCAAACGCCCTGTAATTGCTTTACTTTATCACTAAGCGGTAGCGATAGTCGTAGAAGCAATAGATGGCGTAACGACAACGATGCTACGATGGAGATCAAGGTGTCGCGCCGGTGACGATGGTGATCATGACGATGCTTCGGAGATGGAGATCACAAGCACAAGATGACGATGGCCATATCATATCACTCATATTGATTGCATGTGATGTTTATCCTTTATGCATCTTATCTTGCTTTGATTGACGGTAGCATTTTAAGATGATCTCTCACTAAAATTATCAAGAAGTGTTCTCCCTGAGTATGCACCGTTGCGAAAGGTTTTCGTGCTGAGACACCACGTGATGATCGGGTGTGATAGGCTCCACGTTCAAATACAACGAGTGCAAAACAGTTGCACATGCGGAATACTCAGGTTAAACTTGACGAGCCTAGCATATACAGATATGGCCTCGGAACACGGAGACCGAAAGGTCGAACGTGAATCATATAGTAGATATGATCAACATAGTGATGTTCACCATTGAAAACTACTCCATCTCACGTGATGATCGGACATGGTTTAGTTGATTTGGATCACGTGATCACTTAGATGACTAGAGAGATGTCTGTCTAAGTGGGAGTTCTTAAGTAATATGATTAAATGAACTTAAATTTATCATGAACTTAGTCCTGGTAGTATTTTGCAAATTATGTTGTAGATCAATAGCTCGCGTTATTGCTTTCATATGTTTATTTTGATATGTTCCTAGAGAAAACTGTGTTGAAAGATGTTAGTAGCAATAATGCGGATTGGATCCGTGATCTGAGATTTATCCTCATTGCTGCACAGAAGAATTATGGCCTTGATGCACCGCTAGGTGACAAACCTATTGCAGGAGCAGATGCAGATGTTATGAACGTTTGGCTAGCTCAAAATGATGACTACTTGATAGTTTAGTGCACCATGCTTAAATGACTTAGAATCGGGACTTCAAAGACGTTTTGAACGTCATGGACCATATGAGATGTTCCAGGAGTTGAAGTTAATATTTCCAGCAAATACCCGAGTTGAGAAATATGAAGTCTCCAACAAGTTCTATAGCTAAAAGATGGAGGAGAATCGCTCAAACTAGTGAGCATGTGCTCAGATTGTCTGGGTACTACAATCGCTTGAATCAAGTGGGAGTTAATCTTCCAGATAAGATAGTGATTGACAGAATTCTTTAGTCACCATCACTAAGTTACTAGAACTTCGTGATGAACTATAGTATGCAAGGGATGACGAAAACAATTCCCGAGCTCTTCTGATGTTGAAATCGACGAAGGTAGAAATCAAGAAAGAGCATCAAGTGTTAATGATTGACAAGACCACTAGTTTCAAGAAAAGGGAAAAGGGAAAGAAAGGGAAACTTCAAGTAGAATGGCAAACAAGTTGTCACTCCCGTGAAGAAGACCAAAGCTGGACCAAAGCCTCAAACTGAGTGCTTACACTGCAAAGGAAATGGTCACTGGAAGTGGAAATGCTCTGAATATTTGGTGGATAAGAAGGATGGCAAATTGAACAAGGGTATATTTGATATATAGGTTATTGATGTGTGCCTTACTAGTGTTTATAGTAGCCCCCGAGTATTTGATACTTGTTCGGTTGCTAAGATTACTAACTCGAAACAGGAGTGACAGAATAAACAGAGACTAGTTGAAGGGGAAGTGACGATGAGTATTGGAAGTAGTTCCAAGATTGATATGATCATCATCACACACTCCCTATATTTTCGAGATTAGTATTAAACCTAAATAAATGTTATTTGGTGTTTGCATTGAGCATAAATATGACAAGATCATGTTTATTGCGATATGATTATTCATCTAAGATAAAGAATAAATTGTCATTCTGTTTACATGAATAAAACCTTCTATGGTCATACACCCAATGGTGATAGTTTATTGAATCTTGATCATAGTGATACACATATTCATAATGTTGATGCAAAACATGCAAAGTTAATAATGATAGTGCAACTTATTTGTGGCACTGCCATTTGGGTCATATCAGTGTAAAGTGCATGAAGAAACTCCATAAAGATGGATTTTAGGAATCACTTGGTTATGAATCATTTGATGCTTGCGAACCGTGCCTTTTGGGCAAGATGACTAAAACTCCGTTCTCCGGAACAATGGAACGAGCTACTGACTTATTGGAAATAATACATACCGATGTATGCGATCCGATGAGTGTTAAGGCTCGCGGCGTGTATCGTTATTTTCTGACCTTCACAGATGATTTGAGCAGATATGGGTATATCTACTTGATGAAATATAAGTCTGAAACATTTGAAAAGTTCAAAGAATTTTAGAGTGAAGTGGAAAATCATCGTAACAAGAAAAATAAAGTTTCTACGATCTGATCATGGAGATGGATATTTAAGTTACAAGTTTGGTCTTCATTTGAAACAATGTGAAATTGTTTCGCAACTCACGCCACCTGGAACACCACAATGTAATGGTGTGTCCGAACGTCGTAATCGTACTTTACTAGATATGGTGCGATCTATGATGTCTCTTATTGGTTTACCACTATCGTTTTGGGGTTATGCATTAGAGACAGTTGCATTCACGTTTAATAGGGCACCATCTAAATCCGTTGAGACGTCACCGTATGAACTATGGTTTATCAGTAAACCTAAGCTGTCGTTTCTTAAAGTTTGGAGTTGCGATGCTTATATGAAAAAGGTTTTCAACCTGATAAGCTCGAACCCAAATCGGAGAAGTGTGTCTTCATAGAATACCCAAAGGAAACTGTTGGGTACACCTTCTATCACAGATCTGAAGGCAAAACATTCGTTGCTAAGAATGGATCCTTTCTAGAGAAGGAGTTTCTCTCAAAAGAAGTGAGTGGGAGGAAAGTAGAGCTTGATAAGGTAATTTGTACCTTCTCCCGAATTGGAAAATAGTTCATCACAGAAATCAGTTCCAGTGATTCCTACACCAATTAGTGAGGAAGCTAGTGATGATGATCATGAAACTTCAGATCAAGTTACTACAAAACCTCGTAGGTTTTCCAAAGTACAGTCCACACCAGAGTGGTACGGTAATCCTGTTCTGGAAGTCATGTTACTAGACCATGATGAACCTACGAACTATGAGGAAGCGGTGATGAGCCCAGATTCCGCGAAATGGCTTGAGGCCATGAAATCTGAGATGGGATCCATGTATGAGAACAAAGTGTGGACTTTGGTGGAGTTGCCCGATGATCAGCAAGCCATATTGTATAAATGGATCTTCAAGAGGAAGACGTACGTTGATAGTAGTGTTACTATCTACAAAGCTAGACTTGTCGAAAAAGGTTTTTGACAAAGTTCAAGATGTTGACTACAATGAGTTTTTTCTCACTCATATCGATGCTTAAAGTCTGTCCGAATCATGTTAGCAATTGCCACATTTTATGAAATCTGGCAAATGGATGTCAAAACTGCATTCCTTAATGGTTTTCTTAAAGAAGAGTTGTATATGATGCAACCAGAAGGTTTTGTCAATCCTAAAGGTGCTAACAAAATGTGCAAGCTCCAGCGATCCATCTATGGACTGGTGCAAGCATCTCAGAGTTGGAATATACGGTAAGTTGATCAAAGCATATAGTTTTATACAGACTTGCGGTGAAGCCTGTATTTACAATAAAGTGAGTGGGAGCACTACCGCCTTTCTGATAAATATATGTGAGTAACATATTGTTGATCAGAAATGATGTAGAATTTTTCTGGAAAGCATAAAGGAGTATTTGAAAGGAGTTCTTTAAAAGAAAGACTTCAGTAAAGCTACTTACATATTGAGCATCAAAATCTATTGAGATAGATCAAGACGCTTGATAAGTTTTTCAATAAGTACATACCTTGTCAAGATTTTGAAGTAGTTCAAAATGGAACAGTCAAAGAAAGAGTTCTTGCCTGTGTTGCAAAGGTGTGAAATTGAGTAAGACTCAAATCCCGACCACGGCAGAAAATAGAAAAGAGAATGAAAGTCATTCCCTATGCCTCAGTCATAGGTTCTATAAAGTATGCTATGCTATGTACCAGACCTATTGTATACCTTGCTCTGAATTTGGCAAGGGAGTACAATAGTGATCTAGGAGTAGATCACTTGACATTGGTCAAGAATATCCTTAGTGAGGACTAAGGAAATATTTCTCAATTATGGAGGTGATAAAAGAGCTCATCGTAAAAGTTACATTGATGCAATCTTTTTACACTGATCCAAATGACTCTAAGTCTCAATCTGGTTACATATTGAAAGTGGGAGCAATTAGCTAGAGTAGCTCCGTGCAGAGCATTGTAGACGTAGAATATTTGCAAAATACATACGGCTCTGAATGTGACAGACCCGTTGACTAAGCTTCTCTCACGAGCAAAACATGATCATACCTTAGTACTCTTTGGGTGTTAATCACATAGCGATGTGAACTAGATTATTGAATCTAGTAAACCTTTTGGGTGTTGGTCACATGACGATGAGAACTATGGATGTTAATCACATACAGATGTGAATATTGATGTTAAATCACATGATGATGTGAACTAGATTATTGACTCTAGTGCAAGTGGGAGACTGAAGGAAATATGCCCTAGAGGCAATAATAAAGTTATTATTTATTTCCTTATTTCATGATAAATGTTTATTATTCATGCTAGAACTGTATTAACCAGAAACTTGATACATGTGTGAATACATAGACAAACATAATGTCACTAGTATGCCTCTACTTGACTAGCTCTTTAATCAAAGATGGTTATGTTTCCTAACCATAGACATGTGTTGTCATTTGATTAACGAGATCACATCATTAGGAGAATGATGTGATTGACTTGACCCATTCCGTTAGCTTAGCACTTGATCGTTTAGTATGTTGCTATTGCTTTCTTCATGACTTATACAAAGTTCCTACAACTATGAGATTATGCAACTCCCGTTTACCGGAGGAACACTTTCTGTGCTACCAAACGTCACAACGTAACTGGGTGATTATAAAGGAGCTCTACAGGTGTCTCCGAAGGTGCATGTTGAGTTGGCGTATTTCGAGATTAGGATTTGTCACTCCGATTGTCGGAGAGGCATCTCTGGGCCTTCTCGGTAATGCACGTCACTATAAGCCTTGCAAGCAATGTAGCTAATCAGATAGTTACGGAATGATGCATTACGTATCGAGTAAAGAGACTTGCCGATAACGAGATTGAACTAGGTATTGGATACCGACGATCGAATCTCGGGCAAGTAACATACCGATGACAAAGGGAACAACGTATGTTGTTATGCGGTTTGACCGATAAAGATCTTGGTAGAATATGTAGGAGCCAATATGAGCATCCAGGTTCCGCTATTGGTTATTGACCGGAAACAGTTCTAGGTCATGTCTACATAGTTCTCGAACCCATAGGGTCCGCACGCTTAACGTTACGATGACAGTTTTATTATGAGTTTATAAGTTTTGATGTACCGAAGGTTGTTCGGAGTCCCGGATGTGATCACGGACATGAAAAGGAGTCTCGAAATGGTCGATACATAAAGATTGATATATTGGACGACTATATTCGGACACCGGAAGTGTTCCGGGTGATTTCGGAGAAAACCGGAGTGTCGGAGGGGTTACCGGAACCCCCGAGGAAGTATTGGGCCTTAGTGGGCCTGAGGGGAGAGAGAGGGCAGCAGCCCAGGAGGTGGCGCCCCCCCCCCCCCCCCCCCGCATGGGGAGTCCGAATTGGACTAGGGGAGGGGGGCACGGCCCCTCTTTCCCTCTCCCTCTCCCTCTCTTTCCTTCCCCCTTTCTCCTTCCTAGTTGGACTAGGAAAGGGGAGTCCTACTCCCACTAGGAGGAGGACTCCTCCCTCCTTGGCGCGCCCCCTAGGGCCGGCCGGCCTCCCCCCTTGCTCCTTTATATACGGGGGCAGGGGGCACCTCTAGACACACAAGTTGATCTTCGTGATCGTTTCATGGCCGTGTGCGGTGCCCCCTCCTCCATATTCCACCTCGGTCATATCGTAGCGGTGCTTAGGCGAAGCCCTGCGTCGGTAGAACATCATCATCATCACCACGCCGTCGTGCTGACGGAACTCATCCCCGACACCCTGCTGGATCGGAGTCCGGGGATCGTCATTGAGCTGAACGTGTGCTGAACTCGGAGGTGCCATACGTTTGGTGCTTGGATCGGTCGGATCGTGAAGACGTACGACTACATCAACCGCGTTGTCATAACGCTTCCGCTTACGGTCTACGAGGGTACGTGGACAACACTCTCCCCTCTCGTTGCTATGTATCACCATGATCTTGCGTGTGCGTAGGAATTTTTTTTAAATTACTACGTTCCCCAACAATAGTGGGTGGTTACTCACAGAGGCGTCGCAAGGGCAAGCTCGGTAGGGAAGCATGGCGGCGAGCAAGT
This sequence comes from Triticum timopheevii, assembly GCA_963921465.1. Taxonomy (NCBI): domain Eukaryota; kingdom Viridiplantae; phylum Streptophyta; class Magnoliopsida; order Poales; family Poaceae; genus Triticum; species Triticum timopheevii. The sequence goes on along the minus strand of OY997264.1, from coordinate 553,616,847 downwards.
TTTCCTTGTTTTCCAGTCGCTCTTATTTTCGTGCATTTTTTGGAGGTTTTATTGGGTTTCTCTGGTTTTTATAATATGTTGTAGTTTAGGGTTTTTTTCTGTTTTTCTTGTTTTTCTTTATTTAAGAAACACTTCTTGTTTAATATATAATATTTTGTGAAAATTAAGAACATTTTTTTCTAAAAATGTTTGAACACATTCAGAATTACATTTATAATTTCCCGAACACTCTTCAAATTTCGTGAATACTTTTTTCAAAATGGTAGATAAACTTGTTTCAAGAAAGTATGAACATTTTTTAAAATACAAGAAAAATTATAAAATTTCTTGAATATTTTAAAATGCATGAACACCCCTTTAATATGTCATGATCACTTTAAAAATTTCATGAACATTTATGAAAAAAAGTGTGAAGACTTTTGAAAACATCATTTTGTAGTATAAAGAGGGATCTCCCTGCGATTTTCATTTATCAGATACCACTAAATCTTCTACAACTACTAAACAGGAAATAGAAAATATCACACACCAGATATCCTAAGGCACCTAATAGCTCAAGCTGGCCTTGATCTATTGAAAGCCACCTGGGATTTCAGATCATCATCAGCAGGTACCTAGGAAGACAAGAAGCAACGTTTGAGACGCTGCTTAGGCTAATACATGAGACCAACTACGGGACCACAGTGCAAACTATAAACGTCATCCATTACAGATATATTTCTTTATCGAAAATATTACAGATATATTAAGCTTGAGCAGACAACAACAACAAATAACCAAAATTAGCTTATCCATCATTAGGTTCTTGCACCAACTAACTTCCCAGATGTTCACTGGAGTCGTAGCACACCAAAAGGCCAGCCTTGAGATGCACAAAATGCTTCATTTTCTGTCTGGTCTAGCATTCCTACCACCCACTTCAGTTTTCTATGATTTTCATGTTTTTTCTGCAAAACAGTTCAATCACTTAGCCACCTGTAGCAATCATTTTAATGGGGACACAAGGGTCGGTAAATTCTGCATTGTCAAATCCAGTAATATTTCTCATTTTTCAAATGGTCTGGAGGACCACAGACACTCCTGTGAATATCATATGTTTATCATCAGTTCTAAAACTTTTCAGTCAAGTGTTAAACAAAGCCTCGGCATTGTCAGCTATATGAACCAAATTGAAGAACATTTTATAATGTTCTATAATATTCTAGCCAAGGAACATTTCATGAAAATATGATCAATAGATTCATCTAAACCGTAGAAGAGCCAACCAGATAAAAATCTTAACTCTCTGTGCAAAAATTCATACCAGTTCAATCAGTTTTCTATAATTAATGTGATTTAACAGAGCAAACACCATTTTTTTCAAGGTCAGCCTAATAGTATGTTTTTCATCAATGAGGGTAATATCAGCACACTGAATCAAATTACAATGATTTCTTAAGAACGATCCTTTGTCAAATCCTTTTCCGAGCATCAGCTAATGATAAGTTTTTGTCAACGCAACAGTCATATATTCTAGGAAAATTGTGTTGGAGTGGTTTATCTCCCAGCCAGCATCTTCCCAAATTCTATCTTTTTTTCACTCTTTTAGAAACATCATGAAGATTTTTAAATCACCTAAACATTTGTTTATATTAAAGAAAAGGGAAATGAATAGCTGTTGGGCGAGGTAGAGGCTGGCGTACGTGGTGGTACGCGGCGAGCGGCTGCACGGCAGAGGTGGAGGCGGTGGCGGGCACGGGCGTGACCAGCGGAGGAGGATAGCGACGTGGCAATGGTGAGGTGATTAGGACGCAGTACGTGGACTGTCGCCTTTGGCCAGGACCGCGTCGGCCGCACCAATGTTGCCTACGTCGAGCAATCGAAGGCCGAAAGCGACCATGCTCCATGGAACTGCCGTCTACATCGATGGCGTGACCTGACACCAGTGGCCATGCACCACGTTCTTGGTGTGGTATAGCGCTGCATGCAAGCGTGGTGCTCGTCCTCGCTATAACCATAAAAGTTACTCCGATGTGATGTGAGCAAGATCTTGGCGGCTCTACGGGGAAAAAATGCTATACATATTGAACTCTTCGAATTCCCCCCCCCCCCCCCCCCCCCCCCCAAAGTTAAGACGTGGTTAGATCATATATCCCAAACCTTGATGTTTTTGATAATCAACCAGCAGACCAGTTTTAAGTCATATTTGCACTTTTGCAGGAAACCCCCTGATATTTGGGTGAATCAACCCATAGTACATACTAAATGCTTTAAAAAATATTAATATCTTTTAAAACCCTAACTTCAAATTTAACATGTTATATATGAAACCGCATTACGAAAATGTGTACAATTTGAATGATGTTATTTTACATGTTAACTATTTTAAAAATTCTAGTTAGAGTGCAATCTTAATCAATAACGCATGATTTGTCTTTCTTTCACATAGGTGCCGACCCGGATTGAAAATAAACACCTCAGCAAAACTAGAATTTGAGACGAAAAAACCATGTATAATCTCGCATGCATACATCGCAAAAACCTCACAAGACAAAGAAGCAGATTTCTCATCTTATGGAGAGAGAGAGTGTGTGTCAGGATAGAGGCAACCGCGACAACGGTTAGATGGGTAACAGTACCGTTTCAATTGTCCAAGTGCTTTTCAACCGTCGATCTACGATCCTACGGCTCTGGCGCGTGTACCGCTTCGTGCTAAAGTGACCTGCTCTCCGCCATAGATCTCTAGATGTGCGGTTTAGGCCGTTGTAACGTCTCTTTTAAACTTTACCGCAGCTCTGTAAATTGAACCTGTCGTTGTCGTGCTTTTCACCTGCTCCTTCCTCCTTTTAATCCTCCTCCGGCTTGTGGAGAGGGCATTCTGGATGATTCTGGGCTTGGCCCTTTGAGCCGCTGTGTTCCGGCTGGCAAACCCTAGCTCCTGCGTTTCAGATCCACCCTTAATTGATTCGCAGTTCGTTCTAAAAAATCGATGTTTTCTACTCTGTTTCTCTGCTATTTGCGACACTAAGTAGTTAGACCCTGTCAATTGGTATCAGAGACAGGTTCTTAGATCCTTGGAGGCGGCGAGTTGGACCAGATCCGATCTGGTTTCCGGCGAGGCGGCGGTGTGACGCAGGGAGGAGACGACGGCGGTAGATCGTTCGGCAGCAAGGAAGGCGGAGGCGGAGGTTTCTGTAGAGCACTTCTACAGAGTAAAATCCCACCCAACCCACCTTCCTAGTGCTGTGTCTTCGTCGTCGACGACAAGCTGTGAGGCCGGTTGCCGGAGATCCGGTGGTAAAATCCACACTCACCCACCCTCGTTTGGTCTGGACCATATTCTTCCAGATGGCGACGCCAGGAGAATCCCTGCATACAGGCATCCTAGAGCTCGAGTCTCTGCAATTGGATATAAAAACTCTACGCCAAGACAGAGAGGAAGACAAGAAGGAGTTTTATGACTTTACAGAAACAGTCAACATGAACTTTGCAAGCATTGACAGAAATTTCAAAAAGATCCAAGCCAGCCTGAGGAAATTGGTGCAGGAAGACAAGGTGGAAGAGGATGATGATGATGGTGATCCTCTCTCAGCTTAGGCTAGTAACAAAGTAGCAACCACTATTCCTCCAGGAAGACCTAAACAACTGCAACCACAAAACAATACTGGTTCTGCTGTTCTGGTGGATAAGGTTACAGGGAAAGAACTTAACTTAGATGGAACTCCCAAAGCTCCTTACAGACACCCAAACCATACTGGCAGTAGACCTGACACCGGTACACCACAGAGCAGAGTGGGACAACAACATCAACCTATCATGACAATTGCAGACATTCCTGAAGAAGTTCCAAGACAAGAAGAAAATAGAACCAAAAACACTCATAATGATGTGAGAAGGAACATTCTGAGTGTGAAACCAGCTAAACTCAATATCTCTGAATTTGAAGGAACTGATGCTGACGCATGGATTCGGAACATTGAGCAATTCTTTGAAGCATCCAGAACTCCTCTTGAACAAAGAACTGAAATTGCAGTGTCATATTTGAAAGGAGAAGCAATACAGTGGTGGAGAGGCACAGGTTTTCTGGTCACAAACATGCCCTGGCATAGGTTTTGTTCTTATCTGACAGACAGGTTTGCAGTAACCTCTGTCTATGAAAATGTCAAAGCCTTCAACAAGTACTGTAGCACAATACATTGCTGCTTTTGAACAAAATATGAACCTTATGAGAAGAGACAACCCTGCAGTTCCAGACAATTATTATATGCATAGCTTCGTATGTGGGTTAAGCCCATACATACAGAGTCACCTAGAATGCCACCAGCCTGACAACATGCAGAGAGAAATGTGGCTTGCACTACTGGAATCAGCTACTTTGCCATCTGCCAGCTCTTTGCCGTCAGCTAGCGGACGGCAAAGAAGCTCTTTGCCATCAGCTACCCGAAAGCAGACGGCAAAGAACTGGCTGATGGCAAAGAAAGCCTTTGCCATCAGCCAGCTCTTTGCCGTCCGCTAGCTGACGGCAAAGAATCTTTGCCGTCCGCTAGCTGACGGCAAAGAGGGAGGGGGGGGGCCCACTGAGGAGCTGGTTAAAAAATACTTAACGTCCCACCGCTTTGCCGTCCGCCGCAGACGGCAAATATGAAGAAAAGCGGACGGCAAAGGAGGGCAGACGGCAAAGGCTGCCCTAACTAACCTAACTAACAGCCGAGCCCCCTCCCCCGCCCGTTACTCATCTCTCTCCCTCGACCTCCTCCGCCCCCGCCCCCGCCGCCCCCGCCCCCGCCGCCCGGCGCCAGCCCCGCCCTCGCCGCACCCGCCATCGCCCCCCGCCGCCGCTCCCACCCCCTCCCCCACCCGCCACCGCCCCCACCGTCCCGCCGCCCGGCGCTGCCCGCGCCCCTCCCGCCCCCGCCCCCGCCCCTCCCGCCCGGCGCCGCCCCCGCCCCCATCGCCCGGCCATCCCACTGCCCCGGAGCCCCGCCCCCCCCCCCACCCACCCACCACCCCGGCGCCAGCGTCGCCCCCTGCTTCGGTCAGTTTTTTTTCTGTTCTTCTTTTTTTTTGCTGTTTAATTCTTGTTTAATTGTTAGTGTTAGTGTTAGTGTTAGATTTAGTGTTAGAAAAGAAGAAAATTTAGTGTTAGTGTTAGAAAAAAGAATATGTAGAAGAAAAGAAGAAGAAGAAGTGGAAAAAAGATGAAAAAGAAGAAAAGAAAAGAAGTAGAAAAAAGATGAAGAAGAAGAAGAAGAAAAGAAGTAGAAGAAGTAGAAGAAGAAGAATAGAAGAAAAGAAAAGAAGTAGAAAAAAGATGAAAAAAGAAGAAGAAGAAGAAGAAGAAAGGAAAGAAGAAGAAGAAGAAGAAGAAGAAAGGAAAGAAGAAGAAGGATAGAAGAAGAAGAAGAAAGGAAAGAAGAAGAAAAAAGAAGAAGAAGAGAAGGAAAGAAGAAGAAGGATAGAAGGAAACACCCCGACCACTGACCCCGACACCCCGACCCCGACACCACACGCCGACACCTGACCCCGACACCCTGACCCCGACACCCCGACCCCGACACCACACCCCGACACACAGACCACGACACCACACCCCGACACCCCGACCCCGACACGACACCCTAACCCCGAAACAGCACCCGGACACCGACATGACACCCCGACCCCCTAAACCTCCCAAAAAGGTGCTCTTTGGCCTTCCAGAGGCCGACGGGGTTATATATTTGTGAATTATTAGTTAGGTCATATATTTTTCGATTTTGTTATGAAAAACATCATATATAATTGTGTTGATCGGGTAGATTTAAATGTGTGGTTGTTTCATCGCTGCGAGGTTTGGTGTTCGACGACCTCGCCGTGCGTTTGACGAGCTCTGCCCCTTCGTTCGTGGGTGAGCACAAATGACATGTCCTTCTCCCCCATTAATTATTTGCACAAATGACATGAAATTTGGTAGCTAGCTATATATGTGTCTTGAATCATCAGTATGCGTAACCAATATGTGTCTCCCATTTGAAAGCGTCATAGTTATAAATATGCATGCATTTGCATATTTATAACCTTGATTCTTTCGAGTTGTCCAACGCTATCCATGGACAGCCCGAGTATGTGTAGATTGGGTTCGTTTTCCCATATGCTTTGCTCCGGATCCGACGCATAAATTTCGTCAGTGCCTCCCCTGTTGTTCTCCGGGTACACATCCTCTCTGTTTATTGCAGAGATGTGTATCGGGAGAACAGCGGGGAGGTGCTGCCGAAATTTTGCGTCGGCTCCGGAGCATAGCATATGGGAAAATGAACCCAATCTACACATACTCGGATGGGATTAGGACCTATCATTACCTATTAGAGTGTAGGTTGCATGGACGTAATAAAATTGACAAAGTAGATCAACTGATGAATATATACATGGTGAATTATATATATAATTGTTGTGTGTCCAGTAGCTCTGAAAGTCAAGATGAGTGATCGTGCGTGGATGTATACCGGTCACACTGGTCAGAACAAATGGAGCGCTGAATGGTTCACAAAAACCAAGGGGTTTGTGCAAGCCGCATTTGCAAATGGCCAGAGGAAAACTTGGTGCCCCTGTTTCCGATGCGGCAATTGGGAAAAGAGGACAGAGGCTGAAATGGGTAAACACCTGCAGAAGAATGGTTTTACGCCCGACTATACGGTGTGGACATTTCATGGTGAGTCTGCCCAACGTGATCGAGCTGAGGTGGATCATCGTCGCACCGATGAGCATGGTACCGGGATGGAAAACATGGTGCAAGACTATGATGATGCTCAGGATTCAGACGAGGAGATGGAGGAATCTGCAAAGGCCTTCAATGAAATGTTGGAGTCTTCAAAACGTCCGCTCCACGAGCACACTGAGCTTTGTCAGTTGGATGCCATCTCACAAGTAATGGCTTTGAAGGCTCAGTTCAACTTGGGCAGAGAATGCTATGACGCAATTATGACAGTATTTGGACGCTTTCTACCCAAAGGCCATGTAATGCCTGCAAACCTGTACCAGTCGGACAAAATCCTCCGTGCACTGAAGATGCCCTATGAGAAGATACATGCCTGTGAGAAAGGATGTGCCTTATTTAGGCTTGACTATGCGGACTTGAACTATTGTCCCATTTGCAAGTGTTCCAGGTATATTGTGGTAGACAACGGTTTGGGTGAGAAGACACAGACCACAATCCCTGTTAGTGTTCTTCGGTATATGCCAATCATACCAAGACTTCAACGTGTTTTCATGGTCGAAGAGACGGCCAGACAGATGACATGGCACAAAACAGGCAAAAGAACCGAACTAGATGCAGATGGGAAACTGATGATGGTACACACATCGGATGGTGTTGCATGGAAAAGGTTTGATGAATTACATGCTGACAAAGCGGCAGATCCGAGGCATTCTCGAGTCGGCATCAGCACCGATGGGTTCAGTGTGTTTGGTATGACGGCAGCCCAATACAGTTGTTGGCCCGTATTTGTCTTTCCACTCAATCTCCCCCCTCAGACAGATTATGCAAAGAAAGAACATTTTCCTGACGTTGATAATTCCAGGGCCCAACTGTCTGGGGAAAAATATGAATGTGTACATGCAGCCGCTTAAGGACGAATTGCAAGAAGCCTGGGATAATGGGTTCAAGACATACGACGCCTATAGCAAACGGAACTTCATAATGCGTGTCTGGTACATGTACTCGATGCATGACTTGCCGGCGTATGCGCTATTCGTTGGCTGGTGTGTGCATGGAAGGTTCCCGTGCCCCACATGCAAGGGAGCTCTTGAGTTTCGTTGGCTTCAGGCCGGTCGCAAGTTTTCTTGCTTCGACATGCATAGACAGTTCCTGGATCCTCGCCATAAGTTCAGGAAAGATAAGAAGGACTTCATCAGAGGTAGAGTTGTAAAAAACTCTGCACCACCTATGTTGACAGGCCAACAGACCCTGGATCAGTTAAATGCTCTCGAGCCAGATCCAGAGCGTCCAGGGTACTTCAAGGGGTATAATTCTGAGCACGCCTGGACTCACAAAACATGCTTATGGGATCTGCCTTACTTCAAAGACCTCCTTTGCCCACACAACATCGACGTGATGCACACTGAGAAGAATATCGCCGAGGCACTTTTTGGTACATTGTTTGGCATAGATGGGAAGTCAAAGGATAATACTAAGGCTAGAGTCGATCTGGAGGCGCTATGTGATAGGCCGTTACAAAACATGAAAGAACCGAAAGGAAAGCAGAACGGGACGAACCCAAGGCATGGTTCAATCTTGGAAGGCCAGCTATGAGGGAAATTATCTTGTGGGTGAAAATGCAGTTGATGTTCCCCGATGGGTATGCAGCGAATCTAAAGAGGGGAGCGAGTCTTGATAAATTGAAGATATTTGGTCTCAAGAGTCATGATTGGCACATATGGATTGAGCGGGTAATGCCGGTGATGTTGCGTGGCTTCATCCCTGAGGATGAATGGCTAGTACTGGCAGAACTCAGCTATTTCTTCCGTGTTCTTTGTGTGAAAGAACTATCGCCTGGCGTGCTAGAAGAAATGAAAGAGTTGGCGCCAGAGTTGATCTGCAAGTTAGAGAAGATCTTTCCACCGGGCTTCTTTAATCCAATGCGGCATTTGATTTTGCATCTCCCGACAGAGGCAAGATTGGGGGGGCCCGTGCAAAATCGTTGGTGCTACCCAACTGAGAGGATGCAGAAGACGCTTCGAGAAAAATGTAAAAATAAACGTATAATTGAAGCGTCTATGGCTGAGGCATTCATCACTGAGGAGGCGGCAAACTTCGTGACAGCACACTACGAAACCAAAAATCATCATTTACATAATCCGAAGCCTCGGTACAATGCTGACGAGCCTAAAAAGGGTGGATCCAACCTCAGCCTATTCAAAGGCAATCTCACACCAGCCAGTGTTTCAAATCCAGTATCTTTGGATAACGAAGAATGGCGGACCATTTCGTTGTATATCTTCACCAACCTGATAGAAGTGCGGCCGTACATCAAGTAAGTTCTCGGTACATTGTTTTGCAACTTCTATTTCCTTTGAACTGCTCTTATTCCTCGATATTTCATACAGTCGATACGTCGCCCTATTCTCGTATGGAGCGGTGATCCAAAAGGATTCCGTCGAAGAGTATGAGCTTCTCGCAAAGCAAGGAGGCGGCTATCCCGGTTTCATCTCTTGGTTCAAACAAACGGTAAATTCTATTAGACAATTTCATTTCATTCGCTAATTTGTGCGTAATGCAACAATCCTTTCATATTAAACTTGCAGGCTAATTCAGAGTCTATGGACGCCGAATTGAGACAAATCGCTAATGGTTTTGACTATAAGGTCCGTTCATTTGACAAATACGACATCAACGGGTATCGTTTTCGTACCTATGGCAAAGAGCTATCTATGGCCGACCGAAAGTCTACAAATTGTTGTGTATCTGCTATCGGCGAAGGAGGTACCGAGTATTATGGGAGAGTTGAAGCAATTTATGAACTTCTATTCTATGGTGAAAACCCACCGAATGTCGTAGTCTTCAAATGTTATTGGTTTCAGCCGAAGGAGACCAGAAGGACTCATGAACATATAGGGCTAGTTGAAATCAACCAAACCACCCATTTAGATGTTCCTGATGTCTATATTATGGCTCAACAGGCTACCCAAGTATTCTATCTACCCTGGGCCTGCCAAATTAATCCAAATCTAAAAGGTTGGGATGTCGTTTATGAAGTGCCTCCACGTGCTAGACTATCTCCCCCAAAGGAAGAGGATTATGAACCTCACATTAACCCAGACACATATGAAGGAGAATTCTTCCAAGAGACACGTCTTTCCAAAAAGCGTTTCAAGAACCGGTATACTTCACCCCAAAACATTGAAGTAGACAGCGACAGTGAATCCCACATCACCCCAGAGGAGGAACAAGAAGAGCCGGAACAAGAAGAGGTTACTGCTGCGGAAGACCTCTCAATGCTTGACCGATTACGTAAAGGTGGCCTTCCACATGTTGATGCCACTGAACCCTATGAGCCCGTCATTGATTATAGTGATGATGATGATTATGCATTTATTGATGATACTGCTCGAGATTATTAGTAGTGTCAGGTATTCAATTTTTTTATGTTGTACTTGATGATGATACACTTAAGTGATATACATATTATTATTCATGTCGGTATTTTTTTATGTTGTACTAATTTCGTTTACTCTTTGTCATGGCAGGTGTTGAAAGATGGAAGGGGGGCCGACTGAGGCCAAGGACAAACGTGCCCAAATTGAAGGTGTGCCACACCATCAAGGTAGCTCCAGCTTATATCAGTTCGGGCGGAATTGGGTAATGTGGTTTGCTTCATGATTAATGCAATTCATTCATCATGCTAGCTTGAGCCCTTTAATTACTAATTTACTTTGTTTCTCTCTTTCAGGCATGCTACAATAAGACGGATAAGGTGCCAGAGGGGTACGACCTGTATGCCATGGCCCACACTGCCTCTTACAAGCAAGTCAAGGGGAAGGCGAGGAAAGGGGAGGAGTTTAACCCGAGCCAGATCCCCTACAATCCAGAGCAGGTGATGAGGTCCCATGGCTCCATAGCCATTGATCCAGAGATTGCTCCTGAGACCACGGTGAGTTTAATTTGAATGGACGTTACTTGATAGTCTTAACATTTGAGTGTCATCATGCTAACGAAACATTGGAAATGATCTTTGGTGCAGCGTAACTCCACACAAGCATCACACGATCCTTCTCCAGCTACTGGCATGAGCCAGCCCGCTCCCACACCTCCATGATCAAGGTAAGTTTCTCTAGTTTTTTGCTTAACAAATGCATAAAGACCTAGACTTAGCTTTATTTCATCCAATATGCTTACCTTAATGACCTAGAGTTAGCTTCTTTTCCTGCAAAATGACTTAATAAGCTTACCGACCTCCAAAACCAGCCATTCTACCTAAGTTAGCTCTAAAATGATCTATACTTAGCTTTGTTTCCTCCAAAATGACCTAAGTTAGTTATAATATGCTTAGTTAACTAGGTTTGCTCAATAATGACATGTACTTACCTTACTTATGTAAAAAAACGGCATAATTAGCTTAGTTAGCTCATAAACGATCCATTTTACCTACATTAGCTCTAAAATGATGCATTTTACCTAAGTTAGCTCATAAACGATCCATTTCACCTAAGTTACCTCACAAACAATGGCGTGCTTCTTCTTCTAGTCTTTTTCTTCTAGTCACCTTTTCCTAACTTTCTTATTTGCCATTTTGCAGATTTCATTCACTTCTCGGAAGCTAGCTTGCTATGGAGTGCTTGTTTTTTATTTTATTCTCTTCTAGTATTCTTCTAATGGTTGCAACTTATGTGTATGCTACGATGGAACTTGCTATCTTGATGAAACTTTGCATTGTAATATGTATGTGCAACCTCCTAATGGTTGCAACTTATGTGTATGTGCAACTTGCTATGTATGAGTGGATGGAACTATATATGTATGTATGATGAAACTTATGTGCTGTTAAATAGCCCTGTGAAATATATCTATACATGTCATATATATTTGCTGTGAAAATTGTTGGATTTAGAAAAAACAGGGAAAAGCTATTATGCAGGCTCTTTGCCGTCCGACACCGACGGCAAAGGGCTCTTTGCCATCAGCAGCGGACGGCAAAGAGGCCACATGGCAGGCAACTGTGCTTCCTGGGAGGCTGACCTATTTGGTCAGTTTGCCAACAGTGGCTGACGGCAAAGAGGAAAAAAACTTTGCCTACAGCGGCGGACGGCAAAGAGGAAAAAAACTTTGCCTACAGCGGCGGACGACAAAGGCTTGCCGTTAACCACCTGACGAGTAACAATGCAAATATTGCCGTCAGCATTCTTTGCCGTCGGCAGCTGATGGCAAAGGACCCTTTGCCGTCAGCCGCCCGAAGCGGACGGCAATGTAGCTCTTTGCCGTCCCTTACATTGCCGTCCACTTTTGCCGTCCGCGGCCGACTGCAAAGACCTTTGCCGTCCGCCATCCATGCCTTTGCCGTCCGCCGTGGTAGATGGCAAAGTAGCAGATTCCTGTAGTGTTGCAAGGAGAATAGAAAAATCAAGTCCTTCAACCACCAACTACAAAAGTTACACATCAAACTACAGGAAAACGACTGCTACTGAAAGCAACAAAACACCAAACATTCATGTAGTTCATGCTGCCACTGTCATTCAGCAAGCAAGAGAAAAGGAAATTTGCTATAAATGTAGAGAACAATGGTTTCCTGGTCACAAACAGGTGTGCAAAATGTCCCAGAAGTCCCAAATCCAAGCCCTACAAGAACAGAGTGCAGTAAACCCTGATGTTATCTACATTGTAGATGCTGAAGAAGAACAGACTGACACTGAAGAAGAAAATTCAGACTCTCAGCAACTAAAAATTTCCATGCATGCTGCTAATGGCACTCCTGAGGAACATCCTAAGCACACTTTCACATTACAAGTGCAAATTGGATCAACCCTGGCTCTAGCACTTGTAGATAATGGCAGTACCCCCACCTTTCTATCCCCTTTAATAGCCTTAAGAGCTGGCTGTGAACTGACACCAGCCAAGCAAGTCAAAGTAACTGTTGCAAATGGAGGAACACTCCTTAGTGATTTTTCCTGCAAAAAACAAAATTACAAGATCCAGGGAACATCCTTCTGCTCTGATTTTAGAATTCTGAAACTCACTGGATATGATATGATTTTAGGAGCGGACTGGATGTATCAACACAGCCCAGTAACTTTTGATCTCCCTAATTTAACACTGTCAATCAAAGATGATCAAGGAATGCTCATTACTTTCATTGATGAAAGTCTCCCAACTAGTCCTTGTTCCCCAGCACTGCAAGAAAATGGACCACCTTTTGGAGGTAATGTTATCTGGAGCTCTACTGTGGATGCAGCCTGTCAGTATGGACACTGGGCAAGTACAGAAACACACTTCTGAAATCTCTGAACTTCTAACTGAATTTCAGGATGTGTTTCAAGAACCTGCATGCCTACCACCCAAGAGATCCTGTGATCATGCAATCAACCTTGAACCTGGAGCACCTGTCATTAATCAGAGATGTTACAGGATGCCCCCTAAACAGAAGGATGTTATGGAACAAATCATGAGAGACCTCATCCAGAAAGGAATAATTAGACTGAGCAGTAGCCCTTATTCTTCTCCAGCAATTCTGGTAATGAAAAAAGATGGCACTTAGAGACTGTGTGTGGATTACAGGAAGTTAAATGCTTACACTATCAAGAACAAATATCCCATTCCTATGATTGAAGATCTCCTAGATGAGCTACATGGAGCAACAATCTTTACTAAGATTGATCTAAGGAGTGGCTATCACCAAATCAGAATGAAAATAGAGGATATTGAGAAAACTGCTTTTAGTACACACATGGGCCTGTATGAATTCCTGGTGATGCCTTTTGGAGTGACCAATGGACCACCTTCCTTCCACCAACTAATGCACTCAGTTTTGGGTCCATATCTAAGGATTTGTGTATTGTTATTCTTTGATGATATTCTGGTTTTCAGCAAATCATATAAAGAACATGTGAAGCACCTGAAGATGGGTTTCAAAACTCTGAGAGATCACCAGTTGTATGCTAAAATGTCCAAGTGCATGTTTGCATAGAAGAAAGTGGAATATCTGGATTTTGTTATTTCTGCTGAAGGAGTGTCAACAGATCCTACTAAAGTGGAAGCAATCACCCAATGGCCCACACCAGAAAATGTAACTCAACTCAGAAGCTTTCTAGGATTAGCAGGGTACTAAAGGAGGTTCATTAAGAATTTTGGAGTTATGTGCAGACCTCTGTTTGATGCACTAAAGAAAGATGCTTTCACCTGGTCTGAGAAGCAAGCACAAGCTTTCCAAATGTTGAAAACTTGCATGACATAAGCTCCAGTCCTTGCACTCCCTAATTACTCCTCTCCTTTCGTGTTTGAAGCAGATGCTTCTGGTTATCGAATTGGTGCAGCTTTAATGCAAAAAGGGCAACCAATAGCTTTCCTCGGTAAATCCTTGGGCCCCAAAGCAGCTGGCTGGTCCACCTATGACAAGGAGGCCCTGGCCATCATTGAAGCACTGAAACAATGGAAAAATTACTTTGCTTCCTCCTCCATAATCATCAGAACTAACCAACAGAGCCTTAAACATATCCAAGAACAGAAACTAACTGAGGGAATTCAACAGAAGCTACTTATAAAACTCTTGGGCTACAAATTTACAGTGGAATACAAGGAGGGAGAAGAAAATAAGGTAGCAGATACTCTGTCCAGAGTTAAATATGCTTTACAGACACTTTCCACCACTGCTGCAGTGCTAGTTTGGATAAAAGAGGTGGTCAACAGTTACAAAAATGACCAGAAGTGCTCTGATTTAATAGCTGAATTAGCTATCGCTCCTACAGGGCACCCCCCCTATATACTCTAACTAGTGGAGTTTTGAGGTATAAAGGGAAGATTCTCATTGGAAATAACAATGAGTTGAGATCTTCACTCTTGCAATCATTTCACACTTCAGAATTAGGAGGACATTCAGGATAGAGAGCTACATATCACAGATTAAAGATACTGTTTTCCTGGCCTGGCATGAGACAAGCAGTAAAATCCTTTGTGCAGCAGTGCCCTGTGTGTCAGATCAACAAAGCTCACCATCTCCCTCCTCCTGGACTACTTCAGCCTCTCCCTGTTCCTGATTTTGCATAGACTCACATTTCCGTGGATTTTGTGGAAGGATTGCCTGTCTCTGACAATAAGGATCTCATTCTGGTGGTGGTTGATAGGCTCACAAAATATGCTCATTTCATTGGCCTAAAACACCCCATCAATGTGAAAATTGTAGCACAAGCATTTACAGACAACATCTTTAAACTGCATGGACTTCCTACTGTCATGGTTACTGACAGAGACATGATTTTTACCAGCCAACTGTGGCAGAAATTGTTCACCAGAATAGGAGTGAAATTACACCTTAGTACTTCCTATCACCCACAAACTTATGGACAGACCGAAAGAGTGAACCAATGCCTGGAAAATTACTTGAGATGCATGGCTTTTGCACAGCCAAGGAAATGGTACAAGTGGCTATCTATGGCTGAATGGTGGTATAACACAAGTTTTCACACCTCCCTCAAAATGACTCCTTTTCAGGCACTGTATGCCAAGCCACCACCACTCATTGTTGAACTCATGCTACCTCCACCTGATGGTGAAGACACACAAGTTGAACTGGACAGAGACACAATTGCTCAGCAGATCAAAGAAAACTTATTGAAAGCACAAGAAAGGATGAAACACTTTGCAGTCAGGAAAAGATTTGACAAACAACTAGAGGTTGGGGATATGGTATACATCAAGTTACAGCCTTATAGACACACTAGTCTCAGCATTCACAGACACTTGAAACTCCACTCAAAATATTATGGACCTTTCAAAGTTCTAGAGAAAATTGGAGTTGTGGCCTACAAACTTCTCCTGCCTGCTGAGTGCAAACTCCACCAGTCAGCTCAAGAAGCACCTTGGACCTGATGCAGTACCCAACCCTAAATTACCACTGTTGGATGATGATGGCCACATTCTCATACAACCTGAAGCAATACTGCAACGCAAATTGATACCACGCGTCCAGGGCGACATCAGCATACCAGTGGTGAAGTGGCTGATCAAATGGATCAATCTTCCAGCTGACAAGGCCACTTGGGAGGACGCAGCCTTCATACAGAAAGTTTTTCCCAATTTTTAGCCTTGAGGACAAGTCTACTGTCGACGCGGGGGGGGGGGGGAATTGTCAGGACAGAGGTAAACGCGACAACAGTTAGATGGGCAACAGTACCATTTCAATTGTCCAAGTGCTTTTCAACCGTCGATCTACGATCCTACGGCTCCGGCACGTGTACCGCTTCACGCTAAAGTGACCAGCTCTCCGCCATAGATCTCTAGATGTGCGGTTCAGGCCGTTGTAACGTCTCTTTTAAACTTTACCGCAGCTCTGTAAACTGAACCTGTCGCTGTCGTGCTTTTCACCTTCTCCTTCCTCCTTTTAACCCTCCTCCGGCTTGTGGGGAGGGCATTCTGGATGATTCTGGGCTTGGCCCTTTGAGCCGCCGTGTTCCGGCTGGCAAACCCTAGCTCCTGCATTTCAGATCCACCCTTAATTGATTCGCAGTTCGTTCTCAAAAGTCGCTATTTTCTACTTTGTTTCTCTGCTATTTGCGACAGTAAGTAGTTTGATCCTGTCAGAGAGACATCATACTATTGACAACATTCAGACCCGTTATGATTGTGTGAGCACTCGAGCTACCGTTAGGGATGATGAAAAGGAGGATAAGTGGCAACATAGATGGGACGACATGTGTTGAAAAAAGGACGTACATGGACTTATTGGGGTCCTGAGTCATGGCTATTTGGTTAGGGGAGTGTGTAATGTTTTTTTCTCCGTACAACTCACGGACTCTTTTGCTTGTATCCCTCATTTCAACCGTTCAATTTAACGATGGGTCAAGTGGGTGTGCTTTTGGTACACCCCTGTTCAATCACTAGTTCAGAAAAGAGTATTTTTCTTCCATCCACATGTGTTAAAAGAGTTAAGAAGTTAATTCTTCGAGTGTACTAAAAAAATCACTTAGCGGTACAAAATTCTATGGCAAAATTTAACTCCTAAAGTGGTTTAATTAATTCTTTCATCTCGCCTATACAAGACCACTTGACAATGGTAGTACTATTATTACTAGTAAGTGATCTTCTGTGAACATACACTGAGAGTAGCGGATAATATAGGTTAGTGACCACATGGTCATTAATTATTCTCATTGTGTTGAGGCTCACCGGTGCCAAGGAGAAATTGTTGCCTGGCTCACCACCGCTACCAGTGGCGACAACCATGGGTGTCGTTTTTTAATTTCTGGGGGCACTGCCATGGCCTCCTTTTGCGCCCCTCTTTGAGCTCGGGGGAAACCCTAGGTCCGATTCTCTGGTGTCACGACGTCGTTTTCGTTCATGAAGGTGATATCTTGCTCGTTCGTGGCATCCTCGGTGTTGGCTTATGCGATGTTCAGCTTCATGTTGGTTCGGCCTGCCCCTCTAGACCAGGGCTTCGTGGGTTTAGCAGTCGTGTATCCTCTGTTTGGGCCGAGTATCCCTTGTCCCTCTGCTCTAGGCACCATGTTCCTAGCTTCTTGCGTTTGTGCCATAAGTTGTACCTTCTATGTACTAATTTCATCCCCTTCAATCAATGAAAGATATGCAAACTTTGCTTATTCGCGAAAAAATGGTGCTAGCACTCCCACCTTGCAAAAAAAAGTGTAATATGTTGTTGGAGCGGGCATGGCTTTGTCAGACATGAAGTCTTTAGCGGGCATGATGGTAGTGTCTTCGTTGGGCATGCCTAAGGTGAGTTTGTCGCACACGATTTCTTAGGTTGCACGTCCAAGTCGAGCTCCGCCAGCGCCACCAACGTCTTATATCAAGTCAAGCCAAGGGGGATGAGCAAGCCAAGTAGTGGCTACTTTTGTTTGTTTTGCCGGGGCGGGGGGGGGGGGGGGGGGGGGAGTAGTACCTGATCCAGCCTAGTACCCATAACAAAAGCAAGTCTCGCTCAGCTAGCCCTAGAGACTAAAGACTTTTATCGATCGTTCTTGACAACGTTGCTCCTAGGGAAGTTTAGGAAGCAGAAAGATGAGATGGGTCACCTCCGGCGATGTCACGCTGTGCACGGTGGCCGGCGACTGCGATCATGCAGCGATTTGCAATTCCATAAGGAAAAGTTATGTGTTTAGTCTGTCTTCGGTGATGTGTATTATCATATTGATTTGCATAATACTAAATGTCTTTTCTAGTATACATACTATGCTTTGATTTGGATGGAATAGCTCATGTGTTTGATAATTTTCTGTTTGTTTTATCCTCACTAATTGTTTTTTCGAACTTTTATCCTTTGTAATTGTTATCGAACGATGCCCGGATGCCATGATTTAGATTTAATTTATCATAAATTGTGCTTGTGTGGTTATGGAGAGATATAACTTATCCAGTCAATGATATGATTGGTTAAGCTCACAACACAAATCTGGCAGTATCATTCTAAGTTTCTAGCAATCATCGAGTAGCTGGTATACAAAATAGCACAAATTCTAATCCAACAAATAAGCACTCTGCATCTAGGCGATTGTAAAGTAAAATGAGTAAATGGTTGAAGGCAAAGCTAAGCTACAATATACTCCCTTCGTCCCAAAATAAGTGACTCAACTTTGTACTAGCTTTAGTACAAAGTTGAATCACTTATTTTGGGACAGAGGGAGTATTTGTTATGTCTATTTATTTTGGCTTGTTGTCTCTTCATCCATCCTATGCCCAAATCCTGCCTCCGCCTGTGTGCGCAACAACAACGACCTCCCTCGTAGTTGGGCAACATCCTACACTTCATGTGGACCCATGCTCGTGAGCCATGATTCGAACTCTAGCTCAAGCTCCTCCCGCTAGTCAGGCGGCCTACTATTTATCTTTGTGTTTTTTTCAAACTGGTTCGTCGTCTGTCCCCTCCGACTCCCTTTGTGGCGTCGTGCATAGGTTTTTTCTAAGAACACGTCCTCGTCTCCGTTGTTTCAATTTACACATGCAACGTTTGAAAATTTGAATCGCTCAATCGATGAGTGGAATGCAAACCAAACATAGCGGAGAAAAACATGTGGGCTACACCCAGCCAAAAAAATACGGTTTGGTGGCCCACTTGCCTGATAATCACGGCCAAAGAGAATATGCTCATCTAGTCGAGAGAGGGATTGCAGCACCCGAGCTCCACTGCTCCCTATATTTAAACATTTCGAAATTTGTGTTTTTGAAGTTTCAAAAAAATCTGAAATTTTTCCGGGGATACATATACACATTCCGAATACCCATGATAAGTTTTGGTAGAAAGCTCGTTTTGTTTAGGAGTACATCATCGTGGAATAGGTTGTAGCCATGTGCGAACCCCGTGGAGGGAATAACCCCCATTCTGCATCGTTGGAATAACGACTTTTTTTTTTTGCGGTTGGGAATAACGACTTGGCTATCAAGAGTTGGCAACGATTCAATTACAGTACATTCCAACTGGATAGCCAATTTCAGACCTTTGTTTAGGGCTGATCATCGCCGATTCAACGTCATGGACCTAGAAAATCCATGGTAATAAAAATACTGCGTTCTCCTATATGAAGCCTATCGGCCTACTCTTGGATGCGCGGTAAGACCCACGGAGAACCACGTGGTTAGGAACCACAAAAGATCTTTCCAATAGTTAATTGATTGATGAAGATAGACCTCATGTGCTGGAGCAAAGCAGTTGTTTTCTGCTCTGGCGGGGTCATTGCATACGGATAGGACAAGCCCAGGTGCTATAGGATCCGGTGCGGTCTTTATGTCGAACACAATGCAACAGCGGCTCCTCTACTTATAGTATAATCAAATACGGAGTACTACGTTCTTATATATTTGTCTTTCTAGATATTTCAACGAATGATTACATACAAAGCAAAATGAATGAATATACACTTTAAAATATATTTATATACATCCATATGTGATAGCCTATTTAAAATCTTTAAAAAGACAAATATTTACGAACGGAGGAGTAATACAAATACATAATTCTACTTCTTGATGCAAGCGGCCCATGCATTGGTAATAAACCTAGCTTATCAATGTGTGCTACTCCGTAATTAAGGAGTAAAAAGTCTGTTAACGAATCAATGGTCGTCATGCGTTGGATTATGATATCAATTGCATTGATTACTCTGTGTTAATCAGAGTACTCCCACGTGAGGGACGCGTGGTTAGATAAATCAAAGACCTCAGCTCACGTGATGTAGCACGACCTGTTTCCTGCTGGTCGCCTCCAGGGTCCACCGACCTTGCTTTTCCAAGATAGCCACAGCCCACAGCAAACGAACGCAAGTGTGCGGTGCGATCGGGCACTTGGACGATATGTTTGCCTTCTTCTTGCAAACTCGAGCGAGATTTTCCAAACTTTTTGTAGAATCTTAAATTTGTGCTAGATTTTACTAGCTTAGGTCGAAACTATTATATTAGGTACAAACATTTTGCAAATTGTCTGCAATACGGCATATGAAAATCAACTAGAACGGCGTTTGTTTTTATAAATTTGCAGGCAGCGCTAAATAGCTCATGAGTTTTCAAATCTCGCAGGATAATTAAATTTAGACAAAATATATAAATAAATCTAGAGCATATGATGTAGTTTAAGAGTTACAATAGGGGAGGAGCGAGGAAATTCGGACCATCTATCACATTGGCAGGTCTTGTCGTCTGCGTCCGTGGCGGCAGGTGCCACGTGTTGGCTGGCGCGTCCGCCGCGAGGGTGCAGGCGGTCTTTCTATCATTTGGATATAAAGGTGGTCTTTTTTGGCAATTCCACTCGGTAGGTGGTCCTTTTGGACAAAAGATCGCCCCATGCAACACCCAGGTCCCTGCTGTCCCGCACTCCAACCCTCAGTTGCTCTCTGTCCCCGGCACCTGGACCCCAACGTCGCCACCGCACCCACCTCGTCGGCAAGCCATCATCTAGAGCAAAAAGGGACTTCTAGAAAGAGTATGAGATGGAGGGCGGACAATTAGGGAAATTTTGCGGGATAGCGTTTGGTGTCTTTGGATTGATGCAGGTTGATGTTTTGATTTGGAGATGCCCAATGCACGCAGCTAAGACGGGATAGTCATGGTTCATTCTTACTTTTCGGCTTCAACGCTTAGGGGTCGTGTCTCAGGTCGGTTTGTTTGATCGTGAATGCACTGATCATACGTCTTCATTTCTCAGTCAAATGAAGTAAACGGAGCAAAATATGTGTCGTTGAGGACTTCCATTTATTCATTTTGTCGGTTAAATAACTTGCGATGTCACAGGCGGCAGCTGCAATGAATAGTAGCAGCCGGTTGAATGCGTATGCAATGTACGCCAACAAAACATTGGCAATCAAAGTGGAACAAGAAGAGGTAAAATTTGATGTTTTGACCCTTTTGCAAAAGTTAAGTCAGATCTGACTCTGATTCGGAAATATTTCCGGGTCTGACCATTTTCCTACTACCGGGGTCGATGGTGGTAGTGTATACAAGCCTACTGCCGAGGACCCTGACGGTAGGCAACGTATCCACGTCAGCGCAGTGCAGCCCTACCGCCAAGTAGGCTGGTAGTAGCCTGTGCAACCCTATTGCTGAGGTGTCCGGTGGTAGGTGGGTATAATCATTATATTTGATATTTAAAAATTATTTACGGTAGGACGTGCATCCCTATGGTCAAGGGCCTCGGCGGTAGGATGTTATACCTTAGGGCATCTCCAGCCGTTGGCCCCCCCCCCCAGGAGGCGTTTTTTTCGCCGCCTGGGGGGCTGCCGGCGAAGATTTGGACCCTGGGACGAAATTTTTCCCAGCCGTGTCCACCCCCAAGCCCCACCTTGATGCGGCCGATGGAGCGGGTCCTAGCTCCAGCCTCCGACGACGGCGAGTCCTTCGAGTGGTGGCCGCCTCCGCCTCCGCCGACGTGCACTACTACCGCGCCAAGTCCGCGGCCGCCTCCACCGACGTGCTCGAGGCCCAGCTCCCGACCATCCTCGAAGGCGGCAGCCTCGGGGACGGCGACCTGGGCGGCCTCTCCGCTGAGCAGCTCCAGGCTGCCGACCAGCTGCAGCGCCGCACCATCCGGAGGGAACGCGCGGTACAGCCACGCGCTCCTCCTCCGCCCCGGCCATGCCCACGCCGTCCAGGCGGGCGTCCACGACCGCGCCCGCGCCGCTCCGCCTGGCCGCCGCTCGCTCCTACTCCGCCCGGCACGGCCACTCGCCGCGCGCTCCTACTCCGCCGGCACGGCCGCGCGCTCCTCCTCCGCCTCGGCCACGCCCACGCCGTCCAGGCGAGCGTCCACGACCGCGCCCGCGCCGCTCCGCCCGGCCGCCGCTCTCTCCTACTCCGCCCGGCACGGCCACTCGCCGCGCGCTCCTACTCCGCCGGCACGGCCGCGCGCTCCTCCTCCGCCCTGGCCACGATGACGCCGTCTCGTCTGCTCCCTGGCCTCGCCGTCTCCTGTCCGGACGAGCTCACGCGGCGTCGGCGACGAGCTGCCGCGGCTCCGGACGAGCTCGCGCGGCGTCGGCGACGAGCTGCAGCGGCTCCGGACGCGCGCGCGAGCAGGCAGGTAGGGCGGCCCCGGCGGCGAGCACGGCGGCAAGCAGAAGGCGAGCGGCGCGGGTGCGTGATAAAAAAGACGAGAAGAGAGAGAGAGAGCGCGCTCGTGTGTGGGCGAAAAGAGAAAGGAGAGACTGCATGTGGGCCTTTGCATGCAAAACCGAGTCGCCGGCGCCCCCAGATGCGCCCCTGGGGGCTGGGTTTGGGGTGAGGTTGCCGGCGCTAAAACTTGATAAATCCGGCAAAAAAAGTGATCCTGGGAGCGTGAGTGGGGACTTTTTTTAGTGCCGGCGGTGAAAAAGTGCCTTGGGAAGGCTTCCTGGGGGGCCGGCTGGAGATGCCCTTACCGCCATTCACCTGGTGGCAGGAGAAGGGTCAGATTTAACTCAACTTTCTCAAAAAGGTCAAAACACTAAATTTGCCCACGAGAAGACACTCCAGGGCGTCAGGATTGTAAAACAAATGGGGCTCAAAAATTCTGGGATAAGCTAGATAGGGGTCGAATTTTGGAAGAATCCCCAGATTCTGGCAAAAAACTGGGCCAAGAGCTGCGCCAATTATGTGGTACCACAATCTCAAAAAAAAATGATGTGGTCCACAAAAGATCTACTCCCTTGGTCCCATAATATAGGATGTTTTTTGACACTAACGTAGTGTCAAAAAACGTGTTACATTATGAGACGGAGAGAGTAGTATGGAGCTCACGTGCCTTCTCCTCGGTCGCCGCCCTGGCTAGGCGGCCTGGGCAGCCTCCTCCGCTGCCGCGCCCTGGGCCGCGGCCTCCGCTCCTGCCGCCGCACCCTCCGCTCCCGCCGCCGCCGCAGGGTCGTCGTCCTCGTCGGCCGGGGTGAGCAGTCCGTACTTGTTCCGAGCCTCAGAGATCCGCGTGGCGGTGCGGGGCTCGGGGACGTCGTCGCGCCCGCCCGAGGCGAGCAGCACGGAGACGACGCGGCGCTGCTGGGGCATCCTCCTCAGCGACTCGCGCAGCTCCCTCGCTTCGGGCCCGCGCTTCTCCGGCGCGGGGGGCGATGCGTGGTGCGGACGCCATCGACGGGGAAATTTGGAGAGAGGAGGCGGGTAGAGGCTGCGCTTCGCTCTAGCTTTCTGGGGAAGGGCTGCGCTGCGTGCTCTGGCTCTCCGATCTTGAGTCGACTGGCTTGGTGAGGGGGCTGGTGGTGTGATGGAGGCTATTTATATAAGCTTGGTGAGGAGGGATCCATTTATTGCTTTTGCAAGCGAGGAGGGATCCGCCGTGGGGGATCGGCCGCAACCGCATTTCGCATAGGTTCATTAAATGCACAGGCTTCCACCCCGATGACTGCGTGTGATCTGTGTTCGGCTGCGCCGAGAGCTAGACCACACGCCATCCCTCCATCGCCGGTGGTCTCCTTCCCTTGAGGCGACCAGCAGGAAGCGTGGCCGGTGGTCTCCTTCCCTTGAGGCGACCAGCAGGAAGCAGGAAGCATGCTCTCATTGCTCCATGCAGTCACCTCTTTTGATCTACGCCGGAGCCGGAGAAAACTTTGCGCCGGAGCCGGAGTAACCATGAATATGTCTACCCGGTCCCTGCATGGAATTCGTATAATACGATTTGATTAATTAACACCGAGTATTCCATGCATGCAACTATACTAATGTATCATAACGTAATGCATGCCAATCATTGGTAGTCTTTTTTTTAGTGATTGATTAATGATTAAGTACTCCTTGATTTAAGATATGAACTCCATGATCTAGGATGACGCCTTGATTAACTGTGAATATCAATGACGGTCAGGGGCGGAGCCAGGATTTGAGTATAGGGGGGGGGGGCAAGTTCAACGACGGAACTACGGTTCCAACATAGGGGCCTAGCTAAGTTCGTAATTTTTTGGAAATAAATAATTTTGCTTTTATATAGTAATTTGCCACTTCGACGCTATATAAAATGATAAAAATATCTATCATAATACTATAAAAATTTATCACTTAGGCATTATAGAACATGGTTTATTTGTATTAGTTTAAATCCAACTCTACAATGTCAATCAATAAAATGAAAAAGAAAAGTAGTTTCATTGGAAGAGAACTTAGCTGCTAGACCTTAACAATGCCAAAACAAAGTCGTCTTCCATCGGCGCTTCGAAATGAAATAATTTTATGGTGTTTGACAGCATTTTCTCTTTATAACAGCTGATCTACAGTTTGTAGAATTGGCATCATACATCACACAATCAAAAGAGCAAAATCTGTTGCATAATTTTGCCATATACAAGACGAGAATTAAAAATAATAATACAATAATTGATCGCGCTATTACTGACCTTGCTATTTCGTTGGCGGGAATGAAGAATCGTCGAGTGCTGCATGGAGGATAGCCCGTTGCCGTCCGCGACACAGGATCAATCTGATCGCGAATAGGCAGGGCCAACTGCCAGGGCTCATGAAGAAGCTGCACGCGAATAGGCAGGGCCAACTGCCAGAGCTCATGAAGAAGCGGTGCAGCGCTAACTGCTCGACTTAATCACGGCAGGGCAGCATACGAGACTTAGTAGAGGCCGGTAGGCATCTCATGGGCCTATTCTTTTTCCTGCTTGTTAGGGCATCTCCAGCCGTTGGCCCCCCAGGGGGCATCTAAAAGCGCCGCCTGGGGGTGAGCCGGCGCAAAGAAAGGCCCTGGGGGCGAGTCGTCGCCCAGCCGTCGGCCCCCAGGGCCGCCCCCAGGCGAGTGTTTAAAAAAAAGGCCGTTCGGCGAAGTTATGATAAAAGAGTAGTTAAATTTCGGCTAAACATGGTGAATTTCGGTCAAATTCGTGCATTTTCATTACATTAAGCTAATCTAAAAAAGAAAGGGGCTGAAGTCGTCGCCGCCGTTGCCGCCATCGTCGTCGTCGGCCTTGACGCCGAGCAGGGCCGGAGTGCCGGAGGAGTGCGACGAGGATCGGGAGGAGGAAGAGGAGGAGGAGGACCCGAACCGCCTTGGCACCCATGACCCGACGCGTCAGTGCTGTGCCGGGGGGTACGCCAACGGCGGGTCGTTGCCGCCCTCGAGGTGCGTGAGCACGCCCTCGAGTGTGCGGCCGGGGACGCCCCACCAGAGGCGGCGCCCCTCGCTGTTCTGCCGCCCGCCGACCACCGGAGCGCCGTTGGTGGACGCCAATCGCTGCTGCTGGCGGCGCTCGAAATACGCCGCCCAGGCCGCGTGGTTGTCGGCAGCGTACTGGGGGAGGGAGCGTTGGGCGTCGGTGAGGGACGCGCGGGCGATCTCGACCTCCTCGGCGAAGTACTCCGACTTCGCCACGGCGTCGGGCAACGGGGGAATGGGCACTCCCCCGGCGCTGAGTCTCCACCCCGATGGCCCGGCGCGCATGTCCCGCGGCGCCGGGATGTTCGCCTGGAACAGGAGCCAGGACTCCAGTTTGCGGAGCGAACGGCGGCCGAAGCCGTTGGCCGCCGCCTCGTCTCCGGGGAAACCGTCTGCCATTACGACGGCGCTCGGGAGAGGCAGGGAGAGGGAGGGGCGGGACGGCGGCGAGGGGGCGGGCGGGCTGTGGGTACAGGAGAGTGGAGTGGAGGCCGCGCCCGTGTGTACGCGTGCGAGGGAGGGGAGGCGTCGGCGCGCCGTCCCGTGAAGCGCCGCCCGTGAAGGAATCAATGGCAAGGCTGACCGGCGGCAGCCTTGTCATTGATTCCCCGCGAGAACCGAGGCCGTTGGGGAGACGAGGCGCCGAGTCGCTGACGCGGCTGGCCCGTGGCTTCTTCGCGCCAAAACAACTCGCCCCGGTGCCCCCGGGCGCCCCCCAGCGCGCCGGGTTCGGGCTGGGTCTGTCGGCGCTGTTTTCGGCCCAAGCCGGCGAAAATCAGGCTCGTGGAGGCGCGACTGGGCCGTTTTTTCGGCGCCGGCGCGAAAAAATCGCCTGGGAAGGCCTTCTTAGGGGCGCGGCTGGAGATGCCCTTATACTTGAGACAAGGAGGGCCCAGTACGTGGCTTCTCATGGACCTTTTTCGTTTCTCCTGATTGCTTGAGATTAGGGGGGCCTGGTACGTGAAAGTAGATATAATTGATACGTTTACCGCTAACAATAGGTAGTTTGCCTATAACAATTAGTGAGGATAACAGTTTGGAAAAACAATTAGTGAGGATAAAACAAAGGGAAAGTTATCACACACATGAGCTATTCCATCCAAATCAAATCATAGTATGCATTCTGAAAATGGCATGCAAATCAATATGATAATACACATCGCCGAAGACAGACTAAACACATAACTTTTCCTTATGGCGTTGTAGATCATTGCACAATCGCAGTCGCCGGCCACCGGGCACAATGTGACATCGCCGGAGTTGACCCGTATCGGTTTTCCGCTTCCTAAACTTCCCTAGGCGCAACGTTGTCAAGAACGATTGATAAAAGTCTATTCAGTGTCTAGGGCTAGCCGAGTGAGACCTGCTTGTGTTATGGCACTGGGCTGGATCAAGTACTACTCCCCTGTTGAGAAACATACTCCCTCCGTTTCTAAATATTTGTCTTTTTAGAAATTTCAACAAGCGACTATATACGGATAAAACAAGTGAATCTATATTTTAAAATATGTCTATATACATCCGTATATGATAGTCCATTTAAAACTCTAAAAAGGACAAATAGGAGTATTTAGAAACGGAGGGAGCAGTAGAAAAACAAAATAATTCGCGCCTACGCACACCTAAGATCAAAGATCTTGCTCACATTACATTGGAGTAACTTTTATGGTTATAGAGCGGACGAGCACCATGCTTGCATGCAGCGCTATACCTCACCAAGAACGTGGTGCATGGCCACGTGCCAGGTCGCGACATCGATGTGGACAGCTGTTCCATGGAGAATGGTCGCTTTTCGCCTCCGATTGCTCGACGTAGACAACATGGGTGCGGCCGACGCGGTCCTGGCCAAAGGCGCCAGTCCACGAAGTACGTCCTAATCAACTCACCATTGCCACGTCGCTATCCTCCTCCGCTGGTCACGCCCGTGCCCGCCACCGCCTCCGCGCGCCTCTGCCGTGCAGCCGCTCGCCGCGTACCACCACGTACGCCAGCCTCTACCTCCTTTTCCCTCTTTTGCGATAAGACTAGCCACAGTGGGAGTAACTTCAACAGTAACATCGAGTCCAACTAAGCAAATTTGCTTATGTGGCAATGAGTTAATGAGAAGAGAGGTAGTTACAGTAACTTAGCTAGTTACTGTGACATCACATGTCCCAATGTAATATGAGTCTATAACCTAATAAATAAGGCTTTGCATGTTACCACACTTATGTTACTACCCATTATGAAGGTAGTAACATAGTCTAGGGATTTGTGTATGTTACTAGTGTATGTTACTATGCACAGCCTCTACCTCGCCCACCACCAATTCATTTTCCCATTTATATTAATATAAACAAATGCTTAAGTAATTTTAAAATGTTTTTTGCGGGTAAATTTTAAAATGCTCATGATGTTTCTAAAAGAGTGAAAAAAGAATAGATTTTGGGAAGATTACTAGTTGGGAGATAAATCACTCCAATACAATTTTCCAAGAATATATATTACTTGCTTTGACAAAACTCATCATTAGCGGATGCTCGGAAAAGGATTTGACCAAATACATTTCAAAATGATCCTTCTCGGGAAATCACTGCAATTTGATTCAGTGTGTTGATATTACCCTCATTGATGAAAAATATACTATTAGGTGGACCTTGAAAAAATGGTTTTTACTCTGTTAAATCATCTTATAGAAAACTGATTGAACTGGTATTAATTCCATAGGTCTGTGTGGAAAACAAAAAATCCTCAGAGAGTTAAGATTTTTATCTAGTTGGCCCTTCTGTGGTTTAGATGAATCTATTGATCATCTTTTCATGAAATGTTCCTTGGCTAGAATGTTCTAGAACATCATAAAATGTTCTTTCAATTTGCTTGATATAGCTGACATTACTGAGACTTTGTTTAACACTTCACTGAAAAGTTTTAGAATTGATGATGAACATATGATATTCACAGGAGTGTCTGTGGTCTTCCGGACCATTTGAAAAATTAGAAATACTGACCTTTGTGTCCACATTAATATGATTGCTAGGTGGCTAAATGATTGGGCTGTTTTGCAGAAAAATCATAGAAAACTGAAGTGGGTGGTAGGAATGCTAGACCAGACTGAAAATAAAGCATTTCGTGCATCTCAAGGCTGGCGTTTTGGTGTGCTACGACTACAATGAAGATCTGGGAAGTTAGTTGGTGCAAGAACCTAATGATGGAGAAGCTAATTTTGGTTATTTGTTATTCTAGTCTGCTCAAGATTAATATATCGGTAATGACTGGCGTTTATAGTTTGCACTGTGGTTTGGTAGTTGGTCGCATGTATTAGCATAAGCAGCGTCTCAAACATTGCTTCTTCCTTCCTAGGTACCTCCTGATGATGATATGAAATCCCAGGTGGCTTTCGATAGATCATGGCCAGCTTGAGCTGTTAGGTGCCCTAGGATATCTGGTGTGTGATATCTTCTATTTCCTGTTTAGTTGTTGTAAAAGATTTAGTGGTTTCTGATAAATGAAATCGCAGGGAGATCCCTCTTTATATTACGAAATGATGTTTTATAAAGTGTTCGCACTTTTTCGATAAATGTTCATGAAAATTTTAAAATGGATCAGGAATGTTTAACGGGGTGTTCATGCATTTTAAAATATTAAAGAAATTTTATTATTGTTCTCGTATTTAAAAAAATAACCATACTTTTTTGAAACAAGTTCATCTACCATTTTGATAGAAGTATTTACGAGATTTGAAGAGTGTTCGGGAAATTACAAATGTAATTCCGAACATGTTCACACATATTTAGAAAAAAATGTTCTCATATTTCGCAAAAATATTATATATTAAAAAAAAGTATTTCTTAAATAAAGAAAAACAAGAAAACAGAAAAATTCCAAACTAAAACATAATTATAAAAACAAGAGGAATCCAATAAAACCACCAGAAAATGTATGAAAGTAAGAGCCACCGGAAAACAGAGAAAACATGCTCGCCGCTTCCCTACCGAGATGGCCCTTGTGACGCCTCTATGAGTGACCTACCACTAGAAGCTACATATAGCATTTGCGCATGGCGGTCGGAAGATGAAAGTGCAGTGTTCCTCATTGGTATTTTGGTGTTGCTGACAATGGGGTTAGTGAGGATTAATGTTGTTTGTCAAGTTTATCTCAGAATGTTGGTTGCTCGATGGTTATCGAGGCAGATGCCCATATTTCAAGAAGAAAGAAAGAAGTTGATTCTCCGAAGACTCGGAAGGTTTTTATGTTTGTTTGAGAAATTTCATCCTAGATTCAATAACTTACCCATTCTCATCATCGGCGAAATCCATCTTATTGTGATAGAAATGAAGAACTATTTAGTCAAGTTTGAGGGAGGCCGACGTCGAGCCTAGAGATTTGGGCAGAGTGGCGGATGAGGAGATTAGTCTAGCGAGGTGTAGTGCGAGTGAGGAAGAAGGGGAGTGGGGTTTTTCTGAAAAATGAAGACAACAAGCGGAAGAGAGCAGGAATGAAGAGTTCATGCGTCGCGGAGTTGGCACAACAAAAATAAATGTCCGTGACTCAAATAAACGACATGCATGATGCGGGAAGGAGAAAGAAAATTACAAATTTATTAAGTACGAAGCAATGTTGTGGTAAGTTTTAGAAAGCCAAACTTGGTATGTACAAATGCAAGTTTCAAAGGAAAGAACTTATAAGATTTAAAGCGTTATTAGATAGAAAAGAAACGAGAAGCCGGTTTCAGAGAACATAACTTCAGAAAACAAGATCCACAAGCTTGTAAGTAAGAATAAATCAAATGAAAGAAAAATCATTGAGGTTGGAAGAATAAAATCATAGTAGTATCTGTAGCGAAAAATGTCCAATGGAACGAGGATTATGTCCAAGATGGCATGACGTGTCGTGCCACAATAAGGAAATCAAATAAAGAGTCTATGAATTTGCAATGCGTCGAAGCATGCCATGTATTTGCAATGGCACGCAATAGGAAGAAGCTAATTGGACGGACTTGAAAAGAAGACAATTAAATGAGTATAAGAAAGAACACATATCACATGAAACAGAAGACTAGTACAAAGTGACACTGGAGTAGATACCGATGCACCAAGGAAGAAGAAGTTGAACAGTAATAATGGATGGAAACACAATTAAAAAGGAAACAATTGAGTTTGGTTTGTTACTACTACCTAACTTCGGATTCCTATAGCAAATATATACATGAATAAATAAAAAAATACACATGAATAAATAACGATAAATATTCACCAACTGGACACATCGGATTCACGAATCGGAGTCACCGAATTCACGTACCGGTCAGCTGATTCACGAATTGGAGATGTATACCCCCATCGAACTCGATTCACAGGCAGTAGCGAATCACGAATCCAGAAGCCGGATCGTGAACCGGGTGAACTGCGAATCCGGCAACGATGGCATGAACAGTACACTAAAAAAATCTAAAAATTTTGGGACATCAAACTAGATCAAAAGTTTTAGCTTCTTGCAAAATTTCTTTTTTGTGAGGGCTCCTCAAATATTATTTGGTCACGAAATTTTGCAGAAAGCTAAAATTTTGATCTAGTTTGATGTAAAAATATATTCAGTTTTTTAAATTTATTTTCAATTTTTTTCATGTATACTGTTCATGCGGGTGCACCTACACCCGGGAGCAGCCACAACTTTCTCATGATTTTTGGCAAGTACAGACCCAACTCCATTAGTTGAGTTGGTGGGAGTAGTAGCAAAGTTGCCGCTGATTGCAGCATCACGGGAAACATTTATGATGACTACTATACTTTAATTGAGAAGGACACAAGTACATAAGTGGTGTTGGATGAACTTGGCGGAAATAGTAGTAGGAGCAGTGTTGCTGCCCATTTTCGAAACAAAGCTCTTATTTTGGACAATGAGCTACTAACATTGAGTTTATAGACGAACCCCCAAAACAATAAAGACAAGCTTGAGAAGCCAATTTCTATTTCACAGTACAGGCCAGAACCGTGGATGCTACATAGGGCGAACATCAAGAAGTGCTAGACAATTAAATCTTGCTACTGCAACTATCTATGCATTGCATACTTGCTGTTCCAGTTTTCATTTCGACAAGGTATTTCATTGGTTTTGCCCCGTGCTTATCTTGTTGAACACGATAGATTGCAATTTTATGCAAGGTGGGCCGGTCAGGTTGGTTTGACATATCAACTTTATCAATAGATAATTGATTTAGTCCACAATGTTATGTATTACCGCTTCCTTTTCAATCAAAATATAAAGGACAGAAAATATGAGCAACTACAAGACCACCACTATCACAAACACATCTATCTGGTGAGTGTTGGTGAGAGCACATGGCAGTGGGACTCGCAGCTACTGAAACTAGTCACACCCCTCGGAGCCAATCTCCTTGAAGGCCGCGATGAGGCTCGGCACCACATTGGCGAGTGCAAGCCTTAACCCAGCCGAGCAAGGTCGCTCAATACTTGATTCAGTGGCATGGGCATCACCAACAACACATCTCTGCAACCACGTGTTGCATGTCCTGAGCACAAACCTTCCATGACTGCGGAAGTGTTCCTTGACGAATTTCTCAAAACCCCGAGGAGGCCGGCGCAAAAGGTGGAGCATGGTCCGGAGGGTAAGCAGGTAAGCATTCTCACTGTAGGGCAATGCATTGCGATGGCCCTCCGGTTTGCCGACTAGGGTCTCATATCCGGCCTCGTTGTAGTATGGTTGGGCGTTGAGGACGAGACCATGGATGGAGACAACGACTTGGAGGAGGCTCGACGTTGCCGGTGACCATAATTCGGTGCCCTCACCGTCGAATGTGCCGAGCAGGCTAAGACACACGGTACCAGACTCGTAGAGGTTGGGATTGAGGCGCAGACCGAAGGAGTGGTAGTACACTTGCGGTGGCGCTGCCGGATAGGACGCTGGCAGCTGCAAGTCGAAGAAAAATAGCCCGTGACTGTACGGCGTCCCGCTCGCACCGACCATCACCAGTCGGAGCAGGTCCATGCGGTCCTCGAACGCTCGCACATAGATGGTTTCTGCACATTGAAAAGTTATTAGCTATTCATTTTTAACGATGCATTGTGTATTTTCACGTGCATTCTCATACCTGGTAAGTCATTCTCTAAAATTTTCCATTCCTTTTGCACTGTTTTGGCCCAATTCTTCCCACGACTACCGCCCTGCATTCCCTTGCACAAGATAATTCATTAGTGTTCTATATGATATGATCATGCACTACATTTAGTAAAAATCGTCATATGACGACTTGTAAGTTGTAACATGCCGTGTGGTCATTTACTCATATTATTAAATCAAGGAATAATGTCATGTTAATAGTTAAGCAGATGGATTTCAACGATAGACAAGCCATCGTGTGCATCCATTTAAACTTTTCTTCACTCTTCACCCGTGAGATCTTACATTAAGATCTGTGCAAAAAAATTATTTAGTTTTTTCTTTTTCTCTTTTGCTTGTTATGCACTTGACTAAGACTTGGTTAAATCTCAGTCACCTAAGACCTAGTCATACCCTTATAATAAAACTAGTATGTAGTTCTATTGTCAGTGTCTCAAAATATAAAACTGCAGTTACCTCATCCATAGTGTCAAGGTAGTGGTGATCCGGAGGGGCGATCTGCAGTACATCGAAACGAGGAAAGCATAATGATGTGTTGCAACAACTGGTACTGTATGCAGCCTTCGTTCCCCCGGCAAAATCGTGGCCGTCGCCATTCAGCTCCACAACATTCCTGGCCACGGCAGCACCAATGCTATCGTCTTTAGTGGCCGCTGGTAACTCTGTGCTTGGTGATGACGATAGTGTTGGCGGGCGGTTCATGAGATATACCTTGCCTCGAGCCACCATGTCACCGGTCAACTGGAGCAAAGACTGAAATGCAAAACCCAAAAGACCTGTCCTCGTCGCTGGCTGGTTGTCGCCTTCGACGTCGCTATCGCTGGCTGGATTCCGTAGACCATCGTCCTTAAATCAGAGAATACATATGCCACATCAATTGAGAATTTGACATGAATACATTCAAGTGATGTTGTATAAATGGTAAGAGGTCTAAATTTTCAGTATAAAAATATGCGTCTAGCAAGTAGGTTGATTTTTGTTTCGTGCCCGTGGGTCAGTACAACCCGAAGCACGTCCCCATTGTTTTTTTTTTTGAAGTGACAGTGTTAGAAGGATATGCATATACCATGTCCGCAGCAGCTGATTCTTCTGGTGCATCGTCGACGCCATCGTCCTCCACCCAATGGCCCATTTCAGTCCACAGATCCATGTAGTATTTCTCCCTAACAACAAGGATTTCATTGGGCAATACCTACATCACACGCCCAATCAATTCAACAACAACTAATGAGTAGAGTTGCGTAAACAAAAAAGACTCGTAGAGTACTAATAGAAAATACATACCATTGATATGTTACCATCACCCCACTTGACTTGGACGTACCCGCTAGGAATGTCAATAACACGTCCCACCCATGAAAGATCGGTGTTGCCCCCTAAAGGTGTAGTTCTGTCGTTGGGTGATCTTGATGGTAGGAGGCGAATGACAATATCTCCATAGTAAGCAGAGTGGCCGGAGTCCCTTTTTAGGTCATACGTGCTCACGGTATCGTCGCACTCGACTTCCCTAGCCTCGCCAGGGCACACCGCTTCCTTGAACCACGACACGCGAACCGTCTGGTCCTTGGAATGCAGGCTCCTGACGACACCCACACGCTTGGTGGATCTAGTTTCATCATCGACAATGCAATTGTTTTCAATAGTAGATGCCATGCCACTATGATCTCCAACAGCATCAACTGGAAGAACATTGCCAACAACTTGCTCCCCTGGGAAGAACTCATGCTTATTTACTATGCCAAAGGGGATGACTGTCGTTGAACGTCTACCATGTTGTCGCGTGCCATCCTGCCACAACACGTCGACAGAGGTGCGGGTCCTGGCAACAACCATGGGAAACTCCACCTCAACATGCCTCCTGACTTGTGGGCGTCGCGCCCGTCTGTGCCCCTCAAAGAAGACCTTCCTCAGTCGTTTCTGATAAAACCTCACATCCATCTCTTTTGTGGACGGTAAGACATGAGCAGTTGGTGCTTCACACCCGTCACCAATCACATCCTCCCCCTCCTCCTCCTTGCCGTCATCATCTTGATCATGAGCACAAGCTGCATCCCCACTAGCATCGTCGATTTTGGTGGAACTAGGTTCACGAAAAAAGCAGGCATCGGCTACCCCCCAACAACAATGGGATGCGGCACTGATGAACGTAAGATCATCTGCATTCTGGTAGGCTGGAGGAGCGGATGCATCGATGAGCCCCTTGTCTGTGCCACAATGCATCGACGCAATCCAATAGACGAGGGCGGTAGACGTCTTCACCTTGAAGACGGTGCCTGCTATACGGTTAAGATTCCAGTAGCCATTAAGCCAGAATGCTGCCTTGAAGAGGGAACAAGGGTCTGGCGCACTGACGCGGAGACCCGGGTAGAAGCGACTATTCTCTTGCTGGCGATACTTGTGGTTGCCGTCCATGGCATCACCCACTCTTGTTAGCGTCTTGGACTCGGCGTCGGTGACCCTGCAGACCGCTCCGTCATCGAACAACACATCAACGTCGACTGACACCTCCACGACCCGACCGAGCCACGGCCCGGACACGACAAAGTCGCCAAGGCTCAGCCTCCTGACCCGCCACAGGCTAGACGGGGACACGCCCTTGATGACCTTAGTCGCCATGCCGCTGTTGTCGAAGTCGACCAGGTCGAGCACGGTGGTTACGTCGGTGACGATGCCGATCTGGCCGCTGACGTCGGACGCGGATCCGACCACCTGGCCATGGTGCAGGTGGCTCCTATCGACCACCTTGATGTCGCCGGCGCTCTTATGCACGATAGAGTCATCGATGCGGAGGATCTCGAACGTGTCGACCGGGACAGAGATGTTGCCCACCCTGGCGTCCGGGAAAACGAGGCCACGGTCGAGAACCCCGCGCCCGAAACTCACGAGGTCTAGCGTGTAAATATTGGGAGATGCCGTCGCGACGACGTCCATCTTAACTGACTCTCCGGCGAGGGCACGCGCAAACCTGGGTGGGTTGATCTCGCTTGAGGCTGCTAGAGCTGATCGATTAGTCTGGCTGGAAACGCACGGTGATGTTACAAGCTAGGAAGTGTAATACACGTATATATAGCATCAGCTGTCAAGTAGGATTAGAATTAGTATGCTACTCGGACAAGTACACCACGTCGTGCTTAAACCTAACACAGGTCGATCGATCGCTAAGGATGGAAGCTGTAGATATATATAGGAGTAGAGTACTTGTGTATGCAAGTTTGTTAGCTTGGGTGGCCTCTGTTACGAAACGTCAGCGTGTTATTGGTATCATAAGGCCAACTCTAACCGATCCCCTAAAAATAAAGGAGCAAAACGGCGGCGTAAATTTAGTGAAGAATTTTTAGTCCACTATAAATTTTGGTCGGACCTAGTCGGACTTCTGAATTTAGCGGAGTAAAAAGCAAATTTTCATAAGTCCAACATACATTTGATTTAAACAACTGAAATTCGACACATAATGTAAATAATCATCTGTCGAAACATAGTCTAGTTTTTAAACCTGAACATGCATTTGAACTTAAAACTAAAAGTCAACTTAAACTAAACCTAAACATCGTGACCTTTATAGAGGGTGAGGCAATCCGCCCGCGAAATCCTACCGCCCATGAAGTCTGGCCCTGCGTCGTCGTCGCCACAAACGGGGAAGATCCTCCGCCATTCTTCACATTGAAGTCCTCCTCGTCGTCGCTGTCCTCGTCGCCACCATGTTCCTCGTCGTCCGAGAGGACGATGACCTTCCCGTGGACCGCGCGCTCCGCGAAGATCTTATGCTCTGTCTCCACCACCTTGAGGTACTGGCAGCGAAGGTCCTCCATCTACTCCTCGTCAGCGGCCTCCGCCTCGATGTGCACTCCCGCCTCCCGGTCCTCCCTAGCCACCGCAGTAGACACCACCCCCGGCGGCTTCGGTGCAAGCTCGACGGGCGCCTCGCCCCATGGGAAGTTGAGGCTGGCCGCCCCATGGGAAGTTGAGGCGGGCAGTGGTGTCGTGCAAGCAGACCTACCACCGGTCATACTCGAGGGCAACGAGCTCGGCGAGGGTGGTGGTGGCGGCTTGAGGATGCATGGCTCTTGTGCGGTGCGGATTTGTGCTACGTTCTGCGGATGGGCGGCGGGGCTCAGCGGCTATGGGATTCGGCCATTGGGAGGAGGGGGCGGTGGGGAACGTCGAAGGGGGGGGGGGGGGGTGCCGGCGGTGGGGATGGTGATGGGGGAGGAGGAGAGGTAGAGCGGTGCAGAGAAGGGTGGGGATTTTTTACTCCGCCGCCGAGCGGTGGAGTAAATATAGATGCCGGATACGTTATAGAGGAAAAATATCCTCATTTTTAGGTTTTTGGAGTTCGGCTAAATCCCGATTAGAAGAGTAAAACCGTATTTTTACTCCTTTGATCGATTATAGGGGATTGGTTAGAGTTGGCCTAAGTCAGCCTTTTTTTATCTGCTGGGGTGCTCATAAAATTGATGCATGCATGGAAGCTAGCCACCAAAGCCCATATACCTCTGAAAAAAGACCCTAATATCTGGCGTCCGGACGCTGGGGGACCCCAATTGAACGAATCATGAGCAGCTCTCAGTGATTGTTTATAATCGTTCCCTGGGGTGACGGGCCAGGCGACGCCAGTTGAACCATAAGGCCTAGTTAACTATTTCTATATTATTAAAAAATGACATAAGCCCAATTTTTTTTTCTTATACAGACATAGAAAATCTAAAAAATTGAAAATGGCATGCACTTAATTTATGAAAATATAGTCCTCTAAGTCAGAAATTAATCATGGATGTTGAAAAATATATTTAAACTTGTTGTCGTCCTATCATTTGAGTTGCCATGTGAACAAAAGAAAACAAAACAAAACCATGATAAAAATGTCATCTTTTTTTAGGGGGGAAAATGCCATCTCTTAATAATAGAACTTCATATAAAAATATCATATCTTAATAATAAAAATGCCATCTCTTAATAAAGAATGACATCTCTTAATAATAAAAATGACATCTCTAAATAAAAAATGTCATGTTTTAATTAATGAAAAATGCCATCTCTTAATAATAAAAATGTTATCTCTTAAAAAAATGCCATGCACAAAAACAAAACTCCACTTGAGAAAAGGGGAAAATGTTGAAAATGCAATGAGGCATAGTTTACAATTTTATAAAACTATCATGTTAGTTTTTTCTAGAAAAAGTGCCATCCGATGAAAAAAAAGGAGAAACAAAGGGGCGACTAAGAATCGATCCCAGGCCTCCTAGGTGGGGGCAAGTCACTAGCCAATGCAGTGGCTGTAGTTGTTTGGTTTGTAACGCATTGGCTCGCCTTTATCACACAACGGACTAGTTTAACATCCTGATTTCGCTCTATCCTGCGCCAAGGATTCGCGCAAATGAATCCAACGGGAGAGAATGCGTTCGCTGGGAAATGCTAGAGATCTTACGTTCGCTAGATAACATTTCCAAAATAAACCAGGTTAGCTAAAAGAATAAAAAATCGATGACCCGATCTATAATATCGGACTTCCCAACGAGCTTTAATCGTAGGCCAACAAACTAGTCCGATGCAACCGACCCGAGAACCACCCCCGCCGCTCGACCTCGCGGCGGTGATCACTGGCCCAGGCTCCCTCCGATCCCCACTCCATGCCGCAGAAGTGCTTGTTTTTGCATTTGATGACCCAAAAGCAAGGTTTACTTCACAGATCTCTTTAACAGCTCCGTTCGGCATCTCGCAGGGAAGGAGAGCGTACCTGCCGGCGCCGGAGGATAAGGGAGGTGCGAACGAGAAGCCGCTCTGCCGCCCTGCAGCCACAACCGCTGAAGAGAGCCTCGCTCACCCAGGTCCGATCCCCACCCGCGAACCCTGGTTCACCGTCTATGTTTCTTTTAGAGTGTCATCTTTGATACTTCTGGTGCAGATGGGCGGCCTGGTTGTGCGAGCGATGGAGGAGCAACAACAGAAGCTCAGGTACTTGAGTGACCAGCACTGGTCAGGGGTCAACGAGCTGCAGGAGCTGCCACTAGTAGAAAACAGGGCTTTCGTTCGGGGCAGATAAGTCCATTAATTCCGGTTGAGTCACGAACCGGGACCCATGGGGGCATTGGTCCCTGTTCATGAGGCCAGGGGGCCTGCCTGGCCTCGTGGGGGCATTTGTCCCGGTTCGTCTGGCCCCTTTGGTCCCGGTTGGTGGGACGAACCGGGACCAATGGGCCTCGCTCCTGGCCCACCATCATTGGTCCCGGTTGGTGGCTTGAACCGGGACCAAAGGGTGTTCTTTAGTATCGGTTCAAGCCATGAACCAGGACCAATGATATGCCTATATATACCCCCCGCTCGTGTAAGAGCATAGCACACTGCTCTGTTTTTTCTGGCCGGCGAGGGGAGAGGGCTTTGTGGTGCTCTAGCTCACCTCCTATGCACACGAGGTGTTCGATGGAATGTCCGAGCCACACTACTTAAGCTTTCTCCTCTCCAAGCTCGACCTCCAAACTCCATTTTCCTCAATATTTGTCTAAGTTTAACGGTCTGTCACGTCCCGTCTCCGTCTTCACCGTCGTTGATCACCCACGCCGATCTCGTCGCCGGCACCACCGTGGTGAGCCCCTTGTTCTTATATTCTTTCTGAAAGGAAAAAAATTCTTACTTGTATGTTTAGATAGATACTTGTATAATTTTCTTACTTTTATTATTGCTTCTTATTATATAGTGCGATGGTTTTGGTATCCGCCCCCGTCTATGATTCGTATGTGGTATATATTATCTTTATAACTATTTGGTTCACTTATTGTTTATGAAAATTATGCCGACCATCGTGACATAGATTTTATCTATCTAGGAGGTATGTGAACCGGAAATTCCAACCGACCCTATTGTCGAAAGGTTAAATTTAGTTGAAGAAGAAAACAATTTCTTGAAGGAAAAAATAAAAGAATGAGGAGGAGAAGATGATATTGGAGTTGCATGTTGCGGATGTCATCGATGATCACAAGATCAAGATGGATGCAATGCGCTTGAAGATTAGAAAGATTAGAAAATATGCCATTCATATTGAGGTTTGGTATCATTATGCCGTTGGATCAATTGTTACCTTGGTTGCGACTATGATCGCATTTGTTTTCGCATTGAAATATTTTACATAGTTTCAATGTATGCTTTAATTAATTTGATGCTCTGGAGAGCTATATGTTGTTAGATGAGAACTATATATGTACTTTGGTTTTAATGTGATGATGAATTTCTATTAATTTGGTCACTTAATTATCTATTGATGATGTTCCGTAATGGTTTTTGACACACTTAATTATATATAATGCACGCAGATGAACCGGCAATGGATGTACGGTGACAAACACACCTCCGAGTACATTAAGGGCGTGCATAATTTTCTCGAAGTGACTGAGGCAAACAAGAAGAATGGTTTTATGTGTTGTCCATGCCCTATATGGGAATACGAAGTCTTACTCTGACTCGAAAACCATTCACACCCACCTGCTTTATAAGGGTTTCATGCCACACTATAATGTTTGGACCAAGCACGGAGAAATAGGGGTTATGATGGAAGACAGCGAAGAAGAAGAGGACGATGACAACTATGTGCCCCTGAATACGGTGATGCTGCAATGGGGGAAGCTGTTGAAGATCAAGAGGAACCAGACGATGTGCCTGATGATGATCTCCGTAGGGTCATTGTTGATGCAAGGAGACAGTGCGAAAGTCAAAAGGAGAAGCTCAAGTTCGATCGTATGTTAGAGGATCACAAAAAAGGTTTGTACCCCAATTGCGAAGATGGCAACACAAAGCTCGGTACCGTACTAGAATTGCTGCAGTAGAAGGCAGAGAATGGTGTGCCTGACAAAGGATTTGAGAAGCTACTGAAAATATTGAAGAAAAAGCTTCCAAAGGATAACGAACCCGACAATACGTATGCAGCAAAGAAGGTTGTATTCCCTCGAAATCAAAACAAAGATACAATACTATTTCCTTACGAATACAGGTGAGTGTTACTGTCTTGTGCATATTTGGTTTCCCTTATTACTCGAGGTTATAATAATGTAATTGATGAGTTATGCATGCATGCGCAGCTTCCATTTTATTCTGCTAG
Source organism: Triticum timopheevii (assembly GCA_963921465.1). Lineage (NCBI taxonomy): Eukaryota > Viridiplantae > Streptophyta > Magnoliopsida > Poales > Poaceae > Triticum > Triticum timopheevii. The sequence goes on along the minus strand of OY997264.1, from coordinate 553,576,413 downwards.
AGATTAAGCTTGACCAGGGACTAGTAACCGTCATAGACTCCAAACAAAAAAATCCAGAGGAGTATGCGACCATGACTAAAATGCTCGAGAAGTAAGTTCGGTCGATCATTATCGCACCATATCGGCAACTTTATTCATTTCCTGATATCAAATAATTGTTTTCTTTGTCTGGCAGGGTTTGGAAAAAGTTCACCGCACAAGCTCCGGGACTGCCGGCGCAGCTGCGATTTAACCACCCGAAAGTAAGTACTAGCTACTAGCTAGTTCCGCGCATATCCCATTGATTCTAGCTAGTTTCATCAATACCATTTAGCATGCTTGCTTATCAGTTTGATTGACCTCTATTTCTTGTAAAGTGGTTGTGGCAGGAACCCGGAAATGATTTCTGTGGATACTACATTTGCGAGTTCATCCGCCACACCACCTGTGAGCGTGGCTACTCTAAACAACAATATGAAGTGTGTAAGCAATTTTATTGTATTGACCACCTTCTTCAAATTAGATGTGGCAGATGCGGGGTGAACTCCTATCACAAGATCGCATACGAGCAATTCAAGAGGAATTGGCGGGATTCTTTCTTGACCATGTCGTCGACAAACACGGAGAATACCATGTGGAAGTTGAGTTTGGATATTAGGGGATTTTGTAAGAGATCTTATATTGTATATATATGTAGCCAGTAGCGTCAGATAGATATACGGAAACTTGTTGTTCGACCAATCTATCGGAGAAGGAGAGGTCGATCACTTAACTCTGTGCATATGTTCATGACGATCTTCTGTATTTAATGGTTTCCTTCATTTTCTTACTAGCTAGCTAGCATGTCGAGTCCTCTCTATACGTATAGTACGTAGTGTCGACCAAGCACAGAGATAAGAGAGGACACTTCTCTCTATTAGCTAGCTAACACAATAATTAACCCTACAAAACCCCCAAAACCCCCAACCCCCCCCCCCCCCCCCTTCAGAAAAAACAACAAAAATCCAGCCCATGAACTGCTGACGCGTGGAAGCCTTTTGGTCCTGGTTGGTGGCACCAACCGGGACAAAAGGCCCTCCTTCCTGGGCAAGCCGCAGCGGCCACGTGGAGACCCATCTGTCTCGGTTCCTGGGCGAACCGGGACGAAAGGTATTGGGCTTTAGTACCGACCCTTTCGTCCTAGTTCGGCAACCGGGACAAATGGGCCTCATGAACTGGGATAAATAGCCCGTTTTCTACTAGTGTGCGCAAGCTCCACGACGAGTTTATCTTCTAGCGCAGGTGTGTTGATGCGTGCTTTGCCAACCAGATCATCGTCCGCAACCTTGATGAGGCCTATGTTAGGCACTAGCATTGCATCGGCCTGAGGCTCGGGGACCTCCTGCAGGAGGAGCTCATGCCCTAATCGTCAGCGTCATATATAAAGATGAGAGGCAGTCGACCATGCTTGATCTGAATAGTTCATGTGCTTATGCTCTGCCTTCTACATCTCAAAAATCACTTGCCCAATCTGGGGAAGTGTTGTCTGATGAGAAGACCTTTTCGAACATCTCCTCTGATGCTAGGGCAGTGTGATACGTCTCGAATGTATCTATAATTTTTTATTGCTCCATGCTACTTTATCTATTGTTTTGGACTATATTGGGCTTTATTTTCCACCTTTATATTACTTTTGGGACTAACCTATTAACCGGAGGCCCAGCCCAGAATTGTTGTTTTTTTCACTTTTTTCGGTATTTCGAAGAAATAGAATATCAAACGGAGTCCAAACGGAATGAAACCTTCGGGATCGTGATTTTCCAACCGAATGTGATCCAGGAGACTTGGACCCTACTCCAAGTAGTGCCCGAGGAGGTCACGAGGGTGGAGGGCGCCCACCCTGGGCGCGCCCCTACCTCGTGGGCCCCTCGGAGCTCCACCGACGTACTCCTTCCTCCTATATATACCTACGTATCCCCGAACGATCAGAACAGGAGCCAAAAACCTAATTCCACCACCGCAACCTTCTGTATCCACGAGATCCCATCTTGGGGCCTGTTCCGGAGCTCCGCCGGAGGGGGCATCCACCACGGAGGGCTTCTACATCAACACCATAGCCCTTCCGATGAAGTGTGAGTAGTTTACTTCAGACCTTCGGGTCCATAGCTAGTAGCTAGATGGCATATTCTCTCTTTTTGGATCTCGATACAATGTTCTCCCCCTCTCTCGTGGAGATCTATTCGATGTAATCTTCTTTTTGCGGTGTGTTTGTTGAGAACGATGAATTGTGGGTTTATGATCCAGTATTATCTATGGAAAATATTTGATTCTTCTCTGAATTCTTTTATGTATGATTGAATTATCTTTGCAAGTCTCTTCGAATTATCCTTTTTGGTTTGGCCAACTAGATTGGTAGTTCCTGCAATGGGAGAAGTTCTTAGCTTTGGGTTCAATCTTGTGGTGTCCTTACCCAGTGGCAGAAGGGGCAGCAAGGCACATATTGTATTGTTGCCATCGAGGATAACAAGATGGGGTTTTTATCATATTGCATGAATTTATCTGTCTACATCATGTCATCTTGCTTACGGCGTTACTCTGTTTTTAACTTAATACTCTAGATGCATGCTGGATAGCGGTCGATGAGTGGAGTAATAGTAGTAGATGCAGAATCGTTTTGATCTACTTGTTTTGGACGTGATGCCTATATACATGATCATTGCCTAGATATACTCATAACTATGCTCAATTCTGTCAATTGCTCAACAGTAATTTGTTCACCCACTGTAGAATACTTATGCTCTTGAGAGAAGCCACTAGTGAAACCTATGGCCCCCGGGTCTATTCTCATCATATCAATCTATATCACTTTATTTACTTGCTTTGTTTTTACTTTGCCTTTACTTTTTACTTTGCATCTATCTATCAAAAATACCAAAAATATTATCTCTATCAGATCTCACTCTCGTAAGTGACTGTGAAGGGATTGACAACCCCTAAGCGTTGGTTGCGAGTTGCTATCATTTTGTGTAGGTGCGAGGGACTTGTGCATGGTCTCCTACTGGATTGATACCTTGGTTCTCAAAAACTGAGGGAAATACTTACGCTACTTTGCTGCATCATCCTCTCCTCTTCGGGGAAATCCAACGCAGTGCTCAAGAGGTAGCAAGAAGAATTTCTGGCGCCGTTGCTGGGGAGGCTCACGCAAGCAAGTCAACTATACCAAGTACCCATCGCAATCCCTATCTCTCACAGTACATTATTTGCCATTTGCCTCTCGTTTTCCTCTTCCCCACTTCACCCTTGCCGTTTTATTTTCCCTCTCTTTCCCAATCTCCTCCTCTCTTTCCCGTTTGCTTTTTCCCGTTTCCTTTCTGCTTGCTCGTGTGTTAGTTTGCCTATTTGTTGCGATGGCTTTACCAAGATTTGGTGACCTTCACCTTAAAAGGCTAGAGGAGATCGAAAGCAATGTTAGAAAGTTTATGGTTTTGCAATTTGAGCACAATAATTTCTTTAGAAATGAACTTAAGGAACAAAAAAGTTTTATGAGCTTTATGAATAAAGAACTCGATGATATGTCTAAAGAATTTGATGGTATAAGGGCCCAAATTGCTCGTCTTGAAAAGATGGCCGCTGAAATTTCGGATATGCAAGCTACCTTCATCAATAAGATGGCCGCTAAACCGAATTCCTATGAAAATCAAGATGAAGATCTAAAAGTTATTGATGTGTCCCCCATTAAATCTTTGTTCTGCAATATGAATCTTGACGAATCTGAAGATTATCTTCCTTTACCTATAAGGTGTTCTAAGAATTCGGAGTTTCTAGATCTTGATGATGAAATTGATGAAAGTGGGATTGAAATAAATAAAAACCGTGATGTTGCTAAACCCACTATTTTGGATCTCAAGGAATTTAATTATGAAAATTGCTCTTTGATTGGTTGTATTTCCTTGTTGCAATCCGTGCTAGAATCTCCTCATGCTTATAGTCAAAATAAGGCCTTTACCGAACATATTGTTGATGCTTTGATGCAATCTTATGAAGAAAAACATGAGTTGAAAGTTTATATCCCTAGAAAAATCTATGATGAATGGGAACCTACTATTAAAATTAAATTTAAAGATTTTGAGTTTCATGCTTTGTGTGATTTGGGTGCTAGTGTCTCTACTATCCCCAAAACTTTATGTGATTTGCTAGATTTCCGTGATTTTGATGATTGCTCTCTAAACTTGCATCTTGCGGATTCCACTATTAAAAAACCTATGGGAAGAATTAATGATGTTATTATTGTTGCAAATAGGAATTATGTGCCCGTAGATTTTATCGTTCTTGATATAGATTGCAATCCTTCATGTCCTATTATTCTTGGTAGACCTTTCCTTAGAACGATTGGTGCAATTATTGATATGAAGGAAGGGAATATTAGATTCCAATTTCCCTTAAAGAAGGGTATGGAACACTTCCCTAGAAAGAAAATAAAATTACTATATGAATCTATCATGAGAGCCACTTATGGATTGCCTACCAAAGATGGCAATACCTAGATCTATCCTTGCTTTTATGCCTAGCTAGGGGAGTTAAACGATAGCGCTTGTTGGGAGGCAACCCAATTTTATTTTGTGTTTCTGTTTTTGCTTCTGTTTAGGAATAAATAGTCCATCTACCTTCTGTTTGGATGTGGTTTTATGTTTTAATTAGTGTTTGTGCCAAGTAGAACCTATAGGATAACCTACGATGATAGTTGATTTGATTCTGCTGAAAAACAGAAACTTTGCGCGCACGAATTTAGTTATGATAAATCACAGGAACGTGATTTTGCGTTGATTCTTTTTGCTGCTATCAATAAACAAATTTTCCAGGACTTCCTATTTTGGTAAAAAAATTAGAGCTCCAGAAGTTTGCGTTAGTTACAGATTGCTACAGACTGTTCTGTTTTTGACAGATTCTGTTTTTTGTGTGTTGTTTGCTTATTTTGATGAATCTATGGCTAGTAAATTAGTTTATAAACCATAGAGTAGTTGGAATACAGTAGGTTTAACACCAATATAAATAAAGAATGAGTTCATTACAGTACCTTGAAGTAGTCTTTTGTTTTCTTTCTCTAACGGAGCTCACGAGATTTCTGTTGAGTTTTGTGTTGTGAAGTTTTCAAGTTTTGGGTGAATTCTTTTGATAGATTATGGAACAAGGAGTGGCAAGAGCCTAAGCTTGGGGATGCCCATGGCACCCCCAAGATAATCCAAGGACACCAAAAAGTCAAAGCTTGGGGATGCCCCGGAAGGCATCCCCTCTTTCATCCACTTCCATCGGTAATTTACTTGGAGCTATATTTTTATTCACCAATATGATATGTGTTTTGCTTGGAGCGTCTTGTATTATTTGTGCCTTTGCTTGTTAGTCTACCACAATCATCCTTGCTGTACACATATTTTGAGAGAGCCATACATGAATTGGAATTTGTTAGAATACTCTATGTGCTTCACTTATATCTTTTGAGCTTGATAGTTTTGCTCATAGTACTTCACTTATATCTTTTGAGCGTGATAATTTTGCTCTAGTGCTTCACTTAGATCTTTTAGAGCACGGTTGTGGATTTGTTTTAAAGAAACTATTGATCTCTCATGACTCACTTGGATTATTTTGAGAGTCTTTAATAGCATGGTAATTTGCTTAAGGTTAATATACTTGGTGTTCAAGATATGTGAAACTTTCTTTTGAGTGCGTTGAATACTAAGATAAGTTTGATGCTTGATAATTGTTTTGAGATATGGAGGTGATAATATCAAAGTCGTGCTAGTTGGGTGATTATGAATTTGAGAAATACTTGTGTTGAAGTTTGCAAATCCCGTAGCATGCACTTATGGTTAAAGTTGTGTAACAAATTTGAAACATGAAGTGTACCTGGCTTGTGCATCCTTATGAGTGGCGGTCGGGGACGAGCGATGGTCCTTTCCTACCAATCTATCCCCCTAGGAGCATGCGCGTAGTACTTGAATTTTTGATGACTTCTAAAATTTTGCAATAAGTATATGAGTTTTTTTGACTAATTATGAGTCCATGGATTATACGCACTCTCACCTTTCCGCCTTTGCTAGCCTCTTCGGTACCGTTCATTGCCCTTTCTCACCTTGAGAGTTGGTGCAAACTTCGCCGGTGCATCCAAACCCCGTGATATGATATACTCTATCACACATAAACCTCCTTATATCTTCCTCAAAACAGCCACCATACCTACCTATCATGGCATTTCCAAGCCATTCCGAGATATATTGCCATGCAACTTCCATCATCATCATCATGACATACATTACTTTTGTCATATTGCCATTGCATGATCTTGTAGTTGACATCGTATTTGTGGCAAAGCCACCATGCATTATTTTCCATACATGTCACTCTTGATTCATTGCACCATCCAGGTACACCGCCGGAGGCATTCATATAAAGTCATATCTTGTTCTAAGTTTCGAGTTGTAATCCTTATGTTGTAATCAATAGAAGTGTGATGATCATCATTATTAGAGCATTGCCCAAATAAAAAAAGACCAAAAAAAAGAAAGGCCCAAAAAAAGGGCAATGCTACTATCTCTTTTTCCACACTTGTGCTTCAAAGTAGCACCTTGTTCCTCATGTAGTCAGTCTCATAAGTTGTCTTTTCATACTAGTGGGAATTTTTCATTGTAGAACTTGGCTTGTATATTCCTACGATGGGCTTCCTCCAATTCCCTAGGTCTTCGTGAGCAAGCGAGTTGGATGCACACCCACTAGTTTTCTTTTGTTGAGCATTCATAGCTCTAGTGCATCCGTTGCATGGCAATCCCTACTCCTCATGTTGACATCAATTGATGGGCATCTCCATAGCCCGTTAATTAGCCTCGTCAATGTGAGAATTTCTCCTTTTTTTGTCTTCTCCACCCAATCCCCATCATCATATTCTATTCCACCCATAGTGCTATATCCATGGCTCATGCTCATGTATTGCGTGAAAGTTGAAAAAGTTTGAGATTATTTAAGTATGAAACAATTGCTTGGCTTGTCATCGGGGGTATAGAAGTTGGGTACATCTTTGTTTGACGAAAATGAAGCATAGCCTAACCATATGATTTTGTAGGGATGAACTTTCTTTTGCCATGTTATTTTGAGAAGACATGATTGCTTTGATTAGTATGCCTGAAGTATTATTATTTTTGTGTCAATATGAACTTTTGTCTTGAATCTTTCGGATCTGAATATTCATATCACAATTAAGAAGATTTACTTTGAAATTATGCCAAAGTATCACTCCGCATCAAAAATTCTTTTTTATCATTTACCTACTCGAGGACGAGCAGGAATTAAGCTTGGGGATGCCTGATACGTCTCCAATGTATCTATAATTTTTGATTGCTCCATGCTACTTTATCTACTGTTTTGGACTATATTGGGCTTTATTTTCCACTTTTATATTACTTTTGGGACTAACCTATTGACCGGAGGCCCAGCCCAGAATTGCTATTTTTTGCCTTTTTCAGTATTTCGTAGAAACAGAATATCAAACGGAGTCCAAACGGAATGAAACCTTCGGGATCGTGATTTTCCAACCGAACGTGATCCAGGAGACTTGGACCCTACTCCAAGTAGTGACCGAGGAGGTCACGAGGGTGGAGGGTGCCCCCCTACCTCGTGGGCCCCTCGGAGCTCCACCGACGTACTCCTTCCTCCTATATATACCTACGTATCCCCGAACAATCAGAACAGGAGCCAAAAACCTAATTCCACCGCCGCAACCTTCTGTATCCACGAGATCCCATCTTGGGGCCTGTTCCGGAGCTCCGCCGGAGGGGGCATCCACCATGGAGGGCTTCTACATCAACACCATAGCCCCTCCGATGAAGTGTGAGTAGTTTACTTCAGACCTTCGGGTGCATAGCTAGTAGCTAGATGGCTTCTTCTCTCTTTTTGGATCTCAATACAATGTTCTCCCCCTCTCTCGTGGAGATCTATTCGATGTAATCTTCTTTTTGTGGTGTGTTTGTTGAGACCGCTGAATTGTGGGTTTATGATCCAGTATTATCTATGGAAAATATTTGATTCTTCTCTGAATTCTTTTACGTATGATTGAGTTATCTTTGCAAGTCTCTTCGAATTATCCTTTTTGGTTTGGCCAACTAGATTGGTAGTTCTTGCAATGGGAGAAGTGCTTAGCTTTGGGTTCAATCTTGCGGTGTCCTTACCTTGTGACAGAAGGGGCAGCAAGGCACGTATTGTATTGTTGCCATCGAGGATAACAAGATGGTTTTTTTATCATATTGCATGAATTTATCCGTCTACATCATGTCATCTTGCTTACGGCATTACTCTGTTTCTAACTTAATACTCTAGATACATGCTGGATAGCGGTCGATGAGTGGAGTAATAGTAGTAGATGCAGAATCGTTTCGATCTACTTGTTTTGGACGTGATGCCTATATACATGATCATTGCCTAGATATACTCATAACTATGCTCAATTCTGTCAATTGCTCAACAGTAATTTGTTCACCCACCGTAGAATACTTATGCTCTTGAGAGAAGCCACTAGTGAAACCTATGGCCCCCGGGTCTATTCTCATCATATCAATCTATATCACTTTATTTACTTGCTTTGTTTTTACTTTGCCTTTACTTTTTACTTTGCATCTATCTATCAAAAATACCAAAAATATTATCTCTATCAGATCTCACTCTCGTAAGTGACCGTGAAGGGATTGACAACCCCTAAGCGTTGGTTGCGAGTTGCTATCGTTTTGTGTAGGTACGAGGGACTTGTGCGTGGTCTCCTACTGGATTGATACCTTGGTTCTCAAAAACTGAGGGAAATACTTACACTACTTTGTTGCATCATCCTCTCCTCTTCGGGGAAATCCAACGCAGTGCTCAAGAGGTAGCACAGTGCCGCTGGCACAACGCTGCTGCTCGTTGCAATCGACCACGCCAAGCCTATATCAGGCCTGCATCAAGCACGCACGGCCGCACCGGACATCGCATCGGCAACGCCAATGAGAGCACCCATTGGTAGTAAGTTCCTTAACTATCTCTGTTGGGGATATGACTATTTGTGTAAGCCGCCCAGGAGGGGCCGGGTTATGCAAATAGGACTCATCAGAGGAAGCCCAAGACCAAGCACGAAGATGGCGGTTCAATAAAAGGCTGAAGGCCCACAGGCGGCTTAAGGCTCGTTGTAGTAAACCGCCATGATGGCATGACTTGTAACATAAGGTAGATTTAACTAGTCACCGAGCTGGACACTGTTTATAAGCCGGCCGGGACTCTGTACGCCACAAGGCGTCAACCCGTGTATATAAGGGGACGACCTGCTGGCGGCTTAGGGCAAGAAACAACTCATCGAGAGCCGGGCATAGCATATCTCGCTCCCTGGTCGTCGAAACATCAATCCCAACCCAACTAGACGTAGGCCTTACCTTCACTGTAAGGGGCCGAACTAGTATAAACTCTCTCGTGTCCTTTGTCCCGATTTAACCCCTTCAAGCTTCCTAGTTGCGATTGTTCCACAACTAAGTCCTTTCACGAGGACATCTGACGTGACTATTCCACGACAGTTGGCACCCACCGTGGGGCCAGCGCACGGTGGATCTGAGTTCTTGAAGGGCAACTTCGAAGGGCTCAAGGGATACATACTGGGCCGGATAACCAAGAGTCGTCGTGGCAAGATCTACATCAACGACGAAGGTTGGGGTCCCGACACCGGCTCAATTGAGTACGGATACCGGGTCCCCTTTGGCGGAATCCATGTCTTCATCGGCCAGATCGGTAAGCCGGGCCCTGAGCCGGACAACTGCACCGACCTTGTCGAGACGGCTCAGCATGCGAGGAAGACCCGGACTCAGCCGGTCATGAGGCGTGTGAGGGCTGGACTAGGGGGTGTCCGGATAGCCGGAATATCATCATCGGCCGGACTCCAAGACTATCAAGACACAAGATTGAAGACTTCGTCCCATGTCCGGATGGGACTTTCCTTGGCGTGGAAGGCAAGGTTAGCAATACGGATATGTAGATCTCCTACCATTGTAACCGACTCTGTGTAACCCTAGCCCTCTCCGGTGTCTATATAAACCGGAGGGTTTTAGTCCATAGGACGAACAACAATCATACCATAGGCTGGCTTCTAGGGTTTAGCCTCCTTGATCTCGTGGTAGATCCACTCTTGTACTACCCATATCATCAATATTAATCAAGCAGGAGTAGGGTTTTACCTCCATCGAGAGGGCCCGAACCTGGGTAAAAACATCGTGTCCCTTGTCTCCTGTTACCATCCGCCTAGACGCACAGTTCGGGACCCCCTACCCGAGATCCGCCGGTTTTGACACCGACATTGGTGCTTTCATTGAGAGTTCCTCTGTGTCGTCACCGATAGGCTTGATGGCTCCTTTGATCATCAACAACGACGCAGTCCAGGGTGAGACTTTTCTCCCCGGTCGGATCTTCGTGTTCGGTGGCTTTGCACTGCGAGCCAATTCGCTTGGCCATCTGGAGCAGATTGAAAGCTACGCCCCTGGCCATCAGGTCAGATTTGGAAATCTAAACTTCACGGCTGACATCCGCGGAGACTTGATCTTCGATGGATTCGAACCACAACCGAGCGTGCCGCACTATCTTGATGGGCATGATTTAGCTCTAGTGCCGAACATTGCCCTGGAGGCCGCACACGAGTCCGCTCCGATCCTCAATTCGGAGCCGGCTGCCCAGATCGAGGATGGGTGGCTAGACACCGCCTCGGGGGCTGCTACCCCTACGGCGATGGAGCCGGATACTGACCTTGTCCCTTGTGAAGCTCGTGACTCCGAGGTGCCGGACTCCTCGCCGGACTCCGAACCTCATGCGCCCCTACCAATCGAATCTGATCCGCCGATCATGGAGTTCACCACTGCGGACATCTTTCAACACTCACCTTTTGGCGACATCCTGAGTTTGCTAAAGTCTCTCTCGCTATCAAGAGAGCCCTGGCCGAATTGCGGTCAGGATGGTTGAGATGAGGACGACGAAGAAATTCAAAGCCCACCCACCACCCACTTTGTAGCCACTGTCGACGATCTAACCGACATGCTAGACTACGACTCCGAAGACATCGACGGTATGGACGACGATGCCGGAGACGACCAAAAGTCAGCGCCTACTGGGCACTGGAAAGCCACCTCAACTCATGACATATACATGGTGGATACACCAAAAGGAAGCGATAACGAGGAACAACGGGACGTGGTGAAAGATAATTCCCCCGAAAAACAAACAAAACGGCGATGCAAGCGCCTCCCGAAGTCCCACCTCGATAACAACAGCACTCATAATGACCCAGCCATAGAGCAGGGTGAACCAGTGGACGACGAACATGCAACCAAGCAACCATCCGAACAGGATGAATTGGACAAGCAACCCATCCCCGGCAAAAACAACAGTCCAGATGATCTCACGCCGGACACATCACCGAAGCATAAGAACCTTCACAAAAGGCTCGTCGCCACTGCAAGAAGCTTGAAGAAGCAGAAGCGGAAGCTCAAAACAGCGGAAGACGTGCTCAGAATGAGATGGAGAAAAGTACTCAAGACTGCAGACAAATACGGCAATAGTCACCAAACAAAAAGCTACCCGAAGCGCAAGTTGTTGCCCGAATTCGACGAGGAGGCCGTAGAGCCACCCCAATCAAAAAGCAAAGAGGCCGCCTGGCCGGATAGACGACCAGATGACAGGCTAAGAGCGGCAAGCGGCGCCGCACACAAGCTGGCACATGATACACATAAAGATCCTCGCAAAAAGGATGGCCCGGTCAGGTCCATTTATGGGCCAAAAAAGAGGGCTCCAAGAAGCAACACAACACGCCGAGTGTCCGAAGACAATGACACACCTAAATACAGGGGCGCCGCACACCCACTATGTTTCACCGATGAGGTACTGGATCATGAATTTCCAGCTGGTTTTAAGCCCGTAAACATAGAGGCATATGACGGAACAACAGACCCCGGAGTCTGGATTGAGGATTATATCCTACACATACATATGGTTAGAGGAGATGATCTCCATGCCATTAAATACCTACCCCTCAAGCTCAAAGGGCCAGCTCGGCATTGGCTCAAAAGCCTCCCAGAAAATACCATTGGAAGTTGGGAAGAGCTCGCGGATGCGTTTAGAGCAAATTTTTAGGGGACTTATGTCCGCCCTCCGGATGCAGACGATTTAAGTCACATAACTCAACAGCCCAGAGAGTCAGCACGCAAATTCTGGAACAGGTTCCTCACCAAAAAGAACCAAATAGTCGACTGTCTGGACGCCGAAGCCTTAGCAGCTTTTAAACATAACGTCCGAGACGAATGGCTCGCCAGACACCTCGGCCAGGAAAAACCAAGAACAATGGTCGCGGTAACAAGCCTCATGACCCGCTTTTGCGCGGGGGAAGATAGCTGGCTGGCAAGATGCAGCACCAGCGACCCGAGTACATCTGAGGTCAGGGATGGAAATGGGAAATCACGACGCAGAAAAGATCACCGCCGGAATAAGGAAAATGGCCCAAAGAACACGGCGGTCAACGCCGAATTCAAAATCTCTCGGCCGAACAACAAAACACTGCCTCTTAAGGACAACAGTGATGAGCTATCCAACCTAAACAAAATCTTGTATAGGATATGTCAAATCCACAGTACCCCTGGGAAGCCTGCGAACCATACCCACCGAGATTGTTGGGTCTTCAAACAGTCCAGCCGACTTAACACCGAACACAAGGGGCTCGACACACCAAGCGAAGACGATGACGAACCCCACAAGCAGATCGCCGGAAAACAAAAGAACTTCCCACAAGAAGTAAAAACAGTGAATTCACTTCAAGAGATAACAAGGAAAAACACGGCGGCGTCTATCAAAGCACATGCCACACGGTCCACCCCATCGGAATCCCGAGATTGGATGACAAAACCAATTACTTTCGACCATCTGGATTACTCCAGGAGTATGCAAAACGCAGGATGGACTGCTTTGATATTGGATCCTATAATCGACAGACTACGATTTACACAAGTCCAAATGGATGGCGGCAGCGATTTAAACCTGCTATATCCGGACACAATCCGCAGGATGGGGATAGACCCTACCAAAATTCGCCATAGCAGCACTTCCTTCAAAGGAGTGACGCCAGGCCCTTACGCCAATTGCACGGGCTCCTTACTACTAGAAGTTGTGTTCGGTTCATCCAACAATCCGTCGCGAAAAGCTAATTTTCCATATCGCCCCATTTAAAAGTAGCCATCAAGCACTATTGGGACGTGAAGCTTTCGCCCGCTTTAACGCAATACCGCATTACGCTTCTCTTACACTTAAAATGCCCGGTCCACGCGGCATTATCTCTTTGAAAGGTCGCTTAAGACCCCGGACACGGCTAGGCGAGTCCGGCATAAATAAACTAGGAGCTTCCTAGCCGCATACCCCTTTACAAGGGGCTGTGAGCATGAACAATAAGAGCCAACAAAAGCTCAACTTCATTCATTTTTTCATGCTCTGTTTTAAATACATTTCTTGCACGATATCTTTCCAAACTAAGTTCCTCTCTTTTACAGATGAACATCATGCTACACCCGTCCAGGATACAGCACAACGAAGACACAGGCGCAGACGTGCAGCAGGGACCCGTCACAAGGATTCTTTTCAGATTAAGACCCTGCGTAAACCTTTTTTACTGTCTCTTGTTGATACACATCCCCCGGTTTCTTATCACAACCAAGGAGGAGGCTGGCGTTTTGGCATCGGCCGCGTCAGCAGATTTCGCGCGTACCCGGACACTAGGGGCTTAGGGCATCGTTCTGCCCTTTTTCATAAAGACCGAATACCTCAGGGAGTGTTCGGTGTCTCGAGTTAGGCCTTATATGCATCAGCTCCGAATCATGTCTTTGGTCAAATGTTGGGTTTGCCCGGCTCCTGTGTTTTGCTGCCTTACATTCCGTATCATCGGCTAACGCGGCACCAGGAGAACTACTGCGATTGTGCCCCGGTTCGGCCGTGCGAGCACCTCAGTAGAGAAAGCCGAAAACTGACTATCATGATATAGCGAGAGACTGGTCAACCACTCGATCGACTACCGGAATGTCTAGAATTCCTCCATTTTGACGAAGGACCATTTCCCGGTCAGGCACATACGCGCCCCGAATTCGGAGAGCGCGGTGCCCCTAGGGGCTATATCGTAGCCCCACCTTCGAACTCCTATGGCTAAGTGAAAGTGATAAAGCATTATAGTCCGGTTGCCTCGTTTGCTACGCTACCACCTCCTTCCCAGGACCAAGACGTTGGATTAAAGTGTGAAAATGCGCTATTTTGCAAACACCCCCGCACCATGTGCGTGGGGGCTAAAGCCAAAGACTGCCATCTTTCAAGTTATATACACATATAGATGAACGGCCGCACAGGAGATACTTGAATACTTGAACGCACAAGTATAAAAAGCGCTTATATTATGAATATGGTTTTACAAATCAATACATTTCATTTGAACATAAAAATTTTCGAGCACTGCGACTCTATTAAACGAGCGCCCTGCAGGACTTCCCCAAAATAGTGCTCGGCTGGTAACCGGCTCTCATCCGAACCCCGGGATGCAACAACGGTGGCATCCATCTCTGCCCAGTATGTCTTAACACGGGCGAGAGCCATCCGGGCACCCTCTAGGCAAACCGACCGCTTCATCGCCTTGATATGCGGCACCGCCCCAAGGAATTGCTGTAATAAGCCAAAATAACTCTTCGGCTTGGGCCTATCCGGCCATAGATGAGCCACTATATCCGTCATGGCAAATCCGGACAATCTATTTAGCTCAGCCCACTCAGCCAACCGATCAGTCAACGGAAGTGAACGCTCTGGACTGTGGAATTGAGACCAAAACAGCTCTTCCATCCCGTGATCCTTTTGGCTTCGGAAGTGCACAACCGCATCCGCCGCACTCGCCGCCAAATCCAGATAAGGATCCTCCGCACCCCACAGCTGGCCCAGCTGAGCATACTTTGGATCTGTGAACTTCCTGCGCAGCAGAAAGGGCTTTCCAGCCGCAATGTCTCCTGCCTGACGCAGCTCCTCCTTTATAGCCCTCAGTGCAGAACGGGCATCCTTGGCTTCGGCGGTGGCCTTCTTCAGGTCCTCTTGCTTCGCTCGGCGTTCTTTTTCAAGAACCTCATAGCGGTCGGTAACATCCTTCAGCTTCACGGCCATTCCGGCCATCTCCTCCCTGCTTCGATAGTGAGCAGCCTGTTTGGCTTTTAGCTCTTCGGTTGCCCTCGAGGCAGCCGCATCACTCCTTCTGGCCTGCTCCTTGGCTCGAGCAAGCTCTGCCCGAAGGTCCTCCACAGCAGCGGCACCATCTGTATCCAGCATACATGTTGTAAGGAGTGGGCGTCAGCTCCCTTACTAGGTGACCGCGGAGAAACAACCTACCTTGTGACTCGTCAAGTTGTTTATTGACCAGCGCGATGTCCGCATCCGCAACGTTGAGTTGCCGCTTTAGCTCGGCAACTCTATCAGTCTAGCTGGCCACCAGACGATCCGCCACCTGCATAGGAAAAGCGAGAATTAATAACTGAGATTATGATCCTCGGCACACTGTCGCTTTCGACAACATACCGAGTCTCAGGGGCTACTATCTATACAGGGCGCACTCTATGTGCAAAACTGTCAAAAGGTATGTCATTTTTACGTACGTCAAATCCCGCCAGTAAACTTCTGACGGCATCATGCAACCCGCCCTCAGCGGACGAAATTCTTTCAATCACCGTACTCATCAATGTACGGTGATCTTCTGAGATAGACGCCCTCTCAAGAAGATCCTTCAGCTCCCCCGGCCGTACACCAGTAGGTGCCGAACTCTCCGGCCCCGCCGGACTCGCGGAGACCCTCCTCGACGACACTTTAGGGTCGTCCGCCCCGCCTGACGGCGCGGCAGATGGAGGCGTCTCACTCTCCATCATCTCCGGACGAAGGTCCCCCGAAGACGAGCTCAGCTGAGAAGGACGGAGATCCGATCTACAAGATAACAACTTCGGTTATCCTCAGAAGCAAAAATAGGGATGTCCCTTATTACAAAACTCCCCTTTTTTACTTACGGCTCGCTGGAGGGTTGACTCCTTAGGGGAGATAGTGCGGCCGGGGTTTCCCCTGGCGTAGGACCCTCTGGTGAAGATTTCTTCCCCCGCTTTGAGGCCTTAGCCTCCGGATCTTCGGAAGCGGTCCTCTTCTCCCCCTGGAAGGAGGGATTCTCGATCCCCCCCTTTCTCGAAAGCCTCCTTAGTAGAGGCGGTAGTTTCTATGTTTTCCCCTTCGCCCTCCTCTAGAGGCGCAACCTCCAGCAGCTTGAGCAGCACCGAGTCCGGCGCGGTCACCGGGAGGGGGGCCGGACACCGTATCAGTTTTGCTTGCGCTATCCACTCATGTTCAAAGGATGATTGGTTAAAAGGCAAATCCAAGATATGCAAACAAACGGTATGTCCGGACACAGGGCTACTTACTTGAGTATCTGGGCGATTGCAGCTTAAGCCGGCGTCCTCGGTCAATTCCGGACACACTTCTTGTGATCCGAAGAACAATTTGTATATCTCCACGGGTGTCATACCCATGAAGTGTTGGAGAGCTCGTGGTCCCTCCGGATTGAATTCCCACAGGCGGAGGGGGCGACGTTTGCAGGGCAGAAGACGCCGAATCAGCATAACCTGTATCACTACGACCAGATTGATCTCCCTCTCCTGGAGGTCTCGAATCTGGCCCTGCAATAGGGGTACGTCCTTTGACGGCCCCCAGTTAAGCCCTTTGTTGACCCATGACATCAGCCGTTGTGGAGGGCCCGAGCGAAAGACGGGCGGTGGCTTCTGCCTGCTGCCCCTGGGAGCGGTAATATAGAATCACTCTTGTTGCCATAAACCGAGCTCCTCCTGAAAAGAGCCCTCGGGCCATGGAGCATCGGCCCTCTTGCTTACAACTGCCCCGCCGCACTCCGCTTGACGCCCCTCAATCATCTTCAGCTCCACGTTGAAGGTTTTGAGCCACAAACCGAAGTGAGGGGTGGTGCGGAGGAAGGCTTCGCAGACGATAATGAATGATGAGATGTGGAGGATGGACTCCGGAGCCAGGTTTTGGAATTCCAGCCCATAGTAAAACATGAGCCCCCTCACGAAGGGATCCATCGGGAAGCCTAAACCCCGACGGAGGTGAGACACGAACACGACGCTCTCGCCTGGCTCGGGAGTGGGAATGACTTGCCCTTGGGTAGGAAGCCTATGCGAAATCTCGTAGGTTAAATACCTGGCTTCTCTCAGCTTTAGCACGTCCTCCTCCGTGACGGAGGAGGGCATCCACCGGCCCTGCAAGTCGGAGCCGGACATTGTCGAAGTTCCGGAGCGCTCGAATCTGGAGCCCTGAGTGTTGGAGCTCGAGGCGAGGGGCGGATTCGATTGAGGATTAAAGAAAAAGAATGGGCCTGGGTCTCATTATAAAGAAGGAGAATACCAAGAGTCGAATCCGTGACCGTATGGAACCCGCCTTCGATGGAGGGGGCGTGGCAACGGGCGCGGTTGGGTTACCCACGTCCTATTGATGGGAATCCCGGAATAAGGGGAACACGATCTCTGCTTCGACAGGACGTGCCAAGGAAACTGCTTCGCTAAACGCGCTAAGGTGGTATAATAAAAACGATTTAAGTAAAAGCTTGGTAGTGGTGTGACGTCACGCCACAAAATACGTCAGCAGATTAAACTTGTGTAAATATTATTCTCTCTACGGTGGTATGTGGAATTTATTTTACAGAGCCGGACACTATCCTGGCGTTCACAATCTTCTATGGATTATTCGGAGGAGGAACTCGCCTTGCAATGCCGAAGACAATATGCGCGCCGGAGTCGTCGTCATTGAAGCCTGGTTCAGGGGCTACTGAGGGAGTCCTGGACTAGGGGGTGTCCGGATAGCCGGACTATCATCATCGGCCAGACTCCAAGACTATGAAGACACAAGATTGAAGACTTCGTCCCGTGTCCGGATGAGACTTTCCTTGGCGTGGAAGGCAAGCTTGGCAATACGGATATGTAGATCTCTACCATTGTAACCGACTCTGTGTAACCCTAGCCCTCTCCGGTGTCTATATAAACCAGAGGGTTTTAGTCCATAGAACGAACAACAATCATACCATAGGCTAGCTTCTAGGGTTTAGCCTCCTTGATCTCGTGGTAGATCCACTCTTGTACTACCCATGTCATCAATATTAATCAAGCAGGAGTAGGGTTTTACCTCCATCAAGAGGGCCCGAACCTGGGTAAAAACATCGTGTCCCTTGTCTCATGTTACCATCCGCCTAGACGCACAGTCCGGGACCCCCTACCCGAGATCCGCCGGTTTTGACACCGACAGCGTGCCTTCGTGGGCTGCATCCACGGAGAAGAATTTTCTGAAGGATCTGAAGATAGGGGTGAGACGGCCGTCCTCTCGGACGTAGATTCGTCTGCCGGTTCAACAGATTCGTTGTACCAAGTGCAAGACGGCATGCTCGAGGGCTGTTCCGACGGCATCAGTATTCCGGACCCCTTTGAGCCGCCAAGATGGGCCGGAATCTTCATGGCTGGGACTAATTCCGGCTCAAACTCTACAGCTGCTGCAGCGGCAACGTCCGGTTTAGGAGCAGCCGGGGCAGGCGGTCCCGTGCGCCCACCGGCTCAGGTGCTGATAGACCTCATGGACAAGCTTATGGCCCTGTTAACCGCCACAGTTATTCCCGCAGATAAAGATGAGCATGCTTCAGCGGTAGCACAGGTGCGTGAGGAGATAGCTCAGGCCAAGGAGGCCTTGGCAGCTGAGGATACTAGACTAGCTATAGAACGGGCGGCTCTCGATGCCCGGGCGCAGCGCTTGCAGTCAGAAGCTTATCAGCTCACAATGAGCCTAAATGCGTCTAATGAGGTAATGAGGAGGAGACATCAGAAAACTCAGTCCCGTTTGCCTCCGAATTACGATCCCCGGGTTCTTTTTGCGACACCCGGGGCCGGCCCAAGTAACCCGCCAGAGACCAATTAGCTTATGACGGCTGGAACAGGAGGGCCGACTCAGCCCCGGGAGACGGTGCCGCCTCACGTGAGCATGCCGCCGCCGCGTTATGTGCCAATCCCCCGGGGTCACTTTTCCAACCCTATGGAGAACTTAATTGTAGCTTCAACACGTTTGGCGGCTCTTCCCATGGACGGTGATGACCCGGCGACAGTGGAGACCCGGAGAGTCAGAGAACTTCTTCAGGCAGCCTTGGCTCAGCAGGAGACCTATTCTTGTAGCTGGGACAGAATCCATTCAACTCCCCCGCCTTGGTTAGCGCCGCCCTGCCAGAACCGGAGCCCGAGTTACAGCAGGCACATGGAGTCTGAAGCTTTGTCAAGCAACACCCAACGCCATAACCAGCCCGGTGGCTATCACCCGGTACAAGACCAAATATGTCAGGAGAACGAACGAGCGGCTAAGGTAGCGGCTTATCAGGATCACCCGGAGTATCCGACGACGTCTGTTGAGGCAGGGGTAGCCACTAGAACCGGCGGTGTTCCTTGCCTGGTACCGGCTCTGCGCAATGTACGTCTGCCCAAGGACTTCAAGGGACCTCGAAAGATACCGAATTACACGGCCGAAGCCCGGGGCATGGATCGAGAGTTATGAGATGGCCATGGAGCTGCTAGAGGTCAGTGACGCAGCGATGGCTAAATATTTCACCATGATGTTAGATGGAACAGCCCGCTCTTGGCTGAAGGGGTTGCCACGCAATTCCATTAGCTCATGGGAAGAGTTAAAGGCCGGTTCATTCAGAACTTCAAGGACACCTGCAAGCAATCCATGTCAATTGTGGACTTAACCAATTGTAAGCAGGGGGAGGGCGAATCCATCACCCATTGGGTGCGCCAGGTTAAGGAGATAATTCATTCATCTGACAATATGGATGCCGGCTCTGCAGTCCTTATGTTGGAGAAGAATTGTAGCTTTGAGCCGCTGAGGCAGAAGCTGGGGCGCCTTAAACGTGACTGCAAGGATATGGGTACGCTGATGACGGCTTTAGTCAAATATGCCGATTCTGATAGTACCAAGGATCCCGCGTCTGACGATGAGAAGACAGGGAAGGGAAGAAGGAACGGCAATGGAAAGGGTCAACAGCATAACCCGGGGAACCAAAATGGCAGTAAGCGTAAGGCGGACGGTAACCCGGAGTTCGTAGCCAATGCCAACGCGCAGGGTAACAATCCGAGACGTAAGGGTAAACCGCCTCGATCCGGCGGGTCAGGCCCATCTCATGAACAGTTACTTAATGAGCCCTGCCCGAGACACGGCACCAGGGAGCGGCCTGCCACGCACATGTGGAAGGATTGTGCAATCATGAAGGCGTTTAAGAATTCCAACACTTATGATGGCCATAATGGGTCTGGTGGTGGTTCAGGAGCTGGCGGTTTCCATGGCCCAGGTGGCGGCTCAGGATCCGGCTTTCAGGGACGTCAAGGAGGGGGCTATAACCAACAGCAGTCTGGTCAAGGGGAGCAGCAGCAGCAGTAGTCGGGTTATCAGAGCAACCCGAAGCAATTGAATAGTGGGCAGTATCACGTATTTACCACTAGCTTATGCAAACGTGACCAGAAGGTGCATAAGAGGGCCGTCAATTCTGTTGAGCCGGCAATCCCTCGTTATTTGAGGTGGTCAGAGCAGCCCATCATATGGAGCAGGGAAGATCATCCTCCGCGGGTCGATAACCCGGGTCAGTTGGTCTTGGTAGTGGCACCTCAGGTTGGTGGGTATAAGTTCACTAAAGTGCTCATGGACGGGGGTAGTAGCATCAATATCCTCTACTATGAGACCTTTCGACGCATGGGATTAACTGATAAAAATCTGAGAACATCCAACACTGTTTTCCATGGAGTTGTCCCTGGTAAGTCGGCTTACCCAGTTGGCAGGATTGAGCTGGAGGTGGCCTTTGGAGACGAATATGACTCCAGAGCTGAGAAGTTGACGTTTGAGGTGGTCAGAATCAGGAGCCCATACCACGCTCTTTTTGGGCAGCCGGCTTATGCTTAGTTTATGGCCCAGCCATGTTATGTTTATTTGCAGCTCAAGATGCCGGGTCACAAGGGCACCATCACTGTACATGGTAGTCGTAAGGTAGCACTGGAGTGTGAAGAAGGAGACGCGGCTTATGCCGAGTCGGCCTGCGTAGCAGAAGAGCTCAAATTTTATCAAGATAATGTTGACCCGGCGGATATGACATCCCTGAAGAAGCCAACTACAAAGCACGACCCGGCGTTGAAGTTTAAGTCGGCAGCTGAGACAAAGCTTGTTGATTTCACCCCGGGTAATTCTTCTAAACAGTTCAGCATCAGCAGCAACTTGGATCCCAAATAGGAAAGCGCGCTCATCGAGTTCATCCGTGAGAACCGGGACATCTTTGCATGGAAACCTTCTGACATGCCGGGTGTACCGAGGGAACTCGCTGAGCACACTCTCAACATTGATCCAAAGTATAAGCCGGTCAGGTAGTTTCTTCGGCATTTTAACGAAGAGCAACGGAAAGCTATTGGGGAAGAAGTCGCCTGGCTCTTAGCGGCCGGGTTTATCATTGAAGTTTTTCACCCGGAGTGGTTGGTTAACCCGGTGCTTGTCCTCAAAAAGAACGGCACCTGGCGGATGTGTGTGGAATACACGGAGTTAAACAAGGTTTGTCCGGCTGATCCCTTTCCCCGCATTGATCAAATCATTGATGCTATGGCGGGTTGTGAGCGTTTGAGTTTTTTGGATGCTTACTCCGGTTATCATCAGATTAAGATGGCAGTTAAGGACCAGGAGAAGATGGCTTTCATCACTCCGTTTGGAGCCTTCTGCTTGAAAGAAATATGCCCTAGAGGCAATAATAAAGTTATTATGTATTTCCTCATATCATGATAGATGTTTATTATTCATGCTAGAATTGTATTAACCGGAAACATGATACATGTGTGAATACATAGACAAAACTATAGTCACTAGTATGCCTCTACTTGACTAGCTCATTAATCAAAGATGGTTATGTTTCCTAACCATAGACATGTGTTGTCATTTGATTAGTGGGATCACATCATTAGAAGAATGATGTGATTGACATGACCCATTCCATTAGCCTAGCACTTGATCGTTTAGTATAATGCTATTGCTTTCTTCATGACTTATACATGTTCCTGTAACTATGAGAATTATGCAACTCCCGTTTATCGGAGGAACACTTTGGGTACTACCAAACGTCACAACGTAACTGGGTGATTATAAAGGAGTACTACAGGTGTCTCCGAAGGTACATGTTGAGTTGGCGTATTTCGAGATTAGGTTTTGTCACTTCGATTGTCGGAGAGGTATCTCTGGGCCCTCTCGGTAATGCACATCACTATAAGCCTTGCAAGCAATGTAACCAATGAGTTGGTTACGGGATGATGCATTACGTAACGAGTAAAGAGACTTTCCGGTAATGAGATTGGACAAGGTATTGGATACCGACGATCGAATCTCGGGCAAGTAACATACCGATGACAAAGGGAACAACGTATGTTGTTATGCGGTTTGACCGATAAAGATCTTCGTAGAATATGTAGGAACCAATATGGGCATCCAGGTCCCGCTATTGGTTATTGACCGAGAATGGTTCTAGGTCATGTCTACATAGTTCTCGAACCCGTAGGGTCCGCACGCTTAACGTTACGATGACAGTTTTATTATGAGTTTATAAGTTTTGATGTACTGAAGTTTGTTCGGAGTCCCGGATGTGATCATGGACATAACGAGGAGTCTCGAAATGGTCGAGACATAAAGATTGATATATTGGACGACTATATTCGGACACCGGAAGTGTTCCGGGTGATTTCGGAGAAAATCGGAGTGCCGGAGGGGTTACCGGAACCCCCTGGGGAAGTATTGGGCCTTAGTGGGCCTGAGGGGAGAGAGAGGGCAGCAGCCCAGGAGGTGGCACGCCCCCTCCCATGGGGAGTCCGAATTGGACTAGGGGAGGGGGGCGCGGCCCCTCTTTCCCTCTCCCTCTCCCCCTCTTTCCTTCCCCCTTCCTCCTTCCTAGTTGGACTAGGAAAGGGGAGTCCTACTCCCACTAGGAGGACTCCCCCCTCCTTGGCGTGCCCCAAGGGCCGGCCGGCCTCCCCCCTTTCTCCTTTATATACGGGGGCGAGGGGCACCCCATAGACACACAAGTTGA
This sequence comes from Triticum timopheevii, assembly GCA_963921465.1. Classification (NCBI taxonomy): domain Eukaryota; kingdom Viridiplantae; phylum Streptophyta; class Magnoliopsida; order Poales; family Poaceae; genus Triticum; species Triticum timopheevii. Next base: position 553,553,228 of record OY997264.1, on the reverse strand, counting down.
TCTACGGATCGTTCCTTAGCCGTGTGCGGTGCCCCCCTCCACCATATTCCACCTCGGTCATATCGTCGCGGAGTTTAGGCGAAGCCCTGCGCCGGTAGAACATCATCATCGTCACCACGCCGTCGTGCTGACGGAACTCATCTCCGGAGCTCTGCTGGATCGGAGGCCGGAGATCGTCATCGAGCTGAATGTGTGCTGAACTCGGAGGCTCCGTACGTTCGGTGCTTGGATCGGTCGGATCGTGAAGACGTACGACTACATCAACCGCGTTGTGCTAACGCTTCCTCTTACGGTCTACGAGGGTACGTGGACAAACACTCTCCCCTCTCGTTGCTATACCATCACCATGATCTTGCGTGTGCGTAGGAATTTTTTTGAAATTACTACGTTCCCCATCAGTGGCATCCGAGCCTAGGTTTTATGCGTTGATGTTATATGCACGAGTAGAACACAAGTGAGTTGTGGGCGATACAAGTCATACTGCTTACCAGCATGTCATACTTTGGTTCGGCGGTATTGTGAGATGAAGCGGCCCAGACCGACATTACGCGTACGCTTACGCGAGACTGGTTTCACCGTTACGAGCACTCGTGCTTAAAGGTGGCTGGCGGGTGTCTGTCTCTCTCACTTTAGCTGAATCGAGTGTGGCTACGCCCGGTCCTTGCGAAGGTTAAAACATCACCAACTTGACGAACTATCGTTGTGGTTTTTGATGCGTAGGTAAGAACGGTTCTTGCTAAGCCCGTAGCAGCCACGTAAAATTTGCAACAACAAAGTAGAGGACGTCTAACTTGTTTTTGCAGGGCATGTTGTGATATGATATGGTCAAGACGTGATGCTATATTTTATTGCATGAGATGATCATGTTCTGTAACCAAAGTTATCGACAACTGGCAGGAGCCATATGGTTGTCGCTTTATTGTATGAAATGCAAACGCCCTGTAATTGCTTTACTTTATCACTAAGCGGTAGCGATAGTCGTAGAAGCAATAGATGGCGTAACGACAACGATGCTACGATGGAGATCAAGGTGTCGCGCTGGTGACGATGGTGATCATGACGGTGCTTCGAAGATGGAGATCACAAGCACAAGATGATGATGGCCATATCATATCACTTATATTGATTGCATGTGATGTTTATCCTTTATACATCTTATCTTGCTTTGATTGACGGTAGCATTTTAAGATGATCTCTCACTAATTATCAAGAAGTGTTCTCCCTGAGTATGCACCATTGCGAAAGTTCTTCGTGCTGAGACACCACGTGATGATCGGGTGTGATAGGCTCTACGTTCAAATACAATGGGTGCAAAACAGTTGCACACGCGGAATACTCAGGTTATACTTGACGAGCCTAGCATATACAGATATGGCCTCGGAACACAGAGACCGAAAGGTCGAACGTGAATCATATAGTAGATATGATCAACATAGTGATGTTCACCATTGAAACTACTCCATCTCACGTGATGATCGGACATGGTTTAGTTGATTTGGATCACGTGATCACTTAGATGACTAGAGAGATGTCTGTCTAAGTGGGAATTCTTAAGTAATATGATTAATTGAACTTAAATTTATCATGAACTTAGTACCTGGTAGTATTTTGCTTGTCTATGTTTGTTTGTAGATAGATGGCTCGTGCTGTTGTTCCGTTGAATTTTAATGCGTTCCTTGAGAAAGCAAAGTTGAAAGATGATGGTAGCAATTACACGGACTGGGTCCGTAACCTGAGGATTATCCTCATTGCTGCACAGAAAAGTTACGTCCTGGAAGCACCGCTGGGTGCCAGGCCTGCTGCTGATGCAACTGACGACGTTAAGAACATCTGGCAGAGCAAAGCTGATGACTACTCGATAGTTTAGTGTGCCATGCTTTACGGCTTAGAACCGGGTCTTCAACGACGTTTTGAACGTCATGGAGCATATGAGATGTTCCAGGAGTTGAAGTTAATATTTCAAGCAAATGCCCGGATTGAGAGATATGAAGTCTCCAATAAGTTCTATAGCTGCAAGATGGAGGAGAATAGTTCTGTCAGTGAACACATACTCAACATGTCTAGGAATAATAATCACTTGATTCAACTGGGAGTTAATCTTCCTGATGATAGTGTCATTGACAGAATTCTCCAATCACTGCCACCAAGCTACAAGAGCTTCGTGATGAACTATAATATGCAAGGGATGAACAAGACTATTCCCGAGCTCTTCGCAATGCTGAAAGCTGCGGAGGTAGAAATCAAGAAGGAGCATCAAGTGTTGATGGTTAACAAAACCACAAGTTTCAAGAAGAAGGGCAAAGGGAAGAAGAAGGGGAACTTCAAAAAGAACGGCAAGCAAGTTGCTGCTCAAGAGAAGAAACCCAAGTCTGGACCTAAGCCAGAAACTGAGTGCTTCTACTGCAAGCAGACTGGACACTGGAAGCGGAACTGCCCCAAGTATTTGACGGATAAGAAGGATGGCAAAGTGAACAAAGGTATATGTGATATACATGTTATTGATGTGTACCTTACTAATGCTCGCAGTAGCACCTGGGTATTTGATACTGGTTCTGTTGCTAATATTTGTAACTCGAAACATGGACTACGGATTAAGCGAAGATTGGCTAAGGACGAGGTGACGATGCGCGTGGGAAATGGTTCCAAAGTCGATGTGATCGCGGTCGGCACGCTACCTCTACATCTACCATCGGGATTAGTTTTAGACCTAAATAATTGTTATTTGGTGCCAGCATTGAGCATGAACATTATATCTGGATCTTGTTTGATGCGAGATGGTTATTCATTTAAATCAGACAATAATGGTTGTTCTATTTATATGAGTAATATCTTTTATGGTCATGCACCCTTGAAGAATGGTCTATTTTTATTGAATCTCGATAGTAGTGATACACATATTCATAGTGTTGAAACCAAAAGATGCAGAGTTGATAACGATAGTGCAACTTATTTGTGGCACTGCCGTTTAGGTCATATCGGTGTAAAACGCATGAAGAAACTCCATACTGATGGGCTTTTGGAATCACTTGATTATGAATCACTTGGTACTTGCGAACCGTGCCTTATGGGCAAGATGACTAAAAAGCCGTTCTCCGGAAGTATGGAGCGAGCAACTGATTTATTGGAAATCATACATACTGATGTATGTGGTCCAATGAATGTTGAGGCTTGCGGCGGGTATCGTTATTTTCTCACCTTCACAGATGATTTGAGCAGATATGGGTATATCTACTTGATGAAACACAAGTCTGAAACATTTGAAAAGTTCAAAGAATTTCAGAGTGAAGTGGAAAATCATCGTAACAAGAAAATAAAGTTTCTACGATCTGATCGTGGAGGAGAATATTTGAGTTACGAGTTTGGTCTACACTTGAAACAATGCGGAATAGTTTCGCAACTCACACCACCCGAAACACCACAACGAAATGGTGTGTCCGAACGTCGTAATCGTACTTTACTTGATATGGTGCGATCTATGATGTCTCTTACCGATTTACCGCTATCGTTTTGGGGTTATGCTTTAGAGACGGCCGCATTCACGTTAAATAGGGCACCATCAAAATCCGTTGAGACGACGCCTTATGAACTGTGGTTTGGCAAGAAACCAAAGTTGTCGTTTCTTAAAGTTTGGGACTGTGATGCTTATGTGAAGAAACTTCAACCAGATAAGCTCGAACCCAAATCGGAGAAATGTGTCTTCATAGGATACCCAAAGGAGACTATTGGGTACACCTTCTATCACAGATCTGAGGGCAAGATTTTCATTGCTAAAATCGGATCCTTTCTAGAGAAGGAGTTTCTCTCGAAAGAAGTGAGTGGGAGGAAAGTAGAACTTGATGAGATAACTGTATCTACTCCCTTATTGGAAAGTAGTTCATCACAAGAACCAGTTCCTGTGACAACTACACCAATCAGTGAGGAAGCTAATGATATTGATCATGAAACTTCAGATCAAGTTTCTACTGAACCTCGTAGGTCTACCAGAGTAAGATCCGCACCAGAGTGGTACGGTAATCCTATTCTGGAAGTCATGTTACTTGACCATGATGAACCTACGAACTATGAGGAAGCGATGATGAGCCCAGATTCCGCAAAATGGCTAGAGGCCATGAAATCTGAGATGGGATCCATGTATGAAAACAAAGTATGGACTTTGGTTGACTTGCCCGATGATCGGCAAGCCATTGAGAATAAATGGATCTTTAAGAAGAAGACTGACGCTGATGGTAATGTAACTGTCTATAAAGCTTGACTTGTTGCGAAAGGTTTTCGACAGTTCAAGGGGTTGACTATGATGAGACTTTCTCACCCTTAGCGATGCTTAAGTCTGTCCGAATCATGTTAGCTATTGCTGCATTTCATGATTATGAAATTTGGCAAATGGATGTCAAAACTGCATTCTTGAATGGATTTCTAGAAGAAGAGTTGTATATGATATAGCCAGAAGGTTTTGTTGATCCAAAAGGTGCTAACAAAGTGTGCAAGCTCCAGCGATCCATTTATGGACTGGTGCAAGCATCTCGGAGTTGGAATAAACGTTTTGATAGTGTGATCAAAGCATATGGTTTTATACAGACTTTTGGAGAAGCCTGTATTTACAAGAAAGTGAGTGGGAGCTCTGTAGCATTTCTGATTTTATATGTAGATGACATATTATTAATTGGAAATGATATAGAATTTCTGGATAGCATAAAGGGATACTTGAATAAAAGTTTTTCAATGAAAGACCTCGGTGAAGCTGCTTACATATTGGGCATCAAGATCTATAGAGATAGATCAAGACGCTTAATAGGACTTTCACAAAGCACATACCTTGACAAAATTTTGAAAAAGTTCAAAATGGATCAGGCAAAGAAAGGTTTCTTGCCTGTGCTACAAGGTGTGAAGTTGAGTCAAACTCAATGCCCGACCACAGCAGAAGATAGAGAAAAAATGAAAGATGTTCCCTATGCTTCAGCCATAGGCTCTATCATGTATGCAATGCTGTGTACCAGACTTGACGTATGCTTAGTAATAAGCTTGGCAGGAAGGTACCAAAGTAATCCAGGAGTGCATCACTGGACAGCAGTCAAGAACATCCTGAAATACCTGAAAAGGACTAAGGATATGTTTCTCGTATATGGAGGTGACAAAGAGCAAGTCGTAAATGGTTACGTCGATGCAAGCTTTGACACTGATCCGGACGATTCTAAATCGCAAACCGGATACGTGTTTATATTAAACGGTGGAGCTATAAGTTGGTGCAGTTCTAAACAAAGTGTTGTGGCGGGATCTACATGTGAAGCGGAGTACATAGCTGCTTCTGAAGCAGCAAATGAAGGAGTCTGGATGAAGGAGTTCATTTCCGATCTAGGTGTCATACCTAGTGCATCGGGACCAATGAAGATCTTCTGTGACAATACTGGTGCAATTGCCTTGGCAAAGGAATCCAGATTTCACAAGAGGACCAAGCACATCAAGAGACGCTTCAATTCCATTTGGGACCAAGTCCAAGTGGGAGACATAGAAATTTGCAAGATACATACGGATCTGAATGTTGCAGACCCGTTGACTAAGCCTCTCTCACGAGCAAAACATGATCAGCACCAAGACTCCATGGGTGTTAGAATCATTACTATGTAATCTAGATTATTGACTCTAGTGCAAGTGGGAGACTGAAGGAAATATGCCCTAGAGGCAATAATAAAGTTATTATTTATTTACTCATATCATGATAAATGTTTATTATTCATGCTAGAATTGTATTAACCAGAAACATGATACATGTGTGAATACATAGACAAAACTATAGTCACTAGTATGCCTCTACTTGACTAGCTCATTAATCAAAGATGGTTATGTTTCCTAACCATAGACATGTGTTGTCATTTGATTAGTGGGATCACATCATTAGAAGAATGATGTGATTGACATGACCCATTCCGTTAGCCTAGCACTTGATCGTTTAGTATACTGCTATTGCTTTCTTCATGACTTATACATGTTCCTGTAACTATGAGAATTATGCAACTCCCGTTTACCGGAGGAACACTTTGGGTACTACCAAACGTCACAACATAACTGGGTGATTATAAAGGAGTACTACAGGTGTCTCCGAAGGTACATGTTGATTTGGCGTATTTCGAGATTAGGTTTTGTCACTCCGATTGTCGGAGAGGTATCTCTAGGCCCTCTTGGTAATGCACATCACTATAAGCCTTGCAAGCAATGTAACCAATGAGTTGGTTATGGGATGATGCATTACGTAACGAGTAAAGAGACTTGCCGGTAACGAGATTGAACTAGGTATTGGATACCGACGATCGAATCTCGGGCAAGTAACATACCGATGACAAAGGGAACAACGTATGTTGTTATGCGGTTTGACCGATAAAGATCTTCGTAGAATATGTAGGAACCAATATGGGCATCCAGGTCCCGCTATTGGTTATTGACCGAGAATGGTTCTAGGTCATGTCTACATAGTTCTCGAACCCGTAGGGTCCGCACGCTTAACGTTACGATGACAGTTTTATTATGAGTTTATAAGTTTTGATGTACTGAAGTTTGTTCGGAGTCCCGGATGTGATCATGGACATAACGAGGAGTCTCGAAATGGTCGAGACATAAAGATTGATATATTGGACGACTATATTCGGACACCGGAAGTGTTCCGGGTGATTTCGGAGAAAACCGGAGTGCCGGAGGGGTTACCGGAACCCCCCGGGGAAGTATTGGGCCTTAGTGGGCCTGAGGGGAGAGAGAGGGCAGCAACCCAGGAGGTGGCGCGCCCCCTCCCATGGGGAGTCCGAATTGGACTAGGGGAGGCGGGCGCGGCCCCTCTTTCCCTCTCCCTCTCCCCCTCTTTCCTTCCCCCTTCCTCCTTCCTAGTTGGACTAGGAAAGGGGAGTCCTACTCCCACTAGGAGGACTCCCCCCTCCTTGGCGCGCCCCAAGGGCCGGCCGGCCTCCCCCCTTTCTCCTTTATATACGGGGGCGAGGGGCACCCCATAGACACACAAGTTGATCTACGGATCGTTCCTTAGCCGTGTGCGGTGCCCCCCTCCACCATATTCCACCTCGGTCATATCGTCGCGGAGTTTAGGTGAAGCCCTGCGCCGGTAGAACATCATCATCGTCACCACGCCGTCGTGCTGACGAAACTCATCTCCGGAGCTCTGCTGGATCGGAGGCCGGAGATCGTCATCGAGCTGAACGTGTGCTGAACTCGGAGGCTCCGTACGTTCGGTGCTTGGATCGGTTGGATCGTGAAGACGTACGACTACATCAACCGCGTTGTGCTAAGGCTTCCTCTTACGGTCTACGAGGGTACGTGGACAAACACTCTCCCCTCTCGTTGCTATACCATCACCATGATCTTGCGTGTGTGTAGGAAATTTTTTGAAATTACTACGTTCCCCATCACTGCTATGTATCTATGCCGTTTGGGCTCAAGAGTGCCCAGGCGACTTATCAGCAGTGTGTGCAGAACTGTTTGCACGATCAAATTGGGCGTAATGTTCATGCTTATGTGGATGACATTGTGGTGAAGTCCAGAGAAAAGGTGACCTTGATATCTGACTTAAAGAAGACCTTTGATAATCTCCGGGTTTACAAGATGATGCTTAACCCGGCCAAGTGTGTGTTTGGTGTTCCTGCGGGCAAGCTCTTGGGCTTTTTGGTGTCCAACAGAGGCATCGAAGCTAACCCAGAGAAGATTAAGGCGATTACCTCCCTGGCTAAACCGGCGTGCATCAATGATGTTCAGCGACTGGTGGGTCGTGTTGCCGCCTTAAGTCGGTTCATAAGTCGGCTCGGTGAGAAGGCCCTCCCATTGTATCAGATGATGAAGAAAACTGACACTTTTGTCTGGAGTGAGGCCGCTGATGCTGCTTTTGAAGACTTAAAGAGACAATTGTTTGAGCCGCCGGTTCTCGCGGCTCCGATTGACAAAGAGCCTTTGCTGTTATATGTGGCTGCCAATTCATGAGCCGTCAGCGTTGCCATCGTGGTGGAGCGTAAGGAAGCCGGTAAGGAGCATCCGGTTCAACGGCCGGTTTTCTACATCAGTGAGGTGCTCATTGAATCCAAGCAAAGGTACCGGCATTGGCAGAAGCTTGTTTACGGGGTGTTCATGGCCAACCGGAAGTTGAAGCAGTACTTTCAAAGCCACCCTATAATTGTGGTAAGTTCTGCCCCTTTAGGAGACATCATTCAGAACAAGGAGGCCACAGGACGAGTCGCCAAGTGGGCCATTGAGCTTGGGCCTCACGATTTGAAGTATATGCCACGTACTGCTATTAAGTCTCAGGCCTTGGTGGACTTTATCAATGATTGGACAGAGTTACAGGCCCCTGAGGAGAAGCTGGATAACACATATTGGACGATTCACTTTGATGGGTCCAGGCAGCTAGAAGGCTCGGGGGCTGGAGTGGTGTTAACTTCCCCTCGAGGTGACAAATTTTTTTATGTACTCCGGCTTATGTTTCCATGTACTAACAATGCAGCTGAATATGAGGCCTTACTCCATGGTCTCCGGATGGCTAAGGAGATGAACTTAAGCCGGGTACGATGCTTGGGCGACTCAGATCTTGTGGCTCAACAAGTGTCAGGCAAGTGGGATTCCAAGGACCCCCTCATGGCGGCTTATCATCGTGAGGTAGATGCTGTGGCTGGTCACTTAACGGGTTATCAAGTGGAGCACATCGATCGAAGGAAGAATGAGGCGGCTGATGCTTTAAGCCGGTGGGGATCCCAACCTAAACCGGTGCCACCCAATACCTTTCTCGATGTGTTACATAAACCTTCTGTCAAGGTGCCTACCGAGGAAGAATTAGCAGTGCCAGACCCGGAGGCACAGCTGGTGGCGGCTCTTCACGTTATCCCGGATTGGACGGTGCCTTACTTGGCTTATATGACCCGGGGTGAATTGCCGGAGGATGAGACATTGGCGAGACAAATTATCAGGCACTCCAAATCCATGACGATTGTTAATGGCGAATTACACCACCTAAGCATCACGAGGGTGTTTCAACGATGTGTGTCACCTACAGAAGGCCAAGAAATACTTCGTGAGATCCATGAAGGAGATTGTGGCCATCATGCTAGGTCAAAATCTCTCGTAGCCAAGGCTTTTCATCATGGTTTCTATTGGCTGACGGCTCATGCTGATGCGGAGGATCTAGTCAGTAAATGTGATGGTTGTCAAAAGTTCTCACGACGAGCTCATGTGCCGGCTCAAGAATTGAGGATGATCCCAATCACTTGGCCGTTCGCAGTCTGGGGGCTTGACATGGTTGGACCTTTCAAAAGGTCTAAAGACAAAAAGACACATCTACTGGTGGCAGTGGACAAGTTTACCAAGTGGGTTGAGGCGGAGCCGGTCAGTAAGTGTGATGCAGCCACGGCAGTTCAATTCATGAAAAAGGTGATATTTCGTTTTGGTTTTCCGCATAGCATCATAACTGATAATGGCACTAATCTCTCTAAGGGCCCATGGAAGAGTTCTGTCAAAGAGAACATATCCGGCTTGATGTTTCGGCCGTTGCTCATCCCCAATCCAATGGTCAAGCAGAGAGAGCTAATCAAGAGATCCTCAAAGGTATCAAACCCCGGCTCTTAGTCCCCTTACAGCGGACTCCGGGTTGTTGGGTGGAGGAGTTACCCTCCGTGTTATGGAGCATCAACACTACGCCTAACAGATCTATAGGATACACACCTTTCTTCATGGTTTATGGAGCAGAGGCGGTCCTGCCAAGTGACATCCGCACGACTCACCCCGTGTGGCGTCTTATGTTGAGGCGGATAATGAAAAGGCTCGTCAGGATGCACTTGACTTGTTGGACGAGGAGTGAGACTTGGCAATAGCCCGCTCGGCGATTTACCAGCAAGACCTGCGCCGCTATCACAGCCGCCGGGTTAGGAGCAGAACCTTTCAAGAAGGCGACTTGGTGCTCCAGCTCATCCAGGATCAGTCTAACGTGCACAAGCTATCCCCGCCTTGGGAAGGGCCCTTTGTGGTCAGCAAGAATCTACACAACGGGTCATATTATCTCATCGACATTCGAGAGCACAAGGACTCACTTAAATCGGAGGAGGAGACCTGCCGGCCGTGGAATATAGCTCATCTCCGGCCTTACTATACTTAAGTTACAAGTTTTTAAGATACCTTTTATGATGTACATATTATATAAAGCAATAAAGCAGGACCTCTGTCCTTTTTCCCATAAAGAATGTTTTATGTCTTCTTTATCAGGTGATGGACACTACCAACAGGGGACGGATCATATCTGAATCTGGCTTTCCCTTTGGTCCGGCTTATGATCATATCTGAATCTAGCCATGGTCACTTGGGGGCTTCCTGTTCAAACATAGGTCGTATTCGAACCAAAGAGGACATAGTTGTCGATACCCACTTGATAGGCATACTGCCAAACCCACTTGGGGGCTTCTTGATCATATTTGAATCATAGCTTAACCCCTTTGGGTCTGACGTGGATCGTATTCGAATCAGCGTCATTAAACAACTCTTATGTTCACTTGGGGGCTTCCTGTTCAAACATAGGTCATATTCGAACCAAAGAGAAGATAGCTGTCGATACCCACTTGATCGTAATCGCCAAAGCCACTGGGGGCTATATGATCGTATCCGAATCTTAGCTTAACCCCTTTGGAACGGTTCTCTGATCGTATTCGAATCAGGAACCTGTGAACATTATTTATAAGTATGATTACATTAACTTTCATTGAAACCTTCTTGAGGAGATGGTTCTTGATCCTTCCGGTTTCATATTGATTACCTTTAGGTTCTAAAAAGTGCCGGGTAAAGCCTTATATGAGCCGGGGAGACTATTAAAAGGGTCACAGGTATGCTGTTGTGATTATATTTTAACTAATCATGAACCGGCTTATACATGTTATCTTTTGTCATGTTCCGGGTTATCAATATTCTATAACCCCCTGGCACAGTGAACCGCCCAGGAAACCTTGCCTGTTTTTATGTGCAGGATAAAGCAGAGCAAGTTCAAACATCAAGGAAATACGCGGTTAACATAAGCCAGAGGAACTTGGTGAGGGCGTTTACAAAAGCAATCAGTACCATAAAGCATGACAAGCATTAAGGAGTTTTCTCTATCCTATTACAAGACTCCCCGAGTCTAAAATAAGTGAAGCATTGTTTTTGCAAAAGTTATAACACAGCTGGCGGCTCATTCCTCCGGCTGGCTTGACGACTCCGGGTTATCCTTCCCCGCCTCTCCTTCAGTTGTTTTGTCCTGGAAGGTGGACGAGGCCCAGTCAATGCCACTCAAGGCTTCAAATTCAGCCTCATTATCTATTAAACTGGCCGGGTCCACTTCAGGGGCAAAGGTATGCTTACGCGTTGGAGGGATCAGGCTGACTTCGTCATATGGGGCGTTTGGGATTCTCCGGTTCTCACTATCATAGCCCGGCGAATACTTAGTAAGATCAGTATCATTCCCAATGAGAGTCGCCAGGGGACGTACGGCTTTAACACAGGCAGTGAAGTCTTTGTCGTCAAAAGCAGTGCCGTCCTCTTTAAGGCTTGGATATCCGAGAGAGAGATCAGCAAGGTCAAGTTCCGGCACCCATGCTCTTGCCCGACTTAATGTGGCCACGGCTCCGGCTCTCGCAGATGCCCGCCTCAAATCCGGAATTCGTTGAGGTAGCACTGAAAGATGCCTCAACACATCTTGTAGGAGCCGAGGAGTGGTATTTGATAAGGCCACAACGGCCAACGCACGCTATGACCCGGAGTACAGCTGCTCTACTAAGGTATACACCGCCTTAAGCTTGATCAGCATATTTTCCTTCAGATTGGTACTCCTGGGGCCTGTATGTTCACAGGTATAACAGTAAGCCGGAGGTAACTATTACGATAACTCTTGAAAGATTACAATATTTACGAGCGACTTACAGAAGATGGCTGAGACCATTTGGGATATCTGCCGTTTTAAGTCGGACAGCTCGTTTGTTGCCTCGGCAAGAGATGCTTCTGCTATTTCAGCCCGAGTCACCAGTGAAGCCCTCTCATCAACCCAAGTTTTCTTCTCCGATTCAAATTTTTTTCTTCAGCTTCTCTTGTTCGGAGACACTGAATTCAAACTTGGAGTTGGCTTTTTGAGCTTCGAGCTCTTGGGTTTTCCACTGACTCTTCAAATCGGCAATCTCCGCCTCAAATTGACTTATGGTGGCGTGCATCGACATCAGGCTATGGTAAGAATCATGGTAAGATAACATTCAAGTCCCAAACACTTTACAAGTAAAGATACTTGGTACTTGGGGGCTAATGTATGCTAAAAGAATTTTTTAACCTATTTTACCGTGTCATACATATTAAGTCTCAAGCACTTTACAAGTAAAGGTACTTGACACCTGGGGACTAATGTGTAACCCAAATTCAAAGTTTCATGCTATCACCGGGTTAAACATATTCAATTTAAACCGGACAAAACTAACAGTAAGTCGATTACTAAGTCTACAGCATATTCATTCATAAGCAATAGACTTGGGGGCTAGTATAGTAAGTAAGGTTCAGAATAAAAGCATAAGTTATACCTCAGATTTATGCTGTATTTGCTTCACCATGTCAATTTCCAGGTCACGACTATTGTGCACTTGGTTCAGATAGCCCGAGAGTATATCACCAATACTTAGGTGAGAATAATCAGTGATGTCCTGTTTGGCTTTCCGACACTGGGCAAACTCCTCCTTGGCAGTGCATTGGGCAAGAACAGTAGGCCGGCCTGGTTCAACATATTGGCTCTTCACAATTTCAACCTCCGGGTCAGTTGTCTTGACCGGGCTAGGAGTTTCCGGGTCATCCGAGTTGTGGATAACGTCTTCTGCAGGCGGGTCAGAGGTTGGCACCGGAATGTCAGAAGCCGGTTCAGGTGGTGGCTGATGAGTGGAGCTGTCAGGAATGGATGAGTCAAGCACCGGTTCAGTAACCACCGGGTCTCGGGATGGCTTATCCTTCTTTGCCCTCTTGCTGGGCTTTACTTGCAAGCTGTCAATCAAAGTGGAAGGAAAAGCATCAAAGTATAAGTATGGAAAAACTTAAAGTAAGAAAGGTTATATTACCCAGGAGCCATTTTGAAAGCCGGCATGTTTGATTGCATCGACTCATCAGAAGAAGGGGAGGTATCCTGATAGTTGGAGTCAGATGAATTGATAGGTTGGCGAATCAAACCCGTCAAAGGTAAAACAAAATGTAAACCGGAGATAACCTCGGTCCGACGCTTCCTGGTTACGTCGGGTAAGCCGGAGGAGAGCTCTGCGTCCTGGTTGGCCCGAGTCTGCCGCCGATTTTCAAGCTGTAGTTGCTTCAAAAGAAATTGAGGATCTTGGTAAGCTAGAGGGTGTGAAAACCTTACTTTTCGGGTCACCCTTCGGATTTTTTGTGTTGGCAAAGGCTCTGAGTCGGAGGAAATTATAGTTACCTCTTCGCCAACTACTTGACTGTTCCCAGTATCCTCCTGAAAAGATCAAATGTCAGTAAAGTAATGACAAAGGAGTTAAAGAAAATCAAAAAAGATTACCTCTTCCTCATCCGAAGAAGAGTCATCCAGTTTAAACATATCGGAGGTGCTGGGTTTCTTCTTCCTAGAGGTGCCCGTCTTGGCGGCTTTCCTTTCAGTTTTTTTGGCCGCCCTGGCCTGTTTGGCAGCCTCATGGTCATACTTGACCTTCCAGAAATTATCACCGGCCTGTGGAAACAGATGAAGAATCGTAAGTACAAGAAGGTAACATATGAAAGAGTATTTATGAAGATTAGTAACTTACCGCAGGAGTCGGGTTCTTCTTGCAGAAGGGAAGTAAACCGAAGGTATTGCTGGTTACAGTGCCCTCCTTCAATAGCGATTGGACTGTAGCATCTACCACATCATCTGGTAAGTCCTCAGGGCTATGACGCATTGGGTCTTCTTTCTCGCCTGTGGAAGTACACATTAAGCCGGAGCGGTGGCTTAATGGTAGTATCCGTCAGGTGACCTAGACCCGGACCAAATCAATGCCACTTAACCCATTGCCTAAAAGGGCTTTGATCTTCTTGATGGTGGGATTAAGAGGCAGGCGCTCAATAGCAGTCAACTTGTCCGCCAAATGATGGTTGGACTCAAGACGCAGGGCACGAAAGCCGAGCAGAGGCTTCTCATTAGCCGGAGAGGTATCTTGACAGTAGAACCATGTCTGGTTCCAGTCTTTTGGGTGACTTGGTAGCTCAGCTTAAGGAAAAAGGCAATCTCTCCACCGCTGGATTGAGATGCCGCCAAGCTCAAGACTAGGCCCGTTGGCACGTTCGTTCTGCTGGTTTAAGTAAAAAAGTTCTCTGAACAACAGCAGACTTGGTTCTTCTCCTAGGTATACCTCGTAGAAGACTTGGAAATTACATAGATTTGACACGGAATTGGGTCCAATGTCTTGAGGCTTCAGGTCAAAGAAATCCAAAACTTCCCTGAAGAATTTTGAGCCGGGAGGGGCAAATCCCCCGCTCATATGATCTGTGAAAACTACTACCTCCCCATCCTTGGGTTGAGGTATCTCCTCAGACGGGTGAGGGGCACGATAAGACATGGCTTCCTTCTTTGGCAAATGGCCAGACTTCACAAAATCGGCAAGTTTGCTTTTGGTTACTGTGGATGGAACCCAATTGCAAGTCACAGGGGCCTTGGCCGCCTTAGGAGCCATGACAATAGTTGGCCTACGACAAAATAAGAAGGCTCCGGTTCAACTTTAATCCGGAGACATATCTAAATTTTTCACAGTGGCGGCTTAAGAAAGGGGCCTAATGATATAAGGGTGCTTGTGCAATAATTTTTAAGCCGCTATCAGTATCAAGAGCAATTCAAATTTTTTTTAAGATCATGAGAAGAAGGCAAGGTTCACAGTTCAGTATCACTTATTTAAACCGGATGCTTAGACAGCAGTGATAGAAGCAAGTTTTACAAAAGAAACTTTCCGGGTGATATAAACAAGTTTCACAGACGACAACTATTATCATGGATCAAATTCTTGCTCTGAAAGGAAAATTTTCTAGACCTAGAAACAGAACGAAATTCATACAGTTGAAGAGGGTTTCTAAGCAAGGAAACTGAGATCTATTTTTATGCAAGATCAATACAAACATATACCACGACAATTCTGTACAGCTTTACGACCTAAACAAGGCATTGAAGGTGAGAACTAGCGAGGGTTTGTGTCGGGCAGTGATGAACGCCGACGAACTCAGCGGAGTTCCAATGCAGATCTGAGAAAGGGGAGGAGAGGAACTCACGGATGAAGACGAGCTGCGGAGATTCGCCGATGTTTTCTCGTCAGAGTCAGGTCGATGCAGCGGCCTGAGTCGATGCAGATGAGGGGATCGACGGTGGCGGCGGCGGAGCTCGAGTCGCAGAGAGGAGAGGAAGAAGACGACTGGAAGGAGAAGAATGAAAGACCTAAGGTCACACCTATTTATAGGGAGAGGATAACTGAGATGGCGTGGGAAACGAGGAGATAAGAATTACTATCCAGCGACCCCGATGCCTCGATTTTCGGAACAATTAATAAGGCAGAGATCCGTTGAAGGATATGACAGAATAGAAAATGAATTATAGAAAGGATGATGTCATGCCGGGTTAAGGTGGATCCAGAGGATGACGTCACGGCGGGTTAAAAGAAAAGCCCTCTGTATAGTCAGAAGACTGAAGATTTATTCTTTAGAAGTATATTTTAAGATTAACATGAACAGGTTCAAATCAATCTGGGGCCTAATGTTGGGGATACGACTATTTGTGTAAGCCGCCCAGGAGGGGCTGGGTTACGCAAATAGGACTCATCAGAGGAAGCCCAAGACCAAGCATGAAGATGGCGGTTCAATAAAAGGCTTAAGGCCCACAGGCGGCTTAAGGCCCGTTGTAGTAAACCGCCATGATGGCATGACTTGTAACATAAGGTAGATTTAACTAGTCACCGAGCCGGACACTGTTTATAAGCCGGCCGGGACTCTATACGCCACAAGGCGTCAACCCATGTATATAAGGGCATGACCTGCTGGCGGCTTAGGGCAAGAAACAACTCATCGAGAGCCGGGCATAGCATATCTCGCTCCCTGGTCGTCGAAACATCAATACCAACCCAACTAGACGTAGGCCTTACCTTCACCGTAAGGGGCCGAACTAGTATAAACTCTCTCGTGTACTTTGTCCCGATTTAACCCCTTCAAGCTTCCTAGTTGCGATGGTTCCACAACTAAGTCCTTTCACGAGGACATCCGACGTGACTATTCCACGACAATCTCCCTCGCTAATCATGTGTAGGTGATCTAATGTCTATGCTTAACGATCCTATCATGTTATAACTCTAAAAATTAGGTTCAACATTGCAATACTAGGAAAACCCTTACCAGTAGCGCTGGTGGTTTTTTGCTATTAGTAGCGCTGGTAGATGCGCTACTGCTACGGCGCTACAACTATTTTTTCGCAGTAGCACTTGTTTTCCCCAACGGTACTGGCAACAGAAGCTAGCAGTAGCGATGTTCCCTCCAACGCTACCGATACTTATCTGCAGCGTGGGTATCTAGCCAGCGCTACTGTTATTTGAGTGCTGCTAGTAATCTTTACCCCACGTCACTGCTAACTTTTGTAGTTTTTTTTTGCGTTTTGGCTCTGTACACATTTAAACAGATCCACCATTTATACAATAACATGCATATTCATTGAAAAGCAAGTGAGTCATCGATGAGCCAAAGTTATTAGAAGTCTCGACATGTCTCAAGTATCTCATCATCATCAATCATGGTCGAACACATGTCTCGAAATAGCGTTACAAGTCATTACAAGTTTCCAATACATGCAACTACATGGTCACATACTCATGTTTAATAATCTACCTAAACTATGATCAGTTATGAAGAAACATTGTGTATACTCATGTTTCATCATCTACCTAAACTATGATCAATTATGAAGAAACTATGGTAGTGAAATGTCGGTTTTCCATGTGTACATTCTTAGCCCATCTGACACGGAACATCGTCGCGCTATGCAATCCAGAGTAGTTAAGCTCCCATATCTCTTCGATCCTTCCGTAATATCTTTCAATTACATTCCCAGTCATGGCTTCCATCGTCACCCCTGAGTTTTGGTATTACTGTTTATATCTTTCTCCTCCATGTAGAACGTGTATCCGTTGATATCGTATGCTTGATAAGTCGCGAGGTTGGTCAACGCGCCATGTGCTAAGGCGTATATGAGCGTTCCGTTCGGACAACCCTCTTCCGGGGGATTAGCCAGAACTCGCTCTTTAAACCAACGCAAGAAAGTAGAGTTGTGCTCTCTAATAACTTCAACGTCTGTCCTGTGCACCCCACGGTCACGGTACTTCTTCGCGATGGTCTCTTTGTGCAGTGTCACAAAATCTTCTAGCACATCTAGGTGTTGTAGCACTACTAAGTTTGCCCTATCAAGGTCGTTTTGTCGGCCCGAGCGTAACACATTCACATCCCTATGACCGTTGGTGTGACCTTCGCCTTCGAGCCTTCCACAAGTACTTGTTGATGGGCAAACCAACAACAGGGTCTCCGGTGCCTACTAGATAACTCTCACAGAAAGCGATGCACTCTTTGGTCAGATATCCATGGGCTATGCTTCCATCTGGACGGGACTTGTTACGAACGAATCCTTTGATGACCCCATTCATCCTCTCGAACGGCATCATGTTGTGCAGGAATGTCGGCCCTAGGTCGATGATGTCTTCCACGATGTGGACACATAGATGCACCATGACATCAAAGAACGCGGGCGGGAAGTACATCTCTAGCTCATTCAGTATGACAAAGATCTCATCATGTGGCCTATGGAGTTGCTTCACACTTATCGACTTTCGAGAGATAGCATCAAAAAGTGGCATAGGTCAGTAAGCATCTCATGCACATGTGTGTCCATAATCCCTCTAAGTGCAACCAGGAGTAACTGCGTCATAATCACATGACAGTCGTGAGACTTCATCCCGCCGAACCTTTTTTCTTAGTGTCCAGATATCTTCTTATCTTCCTGCAGTCTCCGGAACTAACTTTGATTCCGGCAAGGCACTTGAACAATTGATCGACCTCCTTCGGATCTAAGGTGAAGCAAGAGGGGGGCAATATTGTTCTTCCTTCTTGTTTACTTTTTTGCCCCTATCTTCCGTCTCCGTCTCGGTCTCCTCCAACGACTTTTTACCGTGCATTTGGAGATCTTTCCTGATATTCAAAAATTCCAAGTCTTTTCTTGCCTTCGGCCCATCCTTGGTCCTCTCCGGCATGTTCATCAGTGTTCCAAGCAAACTCTCGAGGATATTTTTTGTGATATGCATTTGATCAAGACTATGAGGCGTGTCGAGTTTGGGTCAGTATTCCAAGTCCCAGCAAACAGATCTCGTCTTCCATACCTTCAGCAGGGGCTCCGGCACCTTTTTCTTCGTATTTCTTGGCGAGGGGCACTCTTCCCAGTTCTTCAATAACTCATATATTTCTACACTGCTACGCTTACGTGGAGGACCTCGATGCTCAGCCTTACCATTGAATAGATCTCCACGCTTTTGCTACCTCTTGAGCACTGCGTTGGTTTTCCCTTGAACATGAAAGGGTGATGCAGCAAAGTAGCGTAAGTATTTCCCTCAGTTTTTGAGAACCAATGTATCAATCTAGTAGGAGGCTACACGCAAGTCCCTCGTACCTACACAAACAAATAAGAACCTCGCAACCAACGCGATAAAGGGGTTGTCAATCCCTTCACGGTCACTTGCAAAAGTGAGAACTGATAGAGATAATAATAAGATAAATAATTTTGGTATTTTTATGATATAGATTGGAAAGTAAAGATTGCAAAATAAAGTAGATCGGAAACTTATATGATGGAAAATAGACCCGGGGGCATAGGTTTCACTAGTGGCTTCTCTCAAGATAGCATAAGTATTACGGTGGGTGAACAAATTACTGTCGAGCAATTGATAGAAAAGTGCATAGTTATGAGAATATCTAGGCATGATCATGTATATAGGCATCACATCCGTGACAAGTAGATCGAAACGATTCTGCATCTACTACTATTACTCCACACATCGACCGCTATCTAGCATGCATCTAGAGTATTAAGTTCATAAGAACAGAGTAACGCATTAGGCAAGATGACATGATGTAGAGGGATAAACTCAAGCAATATAATATAAACCCCATCTTTTTATCCTTGATGGCAACTATAAAATATGTGCCTTGCTGCCCCTGTTGTCACTGGGAAAGGACACCGCAAGATTGAACTCAAAGCTAAGCACTTCTCCCATTGCAAGAAAGATCAATCTAGTATGCCAAACCAAACTGATAATTCGAAGAGACTTGCAAAGATAAGCAATCATACATAAAAGAATTCAGAGGAGATTCAAATATTTCTCATAGACAAACTTGATCATAAACCCACAATTCATCGGATCTCGACAAAAACACCGCAAAAAGAGTTATATCAAATAGATCTCCAAGAAGATCAAGGAGAACATTGTATTGAGATTCATAGAGAGAGAAGAAGCCATCTAGCTAATAACTATGGACCCGAAGGTCTACCGTAAAATACTCACAATTCATCGGAGAGCCTTTGGTGTTGATGTAGAAGCCCTCCGTGATTGATTCCCCCTCCAGCGGAGCGCCGGAAAAGGCCCCAAGATGGGATCTCACGGGTACAGAAGGTTGCGGCAGTGGAAGTAGGGTTTCGTGGTGCTCCTAGATGTTTTCAGGGTATATGGACATATATAGGCGAAGGAAGTCGGTCAGGGGAGCCACGAGGGGCCCGTGAGGGTGGGGGGCGTGCCCACCCCCCTAGGGCGCGCCGCCCAACCTCGTGGCCTCCTCGTTTACTTCTTGACGTCCACTCTAAGTCTCCTGGATTGCGTTTGTTCCAAAAATAACTCTCCCGAAGGTTTCATTCCGTTTGGACTCCGTTTGATATTCCTTTTCTGTGAAACACTGAAATAGGCAAAAAAACAACAATTTGGGCCGGGCCTCTGGTTAATAGGTTAGTCCCAAAAATGATATAAAAGTGTATAGTAAAGCCCATTAAACATCCAAAATAGGTAATATAATAGCATGGAACAATCAAAAATTATAGATACGTTGGAGACGTATCAAGCATCCCCAAGCTTAATTCCTGCTCGTCCTCGAGTAGGTAAATGATAAAAACAGAATTTTTGATGTGGAATGCTACCTGGCATATTTCTCAATGTAATTTTCTTTATTGTGGCATGAATGTTCAGATCCAAATGATTCAAGATAAAAGTTCATATTAACATAAAAATAGTAATACTGCAAGCATACTAACAAGTAATCATGTCTTATCAAAATAACATAACCAAAGAAAGTTTATCCCTACAAAATCATATAGTTAGGCCATGCTTCATTTTCATCACACAAAATACTCTCATCATGCACAACCCCGGTTTCAGCCAAGCAATTGGTTCATACTTTTGAACGCGCTTTAGATTTTTCAACTCTCACGCAATACATGAGCGTAAGCCATGGATATAGCACTATGGGTGGAATAGAATATGATGATGGAGGTTGTGTGGAGAAGACAAAAAGGGAGAAAGTCTCATATTGACGCGGCTAATCAACGGGCTATGGAAATGCCCATCAATTGATGTCGATATGAGGAATAGGGATTGTCATGCAACGGATGCACTAGAACTATAAATGTATGAAAGCTCAAAAAAAACTAAGTGGGTGTGCATCCAACTTGCTTGCTCACGAAGACCTAGGGCATTTTGAAGAAGCCCATCATTGGAATATACAAGCCAAGTTCTATAATGAAAAATTCCCACTAGTATATGAAAGTGACAACATAGGAGACTCTCTATCATGAAGATCATGGTGCTACTTTGAAGCACAAGTGTGGAAAAAGGATAGTAACATTGTCCCTTCTCTCTTTTTCTCTCATTTTTTTATTTTGATGGGCTTCATTGGCCTCTTTTTTTTATTTGGACCTATTTGGCCTCTTTTATTTTTCATAAAGTCCGGGGTCTCATCCCGACTTGTTGGGGAATCATAGTCTCCATCATCCTTTTCTCACTTGGGACAATGCTCTAATGAAGATCGTCACACTTTTATTGATTTACAACTCAAGAATTACAACTCAATACTTAGAACAAAATACGACTCTATGTGAATGCCTCCGGCGGTGTACCGGGATATGCAATGAATCAAGAGTGACATGTATGAAATAATTATAAAGGTGGCCTTGCCACAAATACGGTGTCAACTACATGATCATGCAAAAGCAATATGACAATGATGGAGTGTGTCATAATAAACGGAACGGTGGAAAGTTGCATGGCAATATATCTCGGAATGGCTATGGAAATGCCATAATAGGTAGGTATGGTGGCTGTTTTGAGGAAGATATAAGGAGGTTTATGTGAGATAGAGTGTATCGTATCACGGGGTTTGGATGCAGCGGCGAAGTTTGCACCAACTCTCAAGGTGAGAAAGGGCAATGCACGGTACTGTAGAGGCTAGCAATGATGGAAGGGTGAGAGTGCGTATAATCCATGGACTCACATTAGTCATAAAGAACTCATATACTTATTGCAAAAGTTTATTAGCCCTCGAAGCAAAGTACTACTACGCACGCTCCTAGGGGAAGGGTTGGTAGGATTTAACCATCGCGCAATCCCGACCTCCACTCATAAGGAAGGCAATCAAAGAACACCCCATGCTACAAATTTGTCACACAACTTTTACCATATGTGCATGCTACGGGACTTGCCAACTTTAAAACAAGTATTTCTCAATTTCATAATTACCCAACTAGCATGACTCTAACATTACCACCTTTATATCTCAAAACAATTATAAAGTATCAAATTGATCATAGTGTTCAATGCACTCTATATGATAGTTTTTATTATACCCAACTTGGATGCCCATCATATTAGGACCAATTTTATAACCAAAGCAAATACCATGCTGTTCTAAAAGACTCTCAAAATAATATAAGTGAAGCATGAGAGATCAATAATTTCTAAAAAATAAAACCACCGCCATGCTCTAAGAAGATATAAGTGAAGCATATAGAGCAAAATTGTCTAGCTCAAAAGATATAAATGAAGCACATAGAGTATTCTAATAAATTCCGATTCATGTGTGTTGATACGTCTCCGTCGTATCTATAATTTTTGATTGTTCCATGCCAATATTATTCACTTTCATATACTTTTTGGCAACTTTTTATATTATTTTTGGGACTAACATATTGATCCAGTGCCCAGTGCCAGTTCCTATCTGTTGCATGTTTTTTTGTTTCGCAGAAACCCAATATCAAAGGGAGTCCAAATGGGAAAAAAATGGACAGAGATTTTTTTTGGAATGTTTATGATTTTCTGGAAGTAAAATCAACACGAAACGGTATCCGAGGTGGGCACGAGGTAGGGGGACGCGCCCTACCCCCCAGGCGCGCCCCTGACCCTCGTGGTCCACCCGTAAGGCGGTTGATGCTCTTCTTCTGGCGCAAGAAAGATAATTTTATGAGAAAGATCTGGGCGAAAGATTCACCCCAATCGGAGTTACGGATCTCTGGATATAAAAGAAACGGTGAAGGGGTAGAATCTGCCAACGCAGAGAATGCAGAAACATAGATCCAATCTCGAAGGGGCTCTCGCCCCTCCCAAGCCATGGGCGCCAAGGACTAGAGGGGAAATCCTTCTCCCATCTAGGGAGAAGGCGAAGGAAGAAGAAGAAGAAGAAGGGGGGCTCTCTCCCCCTTGCTTCCGGTGGCGCCGGAACGCTGCCGGGGGCCATCATCATCACCGCGATCTTCACCAACACCACCGTCATCTTCACCAACAACTCCATCACCTTCCCCCTTCTATATCCAGCGGTCCACTCTCCCGCAACCCACTGTACCCTCTACTTGAACATGGTGCCTTATGCTTCATATTATTTTCCAATGATGTGTTGCCATCCTATGATGTCTGAGTAGATTTTCATTGTCCTATCGGTGATTGATGAATTGCTATGATTGGTTTGAGTTGCATGTTTAATTATTGGTGCTGTCCTATTGTGCCCTCCGTGTCGCGCAAGCGTGAGGGATTCCCGCTGTAGGGTTTGCAATATGTTTATGATTTGCTTATGGTGGATGGCGTGAGTGACAGAAGCACAGACCCGAGTAAGTAGGTTGTTTGCGTATGGGATAAAAGGGGACTTGATGTTTAATGCTATGGTTGGGTTTTACCTTAATGAATCTTTAGTAGTTGCGGATGCTTGCCAGAGTTCCAATCATAAGTGCATATGATCCAAGTAGAGAAAGTATGTTAGCTTATGCCTCTCCCTCAAATAGAATTGCAATAGTGATTACCAGTCTAGTAACATAGTTAGTTGCTTAGGGACAATTCAACAACTCCTACCACCACTTTTCCACACTCGCTATATTTACTTTATTGCTTCTTTATCTTAACAGCCCCTAGCTTTTATTTACGTGTTCTTTACTTTTTTGCAAACCTATCCTATCACACCTACAAAGTACTTTTAGTTTCATACTTGTTCTAGGTAAAGCGAACGTCAAGCGTGCGTAGAGTTGTATCGGTGGTTGATAGAACTTGAGGGAATATTTATTCTACCTTTAGCTCTTCGTTGGGTTCGACACTCTTACTTATCGAAAACTGTTGTGATCCCCTATACTTGTGGGTTATCAAGACCTTTTTCTGGCGCCGTTGCCGGGGAGCAATAGCGTGGGGTGAATATTCTCGTGTGTGCTTGTTTGCTTTATCACTAAGTAATTTTTATTTGATGTTCTTAGTTGTTCTCTATCTTTAGTTATGGATATGGAACACAAAATACCAAAAAAATTAGGTGTACTTGCTACTCATGGAGATGGGGAACCTCCTAAAACCCTCAATGCTGGTTATGTGAAAGATATTATGTACTACTTTAATAATCCTGAGAAAACCCCATTCAATTATGTAATGGGAGTAACATTGGATCAACGTGAATACTTTAGGGATTATCGCTTAACACAAAAAGGGAAACTATTATGGGATCAAATTCATATATTGAAGTGGTATGCTTGGAAACTATGCGTGGAATATGATTATACTTGTTGCTCTAGGATGAATGCTCCACACCTTCCGTTTTCATGCAAATTTAATGATAATAAAACCTTAGCTTCTTATGCTAATGGTATATATGATTACTATGATGTGGAACAAATAGAAGAATTTGTTGCTTTGATGATGCTTGTGGCCAAGATGCCAATATGAATTATGCTTATGGAGATGAACTTGATATAGTTCCTTATGTTACACATGAAATTGTTGCTATTGCACCCACACATGATAGTCCTATTATCTTTTTGAATTCTCCAAACTACACTATATCGGAGAAGCTTGCACTTGTTAAGGATTATATTGATGGGTTGCCTTTTACCATTGCAAATGATGATTTTGATGAATATAATATGCATGTGCTTGCTGCTCCTACTTGCAATTATTATGAGAGAGTAACTACATCTCCGCCTCTTTATGTTTCCAACACGATGAAATTGCAAGAAACTGCTTATACTATGCATTGGCCTTTACTATGTGTGCATGAATTGTTCTTTTATGACATGCCAATGCATAGGAAGAGAGTTATACTTCGTTGTTGCATGATATATATTACTTTGTGCTCACTACTAAATTAGAAATCATTGTTAATTAAAATTGGCTTTGATATACCTTGGGATCCGGGTGGATTCATTACTTGAGCACTAAATGCCTAGCTTAATGGCTTTAAAGAAAGCGCTGCCAGGGAGACAACCCGAAAGGTTTAGAGAGTCATTTATTTCTGTTGAGTGCTTTCATATAGTTTAAAAACAAAAAAATAAAGAGGGGAACCTAAAACTTTTCAAAAAGGAAAGTGAAAGTGAGAAAGACAAGCATTGTTGAAGTGGGAGCTAGCCTTGAACTTTTTTCATGCTCACGTAAACTTTGTGAATCTTGATTACAGAAACTTTTCAACAAAAATAATTATCCCCTTGAATAATTCCATTGTATTATAAAAATAATGTGCCAAGGTTTGCCTTTGGGATGTTTACAATGCTTGTTGGTTTGTACGGTGCAGGACAGAAACTTTGGCTGTAGTGCGCGATTTTACATTTTTAACTGGAACGTCAATTGGTTCTGAATTCTTTTGCACTGTCTTGCTATACAACTTGTTTATTTTTCATAATTTTGGTAGAATTTTTGGGGTAACAGAAGTATGGTGGATGTTCAGATTGCTACAGACTGTTCTGTTTTTGACAGATTCTGTTTTTGATGCATAGTTTGCTTGTTTTGATGAATCTATCAATTTATATCAGTGGACTAAGCCATGGAGAATTTATATTACAGTAGAAAAAATGCAAAAGCAAAATATGAATTGGTTTGGTACAGTACTTAGAGTGGTGATTTGCTTTATTATACTAACGGATCTTACCGAGTTTTCTGTTGAAGTTTTGTGTGGATGTAGTGTCTAATCGAGGATGTCTCGATATGAGGAAAAGGAAGAGAGGCAAGAGCTCAAGCTTGGGGATGCCCGAGGCACCCCAAGTAAATATTCAAGGAGACTCAAGCGTCTAAGCTTGGGGATGCTGGGGAGGCATCCCCTCTTTCTTCAACAAGTATCGGTATGTTTTCGAATTCGTTTCGTTCGTGCATTATGCGCAAGTCTTGGAGCGACTTTTGCAATTAGGTTTTTATTTTTCTTTTTGCATCATGCTGGTATGAGATAGTCCTTGGTTGATTTATAGAATGCTCATTGCACTTCACTTAAATCTTTTGAGTGTGGCTTTATAGAATGCTTCATGTGCTTCACTTATATCATTTGAAGTCTGGATTGCCTGTTTCTCTTCATATAGACAATCGCCATTTGTAGAATGCTCTTTTGGTTCACTTATACTTGTTAGAGCATGGGCATATCTTTTGTAGAAAGAATTAAACTCTGTTTCTTCACTTATATCTATTTAGAGAGATGACAGGAATTGGTCATTCACATGGTTAGTCATAAAATCCTACATAAACTTGTAGATCGCTGAATATGATATGTTTGATTCCTTGCAATAGTTTTGCGATATAAAAATGGTGATAGTAGAGTTATGCTAGTGGGTGGTTGTGGATTGTAGAGACACTTGTGTTGAGGTTTGCAAGTCCTGTAGCATGCACGTATGGTAACCGTTGTGTGACAAATTTGAATCATGGGGTGTTTCTTTCATTGTCTTCCTTATGAGTGGCGGTTGGAGACGAGCGATGGTCTTTTCCTACCAATCTATCCCCCTAGGGGCATGCGTAGTAGTACTTTGCTTCGAGGGCTAATAAACTTTTGCAATAAGTATATGAGTTCTTTATGACTAATGTGAGTCCATGGATTATACGCACTCTCACCTTTCCGCCTTTGGTAGCCTCTTCGGTACCGTGCATTGCCCTTTCTCACCTTGAGAGTTGGTGCAAACTTTGCCGGTGCATCCAAACCCCGTGATACGATACGCTCTATCACACATAAACCTCCTTATATCTTCCTCAAAACAGCCACCATACCTACCTATTATGGCATTTCCATAACCATTCCGAGATATATTGCCTTGCAACATCCATCATCATATTCATGACTTGAGCATCCATTGTCATATTGCTTTGCATGATCGTAAGATAGCTAGCATGATGTTTTCATGGCTTGTCCGTTTTTTGATGTCATTGCTATGCTAGAACCTTGCACATCCCGGTACACCGCCGGAAGCATTCATATAGAGTCATATCTTTGTTCCAGTATCGAGTTGTAATATCGAGTTGTAAGTAAATAAAAGTGTGATGATCATCATTATAGAACATTGCCCAAAAAAAAGGGAAGGCCAAAGAAGCCTAAATAAAAAAGGGGGCCAAAGAAGCCCACCAAAAAAAAGGGGCAATGTTACTATCTCTTTTTCCACACTTGTGCTTCAAAGTAGCACCATGTTCTTCATGTAGTGAGTCTCATATCTTGTGCTTCAAAGTAGCACCATGTTCTTCATATAGATTGGCTCCTATATTGTCACTTTCATATACTAGTGGGAATTTTCATTATAGAACTTGGCTTGTATATTCCAATGATGGGCTTCCTCAAATGCCCTAGGTCTTCATGAGCAAGCAAGTTGGATGCACACCCACTTAGTTTCTTTTGTTGAGCTTTCATACACTTATAGCTCTTAGTGCATCCGTTGCATGGCAATCCCTACTCCTCACATTGATATCTATTAATGGGCATCTCCATAGCCCGTTGATATTCCTAGTTGATGTTAGGCTTTCTCCTTTTTTGTCTTCTCCACATAACCTCCATCATCATATTCTATTCCACCTATAGTGCTATATCCATGGTTTGCGCTCATGTATTGTGTGAGGGCTGAAAAATCTGAAGCGCGTTAAAAAGTATGAACCAATTGCTCGGCTCGTCATCGGGGTTGTGCATGATGGGAGCATTTTGTGTGACGAAAATGAAGCATGGCCAAACTATATGATTTTGTAGGGATAAGCTTGCTTTGGCCTTGTCATTTTGAAAAGACATGATTGCTTTATTGGTACGCTCGAAGTATTATTGTTTTTATGTCAAATGATAGACTATTGCTTTGAATCACTCGCATATTAATATTCATGCCATGATTAGACATATGATCAAGATTATGCTAGGTAGCATTCCACATCAAAAATTATTCTTTTTATCATTTACCTACTCGAGGACGAGCATGAATTAAGCTTGGGGATGCTGATACGTCTCCGTCGTATCTATAATTTTTTATTGTTCCATGCCAATATTATTCACTTTCATATACTTTTTGGCAACTTCTTATATTATTTTTGGGACTAACATATTGATCCAGCGCCCAGTGCCAGTTCCTGTCTGTTGCATGTTTTTTTGTTTTGCAGAAAACCAATATCAAACGGAGTCCAAACGGGAAAAACGGACAGAGATTTTTTTGGAACATTTATGATTTTCTGGAAGTAAAATCAACGCGAAACGATATCCGAGGTGGGCACGAGGTAGGGGGCGCGCCCTACCCCCCCAGGCGCGCTCCTGATCCTCGTGGTCCACCCGTAAGGCGGTTGATGCTCTTCTTCTGGCACAAGAAAGATAATTTTATGAGAAAGATCTGGACGAAAGATTCACCCCAATCGGAGTTACAGATCTCCGGATATAAAAGAAACGGTGAAGGGGTAGAATCTGCCAACGCATAGAACGCAGAAACAGAGAGATAGATCAAATCTCGGAGGGGCTCTGGCCCCTCCCAAGCCATGGGAGCCAAGGACCAGAGGGGAAACCCTTCTCCCATCTAGGGAGAAGGCCAAGGAAGAAGAAGAAGAAGGGGGGCTCTCTCCCCCTTGCTTCCGGTGGCGCCGGAACGCCGCCGGGGGCCATCATCATCACTGCGATCTTCACCAACACCACCGTCATCTTCACCAACATCTCCATCACCTTCCCCCTTCTATATCCAGCGGTCCACTCTCCCGCAACCCGCTGTACCCTCTACTTGAACATGGTGCCTTATGCTTCATATTATTTTCCAATGATGTGTTGCCATCCTATGATGTCTGAGTAGATTTTCATTGTCCTATCGGTGATTGATGAATTGCTATGATTGGTTTGAGTTGCATGTTTAATTATTGGTGCTGTCCTATTGTGCCCTCCGTGTCGCGCAAGCGTGAGGGATTCCCGCTGTAGGGTTTGCAATATGTTTATGATTTGCTTATGGTGGGTGGCGTGAGTGACAGAAGCACAGACCCGAGTAAGTAGGTTGTTTGCGTATGGGATAAAAGGGGACTTGATGTTTAATGCTATGGTTGGGTTTTACCTTAATGAATCTTCAGTAGTTGCGGATGCTTGCTAGAGTTCCAATCATAAGTGCATATGATCCAAGTAGAGAAAGTATGTTAGCTTATGCCTCTCCCTCAAATAGAATTGCAATAGTGATTACCAGTCTAGTAACATAGTCAGTTGCTTAGGGACAATTCAACAACTCCTACCACAACTTTTCCACACTCGCTATATTTACTTTATTGCTTCTTTATCTTAACAGCCCCTAGCTTTTATTTACGTGTTCTTTACTTTCTTGCAAACCTATCCTATCACACCTACAAAGTACTTTTAGTTTCATACTTGTTCTAGGTCAAGCGAACGTCAAGCATGCGTAGAGTTGTATCGGTGGTCGATAGAACTTGAGGGATATTTATTCTACCTTTAGCTCCTCGTTGGGTTCGACACTCTTACTTATCGAAAACTGTTGCGATCCACTATACTTGTGGGTTATCATGTGTCTCTCCCAAAGGTGTGTACAGCAAGGATGATTGTGGTAAACTAAAAATCAAAGACTCATATCATACAAGACGCTCCAATCAAAACACATATCATGTGGTGAATAAAAATATAGCTCCAAGTAAAGTTAGACGAAGACGAAAGAGGGGATGCCTTCCGGGGCATCCCCAAGCTTAGGCTTTTGGTTGTCATTGAATTTTACCTTGGGGTGCCTTGGGAAACCCCAAGCTTAGGCTCTTGCCACTCCTTATTCTATAATCCATCAAATCTTTACCCAAAACTTGAAAACTTCACAACACAAAATTCAGCAGAAAATCTCATAAGCTCCGTTGGTGCAAGAAAGAAAACCACCACTTTAAGGTACTGAAATGAACTCATTCTTTATTTATATTGGTGTTAAAACTACTGTATTACAACTTCTCTATGGTTCATACCCCCCGATACTAGCCATAGATTCATCAAAATAAGCAAACAACACACGAAAAACAGAATCTGTCAAAAACAAAACAGTCTATAGTAATCTGTAACTTTCGAATACTCATGGAACTCTAAAAATCCTTAAAAAAAAATAGGAAGTCCTAGGAAATTTGTCTATTAATCTACTGCAAAAATAATAAACTGAAAAATCACGTTTCTGTGATTTACTAAAATTATTCTCGTGCGCGCAAAAGTTTCTGTTTTTCAGCAAGATCAAATTAACTATCACCCAAGATGATCCTATAGGTTCTACTTGGCACAAACACTAATTAAAACAAAAAACCACATATAAACAGAGGCTAGATTAATTATGTATTACTAAACAGGAGCAAAAAGTAAAGAACAAAAATAAAATTGGGTTGCCTCCCAACAAGCGCTATCGTTTAACGCCCCTAGCTAGGCATAAAAGCGAGAATAGATCTAAGTATTGCCATCTTTGATATTCAATTCTTCAATAGAACACTTATAACTATTAGGAGTTTCCTTCCTTTTAATGATCAAACTCCTAGGTAAAAAATAAAGATAATTCATTTGTAGCAAAAGGTTCCTTAATGATAGAGAAAAAGTTGGGATGAACACTTATTGATTTGAGATCCACATTTTCCTTACTAGAAGATTCACCCTTATTTTTAGGAACATACATTAATTTGGAAATTTTGGTAGGAGGAGTTGGAGTATTTTCACGGATTAAAAGGCAGACCCTAAGTTGGTAATAATATCCTCAAGTTTACCGGTTCCTTTAGAATCTTGATTTGTTCTTTCGCTAACTATAGGTTCCTTCTCTTTAAAAAAAATCAGAGTAACTCTAACCTTGGATCCATATTGGGTAATTTGGTTGTGGATATTTTTATCCAAATTTTCAATTAACTCAACAGTGGCAACTTTATTTTCAATAATTTCAAGCCTTTTCATCACATGTTCCAAAGTTAAAACAGTTCCATTAACCAAAAAAGGTGGTGGACCAAACAAATCTAACATAGCATTATAATTATCAAAAGTATGGCTACCCAAGAAATTCCCTCCGGTAATGGTATCAGGAATATATCTATTCCAAGGAGTAATGCCTACATAAAAATTGCAAAGAAGAACAGAAGTAGATTGCTTCCTAGTAGATCTATTTTGAGCACTACAAATTCTATGCCAAGCATCTTTTAGATTTTCTCCCTCCCTTTGTTTAAAATTAAGAACTTCATGATCGGGAGTACTAACAATGGTAGAAGGACTAGCCATGACGACGAAATAAACGATCTAACACACGAGCACACAAGAGGAAAGAGAAAGAGAGGCGAGCGGGAAAGAGAGGGCGAATAAAACGGCAAGGATGAAGTGGGGGAGAGGAAAACAAGAGGCAAATGGCAAATAATGTAATGCGAGGGAGAAGAGTTTGTGAGGGGTACTTGGTATGTCTTGACTTGTGCGAAGACCTCCCCGGCAATGGCGCCAGAAATCCTTCTTGCTACCTTTTGAGCACTGCGTTGGTTTTCCCTTGAAGAGGAAAGGGTGATGCAGCACAGTAGCGTAAGTATTTCCCTCAGTTTTTGAGAACCAAGGTATCAATCCAGTAGGAGGCTACACGCAAGTCCCTCGTACCTACACAAACAAATAAGAACCTCGCAACCAACGCAATAAAGGGGTTGTCAATCCCTTCACGGTCACTTGTAAAAGTGAGATCTGATAGAGATAATAATAAGATAAATATTTTTGGTATTTTTATGATATAGATTGGAAAGTAAAGATTGCAAAATAAAGTAGATCGGAAACTTATATGATGGAAAATAGACCCGGGGGCCATAGATTTCACTAGTGGCTTCTCTGAAGATAGCATAACTATTATGGTGGGTGAACAAATTACTGTCGAGCAATTGATAGAAAAGTGCATAGTTATGAGAATATCTAGGCATGATCATGTATATAGGCATCACGTTCGCGACAAGTAGATCAAAACGATTCTGCATCTACTACTATTACTACACACATCGACCGCTATCCAGCAAGCATCTAGAGTATTAAGTTCATAAGAACAGAGTAACGCATTAGGCAAGATGACATGATGTAGAGGGATAAACTCAAGCAATATAATATAAACCCCATCTTTTTATCCTTGATGGCAACAATACAATACGTGCCTAAAATTCGGCATGCATGGACCAAATTCATACAAAAATTCGGCATGACCCTCCCTAAACATAGGACATATTGAGTTTGCCCGAAATTCGCCGAAACGGAATTGAATCGACATTTCAGCAAAACATAGGCAACTCATGTCACCCACATTATTTCATCAAATACACAATGTAGGCAACTCAAATCATGCACACACAATTCGGTATATTCTCATATCGCCCATATATATAGTTTTGGTCATATCCACAAAAACACTTTTTTTGCTCACCTATGTGTCAAGAGGGATATCGAGCACCTTTCTTCTTAATTACCTAGTAGCTCTATAGATATATAGCTCTAACTAGCTAGCTAGCTAGGGAGAGAGAGCTAGGGAGAGAGTGGGAGGAGAGGGAGAGAGGAGAAGAGAGAAGGCATTAATGGAAGGGGGTCATGGAGGGCAAAGAAGAGGGGGGAGGGCATTAATGGAGGGGGTGGTGGTGGAGGGCAAATAAATAGGGGGTGGTGGAGGGGCAAAGAAGAGGGGGGTGGGAGGGCTTAATGGAGGGGTGTGGTGGAGGGGCAAAAAAGAGGGGGGAGGTGGTGAAAGGGCAAAGAAGAGAAGAAGGGATGGCTCTAATGGAGGGGTGGTGGAGGGGGAGCATTGGAACAAGCAAGGTGCAAGGAAAGGTGGAGAAAGGAAGGGGAGAGGAAGAAGAAAGGGGAGGAAGAAGGGGAAAGGTGGTAGGTGGCTGGCGACCATAGCAGTAGCGCGGGGCGCCAAAGCACGCTACTGCTATGACTGCCAGCCAAAATATCTACTGGTAAGTAAAACTAGTTGTAGCGCTTGTACAAAAACCACGCTACTGGTACAAGTTTACCCATAGAAGAAATAGCACTAGCGCGTGTAGGTGCACAGGTGCTACTGGTATTTTCTTAACATTAGCGCTGGTTGGACTACAAACGCTGCTAATATTTTTTGGTCGGGTGGTGTGCTGTGGCAAACTTACCAGTAGCGTGCCCTCCAGAAACCCATGCTGCTGCTATGTTTTACTAGTAGCGCGCTTTATACCAGACGCTACTGGTAATTATCAGTAGCGTGGGGTCCAGAACACACGCTACTGATAAACTTCTATGTATAAGCCTTTTCCTAGTAGTGTTGGTATAAGAGTTGATAATGCCTACATTAGATTCATAGTGATCTTCCATTTGTGTTAGTGTGCATGATCAAGTACTAATGGTCAGTTGTTAAGATTAACAGAAAGATTAATGCCCTCTGTTAAGTTGATCGTGCATGATTAGCGTTAAAAGGTTTCGGTTAAGACTAAATTGCTATGGGTTAGTGCTAATTAGACAATTGTAATGTACAATATATTTTGTTGGATTAATTTAGCCATTCATCGGCGTCATCTGATGTTCTAATTAGTATTGTTAGCCCTGGTTCACATATTAGAAGGGGGTGGGGGTTCAAATGATTAAATAATGTCCCAGTTTAGAAACCCCAGAAAAATTCCCCAAAAAGAAAGATCGAGAAAAGGAAGAAATTTTGGCCACACATGTTGACGCTGCGTCAGATCCGCATGACTGCCACCATGCTCGGGCACTGACATCACGACGCCGCCGTCTCATAGGACAGTGCGCGGAAAGTACGATGGACGGCACCGTCCTCACGGACACGAATGTTGTGTGGCCTCTACGTCGCACATGCCACCGTCGACCCCTAAAAAACAGGTGCCAGCGGTAGCCTCCCCACCTCACCTCCCGTCGCCTCATATGCATCACTGGCGCTCATGGACTACTGGTCTCGCCATGAGCTCTATGCCGTTGGCGCCATTCGGCGTAGGAGCATGCGACCTTGAGCCAGGCATCCTGCTCTGACAAACGGGGTTGCCGCCGCGATCGCCTACCCTGCTTTTGCCAGAGAGAAATTGGGTGGGGGAGAAAATTGAAGTTAGACTAGTTGATCAGGTGTGGTATTTGTTCTGGGTGGAACTGGGTGGACCATCAAAAAATGGATCGATTTCGACCATGGCTATGGCCTAGGTTATATTGGCCCGCACATAATTTCTCCTTTTTAAGATTTTCTACTGTTGGTTTAGGTTATTAATGGGATGTCGTGCGTAGTATTGGGCCAAAGTCATCTTATGGTCATTTTTTATTAGGTGCATTTTTGTATTATAATTATTCTAAAAATGTTTTCACTCCTATAAATTGAGAAATTGTCATGAAATTATGTTCTAAATTATTATTTAGTTTTTTGAATAGAATGAGACCGGCGAGAAGTTTTTTTAAGAAAACTTTTATGCAATTAATGTGTGTGTCATTTTTGTGGCATAATTATGAGGTCTCTTTGTGATTTCAATAAGACTGGTTGTAATGGGGAGTTTCGTGTACTAGTATCATACATATGATACTAGTGTATAGTGTATGATACTACCTCTTTTTTTTCGGGATATGATACTACCTCCCTAATGCATAGTATCATCTATTAGTATCACGTAGTACTTTATTTATTGTCATTTTTTTGAAAAGGAGGATGTACCCCCGGCCTCTGCATCTGGACGATGCATGCAGCCATATTATTAATTATTCACAAAGACCATACAATGTGATACATCAATAAGCATGAAGCCACCATCTTGGCAACGTTGTTGCTACTCCTATCCACTTGATGAAGGTGTGCCAAATGTCTGGGCCTAATACTAAACAGACATCGCACCAAAGCCTAACATCTAAAGCCAGGTGTCCCATCCAAGTCACTACCTGGATTGGGTCCCACACCGGTCTGGCACACTCCTAGCGAGCACCACACGCTGCAAGGGCCATCACCTCCATCTTCCATCGGTCCATCCTCAGAGCAGAACTGATGCACCGACCTTGCCAGGCCTCTCTGCTGTCAACGCCACCATGACGCCAGATAGCTTCCTCTTCCCGCGCGAGTCCATCTCCGCGCATCAGACGCCGAGTGTCACGCCCAATATGCGATCCTATCCGAGAGGAACTCGAAGGTCCCACCAAGGATAGTGCTGCATATTGAAACGCTTTTGCAAGGTGGATATCATTACATCGTACCATTACATAATACATGGGGATACATACAAAAGGCATACAATGCCACATGAGTACAACAACATCATACATAAGAGCAACATCCAACTACGGATGAAACATAAACAGGAACTCAAACGACATCCACCCTGCTAGCCCAGGCTGCGACCAGGAACCTAACCCCTGAACAAAGAAGAAGCAGAAGAAGAAACTCCAAGACACGCATACATCGCTCTCACGTCATGATCATCACATAACCTGTACCCGCAACTGTTGTTGGAGTAATCTGTGAGCCACGAGGACTCAGCAATCCCATTACCATGGGTATCAAGACTAGCAAAGCTTAAAGGGTATGGAATGGATAAGTGGTGAGGTTGGAACAAGCGACTAAGCAATGTATGGTGGCTAACTTACGAGTACAAGAATAAGATGAGAAGCTACGCAAACGGTCACAAACTAGTAGTGATCAATAAGTGATCTTGAACTACTTACGTTCGAACATAACCCCACTGTGTTCTCTTCTCGAACTCACCCAAAAAGAGACCATCACGGTTACGCACGCGGTTGGGTATTTTAATTCGAATCTGGTGTCAAGTTCATTACAACCGGATATTAAAAACTCCCATCTGCCACATAACTACGGGCATGACTTTTGAAAGATCAAACCCTGCAGGGGTGTCCCAACTTAGCCCATTACAAGCGCACGATCAGCGGAGACAATCCTCCATTGCGGGACATCCGATCAGACTCGGGATCCCGGTGCACAAGACATTTCGACAATGGTAAAACAAAACCAGCAAGACCTCCCGGTGTGCCGACAAATCCCGATAGGAGCCGCATGTATCTTGTTCTCAGGGCACAACGGATGGGCAAGACGTCAGGTTGGCTGAGACCCTGGTTGCCCAGGGGGTGCCGGACATTGCCCGGGTTGGACCAACACTCAGAGGAGCATTGGCCCGGGGGTTGATTAAAAATACTAGGGGTCCGGAGAAAATCCCCTATTTAAGTTTTAGTTGTTATTAGGCAAATGGAAAACCAATGTTGGGCCTTGATGGAAGAGTTTTATTCAAAGCAAACTGTCAAGAGGGTCCCATACCCCTAATCATGTTAGGGACGCAAAATTCAAGGAACATAACACTGATATGACAGAAACTAGGGTGGCAACAGTGGAACAAAACACCAGGCATAAGGTTGAGCCTTCCACCCTTTACCAAGTATATAGATGCATTAATTAAATAAGAGATATTGTGATATCCCATGATATCCATGTCCCAACATGGAACAACCTACAACTAGCAACGCTATAAGAAAGGTTGAGCAAAGCGGTAACATAGCCAAACAATGGTTTGCTGGGATGGGTAAAAAGGTTGGAGGCTGTCATGGCAATTTGGGAGGCTCGATAAACAAGTGGTAGGAAGCGCGACATAGCGATAGCATCGAGACAAATAGCATAGCAATGATAGTAGTGAGATCCAAGGTGACGGTCATCTTGCCTGAAATCCCTCTAGGAAGAAGATCGAGTCCATGAAGAAGACGCACGGGCAAAGACGAACCAAGCATAGACGAACGAATCCTCGCGATCGCAACGAAACAGGAACTATCGGGAAGAAGCACAACTGGAAAGAAGCAAACAACGTGGTAAACTCACAACACATAAACATGGCATGATGCTCAACCAAGTATGATGCATGACAAGTATACATGATGCTACTCGTGGCAAGAGATGGTGCATACAAGAATAACACATCAAAGCAAGTTTAAATGAGTCCGGAAACAACATATAACAATTCCGGTAAGTCCCCATATGCAAAATTTCGAAATTGATCCAGATCTGAACAAAACATTAAGTTGAAGTTGTTAAACAGCAAGTTAAGATGCACCAAGATGATCTACGTGAAAATCTAGTCAAGTTACATATAACTTCATTTAATTCGGAGCTACGGCCTAGAAGATATGAGCAAAACAAGTTAAACATGGCATAGATGCAAAATGCATTCAAACGTCAATCAAACACACTCAAAGCTCAACATGATAATATGAAACTACATGCTATTCTAAACAAGTTTCATATAGAGCATGCTCAAAATGGAGCAACAGTGCAACACATACACTCCAAACAAGATATAACAACAATCTGCCCTAGTCAGCAAGTATGCACTTTGCCACCATAAAAACAACATGCTACAGGAAACCTATGAGCACAAACTTGGCATGCACTTCATGTACAGATAACATACTTCAAATATCATTAAGTTTCAGGTTCATAGGCATCAATATTAAACCAATATGATCAATGCAAAATGTAACTTTATAACACAGGGACATATACATGAGCAGAGTTAACATGATGGCATGTTGGACGCATGAAACAAAGATGCTACAGCAAGTATACATGGAAACCAATGGCATGTCATCAAATTAAACATAACAAAGAGAAAATAACATCATGGAATCATATTCATATGGCTCATGGATTAGTGGGAACCAACAAGACAAGATTGAATGTTGAAACAGTTTCAGCAAGTGTAAAACAGCAACATTATGAGCATGTTTGCAAGCATGGAACAGAGGCATATGTTATGCAAAATCATCAAACTTGGCATCTGGTCAAAGCACTAATAATATACTTCAAAACATGTAATTATAGCATCTCCAAAAGAGGCACAGATCAATTAATAATAGGCTCACAACATGGCATCATAAAGTTAACAAAAAACCGGAACATCATCTAGGCATGTTCATGGCAATGCAAATATATACTAAACGACATATATAAGACATCAAATGGAATAGCATGATAGAGAATAACATGTACAACAAAACATGTCAACTAAGAATCTCCAGATTATACATGTATTAGTCGGTAGCATCAAGCAAACATGGCAACATGATATAACAGATTCAGCTAGACAGAACATTAACAACATGATATAAGAATCCCCACTTCACAAGCTTGATGATCTCACCACAGGGTATATCAAAATACATGTATAACACCACTATAAATATGGCATAATTATTCTCCTAAAACATGTAGACATGATGCTCAAAAGAAAATCACACAAAAAGATATTAAAAAGACAAATAGGCAAGTTATAACAGTTTTCTGCAGTTAACAGCAACATGAACTTTTGCAACAGAGATTAAGATATCAAGATTCACCCTAACATGAATGAAAAGCAAACCAACAAGTAGAGAATGAAGAGAAGAACATGCGCATATCAAGATCATCACCATAGGATCAACAGAGACAAAGTTATAGCACTCACAAGACACCTAAATGATGCTAACATGAAGCAGTTTTCAGCAGTATATATCACTTAGCAGTTTCGCAACGAATATTACGGTATCAATATGAATAGTAACATGCCTTAAAAATACACCATCATGAAGAGCATCAAGTGATGAACATTTTGACGTATTGTGCACATGAAACGGAGCAACATACATGAAGTTATGAGCAGTCAAAAATGCACACATGATGCTGAAATCCTGAGGACTTGGAGAAAATATACCCTTTGAAAACTGGACGGGGTCGACCCGGGACGGAGTGGATCCGGGGCGGAGGGGGAGGAGATGGGCAAGGGAAGGATCAGATCCTTCTTCGGGGTTGGACGGGACAGTCCAGGCTCGGTGGTCGACTTGCCAATGGCGTGGAGGGGAATTGATCTAGGGTTTTGCCCGAATTTGGGGGAGGGGGGACGTATTTATAGGTAGAGAGAGCTAGGAGAGTCCAAATGAGGTGCGATTTTCACCCACACGATCGTGATCCATGGAGAGCATGGAGGGGTTTAGATGGGCTAGCGGGCTGTTGTGGAGGGGTGCTGGGCTGCAATGAGAAGGGGGAGTTTGTGCTTACACTGTTAACCGTTGGGGCATCAAACGACCTCCAAATGGAACGAAATTTGACAGGCGGTCTACCGGTGATGTACCAAGACCACTCTTCAACTCTCGGTCCATTTTGAGAATGTTTTTTTGCGCCTCACAAAACAAGATCTGGGAGGTGCGACGGGCGCGTGCGAGAGTGTCGGATCCCAAAACGGACAACGGAGAAAAAGATCGGATGGAAGTTTTGAAAAACATGCAGATGAAATGACATGGCAAAGTGCAACAAGCAAGTGAATGACATGGCAACGACAGCGAAAAACTGGATGACACCTGGCGCATCGATCTCGGGGCGTTACATCGAGTCTCCACTGCGCCATGCCGCTGAGACCCACCATTGACGATACGTTTGATGCCACACCACTCCACCTACATGCCATCTCGCGTCGACTCCGAACTACAAGAAACTCCACCACCCTGAGGAGTCCCCGGTCGATGCCTTTGGGAAGGAACACGACACACAAAGTGCCATCGTAGCCCAAACAGAGGAACAGAGGCTTTCGCCTACGCTCATGGCAGAGGTGGGGGCGTATGATCCACACCGAAGCCTCCAGAAGGGAATCGGCACCGAGGGCGTCGACTTTGGTGTGGTCGCCATGCCGACCTAGGGTTTCCCCCAGATCCATGCCCACCCGCCAAATGCATCT
The DNA here is from genome assembly GCA_963921465.1 of Triticum timopheevii. Taxonomy (NCBI): domain Eukaryota; kingdom Viridiplantae; phylum Streptophyta; class Magnoliopsida; order Poales; family Poaceae; genus Triticum; species Triticum timopheevii. The sequence continues at coordinate 553,513,785 of OY997264.1, read as the reverse complement.
AGGCAGTATTGGCGTCGACCGTAGCCACTACCGTAGCCCGCATGAACTGGAGTAGATCGAGTCGGAGACGTCGCCTCCCATGGAACTTCAGTCGGCCATCGAGGAGCCGTCGTAGTGGCGCCGCCTCCACATCGCACACACAGCCATGGAAGGCCCCCCATCTGCACCCGCGGGTGCCGCCCACCAGGCAGGCTGCACCGCGCGCCACCGATCGAGTTTCGTTGTCTCCGGTGCTGATATTACTATCCTTCGCCTGAAGCGATCGTGAGCGGCGCCGCTGACGTCGGTGCTTTGGTGGTTTATCGACAGGTCTGGCCTCATCTGGGCTTGGGTTCTCCTCGTTGTTCTTTGGGGTGTCCACCATGTACACATCGTAGGTTGAGGTGGCCGTCCAATGCCCCGTGACGGATGGGACTTGGCTTGGTTCAGCATCGGCATCGTCGTCCTTACCGTCGATGTCTTCGGGCGCATAGTCCAACATGTCGGTTAAGTCCTCGATAGTGGCTATTAAGTGGGTGGTGGGTGGGGCACAAAATTCCCCTCTCTGAGGACCCAGACCGAGCTGGGTACAGTTCGAAGGTAAAGCCTCCGTGATGGCGAGAGATTGCATCAAACCCAATGCTTCATCTAAGAGCAGGAGTGTGTGTCGGTGTCAAAACCGGCGGATCTCGGGTAGGGGGTCCCGATCTGTGCGTCAAGGCTGATGGTAACAGGAAGCAAGGGACACAGATATTTACCCAGGTTCGGGCCCTCTCAATGGAGGTAAAACCCTACTTCCTGCTTGATTAATATTGATGATATGGGTAGTACAAGAGTTGATCTACCACGAGATCGTAGAGGCTAAACCATAAGAGCTAGCCTATGATGGTATGATTGTAATTGTGATCGGCCTTCTAAGGACCAACCTCTCCGGTTTATATAGACACAGGAGAGGGCTAGGGTTTACATGGAGTCGGTTACAAGGAAGGAAATATAATATCCGGATCGCCAAGCTTGCCTTCCACGCAAAGGAGAGTCCCATCCGGACACGGGCCGAAGTCTTGAGTCTTGTATCTTCACGCTTCAATAGTCCGAACGTTGTACAAAGTCTGGCTGTCCGGATACCCCCTAATCCAGGACTCCCTTAGTAGCCCCTGAACCGGGCTTCAATGACGATGAGTCCGGTGCGCAGTATTGTCTTCGGCATTGCAAGGCGGGTTCCTCCTCCGAATACTCCAAAGTAATCATCGAACACTTAGACCGTGTCCGGATATGCGAGATGATCTTCATATGCCACCGTAGAGAGAATGATATTTCCCAAATGCAATTTGCTGACACCTTTTTCTGTTGATGTGACATGTTATTACGGTCGGGTCTTTATTCGATCCGTTTTCCCATAACTCGCTACAACGCATATTGCGAGCCGGTTTCTTTGACACGTCTTGTCAAAGCAGAGATCGTGTCCCCTTATCACAGGATTCTCATCAATACGAGTATGGGTAATCTCACCACGCCATTAATCGTGGCGCTTGGGAAACAAGCGATTCTCAACGGGCAAGTGGGGAGGCGCACCGCTCTCGGCTCCTCTATAAAGGGATAAGATTTTTCCCATTTTCACCCACGCCTCCTTCCTCTTTTGCCCACTCTTGCCCCCTCGAGCTCCATTGCCCAAGCCCAAATCTTCTCCGCACAGCTAAACATGTCCGGAGCAGGAGGCAAGTGGGTGGCTTCCACCGTCAAGGAGAAGCACATCACAAATCTTCGGGCGGCCGGATACTTGGCCGCGGACATAGCGCACCGTCTACCAGACGCCGGGCAGGTCATTCCGACCCCAAAACTCCATGAAAGGGTCGTATTCGTCGCCCACTTCGTCCGTGGACTGGGATTTCCACTCCATCCCTTCGTCCGCGGGCTCATGTTCTACTACGGGCTAGATTTCCATGATCTAGCCCTGAACTTCGTCCTCAACATCTCGGCGTTCATCGTCGTATGCGAGGCCTTCCTCCGCATCCGGCCTCACTTCGGCCTATGGCTGCAAACCTTCTGCACGAAGCCGAAGGTTGTAAGCGGCCAACAAGCGGAGTGCGGAGGGGCCATGGTGGGCAGAATGCCTAATGTCACATGGCTCGACAGCTCCTTTGCAGAGACCATAAAAGGATGGCAACCGGGGTGGTTCTACATCACCGAGTCGCGTGGCACCAACTGGGCAGCGGCTCCAGAGTTCCGATCCGGAGCCCCCATGCGGCTCACCTCCTGGGAGAAGAAGGGCCTGTCCTGGGGCGATTCCACGGAGCTGGCCGGAATCCAAACATGCATCAAAAGCATGAAGGACAAGAACATCAAGCTTGTCAACGTGATCCAGGTCATGCTCGTTCATCGGATCCTGCCCTGCCAAAAGCGGGCGGTCAATCTGTGGGAGTTCGTCCCAACCGAACACCGGACGCTCCATAAGCTCTATGACATGACGCACAAAGGCGCATGGAAGGTGCTGTTCAAGGCCTCCGAAGTACCTCCTCCAACGTCCGAGGACCGTGGGCTTCACGCCGCGCGAGCTCCTAGGCCGGTGAGTTCTCAGACTGACACCGGACCCAGTTCTTCCTGATATATTCATGGGAGGGCCTTAAGTAGTTGTGCATATTTGCTTCAGGATTACGTGGAGATAGCGAAGCAGGTTTACTGCCCGGCTCTGCTGCCAAAAGGCCCAGCAGATGCTCTCCTGACGGAGATGCTGGTCCCGGCGCTGTACAAGGTGCCGGAGAAGAAGGCCAAGAAGAAGGCCCCGGGGATCCGAAAGGGTCTCCGGCGTAAGGTTGTGCCGGAGGCCTCATCCGAAGACGACGAGGCGGACTCCTCCCACGAAGGGGAGGAGGAAGAAGAAGAAGATGCCCCATCCTAAGAGGATGAGGGGCTCGGGGAAGCGGACAGGGGGGCCGGAAAAGGCCCTCGGCGCAGGGCCGTCATTCCCCTGTCGTCTGATGACGACGAGATGGATTCCTCCCGTGGAGGCGGGAGGAATCAGGAAGAGATTCCACCTCCCCACACTGGGAGGGAGAAGAAGAGGGAAGCCGCCCCGGGAGGGGAGGCTGGGGCGTCCAAGAAGGGGAAGGGATCCCTTCCGAACTATTCCGCCACGGCCGCTCACAATGAGGAGGGGTGGCTGCCCAGGGGGAAGCCCCCAGTGCGATCGTAAGTGTCCGCATTCTATCATGGTTTCACTTTATAGTTTTTGTATTTATAATGCCGAACATACGTGCAGTCCAGCCAGGGATCTCCCAGAGGTATCTTCCTCTGGGTCCCTGAGCAATTCGGAGATGAATTCGCTTCCGACGGCCACTACTCCTCAACCTGCGGACGACGCAGAGGTGTTGACCCAAAGGCTCCCAGAGCGGGGGGAGGTGATTCTGGAGACGCCCCGAGGCGGGGTCCCAGACGTCGGACACGCGGGGTTCAAGATCCCCGTGGATCGTGTCGACGAGAGCCATGGCCAGCCGGGCTCTCAGCCGAACACAATTTCGGAACCTTCGATGGTTCCGGACTCAGGCGAGCGACCCCTCGTTAGGGAGGGTGAGCCGTCTGTGTCGCGGACTTCCGTTGCGCATGAGGCTCCGGACTGTCTGCTGGAAGCGCTTCGCGGCGCTTCCATGGATGAAGAGCACCGTACTCTTATGAGTACGGTGATTCGGAAGGTTTCGTCTGCCAAAAGCGGACTAACCGAAGCTTGCACCAGCCTCCTGACAGGCTTTGAGGTAACTAATGAATATGTGCAAAATTACCACCCGATAGGTAGTAGCCCCTGATACTCTGTTTGGTGTTCGGAAAGAAAAGCCAAACGGAGGGTCAAATATTATCCGCGGGAGTCTAATAATAAGTATTGTTGTGAATAAGCAGGCTGTGCTGCTTGCTGCTGCTGTCCGTACTGCCGAGGTTGCCGAACCGAAACGGGACCTGGAGTAGGCACAGGGAGAGCTCGACCTCACAAAGAGGCAGCTCGAAGAGAACAAGGGTAAGTGATTCCCTCTCTTATGCATTTGAGGATACTCAGAATTAATGAGTCTAACGCCTAAGTGTCGTGACTGTGTAACAGGGGCCACCGCCGAAGTGGCATCCCTGAAGAAGGCGCTATCCGAGGCCGAAGAAAAGGCAGCCTCGGAGTGTAAGGAGCGCGAAAAGAAAAGTGCTAGGGTAGGTGAGGTACAGCAAGAGCTCCAGGACCTCGGCAAGAAATGCGAGTCCGTGGAGCATGATCTGAAGGCGAAAGAGGCCGAGCTTGTGAAGGCCCTTGTGAATTTGAAGGACGCCAAGGCCGAATTCGAGAAAGCACAGTAGGAGATCCAGGAGGCAAGAAGATAGCAGCAGGTAAGAAGTTCTTTATGCAAAAGCAAACATGTGGAGGAGGCGTTTCTTTTACTTACTCGAATTCGGAGCTCTCCAGGGGCGTTCGCAGGTCTGCCATGCAGCATATCAGATGCTGCGGAGTTCTACCGTGCCCAGGAGGGGAACTCAGCGGAGAAGCTGTTCTGGTCCCAGTATGCTGGGGCCGAACACCTGATGCCTCTGAGTGACCAACTGAAGCAGTTGGTCAAACTCCACAGGGCGGCCGAACTGGCTATGAAAGGTTTCATAGTTCGGATGTGGCCTGGTGAGCTCATGCCCAGTAGCTACTTCGGCCTGATCAAGCGGATGGTGGATGCCTGCCCGCGGCTTGAGGTGATCAAGCGATCCGTGTGCATCGAGGGTGCCCGTCGGGCCTTTGCCCGCGTCAAGGTGCATTGGGGCAAGCTGGATGCGGAGAAGCTGGTCAAGGGCGGACCGCCGGAGGGCAAGGCGCATCGCCATCCCGAGCTGTACTATGATGGCATTATGAAGGGTGCTTGTCTCGTCGCTGATGAATGTACCAGGGACACCATTTTTGAATGAATTTACTTCTATCATGTTTGTATTTTAAGGGCAAAGTTACTTGCGCTATGTAGCACTTTTGTAATTTAAAATATTACCTTCTGTGCGGCTATTTAAAAAATTCTGAAAGTAGGCCAGTCGTCGGCTTCCTCCCCCGCGTAACTAGTACTGGAGTGTTCGTGGAAAACCCGGACACTCTTTATCCAAATTTTGGTCCCTTAAGGAGGTGTCCGGCGCAGCGAACAAGGCAATCAGACTATGCAGCTTTATAACCTTCACTTAGCCATATAAGTCTACAATTTTAAATTTCGGCAAAGCCCCTAGAATCCGGAAGACCGAATCGGGGCACTATACACGCCTAGATCGGACGAAGCCGATATATCGCCTAAAGCGGAAAATCTTTAAGGATTTTAAGACCTCTCGAACAGCGACCAGCTCTCGCCACATCATGCCGGTCAGTTTTCGGCTTTCTCTATTGAGGTGCTCGTCCAGAAGAACCGGGACACAATCGCAGTAGTTCTCCCTGCGCTACCTTAGCCGATATAAGGAACGTAAGGCACCAAAACAAGGGAGCCGGGCTATCCCAACTGTAGACCCAAGACATGATTCGGAGCTGATGCATATAATGCTATAAGTTCGGGGTGCCGCACTGTTGAAAGTGTTCGGACTTTGTTTGCCATATTACGGAGCACCATGAGAAGCCCCTGGCAAACTGGTCGTACCAAGGTGTACGGATGCAATACCAAATAAACATTTATAAGAGAAAAATACTCAAATAAGGATAATAAGTTGACGCTATATATAATCTCCCATTGATGAAAAATACGTTTAAGCGTATGTTTACAATGGATGCATTAAGCAGAGATAAAAATAGGACTATTTGACATGTCCTATCTAGGGGCAGGCTGTGTACAGATAGATGAAGCAGGTATAATGATTGTAAATAGATTCCACCTGGGTATTTCCTTTTGCGCACAACGTCTGTTGCCTCCTTGGATGTCTCTCCCATATGAGTCCGGCAATTCGGCTCTTCTGAGGATGCTGCACTAACGCGGTGTCCTGAAATGTAAGAGGGAAAGAGTATGAAGGTATTTGGCGGTTACCCGTACTATCGACTGAGTCGTTGATGCGCCTCCGCCTATGCCCATGGTATCTTGAGTGCGTAATTGTGTACGCGTGGCACGAATGCTGCTTTGAAGGGGCTTGAGCGGAGGCCGGACTGCTAATCACGCTCTTGGTGTTCCTGATGATCCTGTTGCGGGGTACTCCAGACTCGCTTGACTGTGCTCGAGGTTGTCGCCGGATTGGTTTGTCAGAGTAGGCCGCATTGTACTTCTGCCGCGAGGGCTGCCGTATGCTCTTCTGTTCGGAGGGAGCGGTCCATATTTCCATTGACAGTGATGACCCCGCGCGGTCCTGGCATCTTGAGCTTGAGGTATGCATAATGTGGTACCTCATTGAATCTAGCAAATGTGGTTCGTCGGAGCAGTGTGTGGTAGCCACTACGGAAAGGGACGATATCGAAGACTAACTCTTCGCTTCGGAAGTTATTCGGGGATCCGAAGACCACTTCCAGTGTTATAGAGCCCGTGCAGCGGGCCTCTACTCCAGGAATTACACCTTTAAAGGTAGTTTTGGTGGGCTTGATCCTTGAAGGGTCAATGCCCATCTTGCGCACTGTGTCCTGATAAAGCAGGTTCAGGCTGTTGCCGCCGTCCATAAGGACTCGCGTGAGGTGGAATCCGTTAATGATTGGGTCTAAGACCAATGCGGCTGAGCCGCCATGACGAATGCTAGTAGGATGATCCCTATGATCAAAGGTGATTGGACAAGCTGACCATGGGTTGAATTTGGGGGCGACTGGCTCCATCGCATAGACGTCCCGTAGTGATCGCTTTCGTTCCCGCTTAGGGATATGGGTGGTGTAGATCATGTTGACCGTTTTCACCTGGGGGGAGGGGGGAATTTCTTTTGTCCCCCCGTGTTCGGACGCCGGGGCTCTTCGTCAGCGTCTCTGTGCAGCCCCTTGTCCTTGTTTTCGGCATTTATCTTGCCGGCCTGTTTGAACACCCAGCAGCCTCTGTTGGTGTGGTTGGCTGGCTTGTCCGGGGTGCCATGAATTTGGCACGAGCGCTCTAGTATGCGGTCCAAGCTGGACGGTCCCTGATTATTTCTTTTGAACGGCCTTTTCCGCTGATCGGACTTAGATCCGCTGAATCCGGCGTTGACCGCCGTGTCTTCAGTGCTGTCGCCGTTGCTCCGTCTCTTATGCATGTTACGCCGTGGCTTGCCGTTAGCATCGCGGCTGTTTGAAGTGCCGGAATGTGGCGTGGTGCCGCTGCGAGCCAACCAGCTATCCTCACCCGTGCAAAAGCGGGTCATTAGGGTTGTGAGAGCTGCCATAGACTTGGGTTTTTCCTGGCCGAGGTGTCAAGCGAGCCACTCGTCACGGATATTATGCTTGAAAGCCGCCATGGCTTCAGCGTCCGGACAGTCGACTATTTGGTTCTTTTTAGTAAGGAACCGAATCCAGAATTTCCGGGCTGACTCTCTGGGCTGTTGAGTAATGTGGCTCAGGTCATCGGCGTCTGGTGGTCGCACATATGTGCCCTGGAAGTTATTAAGGAATGCATCTTCCAGGTTTTCCCAACTGCTAATGGAATTTGCTGGCAGGCTGTTTAACCAGTGCCGGGATGGTCCTTTGAGCTTAAGGGGAAGATACTTGTTGGCGTGTAGATCATCTCCACAGGCCATGTGAATGTGGAGAAGGAAATCTTCGATCCATACTGCAGGGTCTGTTGTGCCATCGTACGATTCGATGTTTACGGGTTTGAACCCTTCTGGGAATTCATGATCCATTACTTTGTCAGTGAAGCAGAGGGGGTGTGCGGTGCCTCTGTGCCGGGCTATGTGGCTACACAGGTCGGGTTGGTCTGGGTTGTTGTGTTCGGCCCGGCCGGACTTGTTGATGATGTATCCGACGCGACGGTCATCGTCGCGCGCTGGGGCGCACCACCGCGATCTGTAGATCGATCTTGGCTGTCCTGCTTTATTTTTCAGAATATCTTGCAAGTCTTGTTGTTGCCCTGAGCCGTAGTGTATCGGCGTGGGGTGCAGGCTGGTATCCGGGCTGATATCCCGTTTTATCCCGGCCACGGGGTGTCCGGTCAGCCGTTTGGCGTTCGAGTCCGTATTCCTTGGCTGCCAGGACTTCAGTCCATCTATTTGTGAGCAGGTCTTGATCAGCTTGAAGTTGCTGCTTCTTCTTCTTCAAGCTCCTCGAAGTGGCTATAAGCCAACGCTTGAAGCGCTCCTGCTCCACGGGATCCTCAGGAACGCCGAATTCGTCGTCGCTGAGGCTAATCTCGTCTTCGGAGGGGGGGCATGTAGTTGTCCTCCTCCGGGTATGCGTCCGTCGCCTGTTCTTCTGGGCTGACCTGCTCATCTTCCTATTCGGCCTGCTCGAAGGAGGGCTGGTCAGGGTCATATTCTTCTTCGGCGCCATCCGGATTATTTTCGTCTCCGGGGCCGGTATTGCTGTGGCGGGGCTTAGAACGGCGCCGACGACGCCCATGCTTTGTTTTTCTTCCCAAGGGGTTATCCTCCGTTGCCTCATCGCCATTTGTTTCCTTCGGAGTGTCCACCATATATATATATCGTATGAGGAGGTGGCTGTCCACCGCCCGGTGAGCGGTGGCTCCTGTAATTCTTCTACATCGTCGTCCATACCGTCGATGTCTTCGGAGTCGAAGTCAAGCACGTCGGTTAGATCATCGATCGTGGCAATGAAGTGGGTGGTGGGTGGGCGATGAGTTCCGTCGTTTTCTACTTCCCACTCGAGCCGAACATAGTTCGGCCCGGAGTCTCCGGACAAAGAGAGAGACTTCAATAAGTCCAGCATGTCACCAAAGGGTGAGTGCTGAAAGATGTCCGCCGCGGTGAACTCCATCACCGGAGCCCAACCAGGATCAGCAGGCTCGGGGGTGCGCGGACTGGAACCTACATCCGGATATGAATCCGGGGGTCCGGAGTTACAAGCTCCCTCAGAGGTGAGACCTGTGTTCGGCTCCATCGCCAACGAGGGTATGGCCTGCGGGGCGGGGTCTAGCCCTCCGTCCTTAGGCAACGCAACCTGCCCCGGATTTAGATCTGAGGCTTCTGTCGGGGTGATATCCCGCGCGGCGTCTAACAGCAGGTCTAAGCCGTGCTCATCATGACTGTTCGGCGCGTCTGGCGCTGGCCCGAATCCGTCGAAGATCAAGTCCCCGCGAATATCCGCTGTGTAGTTCAAGTTCCCGAACATGACCTGGTGGCCGGGGGCATAGCTATCGATCTGCTCCAGGTGGCCAAGCGAATTGGCCCGCAGTGCAAAGCCGCCGAACACGAAGATCTGTCCAGGGAGGAAAGTCTCGCCCTAGACAGCGTCATTGATGGTGATCGAAGGAGCCATCAAGCCTGACAGAGACGACACAGAGGAACTCTCAATGAAAGCACCAATGTCGGTGTCAAAACTGGCGGATCTCGGGTAGGGGGTCCCGATCTATGCGTCAAGGCTGATGGTAACAGGAAACAAGAGACACATATATTTACCCAGGTTCAGGCCCTCTAGATGGAGGTAAAACCCTACTTCCTGCTTGATTAATATTGATGATATGGGTAGTACAAGAGAGTTGATTTACCACGAGATCGTAGAGGCTAAACCCTAAGAGCTAGCCTATGATGGTATGATTGTAATTGTGATCGGCCTTCTAAGGACCAACCTCTCCGGTTTATATAGACACCGGAGAGGGCTAGGGTTTACATGGAGTCAGTTACAAGGAAGGAAATATAATATCTGGATCGCCAAGCTTGCCTTCCATGCAAAGGAGAGTCCCATCCGGACACGGGATGAAGTCTTGAGTCTTGTATCTTCACGCTTCAATAGTCCGGACGTTGTACAAAGTCCGGTTGCCCGGATACCCCCTAATCTAGGACTCCCTCAGTGGGATCGGAAACTACAGGTCTGTCGCGTTGTGTTCGGCATGGAGCGCCTTGTCGGACCTGCTAAGTGTAGACCTCGGCAGTTCGGAATGGTTGCCCAGAGCCAAGTCTTAGCCTGCATCTAGGTCTTCCATAGAAAGTTCCGTAAGGGGAAGAAGTCCGGCGAGGCTTATGTTCCCGTCTTCGGACAATGAGACCTGCCCCCGATCTAAGGCCTAGGTGGGTGTTGGTGTTGACTCCTGGATGGGATCTGACAGGGGATCCGAAGAGTCTTCTTGGCGGGGACACAGAGTGGCGACCGAGGCCCGCAAACCCGTCGAAGACTAGGTCTCCTTGGATGTCAGCAACATAATTCAGGTTTCCAAACCTGATCTAGTGGCCGGGGGCATAACTGTCGACCTGTTCAAGGCGGCCGATCGAGTTGGCTCGAAGCACAAAGCCACCAAACACAAAAACCTGTCCAGGAAGAAAGGTCTCCCTGGACACAGCGTCATCGTTGGCGAAAAGGTGAGCCATCGATCCTTCTGTCGATGAAACAACGGGAGCTCTTAATGAAAGCACCAATGTCGGTGTCAAAACCGGCAAATCTCGGGTAGGGGGGGCCCAAGTTGTGCGTCTGAGGATCAATGATAACAGTGGAGAAGGGACACAGTATTTACCCAGGTTCGGGCCCTCTTAATGGAGGTAAAATCCTACTCCTGCTTGATTATATTCGGGGATATAGGGGTTACAAGAGTTGATCTACCTCGAGATTGATTTGGCTAACCCTAGATAGCTAGCCTAGCAATGTTGTAATCCTGCCTCCGATCTAACCCTCCGGTTTATATAGACACCGGAGGGGCTTAGGGTTGTACAAAGTCGATTTCACAGAAAGGAATAAAATATCCGGACACCTATACTTGCCATCCACGCATGTGGAGTCCCCACCAGACACGAGAGATAATCTTCTATCTTGTATCTTGACGCCCATCAGTCCGGCCCACGTCAATAGACTGGGCGCCCGAAGACCCCCTAGTCCAGGACTCCCACACCAGGTGCTATGATTGATGCTCTACTCCCCAAATGGATTAATGCCATCCGTTCCTAAACCAAACCATACGTTCCTTGCGTCGCCTGCAAAGTCCCCCCACTTTCTCTCGATTTTTCTCCACTGCGACCCGTCATCAGGTGCTCTGAACTTCAGATCTTTCTTACTGTCCTCTTTGTGCCATCGCATCAACTTGGTATGCTCTTTATTTCTAAACAGACATTTCAACTGTGGTATTAGAATACCACATCACCTTGGCAGGAACCCTCTTCCTGGGGTGCTCACCGTCAACATCACTAGGGTCATCTCGTCTGATCTTATACTACAGTGCACCGCATAACGGGCATGCGTTCAAATCCTTGTACGCACCATGGTAGAGGATGCAGTCATTAGGGCATGCATGTATCTTCTGCAAACCTAGAGGGCATAGAACCTTCTTTGCTTCGTACGTACTGTCGGGCAATTCGTTATACTTTGGAAGCTTCTTCTTCAATATTTTCAGTAGCTTCTCAAATTCGTTGTCAGATACACCATTGTCTGCCTTTCATTGCAGCAATTCCAGTGTGGTACCGAGCTTTGTGTTGACATCTTTGCAATTTGGGATACAACCCTTTTTTGTGATCCTCTAACATGTGATCAAACTTCAACTTCTCCTTTTCACTTTGGTATTGTCTCTTCGCATCAACAATGACCCGGCGAAGATCATCATCGGGCACATCGTCTGGTTCCTCTTCATCTTCAGCTTCCCCTGTTGCAGCATCACCGTATTCAGGAGGCACATAGTTATCATCATCCTCTTCTTCTCCGTTGTCTTCCATCATAACCCATCTTTCTCCGTGCTTGGTCCAAACATTATAGTGTGGCATGAAACCCTTCTCAAGCAGGTGGATGTGAAGAGTTTTCCGGTTAGAGTAAGACTTCGTATTCTCATAGATAGGGCATGGACAACACATAAAACCATTCTGCTAGTTTGCCTCAGCCACTTCGAGAAAATTATGCACGCCCTTAATGTACTTGGAGGTGCGTCTGTTATCGACATCCATTGCCAGTTCATCTGCGTGCATTATATATAATTAAGTGTGTCAAAAACCATTACAGAACATCATTAATAGAGAAGTGACCAAATTAATAGAAGTTGATCATCACATTAAAACCAAAGTACAGTAGTGATCAAATGTTATTACTAGAAAAATAAATACATAAAGTTCATACATAGTTATCATTGAACAACATATAGCTCTCCAGAGCATCTAATTAAACCATACATTGAAACTATGTAAAACATTTCAATGCAACAACAAATGCGATCATAATCGCAACTAAGGTAACAATTGATCCAACGGCATAATGATACCAAGCCTCAGTATGAATGACATATTTTCTAATATTTCTAATCTTCAAGCAAATTGCATCCATCTTGATCTTGTGATCATCGACGACATCCGCAAAATGCAACTCCAATCTCATCTTCTCCTCCTCAATTCTTTTCAATTTTTTCTTCAAGTAATTGTTTTCTTTTTCAACTAAATTTAACCTCTCGACAATAGGGTCGGTTGGAATTTCTGGTTCACATACCTCCTAGATAAAGACATCTATGTCACCTTGGTCGGCATAATTGTCATAAACACTAAATGAACCAAATAGTTATAAAAGATAATATATACCACATTCGAATCATAGACGGGACAAGGGCCGACGGAGGCGGATACCAAAACCATCACACTATATAATAACAAACAATAATAAAAGTAAGAAAATTATACAAGTATCTATCTAAATCATACAAGTAAGAATTTTTTTATTTTAGAAAGAAGATAAGAACAAGAGGCTCACCACGGTGGTGCCGGCAACGAGATCGGCACGGCCGATCGACGGCGGTGTGGACGGGGACGGGACAGGACGGACAGCCAAACCTAGAAAAAATCTTGAGGGATATGGAGCTTGGACATGGAGCTTCGAGAGGAGAAAGCTTAAGTGTGGCTCGGGCATTTCATCGAACACCTCATGTGCACAGGAGGTGAGCTAGAGCACCACAAAGCTCTCCCACGGCCGGCCAAAAAATCAAAGCGATGGCTCTACTCGCGGGCAGGGGCGGGGTATATATAGGCCTCTCTTTATTCCCAGTTTGTGGCTAAAACCGGGACTAAAGGACATCCTTTGGTCCCGGTTCCAGCCACCAACCAGGACTAAAGGTTGTGGGCCAGGAGCGAGGATCATTGGTCCTGGTTCGTGTCTGGAACCGGGACCAAAGGGGTCAGACAAACCCGGGCCAATGGCCCACGAGGCCCGGCCGGCGCTCTGGCCTCATGAACCGGGATTGATGCCCCTTTGGTCCCAGTTCATGAGTGAATAGGGATTAATGCCCTTACCCAGGCCTCAACCAAAGCCCTATTTTCTACTAGTGGTTCTTTGGTCTCTTTTATGCATGATTACCTATAGCCTTGTATTTCTTTTTCTAATCTTTGGTTTAGTTAGGCCGGCTAGATAGATTTTGCTTGCCATGGGAGAGGTGCTTTGTGATGGGTTCGATCGTGCGGTGTTCTCTCTAGTGACAGAAGGGGCAGCAAGACACACATGTATCGTTGCTATTAAGGATAACAAGATGGGGGCTATTCCTACATGAATAGATCTCGTCTACATCATGTCATCGTTCTTATTGCATTACTCCGTTTCTAGCGTCGTCAGAGGGTGTGTGGAGGTTAGCTTCGATGGATCCCATGGGGTTCAGTCGGCGTTTTTCTTCAGTGGATCTGCTTGGATTCGGTCTTCATTCGTGTGTAGGTTGGATCCTTCTAATCTACATTTCTCTTCATCGAGAGAGGTTACTTTTCTGGTGCGCTGCTCCTCTGGGGCCTTAGCACGATGACTTCCCGACTGTCTACTACAACAATGTTTGCCCAGCTCCGGCGATGGAGGGGCGATGACGGCGGCGCGCCTTCGTCTCGCTCCAGTATTTGTAGTCGTCGCTAGGTGGTCTACGTACCTGCATATAATAATATTTTTTTAATTCTGTTGTTCATTTTAAAACCTTGACAGTTGATTAATAGATTGGAAGTTTCACAAATTTTTTTAAAAAAAAGACTTCTCCCCATTTCATACTTCCAGCATCCATTTTTTTTCTATAGATGATGATACGAAACACGGTTTATAACTTGATCTAAGGTGCTGATTTCTTGTGCCATTTTAAACATGTAAACTTCATTTCCCACGAGGCCATCGATGAGAATGCTGCTTTTCAGTACTCTTTGCTTAGTAGTTCATGCAGTGTTAAATGCTCAGCAACTGGGTCATTTTTCTCTTTTAGATTTTTGTAGTAGTGGAATCTCATATTAATTCTTATGCTTTCACTGTTGTGGCTTGTTCTCAATCTGTAGCGCAAAGTAACTTATAATGATTTATATTTATTTATTTTGCAGAAAAAAAGACTTCATTGCATGCCAACTAAGCACAAAATTGGGAAAAAATTGGTTGGGGGGTAGAATGTGGCACCAAAGTGCATCAATGAAGGTTCAAATTGAGAAATTTTCAAAACATGAGTAATATCAGTTACAAAGGTTAACATCTGGCACATTGATATTAAGAGAAAATCTATTAACGATGGTAACAAACCCTACCAGAAAGCTATACTCCACACTATTGATGACCTTTCAAAAGCACAGTAGCACACATCCTAATACAACGGAAGATAAGGTATACATGACCAGCATTTTCACACACGGTCTCAGCATGGAATCTAGGATGTTTGAATATTCCTTGGAATTGTTGGATGCATCCAATAATTGTTTCCTCCTTTTTGTTTCCGGACGCCGTTTCCTTAGCGCTTCCTTGAGAGGCATGTGGCACAAGTGTGTATGGGTTTCCTCCCCTTGTCCGTCTGGAAGAGGCACCAAGTAAAACATCTCAGCCTGCAAGCCACGCTCTTTGTATTGTTTTTATATTGTCCCTGATAATTTGCATTGAGCTATCGACGCAAGGCGGTGTTTTTTGTAATATTCCCATGTGAGCATGCCTCTCCTCATGAGTTTATTGTCGTCCTCAAGTGCTAATCTAAGAGATGCACAGTTGTATTTTTCACTGTACAGTGATGTGGTCTTGAGCATAAGACATCGGTCAACAAAAGAGAAATTATCATACTCATCACCACGACAAAGTCTAAAACTTTTTTCTTGACATCTTGGTATTTTTGCCCGGATGGCTTTTAATACACTATAAACAAATAATTGATGGATTAACAGCCGGTACATTAACATTAAGAGAAAATCTCTACGAAACAAGCTATACTACTGCACACTGTTGATGACCTTTCAAAAACACAGTATCACACAACCTAATACAATGGAAGATAAGGTATACATGGCCAACATTTTCACAGACGGTCTCAGCATGGAGTCTAGCATGTTTAAATATTCCTTGGAATTGTCGGATGCATCCAATAGTTGTTTCCTCCTTTTCATTTCCTGACGTCGTTTCCTTAGCGCTTCCCGGAGAGGCATGTGGTACAAGTGTGTACGGGTTTCCAGCCCTTCTCCTTCTGTATACGGCACCAAGTAAAACATCCCCGCCTGCAAACGACGTTCTTTGTATTTTTGGATGCTATTCCTAAGAATTTGCAATGAGCTGTCAATGGCGAGGTGGTGTTCTGTGTAAGCTTCCCATGTGAGCATGCCTCTCCTCACGAGTTCATTGTAGTTGTCAAGTGCTAATCCAAGAGACGTGCGGTTGTATTTTTCACGGTACAATGATGTGGTCTTGAGCATAAGACAACGGTCAACAAAAGAGAAAGTACCATACTCATTACGTTGACAAAGTCTAAAACTTTTTCTTGGCATCTTGATTTTTTTGCTCGGATGGCTTTTGCTGCCCAATGTAAAAAAAACATGATGGGTTAGGTTTATAATAATATTATAACGAGATAATGTTCAACATACAACGAAGAAAAAGAGTACCATGACTCGTGAAATTAACCGATGTTTGTAGTGGAGAAAAAATCAAGTTAACCCGTGTAATAAAAATATATAACCAAGATTGTGTTAATCGAACGGGTGGACCATACCTGTGTTCTCGGTTCCTATCCATGGCCGCTGCTTTATCTCCTACTCTAATTAGCAATCCTCGACAACTATTTGGATGCTCCGTTTGTCTACGGGTTTTGCGGCTGCTGATATTCTCTGGGTCCTTGCGGTATCTTTATACACACCAGAAGTATGGCTGGTTATAAGACTCCAAACCGATCTCACCTAAGTTTTATCTCAGACAAACTCTTACACGTAAGTGCGTAGCAGCAGCCGTAAGGAGCAATCCGTACCGTATACGCACAGATCAGGCCCCACGAGATGAAACCCAGTAGCGGTGGTTTCTTTCCTATGCTGTTTATATATCGCGAGAGCTATTTCTCGCTTTAAGCGAGAAGGACGAACCCTCTCGCGTCGAGCGTTGCAGTATTGGGCCGGCCCACCCGCGCGTATGTTTTCGAGAAAACAGAGATTAAAAAAGATTGTGCGCGCTAGAGCTGAGTTGTTGTCTAATTCACAGGATGCCACCTAATAGAAGAAAACAGAAGCCGTTCTTCATATTGGTACATTCTTTTCCTTTTTTGTTCTTTTTCCTTTATTTCTATTATTTACTGTACCACTGGTTCGTTCTCAGGGGGTCCCCCCCCCCTTTTCTTTTATGTTTTGTTTGCGTTTCTTTTTTTTTCTATTAGTTTTTTTTCTTCTCCAGTTTTTTTCGTTTGTTATTCAGATTTTTTTTTCATTTTTCTTCTCCTTTGGTTTAATTTGTTTCTTTTTTGGTTTTCAACATTTTTTAAATACTTGTTCAACATTTTTTATGTACACGATCAACATTTTTTTCAAATACTTGTTCTACACTTGTCAAATACATGTTAAATAGTTTTTATATACATGATCAAAATTTTCGCAAATACTTGTTCAACTTTTTTCAAATAATTGTTTAAATTATTTTAAATATTTGTTCAACATTTTTTAAAAATTTTGTTCAACATTTGTATATATATGATCAATTGTTTTTCAAATACTTGTTCAACTTTTTTCAAATAATTGTTCTTCTTTTTTCAAATACTTGTTCAACATTTTTAAAAAAAATTGTTCAAAAATTTTCAAATTCTTGTTCAACGTTTTCTCAAATATTTTTGGAAGAGTGTTTTTTTTTGAGTATTTTGAATTATAAACAAAACTACAAAAATAGAAGCAAAAAAGGAAACAGAAAATGTCAAAGAAACAGGAAAAAGAAGCTTTAGCCTTCCGCGCTCGTGGCTTCATGTTTACTTTGGCTTCCTGAAAACCACCAATCCTCACCTTCAAGTCCTCAATCAGCGGTCCATTTGCTGACAAATCCTTCTCCCTTTTATCCAGCATCATAACAAGGCCCTTGCAATCAAGCTCTATGTGTAGCTTAGCAATATTCTGATCCTTGGCTAATTGAACCCCTGCCCGGCATGCAAGTATTTCAGCAACCTCTGGGTCTGCAGTGGACTGAAAGCCATACATCGCCCCTCCCTGATATGCACCGTTGTGGTCTCTCATGACGACACCTCCGCCTCATTTGTCCTGGTGCTTTGCTAGTGCCCCGTTAGTATTCATTTTCATCCGACCCACGTCTGGGTGTGTTGCTACCGTTCCTTCAGCACCAGCACCGGCGCCGGCATTTTCATTTTCAGCGGGCGAGCGAGCTGTGCAGACTTCCACTCTGCTGCATAGCTGAGCACCGAATTGACCACTACCCGAGGCTCCACAATGCGTTCCCCCTCCCTTGTCTCGTTCCTTGCCAACGATAGGCCATAGGCAGCTTGCAATATCAACGCTCTTTCCTTCTCCCCAGCTTCCATGAGCCATGATAACAACCAGCTAGACGTTGCACTCTGAGAGCCTCTTCCAATATTTATCTTTGTGCCATCCCCAATCTGCCAAATCATACCTTCCCTTAGCAAGTCTCTTCCATATATGATGCTCCTGAAAGTGAATGATCCTCCTTGAGGGCACATGGCGTTCATAATATTTACATCCTTGATATAACGGGCTTTTAAAACTCTCGCACATACAGAGCTGGATGTATGAAAAATCCTCCAAGCTTGTTTGGGAAGCAGAGCTTGATTAAAAGCTTCATGGTTCCTGAAGCCCAAAACCCCCTCATTTTTTCTCTCACACATCTTGTCCCATGCGATCCAACGCACCTTCCTTTCACCATTTGTTGCACCCTACCAGAAGTTCGAAGAGATCGAAGTCAAGTTCTCGCACATTTTTTTGTGAGTTGAAAACAACTAATGGTGTAAGTTGGAGTAGCTTGGAGCACAGATTTGACAAGCACTTATGTTGCCGTTTTGAAGAGCCCTTGTCCTTTCCAGCTTCCTACTTTTCCTTTTGAGCTTTTCGTTGCCTGCTTAAACGCACCCTCCTTGGATCTACCAACCACCGTTGGTAGCCCAAGATACCTTTCACTCAAAGCTTCCGAGGTGATACCAATAACAGATTTCAAAGCTGGCTTATCCTCCTCTTTTTGCTGGTTTTGAAGTGCGTATCTGCTGAGATTTTTATTCCTTTTTTTCCCTCATTTTACTTCTTATTTAAGTGTTTTTATATTTTTTGCTTCCTATTCCATTTTTGATTTTCTTATGTTTTTCTCGTTTTGTTATTTTTAAGATTTTGGTGTAGTTGTTTTTTTCTCTTACATTTTGTTTCCTTTTCCTTTTTTTTCAATCATGTATTTTTTTGAACTATTGTGCACTAAAATATGTTTTTGTATTAAAAATGTTTTTATTTATTTCAAATAAATTCATCGTGTTAGAATATTTATCGTGTATTAACAAACAGTCATCATGTATTAAATAAAGTGCACCATGTATTAGAAAAGTTTTAATGGTGTACTAAAAATATCCATTGGGTATTTAAAAAGTGTTCTTTCTGTACTAAAAAACTCTCATCATGTATTTAAAAATGTCCATTGTGTATTAAATCTTGTTTATAGTGTATTAAAAATGTTAATCATGTAATAAATGTTTTTAGACTGTATTTAGATAACACTTTTCATTTTTATAACACACGATAGTTTTTTCAAAATGCATGAACATTTTGTTGAAATCATATGAAATTTGAAAAAGTATAAGTACCACTTTTTAATCACATGAGACATTTTAAAAGTAATGTGTGAACAATTTTTAAAATTTGTAAGAACAATTTTTAAAATTTGTAAGAACAATATTTCGCCTTTAATTTTCTCAATTAGACATATAAAATTAAAGAATAATTTCACTATACCATTTTTTTCCTTTTTATTCTGAGCACGTATTGCAGATCAAACCACTATGTGCGTTCAAAAAAAGTGCACCATTGCGTCAATCATCGCACTTTTGTTTTGGAGTAGATGAATGAGTCATTGTCGCAATAGTTTGCTCCTGGGACAGCCAATTGTTTGTGGGAGAGGCGAGCTCATACATCGGAATGATTTGTAAAGGACGAAAACCAAATACAACCGAGAACTTTGATAAACTATTTGAAGTTGCCCAAAAAAAAGATAAACCATTTGAAAAATGTTTTTCCTAAATTGTTATCTTTGTATTTGCCTTGTATTTACTAATGACAATTAACAATGGTCGTTGACCATGGCTTTATTTGGTGATACATAAGTCATTGTCTTGAGCAGGTGAATGCACTCTAACTTTTTTTCATGCCCCGGACTTTCTTCATTTCGAAATTGTGGAAAAAAACCTTGAGTTTAAATGCCCTTGGGTGTGTTGTCGGCTTCGACGAGAAGATCGGTCAGTAGGGCAGAGCCGAACAAAACAGATAGTCGCAAAGAGGACCGGCCAGGGCACCCAACATTCTGGTTGATAGAAAGTCTGACCAACCCCCCGTCAAAGGACCTCAACCATCATAATCGGCCATGCAACACACAAACACACATCCATCTCACAAAATCTGCCCTCTCGTTTAGGGTTTTAGGCTCTGGCGGCAGTCCAATCGCCGTCGAGAAATCTTCCTCGGCAAACCTACCGCCGGCCAAACCCCTGTACTGATCACCGTTCTGGTAGGCAGGCGGGGTGCCGGATCGGTTCTCTGGTGCACCTTCATACTTCCACGAGGGAACCCTAGATGGCGAACCGAGCGGAACCTTCATCGACGGGTTGGACTGGGAAGAACTTGGAGGAGTTGCTGCAGCATCTGGATTTGAAGGATGATGAGCTCGACGATGTGACAGTAGGGGAAGAAGAGGTGAAGAAGTTTGAAGCGGATGCTAGATGGCTAGCGATCGGGAAGGTGAACACGAATCGCACTTTCAGCTCATCAGCGATGTTTGAGTGCATGAAGTCCATCTGGTCGCTCGCGCAAGTTCCAAAGTATAGAGAGGCAGGAGAAAACCTGTTTATTTTTCAGATGTTCTGTCTTGGTGATTGGAAGAAGGTTGTGCACGGAGGTCCATGGCTTTTTAGGGGGATGGGGATGTTGATTGAAGATTATGATGGCAAGAAGGAACCAACCTCGTTTGAATTTGATGGGTTATACGTGTGGGCACAGATCCATAACATCCCGGAGCTCTACCGCAAAGTTGAGGTTGTAGATCAGTTAGCCCGCCGCATCGGCCGGGTGAAAGAAACTCAGCTTGCCCCTAGGCTGTTCTATGAAGGTGATTATGTTAGGGTTCGAGCTAGGGTTCTTGTGAACAAGCCCCTGACAAGAGTTACATCGCTTAATGTGGTGGAGAAGGTAGACTGCTCCTTCCGGTGAAGTATGAGAAGATCCCCTATTTCTGTAAGGTGTGTGGATTCATGGGCCATAATCACGAAGAGTGTGGCGATGGTGTTTGGGAGGAGAAACATAAGCAGTGGGGCAACTGGATGCTAGCACAACGTAGGGAAGTTGCACCAGAGCAGCAAAGTGGATGGGTGCCGTGCGGAGGTCGTCAAGGTGGAAGGGGTAGAGGATGGGCAGGCCGGGGTGGGCAAGCTGGCCGGTAGCGCTCCCCACCACGAAAGCGCTCATCCCAAGATGCTGGTTTGGACACGGCCGCTGGGGAGGAGGAAGTGACCAGCCCACTGAAGGTTGGGGAGGCAAGGGAAGAGGAAAATTCTGCCTTAACAGCTCGCAGGAACCTTAATCTTAGCTTGGCAGTCAGCCCGGCCGCCGGTGCAGACGAGGAAAGCAACAAGGATCAGGTTTTAGGTGCAACCCCGCCGCCACCCCCAGCATACGTCTCCCCGAGAGATGCCAAGAAAGCTAAGAAGGCAGGTTCACCTGTGAAGAAAGGAACAGAAAAGATGGCGTTATTGGCGGGCTCCTCCTTGGAGCACCGCCAAGCCCAATGAAAATCCTAAGCTGGAACTGCCATGGGATAGGCGATCCTGCGACAGTTCGAGAACTCCGCGACCTGGTGGAGCTCAGTTCACCTACTATCCTTTGTTTAGTCGAGACTCAGTTACAAAAAAACCGTGTTGGAGGTCTTCGTTTCTCTTTAGGTTTTGATTTCAGTTTTGATGTTGGTAGTAGTGGTCGTAGTGGAGGTATTTGTATCTTCTGGAAGAATTCTGTGGATGTTGCAATATTTTTTTTTGGAGTATCACATTGATGCTTGGGTGATGGAAACAGGGAAGGAACAATGGTGCCTCTCATGTTTCTACGAGGAAGCTACTAGATCTCTCTGATACAAAACTTGGAACACAATGAAAAGGTTAAGGGGAGAGAGCACTCTTCCATGGCTATGCATTGGTGACTTCAATGAGATTCTGCGCACTGAGGAACAATTTGGCCCAAATGAGCGGGATAGCTCACAGATTGAAGCGTTTAGAGAGGCTGTGGATGTTTGTTGCCTTACGGATCTGGGGTACCATGGCCTTGATTGGACCTGGGAGAAGAAGGTGGCGGGAGGACATTTTTGCAGGGTCCGGTTGGATAGGGCTTTGGGTTCTGCCGACTGGTCTATACTTTTTCCCTTTGCCATGGTGGAACATTTAACTCCAGCTAAGTTTGATCATTGCCCTATATTGCTGGAAACGGAGCTGGTTGATGCTAGTGTGCGTGCAAAGCAGAAGCAGTTCAGGTACGAGTGCATGTGGGAACGTGATCCAAGGTTTGATGACGTGGTTGTTGAAGCCTGGAATGCTACGGGCAGGGCTCAAACGGTTGCGGCACTTTCTGATAAGTTGGCCTCAGTTGCCGGGAGATTGCAACAGTGGGGATGCACCAACTTTGGTGCAGTCAGATCGGAGCTTCGCTCGTTGCACCAGCAACTCGCGGATATGCGTGCGCTGCCTGACCGTGTTGGACCGTCCTCAGAGGAGGAACGGGTCGATGCTCGCATGGCCGAGCTTTGCTTACGCGAGGAAATCATGTGCCGCCAACGTGCGCGTATACAGTGGCTTGCCGAGGGTGATAACAATACCCAATTTTTCGATCGGAAGGCTAGTTCAAGGAAAGCGAGAAACCGTATCACTGAACTTCAAAGATCAGATGGCACGGTGTGTATGGACGCGCAAGAGATGGCTAGCATGGCTACGAATTTCTATGGTAATCTATATGCTTCTGAAAACACAGTGGGGATTGAGGAGGTGTTGTCTCATATACCACCTAGGGTGGATGCGGTCATGAACGATATGCTTAACGCTCGGTTTTCCAATGCTGAAGTGAAAGCTGCTTTATTTTAGATGTTTCCTACCAAGGCCCCAGGGCCTGATGGCTTCCCTGCACACTTTTTACAAAGGCATTGGGAGTTGCGTGGTGATGAGGTAACTGATATGGTGCTGCGAGTTCTGAAGGGAGAGGATTCTCCGGAGGAGATAAACAAAACGTTCATCGTGTTAATTCCCAAGATTGCAAGTCCAGAAAATTTAGGACAGTTTAGACCGATTAGTCTCTGCAATGTGATCTTCAAGATTGCATCTAAGGTTTTGGCTAACCGGCTCAAGCTTATTCTCCCCGATATCATTTTTGAGGAACAATCAGCATTTGTACCAGGACATCTAATCACGGATAACTTCATCTCTGCTTATGAGTGTATCCACTACATGAAGACAAGGAAGTTAAAGAGCAATAGATATTGTGCTTTGAAGCTTGACATGATGAAAGCTTACGACAGAATCGAGTGGAATTATTTAGAAAGGGTGATGTTAAAATTGGGCGTTAGTCCACGATTTACAGAGATCGTCATGAGATGTGTCACTTATGTTTCATTCTCTATAGTTTTCAATGGTGAAAAGCAAGAAGAGTTCAGCCCATCCCGAGGACTCAGACAAGGCGACCCCATATCACCGTACCTCTTTTTATTGGCTGCTGAGGTTCTCTCGTGCTTGCTGAAAGTGGATGAACCGAATGAGAGGGTGCGGGGTATCAAAGTGGTGAACAGTGCTCCCGAGGTGTAACGCCCCGGATACAACTTTCCATATTCGTAACTCCAACTCTTGCCTTTTCCGGAGATGCGATATGATATTTTCTCCGTGGTTGGGTTTTTGTTTTTTGTTCATGTCTTGCATTTCATATCATAGCATCATGCGCATTGCATCCGCATGTTCTCATAAAACCCCGTATCCACTCGTAGTTGCCGCTCCTCGCTTCTCTCCGTTGTGTTTGTTGACCGTTCCGTGACCAACCATGTTTTCGTTTCCCTCTTGTCCACCCACCTCACCTCTCTTGCCAGCTCGCAGCCCCCTCGCGCGCGTGTCCGAAACTTCCCCTAACCCGGATCGGGCAGTCATGACCGTTGAGTCCGGATCATCCCCAAACATCTATAAAATATCTCCGTTTTCTTATTTGGACTCCCATAGCATTTTATCTTGACCGTGCAATTTCGATCAGATGATCCAAACCCCCTCTCTTTTCCCTATATAAACTGCCTAACCCTAGTCCCATCCATCCATCAAATCTTCCGCCGCCGCCGCCGCCATTCCACCAAATCCCCTCGGGATCCATCCCCAACCAGCCAGCCTCTCTCCCTCCCTTGTTTTCAGCATCAGACCAACCAGAACACACCCGATCCAGATCCTCTCCCCCCTCTGACCACCTCCCTGGTTTTGCGCCGCCGACCAACCGCAGCCACCACCATCGACCTGGGCCTCAGCCCATGGTGAGCGCTCAGAGCCCAGCAGTTTCGGCCTGTGGCTTGTTTTTTTCCTGTGCTGTGATTTTGTCATTAAATCCTGGACATGCATATTACAGAAAATGTCATGATTTTTAAATTGCTCACAACTAAATAACCGTGCATCGGATTTAAACATGTCATATAGTTAACTTGCTCAGTTTTTCATGCACTTTCATAATCTGCTATTTTCATCCATGTTTAAAATGTTTAAATTGCTGTTTGCATTAATTTGCTTAAATGCCATGTTAAAATGATTTATTTCATAACTAAATAACCGTACCTCGGATTTAAATAAACTTTATATGTAAATGGGGTGGAAAAATGCCTAGTTAAACATGGTCCACTTTATTTTCCTATTTAACAACTTTAAAATATGTTTTAGGGCAGAACAGTAGCAAATTCATCAATTGCATATTAGGATTTTCCGGAATTGCTGTTTGTTCTTCCGGCCTCATTTAAACTTGCCTAGTTAGGTAGTTTCATTATGCTTCACCCCTTGCCATGTTTAATAACATTTAATATTGATGAGTAGCATAACCGAGAGAGAACTAAATAATTGCTTGTGGTGTTTCGTCAATATGCAACTCGTTGCATATTGAGCTCCACTTAACTTGTGGTATTGTTTGTTGCACTTTGCAATGCCATGCCTCATTAAATTGGATATGCGTCATACTTGTTTGCGCATCATGTCATGTTTATGCTTGTGTGTTTACCATGTTGTTTGTTTCTTTCCGGTGGTGCTTCTTAGTTTCGGTAATGTTGCGATTGTGAGGATTCGTTCGACTATTCCCATTCGTCTTCTTCATGGACTCGTTCTTCTTCCTAGCGGGATTTCAGGCAAGATGACCGCTACCCTGGATCTCACTACTATCATTGCTATGCTAGTTGCTTCGTTCTATCGCTATGGTGCGTTACCTATCATTTGCTCTTCAAGCCTCCCAAATTGCCATGAACCTCTAACCTTTGACACCCTTCCTAGCAAACCATTGCTTGGCTATGTTACCGCTTTGCTCAGCCCCTCTTATAGCATTGTTAGTTGCAGGTGAAGATGAAGATTGCTCCTTGGTGGACAGGGTTATGTTGGGATATCACAATATCTCTTATATTATTAATGCATCTATATATTTGGTAAAGGGTGGAAGGCTCGGCCTTATGCCTGGTGTTTTGTTCCACTCTTGCCGCCCTAGTTTCCGTCATACCGGTATTATGTTCCCGGATTTTGCGTTCCTTACGCGGTCGGGTGATTTATGGGACCCCCTCGACAGTTCGCTTTGAATAAAACTCCTCCAGCAAGGCCCAACTTTGGTTTTACCATTTGCCTCACCACCACCTACTTTTCCCTTGGGAGTCGCTCTCTCGAGGGTCATCTTTATTATAGCCCCCCGGGCCAATGCTTGTCTAAGTGTTGGTCCAAACTAGAGCACCGTGCGGGACCCTCCCTTGGCAACTTGGGTTATGTCGGTACCTGTATGCTTAGCTTATTCGGTGTTGCCCTGAGAACGAGATATGTGCAGCTCCTATCGGGATGTCGGCGCATCGGGCGGTCTTGCTGGTCTTGTTTTACCATTGTCGAAATGTCTTGTAAACCGGGATTCCGAGACTGGTCGGGTCTTCCTGGGAGAAGGAATATCCTTCGTTGATCGCGAGAGCTTATCATGGGCTAAGTTGGGACACCCCTGCAGGGTATAAACTTTCGAGAGCCGTGCCCGCGGTTATGTGGCAGATGGGAATTTGTTAATGTCCGGTTGTAGATAACTTGACACCAGATCCGAATTAAAACGCATCAACCGCGTGTGTAGCCGTGATGGTCTCTTCTCGGCGGAGTCCGGGAAGTGAACACGGTTTCTGGGTTATGTTGACGTAAGTAGGAGTTCAGGATCACCTCTTGGTCATTGCTAGCTTCACGACCGTTCCTTTGTTTCTCTTCTCGCTCTCATTTGCGTATGTTAGCCACCATATATGCTTAGCCGCTGCTGCAACCTCACCACTTTACCCCTTCCTTTCCCATTAAGCTTTGCTAGTCTTGATACCCCATGGTAATGGGATTGCTGAGTCCTCGTGGCTCACAGATTACTACACCAACAGTTGCAGGCACAGGTTATGCGATGATCATGACGCGAGAGCGATGTTGCTTATTTTGGAGTTCTTCTTCTGCTTCTTTGATCAGGGGATAGGTTCCAGGTCGGCAGCCTGGGCTAGCAGGGTGGATGTCACTTGAGTTTCTGTTTATGATTCATCCGTAGTCGGATGTTGTTCTTGTATGTTGTATTGTTGTATTCATGTGACATTGTATGTATCGGATGTATCCCCACTATTATGTAATGTTGATGTAATGATATCCACCTTGCAAAAGCGTCTTCAAGATGCGCTTCTATCCTTGGTGGGACCTTCGAGTTCCTTTAGGATAGGGTCGCATCTTGGGAGTGACACGAGGTAAATCATTTACTTTTCGCCGATGATAGCCTATTATTTTTTGATGCTACACCCGAGATGGCGACGAGGGTGGATTTCTTGCTTCAACGATATTGTGGTGCTTCGGGCCAGCGCATCAACAAGGACAAGTCCTCTATATTTTTCAGCAAGGGATGTACGGACTCCTTGAAGTAGGAGGTAAAGCAAATTTTGGAGGTTCCGAACGAGTAACTTTCTGATAGATACCTAGGCCTTCCAGCTGATGTGGGGAGAGCAAAGGAGGGATCGTTCAAATATCTGAAAGATAGAATATGGAAACATGTGCAAGGTTGGATGGAGAAGGCTTTATCCGCTGGTGGCAAGGAAGTGCTAATCAAATCAGTGGCCCAGGCTATCCCTACATACTCTATGGCATGTTTCAAACTGCCACGAGGCCTATGCCAACACATAAACGGATTGCTTAGGAAGTTCTGGTGGGGATCAAAAAAAGGCGAGAGAAAGACGGCTTGGGTTTCTTGGGAGGTTATGTCACATCCAAAATGCATGGGAGGTATGGGTTTTCGCGACATTGAGCTTTTCAATTTGGCTCTTCTTGCCCGGCAAGCTTGGCGACTTTTAACACAGCCAGACTCTCTCAGCGCTTGGATTCTTAGAGCAGTATATTACCCAGCCTCTACAATCCTCGAAGCAGAAGTGGGAAGAAACCCTTCACAAGTTTGGCGTTCGATAGTTGAGGGACGGGATGCACTTAAACTTGGTCTAGTGAAGCGCATCGGATCGGGAGAGGATACCAACATTTGGCATGATAACTGGATTCCCCGTGATTACAAATTACGGCCGGACTGTGCAAAATCCCCAAACCCCCTGCAACAGGTCCCAGAGCTTATCAACTCGGTCACCTTCACCTGGGACCGGGAAGTTCTTAATGAACATCTGTATCCGATGGATATTGAGGCAATCCTAAACATTCCTCTTAGCAGCAGAATTCAGGCGGACTTCTGGTCCTGGCATTATGAACGAAGGGGGATTTTCACAGTCAGATCAGCATACAGATTACTAGCCTCCACAAAGCAGCAGCGTACCGACTGGCTTGAGCATAATGATGGCCATTCCAATATCCAAGCCGACAGCCGGTCATGGACCAAGCCATGGGGAGCTGCGGTTCCCTCCAAGGTGAGGGTTTTTGCTTGGCATTTAGCCAAAACTTCAATACCCACAGGGGCGGTATGGAAGAACAGGAGTATGGCCGACTCTGTAGAATGCTCTATTTGCCATGCGGCAGTGGACTCATGGCGCCATGCTTTATTTGATTGCCATATGGCGCGCTGCGTTTGGGCGCTCGCCGATGAGGATATCACAGAAACGATCATCTCCAACCGAACTGAAGATGCTAAGCTTTGGATGTTTTGGCTGGTGGATACCCTACCTACGGAGTCCCTTGCGCGCGTGCTAGTAACGATGTGGGCGATCTGGTGGGCTAGGCGCAGAGCTATTCATGACAACCAGTTTCAAAGTCCCTTGAGCACGCATGTTTTTGTTCAGAAGTTCATGGCGGAGCTGGACCAAATCCCAGAGAAAGGGGCACGCACAAGAGAACTACACGCGTCATCCAAGGACCTGCATGTGACACCCAGGGGCATGCATGTAACCCCCAGGGAACTGTCTGTAAGATCCAGAGTGCTTGCGGATCAGCCAGTACAACTGCCATGGCTGCCACCGGAATCCCATGATGTGAAGATAAATGCAGATGGTGGCTTCTCTAAGATCGGTGACAGGGGCGCCACGGCCGTCGTGTGCCGAGACAAATAGGGTAACTATCTCGGAGCTTCTGCCATCATTTCTGAAGGTTGTTTAGATCCAGCAATTCTTGAGGCACGGGCATGCAGCGAGGCACTTACCCTTGCAATGGATTTGAATGTACGATCTGTTTGTGTGGCGTCAGATTGTCAGGAGGTGGTGACACGAATTGCTGATGACTCCCCGTGTAGGTTCTTTCCTATCTTACAAGATATCAAGCATCAAATGAGGTCTTTTAGTAATGTTGAGTTTATTTATGAAAGTAGGAGACACAATGGAGAAGCTCAAGCCTTAGCCAAGGCAGCGGCATCTCTCCCTCCCGGGCGCCATGTGTGGCTTGCTATTCTGCCCAATATTATCTGTATTTCGATGTTTTTGAACGTGCAATAAAGAGTACAGATTAGCTCAAAAAAACATCCATCTCACAAAACAGCACACACGTAGGACTCCGCTAACCAGCTACCCCCCGCAAGCCCCCGCAATGTATAAGGCCTTGTACAATGGGAGGTGCTTAGAGAGTTGCTTATAAAAATAAACCGAGTTGTTCTGAAACATCGGTGCCTATTCTACAGGAGAGACGCTTAGTTAAGCGTCTGCCCTGTACAAA
Organism: Triticum timopheevii; assembly: GCA_963921465.1. Classification (NCBI taxonomy): domain Eukaryota; kingdom Viridiplantae; phylum Streptophyta; class Magnoliopsida; order Poales; family Poaceae; genus Triticum; species Triticum timopheevii. The sequence goes on along the minus strand of OY997264.1, from coordinate 553,485,004 downwards.
TAAGCACCGGTGCTTAAGAAAAGTCTGGTTTATTTCTTTAAGCGCCTCCCCTAAGCACCTCCCATTGTACAAGGCCTAACAGTCTGCCTTGGCTTTACCGTTGGGGTCCCTTTGGCATCTTTACCAGAGCATGTGACTCCTAGCAATCCTCTCACCCTCACGTGACGCAGGTGTGGGTCAGGGCATCCGAGCACGCGCATTGAAAAAGACAATATTGACACACATCGGTCGCTCGTTCGCACAGGTTGTACCCGGGATCATGCGCTTACTAGAAGGTGATGTACATAGCAAGCATCCGGTGATTGTTTGAGTATGCCGAATATTTTTCGGGAGCCCAGCCATTTGTCGGCTTTGCGGACAACACTAAGACTACTCATAGTGGGGAGTAATTTATAGTAGTAACATGTATATGTTACTAGTCTATGTTAGTATCACTATAGTGCGAAGCAACATATGTGTAGTGTTATGCATCACTTCATTTATTATGTTGTAGACTCATCTTGTCTTGATATGTGATGTTACAGTAACTAGTTATGTTACCACATGCCTCTCTTTCTTCATTGATTACTTGCCACATCATCTATTTTTACCTCGATAAGTGTGATGTTACCACGTATGTTACTTGCACTATGGGTAGTCTGAAGCATTAAGCTCAAAGGCTGGCCAAATGGCTGGCTCGAAATACACGTCAAATAAATAATCGATGTTTCCAATTACCCACCAAATAAAGTATGTTATTAATCTAATCTGCGGCCAAACCTGCATCTTGGGATGCGTGTGCGGCTTATTCATTGGAGGGGAGCAAAGCAAAGTGGCTTACCGCAATAACCAATGCATATAAGCGAAATCTCATCGTCCGCGGTTATATATACACTCCACAAGAGCAGCACAAGGCTCCATCGTAGACCCCATGCCGCTCAATCTCACCGCCATGGATCCACCTGATGATGCCATGGACCAAGGGTAGGGTCATAGGCCTGACCTATACGCCCTACCCACGGTCTATACCCTAGAATCAAGGACATCCAAAGTATAGCACGAAATACCGACTGAAGTAGCCATGGAATGCAATCCACTAGACGAGTCACCTCACTCGGATACCCCCACTTTCACTCGAACTGGATGAAGTCATTCGACCATACAGGTAACCACTCAGAATACAGAAGACCTAGAGTCACTCAGGATGGCAACGGTCAGGCGTTCACTCTGTAGTCTTAAAGATCATTAATAACACTTTAGAGCTCGCATTACCAGTAATGCCCTGTCTTAATGTACATTGAACCCTGTAACGGGGGACGGCTGGGGTCCTGGCGCACTCTATATAAGCCACCCCCCTCCTCTGGGACAAGGGTTCGCACCCCTTGTAACACACACCCATATTCCAATCGACCGCCTCACGACACCGAGACATAGGGCTTTTACCTCCTCCGAGAGGGGCCTGAACTCGTAAACTCGTGTGTACAACCTCGCCGTAGCTAGGGCCTTGCCTCCTCATACGTACCTCCTACTCTTACTGTCAGACTTAGTACCACGACATTTGGCGCCCACCGTGGAGCTAAGCGTCTTGGCAACTTCCGGCGAGGTTGCATTTTCTCCGATCTTCATCAAGATGGTTTCCGGCGGCGGTGTGGTCATGGGCCGCGAGTTCTGACTCGGCGCGCTCACTTTCGTCGCGGATGACTCTGCTTGGCTTCAAGAAGCCTCCCTCGATGTCGAGGCTCTTCCGATCCGCGGGGCGTCGCACTTCCGCGCGAGTGTCTGTGGCATCCTCTTACGGCAGCCGTCGACTCCGTATTGGTCGGTCTTTGCGTTGTCTGCTCACTCCGCTGGCCGCCGCCGCAAGCGATCTGGTTGGTCGCGGCTCCAGCGGTGGGTGAAGCACGTAGTGGCTCGCCAGACGGCCACCCCTCAAGTCACGGCGATCGAGCCCGACGAATTTCACTGCGGTCCAGTCGACTGGCTCTGCGGATACTTTTTCCGAGCGCGGGAGCTGTGACCCCGCGGCAGAAGTTCTCATGGTCGACTCCCATTGCAGCCCTCCCCTCGGGTTTCGCCGCAATGGCGGCAACGGAGACGGCGACGGCCCGTCATTCGACCACGAGGAGTACGAGCCCCAACCTCTCAACTCGCAGCAGAGGGAAGAGTTGCACCGCCGCAACGTGGAGGCCCTCCAGACCCCCATCGTAGGGGAAACCGCCAAGGCTCGGGCCTTGGAGGCTGCGCGCCTGGCCATGCTACCTCTTGAGCACTGCGTTGGTTTTCCCTTGAACATGAAAGGGTGATGCAGCAAAGTAGCGTAAGTATTTCCCTCAGTTTTTGAGAACCAAGGTATCAATCCAGTAGGAGGCTCCTCAAAAGTCCCACGCACCTACACAAACAAACAAGAACCTCGCAACTCACTCTGTGCGTTCGGTTTATTCGGTTTACATGGTTCGGTTTATACGGTTTTTCGGTTTGTATGGTATTAATACTTCGGTAAATACGGTATGAAATTAAAATATGGTTCGGTTTCGGTATATACCAAATTATTTCGGTATGGTTTCGGTATATACCATAATAACCAAAGTTGACGCGAATTTGAAAATGACGTAATAATAATTTACAAATTTATGACTCAAAACACATACTATTTTACACAAATAGTATATAACTATATATACAAGTATATATGCATGAATGGATTTATCCCTCGATATTTATCAACATTCTTAGCATTTTTTAAAGAGAAAAATGACTATGTTACGAGAAAATGTATGTGCTTGGCAGTGAATTTGACTCATGTAGAAGAAAAATGATAATTTGTATGGCTGTCCGCCTCAAGAAATATAAATTTACTTTTTACTTCGGTTTATTCGGTTAACCATTTGGTTTTTCGGTATATACCATAAACACCAAAGTTCAAAACGGTATGAAAAGTTCATACCATATCAAAACCATAAACCATAAAAACCGTAAAATTGGTTCGGTTCAGTTTATTTTCGGTATGGTTTTTCAGTTCGGTTTCAAAATGCACAGAGTGACTCGCAACCAACGCGATAAAGGGGTTGTCAATCCCTTCACGGTAACTTGCAAAAGTGAGATCTGATAGAGATAATAAGATAAGATAAATATTTTTGGTATATTTATGATATAGATAAAAGATGCAAATAAAAGTAGATGGAAAACTTATATGATAAAAGATAGACACGGGGGCCATAGGTTTCACTAGTGGCTTCTCTCAAAATAGCATAAGTATTACGGTGGGTGAACAAATTACTGTCGAGCAATTGATAGAAAAGTGCATAGTTATGAGAATATCTAGGCATGATCATGTATATAGGCATCACGTCTGCAACAAGTAGATCGAAACAATTCTACATCTACTACTATTACTCCACACATCGACCGACTCCTGCCTGCATCTAGAGTATTAAGTTCATAAGAACAGAGTAACGCATTAAGCAAGATGACATGATGTAGAGGGATAAACTCAAGCAATATGATATAAACCCCATCTTTTTATCCTCGATGGCAACAATACAATACGTGCCTTGCTGCCCCTGCTATCACTAGGAAAGGACACCGCAAGATTGAACCCAAAGCTAAGCACTTCTCCCATTGCAAGAAAGATCAATCTAGTAGGCCAAACCAAACTGATAATTCGAAGAGACTTGCAAAGATAACCAATCACACATAAAACAATTCAGAGGAGATTCAAATACTTCTCATAGATAAACTTGATCATAAACCCACAATTCATCGGATCTCGACAAACACACCACAAAAAAAGTTACATCGAATAGATCTCCAAGAAGATCGAGGAGAACTTTGTATTGAGATTCAAATAGAGAGAAGAAGCCATCTAGCTAATAACTGTGGACCCGAAGGTCTGCGGTAAAGTGCTCACAACTCATCGGAGAGGCCTTGGAGATGATGTAGATGCCCTCCGTGGTCGATTTCCCCTCCAGCGGAGCGGCGACGAAGGCTCCAAGATGGGATCTCATGGATACAAAAGGTTGCGGCGGTGGAAATAGTTTTTCGTGGTGCTCCTTGATGTTTTCAGGGTACGTGGATATATATAGGAGGAAAAAGTATGTTGGTTGAGCCACGAGGGGCCCACGAGGGTGGGGGGCGTGCCCACCCCCTTAGGGCGCGCCGGGCACCCTCGTGGCTGCCTCGTTTGCTGCTTGACGTCCACTCCAAATCTCCTGGATTGCGTTTGTTCCGGAAAGATCGCTCCCGAAGGTTTCATTGCCTTTGGACACCGTTTGATATTCCTTTTCTTCGAAACACTGAAATAGGCAAAAAAACAACAATTCGGGCTGGGCCTCCGGTTAATAGGTTAGTCCCAAAAATGATATAAAAGTGTAAAGTAAAGCCCATAAACATCCAAAACGGGTAATATAATAGCATGGAACAATCAAAAATTATAGATACGTTGGAGACGTATTAATCATCCCCAAGCTTAATTCCTGCTCGTCATCGAGTAGGTAAATGTTAAAAACAAAATTTTTGATGTGGAATGCTACCTAGCATAATTCTCAATGTAATTTTCTTTATTGTGGCATGAATGTTCATATCCAAATGATTCAAAATAAAAGTTCACATTGACATAAGAAATAGTAATACTTCAAGTATACTAACAAGGCAATCATGTCTTCTCAAAATAACATGGCTTTAGAAGGTTTATCCCTACAAAATCATATAGTTAGGCTATCTTTCATTTTCATTACACAAATTACTCCCATCAAGAACAACCCCGGTTTCAGCCAAGCAATTGGTTCATACTTTTTAACGCGCTTTAACTTTTTTCAACTCTCACGCAATACATGAGCGTGAGCCATGGATGTAGCACTATGAGTGGATTAGAATATGATGATGGAGGTTGTGTGGAGAAGACAAAAAAAGAGAAAGTATCACATTGATGAGGATAATCAACGGGCTATGGAGATGCCCATCAATTGATGTCAACATGAAGAGTAGGGATTGCCATGCAACATATGCACTAGAGCTATAAATATATGAAAGCTCAACAAAAAAAACTAATGGGTGTGTATCCAACTTGCTTGTTCATGAAGACCTAGGGCATTTTGAGGAAGCCCATATTCGGAATATACAAGCCAAGTTCCATAATGAAAATTTTTCACTAGTATATGAAAGTGACAACAAATGAGACTCTCTATATGATTACCTTGAAAGTGACAACAAATAGGTCTCGGTGCACTCGTTACACGAGATATGCTCTCACCATCATTGCTCCCCTGAGGTTTTCTTGGTAGATTTTTTCCCTGGCACCCAGATGTGGAAAGATAATGTATATTTGCATGCAACATTGCTGCCATGAGTGCCACCGCCCCACGATGAGCTTAGCTATTTGCATTATTTCACAGCTGGGTGGTGTGTAGTTTCAAATTATCAACCACCAACTACCACACGAGCGACGAATCGCAACGACTGCTATGTGGGCTGAACTGATTAATGGTGCAACATACCCATATCAGTCGAGCAGATAGACTACACCATCTGAATGATTATAAAATCTGATAATTGGCCCATCCCGATGATTTGGGAAGAGGCAACTGCTAATGAGCGATCGGGACAGTCCTTGCTTTGTTTTGAAGCGCGTTGGCTGAGAGAAAAGAATTTTGTGGAGTTCAAAAAAATGCTTCTTTTTCTAAACAGAAAAAACTAGATTTTTTATGACAAACATTAACAAGTGTTTCACATGCGTGTAAAATTTCGCCATGAAATGACATTTGTGAAGGTCTCGGCAAAAAACAATTCAATGCTCCAAAAAGAGTGTTTTTGGAAGCATTTTGGATAACACTTTGCATTCGGTTTATTCAATTTATATGGCTCTGTTGTACTTTTTTTGGTTTGTATAGTATTGATACTTTGGTAAATACGATACAAAATTTAAATATGGTCCAATTCTGGCATGGTTTTGGTATATACCATAATAAGCAAAGTTGATGGGAATTTAAAAATGACATAATAACATTTGCAAATTAATGACTCGAAACACATACACTTTTTTTATAATTTTTTTAATTATATATGCATGCATGGATTCATGCCTTGATGATTGTCCGTGCATGCAAATGTGCAATGTATACTTTGCTTTGTTTACGGACGTGCTTAGCATTATTTGCAAGAAACAAATGACTACGTTACAAGAAAAATGGACATGCTTAGCAGGAATCTAACTCATGCAAAAAAAGTTTACTAACATGATCTTTTAGGCCTAACTGCCTAAGTATGGCTGGTTGCTAAAGAAATATAAATAATTTTTTAATTTGGTTAACCGTTTGGTTTTTTTGTATATACAAAAAGCTAAATTTCAAAATGGTAAGGAAATTTTGTTCCATACATAAAACCAAAAACAATAATAACCACAAAAATGGTTTGGTTCGTTTTATTTCGATATGATTTGTTGGTTCAATTTTAAAATGTATCGTGTGAATTCTGGGGCATCAATTTTGTTTTTTTTTTCCGCCGAGACTCACCTTAATGTCATTCCATCAGGAAAATTAGCACGCATGTGAAAACGCACATCAATATTTGTAGCAAAAAAAAATCAGATTTCTTAAATTTGTGTAGTAATTTTTTTTTCTCGGATTTTCCTGCAACAAAGTGTGCATGTGAGCTCGAGCTCGAGGTCACAAGAGCACTTTCACTTGTTATCTCACTTTCTCTCTAAAAGGAAAATAAACCTTTCTGAAGATTTTAGGGCCCATTTTCCCCTCAGGGGGCCCGTCTACCTTTAGACGGCCTGGAGCCCGACGGGCCGGCCGTCGATTGATGTAGATCCGCGAAGGTGAGGGGTACAAAGCAAGATTGGAACGCGTGCGTCTCACCCTCTCCCACGAACCCTAGCTAGGCTCTTCACATCGGCGGCGGCGGCGGCGGCGGCAACGAAGAAGAAGAAGAGAAGAAGAAGAAAGATGATCTACGACGTGAACTCCCCCCTGTTCCGCTCATTCCTCAGCCAGAAGGGCGGCGCGTCCTCCGACAAGAGGTAACCCCTCCCCCTTCACAGGCCCCGTCTCATCCGAAATCCCCCCTGCAGATCTGTTCTTCCAGATCCCCCCTTCACGATTCGGGTTCCACGAGCGACTAATTCGCGCTAATCGGTGCGGTCTGAATGCCCCGTGGTTGTTCTTGTTCTCAATTCGTGCCGGTTAACTCGTCAAAATATGTGCTGCGGCGTCCGATTTGTGCATGTATTCGTTGTTCTTGCCGGAAAAAATATGCCTTGAGGCCGTTTGGTTAGGGGCTCGACGAGAGGCGTTTGTTTGATTAGATTGGTTCGCATGGTTGTGGCGTTGATCGATAGAGAAGTCATGTCTTGTGTGGGCTTGCTCGTTTGTAGTCCCGCAAGAAAAAAAAGGGCTAGTCATAAATGAGCACACAAGGAACTACTGCTTGCTGCCTTCCTAGATGAAGTTATTTTTCTGAAGAGAAAATTGGGAGTCAGAAGAAAATTGGAGACGTGGAGGTTCTTAGTGCTTGCTATCTGCAGCAACCTTTTCTCATTCGACATTTCAGATAAACTGCTTCAACATTTTACATGAAAATGGTTGGATTTGAATCGTTCGGTGATTGTAGTAGGTGGTCAAATTGTCTTGCAAGCAAAAAATAACTGTTTACTTGTAAGAGCATGTGCAGCCTTATAAATGAACTAAACACTGTGGTTGTTCTAAGTTTGTAAAGCTTGTTTAATATTATCAAGTAGGCATCTGTTATCTTAATATTATTGTGGTGGTCTAGGTTACGGTGGAAAGCTTATTTGATATTCTTAGATAACCATTGTATTATAAAACATTGTTTCAATTTAGATGGTAATTCTCCTGGTCTTGAGTAAGAGCCAGAGTACTCTTGTAGATGTTTTCTCTGCTCTTATTTGAATATGAAGCAACAGGTAACTTACCAACATCCTATTGTTATACTATAGAGTGCCATAACCTCGCTGTTGGAGAATTGCTGAGAAAGCAACAAACTCGTGACTTTATCCGAGGGGCTGTGTACTAAATAAACACCCGTGGTAGTTCTGTGACTGATGGTATTAGCTCGATGAAATGTGCATGTGCCTTTGGTAGTGTACACTTGGTTAACCCACATGGCAGTTTATATGACTACAAACATGCAATGGCAGAAAGCTGTTTGTGCGCAGGAAACTGAGCTTGTTCTTATCGATTAATCATCAGTACACACTTGTGTTCCCCAATTTTTAACTGGGTCATTGTTTAGGTGTTCTTTTTACGCTTTGCACTATCGAGCTGTTGGGAAATGCATTTCTGAAAGACCCATTTGCATCAAACTTTCATGACTCCCAAAGTGCAGTAAATTTGATGGGCGCTGGATTCAATCGACTAACTCCCTTTGCTTTGTTGATGGCAGGAAAATGGAAGAGCAGAAGCCGAAGGACCAGAGGTTCAAGGCCAACGAGAACAAGCCTGTAATGAACGAATGAGCGTCGCCTGGACAGTCCAGTGCCTGCAAGGCCTAGCTGCCAATCATGTGACGCTCCTATGTTAAAATGTGTGGTGTGAACATTTGCTTGGTCGTTCTGAAAACTATCCAAGTATCCAGTACTGTGTTTTAAGTTCCTATATATCTGAACTGCATGCCTGGAATGATAAATTAGTAGATTTTATCTTGTGATGTGTTGTTGTGGAGCATTCAAGTTTTGGAATCCACTTCCATTTCAATATGGTGACTTGTGGAGCACCTTTTCTTCATTTGTGAATCAAGCTATTTATCGTGTTCTGTCTGTTAAAATATACCTATTCTTCATCTGCACTCGGTAGCCTTATGCTTATCTCAGAGTAGACGTACTGACGAAGTTCAGAACTGGTCAAGTTGTAACATTGCAGGTTCAGAAAATCAACACAAAATACAAAAATAAACTAGGTTCTTCTGTTCAACTTTGCTAGTCTTGCCTTCAAGTGGGCACTGCTTACTTTGGCGCTGATGCTCGTATATGAATCATCGTTAGATTTCTTATCAGCAGATACATCAGCTGGTTATTGTTTTAGTGGTTTTGAACCATCATAATCTAACATAACGACCTCGACCTGCAATCCAGGTGACGGCAATTTTGTCTGGATGACATAATAATAGTCTGTTAGTCTCAACAAAGTCAGAGCAGCACGGTAACCTCAAGATAAATGACTCGTCATTGCGCAATGTATTTTCTTCACTTACTGGTAATAGCCATTTCGGTCCACACCGAAATAAATAAATAAACCAAGCATCAGTTACCTTATCAAAATCAGTTGGATTCAATGTCCCTCTTGTTCTCCATCGTCGTTGTATTTATCCAACTGAAAAAGACGGGTGAAAGTGTACCATAGATTTAAGACTAATTTATAGTATACAGTTTCCTTTTATGTACTCCCTCCATCCCGCAATATAAGATCGTTTAGCTATAAAAACGATCTTATATTATGTTTTTATCAACCATTTGTCTCTCCTTCAGGAAAAGGCGGCTAGGGTTTCTGCCTCCCGTCGGCAATGTCGCCGATCTGCCACGTCTCCTGTGGCTTTAGGGCCATGGGTGCGCGGTGGGTCCCGGCTCTTGCCGGCTGGAGGGCTCCATTTTTAGGTACTTCTTCAAGTTTTGTTAGAGTCTGTGTCCTGCTCAGGAAAACGAGACGGCGGCGGCTTCTTGAAGATAGAATAAGGTTCTCCCCACCTAGCCCCCGTCCCGATGGTGCGTCTAGCATCGTCGGAGGGTGTGTGGAGGTGTGTCTCCGGTGGATCTCGCGGGATTCGGTCGGTGGTTGCCTTTGATGGATCTGGTCTTTGTTCGTCTTTGTTCATGTGTCTTCATGTTGCATCCTTCCAATCTAAGCCTCTCTTCATCGGCGGCGGCTGCTGCTCTGGTGCGTTGGTCCTATGGGGTCTTAGCACGATGACTTCCCGACTGTCTACTACAACAAGTTGTGTCCGGCTCCGGCGAGGGAGGGGTGATGACGGTGACGCGCCTTCGGCTCTCTTTAGTGCTTGTAATTGTCGCTAGGTGGTCTATGAATATGGATGTAATTTTTATTATTTCTTGTGTTCATTATACTGCCATGATTGGACATGGATAGATCAAAAGTTTTTCAAAAAAAACTATTTTATATTGTGGGACGGAGGGAGTACATCTGTGCAAGAAAATGCCGCGCCAATAAAAGGCCAAGGACAAGAAGCAAGATATTTCCATAAAGGAATGATGCATCATCTGGAATCTTGAAATAACCAGCTACCTCTGCTAATGACCAAGGCAACGAGAAAACCGTAAGTCCCTTCTTTGGTGCACTAAACCAGAAATCTTTTGGCTGAAAATGGGTTGAAATCGAGTTTCCAGATGAGGCCACAAAGGAATGACTTCCCACACATTTACAGTAAGAAAGCAAGATCTTCCCTAGGTCATATCATAGTTAGCAGTGAAACAAGAGAGCTTGAATAAGAGCGTTTTGTTTTAGAGAAACAACAATATAAATGAAACAAAGAAAAATGGCAAATGAAGACATAACAAAGTAGGACGCACAAGTAGCTACCACACAAGTTCCAGATCTGATTTCCTTATAGCATTGCTCTCTTGTTTAGTTTCAGTAATGCAAAGTCTATAGAAACACGGAAGACAAATAAGGTGGTTATTCACTAGATTCCGAATGTATCATGCTTTCTAAATCTCGAGAGAGGTCATGAATAAGATGGAACATCATAATTGGTAATCTCAGTCTAACACAATTTCTGATGCCATTTTTCATCGACTCCACTGATTTCCAAAATTTGACTGTTCTATTTACTACAGTAGCCATCCTGCCGCACCGCTTTTTGACTTTAGGTTAGTCAACCAGGCCAAAGGGCTATCGTCGCTGGTGATGGCACTCTTGAAATCCCTGGTAGTGCTCGATTCCCTCAACACTAGTTGGACCAACTATACTTGGGGTGTTCGCAGTTTTAAGAAGAAGAGTGAGCTGGAGGAGTCAGCTTATCTACGGGATGGCCGTCTTGTAATTGAGTACGATCTAACTGTCTTGGGGACACTGTGATAACAACTGAGGTGCAGATGCCACCCTCATACTTGGCAGAAACTTTTGGACAATTGCTAGAGGCGGCCGACGAAGCAGATGTGACATTCGAGGTTGAAGGTGAGATTTTTCCAGCATATAGGATTGTGCTCGCAACGCGATCTCCAGTCTTTAAAGTGTTTACACATGAACACGTCACCGTGTACCCTAGACGGCGGGGGAGATGCACCGCAGTTCACATCGAAGGAGATCCCGGCTGGAAGCTCGGTACGCAAGCAATCTGGCAGACGCTTTTGAAGGCCCGAAACCCCACACGCTCAGGAGGGACCCAGTCAGGGTGTGCGGCGGCTATAGGCTGCCCTAGGTCGACCTGATCGCCCCTAGGGCCTTGTGGATCACCGCCCTGCAACAAGAAGAATGAACGAAGAACGAGGAATAAGAAAAACAAAGGAGAAGAAAAAGGTAAAGGTAAAAAGTGGTAGAAGAATTGATCGATTGTATTGTTCAATCGGCTGTCACCTCTCATCTATTTATGAGATGGATGGACTTCCCGTACAAGAAAAGGACTCCGAATCACATCCAAAAATTTCCAAAATTAACCGAACTCAGATTTAGTTAAGTCTGAGACAGCAGTTTGATTTTTCGATCTCATACGCTACAAACAACCTCGGATGAAGATGAGCCCAAAAATAAATTTAATCGTTTCGACGAGGCGGACAACTTTGATGTTGAGATCTTTTTGGTTCGAGGCTATCTTCGGGGCTGATTCGCTTCCGCAATCATCAGATCCGTGGAGATGCACGATTTCGGTTCGGACCGGACTGTCCTCTCGACCGGACCAGACTGTCAGGTCACAACGGAAGGTTTTGATGTGTTTCGCGATCCGGACCGGACAACCTGTCTTAGTTTTCGGACAGTCCGGTCGCAACAGGAGGTTTTGAGCATGTGGTCATCTCCATAGTTTCTGTAGCATTGCTTTTGCATATGACCTCGGATTAAGACGGTTTAAATATCAAAATCGACCACTTCGACGAGATAAAGATAATCCATGTAGAACATTTTCTCTTGGGAGGCCGTATTGAAGGCGTAATCGACTGAACAATACTTTGAATACAAAATCTTAATACTTTGAGCACAACTTCGACCCTTGAGATGAGATCGGATGGCGATGACCCAAACTTCAAAGATTTTCATGTCGACAATCCGAAACTATTTCATGTAAAGCACATTTTCATTTGAGGTATTCATGTTTTCTACCATGCCAAAAACCGGTGCCAACACAAAGCAGAGCTCTATGGGCCGATGAGATGCAAGTGTGGACAGAACATCAGGTCGAAGACATGCAGCAGATGGTAAAGCACTTGTGGCTGTAGATCGGTTTGCGATGAAAGGATGAAGATGATGTGTGAAGACATTCTTTGCAAAATTCTTGATGTTGAGACTAGCTGATCAGCATCACTGCTGCAGGATCAAAGATGCTTGTGTTGAATTTATCATGTCTTGCAATAAAATGAATGATGTGTTGGCAAGCCAAGGGTATGTGCATTGAAAAAAACTATGCCATATGCTGTCTCAACAGATATCTTGGAGAGACTTAATGAAGTTTCTCAAATTTTAGTGTGCTCGTCCTGGGTTAAAATATTTAGCTTAGTTTTTTTTTAAAAGATCCGGGGTCACCAGCTTCATTGATTTAGGAGAAAGCAGCGGGAAATACATGATTGATCAAGTGATCATGGTTTACAAGAGTTGAGATGATCCAACTAGGAAAACTAAAAATGCAAAATAAACCTATGGAGTTTTATCTCACTACATCTTCCCCAAACGGGGGCTCAAGGCATCGTGCTCCTGTTAGCCGCCAGAGCTCCAGCGTGCCCCTGATGGCTCGCTGAACGTCTTCCGTCTGTGGCATTTTTCCTCTAAAGACACATGCGTTCCTCTCCTTCCAAAGTTCCCAGGTGATTAGCAGCAACATCGTCCTGAAACCCTTTCTGCAACTTTGTGGCGTCAGGGCGGTAAGCCGTTCCCAGTGCCTGAGAGAACTGTGACTCGCTTCCCGCTTCTCTTTCAGTGCTGCACAACCATATCTTGAAGACGCCGTCTGCCAGATTGATCGAGCGAAAGGGTAGTCCCAGAAAAGGTGTGTGGAGCTCCCCAAATTTCTGTTGCAGCAGATGCAGAAATACCCATTAGGCCATCCTCGGTGTTGTAGATGATCGTTGCACCATAGCCTGTCCTGGTGGAGAAGCCAGGCAAAAATCTTCACCGTGCCTGGCGCCCAAGCCTTCCAGCATGCTGCTTTGATTCCCGAAGAAGGAACTTCATTTATTTAAAGGTTGTATGTAGCTCTGGCCGAGTAAGAACCTCCTCCTCTTCCTGCCACCCAGCTGATCTTGTCTTCTTTAGAGGAAAGGACAGTGCCTGCACCCTGAATTTTCCTCCACATTTGCAAGAACTCGAGAACAATTTCTGCTGTGTTTCCATGCCGTAGGTCGTGCGCCCATTTGTCCTCTATCAAAGCATCTTCTACCATCCCGTTCTTCCTTCTTGAGTGCTAAAACAAGGTTGGGAACTCGCAGTGCAGCGTGGTAGGCCCGATCCAATTGCATGTCCAGAAAATCGCAGTTTTCCGTTGCCCAATTGCATTGAGGTAGCAGATGCAAACCGCTCACGGTCTTCATTATCACATGGGGCTGCGAAGTTCATCCATGGCCGCCGCGGCTGCTGCCAAGTAAGCCACAACCAACGCAGCCGAAGAGCTGTACTGAACCGTTGGAGGTCCATCAAGCCGAGCCCCCCTGGCCACCGGGAGGCAAACTTTTTCCCATGCCACCTTGTATTTGGCGCCAGTTATGTTTTCATGTTGTGCCCATAGGAATTGCCTCCGAGCTTTGTCCACCTCTTTTAGAATTTTCTTCGACACTTTGAGGACTGTCATAGCAAAAACCGGCAGTGCTGTCAAGACTGCACACACCAGCACCCACCTACCGGCCATGTTCATCAATTTTCCTTTCCATCTAGCCAGCCTTGAGTGGATCCGGTCGATAATGAATTGGAAATGCACCAGTCTCAGCTTCCTTGGAGAGATTGGTAGCCCTAGATATGTACTTGTGAAGGTGGACTGCAGACCCCCAAAGTTTTGCAGAACTTCTGTTAACTGAGCATCACCACAGTTTATTGGGATGACTGAAGATTTTGCCTGGTTCAGCTTCAGCCCCGTGGCCTCCCCAAATCTGTTAAGCAGATAGAGGAGCGTGTACACTTCTTCCTTCACAGGGTTTGCAAAAATGACGGCATCATCAACGTATAAGCTTATCCTCATGCTGATGCTACGCCCGGCAGGTCAGCAATCATTTCCTTTGCTGCAGCAGCCTCTAGGAGGCGGTGAAGAGGGTCGATCACCATGATGAAAAGCAGGGGAGAAAGTGGATCGCCCTGCCTGAATCCGCAACCATGGGATATGGTTGCGCCCTGCGTTCCGTTAAGCATGCAAGAGGAGGAGGCAGACGAGAGGAGCAACGCGATCCAATTTCTCCATCTTGGTGGGAATCCCATCCTATGCATGAGCTCGAACAAATATTCCCACGACATTGAATCAAAGGCTTTTGCTATGTCTACCTTGAAGAACAACGCCTTCTTCTTCGTTCTGTGCAACATCTTAACAGAGCTCTGCACATATTGATAGCTATTGTGGATGCATTTGCCTTTCTGGAAAGCAGTCTGTGCCGGTGAAATGATTGCATTGAGAGCCCCTGCCAGCCTTGCAGAGAGGACTTTTGAGATGAGCTTTGCAACCGAGTGTATCAGGCTAATTGGTCGTAGTGGTTGACCTCAGAAGCTCCATTCTTTTTTGGCAGCAGCATGATCAGGGCATTGCTGATCTCTGCAAAGTTTTGCCCCGCTAGCTGATGAAACTTGTGAAACACAGCCATGATATCGTCATGGATGATGTATCAACAAGAACGATAGAATTGGCCCGTGAAAGCGTCAGGCCCGGGTGCTTTATCCGCTGGGGAGGAAACGATAGCAGCCCAAACCTCAACCATGAAGAACGGCGAGTCTAGGCCTTGTGGGTCTATCGTGGGGATGACCAGCCTGTCCCAGTTGAGAGTGGTTTCTCGATATCCTTGCTTGCCCAGAAATCTGGTGAAGTGATCATGAAGGATCCTCTCCTTCCCTGCATGATCGAAAACCTCTGAGCCACCCTCTCTGAGAGAATGTATGAAATTTTTCCTCCTTCTAGCTCTCATTTTTGCATGGAAAAGCTTGGTGTTCGCGTCCCTCGCACGCAGCCAGGTGATCCTGGAAGCTTGCTTTCGCCTTGCCCTCTCGATGGCTGCCAGCCCTAGCACCTTTACCTTGAGCAGCTTTCTCAGTTGAAATTCTGTTGCCGTGAGCCGTCTGTTTTCTTGCGCCACATTGAGCAAACGGATGACTTCATTTGCAATATGCAGTTGCATTTTTTCTTTACCAAAGGTGGCCTTGCTCCAGATCTTCAGGTCAGCCGCAGTACGCTCGAGCTTCTTCTTGATTTTGACAAGGGGGCAGTCATGCGGCACCGGTCTTTGCCAGGCACGAAGGACTGTTTCCGTGAAGTGTGGAAACTTAGGCCAGAAATTTTCAAATCTGAACCTAGCTCTTCTTCCTGGCATATCCGCAACAGCAAGCACCAGCGGGCAGTGGTCAGAGAAGGACGTTGAGGCAGGAACCAACAAATGTTCAGGATGCAACTCTTCCCAGCGCGCATTGCAGAATATTTTGTCGATGCTACATAGAGTAGGGTTTTCTCTTTCATTGCTCCATGTGAAACGCCAATTTTTGCATTTGATCTCCTTGAGCCCAGCCAAGTCTATGGCTCTGCGAAATTTTCCAAACATTCTCCTGTTTATGTTTGAATTGCTCTTGTCTCTTGCTTGATAGATCATGTTGAAGTCACCATTGATCATCCATGGTTCATCAGTAGGTGGAGCGGCAGCAGCGATCTCCGCTAAGAAATTCTCTTCCTGCGAATCATCAGACGGACCATAGACTGTGGTCATCCAAAAGTGCTGCCCGGAGTTCAGCTCGTGCACCCTAGCAGTGATGGAGAAGCTACCGAAGTAGTGAGAAACTACGTTGACTACATCTTTATCCCAGAAGATCGCCGCTCCACCTCTAGTCCCGATCGCCTGTAGCACCACACACCCTTGCATTCTACTACCTCCTATCTCCGTAGCTACCGCTGTCGTCCAAGTTTCAATTTTGGTTTCCTGTAGGCAGAGCACCGCTACTCTATGAGAAGAAACTACGTCACTGATGACCGTGCCCTTTACCGGGCAGTTTAAACCTTCCAGGACATGAACACTAAATTGCCGTCATTCATCGATGAAACTAAATTTGCTCCGCCGACTGAAGATTTTAATAGCAACGTACAAGAACACCTTACAACATATCCAGGGGCGACGACGGCCACCAGTAGCCCCAAAACCCCGTCGTCGACGAACCAGCCACAAAACCGGAGAACTAAACATGGATACTAGACCTAACTCGAACTGGTTTAAGACCAGCCGCTGGCAGAAACTAGCTACTATTAATTCTTCTGACATGATCAAACTTGCATGATCTCCTCGGCTTCAGCGATCACTGCCATGCCCGCGGCGATCTTGAGTGCGCCCTGGTCGAGTCCTGTGAGCTTTGCAATTGCAGCTATGTCGCTGTCGGAGAGGGGCTCTTGGAAACGCTTCATGATCTGCACGGCCGCTTTTGGGTCATCTTGTCCTTCGGGCCGAGCTCTCCTAGCTCTTGAACAAGGCGCAGCACCGCCCTTTGCGCCACTGGGGTGGAGATGGCTGCTGCCGCCTGCCGAGCGCTGCGGCGGGAGGGGGCAGAGGTGGCCCTGGACTTGGGCGGAGAAGAATGGCGAGGACGGGCGACTGACTTGGGAGGACTGGAGGTGGCACCGCGGTAAATAGCTCGGCCGCCTGAGCCTGACCGTTGCCGATGTGCATAGCACCGACCTGCTAGGTGACCGCGTCCATCTAGAAGCCCACCGTCGCTGCTGCAGGAGAGTTGATGCAGGGCAGCAGGCATGACAACATCTCCGAGCTCTCTAGCCCGGCTGGCTCGACAGCGGGGTGAGGAGGGAGCGGCCACCGTCTTCAAAAGCCAGTGGTGTGACCAGGGCTTCTTGCATGGCGCTCTCCAGCTCCAGCTGCATGCAGTCCGTGCGCGGGGGCGGAGAGAGGGCGCGTCCGTTATCGGAGAAGGACAAGAACTGGGCCACCGGGTCCACCTCCACCATCGAGGGAGGCACTGAGCGAAGGGGAAGCGGTGGGGTGGCACGCATAACGGGTGCGCCGGAGACCTTCTCAGCGTCAGGGCGGCCACGTCGACTAGCCGCGTGGCAACGGTCGACTGGCGATCTACTGCGGCGTCGGTGCGCATCCCTTATGACGTCCTCATCATTGCCCCTGGCGTGGCAGCCGCGGCCGAGCAGGCGGTCCCTCCAGGACCGGCTGGTGCCGCCACTTCCACTGTCCTCCTCGTGGTCACGGGCGCCTCCTCCGAGCATAGGGACACATCCCACAGCCCCAACGCGCGACGCCCTACTGCGGGCCTTGCCCTGCCCGTCTTCGACATACGCCACCCAGGTGTCAGGCTCGATGCGCGGGAGGGTGTGGTCATCGTCTTCGTCTGAGGAGGGAAGCCCACTCTGGCCGGAGTGGGACGAGCACGGCGAGAGGGTGACCAGTCCTCTAGCAGGTCAACATGGATCAGGAGGTCATAGCGCCGAACACCGGGCGGTGGGGGGATGCATCAATCAGCGGGGGCGAGGCCGATGATCTCGTCCGCCTGGCCCCCCCGCTTGAGCACCCAGAGCACGCGCTTGGTGGGGATGTGGGCAACATCCCAGACCCAAAGCCAGAACGCAAAAGTCTTGGTGTGCCCTCTCTCCAGGGTGCGCGAATCGAGCCGGTCGATGTCACCGAGGGCCTCTTCGGCGCCTGGCAGCGACCAGAACTGCATGGCAGGTCTTCCACCACGACGCGCACGTGGTGATGAAACTTGAGGAGCGCGGCGTGGTCGTCTTCGTTCCAGGCCCTGATGAAGTACTTGCAGCCCTCAACCTTGATGACGCCGCGGCGCACGGTGTTGTCTCGGTGTGCAGGGAGGTCGAAGTGGACGAGGAAGGCTTCAGGCTGGTGGGCGGTGACGCGGAGCACATGCGGAGGGGTGGAGAGCTGCTCGAGGATGACCCTGCCCACAGCTGCAGGGGTGGTGGAGTGCAGGCGGTCCGCGGCGGTCAAGGTGACCGCATGCTGGCGCAGGACGTGCTCCTCGATGTCCAACACCGGGGAGGCCACGACGGTCGTGGACCAGAGCTCCTGTCGCGGCAGGGAACTTCAGGCGAGCACAGGCAGCCCCTCCCAGGCCACCATTTCTTGTGTTTTGCGGGCACTCCTTGCCAACATGCCCCACGTGCTTGCAAATGATGCAGCAGAGGGGATCCCGACAGTCAACACGGCGATGGCGCTTGCTGAGGCAACAGAAGCACTTCCCTTTGAACTGGCTTAAGAAGGCCTCCCTCTTAGCAGCATTGAAGGATCTGTGCCGGTCTGAATGCGGGATCGAAGCACGCCCGCCTCGATCCACCGAGCAGGAGCCCGCCCTCCCTTTCTTTCGGGAATGGACCTCCGTCCATCCCTCCTCCACTAGTCTGGCCTGTCTCGAAGAGGAAATGTTGGCCGGGGAGGAAGGGCGGATCACCACGGATTTAAGACACGCCTGGCCCCCACAGGGGGACGCGCCCAGATCCGGCGGTCCGAGCCGTGCTCCGGCCTTGGAAATGCCGCCACGCTGTAGGATTCGCGGTGTCGAAGCTAGATATGACGCCGCAGTCGTCGAGGACACTGACCGCGGGGAGGAGGGCTGTGAGAGGCCGCCGGATCGAAGCGAGGTTCCAGCGGGTGGCAAGGGGCACCGACTAGGAGGGGCGGGGAGGTTAGAGGCGCAGCTGGCTGCCATAATGTCCTGGATCTGGTGGCCGCCGTGGCCGGAGTGACCTGTGGCACGGGACGGGGGAGGAGAGCTAGCTAGAGGTCCGTGTGCATCACTGTTCGTATCAATGTTTTACGTTGCCTTTGAAATCTAGGGAGAGGAAATAGCAAGTGCAAGTTCTCTACTCTGGACAACACGACAACATTATATTTAGTTTAGTTAACATGTAGCCACCTGAGATGAAGTAGTCTTATATATGTTTTACTATACACTTCCTAGAGTTCATTTTGAGGAGACTACATCTGTAGATATATATGTTTGAAAAGGCAGGTAAGTCTTGGAAATTTTAGTATACTCATCTTGGTTTCTTGTGTTATCTTCCGCAAGTTACTCATCAAAGGTCTGCCCATCGGATGAGATGGCTCTCCTCTCTCCCTCCCCTCCCCTGGCGGCGCTCCCCTCCACCTCTCCTTCTCTGGCGGCGTTGTCACCATGCGCGCCCTCCCCCCTCCTCCCTGTCGACTCCGCCTCGCTCCGCCCTGGCGCCGCTCTTCTCTCCGACTCTCGCTCCGGGGCCCTCACCCTGCATCGCCCTCCCCGCTCCCTCCCGGGCCAACAGGTTCTGGGTGCTCGATTCGGAGGCCTCGGGGTCAGACTCCGAGGCTTGCCTCTCCCCTCCTCATCCGGTGCCGGTGGGCGGTCCCCCTGTCGTTTCGGCACCGGCTCGCTGTCGGAAGTTCGCGCCTGGTGGGCGCGGGCGGCTCCCCGGTGGTGCGGTGACGGCGGCACCGCGTTTCCCATAGGCGTCGTCGTGCTCCGTCCTGGTCTCCAGATCTGGGGTTCTTGGGCTCTGGTGGGGACGGGGGTTCGGTGGTTGCGCCGTCCTCTCCTCCCCCCTCCGGTGCCCTCCTCCGTTGGTGCCTCCTCCGGTGGGCCAGCCTCGGCTTCGTCGACGGCGGCGGCGTTGCTGTCTGACCTAGATCTGGCGTTGGGGGCTGCGGGTGAGGCCGTGTCTAGGCTGCGGGCCTCTGCTTTGCCTGTTGGGCCTGGTGGGCCTGGGTTAGTGCCCTCCCTGAGCTGTTTGTCCATTCCTCCCTCCCTTCCCTGGTTTCTAGGCCGCGGAGGGCCCAGGCCCAGCCCCCTCCCTTCCCCCTCGGCCCTTTTTGTCGACCGGGTCTGGCGGTCCGGGTATATATGGATTCGGAAGGGATCGCCCCCCCATTTCTAGGGTTCCCTGCCTCCTCCTCTGACCTGCATCGTCTCCGCTCCCCCATCTGCTTCTTCCACAGATCTGCTCCTCCCCCTCCCCTCGCCCGTTCGATTGCGACGGTGGTCCTGATGGATCGCACGCGTGGGTCCTCTAGCGAGGCCTACTCCAGCCAGAACCGGGGGCGTGACGGCTTGGGCGAGGCGGCGACAGATCTGGAGTACGAGGCTGCGCTGGGCTCCAAGCTCCAGGCGTCGCACGCTCCAGTGGCGGGGTCGGCGGTGGCGGCGGCCGGCTCTCCTTCACCCGCCTCTGGGTCCGGGCAGGCGGATCTCTCGGTGCTGCCTGGATCTGCTTCGGCCCCGGCCGATCCATGGGAGGTGGCGGCTGCGGGCAGCCGTGCTAGCTCCTCTGGCCTGGCATTGCCACCCCCTCCGCGTGGTGCTGCCCCCCAGGGTGGTGGCCCGCTGCGTGCTCCGGCGGTCGCTGGTGGTGGTCCGTCGCGCTTCATCCCTCGGGTTGTGTTGAGGATATAACTACTGAGTGTAAACCGCCCAGGAGTGGCCGGTTCCTGCTCATCTATATTAAAGCCCATGAAGACAAAGAAGATGGCACTCTATTATTAAAGCTTAGAGGCCCAGAGCCCAAAGGCGGATTAGGGCCCATAGTTGTAAACCGCTATAGTCGTATAACTTGTATTGTAAGTTAGGGAAAGGAAGAGACTGAGCCGGACACTTGTATGAGCCGGCCTCGGGACTCTGTAAACCGGCCGGGCGTCAACCTGTGTATATAAAGGGACGACCCGGCGGAGGTTCAGGGACAAGAAACAACAGCTCGAGAGATAGGTAAAGCGGATTCACTCCCTGCTCATCGAAACCAATCAATCCCACAACAACTGGATCGTAGGCTTTTACCTTCACCGCAAGGGGCCGAACCAGTATAAACTTCCTGTGTCCTTTGTTCTGGTTTAACCCCTTTAAGCTAATCTCGTTGCGATGGCTCCATGACTAAGTCCTTCTGCTAGGACATCTGACCTGTTAATTCCACGACAGTTGGCGCCCACCATGGGGCTCTCGCACGATGGTTTCGAGTTCTTAAAGGGCAACTTTGAGGGACTCAAAGGGTACGTGGTTGGCCGGATGACCAAGAGTCATCGCGGCATGCTCTACATTGACGATGCAGGCTGGGGCCCCGAGGCCGGCTCAATCGAGTACGGGTGCCGAGTCCCCTTTGGCGGAATTCACGTCTTCATCGGCAAGATCGGCGAACCGGGCCCTGAGCTGGACATCTCCACCGACCTTATCGAAAGGGCTCAGCGTGCAAGTCCTTCCCAGGTTCAGCCTGCCATGAAGCGTGTGTTCGTAGGGTTCATCTATGGTGTGGAATCTGAACCGGTGTCCGACGGTGAGACGGCCATCTACTCAGATGGTGAATCATCCACTGGCGAAACCGAGTCACTATACCAATTGCAAGATGGCCGGATTGGGGGATATTCCGATGGCGACAGTATTCCGGGCCCCTTCGAACCGCCAAACCGGGTTGCAATCTTCATGGCCGGTACGCAACCCACCATGCAATCTTCATCTACAGCAGCAATGATCTCCGGATCGGCAGCCGCGGCAGGAGGCCCTGCGCGCCGGCCGGCTAAGTTCTTGCTGGTCTGTTGGACGCTTTGATGACATTGTTGACCATGGCAGTCACCCCGGAGACCCAAGATCAGCATAATGCAGATGTTACAAAGCTAAAGGATCAGATAACTCAGGCCAAGGCGGACTTGGCGGCTGAGGAGGCCAGGATGGCTGAAGAGTGGGCCGCTTTAGATGCCTAATCACAGCAGATCCAGGCGCAGAATTACCGGCTTATGTTGGATCAGAATGCGTCAAACGAAGTAATGAGAAGGAAGTACCGGTCTCGTCTGCCGCCGCTTTACGAGGGTATGAATCTCTTCAATACGCCAGGAGCCGGGCCCAGTAATCTGGCAGCAGTAAACCGGACTGAGGAATCAAGGGCGGCGCCGGATCAGCCATGGGTGATGGACCCGCCTCGACGAACGGACAACCCACCACAATACGTAACAATGCCACCAGGTCACTTCTCTAGCCCTTTGGACAATATGATTGCTGCAGCGTCGCGTTTGGCAGCTATTCCAATGGAGGGTGACTCACTATCGGTGGTTGAAACACGACGGGCCAGGGATCTTCTTCAAACCGTTGTTGTGCAGCAGCAGGCTTACTCCTACAGCCGAGACAGAATACATTCAACCCCCCGTCCGAGCAAGAGTTATAGCAGGCACATAGACAAACCAGCCGTGTCAAGCAGTGCGCGGTGTCGTGATGCCCCTTGAGGGCCTAATCCGGCGCACGGCGGTTTGAATGCTCAGGATGTGGTGAACAACGGCAGAGCACGACGCGAAGCAGAGTTAGCAGCACAGTTGGCAGCGCAATACTAGAATCAACCCGCTCTGGTTCAGCCAGTGGCATCAGTTGAACGTGGTTTGGCCTTTAGCTCTTGGGGAGTATCGTGCCTCACCCCGGCTCTGCGTAATATGCGGTTGCCCAAGGATTTCAAGGGTCCATGTAAAGTGCCTAATTATACCACCGATCAACCCCCCGAGGCGTGGGTGGAAAGTTATGAGATGGCGATGGAGATGCTAGATGTGGATGAAGCGGCGTGTGCAAAATACTTCACCATGATGTTAGAAGGAACGGCTCATACCTGGCTAAAGAGCCTGCCCGTTAACTCGATCAGTTCATGGGATGAGTTGAAGGCCAAATTTATAGCAAACTTCAATGATACATGCAAGCAACCTATGTCCAGTGTAGATCTGGCGGCTTGTGTCCAAGGAGAGAATGAATCAACAACTCATTGGGTGCGCCGGGTTTTAGAAATTTAGCATTCGTCAGGCCGCATCAATCCTGACACGGCAATTGTGACCTTGGAAGGTAATTGCCGGTTTAAGTCATTGAAGATGAAGTTGGGACGGCTCAAGCGTCACTGCAATGATATGGGAACACTAATGGCGGCTCTGGTTAAATATGTTGATTCTGATAATACCAAAGACCCCGATTCTGATGAAGAAAAGCAGGAGAAGGGAAAGAAGAATGCCGGTACAAAAGGACAACATAACCAAGCGAGCCACGGGAACAATGGTAAGCGTAAAGCGGACAATTCAGATTTTGTGGCTAACACCAATATGCAGGGCAATATGCAGCGCCGTAAGGGTAAACCGCCCCAGCGCAGTGGAGGCATGAATCTGGAACGCTTGTTAAACCAGCCTTGCCCAAAGCACGGAACAAAGGAGGTTCCGGCCACGCACCTCTGGAAGGATTGTCACATCATGAGGGGAATTCAAAAACTCTGATCTCTTCCGGTATGATCAGGGTCCATCTGGTGGTTCCGGTCCAGGGTTTCATGGGCCGGGTTCCGGTGGTGGCGGTTCAAACTCAGGATTTCAGAATAATCAAGGCAATCAGAACAACCAAGGAGGTCACAATCAGCAGAGTAATCAGGGGAATCAGCAGCAGTCGGGTTATCAGAGCAACCCGAAGCAGTTAAACGGTGGACAATATCATGTCTTCACTACTAGTTTGTGCAAGTGCGATCAGAAGCTCCATAAAAGGGCAGTAAACTCCGTTGAGCCGGCAGTGCCCCGTTATCTACGCTGGTCTGAGCAGCCTATTTTCTGGAGTCAAGAGGATCATCCGCTCCGGGTTGACAATCCGGGCCACCTAGCTTTGGTGGTTGCACTGTAGGTTGGAGGTTATAAGTTCACCAAGGTACTTATGGACGGAGGGAGAAGTATCAATATCTTGTATTACGAAACCTTCCGGCGTATGGGGTTGACAGATAAGAACCTTAGACCATCAAACACCTTTTTTCATGGTGTGGTGCCTGGTAAATCGGCTTACCCGGTTGGTAAAATAGCTCTAGGGTGGTTTTTGGAGATGATCATGATTCAAGATCCGAGACGGTGACCTTTGAAGTGGTCAAGATTAGAAGTCTGTACCATGCCTTGTTTGGACGGCCGGTTTATGCTAAATTCATGGCAAGGCCGTGTTATGTTTATCTGCAACTCAAGATGCCGGGTCATAAGGGGACCATCACGGTTCATGGTAGCCGTAAGATTGCGCTGGAGTGCGAGGAAGGTGATGCGGCTTATGCTGAATCGGTTTGTGCAACGGAGGAGTTGAAGTTTTATAAGGACAATGTTAATCCGGCAGATATGACTTCTCTAAAGAAGCCAACTACAGAGCATGATCCGGCTTTGAAGTTTAAATCGGCTGATGAGACTAAATTGGTTGTTTTTGTTCCTGGTGATTTGTCCAAGCAGTTCAGCATCAGCGTCAACTTGGATCCGAAATAGGAAAGTGCGCTCATCGAGTTCATCCGTGAGAACCGGGACATCTTCGCATGGAAACCTTCTGACATGCCAGGTGTACCAAGGGAACTCACTGAGCACACTCTTAATATTGATCCGAAGTTCAAACCGGTCAAACAGTTTCTTCGCCATTTTAATGAAGAGCGGCGCAAGGCTATTGGTGAAGAGGTAGCCCGACTGTTGGCAGTAGGGTTTATTGTGGAAGTGTTTCACCCAGAGTGGCTGGCTAATCTGCTGCTGGTACTTAAGAAAAACTGCACTTGGCGGATGTGTGTGGATTACACAGATTTGAACAAAGCTTGCCCGGCTGACCCCTTTGCCCTCCCTCGTATTGATCAAATCATTGATGCTACGGCGGGTTGTGAGCATTTGAGTTTCTTGGATGCTTATTCTGGTTATCATCAGATCAAGATGGCAGTTAAGGACCAGGAGAAGGCAGCTTTCATCACTCCCTTTGGAGCCTTCTGTTATGTGTCTATGCCCTTTGGGCTCAAGAGTGCCCATGCGACTTATCAGCGTTGTGTGCAGAATTGTCTTCATACTCAGATTGGGCACAATGTTCATGCTTATGTGGATGATATTGTGGTGAAGTCCAGGAAAGCAGAGACACTCAAAACTGATTTGAAAGAAACCTTTGATAATCTGAGAGTTTATAAAATGATGCTCAATCCGGCTAAGTGTGTCTTTGGTGTACCGGATGGCAAACTCTTAGGTTTTCTGGTGTCCAGCCGGAAAAGATCAAGGCTATCACATCCCTGGCTAAACCGGCATGTATCAATGATGTTCAATGTTTGGTGGGTCGTATTGTGGCTTTGAGCCAGTTTATCAGCAGGTTGGGAGAAAAGGCGATCCCTCTGTATCAGATGTTGAAGAAGACAGACAGTTTTGTCTGGAGCGATGCTGCTGATGTGGCGTTTGAGGGCTTGAAGAAGCAGTTGGCTGAACCACCGGTTCTTGCTGCTCCAGTTGATAAGGAGCCACTATTGTTATACGTGGCTGCTAATGCCCGGGCTGTCAGCATAGCTATTGTGGTGGAGCGCAAGGAGGCTGGGAAGGAGTACCCGGTTCAAAGGCCGGTTTATTATATCAGCGAGGTGATCATTGAGTCAAAGCAAAGATATCCGCATTGGCAGAAGCTGGTATATGGGGTTTTCATGGCAAGTCGGAAGCTTAAACAATATTTTCAAGGCCATCCCATCACAGTGGTCAGCTCCGCTCCTTTGGGAGATATAATCCAGAACAGGGAGGCAACTGGCCAGGTTGCTAAGTGGGCTATTGAGATTGGACCACACGGTTTGAAGTACATGCCTCAAACAGCTATAAAATCCCAGGCCCTTGTGGATTTCATCAAGGATTGGACAGAGTTGCAGATACCGGAGGACAAACCGGACAGTACATACTGGACTATTCACTTTGATGGGTCCAGGCAATTGGAGGGCTCGGGGGCTGGAGTTGTCCTTACTTCCCCTCGAGGCGATAAAATTCATTATGTTCTTCGCTTAATGTTTCCTTGTACTAACAATGCAGCTGAGTATGAGGCCTTACTCCACGGTCTTTGAGTGGCTAAGGAGATGAATTTAAGCCGGGTATGATGCTTTGGAGACTCGGACCTGGTGGCTCAGCAAGTTTCAGGTACTTGGGATTCTAAGGATCCACTCATGGCGGCTTACCAACGAGAGGTGGATATTGTCGCTGGTCACTTCAAGGGTTATCAAGTGGAGCACATTGATCGGTGCAAAAATGAGGCGGCTGATGCTTTAAGCCGGCTGGGATCTCAGTGTAAACCGGTGCTGCCGAATACCTTTCTGGATGTCTTGCACAACCCGTCAGTTCAGTTCCTTACAGAGGAGGACCTCGCTATTCCTGATCCGGAGGCATAGTTGGTGGCCGCTTTACATATTATTCCGAATTGGACGGTTCCATACTTGGCGTATATGAACCGGGTCGAGTTACCAGAAGATGCAGTTTTGGCCAGACAGATAGTCCGGCGGTCCAAGTCCATGGTTATTTACAACGGCGAGTTACACCGTTGCAGTGTCTCTGGTGTATTCCAGCGCTGTGTTTCTCCTGAAGAAGGCCGTGAGATTTTACGGGAAATCCACGAAGGAGACTGTGGTCATCATGCCGGTTCAAAATCTTTGGTTGCTAAAGCGTTTCGTCATGGTTTCTATTGGCTGACGGCTCATGCTGATGCTGAAGACTTGGTGAGGCGGTGCGATGGTTGTCAGAAATTCTCACGACGAGCTCATGTTCCGGCTCAGGAGCTACGGATGATTCCCATCACCTAGCCATTTGCTACTTGGGGGCTTGACATGGTAGGGCCTTTCAAGCGATCCAAAGATAAGAAGACCCACCTGTTGGTGGCGGTTGACAAGTTTACTAAATGGGTTGAAGCGGAGCCAGTAAGCAAGTGTGACGCAGCCACGGCGGTTCAATTCATCAAAAAGGTGATCTTCCGTTTCGGTTTTCCACATAGCATTATCACAGATGATGGCACGAACCTCTCCAAAGGCAATATGGAGGATTTTTGTCAACGAGAGCACATCCGGCTTGATGTGTCATCTGCGGCTCACCCCCAATCTAATGGTCAAGCTGAGAGAGCCAATCAGGAAATCTTGAAGGGTATCAAGCCCCGACTTATGGTTCCTTTAAATTGGACACCGGGTTGTTGGGTGGAGGAGCTACCATCTGTGTTATGGAGCATAAACACCACCCCAAACCGATCTACATGTTATACACCTTTCTTCATGGTTTACGGGGCAGAAGCGGTACTCCCAAGTGATATCCGTCATGACTCGCCCCGGGTTGCCAATTATGTTGAAGCGGACAACGAGCAAGCACGTCAAGAAGCACTGGACCTGTTAGATGAAAAACGGGACATGGCGTTGACTCATTCGACGGTTTATCAGCAAGACCTGCGGCGTTATCACAGCCGCCGGGTTAAAACAAGAACCTTTCAAGAAGGCGACCTAGTGCTCCGGCTCATCCAGGATCAGACCGATATGCACAAGTTATCCCCACCTTGGGAAGGGCCCTTTGTGGCCAGCAAGAATCTGCACAATGGATCATATTACCTCATCGACGTTCGCGAGCATAAACACTCAAGCAAATCGGAGGAGGAGACCCGTCGGCCATGGAATATCGCTCTTCTACGGCCTTACTACACCTGAGACATAGGCTCTCATTATGTACATATTTTGACAATGTATATATTATGATCAATATAATAAACCGGCATCCTTGCTACAAGCAGGGCCTCTGCCGTTTCCTCCAATATTTCTTGGTTACAAGGGGGTTTCTGCTTACAAAGCGACGTCTCGTTTGTCCATTAAACCAGCTATCATACCACAATAAAGCTTGGGAGCTTCAGACCCAAGGGGCCAAAGAGAATATTGTTGCTACAAGCACAACTCAAACATAGGCACCCATTGAGCACCGCCCACAAAGTTACTTGGGTCTCTTTTTGCAAAGCAACAAAGAGTTTGAAAGGACCCTTGTAATTGGCTATCGAGCCACGGCTTGGAAGCCTGGTATATTCACCTAAAACCCTGGGTTAACCTGCCTTCACCAAGTAAGCCACTCCTATCCAGGTAATCCTGGCATGACCCGCCGAACGTTTGACAAGTCAATCTTATACAGACCCTGAACTTGTCAAAGTTAAAATGACGATTGGTTAGTTGGAGGCCCATCTTAAAAGGCTTTGTCAAATGGTTTAACTCAGCGGCCTGGCAGCCCACGAAAAGCCTTGGATTTGGGCCTCGCATCCCTCGAAAAGCCTCGACTACAAGTTTTATTTGATTTTGTTTTTGCAAAGTTTCATCTCTTTTGATAAAGTTCTAAGTTAAACTGGTGTCTGTTGACCCGGCCAGACTATATGTCTTCACGTCAACCCGATGTTTCTTAACCCGGCGTGGCTTACAGTTATCAGCTGTTAGCACATAATCAATTATGAACCGGCATCTCTTAATCCGGTCTGGCATTGACTATAAGTCGCCAGGATGATCATTCGGTGTTTATCATAACCCGGCATGGCTTATTACGCACCAGCACAATGCAGTGGGTGTTTTCAAACACTCAAGGTTTGGGTTATCACCCTTACTACACAAGTTGGTAAACCAACAAAAGTGATTTAATATCACAGGTATGATATACTTCATATTTCATTACTTTATAACCTTGGTTATGAGAATTCTGGTTGTGTATTGGGTATCATAACCCGTCCGGCGGTAAACCGCCAGGACATGTTTAAGTTTTTCAAATGCAGAAGGCAGGATTTTATAAGAAATACCAAGGCAAATAAAGCTAGCATTGCAACAATCATGCCTGATTACAATATCAGATAGCAGTGCACGATGGCAGAAGGTCAAAGTATTTCAACTAGCCTATTACAAGGCGCTTTGATGCCCAAAAGAATGAATTGTTTGTTGCCCACAATGATATATGTGAAAATCAAACCGGCTGCCGGATTATGATTCGTCACCAGGCTGACGTGAAGTTGAAGGATCATCTCGCATCGGTTCAACCTCTTCCTCCTCACCCAGTGGCTGGAAGTCAAGGGTGGTCCAATCAATCCTGGTTAAGGCTTGAAAGACAGCTTCGTTGCTTATAAGATTAGACGGTTCAACATCAGGGGCATAGGTGTGCTTACGGATTGGAGGGATTAGATTCTGTGCTTCTTTCACAGCTGCGTCAACCCGTTTGTTGTCTGCGTCATAGCTGGACCGATAGACAGACAAATCAACCTCTTCAGCCGATTGGCTTGCCAGTGGGCGCATCTCTTTTGTCAAGGTTTTGAGGGCTTCATTATCAAAGTCTGATCCGTCTTCTTGTTGACCAGGATAGCCCTTTGCGATGTCTGCCGGATCAAGATCGGCAATCCACGCTTTGGACCGAGTAAGTGCTGTTAAAGCACCAGCCCTTGCAGCAGATCGCTTTACCTCTTCCATCCGGGCCGGGGTCATAGATAATTTGGTCAATGTATCTTTGATCAGCGTTGGTGCCGGTTTGTTGAAGGAGGCCGCATAGATGACTCGTTGAGCACAAGTATATAGTTGTTCTATCAACGTATAGGCTGCTTTCAACTTCATCCGCATATCCGAGCCCAGATGAGCAACATGACTACCTGCAAATGGTTTAAGAATTGGTTGTTAAACCGACAACTTCAAAAAATGTTTAAGGAAGGTGCTTACAACGAGTGCTTACTAAATATTGCTGAAGTCATAGCATTGACTTGATACTTTAGTCCAGTTAGCTCCTCTGCCACCGGTTTCAGAGCTGCTTCGGCATCTTCAGCCCGCTTTAATAGAGCAGCCTTTTCTGTTTCCCAATCCGCCTGCTCACTTTTGAAACCATCCTTCAATTGCTCCATGGCAGTCAAAGCACCCTTCAGTTCATCTTTGGCCTTGGAGGTTTCTGCTTGCTGGGACTTGATGTTCTCCTAAAGATCGGCAATCTAGGAATCTTTGTTGCCTAAGTCAGCCTGCAAAAGACAGATGATGAAGATGTTAAGATTTTTTCTCAAAGTCCCAAGCACATAACAAGTTATACCCTTGGCACTTGGGGGCTAATGCGGATTGCTTTTTATTTTGACTATCATTCAAAGTCCCAAGGCTCAATATAAGTATTAATCTTGGCATTTGGGGGCTAATGCATAATTGGTCAGCAAAATCAAAGGTGAAGGAATTCAACAAGGACAAGTTTGGATCAGAAAGTCCCGGTTCATCTTAAAAAGGTAAACCGGCCCTTGGGGGCTACACAGTTGAAAGTCTTTTTGTTTAAAGTGCTGGTTCATCTTGAAGAGATAAACTGGCCCTTGGGGGCTACAATTGAGTTGATATACAATGCAAAGACAATTTATGAAGTGTTTGGAAGTTACCTCATAATGCTCCTTCATCAAGTTGACCAAACCGGCCTCATAGTCACGGCTTGTATATAGGCGGTTTAGGTATCCAGAGTGAAGTTCTCGAGTGGGGGGATGAGCATAATTTGATAGACCAGTCTTCCATTTGCCCTTCTCTTCAGCAGCAGATTCCACCTTGGCACTGTGCTTTGACAAAGCGACAGGATTACCAGGAGAAGTATGGCCAAACCAAGTAATCACAACATCATCAGTTGCTGTATTTGGGCTCGCCGGTTTATCTGAGGCCTTGGCCGGGCTCGTCGGATCAACAGTTGGACTTGGAGGATTGGCATGCGGGCTTGGTGAATTGACATGAGGGCTCGCCGGGTTAACTTCTGGCAGATTAGCATCAGTGTCCTAACCTTGTGGCACAGGATCATCCATAGCAATATCAGCACCTCCACCAGCACCTTCGGAGGTTCTCTCCGGTTCAATCTCATCAGTGGGGGCATTGGTCTTTGCTTTCTTGCTGAGTCAGGCTTTGGCGCTACAAAATGGCGAACAGAGGTTAAGATGGTAAACCGGCGCAAGAAGGCAAAGCTAAAATTAATGTACTTACCCAGGGACGGTCTTGAGGGGAGGCATTTGCGTGGTTGATGATTCGCTAGAGGATGAATTGGAAGTTACCTGATAATTTGAGTCAGACGGATTAAGAGGGTATCGGAAGTAACCCGCCAAGGGATAAGACTTGTTAGAATTACAAGAGACCTCTGCATGGCGCTTTCGGATTGGAGTGTATGGTAAACTGGAGGAAGTGACTTGCTGGCCACTATGCCGGGTTGTGCGACAAGCTTCAGGATGCTGTGGATCCAAATGAGTGAAAGGATGTGAACGCTTCACTTTTCGGACTGCGCGACGAATTTTTCTTACTGGCGCAAGATCAGAATTGGAGGAAAGGGAGATTACCTCTACATGGTCAGCACGGCTAGCTTCGCGTCATCCTGGTAATGGTCATTGTCAATAAGATGTATGAAAAATGAACCAAGGAAGTCAAGTTCTACCTCTTGTTCCGAATCATCAAAATCTTCGGGCAGATCAGAGGACTCGGCGATTTTCTTCTTGGCTGGCTTCTTTGTGGCCTTGCTTTTGCCACGAGGAGCCCTCGCCGGTTTGTCTTGAGCTTTTACCGGTTTGTCTTGAGCTTTTGCCGGTTTGTCTTGAGTTTTCCTCTTCCAGGAAGGATCTTTGGCCTATAAGAATAAACAAAAGGCTATCAGAAAAAGGTTAAAGCAAAGACAAATTAAAAGGCAGAAAGATAAAGTCTTACATCTGGCGGTTTGTTGGAGGCATAAAAGGGACGCAACCCAGTCTTGCTGCACTCAGCAATTGGTTCATCTAGCATCTTCTTTACAGACTCAATGACTTCATCATCATTCATCTGAATTTCAGTGTGCCGTTGAGGGTCATTGACATCCCCGGTATACTCATGCATCAACCTGGTGCGGTGGCTTAAGGGCAGGATACCCCATGAAACCCAACAACGGACAAGGTCAATGCCGGTTAAGCCGTTTGCTAGCAGAGCCCGGAGCTTAGCAAGTTGTGGGGCATATGTTTGTCGTTCTTTGGTAGTGAGCCGCTGAGGCAGTGGATGGCCATTGCTGAGACGGTAATCACGGTAACCCGACAGAGGGTTTTCATCAGCAGGAGCGGTGTTCTGACAGTAGAACCATGTTTGATTCCAATCCTTGGGGTGGTTGTGATGTTTGGCATGAGGAAAATCGACTCCTTTTATTTATTTTTTGAATCGACACTCCACCAAGTTCAGTATTGGGGCCGTCAGAAAATTCAGTGCGGCGGTTCAAGTGGAAGAAGTCCCTGAAGAGTTCAACAGTCGGTTCTTCTTGAAGGTAAACTTCGCAGAATACTTGGAAATTACAGATGTTGGACACGGAGTTCGGTCCAATGTCTTGAGGATGGAGTTGGAAGCTGGCAAGTACATCACGGAATTTTTTTGATCCAGGAGGGCTAAACCCTCGGTCCAGATGCTGCATAAACACAACCACTTCTCCATCTTGAGGTTCAGGAGGGTTTTCGGCACCAGGGACTCTCCAATGAATGATTTCCTTCTTTGCTAAAGCGCCAGTTAGAACATATCCATTGAGTTGAGTTTTTGTGATCCGGGAAGGAACCCAGTTGCAAGAGGAGAATTGCTTGGCCATTTTGGAGGACAAACTATAAAGGAAGTGCAAACGCCGGTTCACGGTTCAAGATTGATATGCACAAACCGGAGAATCTAATCAAAGCATGTGTGTGCATTAAACCGGCTATATATGGGTGTTCGGGAAAGACGGCGGTTTACGTAAGGGCTAATGGTACTTGCCGGATTGTCGTTTTCTACATGTTAAACCGCCTACAGTGGCACGAAGGGCAACAGATATGAAAATTACTAAGTGCTACACAAACAGGTTTCACAAGCTAAGGATGATTACTTTGGATCTAACACAGTTCAGGAAAAGGAAAAATATCAAGGCCCTAAAATGGCGACAGCAGAACAGAAAGGAGCCAAATGAGATTTGTTCGTGATCCTAAAGATATTATGCGGAGGCGAAATAAACTAAAAGCTTCAGCCGCAGAAGAAACAGGTCAAGTTGATCTAGATTTGATGAGATAATAAGGTGATGAGCATGGACGAGCACTGATGAACACAAATGAGCACCGAAACCCTAATGCAGATCTAGGGTTGAGGGAAGAAGACTTACCAGATTCACAGGAGTAGCGGAGGAGAACCGCAGATCTTTGGTGCGTTTAGGGACAATGCAGTGCTTGAAGGTCGACGGCGGCGGCGGAGCTGTCGGGCTTGGGCGTTGAGAGGAAGAAGAAGAAGTGCGGAAGGGGGAAAGGGAAGGACCCCTGAGCCTATTTATAAGGCGAATGGATAAAGTAGGCAAGCGCAAGAAACGAGGAGCCCGAAGCGGTAAAATGGGGCGTAGCTGTCGCCTCGATCTTCGGAAGATAATTAATGAAGGGAATCTTTATAACCTTTTTATACAGAGATGACTCATGACGATTTACTGCAATTTCAGAAGATGACGTCATGGCGGTTTACCAAAGTTTACAAGGAGAAGATATCATGGCGGTTTACGAGGATCATAAGGAGATGTTCAGGGAATTTTTCTAAGTATTGAAGATTGACATGAACAGGTTCAAATCAATCTGGGGCCTAATGTTGAGGATATAACTACTGAGTGTAAACCGCCCAGGAGGGGCTGGTTCATGCTCATCTATATTGCAGCCCATGAAGACAAACAAGATGGCACTCTATTATTAAAGCTTAGAGGCCCAGAGCCCAAAGGCGGATTAGGGCCCATAGTTGTAAACCGCTATAGTCGTATAGCTTGTATTGTAAGTTAGGGAAAGGAAGAGACCGAGCCGGACACTTGTATGAGCCGGCCTCGGGACTCCGTAAACCGGCCGGGCGTCAACCTGTGTATATAAAGGGACGACCCGGCAGTGGTTCAGGGACAAGAAACAACAGCTCGAGAGAGAGGTAAAGCGGATTCGCTCCCTGCTCATCGAAATCAATCAATCCCACAACAATTGGATCGTAGGCTTTTACCTTCACCGCAAGGGGCCGAACCAGTATAAACTTCCTGTGTCCTTTGTTCCAGTTTAACCCCTTTAAGCTAATCTCGTTGCGATGGCTCCATGACTAAGTCCTTCTACTAGGACAGCTGGCGTGTTAATTCCACGACAGGGTGCATCGGGGGCGCCGATTCATCGTCCCGTGGGGGCTGCTGCTGGACGGGGCGCCGGATCTGGGCTCGGCGCGTCTGGTGATGGCATCCTTCCCCCTCCCCCTCTTGGATTTGGGCGTGCTCCTCCTCAGTCCCAGGTCGCAAACCCAACTCTCACCTGCTTCGCGTGTCACCGCCCTGGCCATTTCCAGTCTTGTTGCCAAAACCCTCCCTTTTGCCTCATCTGCAGAGAAGACGGGCACCTAACTGTGGACTGTCAGAACAGATCCAAGCCTCTTGCCTTTGGTCATTATGGTCTTGGCCTACCTGGGTGTGCTTTCTTTGCCCTAGATCGGGAGGTTCCTGCTGTTGCTCCTATCCATGCGCTCTCCAACTCCGGCATTATCTCTGTCCAGTCCAAACGCATTACCCCTCGGATCCTTCTTGATGAGCTTCGGTTGTGGGATGAGGGGGTGGGACTGGAAATCAGGCAGCTTTTGGACTTTGATTTCGTTGCGACCTTCCCATCCAAGGAGAGCCTCCAGATAATTTCCTCCTGCACTAGCTTCACTCTCCCTCTTAACCAACTGGTTGTGTTGGTCAAGGCTGCGTCCAATGGCTCTAAGGCTATCTCATCTCTGTCTGATGTATGGGTCCTTGTTGATGATGTCCCTCCCTCTCTGCGCTCCATGACTTTTCTGATGGCTTTCGGGGTGCTTATTGGTAAGCCTATTGAGGTTGATCAAGGATCGTTGGCTATCCTCGGGCCGGTCCACCTGCGGGTGTGGTGTGTTGATCCTCTGTGCATTCGTGGCGCTATCGACGTCTTCCCCTCGGCTGGAGGTTTCCGGCTCAGGGTCCGGGTGGAGGGTGACTCGGGCCCGGCGTCGCCTCGCCTCCCCCTCCACCCCCGTGCTTCGAGCAACGACGATAAGAGCAAGGACGATGACGGCTTTCCTGAAGACTCTTTGCACGGCAATGATCATCGCTTTACCCAGTAAGAGTGGGATGGGCTCTCTCCAGAGGATCAAGACATGCTGAAGGAGAATGCTCCGGCTGGTGGGGGCCAAAGACTCGCCGCCGGACTCTGTGGGAGGGGCTGCGGCGTCTGGAGGGGCAAAGTGAACACCTTTCTCGGCGGTGTGCTCTAACCTCCCAGCCCGCCCTGCCTCTCCTTCCCTTTCGGGCATCGAGGATTTGGCCCCGGCCGGTCCCTTGGCCTCCAAAAAGAAGAAGAAGTCATCTGTGAAGAAGTACTCTGCCATAAGCAGGGCGTCTGGTGATTCAAGACAGTCTGCGGCTGGTCTATGCCGGAGGCTGGATGCCGATCTGGGCATGGCCTCGGGACCTTCCTCCGCTGCGACGTCTCCCTGCCGTGCTCGCCCTGCGCCGTTGCGCTCGCCGGCGTCCACGGCTCGCAAGAGTGGTCGTGTCTCCAACAGTGGCGAGCGGGTTGCTGATCGGGCTGCTCGGCGTGCGGTGGCTCGGGATCTTCCTCCTTCAGGTGCGTGTCCATGCCCCCCCTCCGACCCCCTCTGTTCATTCTCCGGTTCGGGTAGTGCTTCAGTCTCAGTCCGATGATCATCTGCTTCGCATATTAGAAGATGTGGGTATTTCTTTTGATGCTAGTTTGGGTTCTCCTTCTTCCTTTTTTGGTATAATTAGGTCAAATGAATTAGCTCAGGCTGACATTGCTAAAGCCAAGGAGGCTAGGTTGGGCTCTTCTACCCCACTGGTTGTGGCCGGTGGGGATGGGGAGGGAACTGATAGGGGTCAGGCTCCCTCGGCTGTGTCTAAGCGTGGGGCGGGTAAATGTGCCAAATCCTGCATGGCTCCTAGCAGGTCAAGCCTTCGCATTAAAAACCTATCTTTCAGATGAAGGCTCTATTCTGGAATATTAGGGGTTCGGCGCTAGGGGGCGCAGAGACCAGCTAAAAGATATGGTTCGTTCTAAAAATATTGATATTATTGGTCTAGTTGAGACTCTCAAACCTTCCTTCTCCCCAAATGAACTCTATGTTGTTTCTGGGATCGATAGATTTGATTGGAATTTTGTGGCCTCTGTTGGTCATTTGGGGGGCATCCTCCTTGGCACCAAGAAATACATGTTCGATTTTGTCGCTTTTGACCATGGGATTTATTGGGATAGCACCGTTGTGTCTCACCGTTCTATCAACTCTTTACTAGAAATCATGGTGGTTTATGGTCCGCTGACCACTCTTTGTCTTATATCTTCCTGGACGAACTTCGTAATAAATTAGATGCATGTCAACTACCTTTACTTATTGGGGGAGACTTTAACCTGATGCGCTATCCTTCGGACAAGAGCTCCTCTAACTTCTCGTGGCCGTTGGCCGACGCTTTTAATGCTTTCATTAGAGACACGGCGATCCGTGAAATCCCTAGGGTTGGGCCCATTTCACATGGACGAATCACCAGTCGGGTTTTCTTTTGTTCTAGATGGGACTCAATGTTTCCTCGTGCCATCCTTAGAGCCCTAGCCATAGTGGGTACGGACCACTCTCCTCTTATTCTTGATGATGGTAATCGTGTGTTGTCCTTTCCAAGGTTTCAGTTTGATGCCTCCTGGCTCCTAGTGGAGGGTTTTGCTAATGTGATGGCGCAAAAGATTTTGACTTTCCTGTCCTCTCACCGTTGCTCCTTTGGCAAGATGGATGACTGGCATCAGTGTTCCTATTTTCTCCGTAAATTTCTTCATGGGTGGTGTAAAAATTACTCTGCTGAGTCAAGGCGTGACAAAGCTAGGATGGTTGCTCAAATCGGCGCGCTTGATTCCCATGCGGACGGCACCGGCCTCTCCCCCGCCGAGTGGCAGATCCGGTACGGCCTCGAAGAGGCCCTGTTGGATACCATCGTCAGGAGGAGATTTATTGGAAGCAAAGAGGCACTATTAACTGGATGTTAAAGGTGAAGGAAATATGCCCTAGAGGCAATAATAAAGTTATTATTTATTTCCTCATATCATGATAAATGTTTATTATTCATGCTAGAATTGTATTAACCGGAAACATGATACATGTGTGAATACATAGACAAACTTAATTTCACTAGTATGCCTCTACTTGACTAGCTCATTAATCAAAGATGGTTATGTTTCCTAACCATAGACATGTGTTGTCATTTGATTAACTGGATCACATCATTAGGAGAATGATGTGATTGACCTGAACCATTCCATTAGCTTAGCACTTGATCGTTTAGTATGTTGCTATTGCTTTCTTCATGACTTATACAAAGTTCCTATAACTATGAGATTATGCAACTTCCGTTTACCGGAGGAACACTTTGTGTTCTACCAAACGTCACTACATAACTGAGTGATTATAAAGGAGCTCTACAGGTGTCTCCAAAGGTACATGTTGAGTTGGCATATTTCGAGATTAGGTTTTGTCACTCCGATTGTCGGAAAGGTATCTCTGGGCCCTCTCGGTAATGCACATCACTATAAGCCTTGCAAGCAATGTAGCTAATGAGTTAGTTACGGAATGATGCATTACGTAATGAGTAAAGAGACTTGCCGGTAACGAGATTGAACTAGGTATTGGATACCGACGATCGAATCTCGGGCAAGTAACATACCGATGACAAAGGGAACAACGTATGTTGTTATGCGGTTTGACCGATAAAGATCTTTGTAGAATATGTAGGAGCCAATATGAGCATCCAGGTTCCGCTATTGGTTATTGACCGGAAACAGTCCTAGGTCATGTCTACATAATTCTCGAACCCGTAGGGTCCGCACGCTTAACATTACGATGACAGTTATATTATGAGTTTATAGTTTTTGATGTACCGAAGGTTGTTCGGAGTCTCGGATGTGATCATGGACATGACGAGGACTCTCGAAATGGTTGAGACATAAAGATTGATATATTGGAAGCCTATATTTGGATATCGGAATCGTTCCGGGTGAAATCGGGATTTTACCGGAGTACCGGGGAGTTACCGGAACCCCCCCGGGGGTTAATGGGCCTACATGGGCCCTAAGGGAGAATAGGAGGGCAGGCCGTGCGCCCTCTCCCCCCTAGTCCGAATAGGACAAGGAAGGGGGGGCGGCGCCCCCCTTTCCTCTTTCTCCCTTCCCCCTTCCTTCTCCAACAAGGCAAGAGGGGGGAGTCCTACTCCCGGTGGGAGTAGGACTCCTCCAGGTGCACCCCTAGGGACGGCCGCACCTCCCCCTCCCTCCTTTATATACGGGAGCAGGGGGCACCTCATGACACACAAGTTGATCTTCGTGATCGTTCCTTAGGCGTGTGCGGTGCCCCCCTCCACCATATTCCACCTCGGTCATATCGTTGCGGTGCTTAGGCGAAGCCCTGCGTTGGTAGAACATCATCATCGTCACCACGCCGTCGTGCTGACGGAACTCATCCCCGACACCCTGCTGGATCGGAGTCCGGGGATCGTCATCGAGCTAAACGTGTGCTGAACTCGCAGGTGCCGTACGTTCGGTACTTGGATCGGCCGGATCGTGAAGACGTACGACTACATCAACCGCGTTGTTCTAACACTTCCGCTTTCGGTCTACGAGGGTACGTGGACAACACTCTCCCCTCTCGTTGCTATGCATCACCATGATCTTGCGTGTGCGTAGGAATTTTTTTGATATTACTACGTTCCCCAACAGTGGCATCCGAGCCTGGTTTTATGCGTAGATGTCATATGCACGAGTAGAACACAAGTGAGTTGTGGGCGATACAAGTCATACTGCTTACCAACATGTCATACTTTCGTTCAGCGGTATTGTGAGATGAAGCGGCCCGGACCGACATTACGCGTACGCTTACGTGAGACTGGTTTCACCGTTACAAGCACTTGTGCTTAAAGGTGGCTGGCGGGTGTCTGTCTCTCTCACTTTAGTTGAACCGAGTGTGGCTACGCCCAGTCCTTGTGAAGGTTAAAACAGCACTAACTTGACGAACTATCGTTGTGGTTTTGATGCGTAGGTAAGAACGGTTCTTGCTCAGCCCGTAGCAGCCACGTAAAATTTGCAACAACAAAGTAGAGGACGTCTAACTTGTTTTGCAGGGCATGTTGTGATGTGATATGGTCAAGACGTGATGCTATATTTTATTATATGATCACAAGCACAAGATGATGATCACAAGCACAAGATGATGATCACGTGATGCTATTATTTCAGAGATGGAGATCACAAGCACAAGATGATGATGGCCATATCATATCACTTATATTGATTGCATGTGATGTTTATCCTTTATGCAGCTTATCTTGCTTTGATTGACGGTAGCATTTTAAGATGATCTCTCACTAAATTATCAAGAAGTGTTCTCCCTGAGTATGCACCGTTGCGAAAGTTCTTCGTGCTGAGACACCACGTGATGATCGGGTGTGATAGGCTCTACGTTCAAATACAACGGGTGCAAAACAGTTGCACACACGGAATACTCAGGTTAAACTTGACGAGCCTAGCATATACAGATATGGCCTCGGAACACGGAGACCGAAAGGTCGAACGTGAATCATATAGTAGATATGATCAACATAGTGATGTTCACCATTGAAACTACTCCATCTCACGTGATGATCGGACATGGTTTAGTTGACTTGGATCACGTGATCACTTAGATGACTAGAGAGATGTCTCTCTAAGTGGGAGTTCTTAAGTAATATGATTAATTGAACTTAAATTTATCATGAACTTAGTACCTGATAGTATTTTGCTTGTCTATGTTTGTTGTAGATAGATGGCTCGTGTTGTTGTTCCATTGAATTTTAATGCATTCCTTGAGAAAGCTAAGTTGAAAGATGATGGTAGCAATTACACGGACTAGGTCCGTAACCTGAGGATTATCCTCATTGCTGCACAGAAGAATTACATCCTGGAAGCACCGCTGGGTGCTAGGCCTGCTGCAGATGCAACTGTCGATGTTAAGAACGTCTAGCAGAGCAAAGCTGATGACTACTCGATAGTTCAGTGTGCCATGCTTTACGGCTTGGAACCGGGTCTTCAACGACGTTTTGAACGTCATGGAGCATATGAGATGTTCCAGGAGTTGAAGTTAATATTTCAAGCAAATGCCCGGATTGAGAGATATGAAGTCTCCAATAAGTTCTATAGCTGTAAGATGGAGGAGAATAGTTCTGTCAGTGAAGACATACTCAAAATGTCTGGGTATAATAATCACTTGATTCAACTGGGAGTTAATCTTCCTGATGATAGTGTCATTGACAGAATTCGTCAATCACTGCCACCAAGCTACAAGAGCTTCGTGATGAACTATAATATGCAAGGGATGGACAAGACTATTCCCGAGCTCTTCGCAATGCTAAAGGCTGCTGAGGTAGAAATCAAGAAGGAGCATCAAGTGTTGATGGTCAATAAGACCACCAGTTTCAAGAAAAAGGGCAAAGGGAAGAAGAAGGGGAACTTCAAAAAGAACAGCAAACAAGATGCTGCTCAAGAGAAGAAACCCAAGTCTGGACCTAAGCCTGAGACTGAGTGCTTCTACTGCAAGCATACTGGACACTGGAAGCGGAACTGCCCCAAGTATTTGGCGGATAAGAAGGATGGCAAAGTGAATAAAGGTATATGTGATATACATGTTATTGATGTGTACCTTACTAATGCTCGTAGTAGCACCTGGGTATTTGATACTGGTTCTGTTGCTAATATTTGCAACTCGAAACAGGGACTACAGATTAAGCGAAGATTGGCTAAGGACGAGGTGATGATGCGCGTGGGAAATGGTTCCAAAGTCGATGTGATCGCGGTCGGCACGCTACCTCTACATCTACCATCGGGATTAGTTTTAGACCTAAATAATTGTTATTTGGTGCCAGCGTTGAGCATGAACATTATATCTGGATCTTGTTTGATGTGAGACGGTTATTCATTTAAATCAGAGAATAATGGTTGTTCTATTTATATGAGTAATATCTTTTATGGTCATGCACCCTTGAAGAGTGGTCTATTTTTATTGAATCTCGATAGTAGTGATACACATATTCATAATGTTGAAGCCAAAAGATGCAGAGTTGATAATGATAGTGCAACTTATTTGTGGCACTATCGTTTAGGTCATATCGGTGTAAAGCGCATGAAGAAACTCCATACTGATGGACTTCTGGAATCACTTGATTATGAATCACTTGGTACTTGCGAACCGTGCCTCATGGGCAAGATGACTAAAACGCCGTTCTCCGGAACTATGGAGCGAGCAACTGATTTATTGGAAATCATACATACTGATGTATGTGGTCCAATGAATATAGAAGCTCGCGGCGGGTATCGTTATTTTCTCACCTTCACAGATGATTTGAGCAGATATGGGTATATCTACTTGATGAAACACAAGTCTGAAACATTTGAAAAGTTCAAAGAATTTTAGAGTGAAGTGGAAAATCATCGTAACAAGAAAATAAAATTTCTACGATCTGATCGTGGAGGATAATATTTGAGTTACGAGTTTGGTCTACATTTGAAACAATGCGGAATAGTTTCGCAACTCACGCCACCCGGAACACCACAACGAAATGGTGTGTCCAAACGTCGTAATCGTACTTTATTAGATATGGTGCGATCTATGATGTCTCTTATTGATTTACCGCTATCGTTTTGGGGTTATGCTTTAGAGACGGCCACATTCACGTTAAATAGGGCACCATCAAAATCCGTTGAGATGACGCCTTATGAACTGTGGTTTGGCAAGAAACCAAAGTTGTCGTTTCTTAAAGTTTGGGGCTGAAATGCTTATGTGAAGAAACTTCAACCAAATAAGCTCGAACCCAAATCGTAGAAATGTGTCTTCATAGGATACCCAAAAGAGACTATTGGGTACACCTTCTATCACAGATCTGAAGGCAAGATTTTCGTTGCTAAATTTGGATCCTTTCTAGAGAAGGAGTTTCTCTCGAAAGAAGTGAGTGAAAGGAAAGTAGAACTTGATGAGGTAACTGTACCTGCTCCCTTGTTGGAAAGTAGTTCATCACAAGAACCGGTTCCTGTGACAACTACACCAATCAGTGAGGAAGCTAATGATATTAATCATGAAACTTCAGATCAAGTTACTACTGAACCTCATAGGTCTACCAGAGTAAGATCCGCACCAGAGTGGTACGGTAATCCTATTCTGGAAGTCATGTTACTTGACCATGGCGAACCTACGAACTATGAGGAAGCGATGATGAGCCCAAATTCCGCGAAATGGCTTGAGGCCATGAAATCTGAGATGGGATCCATGTATGAGAACAAAGTATGGACTTTGGTTGACTTGCCCGATGATCGGCAAGCCATCGAGAATAAATGGATCTTCAAGAAGAAGACTGCGCTGATGGTAATGTAACTGTCTACAAAGCTCGACTTGTTGTGAAAGGTTTTCGACAAGTTCAAGGGGTTGACTACGATGAGACTTTCTCACCCGTAGCGATGCTTAAGTCTGTCCGAATCATGTTAGCAATTGCCGCATTTTATGATTATGAAATTTGGTAAATGGATGTCAAAACTGCATTCCTGAATGGATTTTTGGAAGAAGAGTTGTATATGATGCAACCGAAAGGTTTTGTCGATCCAAAAGGTGCTAACAAAGTGTGCAAGCTCCAGCGATCCATTTATGGACTGGTGCAAGCATCTCGGAGTTGGAATAAACGCTTTGATAGTGTGATCAAAGCATATGGTTTTATACAGACTTTTGGAGAAGCTTGTACTTACAAGAAAGTGAGTGGGAGCTCTGTAGCATTTCTGATATTATATGTAGATGACATATTGTTAATTGGAAATGATATAGAATTTCTGGATAGCATAAAAGGATACTTGAATAAAAGTTTTTCAATGAAAGACCTCGGTGAAGCTGCTTACATTTTGGGCATTAAGATCTATAGAGATAGATCAAGACGCTTAATTGGACTTTCACAAAGCACATACCTTGATAAAGTTTTGAAAAAGTTCAAAATGGATCAGGCAAAGAAAGGGTTCTTGCCTGTATTACAAGGTGTGAAGTTGAGTCAGACTCAATGCCCGACCACAGCAGAAGATAGAGAGAAAATGAAAGATGTTCCCTATGCTTCAGCCATAGGCTCTATCATGTATGCAATGTTGTGTACCAGACCTAATGTATGATTAGCAATAAGTTTAATAGGGAGGTACCAAAGTAATCCA
The DNA here is from genome assembly GCA_963921465.1 of Triticum timopheevii. Lineage (NCBI taxonomy): Eukaryota > Viridiplantae > Streptophyta > Magnoliopsida > Poales > Poaceae > Triticum > Triticum timopheevii. The sequence goes on along the minus strand of OY997264.1, from coordinate 553,441,730 downwards.
GGAGTGGATCACTGGACAGCGGTCAAGAATATCCTGAAATACCTGAAAAGGACTAAGGATATGTTTCTCGTTTATGGAGGTGACAAAGAGCTAGTCGTAAATGATTACGTCGATGCAAGCTTTGACACTGATCCGGACGATTCTAAATCGCGAACCGGATACATGTTTATATTGAATGGTGGAGCTGTCAGTTGGTGCAGTTCTAAACAAAGCATCGTGGTGGGATCTACATGCGAAGCGGAGTACATAGCTGCTTCGGAAGCAGCAAATGAAGGAGTCTGGATGAAGGAGTTCATTTCCGATCTAGGTGTCATACCTAGTGCATCGGGACCATCTTCTGTGACAATACTGGTGCAATTGCTTTGGCAAAGGAATCCAGATTTCACAAGAGGACCAAGCATATCAAGAGACGCTTCAATTCCATCCGGGACCAAGTCCAGGTGGGAGACAAAGAGATTTGCAAGATACATACGGATCTGAATGTTGCAGACCCGTTGACTAAGCCTCTTCCACAAGCAAAACATGATCAGCACCAAGACTCCATGGGTGTTAGAATCATTACTGTGTAATCTAGATTATTGAGTCTAGTGCAAGTGGGAGACTGAAGGAAATATGCCCTAGAGGCAATAATAAAGTTATTATTTATTTCCTCATATCATGATAAATGTTTATTATTCATGCTAGAATTGTATTAACCAGAAACATGATACATGTGTGAATACATAGACAAACTTAATGTCACTAGTATGCCTCTACTTGACTAGCTCATTAATCAAAGATGGTTATGTTTCCTAACCATAGACATGTGTTGTCATTTGATTAACGGGATCACATCATTAGGAGAATGATGTGATTGACCTGACCCATTCTGTTAGCTTAGCACTTGATCATTTAGTATGTTGCTATTGCTTTCTTCATGACTTATACAAAGTTCCTATAACTATGAGATTATGCAACTCCTGTTTACCGGAGGAACACTTTGTGTGCTACTAAACGTCACAACGTAACTGGGTGATTATAAAGGAGCTCTACAGGTGTCTCCAAAGGTACATGTTGAGTTGGCGTATTTCGAGATTAGGTTTTGTCACTCTGATTGTCGGAGAGGTATCTCTGGGCCCTCTCAGTAATGCACATCACTATAAGCCTTGCAAGCAATGTAGCTAATGATTTAGTTACAGAATGATGCATTACGTAACGAGTAAAGAGACTTGCCAGTAACGAGATTGAACTAGGTATTGGATACCGACGATTGAATCTCCGGCAAGTAACATACCGATGACAAAGGGAACAACGTATGTTGTTATGCGGTTTGACCGATAAAGATCTTCGTAGAATATGTAGGAGCCAATATGAGGATCCAGGTTCCGATATTGGTTATTGACCGGAAACAGTCGTAGGTCATGTCTACATAATTCTCGAACCCGTAGGGTCCGCACGCTTAACGTTACGATGACAGTTATATTATGAGTTTATAGTTTTTGATGTATCGAAGGTTGTCCGGAGTCCAGGATGTGATCACAAACATGACGAGTAGTCTCGGAATGGTCGATACATAAAGATTGATATATTGGAAGCCTATATTTGGATATCAGAATCGTTCCGGGTGAAATCGAGATTTTACCGGAGTACCGGGGAGTTACCGAAACCCCCTCAGGGGTTAATGGGCCTACATGGGCCCTAAGGGAGAAGAGGAGGGCCGGCCAGGGCAGGCCGTGCGCCCCCTCCCCCCTAGTCCGAATAGGACAAGGAAGGGGGGGGGGCAGCGCCCCCTTTCCTCTTTCTCCCTTCCCCCTTCCTTCTCCAACAAGGCAAGAGGGGGGAGTCCTACTCCCGGTGGGAGTAGGACTCCTCCAGGCACACCCCTAGGGTCGGCCGCACCTCCCCCTCCCTCCTTTATATACGGGGGCAGGGGGCACCCCATGACACACAAGTTGATCTTCGTGATCGTTCCTTAGCCGTGTGCGGTGCCCCCCTCCATCATATTCCACCTCGGTCATATCGTTGCGGTGCTTAGGCGAAGCCCTGCGTTGGTAGAACATCATCATCGTCACCATGCAGTCGTGCTGATGGAACTCATAACCGACACCCTGCTGGATCGGAGTCCAGGGATCGTCATCGAGCTGAATGTGTGCTGAACTCGGAGGTGCCGTACGTTCGGTACTTGGATCGGTCGGATCGTGAAGACGTACGACCACATCAACCGCGTTGTTCTAACACTTCCGCTTTCAGTCTACGAGGGTACGTGGACAACACTCTCCTCTCTCGTTGCTATGCATCACCATGATCTTGCGTGTGCGTAGGATTTTTTTTGAAATTACTACGTTCCCCAACAAAAGTGCAACTCCCCCACATCCTATTTATTTGCTATCGTGAATGGTAGGCGTCGATGCTGCTTGGTTGATAGTCTCCTTATTGATGGTGTTAGAGTCTCTGATCAACCTGCGATTATGCAGCATGTGGTCCACTTCTTCTTCACTCTCCTCTCCGCCAGACCTGAGGTGGGGTTTAGGCTGGCCCCCTCTTTCTGGTCCCCCCTTGATCAGATTTCGAACGATGAGAACGAGGGATTTATGATCCCTCCTTCTGAAGAGGAGGTTTTTGAAGCGATCCGATCTGCCAATTCTAACGCGGCTTCTGGGCTTGATGGCTTCTCCATTCCTTCTTCCGGCAATTCTGGCCGCAGCTAAAAGGCCTCATTTTGGCGGTCATCCAAGGATTTTGGATGGGCACGATTGACATTTCTAGAATGAACTACGCGGTGCTCACTCTCATTCCTAAAATCAAAGGGGCTGATTTGCTTTCCAAATTTAGGCCCATCGCCTTTATCAATAATTTTGCGAAGCTACCGGCCAAGGGGTTGGCTACTAGGCTCTCTCCGATCGCCCATCGTGTCATCAGCCCTTTCCAATCCGCTTTTATAAAAGGTAGATTCATTCTTGATGGTGTCCTTTGCTTACATGAAATTGTCCATGACTTGCGTTCCAAGGGGACTAAGGCGGTGGTTCTTAAACTGGACTTCAAGAAGGCTTACGATTCTGTGAGCTAGAATTTCCTTCGCCAAGTTCTTCTTGCTAAAGGCTTTGAGGGTGCTATGGTTCATCGTTCGATGCAGCTGGTATCGGGAGGCCATACGGTTGTTTCGGTCAATGGGCAGATAAGCAATTTCTTTGCCAACGGTAGGGGCCTTAGACAAGGCGACCCGGCTTCCCCTTTGTTTTTTAACTTCGTTGCGGATGCTCTCTCTCACATCCTTACTCGGGCATCACTGGCTGGTCACATTTCGCCTGTTAGATCTCACCTGATTCCCAATGGCATCACTCATCTTCAATATGCGGACAACACTATTATTATGGTTGAACTTGATGAGACTAGCCTCACTCACCTGAAATTCCTCCTCCTGTGCTTCGAAGCGTTATCTGGCCTTGAAATCAACTTTTCGAAGAGCGAAGTTATTGTGACTGGGGTCTCTGATTCTGAAGCCCAGAGAGTGGCGCATCTTCTGAATTGTTCCCTTGGATCGTTCCCTTTAAAATACCTGGGCCTCCCTATTTCCCCTCTTAAGCTTCTGACTAAGGACTTCGCTCTAATAGTGACCAAAGTAGGGAACAGGGTTCTTCCGTGGAGAGGTCGCTATAATACTCAGGCGGGCAAGGTTGCCCTCACTAATGCCTGTCTATCTTCCCTTCCAATGTTTCTAATGGGCTTTTATCTCCTGTCTGGAGGGATTCATGCTGGTTTCGACAAGCACAGGGGGGCCTTTTACTGGAACTCTTCTGACAACAAACGCAACTATAGGATGGTTAAATGGGATCTCATTTGTAGGCCTAAGAACATGAGGGTCTTAGGTATCATTAATACGGTGGTCATGAACAAGTGTTTCATGATTAAGTGGTGCTGGAAAATTATGTCTCTCGAGGAGCGCCCCCTCTGGGTATCTTTTCTCAAAGCTAAATATTTCCCTACCTCGAGCCCCATGCTTGCCTCATCCTCGGGTGGTTCTCAGTTTTGGCGCCAACTTATTAAAGTCTGCCCCATCTTTCAGTCCCTTGTTAAGTTTGTAGTTAGGAATGGCAAATCCACTCGCTTTTGGTTAGATTGGTGGGTAGGTGACACCACCCTCGCGGTGGCCTTCCCGACCTTGTTTTCTTATTGCTCTGCTTCGGAGATCTCTATCTTTGAGCTCTCGGTTAACAATTGGGACCTTAACTTCCGGCGATCCCTTTCTCCTGCGGAGTTGGATGATTGGCAACGTCTTACTGCCTGCTTCCCCTTGCTCTTGGAGGAAGATGATTTGGTAGTTTGGCCTCACTCCTCCTCTGGTCGGTTTTCAGTCAAGTCCGCGTACGCCAAACTTATCTCTGGCGCCCATACAGTGAAATTCAAGGATATATGGTTGGCCCTCATTCCTCCTAAGATCAAGATTTTCATGTGGCAAGCTTTCCGTCGTAAATTACCTGCGACCGATCAGATTAGGAAGAGGAACGGACCGGGTTCTGATAGATGCGCTTTATGTGGGGCTGTTGAAAACACTGAACACATTTTCTTTCATTGCTCGCTTGCCAAATTTCTTTGGAGTTGTATTAGACATTGGCTACATGTTAACTGGAACCCTTCCTCCTTCGAGGATTTGCGGCGGTGCCTTAATTCTTTATCTGGTCGGTCTAAGAGGGTATTCTGGGTTGGTTGGGCTGCGATCTGTTGGTTGTTGTGGACTACTAGGAACAAGTTTACTATTGAACATATCTTTCCGGCTAACCCTGTAAGCTGCTTATTTAAAGCCAATGTCTTTTGGCAGCAGTGGAGATTATTGACTAAGAAAGTGGACCTTGAGGCGTTCAATGACATGCTATCTATGATGAGATCTACGGCTTCCTCCCTGCTGCGGCGATCTAGGGCGATGGCTTAGTTTCTTGCTATTTTGGTTTCAAGTTTGGCCTGCGTGCCTCGATTGGCTTGGTTGCCATGTATTCGTACTTCTTAACTGTTGTGATGTCTGAACGGTTGTGTCGTGACTTTGCCTGTTGGCTTTATCTATAAAGTCGGGCGTATGCCTTTTCTCTAAAAAAAAAGTTACTCATCAATATGTAGCCACGTGAATTGAGCTTGTCATGTCCTTTAAATATCGAAGATCTCTGGAGTCTTTGGAAGATAAATAGCCTTTAATGTCCTTTAGTTTTTAGAGATATTTTGCTGTCTTTTTTAGAAGAATGAGATATTTTGCATCCTCAGCCGGCCTATATCTGAACTTATGAACCTTCGCTTTGTTTTTCTTAATGTTCTGTGATCATCTACTTTTCTCTAATTTATATGCTCTCTTTGAGTTCTCCCCTTTTAGGTGGCAATTCCTATCAATTGCTTTGAGAATAAATGTGTCACCGTAGTAATACATTTGCAGGTGAAGGATAAGTGCTAAATACCAGTGAGAGAAAAAGGTTATGTTTAAATGGTCTCAATACATGATTGATTAATCCTATAAAAATGGAATTCGCAATATCGTAGTTATGTGCAATTTGAAAGGCACTTGTGACATATGTACAGCTAAAGTCGTAATATATGTAATATGATTTTTTGTTCATGTTTTTTAATGGGCCTTGTGGCCTAGCGGTAATGCGAAGAGATTCATGAGATCAGTTTCAACCAGTTAGTTCAATTTCCCTAAAAAAATAGTAAGTTCAATTTGCTAAATCAAGCTGCTTGTCTCGAAGTTATATTCAGGGTATGTTTTCGGCCTCAAAGTACTATTTCAACGTGCAAATGTGAGCCTCTGTATGTTTGGTACTATGAAACAAATGTGAAATTTGAGGTTGACACACGAGTCTTTCCACATGTTCGCAGTATATTCTAAAGTAAGCCTGCTTAGAGATTACAAAATATATTTTTGATTCTCGCAGGAACTGAGTTTTGTAATTCCTGCATTCCAAACATGGCATCAAACTAGAAGTACACAAAAAAAAAATGACAGTTGCATGGCACCTAGTTAACTTACATTCAACGGTTCAGCCTCTGTGTATGGGTGAGTCGTGGTCTGTGTGCTTTCACCTTCTGTGTCGTACTGCCATCCTTCTATGCTTATCGTGGTGATACTTTTCTAAACAAAGGCAAAATATTTGTCTGGCACATTAATTAAGCAGAATAGAGAATTGCCAGTTAATTATCAGAAAACCGGGTGAAAACCGTTACAGCCTGCCGAGCAGCACACATAGGATACCCTACACACACCTCTCTAAAGAGAGCCTTATCAAGATAACATAGAGGTGTCATTGTCATAACTTCTCAATAAGGCGTCATGGCCATCCCTAATCACCGAGCAAGCGACCCCGACTTTACCGTAGACGAGCGTCGACCCAACCCACCCTATTGTGCCCACAACAAGGTCCAAGGTCGATGAGCAGCGGCACGAACAAGTTATACGTAAGCATTTTATTCTTTCTTGTTGCCAACGGTCCACTGTCTCGACACGCCGTGCATTGGGCCAGAGCGATGGCTCTTCCTAGGCTTGGTGTCGCGCAGTGCCATGGCAAATCATCTGCTTGTACTCGCAGTTTAGGGATGCCCCATCATCGTCCTGCTGCGTGACCCTCTCAAGTTTCTACTGCAGCATGATTGTCGGGTGCTCATCGGGCAGCTGCGGCCATGTAAACTCTCCCTCGGCACCTCAGTGCCTCAGGCAAAGCCACTTAACTCTGCCACACTCTGACTACGAGTATGGCGCCATCAGTAAGCACACCAGTGGAGGAGCTTTAATAGGGCCAAGGGGGGCTATGGCCCCCTACCCTAGAGAAATTATGTGAAATATAATTAGTTGTTAAGCAAGCTCTGTCAAGCTCCGTCACTGAAGCACACAATCTTCAACAGGGTTAAATAGCAGTACAATACTACGAAGCAAGAGTGGGTAAGAAATGTGTGGTTTGCAGATGACACAGGATGTTTTGGGGATCAAGAACTACAACGAGATGTTGCCGGGGGACATGCACGCGCAGAAAGAGATGATACTAGAGAAAGACCCGAGCAACTTCAGCTTCTCGGGTGGCTGGGTGTTCCCGAGAAAGGTCTACTTTGATTGATGCGAGTGTGTCATGCCACTGCCGGATCAGTACCCTTCACTGCCCAATGCACGGCCTGGGGCGTGCATGTCTCGGCCCTGCAATGGTGTCTGGTCGCCAGATCTTGCCTGCTCTCGCTATCTGTGTTCCTTCTCGTGTAAAGGATAGCTGACTAACCCTGAGTACATGGGGTTGAGTCTCAGCTTAATTCTCTCCCTGTGGTACAACTAATCCAGCATATACCTCTTCTTTTAGCGTCTGTGGATTAACTATTACCCAGCAACACATGGCTGCGGCAAAAGGAAATCGTCAAAACTTCATATTCGGGAAGAATGTGTTCTTCCTAGCAATTACATGGTCCTTTGATGCTAGCACGAAGTGCAAGCTTGGATATGGCTTCTTTGCGGCGCGACAATCAAATATTTGAAGATGCTTTCCCTGCTCTCTTTAACTTCGCCCTGAACAAGTTCTACCCAGTCTAATCTTAAATCAGTCAAGCAATTGGTCGCCAGCACCAAAACCTGTCCTACTTGTAACTCCATCGGCTGAACTGGTCTACCTCCCCGACCTCCTCCCTTCAGTGCCGGTGCACGAACTGTGGAATATTCAGATTGGGGTTCTATCTGCATGACTGTTCACACCAAGTTATACAGTTTACTAGGCAAAAATAATAATAATGCATATTCGTAACCAGAACAAAGCAATTAGCACACAAGATGAACAGAAATTTCAAAAACAAAAGACTACTCCACTTGGTTTGATGAAGCACTTATACCACAATTAAAGAAATCATCCTGAAGTCTGAACACAATAGGATTAAACAAGAACCCATCCCCAACACATTTCGTTCCCAGTGTTAAACAAGCACTAATCCACACCAAGCAAACAGACTTAATCCCTACTCTTGGGGGGCAACAGAATCCTGCGGAGCTCCCTTCTCATCACAAATGAGCCCCAACGACCTCATCCTCCCCCGGAACGCCTCCGGATCGTCGCACTCAGCAATGTAGTTATCCATGCCTATGTTCAGGGCCCTGCACATCTCAGCCCACATTACGAGCGCCGCCCCCATTGGTGGCCCAATCTTCTTGAGCTCCTCCGGCAACTTATCCCCCAGCTTCAAGCCAAGGTCACGCTGATGCCTGATGTAGGCAGCATCATGGCGCTGGAAGGCGATTCGGCTGACCAGACGGCGGCCAGGCACCTCCGCCGGAACAGAAATTCATCATGGTGGTGCCGCAGCTCCTTGTGTATCTGGAAAGACTCTCGTAACCCCTCCATCCCTGACCTGTGCTGCTCCTTCAACTCCTTGATCTTGTTCCGCTCCTCGTCCGTCATCGGCACAGGGCGGCGCATCTTCTTCCCTGCACGATGCCAAAATCAAAGACGACATGGACGGTGAAACTGCTGCACCTCCAAGGGTGCTCGAGGATTAATGACTTCGAGGGTTCGAGGGCGGGTATTTGGATTGGACCTGGGTTCGCGAGGTCCGCAGGAGCGGTCGCCGGTGCGGAGCGGGCGAGCGGCTTCTCCGCCTGGGGGTCGGCCGGCTGGAGCGGTGCTCCGGTGAAAGTGGCCATGGGTGGTCGCAGGGGTAACGGCGAGGAGGCAGGCCAGAACTCGTGCGGCTGCGGCGGCAATTGCGGGGAGGTAAAGCGATCGAGGACGAAGCCAGTATGCCACGATCGACCCCTGTAGTGCTCGAGGGGCCGACTTGAAACTGCGCACAAATTCTAAAAAAAAAAGCTAAAATGTTGACATGTTGTTTGTTCAAAATAAAAATAGTGTTTCTATATAAATATACATGAAAAATATAACGTGACTCTGATATGCGGGCCTTGACCATGTCTCGTTTGAAGGAGGTGGTCCATCCCCTTCGCGACATGATGACTACTTTGCGGGGGTGGATGACTCTGCTCGGGGGATTCTTGGAGCGGATGGAGGTTGCTGTTGGCCGGCTGGGCCACTTGCCGGAGCTCCCTCTTGCATCGGCTCCTATGGTTGAGCCTGTTGTTGGCTTCGTGGATGAGGCGGATGTGGAGCTCTTTGGTAGCTTCCCACCTCGTGTTGGGTCTAGTTTCGACACCCCTTGTGTTGCTGGACTTCGAGGGTGAGGTCTCCGCCGAGGTTGTGTCTCCGGTGTTGAAGATCATGCCCGGACTACAAGTGTTGCGTGGGAAACCTGTTTCACCTCACTCCATGGAGCAACTCAAGTTAGGCCCTCTCCAAGTTTCGGAGGTGGCTTTGGTGCCTTTGCCATCCTCTGTGGAGCCTTGTTGGGTGTCAGCCAACCTGCCACTCAGTGTCGTGGAGCATGGAGTTTTAGATGCTGCTGCCCCTCCCTCACCTGTGACCATATGGCAGGTGATGCCGATGAGTGACGTAACCATTGAGCCAGGTGCGCTGTCGCCTAATCCTGGTCCAGATGATCCTTTCACGACGGAGCTGTTTGACTTACTCGCCAGCTTGGAGGTTACTAGACCTGGTTTGGTCAGGTCTATTGCTTGCCTCCTGACGGGGACAACAATAAGAAGCAAATGCAAGAAGGTGGGTAAAGGCAAGAAGAGTGGCACAATAGGGAAGACGTATGTGGCTGCTTGATCTTCGGTCTTTCGGCCCGTCCTCTTGGATTGGGTTGTCGTTGTGGTTTGGGGGTACCTGATGTCGTGTGTCGGGGATCACTTTGCGCGGTGGTTGTGTTGGTGAGTTGTTCATTTATGGTCCATTTGTATTGATTTTCGCCTAGTTTTCCGTGAATTAACTGGGTAATTCCCTTCTTCTTAATTAATCGACTACAGTGTGACCGTACGTTTTGTAGGCTTCCGGCGCAATGCATCATAGCGCTTCTATGTATTCAGACCACTGATCATTCAACCGAGTTACCATCGAGCCGGTGTTACCCTTCTCATCCGGCTGACCGTATATTCAAATGCCTTCTCTTCTTACACCAATGGACACCGTAAGGGAAATGTCGAGATGTTGAAGCAGTGCAGCAGACGATGGACAAACTTCGACAGATCCATTATGTCGCTCGTCCTCCTCCGGGGGTGGTTTAGGGAACTGTGTCTCTTTTGTGTTTTGAGCCCGTGTGCTCTGTTATGGGCCTTCGGCCATGTACCCCAACGCTATGAACTGGTTTTCTTTTTTCTTTTCGTTTTGGTGAACTTGTGTGCCTCTCCTAGTTGATTGGCTTTATATTAATTTAAAGCCGGACCTTTCTTGCGTCTTTGTTCTAAAATAAATAAATCAACTGGAGTCATCAAAATAGAAGTGGACCCCGATTTTTCATTTGTTTGCGAAATAATTTGTATATAGCAAATGGACCCTAATAAAATATTAGTAATAATCCAACTCTACTCCTCTGCGTCATATGTGAGGTCGACGGTCCCGCATGGGACTGGCCTACCTCGTCGTCATTGGCAGCCGGCGCGATTGAGGCGGAGCTGCCGAAGGATGCCTCTTTGGCGACATCGCTGTGATGCTGCGGCGTCGTCGTCCTCCCCCTCCAGTCCCTCGAATAGCCGGCTGCGCATCGTCTCGTTGACGGGGAGCTACCAACGTTGTGGATGGTGCAGGCATTGTGCACAGACGTGGGCATTGTCTGGTTGACGTCGATGATGAGCTAGGGTCACCGCAACCATGCATGCGACGACGACAACGGAGTCGCACTCCGCATCCATCTGCTCCTCCGCCAGCCAATGCTCCTCGAAGAGGGACAGATTGTAGTGTTGCTCTCCCAATAGTTGTCTGGACTCCTAAAAGAATTGCCAATTTCATGCGCGCATCTTATCATTGACGGATGATGGCACTGTTATCGCTTCCTAGGACTTGTCTTCTACCTCAAGAGCATATACCCTTTTTGTCTTCTACCAAGAGGGGCATCTCAGCGTTTTTGAAGTTCGTTGGAAATGGAGGATTCTTTCTTGTTTGAAATCTCCGGCGCATGCATCATGATTACGTGTTGAACTACGCCATCCGACAGCAATTTCGTTCCCGCAAAAACAACCTGCCCATGCTCGCCTATATATTCCGACATTCGTCTTGAGCTCCAGCTTCAAGCAGCAGCAGTGTCATCTTAACGCTGATCCCTCTCCAATGGATTATTTGGCCATAGTCGTGGCACTCATTGTTGTCACCGCCTCGTCCATCGCCATCGCCCTCCTCGGCAGAGCTAAGAAAGAACGGCCGGCCAACCTGCCCCCCGGCTCCCTCGGCCTGCCGTTCATCGGCCAGAGCCTCGGCCTCCTCCGGGCCATGCGCGGCGACGGCGGCAGCCGGTGGATACAGGACCGGATCGACAGGTACGGGCCCGTGTCCAAGCTGTCGCTCTTCGGCACGCCCACGGTGCTCCTGGCCGGACCGGCGGCCAACAAGTTCATGTTCTTCAGCGGCGCGCTCTCCACCCGGCAGCCCCGGTCCGTGCAGCGGATACTCGGGGAGAAGAGCATCCTGGACCTCCACGGCGCCGACCACCGGCGCGTCCGCGGCGCCCTGCTCGAGTTCCTCCGGCCTGACATGCTCAAGGCGTACGTGGGCAGGATCGACGGCGAGGTGCGGCGCCACCTCGAGGAGAACTGGGCCGGCCGCGCCACCGTCACGGTGCTGCCGCTCATGAAGCGGCTGACGTTCGACATCATCTCCGCGCTGCTCTTCGGGCTCGAGAGGGGCGCCGTGCGGGACGCCCTGGCCGCCGACTTCGTGCGCATGATCGAGGGCATGTGGGCCGTCCCGGTGAACCTGCCGTTCACGGCGTTCAGCCGGAGCCTCAATGCTAGCGGCAGGGCCCGCCTGGTGCTCGAGGGGATCACGCGGGAGAAGAAGAAGGGCAGCCAGGTGGAGATGGAGCACAGCAACGGCAAGGCGTCACGGAACAGCGATCTCATCACCTGCCTGCTAAGCCTGAGGGACGGCCATGGCGAGCGGCTGCTGACCGACGAGGAGATCGTCGACAACGCCATGGTCGCCCTCATCGCCGGCCACGACACGTCGTCCATCCTTATGACGTTCATGGTCCGCCACCTCGCCAACGACGATGCCACCCTCGCCGCCATGGTCCAAGGCAAGTGACTGACCGGTGAATCAAACCACCAACCAGCTATGGTCATGAACTCATGATGTGTGTTTCGTTTCGTGACACAGAGCATGAGGAGATTGCCAAGAACAAAGGTGACGGCGAGGCTCTCACCTGGGAAGATCTGACGAAGATGAAGCTCACGTGGCGGGTCGCGCAGGAGACACTCCGCGTCGTCCCTCCGGTCTTCGGCAACTTCAGAAGAGCACTCGAGGACACCGAGTTCGACGGCTACCTCATCCCAAAAGGATGGCAGGTCGTCAATCCGCACCAATCATTCATAGGCAGCTAGCATCACTACCAACTTGCCGAGAAACCTGATGCAAACTCTTGATATGACGTTTTCAGGTGTTTTGGACGGCAAACGTGACGCACATGGACGCGGGCATCTTCCATGAGCCGGCCAAGTTCGACCCGTCCCGGTTCGAGACCGAGAACCAAAGGGCGTCGGCGGCGCCGCCGTGCTCCTTTGTCGCCTTCGGGGGCGGCCCGAGGATATGCCCCGGGATAGAGTTTTCCAGGATCGAGACGCTGGTGACGATGCACCACCTTGTGAGGAAGTTCAGATGGAAGCTCTGCTGCAAGGAGAACACCTTTGTGAGGGACCCCATGCCGTCGCCGCTGCTCGGCCTGCCTGTTGAAATCGAGCACAGGGACTCTCCTTGATCCTGACCAATCCTCACAACAAATCTCGATACCATGATCGGTCGGTTGGTCGCGCCACAGCATTGCAGACTTGCAGTGGACTAGAGAGATAAGTGGAAATAAAAATGTAGCTGGAGGTAGCAGGAGCGGCATATATACTGTAGTACTGTACATACACACAATTGCAGAGTTCTTGGCTTTTCATGTAAGCCATATACATGTCTCAAGATAAGTAATCAACTGGTATTTGTCTCGCAAGATAAGTGTGGGAACAGCAGAGATGATTTGCTTCACAGTTATTTGGTGTTGAACACTGGAGATAGTATGGATTCAACAGGCTCATTGGAAAGTAGACCTCGTTTTGTTTTGTTTTGTTTATTATTGCATTGTTTTGAAAGCAAAATGGAAACTACTAGACTATGCTAAAAAAAGCTTGAAACGGAAAAAAGGACAAATAAAGACATACTCCTCTGTAAAGAAATATAAGAGCGTTCACAGACTAGGCTTCTCAAGTAGCAACCAGAGAGATTCCAAATGTAATTTCTTCATAGCATTGTTCTTGTGTTTAGGCTCAATGGTGCAAAATCAAGGGAAACACATAAGACACATAAGGTGGAGGTCAGCATTCTCTAGATTCCAAAGGTAGTATGCTTTTGTAATCATGAGAGAGATCCTGAATAAGATGGAAAATCATAGTTAGTACTCTCAGTTTAACACAATTTCTGATGCCAGTTGGACTGCAGTCATCTGAAATGCTTTGCGTGAGTTCAAACTCTGAAATGTTTCTCTCTGGTAACATAAGTTTACTTCATTTTCACAGACTTTGCTGATTTCCCGATTTTTTTTTTTGAATTTTCTATTTCCCGAATTAGATTTCCTTTTTCTACAATATCCATCCTGCCACATACCTACTGTCCAAGATCAAACCTCGTAGGCAGGTCGTAGCTTTCGAGCACTGAAGTGGATCAAGGAGCGACACTCGGCGGCAGCCGTGCACGATGGCAAACGTCCACCGCACCTTCCTTCTGTGCCGGTGCAGTCACCATGGAATATTCAGATTGAGGTTCTATCTGCATAACTGTTCATGCCAGGTTACATATAGTTTCCTAGGCCAAAATTACATAATCGTAATCAGAAGTTCAGAACATAGCAATCAGCGCACAAGATGACTGAAATTTTCAAAACTAAAAGACTTGTCCACATGATTTGATGAAGCACTCGCGCGATAAAGAAATCATCCTCAACAAAATAAGATCAAACAAGTTGTCATGCTGAACCTGAACACAACAGAACATAGCAACATTTCGTTCTCAGGATTAAACAAGCACTCCTCCACACAAGGAAAACAGACTTAATTCCTACTCTTGGGAGGCAACAGAATCCAGCTGGGCTTCGTTCTCATCAGGGACAGCCCCGGGCATCAACGCCAGCATCCCTCTCCGATACTCCTCGGTGTTGCTGTACTCATCCATAAAGTCATCCATGCCTATGTACAAGGCCCTGCCCATCTCATGCCACAAGAAAAGGGCCATCGAGATCGGCGGCCTGGCCTGCTTGAGCTCCTCCGGCAGCTTATCCCCCTCCTTCAGGCCAAGGCCCAGCTGATGCTTGACGTAGGCGGCGTCGCGGCGCTGGAAGGCGATCCGGATGACCAGGCGCGCGGCCAGGCACCTACGCCGGAACAGAAGCTCGTCGTGGTAGTCGCGCAGCTCCTTGTGGATCTCCATCAGCTCGTGCAGCTCCTCGATCCCTGACGCGTGCAGCTCCTTCAGGCGGTTGATCCTCCGCCGCTCCTGGTCCGTCATCGGCACCGGGCGGCGCGTCTTCTTCCCTGCGACGACACCAGAATCAAAGATGGTAGGGACGGTGAAAGAAACTGCGCCTCCAATGCATGGTTCGTCGGCTACGGAGATTGGACCTGGATTGGCGAGGTCCGCGGGAGCGGTTGCCGGTGCGGAGCGGGCGAGCGGCTTCTCCTTCTCGGGGTCGGCCGGCGGGAGCGGTGCTCGGGTCGAGGTGGCCATGGATGGTCGGAGGGGTAACGGCGAGGAGGGTTTTGCAGTTGCGGCGATGGACGGCGAGGGAGGTCAACGATCAGAGACGATGCGGTGCGGCGACGGAATGAGAACCCGATATCGTGTGCTGGACCGGCCCGAGTTGAACTACGTACTGGACCTCGTTTCTCCTTATGGGCTGCATGTGCGCAGCTGCAAAGGAAGCGGGCGCGCACCACCGGCTCCCCTTCTGGGCCGGCCCATGTGTGGCCGGGACGCCGCCTGTTTTATTTTTTGCGGATGTTTCCTTTTTTTCAATAATTTGGAAATTTAAGTAAAGTTGCTAATTTTGAATAATACAATCATGATTTCAAAAAAAAAACGTGATTTCCAAAAAAGATCGGTAATTCAAAAATTGCTCATGAATTTGGCAAAAAATGTTCATGAATTTAAAACAATTTTCATGATTTCAAAAAAATGTTCGTGAAATTGAAAAATCTTCACAAAATAAGTAAATTATGGTTACAGAAAAATGCTCTGAAATTAAAAAAATGTTCACGAATTTATAAAAAAATGCTCACAAACTTAAAAACATGTTCATAATTTAAAAAATTAAACAAATGTTTGCTAATTCGAAAAATGTTCACGAATTTGTAAAAAAGGTTCATGATTCAAAAAAACATTCGCTAATACTAAAAATGTCCACGAATTTGAAAAACAAATGTTCATGATTTTTAAAAAGTAGTCTTTAATTTTAAATTATTCATTATTTCAAAAAAAATGTTCATGACTTATGAGAATGTTCACAAATTTCTAAAAACATTGTTCAGGATTTCAAAAAAAAACGTTTGTGAGTTTTTAAAGAATGTTCACGGTTTAAAAAAATGTTCATGAATTAAGTGTAATGATTTAGTAAATATAAAACCACGATTTTGGAAAAATGTTCATCATTCAAAAAATACGATTTTAGAAACAAATTGCGAATTAACAGATTTTCGAAAATTGAAAAACAAGAATAAAATTGAAAACATAAAAGTGAAGAAAATATGAAAAGAAATCAGAAAAAGGAAAAGAAAAAGTGAAAAAAGAAAAAAGAAAAAGAAAAACCGAAAGAAAAACATAAAAACCCGGTTTAGGGAAGGTTCTAGAACCTTCCCAAAACCGGTCGGGGTTAAACCCCGAAATGGGCCGGCCCATAGAAACAACAACGGGCGAGGGGTGGTACGCGCCACGGTGCTGGCGGGCGCGGTACACGCCGTATGGGATCCACGGCTTGAGAGCAATTAATTAACGAGCTCTCCTTCGAGAGCCTCGCAACGATCAGCGCCACTTGCCGTGCTCTCAGCCATTCGCCACGTGTCGCACTCTGGGCACTCTTTCCGGATTTTTTTTCGCACGCTTTTTCGGCCTTTTTAACGGTTTTTTCCTGGGTTTTTTCGACGTTTTGGTTTTCCACCGGTCTTCCTTAGCCTTTCGATCAAAAAAAATATTTGCGCAAAAAACGCGTTTTCTTTTTTTTTCTTTCGCGAGAGTCACGGTTTTGCTTCCGCGAGAGATACGGTTTTGCTTTCGCGAGAGCCACGCCCGTGCCTCTCGGAAACGAAAAAAAAACGTGTTTTCTGTTTTTCTTTTCGTTTCGCGAGAGTCACGGTTTTTGCTTCTGTGAGAGGCACAGTTTTGCTTCCGCGAGAGACACGGTTGTGCTTTCGCGAGAGCCATGGCCGTGTCTCTCGAAAATGAAAACAAAACGAGTTTATTTATTTATTTTTCTTTCGCAAGAGTCACGGTTTTGCTTCCGCGAGAGGCACGGTTGTGCTTTCGCGAGAGTCACAGCCGTGCCTCTCGAAAACAGAAAAAAAAAACGTGTTTTCTGTTTTTTTCGCGAGAGTCACGGTTTTGCTTCCGCGAGAGGCACGGTTGTGCTTTCATGAGAGTCACGGTCGTGCCTCCTCGGAAACGAAAAAAACGCGTTTTCTCTTCTTTTTTTCCCTTCCGCGAGAGTCACGGTTTTGCTCCCGCCAGAGGCATGTTTGTGATTTCTTGAGAGGCACGTACGTGCCTCTTTCGGAAAGGAAAAAAACCCGTGCTCCCAGTTTGGTTTTTCGTCCGGTTTTTACGTCCTGTTTTTTTCATGAAAAATAGTTCGTCAAAACATATCAACATGGGATCTAGTTTTAAAGATCTCGACGCGAGAAATCCAACAGTGAAAGCGGCTCGAGATTTGGACGCACGGTTATGAGATAAAACTTTTTGAATAAACGGATCTACGGGAAAAGGAAAAACTCCCGGGTTGCGACAAGTAGCGCATATGCAGCACGCCACTTGTCGCAACCTGGGGAGGTTGGAGTGATCTTCGCAACGAGTACTCCTCATCTAGTGATTTCGGTATTGCTTGGTCCACTTTTTGAGATTTATTATGGGATTTTTTTCCCTCAAAAAAATTATGGGATTTTTGTTCGATTATTATTCGACTTTGCTTTTTCCAAATTGCCTGAAAACTACTATATGAAAATAGGAAGAAAATAGAAAAAAATGTCCCCTTGCTATATGGTTTCTACATTACAAGGAGCGTGATTACGAGATAAAACTGAAGAATCCCGCTAAAGAAAAATTGGAAGAAGAGGCAGCTCATTCCAGCAGCTCCTTTGTTACTTCTCCCGTGTTCTTGACTATAGAGTTCTTTCAAATTTCTCTAGTTTCATTTGGTTTCATATTTAGTTGTGATTCTCTTAGGCAAGTCTTTTGCCGAAATCATTTATGGATTTCATCAGGTAGGTCAACTGGACGCGGATAGTCACACCTATGATGAAAATAGACATTCACGCCAAATGTTTGAAAAACTACGACCTCGACGTGTCATGAGCTGCGTATATGTGATAACTAGGTAGGGAGTGCGGCTTGCCGGTGCTGTCGGGTATAGTCATATCTAACCCCCGGTAACGCAGTCATTGAAGCATTGCAAATATAAAAAATAGCACAAGTAATTGTTTTAAACAATCAAATTTACAATCATTTAACATTGCACCTGATCCAGGTTGAAACTCTATTATAGTTACCGCGCGAAGAAAACTCTATTAGAGTTGCCATGTACATAAGTATTTAGTAGCAGCATCGGTAAGCTCATTCAGACACAAATAATAGATCGAAAATTGAAGAGAACATCAAAAGGGCCACCAGATTACACGGCAGGGACCACCTAACTATTTAAGAAACACTCGCCAACAAATATATAGTTAAACAACATGCAGACATACGAAGTAGAAATTACGTAGTTCTCAACTTCCTTGTCATTACATACCATATTATAGGTAAATAAAGTAATAACGCGGTACCAAGTTTCATCTATTTAGACAGAGATCAATGTGATTCGTTATTACATACCTCTCTATAAAAAAAGCAGAAATTCAGGCTTCTCGCTTATAAAAGGCGTAAGACGAAGCATGTCTTACATACAAATCAGAAACATATTCAGGCTTTTGGTAGACGCACTATGTAAGATGATATAGTATTATAGGAATGCAACTTCATTTCGTCATATCCAACATGATAAATTAAAATATATGTTACACATGACGCAGAAGTCCAAAGCATGAAGATTCATTACACGTCATTGATGCATTTTATATAAATGTGTAACATGATACCAAAAGTATAGAGGTTCAGTACAACACAAAAAAGGCGCCATAGTGGTGGTTCTCGATAACTTATGTACACTGTTTTTACATGACATAACATGCTTTTATACGATACGACATTAAAATATATGGTAGAAAACTATATAGATATCTCTGTAGAGACGTCTGCCATCCAATTTACTTGTATGTTGTGATGCACAAATTTGCTTAAGGATATATCATGTTAGCCAACATACTTGTAATCGTGTAAATTGTCATGAATAGAACAATAGAACACCACTTCCAAGGGTAAGAGGTTCTTCAAGTGGTAAATACCTGTTCTATACCAACTGGGTGGAATGATACTGTAATTGTAATGATCCCAAAGATTAACTCTCCTGAAAAGGTAACCCAATTTAGACCAATCAGCTTGTGCAATGTGGTGTATAAGGTTATTTCAAAAATGATTGTTGCTCGTCTAAAGATAATCCTATCAGATATTATTAGCCCAACTCAGAGTGCCTTTGTGCCTGGAAGATTGATTACAGACAATATCTTGGTGGCATATGAATGTTTCCATAGAATAAAAAACAAAGGGCGGGTAAAGAGGGTTTGTGTGCCATCAAATTAGATATGCACAAAGCATATGACCGAGTGGAGTTGTGTTTCTTAAAGGAAACTATGCTGAAATTGGGTTTTAAAGAGAGTTGGGTGAATTTAATTATTGAATGTGTATCCTCTGTGGAGTACCGGGTCCGTATTAATGATGATGAGACGGAGAGTTTTAAACCAACTAGAGGATTGAGGCAGGGAGATCCCCTTTCTCCCTACTTATTCTTGTTATGTACAGAGGGTTTGACTGTCCTTTTAGCTAATTCGGAGGAGAATGGAAACATTTTTGGTATAAAGGTTTGGAGAGATGCCCCCATCAATTTCTAATATCCTCTTTGCTAATGACTCTTTGATCCTTATGCGAGCCAATCCCATGAGTGCGGAGGCGTTGAAATCACTTTTGGATTCGTATTGTGCTGCCTCGGGTCAAATGGTTAGTGTTGAAAAATCTAGTATATTCTTTAGTCCCAATACTAAAGTGGAAGACAAGGCACAAATATGTACAATTCTAAATATTATGACTAAAGCCCTCAATGACAAATACTTGGGTTTGCTGACAAATGTGGGCATGGACAAAAGTGATTGTTTTCAATTCCTGACCGATCGAATTATTATGAAAATTAGTGGATGGAAGGAAAAATTGTTATCCTCTGGAGGGAAGGAAATTTTTCTCAAATATGTTGCACAAGCCATCCCCACCTATGACATGTCCGTCTTTAAAATTCCCAAAAAAATTGCAAAGGAATTATTGACGCGATGTCACAATTTTGGTTGGGTGACGAGGACAATCAGAAGAGGATGCATTGGATGGCATGGTGGAAAATGTGTGTTCCAAAAGATCAAGGAGGTATGGGCTTCCGAGATATACACTATTTCAACCTGGCACTATTAGCTAAACGAGCGTGGCGTCTGCTTGATAATCCTGAATCTTTATGTGCAACCATCTTTAGAGCTAAGTATTTCCCTGAGGGAGATTTTATGAACGCAAGTTTAAAGAGGGGATCCTCTTTTACTTGGCAAAGCATTATGGCGGGAGTGAACTCTTTGAGAAATGGTTATATCTGGCGAGTTGGAAATGGACAAAACATCGATATTTGGAGAGATGCATGGATTCCAAATTGTGCGAATAGGAAAATTATCACTCCTAGAGGTGGGCAACTTCTGTCAAAGGTGGCTGATCTTATTGATCCAATCACCAATTTTCGGGATGAAGATTTGGTGAGACAAACTTTGTGGCCAATTGATGTTCAAAGGGTCCTCGCGATTCCCCTCCCTATGCATAATATGTCGGATTTCATTGCCTGGAGCTATACAAAAAATGGTGTATTCACTGCTCGATCAGCTTTTTTGGAGGAATGGAACCAACAACACGGGAGGAAATTGCAATGTACTAATGGTATGGGTCGAATCAATGTCAATCCTATTTGGGATAAGATTTGGAAATTATTATGTTCGGCAAAGGTAAAAATATTTATTTGGCGAACGTTGCATGGAACCCTACCGTGTCGTGTTACGCTTGCCAATAGACATATGAAAGTTTCGCCCCTTTGTCCATCATGCTCGAATGGGCAAGAAGATACAAAACACATCTTGTTTCTGTGTCAGACGATAAAAGAGGTTTGGGGTAAGCTGGGGATGTACAAGGTAATTAAGAAAGCTTGTGTTATTGATCGTGGGGGTGAGGCAGTTCTTGAATTCTTACTCTGTGTTTGAAGATATCATGTAGAGAAGGTGTTAGGAACTGAAGATTCGTGTGTGATGCTATAGTCGCGCACGGTTTCATTGGAACCACACTGCCATAAGTAGCATTTCACAAACGTTTTGCGTAAAACCTCCGTCTAGGTTTCATGATGAATTGCACGCGCTTAATTAAAAAGTGACGTGTGCAACGTCTTTCACAACTATAGTGTGTGTGATAGGTTTGTACATCACATACGGTTTCTTTTGCGAGAACGTCTACACCCTGGAGCCCTATCGCAGATGATTAATATGGGTTGTGTACGATGGACCCCATATTGCACACCTTAGGAAGGCGGCGGTTTAAAACTGTGTCAGGAAAGGGGGTTTAAACCGTTTGCATAGGCCCAATCTGCAACAGTGGCACTTTTATTTATGTTGCTCTTTGCACCTTCTTCTTATAAGTTTTTTTTATATATTTACTTTTGCATGTTGTGTAAAAGTAGATAAACAAAACTTGATATTTTTCCTTATAAGTATCCTTGGCAGTTGTATTTATTTTTCTCTTTGCACCTTTTACTTATAAACTAAGTTTTCTTTCTTTCTGTTTTTTTTTCTTTGCTATACCTTTTCTTTTGCACGTTATATGAATAAAAGTAGATAAACAAAAGTTGACATTTCTCCTATAAGTATCTGTGGCACTTCTATTTATTTTTACTCTTTGCACCTTCTGTTTATAAGCTTCTTTTTCTTTTTGTCTCTTTTTTTGCCATTTCTTTTCTTTTGCATGTTACGTAAAAGCAGATAAACATAAACATAAACATACTACTACTACTACTACTACTACTACTACTACTACTACTACTACTACTAATAATAATAATAATAATAATAATAATAATAATAATAATAATAATAAACACCCGACGGTTAGTTTCTAAAATGTTGCACCCTCCCTGGTTGCGTGCTTTAGTCGCACACGGTTGTGTGACGCGAGCAGTTGCACATAAGGGACAAATGTGCAAATGGTTGCAGAAATCTCTATAAAAATTCCAAAAAGCATCGATTGAGTAGCGAAAAAAGAACATATTTCTTTTACACTAACAGCAAACATGATCACTGGTCATTGATTGAGTGTGTGACTTGTTCCAATCTTTTGCAGTGGTAAGTACGTTATCATGAAAGATCAATTTGCTAACAATATGGTTTCACTAGTTGCAGATGACCTGAATTACCTGCAGCTTCCAGAAGGTAAAACAAACATGCATATTTTCTTTATGCTGAACAACAAACATGACCACGAGCATTTGAAATCACTTTGATGATTTGTGTGGTGCATGCAGTCTCATATGAATTTCCAGATCAAGATGAGGCTATGCGTGTTGATCCATGGATGAAGAGGAGGAGTCTGCTTCAAGGCCGAAGAAGCATCGTAGATGGCGGATCTAACTTTTTAAATTTGAGTGTATATATGTACATGTTTTATACTAAAGTTGTATACTTATCATACTAACATGTTAAGGAATATATTTTTTCATTACTTATTTGGCATTCTTAACCACATAACATAGTGGTCGTACTTATTATATATTTTTAATTTGTATCATTGAAAAACACTCAGGCGTTGTACTGAATTTAATTTGTACGTTGTAAAAAATATTATTTGTTTAATTGTTTTTTATGCTTGTGTAAATTATATACTTTGTACTTATGTATGTTAGATATCTCTAAAACATACAGTTTAACAAATATCTCATAGTGGTCGTACTATATGATTAGGAAAACATATCTCTAGAAAATTCCAGATTACAAATTTAACCATATATTTTTTAAACCATATGGTTTAATAGATGTACCAAAATACTCTTTTTATACAAAAATAATGAGTGTACATCTGTACACCCATGTACTCATCTAGCTTGGTCCATGGGGTGCAGATTTCCGTGTGTCCCACTATGTCCCACACGCCCTAGGCTTAGAGAAATAGAACGGCCAGAAAGGAACTGCACATGACTTCTGATGCGGAGCATCCTTCGGTCATCCCCATGGACCTACCATCGTCTCACCAAGCACCAAGAGGACCCATGACAAGAGCACGAGCTAGAGCTCTCGAGACCGAGGTGACTTCTCTCCTTAGTGATATCTCATATGATCCTCTCGAGACATGGCTACTACCTAAGTCCGGAATGATGTGCATGATTAGGTACCAAGAGGACCCTCCCGAGGGTGCACATGAAGATGGTCAAGCCCCCAAGTCCATGGAAGAAGAGAACCAATGGAAGAAGGCGAGGACAACTTCCAGGCCCCGGACATCCGGCCATGGCCCCGGACATCCGGCCCTTGGGGATCTACCCTGCAGTCAGGGATCTGCAGCCGAAGCCACATCCGGGGTCCAGCCCGGACATCCGGCCCACAGCCCGGACATCCGAACAAGCCGTCCAGGGAGTACAAAAGCTTGCCCCGACATCCCGGACATCCGGCCGCGACCCCGGACATCCGGCCCTCCGCGTCGCCCCGGACATCCGGCCTGCGCCCGGACATCCGGACCAGCTCCGCCCGAGGAGATCCAAGACGGCGCCAGGCCAGCCCGGACATCTGGCCCGACAGCCCGGACATCCGGCCCCTTGCGAACGCCCGGACATCCGGCCCCCTCCTGCCTGCATGCAGCGAATCCGGGCTGAGGCCCATGTACCCCTTCGCCCCTTAGACTATATATACTCCCTCTCCACCTACATTTTAGGGTTAGCGTTGATTTAGCTCATTTGTGAGATAGAGCCTCGCTCATCCATCCGGATCTACTCCTCGTGAGGGACCGACACCTCTTCGGAGAAGATCCACCTGGATTCAAGACCTCCATCCGGAGAAGACCATCATCAAGACCTCCTCACGGAGAAGAATCGGTTACCCTTTGTATCGTCTCTTGTTGGATTTGGATCTTGTACCTCTCTTGTGTTTCGATGATCTAGCACATGTGTGACTTTGTTCTTGTTGGTTGAGTGATTTCTCGTGTTTTTCTCTCGTTTCCCTCCTCGTGTTCTTCGTGCTCCTCGTAGGGATCCTCTCCAAACGTGAAAGATCGGCCCCTAGGGTTCTACCTTACATCCTTCTTGGTATCATGAGCCACGTGATCACGTTTTTGGAGCCCGTACCCCATGTTTTCTAGCTTGATTTTGTTGTTTTTGTCCTAAATCCGAAAATCCCCACCAAAAATAGCCCCAATTTTTTTTTGATTTGTTGGTGTGATGAAGTTTTGTTGGATTTGATCCACGGATCTGCTTTGCTATGTGTGGATCTAGCTTTTCCCCATCTTCTCCGCAATTTTCATCCACTAAATCGTCCGAATTTTGCCTCGGAGTTGCCCTTTTTCCCGTGGAGTTCATCTCGTTCGGCCACGATCCAGGTGCCCGGACATCCGGCCGTGTTCCCGGGACATCCGGTGTCCCGAACATCCAGCCCCTGGCCCGGACATCCGACCCCTGACTGCAGCAACTCCATCCACCGCCCCGTTTTCCGCCTACTTTTCACCCAATTTTGCCCCGGTGCCCACGCATACTTCCGCATACCACCACCACTTTCCGCAAGCACCACCATCGCTTAACGTTTCCACCTATGACGATTTTGACACGTTTTGGTCTTTGAGATTTTGGGTTGTGGTTCCCGTGTCCTATTGTGTTTCGGCTATATAGGTACGGTTCGACAACATCACCACCGCTCATCTTCGCAAAGGACTCATCATCGCCAAGGATGGTAACTTCGACGACACCTTTGTCATCCCAAGCCATTGCATTGGTAACCACATAGCCTTACTTTTGCGTTGCTTACCCATCGAGACTAGCCTTTGAGTATTGCAGGCAACGTGACTTGTGCACATTAGTGATCATACTCCATAGCATACATACCATACCATAGTGGTGCATCATCTTTTGTGTCACAAAGTTGTCATCGCAT
Organism: Triticum timopheevii; assembly: GCA_963921465.1. Lineage (NCBI taxonomy): Eukaryota > Viridiplantae > Streptophyta > Magnoliopsida > Poales > Poaceae > Triticum > Triticum timopheevii. The sequence continues at coordinate 553,417,126 of OY997264.1, read as the reverse complement.
ACACAATTGCTATCTTGGTTCGTGAAGTTTTGCATGAGAAAAGAGCTCAAAAGTGAACGAGCCAAACAAGCTTTTAAGCAAAGTGGGAAAGATAAGCAAGAACCATAGCATCATACTACATTAAGATTGTCATATCCGATCATCTTGGATCATATCACCGAAATACCATACATATAGCATACTTGGGATAGAGGTTGTTGCATTTTTTCCTAGTAGGTTGTGCACAAGTTACGTATCCGCCTATTGTGCAATCGTGCTAGCGTCTCTCTAGTATTGTGCAAGAAGAGCATTTTTGTGGATTCCACATTTTGGCTCACTTTTGGTTTGCACAATCCCACTTATCTATTTGCGTGTGTGTTTCCGTGTACCACTACTTGCTTGGTCTACTTGTTGCATTTGCAAATTTGTGAATCTTTTCCAACATTATTGAAGCTCACTAACAATTGCATCAAATTTTGTGCCACCATCCTAACCAAGCTCCACCATAAGCTTTTACTTGTGTAGGTGTGAGATCGACAAGAATTGGTACCAATTGTGCTATTTCATTGTCCGCATTTGAGTGATCTTGATCCATCTCCAACATCGGTCAGGGTACATTTGGTATAAGTTCTTCTCATTATCCCACTCACATTTTGCTTGGAATGATGGATAGGCCAAGTTCTTCTACCAATCCACTCTTCATCGAGCAAGACGACGACATGTCATCATTCGTCACCAAGAGCCACCTCGTTGGTGCACAACGAGCGTTGCATCAAGAGCAACAAGCAATGACTGACCGCATCGACAATCTTGCCACCGACTTGCGACTCTCGGAGCAACATACAAGAGACTACTTCGACAACAAGCTCGACGCTCACAAGCAATAGAACGATGCAAGAATGGACGAGATCCGTGCCTTGTTGGTGAACCGCCCTTGTAACCAACTCCGTGTAAACCCTAGCCCTCTCCGGTGTCTATATAAACCGAAGAGGTTGGTCCTTAGAAGGTCGATCACAATTACAATCATAATCATCATAGGCTAGCTTCTAGGGTTTAGCCTCTACGATATCGTGGTAGATCTACTCTTGTATTACTCATATCATCAATATTAATCAAGCAGGAAGTAGGGTTTTACCTCCATCGAGAGGGCCCGAACCTGGGTAAACATTGTGTCCGTTGCTTCCTGTTACCATCAGCCTAAGACGCACAGATCGGGACCCCCTACCCGAGATCCGCCGGTTTTGACACTGACATTGGTGCTTTCATTGAGAGTTCCTCTGTGTTGTCGTTGCAAGGCTCGATGGCTCCTTCAATCATCATCAACAACACGGTCCAGGGTGAAACTTATCTCCCCGGACAGATCTTTGTGTTCGGCGGCTTTGCACTGCGGGCTAATTCGCTTGGCCATCTGGAGTAGATCGACAGCTACGCCCCTGGCCACCAGATCAGGTTCGGAAACCTGAACTACATGGCGGATATTCGCGGAGACTTGATCTTCGACGGATTCAGGCCTGTGCCAGGAGCACCGAACAGTCACGATGAGCATGACTTAGACCTGCTGTCGGACAATGCTCGGGATATCACCCCCGCAGTAGCCCCAGACCTAAATCCGGAGCAGGCTGCGTTGCCTAAGGATGGAGGGATGGGCCCCGCCCCGCAGGTAGCACACTCATCGGCGGTAGAGCCAAACACAGGCCTCACTTCTAAGGAGGCCTGTGACTCCGGACACCCGGACTCGTATCCGGTTGTAGGTTCCAGTCTGCGCGCTCCCGAGCCCGCCGAGCCTGGTTGGGCTCCGGTAATGGAGTTTACCGCTGTGGATATCTTCCAGCACTCGCCCTTTTGGCGACATGCTGAACTCATTAAAGTCTCTCTCGTTGTCAGGAGGCTCTCGGCCGAACTATGTCCGGCTCGAGTGGGAAGCAGACGACGAAGGAATTCGTTGCCCACCCACCAGCCACTTCATTGCCACGGTTGATGATTTAACCGATGTGCTTGACTTTGACTCCGAAGGCATCGACGGTATGGACGACGATGCAGGAGAAGATTCAGAATCTCTGGGGCGTTGGACTACTACCTCGTCACACGATATATACATGGTGGATACGCCCAAGGAGGACGACGGCGACAATCCGGAAGATAAAACCCCCGGGCAAAAGCCAAAACGATGGCGCAGACGCCGCTCAAAGTCCAGCAACAGTAAAAATAGCGACAAGAGCGCCAGAAAGATCGACATACCAGTCAACTCCGAAGAAAACAACGACCACATGGACCTAGCGATGGAGCAGGACGAGCCAGGTCACGCCGAGCCCAGTTCGGAGCAGACGCCCGATCACAATGATCCCGAGGGACGAGTCCATCAAACCGCCCCAGGACAAGAACACAGTCCGGACGATGATGCATTCATCATCCCGGAAGAACGCGTGGAACGAGATAACCTCCACAAAAAGCTTATGGCCACAGCAAGAAGTCTAAAGAAGCAGAAGCAACGACTAAACGCCGCACAGGAAACACTCAATCGCAGATGGAACAAAGTGCTAGACACTGAGGAAAGATACGTTGACGACCGCCATACAAAGAGCTATCCAAAATGCAAGCTACTGCCAGAATTCGATGACGAGGCCGTTCCACCAAAGAATAACACGACCAGGAGGCCAGATGTACCACTTCATAACCGTAACAGAGCGGCTACCGACGCCGCGCACGATCTACGTGAGCACCTGGATAAAAAAGCCGTCGCGGCTAGGTCCATCTACGGATCTAAAGGACACACCCCGGCGAGGGACTATGGTCACCAAAACGACCATACCAACCAAATACCAGTTCGGAATAAACACCGGACACAACAACAGCCGACGGCATGCCACAACACATCCAGATACAGAGGGGCTGCTCACCCCCTGTGCTTCACCGAAGAAGTACTGGACCATGAATTTCCACAAGGTTTTAAACCTGTGAACATAGAGGCATATGACGGAACGACAGACCCAGGGGTCTGGATCGAGGATTTTATCCTGCATATTCACATGGCTCGTGAGGATGACCTCCATGCCATCAAATACCATCCCCTCAAGTTGATGGGACCAGCTCGACACTGGTTGAAGAGCCTCCCCGAAAATTCAATTGGGAGTTGGGAGGAACTCGAGGATGCTTTCAGGGCCAATTTTCAAGGGACTTATCTCCAGCCTCCGGATGCGTACGATTTAAGTCACATAATCCAACATCCCGGAGAGTCCGCCCGCAAGCTTTGGAACAGATTCCTCACTAAGAAGAATCAAATTGTCGATTGTCCGGATGCTGAAGCGTTAGCGGCATTCAAACACAGCATCCGCGATGAGTGGCTCGCCATACACCTCGGCCAAGAAAAGCCAAGGACAATGGCAGCCTTAACAAGCCTTATGACCCGCTTTTGCGCGGGCAAAGATAGCTGGTTGGCCTGTAAAGGCACCAGTGACCCAAGCACATCCGAAATAAGGGACGGCAACGGGAAGCCACAGCGTAATAAAAACAAACACCAAAACAAGGAAGAGAGCCCGGACAACACAATGGTCAATGCCGGATTCAGGGGCTCTCGACCTGATCAGCAAAAGAAGCCATTTAAAGGCAGTAAAGAGGGACCATCCGGTCTGAACAGAGTCCTGGACAGACTGTGCCAAATTCATGGCACCCCCGACAAACCCGTGAACCACACGCACAGAGAGTGCTGGATCTTCAAGCAGGCCGACAAATTAAATGCCGAACACAAGGGAAGGGAAACACCAAGTGAATACGAGGATGAACCTCGCCAGCCGAACACTAGGGGACAGAAAAAATTCCCACCAGAGGTTAAAACAGTAAACATGATCCACGCGACTCACACATCCACGAGAAGGCACGAACGCACGCTCAAAGACGCGTACGATATAGAGCCCATCGTACCCACACCTAACTACTGGATGGCTTGTCCGATCACCTTCGATCACACGGACTGCCTAACTAGTATTCGGCGCGGAGGATCAGAGGCCTTGGTGCTTGACCCAATAATCGACGAATACCATCTCACCCACATCCTCATGGACGGCGGCAGCGGTCTCAATTTAATATACAAGGACACTGTCCACAGGATGGGGATAGACCCATCCAGAATTAGCAAAAGCAACACCACCATTGAAGGGGTGATACCAGGCGTTGAAGCCTACGGCAGGGGCTTCGTCGTACTGGAGGTAACATTCGGCTCCCCAGGCAACTCCAGAAGCGAAGAACTACTCTTCACCATCGCACCCTTCCAAAGCGGCTATCATGCATTGCTTGGAAGAACGGCCTTCACCCGCTTCAACGCACTACCGCACTATGTCTACCTTACACTCAAGATGCCCGGTCCACGTGGCGTCATCACCGTTAACGGAAGCATAGAGCACTCTTCACGCGCAGAGGAACATGCGATGGCCCTAGCGGCCGGACTATAAGCGGCCTCAAATATCAGAAAACATGACTGGTCATTAAGACCACAGACACGGTTAGACGAGTCCGGCAGCCCGAATAAAACTAAACCAGGGCACCATATAGGTAATCCCATCGAGGACACCAGGGGCTATAAATACTTAAAATAGTCCCACAACTTGGCTCAACCTTATTGGCAGGCCAACATCTTACACTTTTACTATCCATCGCATACTTATGTTGTACTCTCCTACACGAGTTTTCTTTTTTACAGACAAAATTCGCACGATACCCTTCCAGGATATGGCACAACAGAGACAAAGGCGCAGATGTGCAGCAGGGCCCCGCTCAAAAGGTTTCTTTTCAGATTAAGCCGCTGTGTAAACCTTTTCTATTGCCTCTTGTTGTTTAAACATCCCATGGGTTCCATACCCACAGAGGATACTGCCGTTATTGGCATTTCGCCACGACAGACGAATGCACGTACCTGGAAATACAGGGTTTATAATGAATGGGCATCCTTCAACCCATTTTTTGCTATGAAGTCTGAATACCTTCGGGAGTGTTCGGCGTCATGAGTTTGGCCTTATATGCATCAGCTCCGAATCATGTCTTTGGTCAAATGTTGGGTTAGCCCGGCTCATGGGTTTGCCGCCTTACGTTCCATTCTTATCGGCTAAGGCGGCCAAAGGAGAACTACGATTGTGCCCTAGTTATTCCGGATGAGCACCTCAGTATAGAAAGCCGAAAACTGACTGTCATGATACAGCGTGAGACTGTTCAACCACTCGAAGACTTACCAGAATCTTTAGGATTCCTCCGCATTAACGAAGGGCCGTTTCTCGACCATGTACATATGCGCCCGTATTCGAATGCACGCAAAAGTACTAGGGGCTATATAGTAGCCTCACTGTCAAGCTCCTATGGCTAAGTGAAAGTGTTACAGCTATATAGTCTGGTTGCCTAGTTCGACGTGCGATCACCTCCTTAATGGACCAAGACGTTGGAACAAGTGTGATTATGCATATTTTTCGCGAACACCCCCGCATTGTATGCGTGGGGGCTGAAGCCAACGACTGCTAACTTTCAGAATTACACATATACATAAAAACGGCCACACAGGAGGCACAAATAATACTTTCGAGCACAAAGTATAAATATAGCCTCATAATCAAAATAACATTGTTTTTACAATGATTCGCTTTGTCACTCGAACAATATATTCTTCGAGCACTGTGCCCCTATTAAGCGGGCACCTTCTGTTACCTGCTCCAAGTAGTGCTCGGCCGGATACTGGCCTCCCGCAGGATTCTGGGTTGCTACAATGGTGGCCTCCATATCTGTCCAATAGGCTTTAACGCGGGCAAGAGCCATTCGTGCACCCTCTATGCATGCCGACCTTCTCATGGCGTCGATCTGAGGCACGGCCCCAAGGAATTGTTGCACCAAACCAAAGTAACTGTCTGGCTTAGGCCCCTTCGGCCAAAGATGGTCTATTACAGACCGCATTGCAAGACCGGACAGCCTATGAAGCTCCGCTACAGCACCCATCTTCTCACTTAACGGCAGCGGGCGCGCGGGAGCATTGAATTGCGACCAGAAGAGCTTCTCCACTTCTTTATCACCTTGATCCTTGAAAAACTTGGCTGCATCAGCTGTACTCTTTGCCAAGTCCGCATACGCATCTGCAGGACTCCAGCGTCCATCGAGGGGAGCATACTTTGGACCCAAAAACTTCGTCCGCAGTAAGTAGGAGCCACCAGCCGCGATTTTACCAGCCTGTTGAAGCTCCTTCCGCACACCCCTGACCTTTGTCCGCATCTCCTTGGTGGCATTAAGTGCCTTGTTCAGTTCGGCCGAGCTAGCCTTATTCTCCTTTTCAAGGAGTTCATATTGGTCGGCGGCATTTTTCAACTCCACAGCCATTTCGGCTATCTTTTCCTCGCTTCGGCGATGAGCAGCCTGTTCGGCTCTCAATTCTTCGGCCGCCTTTAGGGCAGCCGCATTTCTAACCCGAGCTTGTTCCTTGGCCTGGGCAAGTTCCGCCCTCAGGGCTTCCACGGTAGCAGCACCATCTGCAGGACAAACACATTGCATTAAATATTATGACCCTCTCATATTTTCCTATACAACATAATAAGGAAAGCAGAGCACATACCTTGTGACTCGTCTAGCCGCTCGTTCACCAGCGTGATATCGGCATCAATAGATCCGATCTTCCTCCTTAGCTCGGCAACTTCAACGGACTGGTCAGCTGCCGGACCCTTAGATACCTGCGCATATGTATAGCGCAATCATTACTATATGATCCCCTGTTTGCCGCCTAGGGCGGGCAACCAGAGTCTCAGGGGCTACTATCCATATGGAGCACACCTAGCGCGTGCCTTACAACCAAAAATAGTGTATTTTTCACTACATACCTCAAAGCCGCTGAGCAGGCTTGTAAATGCTTCATTCAAACCGCTTGTAGCGGATGAAATCTTCTTGAGCACCGTGCTCATTAATGAGCGATGCTCCTCCGAGAGCGCAGCTCACTCCAGAAAGCCTGTCAGTATGTCCGGCCAAACATCAAACTGTGCCGGACCCTTCTCATCGCCCCCCGTGGGAGCCAAACGCTCCGGGCTCAGGGCGGCTGACGAATTAGCCTTCGGCTTCGGCAGATCCGTACTCCTCCATGATGACACTTCGGTGTCGCCAGTTTCATGAGGCGGAGAGGTGGGTGGGGTCTCTCTCTCCATCATCTCCGGAGGAAGATCCCCCGAAGATGAACTCTGTTGAGAAGAGCTGCTAGCTGGACTGCAAAAGACGAATCCTGGTTATTGATCTCGGAGAAATGTAGTATCTTCGAATTAACGATTAACTTACATCTCGGTTGAGGGCTGGCCCATTGGCGGGCATGATGTGGTGAGGACGCCCGTCGGGGCAGAGCCCCCCGGCGACACCTTCTTCCCCTGTTTGGGCATCTCCGTCTCCAAGTCTTCGGAGGCGGCCCTTTTCTTCCCGCGCGGGGAGGTGGCCTCAGATTCCCCTCCCCGACCATCCTCCCTTGGGGAGGAAGCAATTCCCCCGGTCTAGATGCGCAGTGTGTGAAGTTCGGCTTCACTATCCTTTCCTTCGCCTTTCCCTGAGGGCATTTTGCTGAGCACCCGGCCAAGCATCTTGGCAACGGTTGGACCAGGCGAGCCTTCAGGAAGTGGCACCGGACACCTGATTCTCTCCGCCTTGCTGAGCCATTCCTGGCCACGGAGAGTTTTCAGAATAATGACTATGACAAATAAAAACAAAGTGTCCGGTTTTAAGGTTACTTACTTGGGCATCTAGGCGATTACAGCTTAGGCCCGCATCCTCGATGGTGTCCGGACACTTTACTTGTGGTCCGAAGAATAATTTACACATCCCTTCGAGCTTCAGGCCAAAGAAGTGCTTAATAGTCCGCGGACCCTCTGGATTGAACTCCCACATCCGGAGAGGCTGGCGTTTGCACGGCAACATCCGTCAGATTAGCATCACTTGAATTATGCTGACAAGGTTAATGTCCCTCTCAAGAAGCTCCGGGATACGGTTCTGCAATATTGGAACGTCACTGGCGGGCCCCCAATTCCGTCCAACGTCGGTCCATGACGCCAATTGTGACGGAGGGCCCGAGCGGAACTCGGGGGCGGCCACCCACTTTGTGCCTCTAGGAGCTGTGACATAAAACCACCTCCGTTGCCATACATCGGATACTTCTGGGAAAGAACCCTCTGGCCATGGGGCATCGGTGTTCCTGCTTATTATGGCACCTCTGCACTCCGCATGTCACCCCTTGATCATCTTCGGCTTCACATTGAAGGTCTTGAGCCATAAGCCGAAGTGTGGAGTGACGTGGAGAAAAGCCTCGCACACAATGATGAACAACGAGATATGGAGGATAGCATCCGAAGCTAGATCATGAAAATCCAATCCGTAATAGAACATAAGCCCCCTCACAAAGGGATCAAGAGTGAGGCCCAAGCCGCGGAGGAAGTGAGGAACGAACACGACGCTCTCATTGGGCTCCGGCGTAGGGATGACCTGCCCTAGAGCAGGAAGCCTGTGCTGGATGTCGGCGGCCAGATATCCGACCTCCCTAAGCCTCGTAATGTCCTCCTCTTGGATCGAGGAGGCCACCCACCGGACTTGAGGGTTGGATCCGGACATATTGGAGGATCTGGGGTGTTGGAGCTTAGGTCTCGGGTGTTAGAACTCGAGGTGCGAGAAGGCGCGAGGTAGGTGGAAAAGAGGCATAGGCCTCGACCCCTTTATAAAGAGGGTGAATATCAAGAGTCCATAGCGTGACCGCTTGAGTCTTATCTAAAAGCACACGGAGTCATGCCAACGGTCGTCGTGGGGTTGAGCACACCCATATTGATGGAAGATCCCATAATAAGAGGAACATGATCTCTGCTTTGGCAGGGCGTGCCAATAAAACCGCCTCGCAACGTGAGTTGAGGTGGGGCGAGAAACGTCAGTTCGTGTTGGACCGGGCCATGATGCAAGGGCACGACGTACGAAGATTGCCAACAGATCAGATTTATGCTATGTTCCCTACAATAGTATGTGAGGATCATCTCACAGATCCGGACACGGTCTAAGTGTTCGATAATTACTTTGGAGTATTCGAAGATGGAACCCGCCTTGCAATGCCGAAGACAAGACTGCGCGCCGGACTCATCGTCATTGAAGCCTGGTTCAGGGGCTACTGAGGGAGTCCTGGATTAGGGGGTATCCGGACAGCCGGACTATATACATCGTCCGGACTATTGAAGCATGAAGATACAAGACTCAAGACTCCGTCCCGTGTCCGGATGGGACTCTCCTTTGCGTGGAAGACAAGCTCGGCGATCTGGATATTGTATTTCCTTCCTTGTAACCGACTCCGTGTAAACCCTAGCCCTCTCCGGTGTCTATATAAACCGGAGAGGTTGGTCCTTGGAAGGCCGATCACAATTACAATCATAATCATCATAGGCTAGCTTCTAGGGTTTAGCCTCTACAATCTCGTGGTAGATATACTCTTGTACTACTCATATCGTCAATATTAATCAAGCAGGAAGTAGGGTTTTACCTCCATCGAGAGGGCCCAAACCTGGGTAAACATTGTGTCCCTTGCTTCCTATTACCATCAACCTAAGACGCACAGATCGGGACCCCCTACCCGAGATCCGCTAGTTTTGACACCGACAACACCTTCTCCGGCTCAAGTACTCCAACATCGAACACTCTTCAACGAGCCGCACGTCAAGACCATCATGCATCTTGCAGTCCTCTACACGGCAACCATCCGCAAGAGCAAGTCGATGAGCAAGTACTTCGTCCTCAACCACACCAAGATCCTTTTGCACAAGCTCAAGAACGACAATGTCAACATCGCCAAGAGGAAGAACGAGCACGTCTACATCAAGAGGAACAAGACGCCGAGGCTCAACATCTTCAACAACAACAACGTGAAGCACAAGCTCTTGAGGCGCAACGTGCCCTTCAAGAATCAAGTCGAGCCATTGCCAAGCGCAACCGCGATAGGCGCAATCAAGAGGAAGCACTTCAAAAAGAAATCCAAGAGCAGAACTACCAACCAAGAGTGCAACGTCAAGTTCCTCAACCTCCTCCTCAAGCTCGACAAGCTCCTCAACAACCTCAAGTTCAACAAGAGCAAGATGATCATGGACTCCCTCCACGCCAAGAGCAACATGAGGATGATTATCCCCCATGTCAAGGGCGTCATCTTCACCCTCGACAACAACACAATGAAGATCAACGCTATGGCAAGCTAAAGTTTACCATGCCCAAGTTCAATGGAAGCAATGATCCCGAAGAGTACCTATCATGGGCATTGAAGGTCGACAAAATCTTTCGTTTGCACAACTATGAGGAAGAGAAGAAGATCGCTATGGCATCACTTGAGTTCCAATACTATGTACTCATATGGTGGGAACAAGTCCTTGAGCGCCGAGAAGCAAGAGGTGAACCACCAATCACCACTTGGGCTCAAATGAAAGATGTCATGCGAGCACGTTTTTGTGCCCACCTACTACAACCACGACCTCTTCAAGAAACTCCAACTACTCAAGCAAGGAACAAAGAGTGTTGAAGAATACTACAAGGAAATGGAGATAGCCATGATACGAGCCAATGTCACAGAAGATGATGAGCAAACTATGTCATGCTTCTTGAATGGCCTCAATCATCCCATCAAGAAGATTGCCGACTTCCAACCCTACTCCAACCTCATTGAGCTCGTGCGTCAAGCTACCAAAGTGGAACGACAAGTGCAAGATGACTTCAAGTACGCCACGTACTCATCCAAGACCTACGGCTTCTCAACACCCAAGCTTCAATGACTCCTCCAACTTCTACCTCAACCAAGCCATCTACAAGCAACGACGACAAGTCAAGTTACAAGAAAACTTCAACCACCTCAAGTTGTCCTATTCCTACTACAAGCAACTTCAAGCCGCGCGCTTCATCATCTACTCCAACCGATGAGACCATCAAGACAAGCTCCTTCAAGTGTTTCACTTGCGGTGACCGAGGCCACAAGCCTTTCCAATGCACCAACGAGCGCACCATGATCCTCAACGATGATGGAACCTATGACTCTATGAGTGAAGAGGAAATGGAAGCCCTTGAGCAAGTGGCCATGCACCGGCGCATGAACAAGGATGAAGATGATCAAGTCTTTTGTGATGAGGATTCGAGCCCCGCTCTCGTTGTCTCCAAAGTCTTGACTCTTCAACATCAACAAGAAGAAGACCAAAGATGCCACATCTTCCACACAAAGGGCGGCATCAATGGAAGGTCCGTCAAGGTCATCATCGATGGAGGTAGTTGTCACAACTTGGCAAGTGAAGAACTATGCTCCAAGCTACAATTGGTCAAGATGAAGCACCCGCACCCCTACAAAGTCCAATGGATAAGCGATTCCGGCACTATAAGAGTGAAGCATACGGTCCAAGTCTCCTTCAAAATTGGCGCATATGAGGACACTTTGGAGTATGATGTCGTCCCGATGTCCGTTTTCCACCTCCTTCTTGGTCGACCATGGCAATTTGACCGCGGCGTCATCCACAACGGGCGTACCAATCACTATAGATTCAAGATGAAAGGGAAGGAGTATGTGCTACAACTTATGTCTCCTAGTCAAGTGATAGCCGCCAAGCAAGCCACCCATCATGGAGAGAAGAGTGAGAAAGTGATCCACCCAAAAGAGAGTGAGAGCCACAAGCCAAAACCGAGTGCATCCACGATGAGCGACAAGAAAAACTTCGTCCTATTCGCCACAAAAAGTGAGATGAGAGAAGTGTGTGAGAACCCATTGAGTGTTATGCACTTTGTCCTTGTGTGCAAGGATGGAGAACCAAAACCTAACACCTCTCACGATCTACCTTTAGTGTTCTCTTCTCTTTTGCAAGAATTCCAAGATGTTTCCCCGATGAGATACCTCCGGGTCTACCTCCTCTACGAGGCATTGAGCACCGAATCGACCTCATCCCCGGAGCACCTCTACCAAACAAAGCTCCATACTGCGTCAACCCCAAAGAAACTAAGTAGATCCAATGGCAAGTACAACAACTAATCGACAACGGACATGTACGTGAAAAGCTTAAGCCCTTGTGCCGTTCCGGTTATACTTGTGCCCAAGAAAGATGGTAGTTTTTGCATGTGCTCGGATTGTAGACCCATCAATGCTGTTACCATTCGCTATAGGCACCCCATTCCTCGCCTAGATGATATGCTTGATGAACTTAGCGGTGCCACCATTTTCTCAAAAAATGATCTTAAAAGTGGCTACTATCAAATCCTCATACAAGAAGGTGATGAATGGAAAACCGCTTTCAAAACCAAATTTGGCTTGTATGAGTGGTTGGTTATGCCTATGGGTTTATCGGAAGCTCCTGGTACTTTCATGCGTCTTATGCATTCTGTGCTTCGTCCTTACATTGGAGTGTTTGTTGTGGTTTACTTTGATGGCATTCATGTTTTTAGCAAATCCATGAAAGAGCATCTAAAGCATGTTAGGGCTGTTTTGCAAACTCTTCGCAAGGAACGTCTTTATGCCAACATGAAAAAGTGCACATTTGGTGTTGACAAGCTTGGTTTCTTGGGTTTCGTCGTTTCTTCCAAGGGTGTCCATGTTGATGAATCTAAAATTGAAGCAATTAAAACTTGGCCCCAACCCACCAATTTGCAACAAGTGCGTAGCTTTCTTGGCCTTGCGGGTTTTTATCACCGCTTTGTGAAAGACTTTAGCACCATTGTTGCACCTTTGCATGCTTTGAGTAAGAAAAATGCTCCTTTTGTTTGGGGACCTTTGCAATCTACCACTTTTGATGAGCTCAAATCTTTGCTTACTCATGCTCTGATTCTCGCTTTGCCCAACTTTGACAAAACTTTTGAGGTTCATTGCGATGCAAGTGGTACCGGAATTGGCGGAGTTTTGATGCAAGAAAAACGAGCCATTGCATATTTTAGTGAAAAACTCTCTGGTGCTCAACTTAGCTATCCCATCTATGACAAATAATTGTATGCTTTAGTGTGTGTGCTACATGTTTGGGAACATTATCTTAGACCTCATGAGTTTGTCATACATACCGATCATGAAACGCTTAAGTACTTAAAAGTCCAAACTAAGTTGAACAAGCGTCATGCCAAATGGAGTGAATTTATTGGATCTTTCCCCTATGTGATCAAGTACATTAAGGGTAAGGAAAATGTAGTTGCAGATGCACTTTCACGCATATGAACGCTTGTCACTAAACTTGAATTGAATGTTGTTGGCTTTGAGAACATAAAAGTCTTGTATGTGAATGAGCCTTCCTTTGATACTCCTTATGCTAAGTGTTTGACGCATACTTCTTGGGAACGATATTACATCAAGGATGATTATCTTATGAGAGCTAACAAACTTTGCATTCCTGAGTCTTCTCTTTGTTTGCTCCTTTTGCAAGAGGCTCATGGAGGCAGACTCATGGGACACTTTGGTCGCGACAAGACATTCGCCACGCTCTCCAAGAACTACTTTTGGCCCAAGATGTTCCGCGACGTCTCACGCTTCACCAACCGATGCTCTACATGCCGCAAAGCTAAGTCTAAAGCTCAATCCCATGGTATTTACATGCCTCTTCATATTCCTTATCAACCTTGGGAAGACATTAGCATGGATTTTGTACTTGGTTTACCTGGAACTCAAAATGGCAAGGATTCCGTGTTTGTTGTTGTGGACCGATTTTCTAAGATGGCACACTTCATTCCATGCAACAAGATAGACGATGCTTCACATGTTGCCAATCTCTTTTGTAGGGAAATATTGCGTCTACATGGAGTACCAAAGACAATCGTCTCGGACCGCGACGTCAAGTTTTTGAGCTACTTTTGGAAGACGCTATGCGCCAAGCTCGGAATCAAGCTCTTGTTCTCGTCAGCATACCATCCTCAAACCGATGGCCAAACAGAGGTGACGAACCGTACACTCTCCACTCTACTTCGCGTGTTGATCAAGAGGAACATCAAGGAGTGGGAGGAGTGTCTACCCATCGCCGAGTACGCCTACAATCGTGCAAGACATTCGACTACCGGCAAGTACCCCTTCGAGGTTATCTACGGCTTCAACCCGCTGTCCCCATTGGACATCCTACCTCTTCCTCTACAAGAGCACACCAACCTCGTCGCGAGTGCACGAGCAAGCTACCTCAAGAAGATGCATGAAGATACAAGGCACACCATCGAGCGCCAAGTACAACGACTCGCGACCAAGCTCAACGTCAACAAGCATCCCATGATATTCAACATTGGAGATCTCGTGTTGCTACACCTTTGCAAGGACCGCTTCCCCAACGAACGCAAGTCCAAACTTCTACCTTGAGACGATGGACCCTTCAAGGTGCTAGCACTCTACAACAACAACGCTTACAAGATCGATCTCCCACGCGACAAGTACTCCGTGAGCAACATCTTCAACGTCAACGATCTCTCCCCGTACCATGGTGATGAGGATTTCGGTCCAAGGTCGGATCTTTCCCAAGGGAGGGGAGATGATGCGGAGCATCCTTCGATCATCCCCATGGACCTACCATCGTCTCACCAAGCACCAAGAGGACCCATGACAAGAGCACGAGCTAGAGCTCTCGAGACCGAGGTGACTTCTCTCCTTAGTGATATCTCATATGATCCTCTCGAGACATGGCTACTACCTAAGTCTGGAATGTTGTGCATGATTAGGTACCAAGAGTACCCTCCCGAGGATGCACATGAAGATGCTCAAGCCCCCAAGTCCACGTAAGAAGAGAACCAACGGAAGAAGGCAAGGACAACTTCCAGGCCTCGGACATCCGGCCATGGCCCCGGACATCTGGCCCCTGGGGATCTACCCCGCAGCCAGGGATCTGCAGCCGAAGATACAGGGCCCGTACATCCGGTGTCCAGCCCGGACATCCGGCACGTCGCCCCGAAAATCTGGCCGACAGCCCGAACATCCGAACAAGCTGTCTAGGGAGTACAGAAGCTTGCCCCGACATCCCGGACATCCGGCCGCGACCCCGGACATCCGGCCCTTCGCGTCGCTCTGGATATCCAGCCTGCGCCCGGACATCCAGACTAGCTCTGCCCAAGGAGATCCAAGACGGCGCCAGGCCAGCCCGGACATCTGGCCCGACAGCCCGGACATCCGGCCCCTCGCGAACGCCCGGACATCCGGCCCTCGTGAACGCCCGGACATCCGGCCCGACGCCCGGACATCCGGCCCCCTCCTGCCTGCGTGCAGCGCATCCGGGCCGAGGCCCATGTACCCCTTTGCCCCTTAGACTATATATACTCCCTCTCCACCTATGTTTTAGGGTTAGCATTGATTTAGCTCATTTGTGAGATAGAGCCTCGCTCATCCATCCAGATCTACTCCTCGTGAGGGACCGACACCTCTTCGGAGAAGATCCACCTGTATTCAAGACCTCCATCCAGAGAAGACCATCATCAAGACCTCCTTACGGAGAAGAACCAGTTACCCTTTGTATTGTCTCTTGTTGGATTTGGATCTTGTACCTCTCTTATGTTTTGATGATCTAGCACCTGTGTGACTTTATTCTTGTTGGTTGAGTGAATTCTCGTGTTTTTCTCTCATTCCCCACCTAGTGTTCTTCGTGTTCCTCGTAGGGATCCTCTCCAAATGTGAAAGATCGGCCCCTAGGGTTCTACCCTACGTCAACTTCTCTAGTATGAGGATTAAAGACAACTAGACGAAAACTAAATCAAGAGAGAACTAGAGGAGGCTCCAAAACTTATGTTCTAGGGGTTGTCGTTGCCCTTCTATTTATATGTCGCGTCTTGGGGTAGCAACTTTGGGAGGGGGCCTCCCCAAAGTCGGTTTGGACTGCAAAAAAGAATCATCCTCGGATTGCAACATGAAATGCGAAGGTTCCTGGCATTTCCGAAAATGCCACGTACCTTGGTGTCTAGCCCAAGGGGGGAAATGCCAGGGACCCTGGCGTTTGGCCCCTGTCCTTCGCAAAACCCCTTTTGCACCAACCTGAAACCTTGTGGGCCTTACCCCTTGCTGCAGCAAAGGTGTTCTCGCACTAGGGACCCTTTGGATTTATGGTTCCATAACCTTCTGTATATCATGAAAAGTTCCTAAGACCTTCCCAGAACCTCCTAGAACATTTCTGGAAACATCTGAAACTCTATCAAAACTATTTCTCATATTCTTAGAACTATTCAGAGAATATTTTCTCATAACTCTCACTCCATTAACACTCAATAGATTGTGATTCCCTTAAGCTTGTGACACTGTAGGTTCGGTAAAACACAGACATGAACAACACCCCTTTCGTTCAATGACCAATAGTGGAACCGTGGACATCCATATTGATCCCTATGAATACACGAATGACATTCATGTGAACCTTTGGTTATCAAGTGAAATTCCCTTTGCTTCGTGATACTTTACAAAACCCTAGGTGAGATATATCGGTATCCTTGATTCATTCTCATGCTCAGTGTACCGGTCTCCTCGTTACCAGTTTTGTTCTTCTTTGTCGCTGACATGTTCCGACATCCCTGTGACCTAGTCACCTTTGTCTGGCCAGACGATAAAGGATGCCAGACCCTAAGATATCTCTCCATCGCCTGATGAGAAAATCCCACTCTTGAGCTATTTAGCGCCCCTTGTCAAACTTTCCGATGAACCTGTAAGTTATCGTTATGATCAGCATGTTACAAATGACGTTTGAGCAACCCTAGAGTCCATCGTACGGTAAGACGTGACTATGATACTCTCTTGGTCTAAGGAACTAAAACATACGTTAACTCTCCATGTTATATCAATTGACTTGTGATGATGGTATCTAAAAGTATAACAAACAAATTTACGTCAATTCAATATGATCATTCTTCCAATGTCACACTCTCAAAGGTGTTTTGGGACTATCGCTACACTTAACGATATCCTAAGATCCCTAAAACATCATCACAAACAACACTTGACACTACAAAAAAATACTCTTCCGTGATGATACGTGTTTGTCATAGTAGGTCACGTTTTCTGTCATGCATGTACATCCATGACGATTTTATGACAAAATCAAGATAATCATACCTGTGCTGTCGTAGAAGTGTTCCATGACATCACCAAAATTATCATCACGGAAGTGTCCACTTCCATGACGATAAATCACGCATTACAGAAGTGCTTTCGTCAAGGGTGACCGACACGTGGCATCCACTGTAACGGAACGTCGTTAAACTATCGGGTCCGATTTTGGATCCGATAACCCGTTAACAGCTCGGACCAATGGGAAATTTCCACGTGTAAAATTCTGATTGGCCGGAGGAAACACGTGTCAGCTTGTTAGTGGGCCAGATGTCGCCCGTCCATTGGAGGAGACATGCCTATGATACGTCGACACGTGGCAGGGCCCAACAGAGGCCCATATAGGTTATAAAGGCCGACCCAGTCAAAGGCGCGTAGTACTTACTCAAGTACCAGTGGGCCAGTCCAATAACGACATGTTTAATAAAGGCCCATTTACAGCCCGAAGCCAGATCTGGCCCGTTAATTGTTCACCGAATATTTGGGCCCAATTATAGCCTGTTGAGTTTCGGCCTGTTAGAGGCCCGATGTAGACATGGGCCCATTTCAGCCCAGTGTGTCTTTCGTCCTGGGAATGGCCCGTGCTGCCCATGGGCCATATATGGTCCGACGGGACATCCGGCCCACTAACGGCCCGTGATAAAGGTGGAAACAGTCCATCCCAACGTGACTTTGGGCCTATTAAAGGCCTGTCGTATAATTCGGCCCGTTGATGCATGTACTAAGCTTTAGGCCTCTTAAAGGCCCATGATATCAGTGGCCCAACTAAGGCCCGAGATATGTTTCGGCCTGGTAATGGCCCGTCATATAACTGGGCCCAAAAAGGCCTGATCTACATTTCATCCTGCTGAAGGCCCATCGACGACTAGTGAAAATTGAGGCCCAACATGCATACGGCCTGCTAAAGTCCCATGGTTTTATCTGGGCCGTAACAGGCCAGTTGAATATTCAGCCTGTTAAATGGCCCAACGCTACCTAGGCCAAACTAAGCGTTGGGTCCACAAAAGGCGCAACTAAAATTTGGGCCGAATATAGGCCGGAGTAAGTTGTGGGCCTGGCGCAAAGTGTGAAGGCCCCAATCATTCGGGCCCAAGAAAGATGCAGGTCGGCCCAATTGTAGCCCGCTAAAAACCAGGCCAGTTAGAGGCGAATGTTTCGGCCCGGTTGAAAGCACAAGTGCTCCCTAGGTGGTTTTGGTAATTAATGTCAACATATCTCTTGTTGGACTAACACTTTTACCTAGTACATTTTAGACAAGTTCAACAATGGAGTGGCATGGACTAAAGAATGTGGGAACTCCTTCAAGATGCTAAGGACAAAGGATTGGCTCAAGCTTCAAGCTCAAGACTCTTCATTTTACATTTTAGTGATCCAAGATCACATTGAGTCTATAGGAAAAGCCAATACTATCAAGGAGGGATGAGGTGTTGCTTAATGAGCCTCTTGCTTGAAAGTGCTTAGTGATATGCTCCAAAACCCTCAACTACTTTCCCACTTCCACACATATGTCCTAAAACCTAAAGTCGAACTCGGCCCCGCCGATTCTTTCTATCCGGCGCCACCGATTCCAAAATTCATAGCCACTGCCACAAACCCTAAGCAAATCGGTCCTACCGATAGGAATGTCGATCTCACCGAGATGGGATTGTAATCTCTCTGTGTATGCCCATTATCAAAATCGGTCTCACCGAGTTTGGCAATCGGTACTACCGAGATTACAATGCAAACTTTCTGGTTAACTTATTATCAAAATCGGTCCCACCGAGTTTGATAATCGGTCCAACCGAGTTTTCCTGACCAACTCTCTGGAAAGCTAATTACCAAAATCGGTCTCACCGAGTTTGTGTAATCGGTCTTACCGAGATTACGTTATGCCCTAACCCTAACCGAATCGGTCTCACCGAGTTGCATCTCAGTCCCACCGAAAACCCTAACGGTCACATTATTTGCTAAATCGGTCTGACCGAGTTTAGCAATTCGGTCCCACCGAGTTTGGTAGATTGTGTGTAACAGTTAGATTTTGTGTGGAGGCTATATATACCCCTCCACCTCCTCTTCATTCGTGGAGAGAGCCATCAGACTGAACCTACACTTCCAGCATCCTATTTCTGAGAGAGAACTACCTACTCATGTGTTGAGGCCAAGATATTCCATTCCTACCATATGAATCTTGATCTCTAGCCTTCCCCAAGTTGCTTTCCACTCAAATCCTCTTTCCACCAGATCCAAATCCTATGAGAGAGAGTTGACTGTTGGGGAGACTATCATTTGAAGCACAAGAGCAAGGAGTTCATCATCAACGCACCATTTGTTACTTCTTGGAGAGTGGTGTCTCCTAGATTGGCTAGGTGTCACTTGGGAGCCTCCGACAAGATTGTGGAGTTGAACCAAGGAGTTTGTAAGGGCAAGGAGATCGCCTACTTCGTGAAGATCTACCGCTAGTGAGGCAAGTCCTTCGTGGGCGACGGCCATGGTGGGATAGACAAGGTTGCTTCTTCGTGGACCCTTCTTGGGTGGAGCCCTTCATGGACTCGCGCAGCCGTTACCCTTCGTGGGTTGAAGTCTCCATCAATGTGGATGTACGATAGCACCACCTATCGGAACCACGCCAAAAACATCCGTGTCTCCAATTGCGTTTGAATCCTCCAATCCCTTCCCTTTACATTCTTGCAAGTTGCATGCTTTACTTTCCGCTGCTCATATACTCTTTGCATGCTTGCTTGCTATGTATTGTGAATGTTGAAATTGTGCCTAAACTCCACTCAAACTTAAAGAAACTTAAAAACTGCAACTTTGGTACTTAGTGTCTAATCACCCCCCCTCTAGACACATCTTCTCAAGGTCCTACACCGGTCGACTACATTAGATTTTTTCTTCCAGATAGCGAATGATGGCAATAACTAGTAGGAATTAAGAACAAACTGATACGTCTCCAACGTATCTATAATTTATGAAGCATTCATGCTATTTTATTATCTGTTTTGAATGATTACGGGCTTTATTATACACTTTTATATTACTTTTGGGACTAACCTATTAACCGGAGGCCCAGCCCATATTGCTGTTTTATTGCATGTTTCAGTATTTCGAAGAAAAGGAATATCAAACGGAGTCCAAATAGAATGAAACCTTCAGAAAAGTTATTTTTGGAACAGAAGCAATCCCAGGAATTTGGAGTGCAAGCCAGGGAAGCGTTGAGGAAGCCACGAGATAGGGGGGCGCACCCACACCCCTGGGCGCGCCCTCCACTCTCATTGGCCCCTCAAGGCTCCCCCGACTGACTTCTTTTGCCTATATAAGCCTACGTACCCTAAAAACATCAAAAAAGAAGATAGGTTGGGAGTTCCGCCGCCGCAAGCCTCTGTAGCCACTAAAAACCTCTCGGGAGCCCGTTCCGGCACCCTACCAGAGGGGAATCCATCACCGGTGGCCATCTTCATCATCCCGGCGCTCTCCATGACGAGGAGGGAGTAGTTCACCCTCGGGGCTGAGGGTATGTACCAGTAGCTATGTGTTTGATCTCTCTCTCTCTCTCTCTCTCTCTCTCGTGTTCTCTCTATGGCACGATCTTGATGTATCACGAGCTTTGCTACTATAGTTGGATCTTATGATGTTTCTCCCCCTCTACTCTCTTGTGATGAATTGAGTTTTCCTCTTGAAGTTATCTTATCCAGTTGAGTCTTTAAGGATTTGAGAACACTTGATGTATGTCTTGCCGTGTTTATCTGTGGTGACAATGGGATATCACGTGCCACTTGATGTATGTTTGGGTGATCAACTTGCAGGTTCCGCCCATGAACCTATGCATAGGGGTTGGCACACGTTTTCGTCTTAACTCTCCGGTAGAAACTTTGGGCACTCTTTGAAGTACTTTGTGTTGGTTGAATAGATGAATCTGAGATAGTGTGATGCATATCGTATAATCATGCCCACAGATACTTGAGGTGACAATGGAGTATCTAGGTGACATTAGGGTTTTGGTTGATTGTGTCTTAAGGTGTTATTCTAGTATGAACTCTTGAATAGATCGATCCGAATGAATAACTTTGAGGTGGTTTCGTACCCTACCATAATCTCTTCGTTTGTTCTCTGCTATTAGTGGCTTTGGAGTGACTCTTTGTTGCATGTTGAGGGATTGTTATATGATTTATCTATGTTATTATTGTTGAGAGAACTTGCACTAGTGAAAGTATGAACCCTATGCCTTGTTTCCTACCATTGCAATACCGTTTACGCTCACTTTTAACATTAGTTACCTTGCTGTTTTTATATTTTCAGATTACAAAAACCTATATCTACCATCCATATTGCACTTGTATCACCATCTCTTCGCCAAACTAGTGCACCTATACAATTTGCCCTTGTATTGGGTGTGTTGGGGACACAAGAGACTCTTTGTTATTTGGTTGCAGGGTTGTTTGAGAGAGACCATCTTCATCCTACGCCTCCTACGGATTGATAAACCTTAGGTCATCCACTTGAGGGAAATTTGCTACTGTCCTACAAACCCGTGCACTTGCAGGCCCAACAACGTCTACAAGAAGAAGGTTGAGTAGTAGAAATCAAGCTCTTTTCTGGTGCCGTTGCCGGGGAGGTGAGTGCTCGAAGTTATATCTTTAGATCTTGCAATCGAATCTTTTTGTTTCTTGTTTTACCACTAGTTTAGTCTATAAAAGAAAACTACAACAAAAAATGGAATTGAGTTTGTCTCATACACTTCGTCTTTTTAATATCTTTCGTGAGTATGATGAAAAGGAAAATTTTGC
Source organism: Triticum timopheevii (assembly GCA_963921465.1). Classification (NCBI taxonomy): domain Eukaryota; kingdom Viridiplantae; phylum Streptophyta; class Magnoliopsida; order Poales; family Poaceae; genus Triticum; species Triticum timopheevii. The sequence continues at coordinate 553,395,364 of OY997264.1, read as the reverse complement.
TCAAGTGCTAGAAGAAGAATTACATAGAATGCTTGGCATGAAATATGTGAATGATGAGCATGATTGCAATGTTGTTAGTATGAATTCCTTGAATATTCATGATGCTAATGATATGCAAAGTAACAAGCTTGGGGATGCTATGTTTGATGAAGATGGTATTTTTTGCCCCCCAAGTTTTGATGAGCAAATTTATTATGATGAAAGCATGCCTCCTATTTATGTTGATTATATTGATGAAAGTGGGTTTGGAAGGGTGTCAACTTTAGGAAGTAGTGATCCCATTATTTTGGAGGATGTTGAATCTTATTGTGATGAACATGAAAGTGGATTTGTAAGAGTGTCAACTTTATTTAGTGATGATTCCACTATTTCGGAAGAGGTTCCAGTTGATTATGACAACAAAGTTGCTATCTATTGTGGCACCCCGGCTCAGAGTGACCGGTTTACCTTGCATTGCCAGCCCAGAGACCTTGTCTTCTGGCAACACACAACAACATGGTACAGAAAACGACCGCTTTATTCAAGCTAGCGAAGCATAGTTTATATTACAACAGTTAGCGAGGCCAAGAGGCACACACGGTGCGGTTGAACGATATGTAAATTATTTAGTGAACATAAAGGGGCCTCGATCATGACACCTACTCGGCAGCGGAACAACGTCGTAGCGGGACTCCATAGCACAAGGACACCAATGTGGAAACGGTCTAGACTCAGACAACACTCCTTTCCAACGGGACTTTCCTGAAAGCTGGCATGAAACGCCAGGTCAGTACATTGAATGTACTTGCAAGCTCACAATAAGCATAAACATAATGACAGACAATATCATGATATTTAACCATTTAAGCAACAATGCAACCATATATCTAACATGTTGTGACTATGCTCAACTGGTACTCATTCTCCAGACTTGCTTACCAGATGTGATCAATAATCATGATAATACCAAAAACACACTCGTGATCCTTACGGCGATCACAACCCGACCAACTCATGGCCCGTGATCCTTACGGTGATCACAACCCGACCAACTCGTGGCCCGTGATCCTTATGGCGATCACAACCCGACCAACTCGTGGCCCGTGATCCTTACGGCGATCACAACCCGACCAGCTCGTGGCCCGACTTAACACGATAGCCTCTCTGCCATCCTCAGTACAACTTAGTGTGCATATTTTATTAAGAGTTGACCCATGGTGTACCCTACTTTCGACCGTGTCCGTAACCGTGGACTCGGCTACCGATAGATTAAAAACACTCTGCAGAGGTTAGTACACTGTACGCACACTACGGAACCCATGGCCTTGCACTCCCATTCGGAGGACCAACAGCGTTCCCACGAAACCATTTCATTGTCATGACACTCTCCCGGCCCTTCTGACTCAGACCCCAATGGGCTAGTCCTGGGTGGCCCCGTGTCTACATCCAAACACCTCGACCACCGTCGTGGCCACGATCCACTGTGGGACCTGGTACCAAAATTAACTTAACAACAGGCTCACTAGGTTATGCTTGCCCTACCGGGCCAGGGTACAGCACGCCCATAACCTTCCCTAAATGGAGGCACCGACCGGAGGCATGGCAATGAAACGCATTAAGGCCGTCCCATACCAGCAAATGTGGTTGCACTGGGAAAGACTCATTTCAGCGGCACCATGACCCGGTCAACAACATATTCAAGTTGAGTTATTAATCAGGTTCAACTTAATGTGAAAATAACCGGTGTCATAATGCCATACTATGCATCACTTAACATATGCATCACATAACCATACAAATAACTGCATCAACCACGCTCCTACGGAGCCATCATCAACTCATGCTACCATTCTGGATAACATCACACCTTACTTATACCAGAATCATTTCTAGCATTCTCATCATTTTTCATCATGCCAAATAATAATTAAACTAATCATCAAACTCTATGACCATATCATTTATTCATTACTTGCAACTAAGTTCTTCTTATCTTGCCATCAAAATCTACTTCAAACATTCTGAAGTTCAAGTATTTTAACATAACAAGCATCTAACAGAATATATTTCTTATATAACTAATTTAAATGCATCAATATTCATAAGTTCATGTATGAAAATCATAAATATTGAAGTGGCACCATGAAAATGTTATTGTGGCTTGCCTTAGTACTGATGAGGTTCACAAAGCTCCTAGTGATCCTCAAGACAAGCTGGCTCTGCTGAAAATACTCAAAACCACAAAAAGAAAATATCAAGAAACATTCTGAAAATTGCTGGATAAAAAGTGGCACCATAAAAAGAAAATAACCGGACAAGCTGGCTCTGCTGTAAAAATCCCATCTTTTGGGTGCTGTTAGATTTTTGGACACAGAACACGATGCAAAAAGAATCACTGCATTTGGACTTGTAGATAAAAAGTTATGGCCATTTGAAGTCTCCTGGAATTTAAATGGATTTGAAATAATAAAACAGAGGGGGTGACGTCGAAAGCGTAAACTCCCGGGGCGCCACCACTCATACCGCTTCGCGCGCGTAATGAGTGGCTGACTAGCGGGCCCCGCTAGTCAGGCCGGAGGGAGGAGAGAGGGGAACAAAGGGGCGCGGCGCTTCACCGGAGCTCACGCCGGCGGTGAGGCTTCTTGGAGGCAAACGAGAGGAAGGGATCAACGGAGAAGACGATTGTGCACCTGCCCGTACCCGTAGCGTAGCTAATGGTGGCCGGACGGCGTCGGATTTGACCTCTCCAGCGGTGACAGAGGGCGGAGGTTGCCGAAGTTGAAGAAGACGACGGCTTGGGGCGGCTCCAGGGGCTTCAGCTAGGTGGGTTGGCTTCGCGGAGGAGAGGCGGAGGCCCTGGTGGGGTCGCCTTGGCTTGGGAGGGGTCGGAGCTGCGGGAACGATCCAGAGGGGACCGTCGGCAAGCTCGCCTTCGGGATGGCAGCCCGTGGCCTGCCCGGCCGGGCTGTAGCTTCTACTGGTTCTAGGAGGGAGTGGGAGATGCTGAGGTGCTGCAAGAGGATGCGGAGGGGCTACTTTTATAGGCGGGGCAGCGAGGAGGGCCCGGGCTCCGCCGGAGGACACTTGTCCCCGGTGCCCGGCGAAGAACGGTGCCAGAGAGCAATGGAGAAGGCGACGGAGGTCACGCAGGCACTGTACGCGGGCGCGGACGAGCACAGGAGCGAGGGGGGAAGAGACGAACACAGTGCGCGTGCACTGTGCCATTGGCCGAATCGTGCCCGTTCTCGCTACGGCAAGCTCCGGCGTCAGTGAGCGGCAGGGGAAGTTAAGCAGGTGGAGACGAGGATGGTGGCGAGGGGTGGCACACTCTGGCCGGCTAGGCAGCAAGCGCGCGCTCAACAAAGGTGTTGGCGACACGCAGAGCGCGCGTATTGCATGTCAGCACGCTCGGACGAACGCGGTTACCGCGTGCACCGTGACATCAGGCCACCCTACGCACTAACAAAGATGTATGGCGTGTAGTCCTTAGTAAAATGAGATGCTACCACGGTTTGGTTTGGTTCCAGGTGCAGTTGAAGTAAAATGGTGCTATTGACAAGTTACTGGACAGTAACTTTGGGGAGTTACTGTGGTCAAACCACTGGGATTCAAGGGCTGAGCTTTGGGGTTTTACTATCTCTTACTAAGGTAAATAAGCTCAGGGAAAACCAGCTACAATGGAGCTAGTAAAAAGGTAGTTGCTGTAGAAACTACCATTTCAGCCCAGAAGTGACTTTATTTTCTGTAGCCAAAATATTCCAAAGAGTGGTGAAATTTTTTTGCTCAGAAAGGTGCCCTAGGGTCCAAAGAATAATTGGGATTTTTCTCAGGATTTTTGGGGCAAGAAAAATTAGGGTTGCTTTGGAGCTCAAAGAGTTAGCTAGGGTTTTGGAGGCCAAAATGAATATTTTTCATTTAATAAAAATATTCCAAGCAATATTATTGGGTTGGCCAGGGGTGAAATGATGGTTGTGAGGAGGAGAGGGAGCACTTGGGTGAAAATCAAGGGATACCCAAGTGGTTAAGTCCAAATGAAATGATCCAGAACTCCAAATCCAAAATCAACTCAACTGAAAATCAAGCGAAGAAAAGAGGGCAAAAACCAGGCTGTCACAAACCTCGCCCACTTAGAATGAATCTCGTCCTCGAGATTCAGTTGCTTGGGAAAACCATTCTGGATAACATGCCCTTATAAATTCTTCTGATTCCCAGGTTGATTCTGACTTGGTATGATGCATCCATTGGACCTTGTAAAACTTTCATGACTTAGTGCGAGTGACCCTTTCCATCTGATCCAAAATTTTCACTGGCCTCTCTTTGTAGGTCAAGTCCCTTGCCAGCTCTATCTCTGCCAAATCGGTCTTTTTCTCGGGTGGTGAGATGCAGCGTCGCAGTTGTGAAACGTGGAACACGTTGTGTACGTCTGACAACTCAGGGGGCAATTCCAACTGATATGCCACAGCACCTACTCGCATCATAATGGGAAATGGACCAATAAACCTGGGTGCCAATTTTCCACCGGTTTGAAACCTTTTTATTCCTTTCATAGGCGTGACTCGAAGGTAGACATGTTCTCCTAGTTCAAAACTGATCTGTCGGTGCTTTGCATCGTAATAACTTTTCTGTCGCGATTTGGCCAATTGTAATCTATCTCGGATCTCCTTGACTTGCTTTTAGGCTTCCAGCATGAGATCTGTTTCGAAAATACAGCTATCTCCGGTTTGAGACCAATTTAGTGGAGTGCGACACTTACAGCCATACAAAGCTTCATATGGTGACATCTTTAAACTGGTTTGGAACCCGTTGTTATACGAGAACTCGGCGTACGGCAAACAATCTTCCCATTGGGGTCCTTGGGCCAAAACACAGGCTCGGAGCATATCTTCGAGTATCTGATTTACTCTTTCTGTTTGCCCATCCGTCTGAGGATGATAAGTGGTACTGTATTTCAATTCCGTTCCGAGGGCCTGATGGAGACGGGACCAAAAAGTAGAGGTGAAAAGCGAACCCCGGTCAGAAGTGATGGTTCGGGGAACTCCATGCAAACTGACAATCCTGGATACATACAGTCGTGCAAGCTCATCTGCTCGGTATGAGGTTTTGATTGGGAGGAAGTGGGCCACCTTGGTTAATGTATCCACTATGACCCAGATCACATTATTGCCCCGTCGGGTCCTAGGTAGTCATGTGATGAAGTCCATACAGACATCGTGCCATTTCCATTGTGACACGGGCAGCGGTTGGAGAAGTCCGACTGGTTTCTGATGTTCTACCTTTACTTTGTTGCATATGTCGCAACAGGCTACGAAATAAGCAATGTCTTTCTCCATTCCATCCCACCAGAATATTTGTCGAAGGTCTTCATACATTTTCGTACCTCCAGGGTGGATTGAATACGAGGATTCGTGGGCTTCTGACAAAATTTTCTGCTTCAGATCAGCTTGATTAGGCACACAAATCCTTCCCCTGAATCGGAGGGTACCACACTGATCCTTTGAGAAATCGGAAAACTTGATGCGTTTCTATAGATCGGCATCGCCTGACTGGGCCTTACGGACTTCTTTCTCAAGAGTAGGGGTAACCGTCAGGATATTGGCAAGGCCAGCCTCAACTATGACCAGGTTGAGTTGAGCAATCTCTTCTTTAAGTTCAGAAGGCAAAGATTCCAACATGACGTTTAAACTGACGGGCTTTCGACTGAGTGCATCGGCCACCACGTTGGCCTTACCGGGATGATAATTTATTCCAAGATCATAATCCTTGACCAACTCAAGCCATCTTCATTGACGGAGATTTAAATCCGGCTGAGTAAATATGTATTTGAGACTTTTGTGATCGGTAAAAATTTGGCACCTTTTTCCAATGAGGTAATGTCTCCAAATTTTTAAAGCATGAACTACCACGCCAATTCCAAATCGTGAGTAGGGTAATTCCCTTCGTGGGGTCGTAGCTTCCGTGAGGCATAAGCTACCACCTTGCCATCTTGCATAAGTACGCATCCTAGTCCTTGCCGGGAAGCGTCGCAGTATACGTCAAAGCTGTGGTAGATATCTGGAAGTGTTAATATTGGCGCAGTTATCAAGCGTTTCTTTAATCCGGTGAAACTTTTCTCACAGTCCGAAGTCCATTCAAACTTCTTATCCTTTTTGAGCAGCTCCGTCATAGGCTTAGCAATCTTGGAAAACCCTTCAATGAAACGACGGTAGTATCCGGCTAATCCAAGAAAACTCCGGATCTGAGATACGATGGCGGGTGGCAACCAGTCGAGCACATCTTTCACCTTGCTTGGGTCCACGGCTATACCTTCAGCGGATAGCACATGCCCGAGGAATCCAACTTGTTTGAGCCAAAACTCGCAACTGAATTTGGCGTATAACTGGTGCTCACGGAGTCGTTGTAACACTGCGCGGAGGTGTCCCTTATGCTCTTCTTCATTTCTTGAGTAAATAAGTATATCATCGATGAAGACGACCACGAACTTATCGAGGAAATCCATGAATACTTTATTCATCATGTGCATGAACAAGGCGGGGGCATTGGTGAGGCCGAAGGACATGACGGTATATTCATAGAGACCGTAGCGAGTGGTGAACGCGGTCTTGGGAATATCCTCCTTTTTAATTTTGAGCTGGTAATATCCAGTCCGCAAATCAATCTTTGAGAATACCTTGGCTCCACTGAGCTGATCAAACAAATCATCTATTCTTGGCAGAGGGTATTTGTTTTTTTATCATAACGTCATTCAACTATCGGTAGTCCACACACATACGAAGGTGCCATCTTTCTTGTCCACAAAAATAGCCGGTGATCCCCATGGCGAGGAACTGGGGTGGATATACCCTTTTTGGAGCATTTCATCAAACTGTTTCTTTAGCTCCACTAATTCGGACGACGGCATACGATAATATTTCTTATGTATTGGTGTGGTTCCGGACACAAGTTCTATTGCAAACTCAAGCTCTCGATCAGGTGGCATGCCTGGCAGTTCTTCTGGGAATACATCAGGAAACTCACTAACCACCGGAATTAATTCCATTTCTGCTATTGCTGTAAAAACCATTTCCTTGGACGGTATGCTCCTATGAGCAATAAACTTTGTAGCTTGTCCATCTTGTTTGGTCAAGTTGACTTCTCGGGTCGCACAATTTATGCATACTTGGTACTGAGTCAGCCAATTCATACCCAAGATGACATCCAATTTATCAGACTCAATAAGTATCAAAGACGTTGGAAAACGGATTCCGTTGATACTGACTTCCAGATTGCGACAGACAAGATTGCTTTGAATAAGAGATCCCGGGGTTTGTACCAGCATATTCTTGCCCAAAAGCGAGCGAGGAAATTTGTTTTGGGCAACAAAACTCTGAGAAATAAAAGAGTGGGAAGCCCCGGAGTCAAATAAAATTACTGCAGGTATGTTATTAACAGGGAACATACCAATGACGACTTCGGGATTTTCTTGGGCTTCGTCGGCTGAAATGTGATGAACGTATCCCGTGACGTCATGCTGACTTGGACCAGCTTCCAAATAATGGATTTGAGGCTTGAACGTAGCATTGGTCCGGTTGTTCTTGGGACACTATTTGGCATAATGTCCGGTTTGTCCGCAACTGTAACAGGAATTGTTGCGCAGGCGATTCTCCATAACTGGGTTGAGCACGTCATTCTTGACTTGGGTGGTGGACTTGTTAACATTTTGTTTCCAATTAGGCTGGTATGCCACCGGAGTTGGCTGCCAGGTATGAACCTTCTGCACTGGTTGCATTTCCTTCTTGGGCTCAAATTTGCGCTTGTGATCATTATGGGTAGACTTAATATCTGACACATGCTTGTGTTCCCTTTCAGCAATGAAAGCCTTGTTCACCAGGGTTTGGAAATCTAGAAAATCGAACAAACTGAGAGCACAATGAAGTTGCGGGTTTAATCCACCAAGAAATCGGTCTATCTTCCTTTCTTCAGTGGCCACGTCATATTGAGAGTAACGGGACAGGTGATTGAATTTTTGCAAATATTCTCCCACTGACTGACTTCCTTGGAGAAGCGCGAGAAATTCACGTTGCTTAGTCTTCATAATTCCTGCAGGGATGTGATATTTCCGGAATTGCTCCTTGAATCTTGACCAGGTAATTGCTTCATTCTCAGTCCCTATGGCTTTTTCATTTTCCCACCATATAGCAGCAGCGCCTTCCAGATAATGTGTTACAAATGGAACTTTATCCCCTTCATCAGTTCAAGCAACCTCAAGTTTCTTTTCCATAGTTCTCAACCAATCATCTGCATCCAAGGGATGAATGGCCTGACTAAAACTAGGAGGCTTAGTCCTTTGAAAATTAGATAACTTGGAGTGAGGAACGGGCTGCTTCCCATTCTGTCCAACCATTGCTTAAATACTTCTGAATATTTCCATCAGATCATTGTTTCGTTGCTCCTCGAACATACGCATAATTTGCTCGGTGGAGGGCGAATTTGGCGGTGGAGGCGGTGGTGGAACGTACGGTTCGGGTGATTGTCCTGCCTGTCACGCGGAACGCCGAACAGGAGAACCCTCGCGAACGTTGCTACTGCAGCCTCCCCGCGTCATCCTAATATGATTTTTCCCAAGTCAACGCAACCGAGATGAGAAGCATTCAACATAAACTGGGGAGAAGCCAGCAACAAAATCCAGAGAGACCGAAAAGACGAAGAAAATACGGCGAATAAAATAAAGTCCAACATAATTATACATAGACTCATACATGAAAAATAACAACATGCCAGGTCCAACTACCCTCATACATGAAACGAAACACCATGACTCGTACGACTACATCCATACTCCATCCCGACTACTGAGAATACTCAGAAACTCTACTGCTCTGCTGGTGCTGTGGGGTCCTCTCCTGAAGAGGACTCTGATCCAGAACTGACGGGGTTAACGGAGACCTCCGGGTTAAAAGTGACATGACAATGCTGCCTCGAGGGCTCCCACTCTGGGGCAGGTGGAGGGTGGATCATCGGGGCTGTAGGAGTGGCGAGGAGTGAAACCCACTCAGCAGGAGCACTAAGTGGACTCGCAACAGCAGTGCCCGAGCTACTCGGAGGAGTAACCGGAGAAACATGGGATCTAGAACTGGCAGGAACGTAGGGAGTAAATCCTACAGATGGAGAAGTAGTGGCTGAGAGAGCAGAGACTAAAGTAGAGGCTAAAGCAGTGCGGGCATGACTCAGCTCACGAGCCAGCTCGTAGATCAGAAGATAGCTAGCAGTGATGTAGCAGGAAAGGTGGCTAGCTACACTATCAGACTCCGGATCAATGATAGGGAAATGAACACGACCATTATCGTGGAGAGAAGGGTAGTAATGGAAACCTGGTTGATTCTACATCCGGACCTCGTTGTAGCGGAGCTCAACAAGTACCTCGAATGCAGCAAACTGGATAGCCTGAGAAGCGGAAGAAGCATAGCCGCTACGAGAGGTACGAGTGTAAGAGCTAGAATCAAAACTAGTGCGTAGAGTAACCACGGCGTGATACTCATACACTGAGTTAGCTAGGCACTCCCAGTACACACGATAGACTAGATCGTCTCTGTGAGGGTACAGCTGACACCACACATTACGAAGGAGATACGGTGATGTGTACGGCATCAGCTGCAACTGGCATGGATACAACACCGGAGCCATATACACTCACAACCATTAGCAGGTTAGCATAGAAAAAATAAAATCAGTGCATGCAATGCAACAACCGGCTACAATTATTACCGACACTCAACTATAACTCGTATCTGGCGTCCAGTTAACTTGGCTTAGTCTAGCGTGGCCTACAGTCAGCGTGGCTCTGATACCAAGCGTTGTGGCACCCCGGCTCAGAGCGACCGGTTTACCTTGCATTGCCAGCCCAGAGACCTTGTCTTCTGGCAACACACAACAACATGGTACAGAAAATGACCGCTTTATTCATGCTAGCAGAGCATAGTTTCTATTACAATAGTTAGCGAGGCCAAGCAGCACACACGGTGCGGCTGAATGATATGTACATTATTTAGTGAACATAAAGGGGCCTCAATCATGACAACTACTCGGCAGCGGAACAACGTCGTAGTGGGACTCCATAGCACAAGGACACCGATGTGGACACGCTCTAGACTCGGACAACACTCCTTTCCAACGGGACTTTCTTGAAAGCTGGCATGACACGCCAGGTCAGTACATTGAATGTACTTGCAAGCTCACACTAAGCATAAACATAATGACAGACAATATCATGATATTTAACCATTTAAGCAACAATGCAACCATATATCCAGCATGATGTGACTATGCTCAACTGGTACTCATTCTCCAGACTTGCTTACCAGATGTGATCAATAAACATGATAATACCAAAAACACACTCCTGATCCTTACGGCGATCACAACCCGACCAACTCGTGGCCCGTGATCCTTACGGCGATCACAACCCGACCAACTCGTGGCCCGTGATCCATACGGTGATCACAACCCGACCAACTCGTGGCCCGTGATCCTTACAGCGATCACAACCCGACCAGCTCGTGGCCGGACCTAACACGATGGCCTCCCTGCCATCCTCAGTACAACTTAGTGTGCATATTTTATTAAGTGTTGACCCATGGTGTACCCAACTTTCGAGCGTGTCCGTAACCGTGGACTCGGCTATCGATAGATTAAAAACACTCTGCAGAGGTTAGTACACTGTACCCACACTATGGAACCCATGGCCTCGCACTCCCATTCGGGTGGACCAACAGCGTTCCGACGAAACCATTTCATTGTCATGAAACTCTCCCGGCCCTTCCAACTCAGACCCCAACGGGCTAGCCCTGGGTGGCCCCGTGTCTACCTCGAGACACCTCGACCACCGTCGTGGCCACGATCCACTCTGGGACCCGGTACCAAAATTAACTTAACAACGGGCTGACAAGGTTATGCTTGCCTACCGGGTCAAGGTACAACACGCCCATAACCTTCCCTAAATGGAGGCACCGACCAGAGGCACGACAATGAAACGCATTAAGGCCGTCCCATACCGGCAAATGTGGTTGCACTGGGAAAGACTCATTTCAGCGGCAGCATGACCCGATCAACAACATATTCAAGTTGAGTTATTAATCAGGTTCAACTTAATGTGAAAATAACCGGTATCATAATGCCATACTATGCATCACTTAACATATGCATCACATAACCATACAAATAACTGCATCAACCACGCTCCTACGGAGCCATCATCAACTCATGCTACCATTCTGGATAACATCACACCTTACTTATACCAGAATCATTTCTAGCATTCTCATCATTTTTCATCATGCCAAATAATAATTCAACTAATCATCAAACTCTATGACCATTTCATTTATTCATTACTTGCAACTAAGTTCTTCTTATCTTGCCAACAAAATCTACTTCAAAAATTCGGAAGTTCAAGTATTTTAACATAACAAGCATCTAACAGAATATATTTCTTATATAACTAATTTAAATGCATAAATATTCATAAGTTCAAGTATGAAAATCATAAATATTGAAGTGGCACCATGAAAATGTTACTGTGGCTTGCCTTAGTACTGATGAGGTTCACAAAGCTCCTCGTGATCCTCAAGACAAGCTAGCTCTGCTGAAAATATTCAAAACCACAAAAAGAAAATATCAAGAAACCTTCTGAAAATTGCTAGAAAATCTAGACAGCAAGGAAAAATCCCATCTTTTGGGTGTTGTTAGATTTTTGGACACGGAACACGATGCATAAAGAATCACTGCATTTGGACTTGTAGATAAAAAGTTATGGCCATTAGAAGTCTCCGGGAATTTAAATGGATTTGAAATAATAAAACAGAGGGGGGTGACGTCGAAAGCGTAAACTCCCGGGGCGCCACCACTCATACCGCTTTGCGCGCGTAATGAGTGGCTGACTAGCGTGCCCCGATAGTCAGGCCGGAGGGAGGGGAGAGGGAAACAGAGGGGCGCGGCGCTTTGCCGGAGCTCACGTCGGCGGTGAGGCTTCTTGGAGGCAAACGAGAGGGAGGGATCGACGGAGAAGACGATTGCGCACCTGCCCGTACCCGTAGCATAGCTAACGGTGGCCGAACGGCGTCGGATTTGAACTCTCCAGTAGCGACAGAGGGCGGAGGTTGCCGGAGTTGAAGAAGACGGCGGCTTGGGGCGGCTCCAGGGGCTTCAGCTAGGTGGGTTGGCTTCGCGGAGGAGAGGCGGAGGCCCTGGCAGGGTCGCCTTGGCTTGGGAGGGGCCAGATCTGCGGGAACGATCCAGAGGGGATCGCCGGCGAGCTCAGCTCCGGGACGGCAGCCCGCGGCCTGCCCAGCCGGGCTGCGGCTTCTACTGGTTCTAGGAGGGAGTGGGAGAGGCTGAGGTGCTCCAAGAGGCTGCAGAGGGGCTGCTTTTATAGGCGGGGCGGCGAGGAGGGCTCAGGCTTCGCCGGAGGACACCTGTACCTGGCGCCCGGCGACGAACGGTGCCAGAGAGGATGGAGAAGGCGACGGAGGTCACGCAGGCACTATACGCGGGCGCGGGCGAGCACCGGAGCGAGGGGGAAAGAGACGAAGTGGCTGGACCGTGCCCGTGCTCGCTGTGGCGAGCTCTGACGTCGACGAGCGGCAGGGGGGAGTTAAGGAGGTGGAGACGAGGATGGTGGCGAGGGGTGGCATGCTCTGGCCGGCTGGGCAGCGCGCACGCGCTCAACAGAGGTGCTGGCGATGCGCAGAGCGCGCGTATTGCATGCCAGCACGCTCGGACAAACGCGGTCACCGTGACATCAGGCCACCCTACGCACTAACAAAGATGTCTGGCGTGTAGTCCTTAGTAAAATGAGATGTTACCACGGTTTGGTTTGGTTCCAGGTGCAGTAGAAGTAAAATGGTGTTGTTGACAAGTTACTAGACAGTAACTTTGGGGAGTTACTGTGGTCAAACCACTGGGATTCAAGGGCTGAGCTTTGGGGTTTTACTATCTCTTACTAAGGTAAATAAGCTCAGGGAAAACCAGCTACAATGGAACTAGTAAAAAGGTAGTTGCTGTAGAAACTACCATTTCAGCCCAGAAGTGACTTTCTTTTCTGTAGCCAAAATATTCCAAAGAGTGGTGAAATATTTTTTCTCAGAAAAGTGCCCTAGGGTCTAAAGAATAATTGGGATTTTTCTCAGGATTTTTGGGGCAACAAAAATTAGGGTTGCTTTGGAGCTCAAAGAGTTAGCTAGGGTTTTGGAGGCCAAAATGAATATTTTTCATTTAAGAAAAATATTCCAAGCAATATTATTGGGTTGGCCAGGGGTGAAATGATGGTTGTGAGGAGGAGAGGGAGCACTTGGGTGAAAATCAAGGGATACCCAAGTGGTTAAGTCCAAATAAAATGATCCAAAACTCCAAATCCAAATTCAACTCAACTGAAAATCAAGCGAAGAAAAGAGGGCAAAAACCAGGCTGTCACATCTATGATGATTATTGTGATGACTTGTATGCTATTAGGAATAATGATAACCATGAAACTTGTCATCATGATTTTAGTTTTCAATTGGATTATGCCTCACATGATAATTATTTTGTTGAGTTTGCTCCCACTACTATTCATGAGAAGAAATTTGCTTATGTGGAGAGTAGTAAATTTTCTATGCTTGTAGATCATGAAAAGAATTCTTTAGGTGCTGGTTATATTGTTGAATTCATTCATGATACTACTGAAAATTATTATGAGGGAGTAACATATGCTTGTAGGAATCGCAATAATGTCAAGTTTCCTCTCTATGTGCTTCAAGTTTTGAACTTATGCTTGTTTTGCCTTTCTATGCTAGTCGATTATTGTTCCCATAAATTGCTTGCTCACAAAATCCCTATGCATAGGAAGTGGGTTAGACTTAAATGTTCTAGTCATATGCTTCAAGATGCTCCCGTTATGTTTCAATTCTTATCTTTTATGTGAGCATCATTGTCATCATCATGCCTAGCTAGAAAGGAATTAAAGAAAAGCGCTTGTTGGGAGACAACCCAATATTTAACTTTACTGTTTTTGTGTGTTCACATGATTATGATACTGTAGTAATCATGTTTTATAGCTTTTGTTTCAATAAAGTGCCAAGTAAGACCTTTAGGATAGCTTACGGTGATAGTTGTGTTGATCCTGCTGGAAATCAGAAACTTTTGCACCCAGTAAATTAGTTTTGATAATTCACAGAAACGTGCTTATGATCTGATTCTTTTTTCTCTGGATTGGTACACAAATTTCTTACGACTTCCTAATTTTGTAGGATTTTTGTAATTCCAGAAGTATACGTTTGATATATATTTCTACAGACTGTTCTGTTTTTGACAGATTCTGTTTTCTATGTGTTGTTTGCTTATTTTGATGAATCTATGAGTAGTATCCGAGGGTATGGACCATAGATAAGTCGGAGTACAGTAGATATTACATCAATATGAATTTAGAATGAGTTCATTACATTACCTAAGTGGTGGTTTTATTTTCTTATACTAACGGAGCTTACGAGTTTTCTGTTGAGTTTTGTGTTGTCAAGTTTTCAAGTTTTGGGTAAAGATTCGATGGACTATGGAATAAGGAGTGGCAAGAACCTAAGCGTGGGGATGCCCAAGGCACCCCAAGGTAATATTCAAGGACAACTAAGAGCCTAAGCTTGGGGATGCCCCGGAAGGCATCCCCTCTTTCGTCTTCGTTCATCGGTAACTTTACTTGGAGCTATATTTTTATTCACCACATGATATGTGTTTTGCTTGGAGCATCATTTTCTCTTGTTAGTATTTGCTTGCTGTTATTTAGAATAATGTTTTGCATCTTTCGTTTCAATAAAAATGTCAAGGATGGCTTTTACCATGCTTATTTTGCAAGTATACATGTTGCTGTTTGAAAACAGAAAGTTTACCGCTGTTGCAAAAATTCCCTAGAAAAGTCAGAGAATGGTATAATGTTGAAGCATTTTGCATATTGAGCTCTGATAAATCTTCTACGGCGTAGTATTTTTCTCATAATTTTTGGAGTTAGGGAAGTATGATGAATCCTGCATTCTTTACAGACTGTACTTTTTGGCAGATTGCTGTTATGTTTGCATTGTTTGCATATGTTTGCTTGTTTAATGATTCTATTTAAGGATAGGAGTATTAAATATGCAGAGACATTTAGTATGAAATGTTTAATAATAATTTTAATGATTTGTTATAGTAGAAATTGATAAGGTTTTGCATTGGTTTATACTAACCTATCTCACGAGTTCTTGTTGAGTTCGGTGTGGATGAAGCTTTTGATAAAAAGAGAAACCATGATATGAGAGGAATTAAGGAGACACAAAAGTTCAAGCTTGGGGATGCTCAAGGCACCCCAAGATAATATTCCAAGAAGTCTCAAGCATCTAAGCTTGGGGATGCCCCGGTAGGCATCCCACCTTTCTTCTTCAACAACTATCGGTTAGTATCGGTTGAGCCTAAGTTTTTGCTTCTTCACATGAGTTGTGCTATCCTTGCATTGTCATTTTATTTTGTTTTGCTTGCTGATTGAATACAATACCAAGTTCTGAAATTCTTAAATGAGAGAGGGTCTTCACATGAGCTACATAATTATTTAGCTACTCATTGATATTCACTTATATCTTTTTGGAGTAGTTTTTCATTTACTCGTGTGCTTCACTTATATCCTATGAGTAAATTGTTGAATGAGTTGATTGTCATAAATCTGAAATTATATATGTCTCATTTGCTTATCCCATGGGGAGTAATGACTTCACATCTAAGAAGTAGAGGTTGTAAATTTTGTTGAAGGTTAGCAAGCATTGTATTGGTCATTTGAACAATTCATGAAAGAATATTGAAGGAAGAGACATTCCACATATATATATACTATATTAGAAATATTTTATAATTGTGAGAACTCATTAAGTATGACATGCTAAAGAGTTGATGTTGGACAAGGAAGACAATGTAATGGGTTATGTTTTCTCACATCTCAGTTAAAGTATATTGTCATGGATCATTCAAACATGTTGAGCTTGCCTTTCCCCCTCATGCTAGCCAAATTCCTTGCACCAAGTAGAGATACTACTTGTGCTTACAAATATCCTTAAACCCAGTTTTTGCCATGAGTGTCCACCATACGTACCTATATGCGGTATTTACCTGCTGTTCCAAGTAAATTTGCATGTGCCAAACTCTAAACCTTCCAATAATAATCTGTTTTGTATGCCCGAATCGCGCATGTAGCGACTAGGGGCTGTCAGTATCTTCCATGCTAGGTGGGTTATTCTCAAGATGAGTGGACTCCGCTCATCATGCACGAGAAAAATGGCTGGTAACCGAGATGCCCAGTCCCATGATCAAAAGATCAAATTCAAATCAAAAATAGTTGCAAACAAAACTCCCCTAGGTTTGATGTTAGTTGGAGGCACCCGTTGTTTCGGGCAAGCCATGGATTGATGATTGTTGGTGGAGGGGGAGTAAAAACTTTTACCATTCTGTTTGGGAACCGTCTATAATGTATGTAGTATGGAAGATATTGGGAACTCTTGGTTGATATGTTGACAATGAGATCATACCTCTCAAAATTATTTATCTCTATTTCAAAATTGAGCTCTGGCACCTCTGCAAATCCCTGCTTCCCTCTGCGAAGGGCCTATATTTTAATTTTATGCAAGAGTCAAGGTGATCTTCACCTTTCCCTTTTTCATTTTATCCTTTGGCAAGCACCTCGTGTTGGAAAGATCCTGATATATATATCCAATTGGATGTAAGTTAGCATGAACTATTATTGTTGACATCACCCAAAGGTGAATACGTTGTAAGGCAACACTATAAGCCCCTATATTTCTCAGTGTCTGATTGAAACTCCATAACCATTAGTATTGTGTGAGTGTTAGCAATTGTAGGAGACTATATGATAGTTGAGTATGTGAAGTGTGCTAAATCAAAGCTCTGACTTAGACCCTTCCTGAAAATAAGATGAATTGCAATTGTTTGATGACTAAGAATGAAGTTTGCTAGTTTTATGGTCTATGCTTTAACATGTGAATTGCTTGTTACTTGTTCGTGAGAAGTTTTATGAGATGAACTACTGTTATGACATATAATGATGCTAGAAAAGGTGATTGAAATTATCATTGATCAAACTTGTGCATCTTCTAGCATTCATACTTCATAAATTCTTTCTTTTATCATTTACCTACTCGAGGACGAGTAGGAATTAAGCTTGGGGATGCTGATACGTCTCCAACATATCTCTAATTTATGAAGCATTCATGCTATTTTATTATCTGTTTTGAATGATTACGGGCTTTATTATACACTTTTATATTACTTTTGGGACTAACCTATTAACCGAAGGCCCAGCCCATATTGTTGTTTTATTGCCTGTTTCAGTATTTCGAAGAAAATGAATATCAAACGGAGTCCAAACGGATTGAAACCTTTGGAAAAGTTATTTTTGGAACAGAAGCAATCCCAGGAACTTGGAGTGCAAGTCAGGGAAGCGTCGAGGAAGGCACGAGATAGCGCGCGCCCACCACCCTAGGCACGCCCTCCATTCTCGTGGGCCCCTTGAGGCTCCCCTGACCGACTTCTTTCGCCTATATAAGCCTACGTACCATAAAAACATCAAAAAAGAAGATAGATCAGGAGTTCCGCTGCCGCAAGCCTCCGTAGACACCAAAAACCTCTCTGGAGCCCATTCCGGCACCCTGCCGGAGGGGGAATCCATCACCGGTGGCCATCTTCATCATCCCGGCACTCTCCATGACGAGGAGGGGGTAGTTCACCCTCGGGGCTGAGGGTATGTACCAGTAGCTATGTGTTTGATCTCTCTCTCTCTCGTGTTCTCTCTATAGCACGATCTTGATGTATCGCGAGCTTTGCTACTATAGTTGGATCTTATGATGTTTCTCCCCCTCTACTCTCTTGTGATGAATTGAGTTTTCCTCTTGAAGTTATCTTATCGGATTGAGTCTTTAAGGATTTGAGAACACTTGATGTATGTCTTGCCGTGTTTATCTGTGGTGACAATGGGATATCACGTGCCACTTGATGTATGTTTTGGTGATCAACTTGCGGGTTCCGCCCATGAACCTATGCATAGGGGTTGGCACACGTTTTCGTCTTGACTCTCCGGTACAAACTTTGGGGCACTCTTTGAAGTACTTTGTGTTGGTTGAATAGATGAATCTGAGATTGTGTGATGCATATCGTATAATCATGCCCACGGATACTTGAGGTGACAATGGAGTATCTAGGTGACATTTGGGTTTTGGTTGATTTGTGTCTTAAGGTGTTATTCTAGTACGAACTCTTGAATAGATCGATCCGAAAGAATAACTTTGAGGTGGTTTCGTACCCTACCATAATCTCTTCATTTGTTCTCCGCTATTAGTGGCTTTGAAGTGACTCTTTGTTGCATGTTGAGGGATTGTTATATGATCTATCTATGTTATTATTGTTGAGAGAACTTGCACTAGTGAAAGTATGAACCCTATGCCTTGTTTCCTACCATTGCAATACCGTTTATGCTCACTTTTATCATTAGTTACCTTGCTGTTTTTATATTTTCAGATTACAAAAACCTATATCTACCATCCATATTGCACTTGTATCACCATCTCTTCGCCGAACTAGTGCACCTATACAATTTGCCATTGTATTGGGTGTGTTGGGGACACAAGAGACTCTTTGTTATTTGGTTGCAGGGTTGTTTGAGAGAGACCATCTTCATCCTACGCCTCGTACGGATTGATAAACCTTAGGTCATCCACTTGAGGGAAATTTGCTACTGTCCTACAAACATGTGCACTTGCAGGCCCAATAACGTCTACAAGAAGAAGGTTGTGTAGGAGACATCACAAACCTACTCTATACAATAAAGAAATTACGACATAGTAACTAAGAATAAACCTACACTATACAATAAAGGATTTATGGTATATTACATCCACTGGGCATCAAAGTTTTCCACCAGTGATCATAAAGCGCAACGAAGAAGCAGATTACAAAAACTGGGCACCATTGCAGCGTAACAAAATAATACTGAACCGAGACCACTTCCAAGACAGTTCAAGAAAGGTTAGCCTTGCATGGGAACTACTGCGCAAGCTGCTGAGCAAGGCTGTGAGGCCGACCTAGCATGTCAGTCATAGCTTCCAGGTGTAGATGTTTAGCACTGAGGTTCTCATTGGTGTTCTCCGCAATCTTTCTTAGAGATAGGACTTCAAGTCGAAGTTGAGTTGCAGAATGCCTTTCTGCTAGAACTTGGGACTGAACAAGTCGAACTGATTCAGATAGCGAATTCTGTGAGCTTTTCTGACTGCTAGTCTCAAGTAACTTGAACACTGCATCAAGACAAGAATTTGGGGTTGTCTCGCTATCTTCAAGATGTTTTGCCTTCTTTGCTGCAATATATGTTGGGTTTGTCTCACAGCCTTCAGCAGACCTGTGCATGCCATCAGGCATATCACCCTGAAACAAGCAGAGAGATGACAGGTTTTGCACGTGTATAAACAAAGATGATAATTGTGTTGTCAATTCCATCCAATTTCAAATTAGAAAATAAAGAGTAAGTTCAAAATATCAATAGCATAATTTGGCATTGTTCATAATGCGGGGAGCTTAACCACACTACTGGATTACCATGTCAACATAACAAGCATAGATGAAGGGCAAAGACAATCATTGTATCTATTTTGGTTAATGTGCATGGCATGTTGTTCATATCATCAGCCACATCAGTAAGATAAAACAAGAGATGACAAGGTGCAAACGTGGGCTACTTCACCACACACTGGATTATAGATCCACAAAAACAAGCATACATATAGGGAGTAGTGAGTAATGTGCATGCTATGAATAAGGAATTTGGTTTTACAAGTAAAACTTAGAACTTATGGTTCTTGCGAACATGCATTTTGATAGAAACAACAAACTAAACAGCAGTAAACAATAGGGAGTATGAGCAAATTAAACAGTAGTTGAGGATAAAGGCTTTAGAAGGACTGACTTACATTAATAGTTAACACCGGCTTTATAAGGCCCTTCTCCATGTCAAGGGAAGGATAACTCAAGAGTTTCAGCACAAAATCTTCTTCATAAGCATTGCCTGTACTCTACATTTTGTAGAGAGTAATTATAGGCATGATAATACTGGAAGGGATAGAGGATAATGAAGATAAGATGCAGATTGATGCTACATAATCAACTACCAATCCCTGGAAGTACAAGCGTTACAGGACAAAATGTACTGACAAGAGCAATGGGCTACACTTCTGCACTGGCATTTTCTGTGTATTCTAATTTTTGGTAAGATTAAATATAGATCTGATCTTTTTTAGTAAATGGTGGGCGAGGGAGACAAGATGCAGAATGCTACACAATGAACCGATCCCTCTTCCCATAATACAAGAGTGTTTTGAACACTGGGACGGAGGGAGTAGCTGTTAATGAAAGTACAGTGATAGACAACGTTCAGTCCTTACAAGAGGACTGCAGAGCTAAACCTCTTCAAAATCATTGGGTTGATTCTAAATTTATGTAAGAGTCCATACGGATCTTATAATGTCTGTCGGATTTAGGGTTCTGGCAAAACCCTTGAGGTTCAAACACTGGGGTGCGCACGAAGATTTCCCCCTACCGAACCTCGCCATCAGCCTCGCCGCGATCTCTAAGCTTAGCTCGATGAACTCAAAACACAAGAGACACAAGATTTATACTGGTTCGGGCCACCGTTGTGGTGTAATACCCTACTCTAGTGTGGTGGTGGTGGATTGCCTCTTGGGCTGATGATGAACAGTACAAGGGAAGAACAGCCTCCTGAGGAGAGGTGTTCTTGTGCTTGGTGGATGAGAGGATGAACTGAGTTCGTTCCGTCTTGTAGACGTCTGTCGATGTGCCCTTTCTACTGTGGTGGCTAGTCCTATTTATAGAGGCCCTGGTCCTCTCCCCAAACATTGAGTGGGAAGGGATCCAACAACGGCCAATTTGAAAGGGGACATCTAGTACAAGCTATCCTGACTAAAGGTGGTCTTCGCCTGTCAAAGGCGCTGGTGGTGACACCGTCTTGGTCTCCACGATGACCTCCGTCCTGCCGTCCTGCTGGTCTTGGTCTTGTTGCACCGATATGAAAACCTTTGCATGATGCCTCGGTACTTCGCGCCTGCGCTTGCCCCCTTAGCACCAAAGGGGAAACGAGGACACTCCGCCGCTGGCGCCCGTCTGGCCTTGGTTGTCATGGCTTGCATCACGGGAACCTCGCGAGGTACCCCTTGCCTTGATCTCTCCGCCCCCTCGCGAGCCTGCCTGGTGAGGCTGCTCCTGAGGAGGCCTTGTGTCGTCTGCCTTGCGAAGCTTGGCCCCTCGCGAGGGTCTTGAGTGTTGGTTGACAAAGACGGACCGTACTGGGCCACTGGTGGAGCCACGCCGTGGGCCGCAGGCAGGCAAGTCTGGGGACCCTCGTTCCCAGAACACCGACAATGTCCACCAAATGGACGATAACGAGGCTAACATGTGCAGTGATGCTACATAATCAAATAGCTATGAAAGTAAATATGGTCATACAGGGCAAGAGGTACTCACAAGAGCAATGCAGTGTGCAGTATAGTTGCGACATTCTATGGTCCCTTGAGAATGAATGTTCTTCTGCTAACAGTTTTCATACAAGTAAGACATTAAGGCAAATGCAGAAATGTAGTTCAAATTGTGATGTGATATCATAGACAGTACCTTACGCTGCAGACGAGACCAATGTGTAACAAAATTATTCCAGTCACCGTTGGATAAATGTAGCACCGGAGACTTTACAGAAATTTCATTTAGAGGCTTGCCATCGAAGTGCGCTTGCCTCAGGTAGGAACGATACTTCATTAACGAGTGCTTGAAAAGCGCAACCAACCCTTGCTCATCTTCACAATCCAGTTTGGTCCTCGCCTATTTAAAAGAATGAAATCTTGTGTCTTCTATCAGTAGAAACTATGCAGTAATGACCATGAATAACATTAGTACATTACTTACGCGTAAGTTGCGGAGGAAGACTGGAAATTGTTTTGTGTCTGCAATATAATCTTTCCATGAAGGAAAGATGCGCACAACGTTCGTGACAACAATATAAGCTTCATCTTCTAAACTAGGAAGAAATGGAAGAGGGGTCCTATTTGCTGCAATTGGGGCTCTCTCTGGTTCGAAAAGGGATTTGGCAACTAGATTTGTTGTACTCTTTGCTGGAATGGGGGTTTTGCGTCATAGAGCTGGTGCTATGTTAATTGGCATCATCATACTGTTTGCTGCAGTTGGGGTCTGCTGAGTTGGGGCATGAGAAATGACTAGTGTAGTAGGGCTAGAGTCTGCTAGAGTTGGGGTGTTTTGTGGGTCAGGTGATATTGCAACTACACCTAATGGTCTATTTGATTTATCAGGTGCCACTACCTTTTCCAGATACTTTGCTTGTGCTCCTCCGCAATCAGCAATCACCCTCTTCCTTTTGAAAGTCTGATGCACAAGAACATCATTTGAATGGATAAATATGGTATGATGACAGATGGAATATGTACTAAAAATGGATAGGCAGGGCGTATTCACATACACAATGTGTAAACTAAGCTAATGCAGTGCAACAAAGTAGAAGTAATGCAAAGCATCAGTTGCAAGACATGTGCGACCAATATAACCTTGGAAAGTTAGAGCAAGCACCTTGATGGGTGAATAAGATAGGGCATCTGCCTCTGACTCCTCCACTAGGGAGCTACATTGACTTAGGTCTCCCTCTATCTCAGAATCACTGTTAGGATCATATTCTGAGCATGAATCTGTAGGTGGAGAGCGTTTGCATTACATTGCATCCAGACTTGATTTTAGTCCCTTAATGCCAAGTTTGACAGCCATGGCATTGTTCTGCTTTATTCTTTTCATGCACGCAAGCTCATAATCATTATGATGTTGTTCAGAATCTGAGATTCATGGAAACATATAAAGTAGTCAGATTATCTATGGAATGCATTGCGGATTCAACTCGAAGAGTGTCTCCCTATAAACCCCTGCATATGCAAAGTTCACCCCCCAACCGTGCTGACCAGACCACACACAGAAATACAAACCCCTTATGTCTCTATAACAGGCAGACGCACATTTCAAAAATGAAGTAGGAACATTAGAATCATATCAAATTCGTATTTGAACAAATAAACTAAGGAATTATGAGTGGAATAATGTTTAGCTTCAAGGGTGGAGTGTTGGTAGTGTGACACAAAGCAAGTAGGCAGATTGTATTCCATGTAAAAGATCGAAGCCTGTGTAAAAGCTGGAAATGACACTTTCTTTCTATACAATGCAGTGTTCATTGCCCACACATGATGGAAGAGATCACACAGAGAAATACTATTCACTCATGTCTACGGTTCCAGTATTTTGAAACAGGGTGGTCCACCCTAAAAGAATATTGACAACAAATATGACAAGGCAAGCATAGATGTAGTGAATCAATCATTTATTTGTGAGCTTACTAGGACAAGTATGCAGAATTGTAACTGCAGTAAGAGACCGTCCAAAATCTGAATCAAGAAGTTTGTCTAGCACTTATTGTTTGCAACTAATCGATGTGAATAATTGGATATTATATCGAATGAGTAAGAAAGACAAGTAAAGTTATCAACAAACCCGTCTTGCAGTAGTAATTTGGGTCAATGTCACTACGACCAACAATCCAAAATGAATAGTGTCTGTTCCTAGGGCCGGGATTTTGAAACCTTGTGAACTTTACAGGTACTAAAGATTACTGAAATACATCTGAACCATTAAGTGTAGGTAGCACTCGGCACACAACAAACCCTAATGACAGTCATGCCTAATGAGTAATGAATCAATTAGAAAATGGGTGATGAGGAGTGGTTGCTGAGTGTTGAGGACATATCTCAGGATAAATCGGGTTGGCTTAGTGGGTGCTGCACACCTGAGCCCTAAACAGACTGGGAAGGTAGGCACAGCGGCATGTCGGGGCAGTGGTGACATTGTTGGGCGAGCGGCTCCTGATCTCCTGTTAGTCCGGCGTCTCCTCCTAGAGTCATGCCGTCCGGGGAAGGCAAGTCGCCGGCGAGGTAGGCGGCTGGGAGCGAGTAGAGATCGGAAGCGTGTAGCAGAACAAAGGGGAATCGGGGCCTAGGACGACCCAAAATCCTAGGGTGGGTTGCGGCCCACCATGGGCACCCTGTAGAGATACACACCCGAGCGGCGAACATGCATTTTCGAAACTAAATTAGGAACATTTAGCTGGCCAATTAAATGACTCTTTTTTAATAATATCAGGTTCGTATTTGAACAACTAAGCTTGTTTAGCTTGATGGGTGGTGCAGTGTTATTATGACACGAAGCACGTATTCTGATTATATAGTGATCATAAAAGGGGGAAACTCTAAGCATATATTTTTTAGCAAAAGAGGGTTTCCCCTCCGATTTCTGTTAAAGAAACCACCACGGAACCAACATGATCAATTAAACCCTAAGCATGATCAATTAAACCATATTATGACTGTGCCATGGCAGATTTGAAGCTGCACACCGGAGAAATGATATTTAGCATCCATTGTTTGCTTTGAACTAAGAACTAAATTCTAAGAGCTGAAAAGAAAGTAGAGTAACCAAGTTACGATCTATTTTCTGGTTGAGATCAAAAAGTTGAGGAGATATGAAGTACCACCTCTCTTGCGGCGCCGTGTAGGCATCGGGGGTGCGATGGCTGTCGGTGGCGTTGAAGCAGATCTGCGATGGTAGACGGGTGCATCCGGGGATAAGTCCCACTGTGGTGGAAGAGAAGGTCGTGTGCGCGGCCCCGGCAAAGAGGCTGATCTACCGGAGGATCGAGCATCGACACCGGCACCAGCTCTACAAGGAGCACCATCTCCGGCAGCAGTAGCGGCACTACCAGTCGCACCAGCACGGGCACCAGCAACGGCTTCGGCACCTACACCAACACTTGCACTTGCATCTGCTCTGGCCCATGCAATGGCAACTGAACGAGCAGTTGCACCAGCAACAGACTGGGCTGCAGTTTGCACTTCATATACCAAAGTCCTTAAAAACCGACTTGTCCACCTTCTTCGTAAGCATTGGCCGCCCAAGTGCTTCGTTCTTTTTTCTTTCCATGTTGTTTCACATTGTAGTATCAAAAGTATGTCTAGAGGGGGGGTGATTAGACTACTTGACCAAATAAAAACTTAACCTTTTTCCGATTTTAGTTCTTGGCAGATTTTAGCAACTTAGCACAAGTCAAGAAATCACAATACAGTTCAAGCAAGCATGCAAAGAGTATATGAGCAGCGGAAAGTAAAGCATGCCACTTGCAAGAAACTAAAGGGATGGGTTTGGAGTGTGTAAATGCAATTGGAGACACGGATGTTTTTGGCGTGGTTCCAATAGGTGGTGCTATCGTACATCCACGTTGATGGAGACTTCAACCCACGGAGGGTAACGGTTGCACGAGTCCATGGAGGGCTCCACCCATGAAGGGTCCACAAAGAAGCAACCTTGTCTATCCCATCATGGCCATCACCCATGAAGGACTTGCCTCACTAGGGTAGATCTTCATGAAGTAGGCGATCTCCTTGCCCTTACGAACTCCTTGGTTCAACTCCACAATCTTGACGGAGGCTCCCAAGTGACACCTAACCAATCTAGGAGACACCACTCTCCAAAAGGTAATAGATGGTGTGTTGTTGATGAACTCCTTGCTCTTGTGCTTCAAATGATAGTCTCCCCAACACTCAACTCTCTCTCATAGATTTGTCTATGGTGGAAAGATGATTTGAGTGGAAAGCAACTTGGGGAATGCTAGAGATCAAGATTCATATGGTAGGGTTGGAATATCTTGGCCTCAACACATGAGTAGGTGGTTCTCTCTCAGAAAAGAGTAGTGGAAGTGTAGGTATGTTCTGATGGCTCTCTCCATGAATGAAGAGTGGGTGGAGGGGTATATAGAGCCTCCACACAAAATCTAACCGTTACACACAGATTCCCAAACTCGGTGGGACCGAATCAGCAAACTCGGTCATACTGATTTAGTTCAAAATGTGAACGTTAGGATTTTCTGTGGGACCGATAGTCATCTCGGTGGTACTGATATGCTAGGGTTAGGGCATAACGTAATCTTGGTGTGACCGATCGCATGAACTCGGTGGGACCGATTTCAACAATAGGTACACAGAGGGTTAGTCAGGCAAACTCGATGGGACCGATTCGCTCACTTTGGTGGGACCGAAGTTACGAAAAGGAAACAGGGAGTTTGCAATGCAGACTCGATGGGACCGATTTGCTCTTTCGGTGAGACTGAAATGTTACAAAAAGGAAACAGAGAGTTTGCAATCCCATCTCGGTGAGACCGAGATCCCTATGGGTGAGACCGAAGTAACTATGGTTTGTGGTAGTGGCTATGTCAAGTGAAACTCGGTGGCGCCGGATAGATCAAATTGGTGGGGCCGAGTTTGACATTTAGGTTTAGGACATATGTGGATGTGAGAAAGTGGTTGAGGGTTTTGGAGCATATCACAAAGCATTTTGAGCAAGTAACCCGTTAAGCAACACCTCATCCCCTTTTAATAGTATTGGCTTTCCGATGGACTCAATGTGATCTTGGATCACTAAAATGAAAATGTAGAGTCTTGAGCTTGTTGCCAATATATGTCCTTTGCATTTTGAGGGGTCCACATCTCTAGTCCATGCCATGCCAAACAGTGAACTTTATGAAATGATTATCTTGAAATAGCATTAGTTCAATGAGCTATATGTTGTTAAGAATTACCAAAACCACCCAGGGATTAATTGCACTTTCAATCTCCCCCTTTTTGGTAATTGATGACAACATATAGATCAAGGGACAATTCCATTTCTCCCCCTAACTAGAGCCACCACCTAGGATTTGCCCCTAGTTTCCAGGTATGCTCAAAAATACCCCTCTTCCGTCTGTGGCCCTTATAGAAATCCCCCTCTAGGCCGTTTCCATCGGGTCAATGGTCTTTGACCAGTAACTTGGCATCTGTTGGACATTTTGGCCCCTGGTTCTTACATGTGGGCCCATATCGAAATGTTATCCACTCGCTCACTCTGTTTCTTCTACCTCGCGACGCACCTCTTCTCTTGTTCCCCTCTTGGCGACCACACCGGCGGCGCACGAACGGCATCGTTCTGGAGCTCGGGCAGTGAGGCCGCGTGGATGTGCACCTCACGCATGTCGTCCGCAAGCTCTTCTGTCACCGTGGAGGTAAGTTATTCTTCTCTGATTTGTGTGCGCCCGCGGATTTCTCATTAGGGTTTGAGGTAAAATTGGGGATTTGCTCTCTCGTAGGTCGATGGGGTCGGCATAGTGCAGTTCTCCTTCGAGTTCTACATGTCGGATCCGAGTTATTGCGGCCTTGAGAAGCTTTCCAAGCATCGGTGCCCGGGGCACGGGCTCGTTCTCGCTCGCCGTGTCGCCTGGGGAGGAGCAAGCATGGGGAGACGTTTTCTTGGATGCCCACTGGATGTAATTTGGTAGATTGTATCTGCTTTGCAACAAATTGGTGCCAAGATCGCATTTTGATAATATTTTTTATGTTGCAGCTTCCTGATGAATGTGAATGGGCTGTGTGGGTTGACCCTCCTCCTCCAGATCTTGTGGGGCATGCATTTGAGACACTACATGATGGACTAGAAGCAAGTTGGCTCAAATCTCATCGTTTAGAGAAGAGGGTGACACATCTCAGAGAGAAAAATAAGAAGTTAAAGTTACAGTTGCAGAAGAAGCATGATCAGATGGAAACATGGGCATTTTTTATGATAATAGTTGGCATATGCATTCTATCATATTTGTTTGGTTCAAAGAATGCATATTAGTCAGTTAGAACAAGCTAGTTTGGCACTGAGTAGAAATTAGCTTGATGTTGTGAACTTTTTCATGATGTGAGTAGTTCCTAGTTGTGTAACTTTGATGCTATGCATCTTTTGGAAAGACAAAGTAATTGAAGAGCATCAGTTGGATCTTGTGATCTCTCTCTGTCTTATTGTTTTTGTTTGTACCTCTCCAATCCATATTACTCGTCAATCAAATGGTCCCAGCGAAACATGATCGACATCCATTTGAGCGACAAGTAATACGTGCCGGAGGAAGTGATCGACAACATCAATGATCAATGATACTGCATCATTGTGGTCACTCAATATACCAACAATGTATAATAGGATCAACATCAATGATGAACAACAAGTTATGACCAGGATCAATTCCAAATAATATTAACAAAATGCCAACATCAACAAGAAGGTATGACAACAGTAACATGAGACAACATGATCCATTACATATGTTCACACAGCAACATGAGACAACATGATCCATTACATATTTCACACAACAACATCAACTAAATAGTTCAAACAAACAGATGGTTCAAAGCTTCCGCTACATAGTTCGAACATGACTCAAATGACATGATCACACAGTGTTCACAGCAAGTTTTCCCTCTTGCTCCTAGTGTTGCATGCAGGATTAGAAGAGAGCCTGGACTTGCTCCTAGTGCTCCTAACATCAGCTGGCACCTTCTTAGGAGAGGCAGACCTGCTAAGATGGTTGCTTCTAGTTACAGAACCACCAGCCGTGAGCGTATCGCCTTTCGACTTCTTCTTTGGTGAAAGAGGGTTGCCACCTCTCTCTGTTGGCCTTTTGTAATTTTTCCTTGGGCTGAAAAGTAACAACACAAGCTTTTATTAGTTAATAATGAAGTAATTTGTTAGATAAATCAATTAGTTGTAGTTATAATAGCAGGTTACCTCATAGTAGTTCTTGCAGCACTTGCTACAGTTGGTGCATCAGTTACAGGAACTGGTGCATCATCTTCAAGATCTGCTTGTGCTTTTGTTTCTTCTACTGCATCATCCTCATTTGTTGCTGTAGGTTCATCTGTATCAGATAGTACATCATTGTGTTCAGGTGCATTGTCAGCACCCCAGTGCTCATCCTCTTCTCCAAAAGCTGGGTCAATTGACTCTTTGCACTTATTGCCATGGTGGCCAAGTCTGCCACATCTAGGGCATTTCTTTCTCCAGCCCCCAAGTCCTTTTCCTTCTGACTTTGCCCTAATCCTGGTCTTTCTAGGTCTACCAGGGGGCATGTTTGGAATTAAAAGACTCTGCAAGATTATTGTTAACATAATCTAGCTTGCAAGTTTCATTGAAAAGAGCCCTTGCCCATAACTTAGTGTGGTGCTCCTCTATGTACTCTTGCACACCTTGCTTGCTGTACAACTAACTGAGATGGTACTTGTGCTTTTTCAAGCTGTAGGTCAAAGAACAGGGCCACAAGTTTTCATCAAAGAATTTTCCTCTAAACTTTTTACTAAAATTAGCTGCAAGATGCCTCATGCATTCCCTGTGCTCTACACCTGGGAACACATCCTCTACAGCTGACTCAAGTCCCTTGCAGGCATCAGTGTGAATAACCAATCCCTCTGGATGTCCTATTAGGTCTTTCAAGTTCTGGAAAAACTAAGTCCAACTCTCAATGTTCTCTGTCTCTAGCACTCCATATGCAACTGGAAAGATCCAGTTGCATGCATCTACAACACAAGCACTAACAAGTTGTCCTCTATACCTTCCATTTAATGTTGTTGCATCTACTACTAGATATGGTCTATAGCCAGCTAGAAAACCTTGCCAAGAGGCCTTAAATGATACAAAAACTCTCCTAAAGCACTCTTTGTACCTTTTCTGCCCATTGAGTTTAAACTCTATAGCATGTCTATCAATATTAACCACACTACCAGGAGATGCCTTTTCTACTTCAGCTTTGAAAGTATACAAGAGTTGGAATGAATCAGTCCATTTACCATAGATGTTATCCAGTGCCATTTGCTTACCATAAAAAACTCTCATGTAAGGGAGCTGCACCCCATACTTATTTTTCAAGTCTGTCTGCAGAGTCACAGCATCTGCCACCCACCTACTCTTTGCAGACCTGAGCCTTTGCCTCCTTGTAACACTTGGGCATATGTGAGCTGTCTTGTTCACTTTGACCCGCAGCAAGTAATAGTCAGCAACAGTCCATATAGTTATGAATGCATAGTTATTACTAAGGAAAGTTATTATTTACACTAACTACATTAGTCCTACAGTTTATTACCTGAAAAAGTGTGCTATTTCTCATTCTGGAGGCATGCATCCTCCACTTACACCTTTTGTAAGCACAGTGAACAGTTAGTCTACTGGGCTCACTCTTGTCAATTATAAATTCAATCTGGGTCTTGATTGAAAAGGTGGCAAGTGCATTCCTACAATCTATGACATCTGAAAATATAGTTCCTTCTGCTAAAGAAGGATCATGTCTGTTATACTACACATCAGGCCTACCCTCATCCTCTGTCTCAGAATATCCCATGTCCATGTCCTCCTCTCTTTCATCAGAGTCTGTCTCCTCAAATTGTGGGGGTGGAATGTAATCTTCACCATCATCCTCATTAGGTGGTTTCCTAACAACAAACTCTGGGTGCATTCTTTCATCCTCATCGTCTGTGGGCACTTCATCAGGAAATTCCTCTTCTATGATTGGATATGTTGTTGCTTTGCTATACTCAGGACATGGTTGACTAGGCAAGTTGGCACTTGGGGTTCCTGGTTGCTGTACTGTGCTGTGAGTTCCATTTCCTCTTCTAGCCTGACTGCTATCAGGCTCTGAAGTTGCAGCTGCTGATTTCCTTCCTGTAGATACACACCTTTGAGACTGTGAACTAGTAGATGCTGCTTTCCTTCTACTAGCTGCTGCTTTCCTTCTACTAGTTTGATTGCTTCTAGGCTGTGAAGGACTGGGTGCAGATCTTGCTACTCTGCTCTATGTTTCCCCTCTTTTCCTTTGTATGACATTAATTTCCAGCTGCACTAAATTGCTCTCAGCATTTGTGGCAAACATAACCCCTAACTCATCATCATTTTGAATTGGAACCCATCCAGTATTCTGCATGTCCCAATATCTAAATTCCACAACATCAAAAATACCACATGGATATTTATCACTTATAGCACCTCTAAATTGGACAAATGTTGATGTTTTGTCCACCACAAAAGGAAATGTGAAGCCTGTACCGGCTCCTTTTGTGCCACCATTGCCTATGATAGTGGTCTCCATCTACAGTTGAGACGAAAAGCTCTCTCTGGTTTCATCCTACGATAAAAGCATGTAGTAACCACTAAGAGCGCATTCAATCGGGGTAAAATCTATGTACAGTAACAGAACATAGATCCAGGTCAAGATTCAAATAAACTTAGGACAAGAAACTTACCCTGCTGGAATTTGCATTCCTGTCGTTTGTGTCGTCTGCCTGGATGCTTTTTTGGCACCACCACAATCACCAGCAACCGCCATCGTCGACACCACCTCCTTTAGCACCGTAGCAGAGGGAAATAGACGATGGATAATCACCTCCACTCCCACCACATCCCGACCCCCGCAGTCCTACAGATCCGCCGCAGCTACAGGACCGCCGGTGAGGGATTTAGGGTGACCTAGGGTTAGCGTTTCGGTCGCCAAGAGGGGAACGAGAGAAGAGGTGTGTCATGAGGGAGAAGAGAGAGTGAGCGAGTGGATAATGTTTTGATACGGGCCCACATGTAAGATCCAAGGGCCAAAATGTCCAACAGACACCAAGTTACCGGTCAAAGACCATTGACCCGACGGAAACGGCCCGGAGGGGGACTTCTGTAAGGGCCACACACGGAAGAGGGGTATTTTTGAGCATACCTGAAAACTAGGGGCAAATCCCAGGTGGCGGCTCAAGTTAGGGGGAGAAGTGTAATTGTCCCATAGATCAAAGCTTCGACAAATGATAATAAGAATGAAGTACATTGTCGCTTTGAGAAGTATGTGATAAGTAAGAGCTCCCCCTAAATTTGTGCATTGTTAAAATTTGCTTTGGACTGCAAATGCACAATCTGTTAGGATCATGGGTTACTCTTTGATGTCACATACATCTTGGTGGAGCGCTCAAAATGATGATAAAAAAGAACAAGCACTCATCACCAAGGCAAAGTGAATGATCATGCATGAGATAGATAATGTTAACATCCAAGCATAAGCATAAAGAGTGATATGATCAAGCACATGATCATACAAAGTTTATCACACACACAGGCATAATGTATCTCAAACAGGCAAGGAAAGCAAATAAGTAGCAAAAAGACACAACTCTCTCTCTCTCTCCAAAGCCTATGATCTATATACTTTCTCTCCCTTTGGCAACAAGTTACCAAAAAGCTCGAAAATGCATAGTGCTATGCGTCTCTCTAGGCTTGATCTCCGGGAGGTGGTGTTGAGATGACTCCAAGGACGAAAGCTTCTGTAGATGTTGTTGGACCTGGAGGGGTTGCCACTGGAGGGGCAATAGGAGCTGTAGGAGCTATGGCTGCAGGTGCTGAAGTTGTAGCTGTTGTGTCTGTCACTGGCACTGTTGCAGACCTCTGTGCCCTTGGCATCCTGTGGAATACCTATGTAGTAGCTTTCCCTTTTCTCTCCTAAGCTTCTTCCTGGAGTTCTTCAACCGCTATCTGAATCTCAGTTACCTTCAAGTCCAGATCATAGAATTTTGTCTCTATTATCCTCTCCAAGCTCTCCTGGTTCTGAGTCAGGGTAGCTAGTCCTTTCTCAACCCTCAGGATTGAATGAATCAGAAACCCAAGCTGGTCTTGTTTGGACTTGAGAAAGACTTCAGAAGCCTTTGTTGCACTTGGCATCTTTGCTGCTTTTGCTGCCCTGGCCTTCTCCTTCTTCTCATGAGCTGCAACTGAAGATGGATCATTAGCATCCATGACAACTGTGTTGTCCTAAAATTCAGGCAGCAAAGGAAGGTGTTCTTTGTCCAAAAGATACATTCCTTGCTTCATCTTGGAATTGATTAGCTCTTGGATGTGTGGAGCATATCCACAAGATCTCTACTGGTCAGCTGTTGTCCTTTTGATTATCTCTACAATTAGGCTCATGACCTTGAATTTTTGTGGCACAACATCAAACAACTGCAACAAGTTTATGGAATGGCCTCTGATCATCCTGTGACCTCCAGATTTGGGCAATAAAGTGTGCCTCAATATAGTGTTTATAGTGGCCAAACCAGATAGCAGATAGTAGACTGGTCCAAACTTGTGTGCTTCCAAGGCCTCATTTGGAATTTCCTTATACATATTGGCCATGGTGTTGTGATCCTTCTTCTTCTCAGCATACACATCAATTTGATGTTCTTCTTCTGCAGGGGAATTTATGAGCATAGCCCACTCTTCAATAGTTGATTGGTGCCTCTGCCCTTCTGTCATCCACACAATTCTTCCATCTGGATAGAAGTGAGTTGTTGTGTAGAATTGCATAATGAGCTCATCATTCCATTTGTGAGCTTCTGACCAACAAAGTCATAAACATCATTAGCTTTGAAGCTTCCATGAACTCCTGGGAAATGATCAGCATTAGCATCAATGAATTTCCAATCCACCCATCTCATATCACTGACTATGGGTTTCTTATCCAGCAAAACTGTCTCATAGATATCCTGTTGCTCTTTATTGTGGAACCTATAGTCCACTGCAGTCCTCCTCCTCACAGCATAAGGATTAGCTTGTCTCCACTTCCTGAGACCAGCATCCTTTCCTTCCTTCATATTTTCAGCCACTAGATGACTGTCATTGTGGTCTGGAATCTTGGGCTTGAGCTTTCTGAGCACTTGGGCTTCAGCTTCTTCAACAGCTTTAGGCACTTGGGCCTTGTTCTTCTCTGTAGCAGGTATGTTCCTGGTACTTCTCTTTGGAGGTTGAGTTGGAGCTTTGGGGGCTGTTTTGGGCTTAGAAGGAGCTGCCCCAGACTTGATGGCATCCCCCATCAGCTTTTGTGCCTTTGCGGGAGGTGCTTGAGCAGCAACCTCTTCTTCTTCTTCACTTTCAGAATCCTTCCTCATTGAAGGATTTCCAATCACTCTAGCTGTTGTCTTTTTGACCCTCTTCTTTCCTTCATCACCTGCTTTTGGCTCAAGTGATTAGACCATTGTTTCCTGAGTGGAAGTTCTGGCCTTTGACATGGGAATTCTCCTGGCAAGTGCCTTCTTGTGCATTCCAGGCTTTGTTGAAGCAGCAGTTCCAAATTCCTTTTCACCACTTTCTTCTTGGAGCTGACTTCCCCCTCAGCAGCCACATAATCCTCATCCTCTAAATCTGAGGTTCTCTTCTTCCTTGTCCTTGTTGCCGCCTTGGGAAAGTTGCTTGGAGTGCTCCTGCTACCATCATCTGAGCTACTAGAGGGACTAGTGCCCTCACTCATGTGCACTTGCTCTTCTGATTTGTTTTGGCTATCACTCTGGTCAGGCATTCTGCACAGGAAACTGAGAACTGTCCCTATGAATAGATGTAGATGAGGTAGAGTAGATGAGCATCACAAAGTGCAGAGTTTTTGCAAAAAGAATGAGTCAAAAACTTAGTTTTTGTTTTCTACAGGAAGCATTTCAGAGCTACCGATTTGTAAAACTCGGTGACACCGAAGCAACTTTGGAGTCTAAACATGTGGAATCAGTCAGACTGAGGCGCAGTTCGATGACTCCGAGTTTGCTAGGGTTTCACAAAGTCCTGGAATCGGTCACACCGATTTGCAACTTTCGGTCAGAGCAAAAATTGCTTGTGCTTTGGCCTAAGCCAAATCGGTGGAACCGATTCCTACAACTCAGTCTGCCCGAGATGAGTCCGGCGGAAACCTAACCCTAAATTTTCAAATCAAATCTAGTCTAATGGAGATTCTCTGTGGATGGATCAATCTCATACGTGGAATAGAACATGGCGTTGACCTTGTGCATAGAATTGGAAGTAAAGAGTGCACAAGGGGTCGAACTCATACCCTAGTTCGGCGATGAGTTCGCTATGGCGACAACGGCGGTGAAGAAATCCATTGACGGCAGCGGAGACCAGCGACGGGAGGTCGCTAGCGACGAGGTGATGATCCGGAGACTCGAGAGGCAGGGCAGGACATGCGCGGGCGATAAGGTTTTGAAGTGATTTCCAAAATCTGGCCCGTCAGTATTTATATCCTGACACTATCGGTGTGACCGAGTGGAACAACTCGGTGGCACCGAGACGCAGAATTGCAAGTGGTTACTGCAACTTGGTGAGACCGAAAGGTTCTAATCGGCTGCACCGAGACTGAAACTTGATCAACCCAGTGAACTCGGTGTGACCGAAATGGAGGAGTCGGTCAGATCGAAATACACGGTGAGGTTTTGGATTAAGTCTATGACAAAATGGAACTCCGAGTGCTCCTCACACTGAGGGTTTGAATTTGACTTAGATCAAACTTTGTAATATAGCATGAATAGAGTTTGAGAAGAGAAAAGCATAGATAGCTAAAGGGAGTACTTAGGCATTCTTGTCCATCCATTTGGCAAAAAGAAGAAACTCCAAACAAAAAAAGCAACAAATGGATGTCCTCGAATGAGAGAAAATATGCAACCAGCATGCTCACACAATAAAATGGCAACTGAAACATGTGGCAAAGCATGCACAATCACTCTAGCATCTATCAAGCAATTGGCGATGACTAGGTCATCTATATATGAGTATATTGACTTAGGAGTCAAATGAGAACATTTGATCATGAGTCATACTCATCGTTTAAGCACAAGTGGGGTTACCACTTTTACATAAAGCATTGTTGTGTTCACACCATTAGAGTTGCTTTAGCTCAATTCTTAGAGTAAAGCTCCCCCTAGATGTGATATCCCCCCTTAAGAGGGATCAACTAACCTTGGGTTTTTTCGATGATGACTTCATGTAGATATCGAAGATGTGGATGCTCATTGTTGATGTAGATCATTTGAAGCAATCCATTGGAGTGAGTTACACTTTCAATACCTACATGGGTTAGTCCCACAAGGAACAAACAAGGATATCCATAGACATAGAGTGAAGCACACACATGATGATATCCATGAAAGCATTAGGTTACCTTGTCCCTTGTCTTACCAACAAGAGGGTTTGTGACTCCTTGAACTAGTGCAAGATGTGGAGGTTGTTTGCACTTGTCCTTGCCAAAATAAATATGAGTGAAGTATGTTGGCGGAGTCACCCTCAAGAACTCTCTAGTTCTTCTTCTTCGGGATCCACATCATCTTGATGGGAATCCTTGAAGTTGTAGATGTACTTGACGAAGTAGAACTTGATGTAGTCTTGGGAACCCACTTGACCAAGGCCTTCGGAGCATCTTCAAATGCATCAATCTCTTCTTGAAGCTTGTCCTTGCCTTTTGGCTTGTGGTCTTGTGGTGGAAGATCATCTTGAGCTTGTGTCCCTTTGAAGGAAGCAGGGTCATACTTCTCTTGTTGAGGAACAAACTTCATCTTGGGGTATTGATCTTCTTCCCACTCAACTCCATTGGCATTGAACTCCCGTTCAAAACCAACACCTTGATTCTTTCGGTGCCTTCCTTGCTTGCGTACAATTTCCTCAAATTGCTTACTTCTGGCAAGGCTTTTGTAAGCACCTTTCTCTATAATTCCCTTCAATAAGCTATTTTCTTGCTCAAGTGTAACTTGGCTAAGAGAATCATTAGTGGAATCAAGAGAACTACTAGAAGCAACAATATTGGATTTAGCATGATTATTGTTACTACTAGAACAAGAATCTTTCTTGTTCTTGTTGCTAGATTTTACTTGTGGCATGTAAGTAGATAAGAGTAAATGCTTGGCAATGTAAGAAGAACTTTTATTCCAAAGGTCATCATTGATGGCCTTTAAGAACTCATGCTCTTGCTCAAGATTGAGCTTTTCGAAGCATAACTTCTCATGAGTTTCTAAAAGTTCTCGATGATCTTCTAAAGTAGTTTCATGAGCTAACTTAAGAGTGTTTAGTTCTTTAGTTAGGCGCTCAATCTTCTCCTTATCATTGTCATTCATTTTATCATGATTAGCATGATTAATTGATGTTTCATCATAGTATTCATCACTAGAGTTGTCAACAAGTAAATCATCATCACCTGGCAAGTCACCTTCATCACTATTGAAATCAACATACTCGGGGTGTGTTACCTTGGGGCCTTTAGCCATGAAGCATCTCCCAATTCCTTCATTTGGTGAGTCAAATATGTCGTAGGAGTTGGTTGACACAAGTGCTAGACCGGCAACACCTTCATATTGAGTATATTCGGAGTCGGAGTGATAACTTCTCTCGGAGTGGTGGTCGGAGTCGGAGCCGGATACCCATTCACCAACATGAGCTTGATGTCTTCGTTTTGTGTAGCTCCTTGATGACTTGTCCTTCCTTTCCGAATCCTTGCTTCTTCGAGAGGTTCTTCATTCATAACGATCGTCTCTACTCCTTCTCTCTCTTGGAGGTGATTATTCCCTTTTGCTTCTTCTTTTAGGTGAGTCTTTTCTTCTTTTATTGGGAGCCGTACACTCATTGGAATAGTGTCTGGGTCTTCCACAATTGTAGCAGTTTCGCTCACGGCTAGAAGATCTTTTGTCATTGTAGGACCTTGACTTGGAACTTCTTTCCTTGCTTCTAGTCTTGTAGAATTTGTTGAAGTTCTTCACCATTAAGCTCAGTTCTTCATTGAAGGCTTGTTTCTCACTTGATGATGTAGGAGCATCACCCGAGGCTTTGTAAGAACCACTAGACTTGTCGTGAAGCTCTTCTTTGTCCTTGAGTGACATCTCATGAGCAACAATTCTTCCTGTGACTTCGGTTGGCTTATCTTTGTAATTTGGCATCATTTGGGTCAATGTGCACACTGTATCATATTTTCCATCCAAGGCTCTCAAGATCTTTTTGATGATGAATTTGTCGGTCATCTCTTCACTTCATAAGCCGGCAATCTCATTTGTGATGAGAGCAAGCCTAGAGCACATTTCAGCGACACCTTCACCATCCTTCATTTTGAACTTGTCAAGTTGACTTTGAAGCACATCCAACTTGGATTCCTTGACGGATATGGTACCTTCATGCATATCAATCAAAGTATCCCAAATTTCCTTTGCATTATCAAGACAGCTAATTTTTTTTTGAATTCTTCGGGCACAATCCATTGAAGAGGATATCGCAAGCTTGAGCATTGTATTGCAACATCTTCAATTCTTTCGTGGTAGCTTCACGGTTTGGTTCTCTCCCATCAAAGAATTCACCTTGCAAGACAATACACACAATAGACCAAACAGTGGGGTTATGTCCAAGCATATGCATTTTCATCTTATGTTTCCAACTAGCAAAATTATTACCATTAAAGTAAGGACCTCTACGGTGGTAATTTCCCTTGCTAGACGCCATACTCTCCTAGGTTGTGAAACCAAGGCTATGATCACCAAAGCTATGGAAATCAAGGCAAATGGAGACCAAAGCCCTCATACCACTTGTAGGATCGAAAGTATGTCTAGAGGGGTGGTGATTAGACTACTTGACCAAATAAAAACTTAACTTTTCCCAATTTTAGTTCTTGGCAGATTTTAGCAACTTAGCACAAGTCAAGAAAGTAAAGGGATGGGTTTGGAGTGTGCAAACGCAATTGGAGACACGGATGTTTTTCACGTGGTTCCTATAGGTGGTGCTATCATATATCCACGTTGATGGAGACTTCAACCCATGGAGGGTAGCGGTTGTGCAAGTCCACGAAGGGCTCCACCCACGAAGGGTCCACGAAGAAGCAACCTTGTCTATCCCATCATGGCCATCACCCACGAAGGACTTGCCTCACTAGGGTAGATCTTCATGAAGTAGGCGATCTCCTTGCCCTTACAACTCCTTGGTTCAACAACACAATCTTGACGGAGGCTCCCAAGTGACACCTAACTAATCTAGGAGACACCACTCTCCAAAAGGTAATAGATGGTGTGTTGTTTATGAACTCCTTGCTCTTGGGCTTCAAATGATAGTCTCCCCAACACTCAACTCTCTCTCTCACAGATTTGGCTATGGTGGAAAGATGATTTGAGTGGAAAGCAACTTGGGGAAGGCTAGATATCAAGATTCATATGGTAGGATTGGAATATCTTGGCCTCAACACATGAGTAGGTGGTTCTCTCTCAGAAAATGTGTAGTGGAAGTGTACATATGTTCTGATGACTCTCTCCACGAATGAAGAGTGGGTGGAGGGGTATATATAGCCTCCACAAAAAATCTAATGTTACACACAAATTCCCAAACTCGGTGGGATCAAATCAGCAAACTCGGTCATACCGATTTAGTTCAAAATGTGAACGTTAGGATTTTCGATGGGACCGATATAGTCATCTCGGTGGTACCGATATGCTAGGGTTAGGGCATAACGTAATCTCGGTGTGACCGATCGCATGAACTCGGTGGGACCGATTTTCAGCAGTAGGTACACAGAGGGTTAGTCAGGCAAACTCAGTGGGACCGATTCGCTCACTTTGGTGGACCGAAGTATTACGAAAAGGAAACAGGGAGTTTGCAATGCAGACTCGGTGGGACCAATTTGCTCTTTCAGTGAGACCGAAATATTACAGAAAGGAAACAGAGAGTTTGCAATTCCATCTCAGTGAGACCGAGATCCCTATGGGCGAGACCGAAGTAACTAGGGTTTGTGGCAGTGGCTATGTCAAGTGAAACTCGGTGGCACTGGATAGATCAAATCGGTGGGGCCAAGTTTGACATTTAGGTTTAGGATATATGTGGATGTGAGAAAGTGGTTGAGGGTTTTGGAGCATGTCACAAAGCATTTTGAGCAAGTAACCCATTAAGCAACACCTCATCCCCTTTTAATAGTATTGTCTTTCCTATGGACTCAATGTGATCTTGGATCACTAAAATGAAAATGTAGAGTCTTGAGCTTGTTGCCAATATATGTCCTTTGCATTTTGAGGGGTCCACATCTCTAGTCCATTCCATGCCAAACATTGAACTTTCTGAAATGATTATCTTCAAATAGCATTAGTTCAATGAGCTATATGTTGTTAAGAATTACCAAAACCACCCAGGGATTAGCTGCACTTTCACACATGATTCACCGTGTTGATATATCTATTTGTGTATGTCTTCTTGTTTGCAAACAGAGAATTCCTAGAGCAACGAGGGAGTCGTTCAACAATCCGGGCGGCCGTGGCCAAGTTTCTCTTACCATGCATGTCGTGGATTTGTCACGTCAGATGTCCTAGGGTATGGACTTAGTCGTGAGGCCAACGCATCTATGTGGTAGCTTGAGAGGGGTTGAGCGGAATCGAGAGACGCAACACAAGACAGGGATTTAGACAGCTTCGGGCCCCGGGAAACATCATCCGGTAATAGCCCTACATGCTGTTTGAGGCTAGGTCTCATTATCATCACGAGGGAATCACCGTAAACCGGCTCTCCTCTTTGTGTCTAGCCCTAAGATTGTTTCTTCTTGCTTGTAGCTTCTCCCTCTTTGGGGAGCCCTGCCCCTCCTTATACATGTTGAAGGGGCGGTTTACATGACTAGTCCTAGTTGGATTAGGATTACTCTATTACAAGTGGAGTCCTAGTCTTGCTTCCTTTGTAGGAGAATAGTCCTTATGCTTTCCTCATAAACCAGCCCACCATTAAACGTGAACCGGCCTTCTGGGCCATGGGCCTGGTCATCCATCTGACCCGCCCGCTGGGTTACGAATGAACCGCCAAGACCGGGCGGGTATCCCGTGAACCGCCAAGCTCCGGGCGGGTTACCAGTGAGTCGTCCAGTCCGGCCGGGTTAAACTTCCGGCCGGTTTACACCGCGGGGTATATCCCCGACATTAGCCCCCAAGTTTAGCTTGGATTTATCCATGGTAAACTTATGCTGCAAAATAAACACAAGAACAAATTTGACAGGTTGTGCTCCGGATTAAGAATTCTTGTAAACCGGCATCTGAGCATCCTTAATTCCTTGCCGTTTCCTTCTTCTATAAAATCCAGGTAAATAAGCCAACTTCATAATCAACTTGCCGACATTGGTTTGTCACCGAGAAATATTGTGAAGAATAACTCCTTTGACTCAGCTCCCAAAGCGCCGATTTAAGAAATATGGGTCTGAAAATACTTATCTGACATTCAGCCGGTTTGAAGATGTAAAACTTGCCGGTTTAATATTACCAAAAATGGCCGGTTTATAAATATTGATGGCACCAGGTCATAATTGTTATCAACACCGGGTCATGTAATTGATCTTCCTGATTTGCTCAAAACTGATAATTTGAAGATGTTCCTCCTTATATATGCATAATACCTGTAGCCCCCAAGTCTTAAGAGGAGAACATAGTGATAGCTTAAGACTTGCTCCAATATAAGTGTTGCAATCTTTGAAGAAATCCGGTTTGTTCATCTCAATCATTAGTCATAAACTGAATATTCCACATAGGTAGCCCCCAAGTGCCGGCTTGCCATGCTTGCAGCAACCTGGGACTTGAAATTGCCTTATGCTCATAAAAACTTCAACCAATGTAGCCTCCAAGGGCCGGGTCATTATGCAATAATGAGCAGGGACTTTATAAATATAATCATGTAGACCTTATAATGTAGCTTCCATCATAGGGCTTGAACCCACGTCCACAAGGTTAAGAGTCTTGTGCTTTACCAACTGAGCAATGAATCCTTCACTATTATGGATGAAAATTTGTGTACCTTTAATTGTTGACAGGAGCAATTGGTAGCCCCCAAGGGCCGGCTCATTATAATATGATGAGTCGGGTCTTCAATAAGACTAGTAAAAATGACTTTGCATTAGCCCCCAAGTGTCATGGTGCATGCTTGCAGCGACATGAGACTTGCATGCAATCTCAATTTGAATAATATAGCCCCCAAGTGCCGGGTCGTGAGCCTGCAGCAACTCGGGACTATTCCTTCAATTGTAGAATAAAAATCATATCCATTGATAATATGATAGCCATTGCGCTAAAGCGACTTTGAAAACCTTAATCATAATAGTGGTTATTGATAACCATAATAAAATCCAGCCATGTTGGCTATTCAAGATAATATAAACCGGTATGAAAACCTTGTTCATTCAATATCATAATGAAAATTTAGCCAAGTTTGGCTATTTGAATAATATAACCCCAATGATTTATAAGCGCATGATTCCAATGGCGCAATCCAAATATAAACTGGCAATTTATAGTCCAAAGCCAGGCCGGTTTAATAAACACCGGATATTTTTTCATCATATACTGGCGACTTATCGTCTTAAAGCCAAGCCGGTTTAACAAACACCGGATAATTTATCATCATACTGGCGACACATAGTCGAAAGCCAGGCCGGTTTAATAAACGTCAGCGATTTATAATCATGCTTTATTCAACCTGTTTCTGCATACAACAAGTTTAAAGTGTCCTGGCGGTTTACCGCCGGACGGGTCATAATGCCCAACATATAACCTGGGTTTATAACCAAGGTTGCACTTAAGAATAATCAAATATGAAATATATCATACCTGTGATATTGAATCACATTGCTAGTTTTACCAACTTTTTGTAGTAAGAGTGATAACCCCAATCTTGAGTAATGATAACTCCTTTCATCTGTGCCGGTTGATGATAAACCATACCGGGTTGTGATAAACACCGGTTTAACCATATATAATACTGGCGACTCGTAGTCAAACCAGATCGGGCTGATAGTCTCCGGATTATAACTTGATCCTGTATTGACAACTTGTAATTGAAAGTCAAGCCGGGTTAATGAACGCCGGTTTACTCCATAATAGGATGGTAATAGAAAATCAAACCGGGCAGATGGCCTCCGCATTAATATTTGACCGTGTTCCGTCAATTTGATAGTCAAACCGGTCTGCGAATTTTGTCGGTTTAAGAACGCAACAAAGAATAAATATTTATTAAAGAAAATTTCAAGGAAAGGCAATGATAAAACCGTTTGCAAAAAAAGGAGGCTTTACTGAGCCGATCAGATGGTGTTACCATGGTCGGACACGACCAAGCTCCCAATAGGTGTAGCTATGGTTCAAGTCAGCCAGGTCCCCAACTGAAACCGTGGCATTATGCCGATCAAGTGGCGTGGCAATGGTTCGGGTTCGACCAAGCCCCCAAGTGACTCTGTGGCCTTAGGCCGATCAAGAGGCGTGACTGGTTCAGACTTGACCATGTCCCCAAGTGATCTGGTGGCTTTCGCCTATCAAGAGGTGTTGCATTGGTTCGGACACGACCAAGCCCCCAAGTGACATAACATGGTGCTTTGAAAAGCTAACCCAAGAGGTAAACCGGAGGCCGCTTTAAGACAGAACCTCCGTGTAACCACGCATGATGTAAAAAAGAACAGAGACCCCGCTTTATGAAGCAGAAGCCCCCATGTGATCAATAATATGTTAGGCCAATAAGGCAGGATACCCATGTTTGAACCGCGCATCATGGCAGCAGGTCTTCTTCGGTAATTTTTAACTTTTTTGCAAGAGATAAATTCTTCTTGAATCGGGATCTT
Organism: Triticum timopheevii; assembly: GCA_963921465.1. Lineage (NCBI taxonomy): Eukaryota > Viridiplantae > Streptophyta > Magnoliopsida > Poales > Poaceae > Triticum > Triticum timopheevii. The sequence goes on along the minus strand of OY997264.1, from coordinate 553,352,007 downwards.
GAACCGGATATTGAGAGCTTCAAAGCTTTGTGGGAGACATCTTTCCCTTGACCCGGATTTTAAACCGGAATCTTCATTTTCAGCCGGAAATTTTCTGACGGTCTTTAAACTCGAACTTGCGAGAAGTTAATTCCTTTTTTAACCGGACATTGTTAAACCGGATTTGGGCGCTTCAGAGCTTTGTGGGAGAACAGATTTCCCTTGAACCGGATTGTAAACCATATATTTGAGAGCTTCAATGAGACTGACTTCCCTTGAGCCGGATTTTAAACCGGAATCCTTTCTGATGACCCGGATCTTCTTCATTGAGCCGGGATTTTGTAACTGTCATATGCTTTCTAAGCCGGAAATTTTCTGACGGCCTTCAAATAACAGTAGTCTCCTGGACCGGGTTATCTTTCCCTCCATCATCCTGGGGTTCTTAAATTTGCTAAAACTAGCAAGATTTGCTGAGTCATGTCATCGTAGCCCCCGAGTCTCAAGGTGGCTCGAGGAGTTGGCTTGAAACTCTTCATATTTGACCATGATATAAACCGACATAACTTGTATATCATTGGTGTTGATAGCACGATGTAAATCCACAGAAAGTTGAGGTGACTGCGGCAGGTTATAAATGATCCCGTATGAGCCATGTCAACAACTCGGCCAATGGTTCCTTCCAACTGGCGATTTGAAGTTAACCAAACTGTAGTGGCGGCGACTTGTGCACCTGCCCATTGAGCCATCCAGTGCAAACGGCGGTTGATAGTATATGATAATTTGCCTCCTTTTGTTGAAAGAAAACCGGGCTACTGTCACATCCCTAGTTCTGGCCTGACCTATGCTAGCTAGTCATGTGTGCATCATGTTTAAATTCCATTTAAATTTGAAATGGGGACTTGTGAAACCCTCAGAATCATTTTGGAAATGACCCAAATAAAAAAAAATTGCTCCAAAAAGGTCCAAGAAAATGCTCATGTTGCTCTCTGAAAATATTGGACAGAGATAAAAATCAAACGAATATTTTTAGGAGCCCATAAGTATTTATTTTGGGCATTTGGAATTAACGCATAAATATTTGCATTGGATATATATATTATATATAATTCATATATGTCCAATAATTCTGGAACTTTTTATGTGGTCTGGTATATTTGTGTTCTAGCCACATAATTATTTTCAGGATTTTATAAAATGGTTTAGTATTTTTACTAAACCGAAACAAAACAGAACAAAATAGAAAACAATTAATAAAAACAGAGCAGAAACTTACCTGGCGCTCACCTCCCAGCCCACCTGGTGGCCCAACAGGACCGGCCCAGCTCAGCCCAGCCCACCTGGCCCCCCTCCTCTGTCGTCTTCCTCCCCGACAGGAGGACAGGCGCGTGCCCGACGCGCGCGCACCGCCGCGCCGCGCCACCTCCTCCTTCCCTGCCTGCCTGCCCTCTCCCCTCCTCGTCTGGATGCCCCGGAGACGCCACGCAGCCACCCCGACCTCTCTCGCACTCTCCCTCGCCCTCGTCCCCTCCTCTGTCACCCTCTCTCGCACACACCGAGCGCAGCCGACGCCACCGCTCGCCGTTGCCGCAGCCACCGGCCACCCCACGCCGCAACAACGCGCCCCACGAGCTCCGCCGTTCCGCCCTCGTCCTCCTCGTCGACTCACGCGACCAGAAGGGCCCCGAGCAGCCGCCATCGTCATCGTCTTCAAGCTTCGGCTCCGGCGCCTTCTCCGTCGATTCGGCCACTCCGGCACGCCCCCGAGCCCACTTCGACGACCACTGCACCCACCGTGAGCTTCCGCGTCGTAACCCCCTCTCCCCGAGATCATTTACGCCCTGTAACCATCGCCCCCTTGCCGACCGAATCGCGCCGCCGCCTGGCCTCGTCGCCGGCATAGCTCCGGTGACCATTTGGTCCCGGGCATGCGCCCAACGCGCTCCCCGCATCGCGTAGAGCCTCCGTGGCACCTCGCTGCGCTCGTTTGCGCACCGCAGCCCCATCCCCACTTGCACCCGAGCTTCGGCCGCCGCCGAGCTCGTCGCCGGCACCACTCCGGCCACTCCCCGGCCGCGCCACCACCACAATTGGATGCGGACGAGCGTCCGCATCCCGAAGCTGTGCTCCGCGCGCCAAACCGAGCCCTGTGGGCAAAACCCGAGGCTCGCCACCGCGGCTGGCCTCGCCGGCGTCAAGCCGCCGGTGGGTTTGACCCACTTTGACCACGGCGGGACCCCCCCTGTGTCCATGACATGTGGGGCCGGCCTTTGACTGGATTAGGGTAGGATTTTAATTAGTGCTAATTGCCCTGTTAGTTTAGGTGTTAGATTAGTTAACACTAATTAATTTAGTTAATTATTTAAGCCACTGACAGTGGGCCCCAGCGCCACTAACCTTTTTAATTAGGATTAAACTAACCCTGTTTAACCCCCTGTCACTGACGTGTGGACCCCACTGGCCAGGTTTGACCTGGACCAGCCCGGTTGACCTGCTGACGTCATGGTGACGCAATGCTGACGCAATAAGTATTTTCTGGATTTATTTTTATTCAGGAAAATCCAGAAAATAACCAAAACTTCTAAAATTCATAGAAATTCAACCGTAACTCAGAATCAAATAAATTATATATGAAAAATTATTAGAAAAATTCAAGGAATCCATCTGTATCATTTTCATGCATGTTTGAACAATGTTTGTCCTCTGTTTTGGACAAAACAAATAAAGGGCATTTAAATAATCATATATGGAGTTGAAATTTGAATCTTGTATTCAAACCAACTTCATTTAAATCATAGCTAGGTGCATTAGCCCAAAACACATTCTATTGCCATGTCATAGCATGCATCATATTGTGCATTGCATTGATCGTGTTTCTTCTGTGTTTGCCGGTAACTGTCCCCTCTCGATAGACGTGGTTTCGACGATGAGATCGATGACACCGATGAAGAGCTATAATATCTTCAGAAGTGCCAGGCAAGCAAAACCCCCATGTTCATTCCGATACAATCCCACTCTCTCGCCCTGCTCTCTTTTACTGCATTAGGACAACAACGATTCATCTGTTACTTGTTGCGGTAGCTGAACCCCTTTATCCTTTGCATGACCTGTCATTCCACAGTAAATAGATGAAACCCACTAGCATGAGTAGGAGTTGTTTGAGCCCTGTTGTGCCTACTCATTCATGCTTGTTTGTCATGCCTGCTATTGCTTAGAGTTGTGTCAGGTCTGATTCATCGGGAATGAATCAGAGGTGTATGACCGTGTCCTACTGTGTGTGAGCTAAGTGTGTGAACACGATTTGGTAAAGGTAGCGGTGAGAGGCCATGTAGGAGTACATGGTGGGTTGTCTCATTGCAGCCGTCCTCAGGAACTGAGTTCTGTGTTTGTGATCCATGATTCAGCTACTACCACGCATTGGGCCCGAAACCAATGGACCCTCTCGGCTTCTTAATCACCCTTGTCCTCTGTCCAGGAGTTGCAAGTAGTTTCTGGTGTTTGTAGTATGCTGGAGGCCGTGCGCAGCGCTGACCGTAGGGGTGGGCTGTGATGCGGTAGGCACGTGGCCGGGTAAACCGGGCGCCCGTTTGGTGTCACGGAACCCTGTTCACATCGTTTGGGGCTGTGAGCGAAACTTCGGCCGGATCTCCTCATGGATGGAACCCAAATAGGCGATAAACCTGGACTAGGGACTTGAGTGTTTAGGTAGGCCGTGGCCGACACCCACGTTGGGCTTCCGCTTGAAGGTTGCCGAGTACATGTCGCGTAAACGGCGGTAAGTGGTGAGAGCGTGTGTGAAGAAGTACACCCCTGCAGGGTTAACATTATCTATTCGAATAGCCGTGTCCGCGGTAAAGGACTTCTGGGTTGCCTATAACAGTTCATAGACAAGTGAAAGTGGATACTCTAAAATACGCAAGATAAGTGTGAGTGCTATGGATGGCGTTCTCGTAGGGAGACGGGAGCGGATCCATAGTGGTGTATTGATATGGTGAATATGTGGACTCGTGTGCGCCACCTCAAAGAGTTACTTGCAGTCGTAGTTCAGGATAGCCACCGAGTCAAAGCTGGCTTGCTGCAGTTAAACCCCACCATCCCCTTGTTGATAATGATGCATATGTAGTTAGTTCTGATGTAAGTCTTGCTGGGTACATTTGTACTCACGTTTGCCTATTTTATGTTTTTGCAGAGAGACCTCGGTCTCGCTAGTAGTTCCGCGTGGACTTCGACGTTTAGCTTGTTACCTCAGCTACGATCTTGTGCCCTCGGCAGGATCTGGTAGATAGTCAGGCTTCTAAGCCTTTTTCATTTATAGATGTCTGTACTCAGACATGATAGCTTCCGCTTGTGCTTGAATTTGTATGCTCTGAATGTTGGGTCATGAGACCCCTGCTTGTAATATCTCGCTCCTCGGAGCCTAATGAATAAATACTTGAGTCGTAGAGTCATGATGTGATGCCATGTTGTATTTGCACATATCGAGCATATTGTGTGTATGTTATTGAAATGCTTGGTATGTGTGGGATCTGACTATCTAGTTGTTTTTCCTTAGTAGCCTCTCTTACCGGGAAATGTCTCCTAGTGTTTCCACCGAGCCATGGTAGCTTGCTACTGCTCCGGAACACTTAGGCTGGCCGGCATGTGTCCTTCTTCGTTCCTGTGTCTGTCCCTTCGGGGAAATGTCACGCGATGAATACCGGAGTCCTGTTAGCCCGCTACAGCCCGGTTCACCGGAGTCCTGCTAGCCCAGTGCTACAGCCCGGAACTCACTCGCTGATGGCCGACACGTTCGATGCTGGGTCATGGATGCCTGTCCCTGTAAGTCTGTGCCACTTTGGGTTTACGACTAGCCATGTCAGCCCAGGCTCCTTATCATATGGATGCTAGCGACACTATCATATACGTGTGCCAAAAGGCGCAAACGGTCCCGGGCAAAGGTAAGGCGACACCCGTGGGAATATCGTGCGTGAGGCCGCAAAGTGATATGAGGTGTTATATGCTAGATCGATGTGGCATTGAGTCGGGGTCCTGACAGCTACCCAAGCTGTGACTTGCTCATACTCAATAAACAGCTCATGCAGACAGGTGTGGCCCAGTGTGTTGATGTAGACCAGGCCGCAAAAGACGGACGACAAGGACGACCGCAATATCAGAGGCAGCTCAGACAGATGAGTCGACCGCAGCATTGTAAGCCGGCGCGGACGGGGAAAATTGGCACCGGTGTCGTAAACCGGCATGGACGGGCGAGTTAATCGCGGGTACAGTCCCGACAAGCTGATGCAAACCGGGCCACAGAGACGGCGACTTGCTCACGTTCATTCACTGGGTAGTATGACACGGACAAAACGCCAGTGCAGAACATTGCTGACGCGTGCTCCGTGTCCGTAATATAACGCCTCATTTGTAATGAACAATTGTCCTGTGTCAAAAAATATCATATGCCAGAGTAATTGTTCACACAAAAATTAATATGTGCTATGAAAACAAACCAAACGGATATCACCTGATTTTTTTTCGAAGGTGGTAACTGTTGATGCTGGTGCCATATAACACTGAATATGCACGTCGCGCTCCGCTGATGTAATGTAGCATACCATCCACGTGACCCCTTCTTTTTTTCCTTTTTATTTTCGTTGATACTTTGACTTTTTCAACAACAGAGCCTGTTTCTTGTTACTGCTGCTCCATAATGCGAAGAACCTGCGGCGGCCTGGCATAGTTGATGTGGGAACAAAGCCGTCGCAGTTTATAGTGGTGATGGTGATTCGGCACCGGCTCAAGTGGAGGCAAAACCGGCGAGGCGCGGTGTTTCGACGAGGGCGGCCGGGAGTGAAATCCACTGCAACGACTCCGTGAGGTAGCCGGTGAAGGCGGAGACAGAGGTGCCGGACCTCGGCAAAGGCAGAGGCCGCGGCAGAGGGATGCTGGCGATTCGGCGGATTGAGGCTGTGGTGACGGGGCGCGGTTGAAGCGCGGCGACTCCCTGGCGCGGTGGTGACGGCGGAGGTGTGATGGCGAGTCTGAGCCGCGACGACTCTAGCTGAGGCCGCGCAGGAATGACAGCAGGAGCAGTGTAGCGGCTTCGTGCGACGGCGGGTTGTCCATCTCCCCGACGAAAGATATCACAAAGCCACAGGGGCGACTCGGGCAGGAGCAGGTAATCCACGGAGAAGCGACAGTGGCTACAGTCGGGTTGCGCGGATGCAGCCAGCAGCGGTGACTTGCCCGGGTGCGTGGGCGGTTTAAGCCGTCCAAGATGGGCTGCTCGGGATAGGCTTGACAAAGCATAGGTGAAGCCAGCAGAGATGCAGCTGACGGGCGAGGTGGAACAGCGGCCTGGAGGACTCCGGCAAGGCGGATTAACACAGAAGGTGGATCCACGGCAGTTCAGAGTGGCATGCGATGGGTGACGCAAGGCCGAGGTAGTAGGCCGGCAAGGCTCGGCCGTGGCTACAATGGTGGTTTACATCGGCAGGTGTCCGATGACGATTTGTAGAAGAGGCCCAAGGCCATGGCGCGGGGTCGCGCGGGGACAGCCCAAGATCCTCCGGCGGTTCACAGTACGGTGATAGGAGCGGCGACTCAGTAGTTTGTAGGCCGGTTCACCAGCGGCTGTAGCTGCGGAAGCCTGCAACGAGGCAGAGCAAAGCGACTCGCAATCGACTCGGGGCGGCTCCGAAGCGGAGGCGGAATCCGGCGGCTGAGGAGGTGGAGCAGCAAGGCCGAACGAGGCAAATCTGAATCGTGGTTGGCCCCGTTTCCGCGTCGTGGGTATCCCCTTTTTTTTAAGCTGCCGTACGTGGCACTAACATCTCACATGATGGAATCCATCGAACTCCAAGGGTGGTATTTCCCAGGCTTGAGCAAGGTAGCAGCAGTAGCTTTGTCTTTTCCTAATAGTACTTTTGACTCACTTTAATACCTTGATGTGAACACCGCAGATCGCATCACGGGATTTTTCCTTTTTTTTACTATTTCGGCCACCGACGTCCATTGATCTTGTCTGCACCCTGCAATGAGGAATCAACTGCACGATGTTGTAGAGCCTGCCTCGGTACTGTTGTAGTCCTACGAGTTGTGTCATGTTGATCCGGACACGAACGACATCCAGTCGGTCTCGGCGAATCATCACGCCTATTACTCTTCTTCTTCTCCAGAGTAGCAGTAACCATGAAAACACAAATCAGCGACTTGTCGGTTGATCCGACACGTCTTCTTCAGAAATCCGTCCATCTCAATGATTTGAAATCATTCCAAACGATCGCAAGTCTGTGGCTGACCAAAGATATAACCCTAACTCTTTCTCGACATTAAATCCCACGGATCTAAAATCCAAACTGATGAACTTCAAGTTGACGCAAACCCTTCCAAACCGGCTTATTCAGACAATTGCAAACTTCTCGATCCCTGGAGAGATCCCTTCAAGAACTCAACACCACCGTGCGCAGGCCCCACGGTGGGGCCAACTGTCGTGGATTTGTCACGTCAGATGTCCTAGGGTAAGGACTTAGTCGTGAGGCCAACACATCTATGTGGTAGCTTGAGAGGGGTTGAGCGGAATCGAGAGACGCAACACAAGACAGGGATTTAGACAGCTTCGGGCCCCGGGAAACATCATCCGGTAATAGCCCTACATGCTGTTTGAGGCTAGGTCTCATTATCATCACGAGGGAATCGCCGTAAACCGGCTCTCCTCTTTGTGTCTAGCCCTAAGATTGTTTCTTCTTGCTTGTAGCTTCTCCCTCTTTGGGGAGCCCTGCCCCTCCTTATATATGTTGAAGGGCGGTTTACATGACTAGTCCTAGTTGGATTAGGATTACTCTATTACAAGTGGAGTCCTAGTCTTGCTTCCTTTGTAGGAGAATAGTCCTTATGCTTTCCTCATAAACCGGTCCACCATTAAACGTGAACCGGCCTTCTGGGCCATGGGCCTCGTCATCCATCTGACCCGCCCGCCGGGTTACGAATGAACCGCCAAGACCGGGCGGGTATCCCGTGAACCGCCAAGCTCCGGGCGGGTTACCAGTGAGTCATCCAGTCCGGCCGGGTTAAACTTCCGGCCGGTTTACACCGCGGGGTATATCCCCGACAATGCGCAACCTTGGTGTGAATGAACCTGCTCAATATACCGTAAGTACAAAGGATGGTCACATGACGATTGATGCTAAAGGATGGTCAAGGTTCAAATCTAAATCATATCTTGCGGTAGGGGATGATGTCAAAGTCAAACTTTATCGGCAAGGAGAGCTGGTCCAAATCAACTTTGAAATTCTTCTGTAGCAGCACGCAACTGCCGAACTGATCTATCCTCCGAGAGATTTTGATGTAATAATCTGGCATGATGAAAGAAGTGTCCTGTGGTGTATAAGTAGTACGACAGTATTATTTATCACATGGTATATCGTTGATAGAATTGCAACTCTGATTGCTGGTTAGGAACTGTCGTTCGATTTCATTCCAACAGTTGATGTGCTTTATTCAATTTTGTGTATTCACCTTGTGACAACATCTAAAACCAGCACCGTACCGATCGCTTGCAATATGAAAAGCGTTGAGGTAGAACACATGGGCCCCCAAACATGCAGGCCCACCAGACTGTGGCCCAAACTCCAGAGCCGTGAGCATGTCTGAGTATTATATTCTCAGCTGAACCCCCATAATGCCCGTGCGTTGCACGTAACATCAAGATGCATTTGTATGAGTATTTTATCTTGTTAGAGAAAAGGATGAACGAGGGAAGGCCTTATTTGCAAATGTGGAAAGGTATGTGGGTACCTTTTTGCAAAATTGCCATAGTTTCCTTCCTATCCGTCAGATATAAATCGGACGACCTATATTGCAGGATGGCAGGCACACCATCATCACCAACTCATCTATACTGGGTTAAAAAACTCTATTTTTATAATTATATATGTTATATATATATTCCCCTTGATTTTTCTTATGTATAAAGTTGTGATATAAAAGATTTTTATATTTCTTTATAGAGGGAGTATCTCTCTGTCAAAAATATATTTATCTGTAACTAGTTACTCCTGTCTTTCTACTTCCTTTCGCTGATATATGGGGCATCCGGCAACGGGGTCCACGTGCCATATGCACCAAATTAGAGTGCACAACTGCACGGTAGACACAACCCAGTCGTAGCGCCGCAGTAATGCCCAATGAGCCGTCAAATCATAAAACCCCCCACCTTTCCAGCTTTAGCAGTAAGCTGGACGGACGAAGAGGCAATATTTCACTAGGCCTGAATCCCCCTTCTCCCTCGTATGCTTGTTCAGAGAAAAACCCCTCTCGGTGATTGCATAGGGTTTTCTCATGGAGAAACAGGTATGAATTCTTCATCCATCCCCAATAAATCCAAGTCCCTTGGTCACGGGTAATCCTAGGATAGCAGCCGCCACCATTGATGCATTTTTCTTCCTATTGAATCTAGTGTGTTTCATTTGTAGTGCCCAAAGTGCGAGAACCCTACAGGTTTCTACGCCCTCGGTGAGACGCCACACTTGTTCCTTCTCATCCTAACACATGATTTTAAAACGCCCACAGTATGTTCCTAGAATCCTCTTTTTTATCCGGGAGGGTGGAGTTTTTTGAACATGCTATCGACTAATTTGGAAATTTGGATTGCTATATTTGGATAAAAGGTACTAGTACAATGGTCAACACTGACGCGAAAGAGGAAATTATTTCTAGATTTGGATAGGGAATACATTGTGTTCTCATATTATTTTTCCTGCAGTGCATTATTTGCTCTGCTAGAACACATGTACTCAAGATGCTCGGCCTTGCCATAACTGAATACACCAGTTTAATGGTCACATTGAAGACAAGCCATGGATATAAGTTTCAAGTTGGGTTCATGAACCAAGAAGATCGCTGCTTTTTTTATGGCTGAACTTGGACAAAACTTTCTCAAGTGTTATAGACTGAAAGTTGGCGCACGAATGTTGATGGAAATAGCAGAACCTGGTCTCATCTTCACCGCGATCTTCCACCCCGACGTTGTTCCAATTGTTCATCCATTTTAGTTTTGTACCTAGTTCTTGCTTGTTGCCTCGATTACTTCTTAATCCACCTATTCTGTCTAACTAATCACAATTTAACTTTAGAAGTAGCAACGAATCTCTCACGAAGATGCTACTTCTAATTAATATTTTCTTATAATTGGTGGCACGTGTGGGTTTTTTCAGAGTTAAGTAGGCTGCTTATTTGTTATTCTATATGAACTCGACTGTTACTGATGGCACTGAAGTTGGTTGGGACGACATTCACAAGTTCCTACACTTTATTGATCATCTTGAGGTCCTCGTGGGGCGTTTCAATGGTGGAAGGACACATGGAATATGTGTGCCATTGCTGCACTCGTTGAACAGGTCCAACTGTGTCGAGAAACTTATGGTACGAGCTATTTTCTGTTATATATGTTATTCATAAACTATTGCTTATACACAGTTTTACAGCTGTGATCTTCTTGAAACAGAAACTGCCCAGTTCTATTGTTCCTATACAGATGCCTGACCATGGTCGGGTCAGACTTGCGCTTGGTCACAACATGATGTTTATGTCGACCTACTCCATTCCCCTTGGAGGTGAAAAGATACTTATTCATGGGTGGTCTCAAATAATGAAGGCCCGTCCATCTTGGAGAATAGGACAGAAGATTATGTTCCTGCTTTTCCATGGCTCTAAAGCGAATATCCTATTTATTGACCATATTGCAAGATGAAGCCGCTTTCAGAAGGTTGTGGATGCGCGGGGTGGCGCCTGGGCCCAGTCCTGGGGCTTGGTGGCCTCAACCTTGGTTAACTGTAGGCAAAGTGGCACTGTTCGAGGCATGCTTTGTACGGTTGAACCTGTATAAGTACTCATACTGCTTTCAACTATGGTTGTTAACTGCCCCTGCTGGTTTCAGTTAAGGTTGTTAAGTACTCTTACTGCTTTTATAGTCTGCCGTGTTTCTTTAGTCCTGTCTTCCTCCAGCCGCCAAAACCAACCAGCGCCGATGGGGCCGCCTGCTTCCACCTCCCATGGCTGGCTGCACCTCAGCGCACACATTATCGCCCCACTGTCTCCTAAATCGTTAACACTGACGTCCAAGGCCTCGCCGTCGTCCTCCGCGCGCTTTGGTGCACTCGCCACAGCGCCGCCCTCTCGCGTTGTCAACATGGTCAACAAACAATAGGAATCGGCAGAAGTACGTGAGAAGATGATAGTAGGGGCCCACCATGTCAGCGTATGGAAAAAGAAAATGCTTCCTCCTAGTGGTTTCCTGACATCTGGGACCCACGACATTGTGAGCGTATATAGTCAATAGACAAGAGAACAACACAAAATCGGCTGACACCAGCGACGTAGCTGCTTGAGCAGTATTTTTTTGTTATTGTTGAACGGGGCAGGGTTTCAATTGGGCTGTGGTCTGTCTAGCCCAGGCTTATATTTTATGTTCACCATATGACCAACCCAGCTATTTTTTTCTTTGTGAAATGAGCCCAGTTTATTTTTTTCTGAAGAATACCCAATCCAGGCCTACTTATTTTTTACGCCCTGATGGGCTGCAACTCTTTCAAGACGCCTGCAAATCTTGAAAGTAATATGAAATGGGTTGTAAATATAAGAAACAGATGACAAATTGACAATTACTTTATAATTTCTGATTTTTTTCACATTTTCAGATTCCTATTTCACTAGGATTTAACCTAATTTAAATATATCTTCAAAGTAATTTAAATCTGGCTTGACATTTCGGTATTAAAAATAGTTTGGAACCAACAGAAATATGCAAAATTTCGTTTAAATTTTTAACCCTGGCCCTGGCTAACAAAAAATGGACTGCAATAAATTGCATAAGAAGTTGCAATGAGCTGTATATAAATTATTAAAAAAATAGGGAATGGTCTGACTTGTGGTCCTATTAAGTTGACGTGTATGCAAGATTTTTTTAGTTTTTATATATGTTAACAAACGATTCTAGCAGATGTAACCGTTGGATGTCAATCCAACGGCCGTCGTGTTTCTTCAATCTCTGATCTTCTCGCTCCAGCCGCCAAATCCAACGCCGGCGGGACCGCCTGCTCCCGCCTTCTGTGGCTGGCTGTGTTGCCGCGCAGACCTCACCGCCCCTACTACTCCCACCGCTGTCCAGGGCATCTCTACTCACCCACACTCCCTTGTTATTCTGCGGCGACGGCAGCCTCACACCGCAGCCGAACCAGTGAACCCTTGTAGTCCTCTCCGTACGAGCTTCCACTTCCGCTTCTTCCCTGGCTCCGCGTCGTCCCCTTCCTAGCCTCGCCATCGTCCACCGCCCTGGTGCTCTCGGCGCGGCCTGGCCAACGTTGTCAAGGAACGACTTTCATTGGAAGAGTACTATACGTGGAGAGGCTGACAGCTGGGTCCACGGTGGCCGCAAGGAAGTGCCTCCTTATTATGCGCAAAATAATTATTCCTCCACCTGACAGTAGGGACCCACCGGACGGGCCACCGTATTTCGCAAAAAAAACGTTTCCCCCTGACTGCTAGGACCCACCAGCTATATCTTCGCACGCAAGGAAGTGTGTCCATATTACGGGCAAAAAAAAATGATTCGCCCCCTGACTGCTGGGACCCACCAGCTACATCTTCGCATGCAAGGAAGTGCGTCCATATTACGGGCAAAAAAAATGATTCGCCTCCTGACTGCTGGGACCCACCAGCTACATCTTCGCATGCAAGGAAGTGCGTCCATATTACGGGCAAAAAAAATGATTCGCCCCCTGACTGCTGGGACCCACCAGCTACATCTTCGCATGCAAGGAAGTGCCTGAGTGTCGGGACCCACCTGGTCGAAGCGTACATGGCGTTGTCATTCTGGTCGCAAACGTGTACATACATACTGGTCGATGTAGAGACGCGCACGTGTCGTAGTAGAGGCGCGCACGTAGCATGTACACGTACGTACAGTGGCCAGGGTGCAAGAAAGTAAATAAGGCCACGTACGTACATACGGGTGGGGTCTCAAACGCATACTCGCGCATATGTACGGCCAGGGCTCATGTACATGGCTGGGTCGGAATGGAGAAACTGCGTCGTCGTCGTGTTCATGGGAGCCAACCGGCTGGGTCGGAACGGAATGCGTCGTCGTGTTCATCGGGAGGGCTTGGACGGAACAACCGATGGAAACGAGGCCCGACGTACCGCAGAACAGAGGAAACGGCCTTATGTTCAACCGACCACGGTCGAAATAGGATCCTGTTCATCGGAAGGGGTCTGGCGTACCACAAAACGGAGGAAACAGACTTCTGTTGGACCTCCTACGGTCAAAACGGGGTCCTGTTGATCAGGAGGGGTGTGGCATACCGCAAAACGGAGGAAACGGACTTGTATTGGAGCGCTACGGTCGAAATGGGGGTCCTATTCATCGGGAGGGGTGTGGTGTACCCCAAAACGGGACTCCACGGGATATTGTTCATCTCCACCGCCGACCTCCTCCAGCCTCCACGGGCTACTGTTCATCCACCGTCGACCTCCTACAGCCTCCACCTGTGACTGTTCATCCATGGCTCCTGTTCATCCAGCCTTCACCGCGCGCTCCTCCACCGGCTACTGTTCAACCAACCCTCTCCATGGAGTCCTGTTTAACAACCCCTCCATGGGCTACTGTTCATACAGCTCTCCACCGGCTACTATTCAACCATCCCTCCACGGGGTCGTCCTGTTCATCCAGCCCTCCACGGGGTCCTGTTCATCCACCCCAACCGGCTTGATTGGGGTCCTGTTCATCCAAAGGCAACACCACGGGGTCCTGTTCATCCACCCCTATCGGGAACTGTTCATCCAACCCCCCCCCCCCCAACAATGCTCACTGTTCATCAAGGGAAGGAGGCAGCAGGGTTCGATCGGCTTCAGTTAGCAGCAGTAGCGAAGGAACCACTCGGGTTCAGTAACGTAGCTAGTGCAATCGCTCGGGTTCAGTTAGAGCTCAACGCCTCGCTCGGGTTCAATTAGAGCGCAACGCCTCGCACACAAGCGTGTACGTGTACGAGAGAAACGCGCATCGCTCCGCCCCCGACCACCTACTGTAACCAGGAACTCCCCGAAATTTTCCTCGCCCTCGCTTCTACCATGGTTTTTTCCGTCATGTACGGCCCAAAGAATGTCATGCAGCTGCGTCTCCGGCCCGCCCAGGACGAAAAACCCATTTTCTGTCATGATTTTTTGTCATAGAAGTAGGAGCCCACCACATCTATGATGATACCAGGTTTTGTCACAATTATCGTCATAGAAGTGTCATAAGTATGACAGAAAAAAAAATCGTTCAGCCCAAAATGTCACGGATGTGTCTTTTTTTATAGTGTGAGCTAGTCTTAGAGGCGAGACTAGGAATCAGGTTTTACCTTTTATCATTCTACATGTCCATATGAGTTTTCCACTGAATCACATATTTCAATATCATAGCAGTTATAACATAGAATATAAACTCTTAATTACAAACATGAAAAATATAATAATACTATATTATTGCCTCTAGATCAAATTTCCAACAACTCTCACCTCCTTCGCCCACAAAGTGTTCGAAGAATTGCATATGTAAGATTTTTTCCCTTTTCATTGTGTTTTAATGTTTATGCAATAAAATTCACATGGGATATTACATAAGATGAAGAGGTTAAGGAATATGTTCTTCCACGACTCTTCGTCCGAGGTGGAGGAAGAAGAAGATGATGGTTCACAAGGACTTTTGGCGATTGAGACTATGATCAAGTTTGGCTGCTTGTACATCAATTGAGGCCGCCACAGTTTGGAAGGCTTGTTGCCGAAGATGCTTCTCCTTGCAACTATGTTGTCAGTGGCCATTGGTACACGATGGGCTACCACCTTGCAGATGACATCTATCCTTCATGGGTCACATTTGTGAAGGCAATCTGGCATGCAAAAGGTAACCAGAGATCCCACTTTGTAATGAGTCAAATAGTCGGCGAGATAGAATGTTGAGAGAGTTTTTGGTGTCCCCAAAAGCGTCTTGCCATTATTCGCGGCTCTATCAAGTATTGGAAGCCGCTTGTCATATGGAAAATAATGACATGTTGAATCAGCTTGCACACCCACATGATCATTGAGGATGAGAGAGGCATGTCAGAGAATTTTCGGTACATCTCCAAATGGGATCTTGTCGAGCCAAAATACAATGCAAGCAGGATACAAAGATTCTTCGCAGCCAAGGTTGTCAGAATCGTGATTCTGAATCGGATTGGAGCTTCGAGTAGAATCTTAACTATTAGAATAGTAGAGACGTATATTTTACTAACTAAAATCCTAGAATCGGAGGGGTTAGTTTGGATCGTAAAATCGTAGAATCGTGCATCGAAGTATCGAGAACTGAAAAGTTCATACTCAGCTCCAAGATGATATTGTTGAGCACTTGTGGGCACTTCCAAGCACTTGATTGTTGTGCTCCTATCATGTTCTTTATTCTAATTAATACTTCATTTGAACATTTTTCGTGTGTTTGAATTTGAATTATTAAATTGGTAAACTTTGAATTTGTAATGTTCGTCCTAGAAATGGTTGTATCCATGTTATAGATACAACCATGTTAATCCATTTCTGGAACAAGTATTTTTGGATGGAGGGAGTATTTCTAAAAACATGACGAGTTAAGAGGTCATCTCTTGTTTTCTCTTAAATAAGATAAGATGATTTTTTTTTTATGATTTCTCTCTCCTCCACGTCGTCGTTTCTCTCTTTTAGGTGAATCATTTCTCTCTCTAGTCCACGTCTCCACGAATCGTCGAAACCCCAGAAAAGCCCACGGCGGCCGCCAAGTTCACCCGAGAGTTCAGGTATGGCGGCTGCGGCGGCGGCTGCACGGCTGCTGCTCCCCAAGGCGACCAGAGCCGCGGCCTCCTCCTCCGCTCTTCTCCACCACCCTCTCGATTCCTTTTCCAGATGCTTCCGAAGCCTCGGGCCGCCCCTCCCGCGGCCGCCGCCCACCGTATTCCAGCGGCACCTCTCCGACGCTGCCTTCGACGCGCAGGCGCTGGACAACCGCGTCCCCGCTACCGTCATCACCGGCTTCCTCGGCTCCGGCAAGGTCCGCCTCGCTCTACTTACCTTTCCCCTTGTGAAGTTCTGCTACCTGGAGCGTGTAGGCTATATAAGTCGGTCAGTCTGAAGTCTGAACTTACTGCATATAATTGCGTAGGTGATGTTAATATGCATTCAGATTTGAGAAATCGATATGCTATCAGTAAAAACTACTACACCCGGCGTGGATTTAAACCGATGAATGTGCTCACTTCCATGGTGCTATAATAATCTCTATAGGACTGATGTTTGTTTATTAAGGTTGGCTAATTGCTTTCAATCTCTCTTTTGCAGACAACCCTTCTGAATCACATTCTAACATCACAGCATGGGAAGAGGATTGCTGTCATTGAGAACGAGGTTAACTGAAGATCCTTGTTTCTTGGAGCACTTTATTATGCCCAGTCAACATTGTTTGATATTATGTTTCGCAACAAATCGATAGTGCACTGAATCAGCTCCATTTTAACATGCGAGACTCTGGTGGTGCTATGTAGAGTAAGCCATATTGTCCTTCTGTGTGCAGTTTGGTGAGGTGGATATTGATAGCTCACTGGTCGCTAACCATTCATCTGTTGCCGAAGACATTGTGATGGTGAATAATGGCTGCTTGTGTTGCACTGTCCGAGGGGATCTTGTAAAGATGCTTCTCAAGTTGGTGAAGCAAAAGGGCGACAAGTTTGATCATATCGTTATTGAGACAACAGGTAAATCTCATTGGTTCAAAATCTACCAGACTACCAATACATGGTTATTATTTTTTAGTCTAAAGATGTGTCGAAGTTCTTATATCTGACATAACTAATGTCACTGTCTAGGTCTTGCAAAGCCTGGTCCTGTTATTGAGACATTTTGTTCTGATGAATTGGTCTCGAAATATGTGAAACTTGATGGTGTTGTTACTTTGGTTGATTGTAAGCATGCCATGCAACATTTGAATGAAGTGAAAGCAAGGTGGGTTGTGAACGAGGCAGTAGAACAAGTTGCTTATGCAGACCGGATTATATTGAACAAGGTATTTAGTCAGTCTATAGAACTACATACAAGGCTCTGGTGCAAAAAATTGTTATTTAAGCACGTCTCTTTTCTGCATTTTCTTCTTCAAGAATACAGTATAAAAGTGCTTGCTTTTCTAATGCTCTATAATTGCTATCTATGCAGACTGATTTGGTTGATGACACAGAACTTGAGGTTTTGACCAACAAGATCAAGGTAGGTTGGTACAATGCCTTCAGAAAACAGATTTTTTTTTGGGTCAAGTGCAAGCTTATTCTGTTTTGCACAAGTTGAAAAGTTTTCTCGTTGCAGCACATAAATGGGATGGCGCAAATGAAAAAAGCAAAGTTTGGTGATGTTGACATGGATTTTGTGCTAGGAATTGGCGGTTATGACCTTGATAGGTTAGTATCATTATTTTCTTGTGTGTTAAAGAATGCTGGGCTGTAATCCTGAGAGTCAGATGTCATATCTTGTTTCCCTAATTGAGATAAAAATATATCTGCAGGATTGAGGCTGCAGTCCAATTGAACGAAAACAAAGAGACAGGGCATTGCCACTTGGGACATGAGCATGGTAATGTTCAGGCTCCGGCATCCATGTGTTATGAATCCCACCATATTAGAGACATGCTAACTTTTATATCTAGGGCTTAAGACAGAGTTTAGTGGCTTCCTTTGGATTTTTACCTTTTATCGAAATTCTGATGGAGACATATAAATGCTCAATAATTGAGATAACACACACAGACTTGCAGTTTGCTCTAAATTTTCTGTATGCATTCATTTTTATTCAACTTTCTCAGCCAGTTTGTTTACTTTGCTGACTTGTAGGACACCATCATGACCATGTCCATGATGCAGCTGTTACTAGTGTAAGTATTGTTTCGGAGGGACTACTTGATCTTGATGAGGTAAACAAATGTAGTTAAGATTTGCTTGAAATATGGTTCTTTTACCACCAAACTTTTCCTCGGCCAATTAACCAGTTTATCACTAATGTGTTTTGAAGGTTAATGATTGGCTGGAGAGGCTGGTTGACGAGAAAGGTGAAGACCTGTACAGATTAAAGGGTGTTATATCCGTCAACGAGTCAACTGGACGCTTCGTATTTCAGGTTAGCCAGCCAAACCTTTCCTCGATAAAGAAACCAGTTTATCGTCTTCTGCTATGCTATCCCTTTGCTTGAACGAAGTTGATCCGTGTGATCAGAGCTACACGTTGTACTAAACTTTTGATCATCCTTGTGTTGCCGCATAAAAGCTTTTGTTCTGGTGCCTCTGCAGTTTCGACCGTTCTAATGTATGGGATCCCGATGCTAACTCCTACTGAAAATTGCAGGGCGTGCACTCTATGTTGGAAGGTTGCCCAGCAAAGCCGTGGGAGGATGATGAGAAGAGGATCAGCAAACTCGTGTTTATCGGCAGGAACCTGGACGAAGCCGCGCTAAGGAAGGCCTTCAAAGGTTGCCTGCTATGAACGCTCTGACCATGCGTTTCTCCTTGGGAGGTTGAGGCTGAGAAAGAAGTATACGCAAGTAAATCAGGCGCAAGAGCGAAAAGTACAAGGCCCTGTGTCCTTTCTTGGGTGGTGATTTTTTTGTCTCGTGTTCACTGAGAAACCGAGCACTGTTGCCAAAATCTCTTAGACTAGCCTAGGATTTAAAGTCTAATTCCTTGATGAGAAGCATACCTGTATGACGCCGTTGTGCCTTTTCTCGCGATTTATTTAGGTTAAAGGAAACCATGAGGAGTTTTCTGTGATGAAACTGGAGAGAGAATCTATGTGTCAGCTCAGCCGTCTGAAACTCTGGCTCTGAATACGTACTGTACATGATTTATGTGTTGGATGTCGTTGTATTGGAATTTGGCCGTGTGAGACGAGGCCGGTTCTGGTGGCCTCCAAATACAGAGCTGTTTACACTTGTGTAGCAGAATAATTTGCCCGTTCTCGGCCTAAAGTCGCCACGCATTTCTGTTCGGGCTAACAAACATTTCGCACGAATATCGCGAGAGATTGGAAAAGGAAATCGATTTCCCTATGAACGCCCGGATTCCGCAAGGCAGTGCTGGGAGGAAGAAAATAGAGAAGCTGATTAATGCACCATAATACTGCTTGCTATCCCCAAAAACAAATGAATACTCGCGGGACATGTGGCGTCTGCTGATTCGCCAAGAACTCCCCGGCTTGCCTGCTCCCTTCTCGTGCTCCCATCCGTGCTCCCACTTCATCCTACGGCTGTCATTTTCTCTTTTTCTTTTCTAATCTAATCATCTCCCCCTGATTTTCAGGGGGATAGGGCCGGGCCTTATTTTCTTTCAATTAAATCAAGCCATGTACGCGGGAGCACGGATGGAAGGAAGGTAGCAGGCAAGTCTCGTCCGCCCGTGCTCTCGAGAGAAAACGCGGTACCGGTGCCAATTTCCCCAACGGCTATATTATTTACACCCTTCCATGTTTGCCTCCCTCCTCCCCCTGCCGCACCACTATTTCCATCCAACGGATCCGCCAAGAACTCCCCCGCCCCGCCCCGCCCCACAGAGAACCAACTCCGCCGCCCTCCCCCGGCCTCGCGAGCCAGCGAATCCGTCGCTCGGGGGGAAACGCCCGCCGCCTCGTCCGCGCTCGGAGCTCGTTTCTTGATCCTCCCTCGCGCTGAAAGCTCGTTTCTTTTTTGGTTACTGATTGCGATCTCGGTTCTTGATCCTCGTCCGCGCGCTGCTAATCCCGCCGTGTTCTTTCTTTTGGTAGAAATCCTCTCCGCGTTAGGTTGTCCTTTACCGAGTTGATTTCGTTTGTTATATACTCGTCTGCCTGCGAATCCATTGCTCGCTCGATTTAGGGTTACTTTCCTGTAGATCCCCGGCTCGAATTGCATTGCTCTGTGCGCCCTGATCTTGTCCGCATCAGTACTACCGCCGTTTCTTGTCTTCTCTGATCCATGGACGCAGGTTCCGACATGATGTCGCCGGAGAAGAGCGGCAGGCGGGGCGCGCGGCCGCCGCTCCGGGAGGCCGGCTCGATCTCGACGCCCTCCATGCCGCCGCTCCAGGAGCCCGGCTCCAGGCCCAGGCCCTACATGCCGTCCCTCTGCTCCACGCCCCGCAACCCTGCCGTCAAGTGCCATGTGAGTCCCCGATCGATCCCGTTTCCCCCTTTCGCCTGTGTCCTGTACCTGCGCGCCAGCCGTTCGACAGACTGAACGGGTGTGAATCTGCTTGTTTGTTTGTCTGGCAGGGCGACAGGTTCATCCCGGACAGGTCGGCGATGGACATGGACATGGCGCACTACCTGCTGACGGAGCCGAGGAAGGACAGGAAGAACGCCGCGACGCCGTCGCCGGCCAAGGAGACGTACCGGAAGCTGCTGGCGGAGAAGCTGCTCAACAACCGGACCAGGATCCTCGCCTTCCGCAACAGGCCGCCGGAGCCTGAGAACAGCATCCTCACGGAGCTCCGTGCCGATGTGGCCTCCGTCCAGGCCAGACCGGCGAAGAAGCGTCGATACATCCCTCAGGTACAGTCATGCTTAGTTTGTGGTGCTGCTCTCATTGGTTGTTGCAGTTGTAGTGGCAGTTCGTGATGATGATTACTGACTTGATGTGCATTGGAAACCTGATGCAGTCCGCAGAGAGGACTCTGGATGCGCCAGACCTCCTTGACGATTACTACCTCAACCTGCTGGACTGGGGAAGCGCCAATGTGCTGTCCATTGCACTGGGCAACACGGTGTACCTATGGGACGCCGCAAGTGGGTCTACATCCGAGCTTGTTACCATTGATGAGGATGATGGCCCTGTCACTAGTGTTAGCTGGGCTCCTGATGGCAACCACATTGCTATTGGCCTCAACTCCTCTGCTGTCCAGATTTGGGATTCCAGCTCGAACCGACTGGTTGGTACTTCTTGACACATCTCTCTCCTGTTAATGTTCTATTAGCAGCATTGTTCGTTGTTTTTTAGTTGCTGACCATGACCATGAATCATTCTGCAGCTGAGGACACTGCAAGGTGTGCATGAGTCGAGAGTCGGATCACTGGCATGGAACAAGAGCATCCTGACCGCTGGTGGTATGGACGGCAAGATCGTGAACAATGATGTGAGGATTAGGGAGCATGCTGTGCAGACATACCGCGGGCACACGCAGGAGGTGTGTGGACTCAAGTGGTCCGGATCAGGGCTGCAGCTAGCCAGCGGTGGTAACGACAACCTCCTCCACATATGGGATGTGTCCATGGCATCCTCTGCACAATCCGCAGGCCGCACCCAATGGCTACACAGGATGGAAGACCACTTGGCTGCTGTGAAGGCGCTTGCATGGTGCCCATTCCAGAGCAACCTGCTGGCGTCGGGTGGTGGCGCAAATGACCGGTGCATCAAGTTCTGGAACACACACACTGGCGCATGCCTCAACTCAGTCGACACCGGGTCACAAGTCTGTGCGCTGCTATGGAACAAGAATGACAGAGAGCTGCTGAGCTCGCATGGGTTCACTCAGAACCAGCTCACACTGTGGAAGTACCCGTCGATGGTCAAGATGGCCGAGCTCAATGGCCATACCTCCCGTGTCCTCTTCATGGCTCAGGTAATAATATTTGCTCGCTCCCTATGCTTTGTAGCTAAGTTTGCAACACACATTATGTGCACAGACGGATGGCTTATGGTTGTCTTGTGTTGAACCTACCTTTGCAGAGCCCTGATGGTTGCACGGTGGCATCTGCTGCAGCAGACGAGACCCTGCGCTTCTGGAACGTGTTTCCTGACGCTCCTAAGTCTGCGGTGAAAGAGAAGGCTTCACAGAGCAGAATGTTCAACAGCTACAATCACCTACGCTAAGGGAGCAGGTCCCAGCGACTGCTGTAACTCTGACGAGTAGTAGCAGGCTAGGCGCAAAGAGTAATTGCATAATGAGCTGGTTTTTACTCGGAAATTCTTTGTTGTGTATTGAAGTATTTTGTGCGTACTTCAGTATGCTGGTATAACTCTAGTTGTTGTTCTACATTGATCCAGATGAACATCAAGACCAGTTTGATGTATTATATTTATGCATAAAAATGTCAGTGATATATATAAGATTGTTATTTTTTATGAACAATGCTGGGTCTCAAAGATATGTGCCGTTTGAGAGTGTGAATTGTGGCCTCCCAAACTATTCTTTGTTTTTGTTGCTTTTGATGTTTCCTGTTGACTGGCTTTGCCGTTGACGTGGGACGGGTCTGGAGGTGCTTCTCTTTTGGTTGCCTTCTTTATGCAGCTTGAAGCCACCACCACTATTTTATCATATTATTGTTCTTCTCGGGTCATGCATGGACCTGCTTCTGCAATGGAAGCTGTGTGTGTGTTCCCACTGAATCCAAACCTAGCAAAATTGGAGCAGAGTTTCACCTTCGGGTTAGATGTGTTTTGTGAGCTTCAGATGTCGGAGGATCTGCTGCGTTGTGCCAAGCTCGGAGTGGCAAACCATATGGTACCCTCTTGGGCTTGTTTCAGTCAAAGAAATGTGCATCTCGTGGTTGGTTGGTTCAGTGGCAGATGGTGTTTGTGCCGACCAGATCACAACCAAACATTCGCAGAATCAGAATCCCATGAGATTACCAGTGAGATTTACCATTTCTCCAACCAAAAGTAGCGCAGTAAAAGATTGGCAGTGCACTGACACATACCGTGGTAGTGCGTTTGCAGCTGGTGCCGTACCAGCCGTCAGATCTGAGCAGAGTTGATCCTGGCCGTCCAATGATGGCACGCATGGTTCCTCTTCCTGCCTACCCACCGGCCATCGCCACCAAGTGGCCCTTTCGCCCGCCTCGCCGCCCACTTCCTCTCCCTCCCTCCCCGCACGCGCGCGCCCTCCGCCCGGCAGGCCGTCGACCTCGCCGTCCGTCGAGGTAGCCGACCGCCGTCGCGAAGGCTCGCCGCTCGCCGGGATCGGGGGAGCCGCCGCCGCGCCTCCATCCCACCCAGACACAGCCTCCTAGGCCGCTCGCTTGCCTGCCACTACCAGCTCAGGGCTCGAGAGCCCAGATCCCCCGCTATATAGAGTCCCCGGCGAGCCTTCGACGCCGCGCCGGCCATGGATTTCATGAAGGCCTTCGATCAGACCGTGCGGGAGATGTAAGTTTTCTCGATCGGGCCGTTTTACAAGATTGCAGCTTTCGCTGAATTTGATCCGCGAGGAGTGAGATCCTGACCCGTTTGCTGTGCGCGTGCTCTTGCAGAAAGAGGGAGGTCAATCTCAAGGTGCTCAAGGTCCCCGAGCTCGAACAGAAGGTTTGGATCTCGCCCAGATCTTAGCTCTGCTCCTCTGTAAAGTTGTTTCCTCTTGCCGGTAGTGGAGCTGTGAATTATCGGATTAGTTCATGTGGTGGAGACTGGAGGATGGAACTTTGAATTTTGCCTATGCTTGCTTGTGATACCACTGTTGTCTGTACACTCCACACTAGTGCTTCAGGGAAATTGATAAATGTTGCAACTTTTTAGGAGCAATAAATAAAATTATGTTCCTTAAAAATGTCAAACTCTGCGCTGATGGTTTAGTTAAATTATTAAGACCTGAATCAGAGATCAGTCGAAATACACTACCGAATGCACTCCTCACACACTGCTTTTGATTTGCCTGTAATCAGGCTGGATTCCTCGGTGATTACATTTAGAGCTAGAAGTCCGATGAGAAGCGATAGCTTACAAGACTAGTCATTTTCATCTCTCATTGTATCATATTTCGTAGCTTATGTCTTTTCCTAAAAGTTTTGCTTTCAAATCAGGTCCTTGACGCGACAAGTGATGAACCTTGGGGTCCACACGGGTCTGCTCTTTCAGAGCTAGCTCAGGCCACCAAGAAATAGTAAGTTTTAATGTCTTATTTGTGTTGTGCTATCCCACCTCCCTTTTTATCAGTGCTGGAATGATGCCTATAACTTCTAAAATCTGCAGCTCTGAGTGTCAGATGGTGATGGGTGTCCTCTGGGCCAGGCTGGGTGAGCGAGATGCAAACTGGCGTCATGTGTATAAGGTTATTGCTTCTTATTCCCTAATGACCATCCTTTCAATAGTATATTGGATCAATATTAAGCTTGTTAGGAATCACTTCTACAGTGATTGATCACATTAACCAGTAACCACCAAAGGGAAACAGACCTTTGTATCGTGCAAATTTTTATGAGCAATGTTATTCACTAATTAAAATTTGTGGATGCGCAGGCACTGACGATTATTGAGTACTTGATAGCGAATGGTTCTGACCGGGCAGTTGATGACATTCTCGATCATTATTCAAAGATCTCGGTATGTGTTGTCTGTGCTTTTGTTTACAACTCTTTCTTGTTAAGGCTACGTCGAGTGATTAAACATTTTCTTGTCGTATCCTTTAAGGTTCTTTCGAGTTTTGAGTTTGTGGAACCTAATGGAAAAGACTCTGGAATAAATGTGAGGAAGAAAGTGGAAACTCTGGTGGGGATCATCAATGATAAGGAGAGAATAAAGGCTGTGAGAGAGAAAGCGGCCAGTAACCGTGACAAGTGGGTTCTGCGAAATTATGAAATGAGATCTTCTAACTTTTTTGAGTTGTGTACTCATCTTTGACAGTCTTAAACTGTAACGTATATTTGCTGTGGATGAAGGTACGTTGGGTTATCATCAACCGGGTCATACAGATCAAGCTCAGCCTCTGGAGGTAGCAACTACAGTTCAGGTGAACGCTATGGCAGTTTTGGTGGCACAAGGGAGGCTGATTCGTTCAGTAACAGTTACAGGGACAAAGAACCTGTTAAAACCTCTTCAAGTAATACTGGCAGGCGCAGATCTGGCAGCAAGATAAGAAAGGACGCGAATCATGATAGAAGGTATTTTAAGGCTGCTTAGCATTTTTACTACGTTAAATAACTATGCTGGTTTTCAGAAACTACAGCCAGTAATATTTTACTAACAGTATCCATTTTTATCATTAATAAAAGGTGAGTCGCCAGTGGGATATGGTGGGTTAATTATAGGTAGCATTCTTGGCTGCATGATTGGTGAATTAGTGTCTAATTTGCTATTGAAAATGCAGTTAATTCTAAAGCATACTGTTATGGTTATTGCCTATTAGAGGAGGTCCTCCTGCTGAATCTTGTTAAGTATGGTAAATGCAGCAATATTGTTGAAAGAAACATGCAGCAGTATCAGTTCGGTTCTGGATTCTTAGCGCCGGGCTTATCTTTTATTGTTATACATTTCACTCCTTCACTGAAGTTTTATATCCACACAGCTCCTCGAAGTCCCCATCTAACACAAAAGGCAATGAGGATGAATTTGATGACTTTGATCCTCGTGGATCTTCTTCAAATGGTAAAATATTATATATTTTTTCCTGGTTATGCTATTTCCATGCAAGGAATTTCTTTAGCTGTAGTACTGAATGCATGTTCATGTCTTGACATGTAAATCTGTTATTATCTGTAATGTTTTGACGAATACTCGTTCACTTTTCAATTTGCATGTAACCTATGCTATTACTAGATTACCTTGCATGTAGCACAATTATAACATTCTCTTCTGCCTAATTGTAAATAGAAATTCATCATATGAACATCAATTCAAGTGTTCAACAAGTTTTTACTAAAAGGGACGACCTGATATTTTGTTGAGACTGGGAGTGCTATGCCTTATTTATATTTAAATGAATGAATTTGTTGGATTTGGAAACTCAAAGAGATAATTATTTCTATCTTGTTCTACAGGTGCAGCTAATACAAAGACTGCCGAGGTGGATCTTCTTGGCCCAAACTTGATGGATGATTTCCTTGACGAGCCTGCAGCCACTCCAGCAGCAAAAAGTGCTGTAGAACCTCAGGTTGATCTGTTTGCTGATGCAGATTTCCAATCGGCAATCCCAGGTGCCGAAACAACTGCGCATCAGGATGTCCAGGTTTGGCTCTCTTCTTCTCTTTGTATCGTAGCTGCTAAATATGTTATAACATTATCTGACTATCTGACAGTGCCAGAAACTGCCAGTATTGTGCTTTGATACTCTTATAAAATCATGTAGTTTCTCAATTTCGTTGATCATGATACAGTGTTGTCATCCAAATGATACTGCAGGAAACTGTTGACCTTTTTTCGGGAAATGCTACCTTTGCTTCAGCATTTCCACCACAGACTGGGTTTATCCCACCACCAACTTCTGGGACACCTTCTAATGCTAATACTTCCGTGTCCAAGAACACAGTACCTGAACCATTTGATCCTTTCGGTGATATTCCTTTAAGCAGTTTTGGGGGATCTGACCCATTTGGTGACTTCAGCTCATCTAGTGCACCACCACCACCTGTACACAGCTCCACTGGAAATATCAGCATGTCGAGTCAGAACCTTGAGGCAGCATCGGACTTTGGTGCCTTTGAATCAAACACTGTGGATACAGCTAAAGACCCCTTCGACTTTTCTTCCACTGGCAATTTTGGCAAAGCAGATGTAGCACCTTTGGCAGCTCCCAAAACTGATGCGTCTGATTTTGGTGCCTTCGTTGCAAACACTGTAGAAGCAACTAAAGACCCCTTTGATCTTTCTTCAAGTATTAATGGAAAGGCAGACCAAACACCTTTGGCTGCTCCCAAGCCCAACACCAAGAAAGAAAATTTTCAGGTCAAATCTGGCATATGGGCTGACTCTTTGAGCCGTGGATTAATTGATCTGAACATAACTGGACGTAAGTTCCTCCTCTCATTTCCTCCTCGCCCTTCTGGAAACTTGATTGCAGAAATGTTGATGTCTCTCTTCACTGCAAATTGCAGCAAAGAAGGTGAACTTAGCCGATGTTGGGGTCGTCGGTGGCCTCAGTGATGGGTTCGACGACAAGGCTCAACCCTCATGGAACATGGGTGCAGGGGGATCTGGCCAACCCTCATGGAACATGGGTGCAGGGGGATCTGGCCTAGGAATGTCTGGAATTCCTCCGACTACGCATGGCGGTGGCATCGAGAGCTTGGCAAACTACAACAAGTATCAGTTTGGTGGCTTCAAATGAGCTCCATAGGAGAGCATTTCTAGCACCTGGTGTTTGTTGCTTTTTGCTGGACTGCGCCTTTGGACGCTTATTATCTTTTTATTTGTTTTGTCACCTCGCTTTTGTTGACCGGCGCATTGCTTATAATTGCCGTAGTATTCAAGTGTCGTGGTCTTTGTCCAGTGTTGTCACGCATGTGTTTGTCGGGTTTGTGGATACGCAGACCTTGTGTCACATCATGATTCCATTCAGTCTTATGGTTAATATGTGCACCTTATGTAAATTGTACGCCCTTTTGCTTCTGTAATGCTTCGCGGTGCTTGCATTCAATTCCTGGGTTTCTGAAATACTACTTGGGAAACCATCAACATTACATTGAACACTGTTTTGCAACCACCGGAATGTGGTATTCCGTTTTATGTAAAATCGTCCGAACACTAATGTCACGGCATTCATGTTAGAATTGGACATTCTACCCTTGTTTCTCAGAAGTTTATGAGCGTCAACAGAGACAAGACAGCAACATTAACGCTTGATCTTGTGTGTTGTGTGAAAGAAAACTGACAATGCTGAATTCATATTTTGGCTTCTCTTTGTTTCGCGGAATAGGAATATGGTAGAATTGTGATGCCAATTATTTGGCTGCATTGCAGGAGAAATGTGTACAAGTTTACTGAAAACTAGGTGCATTGCGTAGTTGTCATGGAAATGAATTATTTTCTTTGAAATTACAGGTAGCAAGAAGGAAAAATCATATGGTAGCAATCCTACAAACCAGAAGGAAATATTACCAAGAAATCCTTCAAATTCCTATGAAATTCTTTGAACCATATATGCCCTTACAAGTACTTAAATTATAGTTTGTGATTTTGTATCTATGTACGAGGAGTAATACAAAGAAATTGATGGTCGATGCTTATCTTTGAAAACATGCATCAAACAGACTGCTACAACACTTCTCAGGCTTCAGGAGAACAATGTATGAGCAACTAAGCAAGCATATATCATTTCAGTTCATTTATAATTTCCAGGATATCCCTGGAAGTATCTACCAGGAAACTAGTAAATGTACGTGTGGTAGAATGCTGGAAGGAAATGCAGGATTCATGTTTTGCATAACCAAACACAGCGTCTATGCCACCATGCTCACTACTTGCTATGTGGTTTCAGTTTGGAGGTGTGATGGTCCTAGGTAGGTGCGTGCTCTCGTTTTCCTCTACTATTGCCCCAACCAAATGCAAGGGTTTTCTCATATGTAGTCCCCAAAAGGATCTACACTATAAAGTTGAATTGGTAAAATGTATCTTCAGAGAGCTACTTCGCCAACAATAAAAATCCAAAAAAGGCTTTCGCCCTGTTTTATATTTAAAGCAAAACACACAACAATAAAGGAACACCTAATTGCCCATGTGCTCATTACAACAATATTGAAATGCATGAAAGCGTCCATCACATGGTTGTTACACCACAAACTGTCCCTATTTAAGCGTGAGAAGAAAGATGGAGCAACAACTCATAAAGAATCCGTCATGTGTCGACCAAGGGGTAGAGCTTAATTAGTCGCTGCTATATTCATCTAAGCCTACCACATATACAATGTATGCAAGCTTTGCAGTTAATTGGAATTCCTTTTTCGAAGTTGTTGAAACCCACGTACATCCTAGGACTGGGAACCATCAGGATTTACATCTACGCGGGCTTGGATTTCTATGGGAAGTAACATCACGAAGATGGTCATGTCGAGATGAACTCCTTCAAGAATTCTCCATCATAGTGCGTTTTATTGAATAGGCAGAGGCACAACTGGAGAATCAAACTATGTCTCGGTACTAATGAGGAAGTGGTGTTGTTTCCCTTCCATGCTCTGTTTCTTGGAGCAAGTTGGGACACATCTTTCAATCACACTAGAGCGAGAGAGAGCCAGGGTGTAGACTTCCAACTATTGTGTATGACACACCAGAATGAAGTTCCAGTTTTACGGAAAATTACTAGTTAATTATGGCGTTCCAAACACCATATTGCCATCACATTCATGTGACAATTAAACTAATTCAAGTGTATTATGCCATTCTACCCTTGGGTTTCTCTGATAAATTTTGGAACATCAACAAGGATAAGACTGCATTTTGTTTTTATTTGTGCAAGGTGCTAGGGTCTTCCAAGATTAACACCTGATTTTGTGTGCCTTGTGAAGAAAACTTATACCGTTGACTTCCTTTTTTTAACAGGGAAAAGCGCTGAAGGCGCCAAATTGTATTCATCTCATAGTTGTAACACAAAGAGTGATACATGGCCCTTCTTAAAGAAGATACATCATAGAACATAAGATGAGCCAAAGAACAGGAGATGAATCTAGCCAGAAGAGGCAAGAACCTTAAGAAAAAGTTCCCGAAGAACAACAAAGCAATGAAAGATTGGTGGAGAGCCAACTAAAGAAATAGCTTTCGCTAATGACTTGAGAAAAACTAAACAACCTGAGTGTGAACCTTCTGAGAGCAACAATCGAGGCAAGACTTGATTCCTGGAAGTTGCAGTTGTTTCTTCTCAAAGTCCAACACTAAAAATCCCATGAAGATTGCTTTGTGAAATTCCTGCGATAGAGCGTTGATTGAGGGAAGGTGTGATTCCTGGAAGCTGTATACAGTCCCTGTAAAATCTCACTTTCGTAGCACCTTAAACTCCATATGCAAAATGTTCTCGTGTAAGCCTACAAAATGAATCTGGAAGTAGAAAAAAAAACCTCATGTGCATGGGACTTGAAATCTTTAGGCAGGGGGACCTACAACTGGATTAGCCGCACAAAACAACTATAAATTATTCATGGAGGTTGGCATTCTTCAAAGATTGGATATAGTGATAAGGTCTATGAGTGTGCCCTGGGTTGGAGCAATTGAAAATAGCAATAGTTGAGTTATTGAGAGTTTGATGAGTATATTTATGGGCTTGTTCATTCAGAGCACGTGTGTGACACCCAGATAATTAAGCTACAGTAAACCGTTGTTAATGATGCCATGCCACCTTGATTACTGTTGCTAATCTCGCGTTAGTTCGAAAACTATTCTAATTCAAATTCAAAATCAGGCAAACAATAAAAGGTTTCAAACATTAAAACAAAAGTGTTCGAAATGTGGCAAATAATTCATAGTTAATATTGGTGGAGAAGCCAACATTTTACAAAGTGTTTAAAGTTCTAAAATAAATAAAACAGCTGTAAAACAATTAAATAAATGCCCTTTTAAGAATTGTAAAGATGTAAACTATTTTGAATGTGTACCAAACACTTTGTGGCGGTAGAGTAAACTAAAACATTAATTTAGGGACTAGGTTTAAGTTTTCTAAAACTAAAATAAAATAAGAACAAAAAGTAAATAAATAAAACAAAACAATAAAATAAAAAGAAGCCCCCCTCCCCGCTGGGCCTTGGCCTAGATGGACAAGCGGCCCAGCCAAACTGCCCAGCCGGCGACCCCATGGCCTATATGGCCTCACCCACCTAACCTAACCAGATCCACCCTCTCGCTTGATCCCCCACCGTTCCCCTCATCCCCTCACCCGCACCGCCACACGCACGCACGAACGCACGCTCAGTGGAGCGGGCGCCTGGCACCCGAGCCGCCGCTCCCCAGAGGCCGCCGCCCGCCGGCACCGAGCACCGCCACCCATGGCCTCCTTGTCACGCCCTAGAGGCGGCCGGACTCGCCGGAGTAGCGATCGACGGTGGAGGAGAGACTCTGGATCGGGGAAGGGGTCGGAAGGTAGGAGAAGCCAACAAAGGGATAAGGTAGAACGAGAGGTTCAGAATTTCATTTCAATTGATCGTTGCCTTCGTACAGAAGTCGACCGTTGCTTATATACGCACGGTTCGATTACAAGCCAGGCCGGCCCATGACTCAACACCTACACACACTCGAGGCCCACTCGCCACATTGAATTACCCGCTCTCTTCTCTTGTCTTCTGCTTTCCGCCGTTTGTGACTGTCGTCAGTGCCTTGGTACTGACAGTACCCTCCCCTGGAGAGCCAGCGTGTCCCCATGCTGGTGCATTCGGATACCTGGAACGGAGCACTTGATAGTCCTCCCATGTAGCATCTGCTGCTGGAAACTTGGTCCATTTGATCAACACCTGAAGGTGCGCTGCATTGCCTTTCTTGACCAGCCGGCGATCCAGAATTTCCTCAGGCTGTATCTCAGGATCAGACAAATCGAGCGGTGCTGGCAGGGTAGTGAACACAGGTGTTTGATCAGGAACATGTTCTTTCAGTTGAGAGACGTGGAAAACCGGATGCACTAGGCTCCCACGTGGTAACTCCAGTCTGTATGCTGCTTGACCAATCTTGGAGAGAATTTTGAAGGGGCCAAAATACTTCATGGCCAGTTTTGGGCAGGGGCGATTGACCATCGAAGACTGTGCATAGGGTTGAAGTCTCAGATAGACCATCTCACCCTCGATGAACTGTCTATCAGTTCTTTTGCGATCTGCAAACTCTTTGTATTTGCTTTGAGCTCTAGCTAGCTGTTCTTTGATTGCTATTGTGTGTTCAGTATGTATGGACAACCACTGCTGTACTTCAGTGTTGTGAGACTGAGTTTGACTGTACACTTGTCCCACATGTGGCTCATACCCATATAAGGCCTTATAAGGAGTGCACCCCAGAGCAGAATGGTAAGTGGTATTGTACCAGAATTCTGCTTGAGGTAGCCTGGAAACCCACTTAGCTGGAGAGGCATGAACAACATACTGTAGATACATTTCTAGGCACTGGTTTACCCTTTCTGTTTGCCCATCTGTTTGAGGATGGTATGCTGTGCTCATTTGCAACTCAGTGTCCCAAACTCTAAATAGCTCCTTCCAAAATGAGCTGGTGAATATCTTGTCCCTATCTGAAACTATGAACCGAGGCAGTCCATGCAACTTGACCACAGTGTTGAGGAACACCTTTGCTACTGATGCTGCTGTGAAAGGATGTTTCAGACGAAGGAAGTGACTTACCTTGGTGAAACGGTCCACAACCACCAGAATAACATTGTAGCCCTCTGATTTGGGCAAACCTTCAATGAAATCCATGCTGATTGCTTGCCAAGGACCATCTGGAACAGGTAGTGGTTGCAGTAGGCCTGGTACTTTGCAGTGTTCATGCTTTGCTTGCTGACACACATTGCATTGTTTCACAAAGTTCTCCACATCTTTCTTGAGACCAGTCTACCTGAATAACTGCTTCACTTTGTGATAAGTGGCTAACACACCTGAGTGTCCTCCTATGGGAGAGGAGTGGAAGGCCTGAATCAATTTGGTTTGCAACCCAGAGTTGGCTCCTACCCACACTTCCCCTTCCTGTTTAATGAGACCTTCCAAAAGCTGAAATCCTGGGCAAGCTTGACTGTCCAGAGCTAATTTGGTGAGCATTGTCTGAGCAGCAGCATCAACAGTATAGGAATTTAACACTTCCTGTATCCACACATGTTTACTGGTAGACAATGCCTGAACTGGAAATAAATGTGCCACTCTGGACAAGCCATCTGCAGCTATATTTTCCACTCCTTTTTTGTACTGTATAGAGAAATCCAGTCCCACCAGCTTTGTCATAGCCTTTGTTTGTAGATCAGAAGTTAAGTTTTGATCTCCCAGGTGGCATAAGCTCTGGTGGTCAGTCTTGATCACAAATGGAGCTCTGGACAAGTAGGATCTCCACCTGTCAATGGCCATCATTATAGCCAGAAATTCTTTTTCATATATGGACACTTTTTGACTGTTCACTCTAAGAGCTTTACTGTAGTAAGCTACAGGGTGTCCTGACTATGTGAGCACTGCACCAATGCCAGTATTGCAAGCATCTGTCTCAATGGTGAAAGTTTTGTTGAAATATGGTAGTGCTAATACAGGTGTTGTGGCCATAGCTTGTTTGAGTGACTGAAATGCAGTGTCAGCAGCTGTTGTCCACTGAAAGAATCGTTTCTTCAATAATGCTGTGAGAGGCTTAGCCAACAGACCATAGTTTTGAAAAAACTTTCTGTAGTAGCCAGTGAGACCCAGGAAACCCCTGAGTTCAGTGAAATTGGTGGGAGTTGGCCAATCTAACATTGCAGCAGTTTTTGCAGGATCAGTACTTACTCCTTTGTCAGAAATAAGGTGACCAAGATACTCCATAGACTGTTGTGCAAAAGAACACTTGCTTTCCTTCACAACTAAATTGTTTGCTTTCAGTGTATCAAATACTGATTGTAAATGAACTATGTGTTCCTCTAAAGTGCCACTGAAAACCAATATGTCATCCATGAAAATTAACACAAACTTTCTGTTAGAGCCTTTGAATATGTAGTTCATAAAGCACTGAAATGTGGCTAGCGTTGTGGACAGGCCAAAGGGCACCACCTTGAATTGGTACTGTCCATTGTGAGTTTTAAATGCTGTTTTGAACTCATCTGATTCTGCCATACAAATTTGGTGATATCCTGACTTGAGATCCATCTTAGAAAACCATTTAGCTCCTCCTAACTCATCGAACAACTCATCAATTACAGGCAGTGGAAATTTGTTCTTAATTGTGACCTCATTCAATCTTCTATAGTCCACACAAAACCTCTAGGTGCCATCCTTCTTCTAGACCAGTAGGACAGGAGATGCAAAAGGACTTAAACTGGGTGTAATAAGCCTTGACTGTAGCATTTCAGAAACTTGCCGTTCAATTTCATCCTTTTGCTGTGGTGAGTATATGTACGGTCTGCAGTTAACAGGAACTGTTCCAGGTACAAGATGTATCTCATGATCAAATTCTCTCTGTGGAGGCAGGGTTTTAGGGTCATTGAAAACATCTTTGTTTGCTTGGAGCACTTGCTGAACTTCTTCAGGTATTTTAGAACGAGGACTGACAACAATATGATGCAGCATAGTTGTTGCCCATATGTCATTTCCTTTTTCCCACTTTTTGAGTTGTTCCATAGAAACTTCCTTAATTGGTTCTGTTTTAGCAGGCAGTACTCCTTGCAATCTGACAGTTTTCTGTTGATATTCAAACTGAATCCACTTCTCAGCCCAGTGTCACTACATCACACCCCATTTCTCCAGCCAGTCCATTCCTAGGATAATATCATACCCTCCTAGTGGAAGAACTTGCATGGCACTGGAAAAACTATGCCCCTGAATCCACCAGGTCAGTGCAGGTACAAATTTGGTGCAATCCACCAGTCCTCCATTTGCCACTTTCACTTGCATGGGTTTCTTCATTGTCTGGGCAGGTACTGAAACTCTGTCCAGCAATGCTTGGTCCACAAAGGTGTGAGTGCTCCATGAATCCAGAAGTATTAACACAACTTGATTTCCAATCAGAGCTCTTAGCTGAATGGTTTTGGGATGAGATGCTCCAGACAGAGCTGTGTCAGAGATGGTGGCACACTCTTCCTGGTAGTTGTCCATTAAGACATCCAGCACAACATCTGATATAATTTCATGAGGATCTACTAACTCTGCTGCTTTCAACTGAGCTGCAGGTGCAGCTGTGGGTTTACAGGCATGTCCTGGAACATACTTATCTCCACAACCATAACATAACCCATTTGCTCTGCGATACTCTTTAAGTTGCTTTGCCTTCCACAACTCCCCAGGAGCAAAATTTTGCTTATTCTCATTCCTGTTGACTTGATTTTTTGGATATGTCGATTTGAAGGATTTCTGTTGATGTGTCAATCCTTCCTGTACCACTGCATACATAGCGGCCAACTGCACTATTGCTGGTAGCTGTATTTCCACGGCTGCAGTAGCTCTTCCTTCAGCCCCATGACAAATTGAGTGACCAGGAAGGTGTTGCTTATGGTCAGCTCATAGAGTCTGATGTGATACACCAGTTGCTGGAACTGCTGCTTATATTCCTCCACTGTACCACTTTGCTTGAGCAGCATTAGCTCTTTCATCCTTTCCCTATGTATGTTGACATCAAATTCCTGTAACACCACGATACAAAACTGTTCCCATGTATGAAAGGCACTTTGTTGTTTGAACACTTGATACCAGTGTGCTGCATTGTCAGTTAGGTACAAAGAAGCAGACATTGCTTTGAAATTGTCTGGAATATGATACAGACGAAAAAATTACTTCGCACTTGTCCAACCAAATCCGAACATCCGTGCCATCAAACTTAGGGAAATCCATCTTAGGTATCCACTGTCGTCTGCTAGATTGATCCTCTGTCACCGGTACTGCTGTGAGATCTATTGGTGCTGGGGGATGTACCTAGGAGAAACGCAGAGGCGGGCATGGTGGTGGCCCTGGCATGGCACCCAATATGCCGTTCGACACCTCCGAGGCGGTTGGGGATGAACTCTCGCCAAATCCATGCAGCATGGGCTGCTTCCCCAGGTGCACGGCGTGCGCTTGCTCTTGCTGAACCTTGCCCAGGGCGTCGCACGAGAGGTTCACCTTCATCTAGACCTGGTCGATGCATGCTGACTGCTCGGTGAGCTTGGTGTCGAGGGCTTCGAGCTGTGCGCTGATGCCGTCGACGACCGTCAGCTTGCTCTGCGCCGCGCGCAGCTCGGCAAACTCCTGCAACATCCGCTCCTGCAGCGCCTCCATCTCGTCCGCGAGGAAGCGCGTCTGCGGGTTCGGCTTGAATGTCGTCGTTGTCACGGCTCGTTCCCCAAATCTACCCACCTCAGGTCGGGAATTACGCAGATCAACCCAAAGGGGATCCGCGACCGTCGCCTTGGATTTGCCGGGTACGATTCGGGAAAAAAATTTGAGCGCGGCGGAGCGGCGGCTCTGATACCAGTTTGTCACGCCCTAGAGGCGGTCGGACTCACCGGAGTAGCGATCGACGATGGAGGAGAGAATCTGGATCGGGGAAGGGGTCGGAAGGTAGGAGAAGGCAGCAAGGGGATAAGGCAGAACGAGAGGTTTATAATTTCATTTCAATTGATCGATGCCTTCGTACAGAAGTCGACCGTTGCTTATATACGCACGGTTCGATTACAAGCCGGGCCGGCCCATGACTCAACGCCTACACACACTCGAGGCCCACTTGCCACTTTGAATTACCCGCTCTCTTCTCTTGTCTTCTGCTTGCCGCCGTTCATGACTGTCGTCAGTGCCTTGGTACTGACACTCCTCCTCGCAGCTCCCCTCCTCCTGCGCCTCCCTCAACAGCTCCGCCCCTATGACTCCTCTTCCTCCGCACGAAGGCCTCCTGCAACCTGCACCTCTGCATCACCCTCGCGCCTGCTGGCCCATCCGACCGCCGGACCTCGCCGGCAGGGTCCCTCTGGCTCCCCTGGGCCTCCCTACATGCTCTGATGTGAGCTCTGCTCCTCTCCTCTCTTCCCCCCTTGCGTGCGGCTGCGGACCGACCTCCGCCATGCTCGGACCCCACGTGCACCCTCTGTCTCCCGTGCGCTCTGCTGCTCGCCCCTGTGCCGCTCGAGTGCGACCATCGCTTGCCCCACAGCTACTCGCCGCGCTCTCACTCGCTCGTGGATGCACCCCCTGCTTGCCCTGCGAGCCGCCACTCGTTGTTGCTTCTCTATGGACGCACCTTCTAGTACTATTGCGGCTTAGTGTTATGGCCCCTGCTCGCCCGCTGCCGCCATGCCCCTCCCCGGCGTGGTCGCCTCCTGCCGCCGCTGACTGCCAGCGGAGGGCCGAGGCCGCTGGCTCGTCTCTGTGAGCGCACACGTGAACCCCCCTTTTTTTATTAGTGCTAAACAAGATTAGTGATAACCCCCCACTAGCCACTGTATGACAAATGGGCCCTAATAGATTAATTAACAATCAAATTTTTTAATTAAGTCAAATAACTCCATGTGGCACTGACAGTCGAACCCCTCTAGCTATTTAAATTGGATATTAATAACTGTTAAATAACCGAGTCTATGACATGTGGGCCCCTGGACCCAGTTGACCAGTCAACTGCTGACCGGTCAACCGTTGACTCAGTGCTGACTAAGCCTTGTGGACCCACCTGTAAGCCATAGGTACATAGTGCTAGGTACACTTCTCTGTACCCATAGCGTTTCTCCAATTAATTAATACTTTTGGAATATTATTAAAACTTTGGGAAATAATATAAAATAAACCGTAACTCGGATGAAAATGTTTTGTACATGAAAGTTGCTCAGAACGACGAGACTAATCCGAATACGCAGTCCGTTCGTTCACCACACGTCCCTAGCATAGCAAACCTACAACCGCCCCCTCCGCCCGTCTGTCCGAAAACGCGAAAACACTGGGAATACTTTCCTGTATGTTTCCCCCCCTCGCTAGTATCGCCTACTACCGCGTTAGGGCACACCTAGCACCGCCTTTTTTTTTGCTTTCTTATGCATTGTCATGCATCTGTTTGCAATGTATTTATTGTTTCTTCCCCCTCTTCTATCCGGTGGATACGAGACTGACGCCGCCGCGGCCGCTCCATTGCGAGAGCAACCAGGCAATCCCCCCTTGATCACCCGATATCGCCTATTCCTTCTCTCTACTGCTTGCATTAGAGTAGTGTAGCATGTTACTGCTTTCGGTTAATCCTATTCTGCCGCATAGCCTGTCATTGTTGCTACAATTGTTGATACCTTACATGCAATCCTAAATGCTTAGTATAGGATGCTAGTTTATCATCAGTGGCCCTACATTCTTGTCCGTCTGCCATGCTATACAATCGGCCCGTGATCACTCGGGAGGTGATCACGGGTATATATATATATATATATAGTAACGCTAAACTAAGCGTGAGTGTAGAATAGCTTATTCTACACCCCAGTAATGGTACATACAAAATATAGTAACGCACTATGTAAAATATAGTAATTTTTGTAAAAATGTAGTAAATTCCAAACTTCGGTGATAAAAATTTTATTTTCCGAATT
This sequence comes from Triticum timopheevii, assembly GCA_963921465.1. Classification (NCBI taxonomy): domain Eukaryota; kingdom Viridiplantae; phylum Streptophyta; class Magnoliopsida; order Poales; family Poaceae; genus Triticum; species Triticum timopheevii. The sequence continues at coordinate 553,314,149 of OY997264.1, read as the reverse complement.
ACTACATTTCGTACACCGTTTTACTAGATTTTGTATATAGCGTTACTAGGGGGTGTAGAATAAGCTATTCTACACTCACGCTTAGAATAGCGTTACCCTATATATATATATATATATATATATATATATATATATATATATATATATATATATATATATTATACATACTGTACAGATGGTGATTAAAGTCGGGTCAGCTCGTAGAGTACCCGCAAGTGATTCAGATATGGGGGTTGAAAGGACATGTGGCTCCATCCAGGTAGTGGTGGGCCTGGGTTCCCAACAGCGACCGAGTGCTACTTTGAGGTGGATCGACAGGGCAGGTTGTGACCACCTAGGAGACAGGTGGGCCTGGTCCTGGTCGGTGTCCGCGGTTACTTCAAAATAACATGCTTAACGAGATCTTGGTATTTGATTTGAGTTGGGTCGTTGACCTTATACGCACTAACTGCCACGTGGGACAAGATATGGGCAACCGATGTCATGGTACCAACCGAAGCCTCCTAGACGTTAGCGACTGAGCGGCGCGCGCCGGGTTGGACTGCATAACGCAACTTCCTTTGTAATGGAGGTTGCTAGGTCTGCTCACCAGCCGCGTACGCAACGTGCATGTGTCCAATGGGCGATGGGCCCAGACCCCTGCGTGCATAGAATTTAGACCAGCGTGCTGACCTCTCTGTTAGGCCTAGGTAGGGCTGCGATGTGTTGATCTCCCGAGGCCGTACATGACCCAGGAAAGTGTGCCCGGCCAGAGGGATCGAGCGTGTCGGGTAATGTGGTGCAACCCTGCAGGGAAGTTGATCTATTCGAATAGCCGTGTCCACGGTAATAGGACGACCCGAAGTTGTTCTTCGACCTCATGACAACTAGAATCGGATACTTAATAAGACACACCCTTTCAAGTGCCAGATACGACCTGGTGATCGCTTTTCCACAGGGCGACGAGGGGAGGATCGCCGGGTAGGATTATGCTATGCGATGATACTTGGTGAACTTACTGTCGGTGTCAAAACCGGCGGATCTCGGGTAGGGGGTCCCGAACTGTGCGTCTAGGCGGATGGTACAGGAGACAAGGGACACGATGTCTTTATCCAGGTTCGGGCCCTCTTGATGGAGGTAAAACCCTACTCCTGCTTGATTAATATTGATCATATGGGTAGTACAAGAGTAGATCTACCACGAGATCAGAGAGGCTAAACCCTAGAAGCTAGCCTATGGTATGATTGTTGTCCGTCCTACAGACTAAAACCCTCCGGTTTATATAGGCACCGAAGAGGGTTAGGGTTACACAGAGTCGGTTACAATGGTAGGATTTCCACACATCCGTATCGCCAAGCTTGCCTTCCACGCCAAGGAAAGTCCCATCCAGACACGGGACGAAGTATTCAATCTTGTATCTTCATAGTCCAGGAGTCCGGCCAAAGGTGATAGTTCGGCTATCCGGACACCCCCTAATCCAGGACTCCCTCAGTAGCCCCTGAACCAGGCTTCGATGACGACGAGTCCGGCGCGCATATTTTCTTCGACATTGCAAGGCAGGTTCCTCCTCCGAATACTTCATAGAAGATTTTGAACACAAGGATAGTGTCTGGCTCTACAAAATAAGTTCCACATACCACCGTAAAGAGAATAATATTTACACAAATTCAATATGCTGACGTATTCCGTGGCGTGACATCACACCACGGCCAAGCCTTTATTCGAATCGTTTTTACTGTCCCACCTCAGCGCGTTTAGCGAGGCGGTTTCCTTGACACGTCTTGTCAAGGCAGAGATCATGTACCCTTATTCCGGGATTCTCATCAATACGGGTGTGGGTAACCCAATCATGCCCGTTGGCACGTCTCCTCTATCGAAGGCGAGTCCCGAACGGTCACGGGGAAGGCTCTTGGTATCCAACCTCTTTATAAAGAGACCAAGGCTCCACTCCTTTCTTTCAATCTCAATCGAATCTGCCCCTCGCCTCGAGTCCCAACACCCAAAGCTCCAGATTCAGGCGCTTCGAACCTTCGATGATGTCCGGCTCCGACCTACAAGGCCGATGGATGCCTTCCTCCGTTACGGAAGAAGACGTGCTAAAGCTAAGAGATGCCAGGTATCTAACCGGTGAAATTTCGCATAGGCTGCCTGCCCAAGGGCAGGTTATTCCCACTCCCAAGCCTGGCGAGAGCGTGGTGTTCGCATCTCACTTTCTTCGGGGGCTAGGCTTCCCGATGGCCCCCTTCGTGAGGGGGCTCATGTTTTATTATGGGTTGGAATTTCATGACTTGGATCCGGAGTCCATCCTCCACATCTCATCGTTCATTGTCGTATGCGAAGCCTTCCTCCACATTACCCCTCACCTCGGATTGTGGCTCAAGACCTTCTAGGTGGAGCCGAAGATGATCAAGGGGCTGTTATAAGCAAGAATGCTGATGCTCCGTGGCCCGAGGGCTCTTTTCAAGAGGAGCCCGGCCTATGGCAACAAGAGTAGTTTTATATCACAGTTCCCAGGGGCACCAAATGGCTGGCGCCACCTGCCTTTCGCTCGGGTCCTCCATTGCGGCTGGCGTCATGGGTCAATAAAGGACTTGACTGGGGGCCTTCCAAGGACGTGCCCTTGTTGCAGGGCCGCATTCAAGACCTCCTAGAGAGAGAGATCACTCTGGTCGTAGTAGCGCAGGTCATGCTAATTCGTCACATCCCGCCCTGCAAACGTCGCTCCCTCCGCCTGTGGAAATTTAACCCGGAGGGACCACGAGCTCTCCAACATTTTATAGGCGTGACGCCCGTGGAGATGTACAAGCTTCTCTTCGGATCACAAGCGATGTGTCCGGACTTGACCGAGGACACAGGTCTGAGCTACAATCGCCCGGATACTCAAGTAAGTAGCCCTGTACCCGGACACGCTATCCCGTATTTATCAAGAACTTGCCCTTTAAAGGAATTGTTCCTTGAACAGGAGTGGATAGCGAAAGTAAATTTAATCAGGTGTCCGACCCCCCTCCCTGAGACCACGCCGGATCCCGTGTTAACCAGGATGCTGGAGGTCGCTTCTTTGGAAGAGGGTGAAGTGGGGGACAAGGAAGCTACCGCCTTCGCGAGGGAGGCTGTCAGGAGAGGAGGGATCGAGAATCCCTCCATCCAAGGGAAGAAGAGGACCGCCTCTAAAGACCCGGAGACCATGGTCTCGAAGCGGGGGAAGAAATCTTCGTCAGAGGGTCCTGCACCGAGAGATGCCTCGGCCGCATTATGCCCCCAAGGGGATCAGCCCTCCACCGAGCCGTAAGTAAAAAGGGGAGTATATTTTAAAATAAAGGATATCCCTGCCCTATTTCTGATGAAGATGACCAAAATTTTACCATGTAGTTCGGATCTCAGCCCTTCTCAGCAGAGCTCATCTTCGGGGGATCTTCGTCCGGAGATGATAGAGAGCGAAACGCCTCCCCCTGCCGTACCGTCTTGCGAGGCGGGCGACCCTGAGGTGTCGTCCCGGAGGGTTTCTCCGAGTCCGGCGGGGCCGGAAGGTAGTCGTATGTCCCCTCAAAGCTCTCCACGTCCGGCCTTCGAAAAAGGCCATCGGACGAATCCGGCACCACCTGGTGTACGGTCGGAGCAGCTGAAGGATCTGCTCGGGCGAGCGTCTATCTCAGAAGATCACAGCGCGTTAATGGGTACGGTGATTGAAAGGATTTCATCCGCTGAGAGAGGATTGCACGAAGCCGTCAGAAGTTTACTGACAGGCTTTGAGGTACGCAAAATGTTGTACCCTCTGACAGTTCCGCATATGAAATGCGCCCTGTGTAGATAGAAGCCCGTGAGGCTCGGTGTGTTGTCAAAAATGACGGCACGCCGAGGATCATAATCCCAGGTATAATGTTTCGCCCTTCCAATGTAGGTGGCGAAGGGTCCGGTGGCTAGCCAGACTGATGAATTTGCCGAACTAAAGCGGCAGCTTGACGTGGCTGATGCCGACATCGCGCTTGTCGATAAGCGACTTGACGAGTCACAAGGTATGCAATTTCTCCGCGGACACCTGGTAAGGGAGCTTGATGCCTGTGCCTTACAACATGCATGCTTGATGCAGATGGTGCCGCTACCATGGAGAACCTTCGGGCGGAGCTCGCCCGAGCCAAGGAGTAGGCCAGAAAGAGTGATGCGGCTGCCTTAAAGGCGGCCGAAGAGCTAAAAGCCGAACAGGCTGCTCACTGCCAAAGCAAGAAGGAGATGACCGAGATGGCCGTGAAGTTAAAGAATGCTGCCGACCGCTGCAAGCTTCTTGAAAAAGAAGATCGAGTGGTGCAAGAGGACCTGAAGAAGGCCACTACCAAGGCCAAGGATGCTCGCTCTGCGATGAGAGCTATGAAGGAGGAGCTGCGTCAGGCCGGAGATATTGCGGCTGGAAAGCCCTTTCTGCTGCGGAGGAAATTCGTGGATCCTAAATATGCTCAGTTAGACCGGCTATGGAGTGTGGAGGATGCTTATCTGGACCTGGCGGCAAGTGCCATGGATGCGGCCGAACACTTCCGAGATCAAAAGGATCACGAAATGGAAAAGGTTCTTTGGTCGCAGTTCCATAATCCAGAGCACCCACTTCCATTAACCGATCGCTTGGCCGAATTGGCGGAGCTGAATAGGTTATCCGGACTTGCCATGAAGGATGTCGTGAGTCTTTTATGGCCGAAAAGGCCCGAGCCGAAGAGTTATTTTGGCTTGGTGCAGCAGTTCCTTGGGGCGGTGCCGCATATCAATGCAATGAGGAGGTCGGCATGCATAGAGGGTGCACGGATGGCTCTTGCCCGTGTCAAGACATACTGGGCGAAGATGAAGGCCATCGATGTTGCATCCCAAGATTCGGACGGAAGCCGAGTGCCTGTCGAGCACTATTTTCAGGAAGTTCTGCAGGGCGCTCGTTTAATAGAGACGCAGTGCTCGAAGGATATTATGTTTGAATAACATGTATTATTGTGAAACAATGTATTGATGGAATATAAGAGCTTTTTATACTTGTGCCTTTCAAGAATTAAAATACCTCCTATGCGGCCGCTAATGTATATGTATATATAACCTGAAAGATGGCAGTCTTCGGCTTCAGCCCCCACGCATATAATGCGGGGGTGTTTGCGAAAGGCGCATTTTCACAATTGATCCAACGTCTTGGTCCTATAAAGGAGGTGGTAGCACAGCAAACTAGGCAACCGGACTATAATGCTTTATCACTTTCACTTAGCCATAGGAGTTTGACAGTGGGGCTACGATATAGCCCCTAGGGGCACCGCGCTCACCCGAATTTGGGGCGCGTATGTGCCTGACCGGGAAACGGTCCTTCGTCAATGCGGAGGAATCCTATAGATTCCGGCGGGTCATCGAGTGGTTGTCCAGTCTCATGCTATATCATGACAGTCAGTTTTCGGCTTTCTCTATTGAGGTGCTCGCCTGACCGAACCGGGGCACAATCGCAGTAGTTCTCCTGGTGCCGCCTTAGCCGATAGAGCGGAACGTAAGGCAACAAAACACAGGAGCCGGGCAAACCCAACATTTGACCAAAGACATGATTCGGAGCTGATGCATATAAGGCCTAACTCGAGACGCCGAACACTCCCTAAAGTATTTGGTCTTTATGAAAACGGGCCGAGCAACGCCCTTGGTAATAAGCCCATGGTGTCCAGGTACGCGCAAAATTCTGACGTGGCCCATGCCAAAACGTCAGCCTCCTCCTTGGTTATAGCAAGAAACCAGGGGATGTGTATCAACAAGAGACAGTAAAAAAGGTTTACGCAGGGTCTTAATCTGAAAAGAATCCTTGTCACAGGTCCCTACTACACGTCTGCGCCTGTGTCTCCGTTGTGCCGTATCCTGGACGGGTGTAGCACGGTGTTCATCTGTAAAAGAGAGGAACTTAGTTGAAAAAGATCGTGCGAAAATGTACGTTATATTAAATAAACAAAGTACAACTCAAAGAATGAATAAAATTGAGCTTTATTATCTCTTGTTGTACATGCGTGGAGCCCCTTGTGCGGGGGTATGCGGCTAGTAAGCCCTTGTATGTTTACGCCGGACTCGTCTAACCGTGTCCGGGGTTTGAACGACCTGTTTAGGTGCTTTGATTAGTGGAGCTGGTTTAGTGTGTGGCTGTCAAGGCAGTCACACAATCTTCCGCGCTCGAGGAACACTCGATATTTCCCTTAAAGGAGATGATGCCTCGCGGACCGGGCATTTTAAGTGTAAGGGATGCATAATGTGGTATTGCGTTAAAGCGGGCGAAAGCTTCGCGTCCCAGTAGTGCTTGGTAGCTACTTGTAAATGGGGCGAGGTGGAAGGTTAACTTTTTGCTCGGAAGTTGTCGGGTGAGCCGAACATAACTTCTAGCAGTAGAGAGCCCGTACAATAGGCATATGGGCCTGGCATTACCCCTCGAAAGGAAGTGTTGCTATGGCGAATTTTTGTTGGGTCTATCCCCATTTTGCGGATTGTGTCCTAGTATAGCAGGTTTAGATCACTGCCGCCGTCCATTAGCACTTGTGTAAATTGGAGCCCGTCAATTATCGGATCTAATATCAAGGCAGTCCATCCTGCATTTCGGATACTTCTAGAGTAATCCTGATGGTCGAAGGTGATTAGTTTTAACAACCAGTTGCGGGACTCCTCCGGGATAGGCCGTATGGTGCGTACCTCTATGGGCACCGCTCTATTTTTCCCTTTTGTCACGTGAAGTGAGTTTACTGTTTTGACTTCTTGTGGGAAATTCTTTTGTTTTCCGGTGCTCTTCTTGTGGGGTTCGTCATCGTCCTCGCTTGGTGTGTCGAGCCCCTTGTGTTCGGCGTTGAGTTTGCCCGACTGCTTGAATTCCCAACAATCTCTGTGGGTATGGTTTGCAGGCTTCCCGGGAGTACTGTGAATTTGGCATATCTTGTCCAAGATTTTGTTTAAGTTAGATAGCTCGTCCCTGTTATCCTTAAGGGGCAATATTTTATGATTCTGTCGAGAGCTTTTGAATCCGGCATTGACTGCCGTGCTCTTCGGGCTATTTCCCTTGGTCCGGCGCTGGTCCTTTCTGCGTCGCGGTTTCCCGTTTCCATCCTTGACTTCGGATGTACTTGGGTCGCTGGTACTGCATCTTGCCAGCCAGCTATCCTCTCCCGCGCAAAAGCGGGTCATGAGGCTTGTTAATGCGGCCATTGTTCTTGGCTTTTCTTAGCCGAGGTGTCTGGCTTTTCTCAGACGTTGTGTTTGAAAGCTGCTAAGGCTTCGGCGTCCGAACAGTCGACTATTTGGTTCTTTTTAGTAAGGAATCTGCTCCAGAATTTTTGGGCTGACTCTCCGGTTGTTGAGTTATGTGACTTAAATCGTCTTCATCCGGAGGTCAGACATAGGTCCCTTGAAAATTTGCCCGAAAAGCATCCTCGAGCTCTTCCCAACTTCCAATGGTGTTTTCGGGGAGGCTTTTGAGCCAATGCCGGGCTGGCCCTTTCAGCTTGAGGGGTAGGTATTTTATGGCATGGAGGTCATCTCCTCTAGCCATGTGTATGTGGAGGATGTAATCCTCAATCCAGACTCCGGGGTCTGTTGTTCCGTCGTATGCCGCTATGTTTACGGGCTTGAATCCCGCTAGGAATTCATAATCCAGAACCTCATTGGTGAAACATAGGGGGTGTGCGGCACCTCTATATTCAGGTGTACCGTAATATTCGGATACTTGATGTGTTGCATTTCTTACTAGAGCTTGCTTTCTTGGCCCGTAGATAGATCTAACTGGGCCATCTTTTTGATGCGAATCCGTGTGCGGATCGTGTGCCAGCTTGTGTGCGGTGCCGTTTGCCGCTCTATGTTTTCCATGGGGTCGTCTATCCGACCGGGTGGTCTCCTTGTTTTTTGATTGCGGGGGCTCTACGGCCTCCTCATAAAATTCGGGCAGTAGTTTTCGCGTCGGGTAGCTCTTTGTTCGGCGACTATCGCCGTATTTGTCTGCGGTGTTGAGTACTTTGCTCCATCTGATTCTGAGCGCATCTTCCGCTATTTTGAGCTTCCGCTTCTGCTTTTTTAGGCTACGCGCAGTGGCGATGAGCCTTTTGTGGAGGTTCTTCTGCTCCAGCAACTTGTCCGGTGTTAGATCGTCCGGACTGTTATCTTCATTGGGGACGGATTGTTTATCCAGGTTGTCCTGTTTGGACGGTTGCGCGATGGCATGTTCGTCGTCCACCGGCTCGCCCTGCTCTATGGCTGGGTCTGTATGGCTGCTGTCTTTGTTGAGGCAGGATTTTGAGCGGCGCTCACGTCGCCGTTTTGACTTCTTTTCGGGGGAATGATCCCTCGTGGCGCCCCGTTGTTCCTCGTCGTCACTTCCTTTAGGTGTGTCCACCATGTATACATCGTGAGATGAGGTGGCTGTCCAGTGCCTTATAGGTGCTGGTTCATGCTTATCTCCTACATCATCGTCCATACCAATGATGTCTTCGGAGTCGAAATCGAGCACGTCGTTTAAACTTGGCTACGAAGTGGGTGGTGGGTGGGCTTTGAATTTCTTCGTCGTCCGCATCCCAACCTTGCTGACCATAATCCGGCCAGGGCTCTCCTGATAAAGAGAGAGACTTTAATGAATTCAGGATGTCGCCAAAGGGCGAGTGCTGAAAGATGTCCGTGGTGGTGAACTCCATGATCGGCGCCCAATCAGATTCGATTGGCAGGGGCACGGAAGGTTCAGAGTCTGGAGAAGAGTCTGGCACCTTGGAGTCACAAGCTTCGCAAAGGGCAGGGTTGGTGTTCGGCTCGATCGCCGTAGAGATAGCAGCCCCTGAGGTGGTGTCCAGCCACCCGTCCTCTGTCGGCGCAGTCGGCTCTGAGCTAAGGGTCGGAGCGGATACTGGTGCGGCCTCCAGGGCACTGTCCGGTGGCAGAGCTAGATCATGCCCATTGTGACAGTGCGGCGCACTTGGCTGTGGCTCGAACCCGTCGAAGATCAAGTCTCCGCGGACGTCAGCCGTATAGTTCAAACTTCCAAATCTGACCTGATGGCCAGGGGCGTAGCTCTCAATCTGCTCTAGATGGCCAAACGAATTGGCCCGCAGTGCAAAGCCGCCGAATACAAAGATCTATCCGGGGAGAAAAGTCTCACCTTGGACCGCGTCGTTGTTGATGATCGGAGGAGCCATGACGACACAGAGGAACTCTCAATGAAAGCACCAATGTCGGTGTCAAAACCGGCGGATCTCGGGTAGGGGGTCCCGAACTGTGCGTCTAGGCGGATGGTAACAGGAGACAAGGGACACGATATTTTTACCCAGGTTCGGGCCCTCTTGATAGAGGTAAAACCCTACTCCTGCTTGATTAATATTGATGATATGGGTAGTACAAGAGTAGATCTACCACGAGATCAAAGAGGCTAAACCCTGGAAGCTAGCCTATGGTATGATTGTTGTCCGTCCTACGGACTAAAACCCTCCGGTTTATATAGGCACCGAAGAGGGTTAGGGTTACACAGAGTCGGTTACAATGGTAGGAGATCTACACATCCGTATCGCCAAGCTTGCCTTCCACGCCAAGGAAAGTCCCATCCGGACACGGGACGAAGTCTTCAATCCTGTATCTTCATAGTCCAGGAGTCCGGCCAAAGGTGATAGTTCGGCTATCCGGACACCCCCTAATCCAGGACTCCCTCACTTACCATCTACTCTCTTCTACATGCTGCAAGAATGGAGGCTGCCAGAAGCGTAGTCTTCGATAGGACTAGCTATCCCCCTCTTATTCTGGCATTCTGCAGTTCAGTCCATCGATATTGCCCCTTTACACAGATACCCATGCATATGTAGTGTAGATCCTTGCTTGCGAGTACTTTGGATGAGTACTCACAGTTGCTTTGCTCCCTCTTTTGCTCCTTTTCCTTTTCTTCTCGGATGTCGCAACCAGATGCTGGAGCCCAGGAGCCAAACGCAACTGTCGACAACGACCCCTACTACACCGAGGGTGCCTACTTCTATGTTTAGGCCATCGACGACCAGGAGTAGTTTAGGAGGATCCCAGGTAGGAGTCCTGCGCCTCTTTCGATCTGTATCCCAGTTTGTGCTAGCCATCTTATGGCAACTTGTTTAACTTATGTCTGTACTCAGATATTGTTGCTTCTGCTGACTCGTTTATGTTCGAGCACTTGTATTCGATCCCTCAAGGCCCCTGGCTTGTAATATGATGCTTGTATGACTTATTTTACTTTTAGAGTTGTGTTGTGATATCTTCCCGTGAGTCCCTAATCTTGATCGTACATGTTTGCGTGTATGATTAGTGTACTATTGAATCGGGGCTTGTAGGATCGATAGTATGTCTAGAGGGGGGGGGGGGTGATTAGACTACTTGACCAAATAAAAATCTAGCCTTTTCCCAATTTTAGTCCTTGGCAGATTTTAGCAATTTAGCACAAGTCAAGCAATCAACCTACACATGCAATTCTAAGAGTGTAGCAGGGGAATGTAAAGCAATTGCATATGAAGGTAAAGGGGAGGAGTTTGAGAAGGCAAACGCAATTGGAGACATGAATGTTTTTGTCGTGGTTCCGACAGGTGGTAATTTCGTACATCCACGTTGATGGAGACTTCAACCCACGAAGGGTAACGGCTGCGCGAGTCCACAGAGGGCTCCACCCACAAAGGGTCCAAGAAGAAGCAACCTTGTCCATCCCACCATGGTCGTCGCCCACGAAGGACTTGCCTCACTAGGGTAGATCTTCACGAAGTAGGCGATCTCCTTGCCCTTACAAACTCCTTGGTTCAACTCCACAATCTTATCGGAGGCTCCCAAGTGACACCTAGCCAATCTAGGAGACACCACTCTCCAAGAAGTAACAAATGGTGTGTTGATGATGAACTCCTTGCTCTTGTGCTTCAAATGATAGTCTCCCCAACACTCAACTCTCTCTCACATGATTTGGATTTGGTGGAAAGAAGATTTGAGTGGAAAGCAACTTGGGGAAGGCTAGAGATCAAGATTCATATGGTAGGAATGGAATATCTTGACCTCAACACAAGTGTAGGTGGTTCTCTCTCAGAAAATGTATGTTGGAAGTGTAGGCATGTTCTGATGGCTCTCTTCATGAATGAAGAGTGGGCGGAGGGGTATATATAGCCTCCACACAAAATCTAACCGTTACACATAACTTACCAATCTCGATGGGACCGAATCGTGAAACTCGGTCGGACCGATTTAGCAAATAATGTGACCGTTAGGATTTTCGGTGGGACCGACATGTCAACTCGGTGGGACCGATATGGTTAGGGTTAGGGCATAACGTAATATCGGTGAGACCGATTACACAATCTCGGTGGGACCGATTTTGGTAATAAGCTAACCAGAGAGTTGGTCAGGCAAACTTGGTGGGACTGATTCGCTCATCTCGGTGAGACCGAAACATCACGGAAGGGAAACAGAGAGTTTGCATTGCAATCTCGGTGGGACCGATCGCTCATCTTGGTTGGTCTGAAACGTTACGAAGGAAAACAGAGAGATTACAATCCCATCTTGGTGAGACCGAGATCCCTATCGGTGAGACCGATTTGACTAGAGTTTGTGGGAGTGGCTATTGTTCTGGAACGTTGCAGAAAATAAAAATTTTCTACGCTTCACCAAGATCAATCTATGGATTCATCTAGAAACGAGAGAGAGGAGTGCATCTACATACCCTTGTAGATCACGCGCGGAAGCGTTCAAGAGAACGGGGTTGAGGGAGTTGTACTCGTCGTGATCCAAATCACCGAAGATCCTAGCGCCGAACGGATGGCACCTCCGCGTTCAACACACGTACGGTTGGGAAGACGTCTCCTCCTTCTTGATCCAGCAAGGGGGAGGGAGAGGTTGATGGAGATCCAGTAGCACGACGGCGTGGTGGTGGAAGTAGCGGCGATCTCGGTAGGGCTTCGCCAAGCTCAGCGAGAGGGAGATGTGTTACGAGGGGAGAGGGAGGCGCCAGGAGCAGGGGGTGCGCAGCCGTCCCTCCCCCTCTTTATATAGGGGCCCTGGGGGGGGGGGCGCCGGCCCCCTAGAGATTGAATCTCAAGGGGGGGGGGGCAAAAGGGGGGGGGGGGGGACTTTCCCCCCAAGCCAAGTGGGGCGCCCCCCACCCCTAGGGTTTCCAACCCTAGGCACAGGGGAAGGCCCAAGGGGGGCGCACCAGCCCACCAGGGGCTGGTTCCCCTCCCACTTCAGCCCATGGGGCCCTCCGGGATAGGTGGCCCCACCTGGTGGACCCCCGGGACCCTTTCGGTGGTCCCGGTACAATACCGGTGACCCCCGAAACTTTCCTGGTGGCCAAAACTGGACTTCCTATTTACAATTCTTCACCTCCGGACCATTCCGGAACTCTCGTGACGTCCGGGATCTCCTCCGGGACTCCGAACAACTTTCGGGTTACCGCATACTAATATCTCTACAACCCTAGCGTCACCGAACCTTAAGTGTGTAGACCCTACGGGTTCGGGAGACATGCAGACATGACCGAGACGACTCTTCGGTCAATAACCAACAGCGGGATCTGGATATCCATGTTGGCTCCCACATGCTCCTCGATGATCTCATCAGATGAACCACCATGTCGAGGATTCAAGTAATCCCGTATACAATTCCCTTTGTCAATCGGTATGTTACTTGCCCGAGATTCGATCGTCGGTATCCCAATACCTTGTTCAATCTCGTTACCGGCAAGTCACTTTACTCGTACCATAATGCATGATCCCGTGACCAACACTTGGTCACATTGAGCTCATTATGATGATGCATTACCGAGTGGCCCCAGAGATACCTCTCCGTCATACGGAGTGACAAATCCCAGTCTCAATCCGTGTCAACCCAACAGATACTTTCGGGGATACCTGTATTATACCTTTATAGTCACCCAGTTACGTTGTGACATTTGGTACACTCAAAGCACTCCTACGACATCCGGGAGTTACATGATCTCATGGTCTAAGGAAATGATACTTGACATTGGAAAAGCTCTAGCAAACGAACTACACGATCTTGTGCTATGCTTAGGATTGGGTCTTGTCCATCACATCATTCTCCTAATGACGCGATCCCGTTATCAATGACATCCAATGTCCATAGTCAGGAAACCATGACTATCTGTTGATCAACGAGCTAGTCAACTAGAGGCTCACTAGGGACATGTTATGGTCTATGTATTCACACATGTATTATGATTTCCGGATAACACAATTATAGCATGGATAATAGACAATTATCATGAACAAGGAAATATAATAATAATCATTTTATTATTGCCTCTAGGGCATATTTCCAACAGTCTCCCACTTGCACTAGAGTCAATAATCTAGTTACATTGTGATGAATCAAACACCCATAGAGTTCTGGTGTTGATCATGTTTTGCTCGCGGAAGAGGTTTAGTCAACGGATCTGCGACATTCAGATCCGTATGCACTTTGCAAATATCTATGTCTCCATCTTGAACATTTTCGCGAATGGAGTTGAAGTGACGCTTGATGTGCCTGGTCTTCTTGTGAAACCTGGGCTCCTTGGCAAGGGCAATAGCTTCAGTGTTGTCATAGAAGAGAGTGATCGGCCCCGACGCATTGGGTATGACTCCTAGGTCGGTGATGAACTCCTTCATCCAGATTGCTTCATGCGCTGCCTCCGAGACTGCCATGTACTCCGCTTCACATGTAGAACCCGCCACGACGCTTTGGTTGCAACTGCACCAGCTTACTGCCCCTCCATTCAAAATATACACGTATCCGGTTTGTGACTTGGAGTCATCCAGATCTGTGTCGAAGCTAGCGTTGACGTAACCCTTTACGGCGAGCTCTTCATCACCTCCATAAACGAGAAACATATCCTTAGTCCTTTTCAGGTACTTCAGGATATTCTTGACCGCTGTCCAGTGTTCCATGCCGGGATTACTTTGGTACCTTCCTACCAAACTTACGGCAAGGTTTACATCAGGTCTGGTACACAGCATGGCATACATGATAGACCCTATGGCCGAGGCATAGGGGACGACATTCATATTTTCTCTATCTTCGGCCGTGGTCGGACTTTGAGCCGAGCTCAATTTCACACCTTACAACACAGGCAAGAACCCCTTCTTGGACTGATCCATATTGAACTTCTTCAATATCTTATCAAGGTATGTGCTTTGTGAAAGACCTATGAGGCGTCTCGATCTATCTCTATGGATCTTGATGCCTAATATTTAAGCAGCTTCTCCAAGGTCCTTCATTGAAAAACACTTATTCAAGTAGGCCTTAATGCTGTCCAGAAGTTCTATATCATTTCCTATCAAAAGTATGCCATCCACATATAATATGAGAAATGCTACAGAGCTCCCACTCACTTTCTTGTAAACGCAGGCTTCTCCATAAGTCTGCATAAACCCAAACGCTTTGATCATTTCATTAAAGCGAATGTTCCAACTCCGAGATGCTTGCACCAGCCGATAGATGGAGCGCTGGAGTTTGCATACCTTGTTAGCATTCTCAAGATTGACAAAACCTTCCGGCTGCATCATATACAGTTCTTCCTTAAGATAGCCGTTAAGGAATGCCGTTTTGACGTCCATTTGCCATATCTCATAATCATAGTATGCGGCAATTGCTAACATGATTCAGATAGACTTCAGCTTCGCTACGGGAGAGAAAGTCTCATCATAGTCAACCCCTTGAACTTGTCGATAACCCTTAGCGACAAGCCGAGCTTTATAGATGGTAACATTACCATCCTCGTCCGTCTTCTTCTTAAAGATCCATTTGTTTTCTATCGCTCGCCGATCATCGGGCAAGTCTGTCAAAGTCCACACTTTGTTTTCATACATGGATCCTATCTCGGATTGCATGGCTTCAAGCCATTTGTTGGAATCTGGGCTCGCCATTGCTTCTTCATAGTTTGAAGGTTCACCGTTGTCTAACAATATGATTTCCAGGACAGGGTTGCCATACCACTCTGGTGTGGAACGTGTCCTCGTGGACCTACGAAGTTCAGTAGTAACTTGATCCGAAGTACCTTGATCATCATCATTAATTTCCTCTCTAGTCGGTGCAGGCATGACAGGAACATCTTCCTGAGCTATGCTACTTACCGGTTCAAGAGGTAGTACTTCATCAAGTTCCACCTTCCTCCCACTTGCTTCTTTCGAGAGAAACTCTTTCTCCAGAAAGGACCCGTTCTTAGCAACAAAGATCTTGCCTTCGGATCTGAGGTAGAAGGTATACCCAATGGTTTCCTTAGGGTATCCTATGAAGACGCATTTTTCCGATTTGGGTTCGAGCTTTTCAGGTTGAAGTTTCTTGACATAAGCATTGCATCCCCAAACTTTTTGAAACGACAGCTTAGGTTTCTTCCCAATCCATAATTCACACGGTGTCGTCTCAACGGATTTAGACGGTGCCCTTTTACAGTGAATGTAGCTGTCTCTAGAGCGTATCCCCAAAATGATAGCGGTAAATCGGTGAGTGACATCATAGACCGCACCATATCCAATAGAGTGCGATTACGACGTTCGGACACACCGTTACGCTGAGGTGTTCCAGGCGGTGTGAGTTGTGAAATGATTCCACATTTCCTTAAGTGCGTACCAAATTCGTGACTTAAATATTTTCCCCCACGATCTGATTGTAAGAATTTTATCTTTCGGTCACGTTGATTCTCTACCTCATTCTGAAATTCCTTGAACTTTTCAAAGGTCTCAGACATACCCATATCTACTTAAGTCATCAGTGAGAGTGAGAACATAATGATAGCCACCGCGAGCCTCAACGCTCATTGGACCGCACACATCAGTATGTATAATTTCCAATAAGTTGGTTGCTCGCTCCATTGTTCCGGAGAACGGAGTCTTGGTCATTTTACCCATGAGGCATGGTTCACACGTGTCAAATGATTCGAAATCAAGAGACTCCAAAAGTCCATCTGTATGGAGCTTCTTCATGCATTTGACATCGATGTGACCAAGGTGGCAGTGCCACAGATATGGGGGACTATCATTATCAATCTTACATCTTTTGGTATTCACACTATGAATATTTGTAATATCACGTTCGAGATTCATTAAGAATAAACCATTGACCAGCGGGGCATGACCAAAAAACATATCTCTCATATAGATAGAATAACCATTATTCTCGGATTTAAATGAGTAACCATCTCATATTAAACGAGATCCAGATACAATGTTCATGCTCAAAGTTGGCACTAAATAACAATTGTTGAGGTTTAAAACTAATCCCGTAGGTAAATGTAGAGGTAGCGTGCCGACGGCGATCACATCGACCTTGGAACCATTCTCAACGCGCATTGTCACCTCGTCCTTCGCCAGTCTCCGCTTATTCCGTAGCTCCTGTTTTGAGTTACAAATATGAGCAACCGCACTGGTATCAAATACCCAGGAGCTACTACGAGTACTGGTAAGGTACACATCAATTACATGTATATCACATATACCTTTAGTGTTGCCGCCCTTCTTGTCCGCTAAGTATTTGGGGCAGTTCCGCTTCCAGTGTCCCTTTCCCTTGCAATAAAAGCACTCAGTCTCAGGTTTGGGTCCATTCTTTGGCTTCTTCCCGGCAACTGGTTTACCGTGTGCGGCAACTCCCTTGCCGTCCTTCTTGAAGTTCTTCTTACCCTTGCCTTTCTTGAAACTAGTGGTTTTATTGACCATCAACACTTGATGTTCCCTTTTGATTTCTACCTCCGCTGATTTCAGCATTGAAAATACTTCAGGAATAGTTTTCACCATCCCCTGCATATTGTAGTTCATCACAAAGCTCTTGTAGCTAGGTGGGAGCGACTGAAGGATTCTGTCAGTGACCGCCTCGTCCGGGAGGTTAATGTCCATCTGGGACAAGCGGTTGTGCAACCCAGACATTTTGAGTATGTGCTCACTGACAGAACTATTTTCCTCCATCTTACAACTATAGAACTTGTCGGAGACTTCATATCTCTTGACCCGGGCATGAGCTTGGAAAACCATTTTCAGCTCTTCGAACATCTCATATGCTCCGTGTTGCTCAAAACTCTTTAGGAGCCCCGGTTCTAAGCTGTAAAGCATGCCGCACTGATCGAGGGAGTAATCATCAGCACGCGACTGCCAAGCATTCATAACGTCTTGGTTCTCTGGGATGGGTGCTTCACCTAGCGGTCCTTCTAGGACATATGCTTTCTTGGCAGCTATGAGGATGATCCTCAGGTTCCGGACCCAGTCCGTATAGTTGCTGCCATCATCTTTCAGCTTGGTTTTCTCTAGGAAAGCGTTGAAGTTGAGGTTGACATGAGCGTTGGCCATTTGATCTACAAGACATTTTGCAAAGGTTTTAGACTAAGTTCATGATAATTAAGTTCATCTAATCAAATTATTTAATGAACTCCCACTCAGATTAGACATCCCTCTAGTCATCTAAGTGATACATGATCCGACTCAACTAGACCGTGTCCGCTCATCACGTGAGACGGACTAGTCATCATCGGTGAACATCTCCATGTTGATCATATCTTCCATACGACTCATGTTCGACCTTTCAGTCTCTTGTGTTCCGAGGCCATGTCTGTACATGCTAGGCTCATCAAGTCAACCTAAGTGTTTTGCATGTGTAAATCTGGCTTACACCCGTTGTATGTGAATGTTAGAATCTATCACACCCGATCATCACGTGGTGCTTCGAGACAACGAACTTTCGCAACGGCTCACAGTTAGGGGGAACACTTTCTTGAAATTATTATGAGGGATCATCTTATTTACTACCGTCATACTAAGCAAATAAGAAGCAAAACATGATAAACATCACATGCAATCAAATAGTGACATGATATGGCCAATATCATTTTGCTCCTTTTGATCTCCATCTTCGGGGCGCCATGGTCATCATCATCACCAGCATGACACCATGATCTCCATCATCATGATCTCCATCATCGTGTCTTCATGAAGTTGTCACGCCAACGATTACTTCTACTTCTATGGCTAACGTGTTTAGCAATAAAGTAAAGTAATTACATGGCATTATTCAATGACACGCAGGTCATACAAAAATAAAGACAACTCCTATGGCTCCTGCCGGTTGTCATACTCATCGACATGCAAGTCGTGATATCTATTACAAGAACATGATCAATCTCATACATCACATATATTTCATTCACCACATCCTTTTGGCCATATCACATCACATGGCATATGCTGCAAAAACAAGTTAGACATCCTCTAATTGTTGTTGCATATTTTTATGTGGTTGCTATAGGTTACTAGCAAGAACGTTTCTTACCTACGCCAAAACCACAACGTGATATGCCAATTTCTATTTACCCTTCATAAGGACCCTTTTCATCGAATCCGATCCGACAAAAGTGGGAGAGACAGACATCCTCTAGCCACCTTATGCAACTAGTGCATGTCAGTCGGTGGAACCCGTCTCACGTAAGCATACGTGTAAGGTCGGTCCAGGCCGCTTCATCCCACGATGCCGCTGAAACAAGATAAGACTAGTAGTGGCAAGAAAATTGACAACATCTATGCCCACAACAAGATTGTGTTCTACTCATGCATAGAAACTACGCATAGACCTAGCTCATGACGCCACTGTTGGGGAACGTTGCAGAAAATAAAAAATTTCTACGCTTCACCAATATCAATCTATGGAGTCATCTCGCAACGAGAGAGAGGAGTGCATCTACATATCCTTGTAGATCACGCGCAGAAGCGTTCAAGAGAACGGGGTTGAGGGAGTTGTACTCGTTGTGATCCAAATCACCGAAGATCCTAGCGCCGAACGGATGGCACCTCCGCGTTCAACACACGTACGGTTGGGAAGACGTCTCCTCCTTCTTGATCCAGCAAGGGGGAGGGAGAGGTTGATGGAGATCTAGCAGCACGACGGCGTGGTGGTGGAAGTAGCGGCGATCTCGGTAGGGCTTCGCCAAGCTCAGCGAGAGGGAGAGGTGTTACGAGGGGAGAGGGAGGCGCCAAGAGCAGGGGGTGCGCATCCCTCCCTCCCCCTCTTTATATAGGGGCCCGGGGGGGGGGGGGCGTCGCCCCCCCTAGAGATTGAATCTCAAGGGGGGGGGGGGCAAGGGGGGGGACTTTCCCCCCAAGCCAAGTGGGGCGCCCCCCACCCCTAGGGTTTCCATCCCTAGGCGCAGGGGGAGGCCCAAGGGGGGCGCACCAGCCCACCAGGGGCTGGTTCCCCTCTCACTTCAGCCCATGGGGCCCTCCGGGATAGGTGGCCCCACCCGGTGGACCCCCAGGACCCTTCCGGTGGTCTCGATACAATACCGGTGACCCCCGAAACTTCCCCGGTGGCCAAAACTGGACTTCCTATATACAATTCTTCACCTCCGGACCATTTCGGAACTCCTCGTGACTCCGGGATCTCATCCGGGACTCCGAACAACTTTCAGGTTACCGCATACTAATATCTCTACAACCCTAGCGTCACCGAACCTTAAGTGTGTAGACCCTACGGGTTCGGGAGACACGCAGACATGACCGAGACGACTCTCCGATCAATAACCAACAGCGGGATTTTGATATCCATGTTGGCTCCCACATGCTCCTCGATGATCTCATCAGATGAACCACGATGTTGAGGATTCAAGTAATCCCGTATACAATTCCCTTTGTCAATCGGTACGTTACTTGCCCGAGATTCGATCATCGATATCCCAATACCTCGTTCAATCTCGTTACCGGCAAGTCACTTTACTCGTACCGTAATGCATGATCCCGTGACCAAACACTTGGTCACATTGAGCTCATTATGATGATGCATTACCGAGTGGGCCCAGAGATACCTCTCCATCATACGGAGTGACAAATCCCAGTCTTGATCCGTGTCAACCCAACAGATACTTTCGGGGATACCTGTAGTATACCTTTATAGTCACCCAGTTACGTTGTGACGTTTGGTACACCCAAAGCACTCCTACGGCATCCAGGAGTTACACGATCTCATGGTCTAAGGAAATGATACTTGACATTGGAAAAGCTCTAGCAAATGAACTACACGATCTTGTGCTATGCTTAGGATTGGGTCTTGTCCATCACATCATTCTCCTAATGATGTGATCCCATTATCAATGACATCCAATGTCCATAATTAGGAAACCATGACTATCTGTTGATCAACGAGCTAGTCAACTAGAGGCTCACTAGGGACATGTTATGGTCTATGTATTCACACATGTATTATGATTTCCGGATAACACAGTTATAGCATGAATAATAGACAATTATCATGAACAAGGAAATATAATAATAATCATTTTATTATTGCCTCTAGGGCATATTTCCAACAGCTATGACATCTGAACTCGGTGGCGCCGGATAGAAAGAATCGGTGGGGCCGAGTTTGACTTTTGGTTTGGGTCATATGTGGATATGAGAAAGTAGTTGAGGGCTTTGGACCATATCACTAAGCATTTTGAGCAAGAGCCTCATTAAGCAACACCTCATCCCTCCTTGATAGTATTGGCTTTTCCTATAGACTCAATGTGATCTTGGATCATTAAAATTGAAAATGTAGAGTCTTGTGCTTTGAGCTTGAGCCAATCCTTTTGTCCTTAGCATTTTGAGGGATCCACTTTTCTCATCCATGCCATGCTAATCATTGAGCTTTCATGAAATATTTATCTTAAAATAGCATTAGCTCAATGAGCTATATGTTTTTAGGAATTACCAAAACCACCCAGGGATAGTTGCACTTTCAGGGGTGTCACAAGTTGGTATCAGAGCCGACTGCCTGTAGGAATCCCCCTTCCACATTCCTTGGCCGAAGTCGAGTCTAGACATTGCAAAACTTTTACTAACATGGTTGTGTGTCTTACGGGCACACGTCGCCATTGGGTGGTGTTAGGATATTTTACTCCTCGTCTATACCCTGGGACTCTGATCTCTCTTCTATTCAGGTTAAATGATTTTTACAAACTCTTACTCCGGGTTCTCGTAACTACTTCCTCCCGGAGAGCCCCTCACCCCAGATGAGTGCTTAGTGCCCCAGAAGATTCTGAAGATACTCTTCGATGTTCTCTCAAGGCCTTGTGCCCGTCACTTTTGCAATTCCGTTTCATCGATAAACCCCTATGGACGACCATGTCCATTTGTCATTCATACAATTATTCCCCGATGATCTTATTATTACCAGATACCCCAAAATACTCTCTATTGTTCCGAGAATACTTTGTGCCTACTGCCTTGCAGTTTTTTTCACGTGAATACCCCTACGGATAAATCCTCGCACTTGGGGAGTATCCGCTCATCCCTAGTTGTTCATATGTTTCACAAAAGTCTTTGAAATACCATTCGATCCTCCGAAAATCCTTAGGAGCCTTCTGCGCTCGAAATTCTTGCTTACTTGCATTATAGTTAATCCCATAAGTCTAGTAATCTTATTGACATCCTTTGTCATTATCATTTTGAGTCCGTTGATTCAATATGTTGCGGTTGCTCGCAATCCTCAACCGAATCATAGAATTCACCCTTCCGGCTCAGACATCATTTTAAACAGGAGCTGGTTCTCGACCAATTAAATTGCCGTCGATTGTATCCCTAAGTCTATTCAACTTACCCATCCTTATCAAAGTGTTGGCTTTTGGTCCCATGCTTTGGAAACCATAATTCCTTTGCATTGAGCTTTGAATTAGTCAGTTGTTTCTGTAATCCAATGCCTTGGCATTGTTTGTTCCTCTGCTTGTGTGCCGATGCTCACACCAGTTCCGTTATGTATCGTCAGATCCTTTGTTGAATTATCATCCGACATTGTCCTTCGTATACAAAAACCTTGAGAAGTTCTTTCCCTGATGCATAATTCCATTGGAAAATCCTATCCTCTCCTTTTGTCAACCATGCTCTACCTCCGAGCTTCTGTTATTTACCCATGAACTTTGTGGTATATGTTTCTAAGATTCCCTAATGGGTTGAACCTATGCCTTCCTTAATCTGTGCGAACCCAAAAGTTTTCACAGGTCATACTTCACTAGTAATTCGCCAGGTAGGTTTACACACTCAAGTCCTTTTAATAGAGCACATGGCCGGCCCTGAGGGGGGACAGAGGGGGCGGCCGCCCTAGGCCCCCGAGCTGGAAGGGCCCCATGATGGATTAGTTTCCCTATATACATGCCTGATGTTTAGTTTGTAACTGATTGATTGATCCTCACAAAAGGAAACAATGTGATTGATTGATTAATCGCCGGTTTGTCGCACGCCATGCAGTCTTCTCGTATACTCTCCGCCCTAATTGGCAACAAATCAACCGTGCCATGGATGGCAGGGCTCATCCATTCGTCTATTGTGTTTTTTGGCGGTTGGGCATGATTAGTGTAACGAGTAATGCGATTTCCAGATTCCCATCAATCTCCTCTTTAATGCAAATTTTCTCTTTCATTCATTCCCTGAAGATCATCCTTGTACATGCCTCTTTCCCCCACTCCGATTTCTTGTATATTGACTGGGATTAGAAAATACATACTCAGACTTTTGTTCGTCAATCGTATGCAGCAGTAAAATCTTGCGATTTCTAATTTTCTAGCCATCCAGGTACCTTGTTCCATGCCTTTCTTAGCACTTATATGCAATTAGTAGTGCTCTTAATTTCTTGTATCATATGTTTGTGTGCTAATTAGCAATATTGCTATCTAGAATGTAGTATCCACGTGATAATGAGAAGTATAATCATGCATGTGAGATGATTTAGTCCCACATGAGGTATTGTCATTTTTTTGAATAGATACAAGTACTCTGCTGATTCCCTGCAAAAAGAGAGTATTTCTACTGGTAGAAATTCCGAGTTAGCTTTAGTTGTTGAAGAACAACCTTGTGAAAATTATAGGAAGATATAAATTTGAGTAGGCACAAAAATCTTACTAAATGTGTCCATTGACAATGTTTATGACCCCGTTTTTTCTACTGGTAAAGAATACAAGGCACCATAAATTGTAGTGGTACCGAGAATTTATTTGTAGCTGAAATAGAAGAAAAAAATGAACATGTTTATGTGGCTTTAGGTCCCCTCCGTGTTGCCTTGCCCCAGGCCCCCGAAATCTCAAGGTCGGCCCTGATAGAGCAGTGAATGAATGGTCATGCATTGGAGAAGTGGGAGTCGACCTTGAACTTTGTGTTCATGCCCATGGTCACGATGAAGATCTTTTTATGAAAGCTTCTCCTAAAATTAATTATTTCCTTGGTATAAATTCATCTTATATCCAGGATCTGGTCTTTTGCAATCATAGTTCTAGCCATATTGATATCCTTTGATTCATTTCCTCGGACAAGTTAAAGTAATTGTCTTCTACAGATCAATGCACCTATCCAACTTTTATTATGCTCTACTTTCGAGTATTACCCTCTGGTTTCTTGATAATATCACAAAACCATGTTTCTTGTTACGAGTCTTCTCCAAGTATTACATTCTCACTGATTTCAAATTTCCCCTGGGTTCTGAGTTATTAGTCACTCGAGAACACTAATAAGTGAATCGATTCCGCACTCCGATTCAATAACTCTAAGTAATCTTCGTTGCTTATGAGTTTATTAATCCTTCAAGTCATTCCTAGCCTGATCGGCTATATCATTATCGTGCAACTTTTTAACTGTGCTACCTGGTCCTTCTTCCTGGAGCACAATTTTCGACGAAGAGCTAAGCTTACATTGACTTTCCCCATCATATCATTTTGCCTTGAACAACAAGCTTGATTCCGAGTTTGTGACGTACACGTGGTTCCAATCACTTTTCGCTTCAGCATTCCTTTGACTTGATGTCATCGCCGATTGGTTACATCTTCTTGAAACCTCTCAACAAATTTGTCGTGATCATTGTCAACAATTTGACTTCTTCCAAGATGTGCATCGAATTCATGATGAGAAATGCCATCCTTGGCCCCTTGATGATTTGTAGTAACATCGACAACGTTCTTGCATTCACTCTGACCCAAAACTTGTTCATGTTTTGTGTTGCACCTAGAGTTCCTTTCTATCCAACTTATAATATGATTTTATCTTGGAGTATTACCATCTTTTATATCAAGAATGTCGTGAGGATTTCACCACCTCTTCAGAATTCTTGATACAAGTGATACAACCCGCCATCTACATTCAGTTCTTGGTTCCCGTGCTATTTCTAACCGGAATACCGACAAGTGGACTGTGATGTGTAAAATTCAAAACTTCTAGCAACCCTATTGCTTATAAGTTAATGAATGATAGTTTCATTCTTTGGGTATTGGCTATTGAATCACCATTCTAACATTGATCATGCTACCTAAGCCCATATTTCGGGCGCACCTTTCAACCAATGTTAAGTGTGTATGTTTTTCCTCGAGCATACATCATTATACCATTTGATATGTCAAATGTTATCTCCTCGTTCACATAATTGTGGAAGTCCATCTTTTTGAAAATCTCAATGCTATGTCGCTGAGTCCATCAGCCACTTCCTCATCCTCTCCTTGGTTTAATGATGAACTATTGTTTCATAACTCACTTCCATAGTTCATTTCCCGAGAATCTTATAATGTCTTCTCGTCAAGTTGTGTTGCACCTTTTCTTCTCAGGCATCCCGAGTCTAAGGTGTCCTGACACCAATCAGATCTGAAAATCGGTCATATATGATGGTTGGAACATTTTTCCAAGAGTCATAGCATTGGTCTTTATATAACCCAGTAGGGTGATGTCATGCCCAGCACACCTGGCCGGCGGACCTGCTGTTATAGTTTCCTTATTAGTAAGGTTATCATTTCTTCCATGACGAAATGGTAAGGCTTAATTATTCTTTGAGTTTTCTTGATGGATCATTTGTGTATCCTAAGTCTGGTCTTTACCTGATGACCATGTCAATGCTATCTCAAAGCATGTTAGTGGTACTCCGATTTTAAATAAAAACATTGGAAGCACAAATGCTAAATTTGCCTTATCAATTATCCAAACACCGTTGTATGGGTAATGTCATGAAGTTTCTCTCCCCTCGCCTAAAGAGTATTCTACATTATATCCTGTCATGGATATCATGGTCTGCTTGTCCTCGGAAGAATATACCCCCGAAATATGTGTTTAAACACATTTTCCTTTCCATTGTTCTGTTTAATATGATAATCATATTTTCCTTTCCATTGTTTGGTTTAACCTTTCTTGTGATCTATATGAGATAAGCAGTAATATCTCCCTGCTTATGTAAATGCATCGGTGTACAACTCGGTTAGTAAGACCCTGTTACTATTGTTGATGACATTCCAGTAACCACCAATGGACGAGAACTTTGCCTATTGGTTCGCCTCATTTCGACGAGTAGGAAAATGGTTCTCTTCGTCCCTCGCCCTTGGTACTGATGTAGTTGCCAACATAACTAACAGGCTATCACTACAAACAAAAGACACTTCCGTGACATTTTGGGCCGAACGAATTTTTTTCTGTCATACTTATGACACTTCTATGACGATAATTGTGACAAAACCCGGTATCATCATAGATGTGGTGGGGTCCTACTTCTATGACAAAAAATTATGACAGAAAATGGGCTTTTCGTCCTGGGCGGGCCGGAGACATAGCTGCATGATATTCTTTGGTCCGTCCATGATGAAAAAAACCCGTGGTAGAAGCGAGAGTGAGGAAAATATCGGGGTGTTCCCAGTTCCGGTGGGTGGTCGGGGCCGAGCGATGCGCGTTTCTCTCATACACGTACGCGCGTGTGTGCGAGGCGTTGGGCTCTAACTGAACCCGAGCGAGGCATTGGGCTCTAACTGAACCCGAGCGATTGCACCCTGGCCGTTGTACGTACGTGTACATGGTACGTGCGCGCCTCTACTACAACACGTGCGCGCCTCTATTACGACACGTGCACGCCTCTACATCGACCAGTATGTACGTACACGTTCGCGACCAGAATGACAACGCTACGTATGCTTCGACCAGGTAGGTACCGACTGTCAGGCACTTCCTTGCGTGCGAAGATGTAGCTGGTGGGTCCCAGCAGTCAGGGGGCGAATCGTTTTTTTGCCCAAACGCACTTCCTTGCATGCGAAGGTGTAGCTGGCGGGTCCCAGCAGTCAGGGGGGAAATGTTTTCTTCATGAAATACGGTGGCCCATCCGGTGGGTCCCTACTGTCAGGTGGAGGAATAATTATTTTGCGCGTAATAAGGAGGCACTTCCTTGCGGCCGCCGTGGACCCAACTATCAGCCTCTCCACATACAGTACTCTTCCGACGGAAGTCGGTCGTTGACCACATTGACCATGCCGCACCGAGAGCACCACGACGGTGGACGATGGCGAGGCCTAGGAAGGGGACGACGTGGAGCCGAGAAAGACGCAGTGGTGGATGCCCACGCGAAGAGGAGTACGAGGGTTCACTGGTTCGGCTGCGGTGTGAGGCTGCCGTCGCTGCAGAATAACATGGGGTGTGGGTGAGTAGAGGGATGGCATGGCCAGCGGTGGGAGTAGTAGGTGGCGGTGAGGCCTCCACGGCATCACAACCGGCCATGGGAGGCAGGAGCATGCGGCACGACCGGCGCTGCTTTCACTACAAAAAAATACACTTTCGTGATGATACGTGTTTGTCACAGTAGGTCGCGTTTTTTGTCATGCATGTACATCCATGACAAATTTATGACAGAATCGAGATAGTCATACCTGTGCTGTCGTAGAAGTGTTCGATGACATTACCAAAATTATCATCACGGAAGTGTCCACTTCCATGACGATAAATCGCGCGTCACAGAAGTGCTTTCGTCAAGGGTGACCGACACGTGGCATCCACCGTAACGGAACGCCGTTAAGCTATCGGGTCGGGTTTTGGATCCAATAACCCATTAGCAGCCCCGACCAATGGGGATTTTCCATGTGTAAAATCATCATTGGCTGGAGGAAACACGTGTCGGCTCATTGTTGGGACAGATGTCCTCCACTCATTGGACAGAAGGCGCCTATGATACGTCGACACGTGGCACGGCCCAACAGAGGCCCATTCCTGTGAAAAGGCCGGCCCGTTTGACTTGGTCAAAAGGTGACGGGCCGGCCCATGGAAAGCCTGTTAACGGCCTGTTCGCATATAGCCCAGTTACAGCCCAACCCAAGGCCCGTTACGCCCTATCCAAATTAGGCCCAGTAGCGTCATCTGGGCCATCCAATATGATTCCAGCCCGTTTTCACTTTTGGCCCATGTATGGCCCATGACGTCTTTCGGCCCATATGAGGCCCTATGTAACTCTTGGCCTATTAATGACCCGTGGTGAAACTGGCCCGCAATGAACAGTGTATTACTTTAGACCCATTAACGGCCCGTGGTGAAACTGGCCCGTAATGAATAGTGTATCGCTTTATACCCATTAAGGGCCCGTTATTCAGTTGGGCCGTTTCCAGCCCATGTTATCTTTCGGCCTTCTCAGAGCCCATTTATTCTTGGGCTCAATTGCAGCATTCGGTTACTTAGGGCCCGTTACCGTCATTTTCTGCTTGTGGGCCAAATTCAGCCCGTCGTTATAGTCGGCCCGTTTGTGGTCCGTTAGTCTGTTGGGACATTTTCATAGCATCACCAAATACGGCCTATTAACGGCCCGTTATGGTCAGCCAATAAAATGTACGATTTCCATTATAGGCCCGTCTACGGCCCATTAAAGGCCAGTACAAGACCCATAAATGAGTCGGCGGCCCATGGATCCTACGTGACGTAGAAGGCCCATGGACACTGCGAGACATAGAAGGCCCATGGATCCTGCAAGACGTAGAAGACCCGTGGATCCTACGAGACATAGAAGGCCCATGGATCCTACGAGACGTAGAAGGCCCATGGTCGGGCAGGTTGGCCCCTGTTCGAATGATATAGCATATTCAAAGAATTATCCTACTCAATACTATCACCTCTAAAAAGCATACACTATACAACAAAGAGATCAAGGCATAGAAAGGTAGAATAATCCTACACTATACAATAAATAAATTATAGCCAATTATACCCACTGGGCATTTTGGTACGGCACAGGTGATAATAAAGCATACACAAACAGCAAATTACATACACTAGGCAAATACGGCTCATACATCATGGACGCGCATCAACTTAACTCCATTTGAACTAAAACCTCTTCAGAAAATAGGATTGGCCGGATTCCGATAGCACAAATTTCAGTCTGCAAAATCTCCAATTCCTTCATGGTTACCTCGGTGTCTTGTTTCATTTTTTTGACTCCTGCATCTAATACCTGCATGTCCAATCTCAACTTGTTGATTATACGTTGACAATCATGTACACGTTGTCTTGCCACCTCTAGTTGATGCTCAAGAACATCAGCACATTCCAATTCCAATCCAAAATCATTTGGTAACGGCCATGCCGCACTGCTCGCAGATTTTTGTGTTGATGTCACTTCATCCTGAAATGTTTCTGTAAGTACACATGACTTGGGCAAAAATATAGTTATAACAGTGAAGCGAACAAGACACTATTTTGTACTACATGGCAAAACAGGACTAACAATAATGTTACACGTCACTTTCACAAAAAAATGTTACACGTCATGAAGCATAAGTAGGTGATATTTTAAAAATTATAAAAAAGATAGTCTGTGCAGCCTGCATACATAAATCCCTCTTAACTCACCAAAGGAGCATGATGTTGGGCCCCAATCGAAAACACAGACAAGTTACAAATTTAGACAGCACGTTGCATATAAGTAAGCAAGCAGTTGGCCATTCTGTACCTCAATTAAAGTCTTAGGGAGCATAATGAACAGCAGAGGGTTTCATACAAACATACTACAGCAGGCAAAACTATGCAATCATTAGCATGGTATAAACTAGATTGTGAGCCTCATGCAATAATAGTTGGTTAATAGACTTCAAATCTTCAGGCACACTTCGGCAGAGTAATTAAATGGTAAGGCCTTTAATTATGTCAACTAATAGTGATACAAGTACCGAACATCAGGCATAATTATTTGGGCATCTCATTAAGTGAGGACAAATAAAGCAATTGAAAAGAGAAAATTAACTATGCCTGAAACAACCAAGGAATATTGAACTGTTGAGTTGCATACATTGACTTACCTTAGGAGGTTGAAGAGGCTCAGCACAGTTCCTACTTCTCTTGCAAGGCTCCTTCCTAACATATTGTACTTGGAAATCCTCAATCTTATCTTCATTGCACCCCCTCTGCAAGGTGACACAAACTAGTTACTCGTCTCCTTGGAAGATAAATATGCATACTTTCCAGTCTGTGAACACAAAAGGATGAGATTATAAATAAAAACAACACCACATAATGAAACATGCCGCATCTCTTGCACTTGCACACAATGAAATGAGCATTTACTATGTCTGCACTATGTAAAAAATAGGCATACCTTTGAACTGGATCTCCAGGTACTCTTGGAGAGCCTACTGTAGTGTACAGCCAAACCATTATTCACCTATGAGTTAGACAAGGCCCCACTACAACAGCCCTTAGTGTTTAAATCGTTGACAAGCTCTGTTAGAGTGTTAGGTCAAGAACAACAAGTAATCAAAGCAAGCAGTCCTAGTATGGCTGGCTGATGCAAACAAGCAATTGAATAGATGTGTGAGCAAATCTTACATATCAAGAAAACAAGCAAAGAAGGAGGCTTAAAGACCATCACTTGACTGACCAGATTTAAGGGGCATTTAAACATCATGTGCAATGTATGAACTAACATAAACATTGCATATTCCAGATTCTACAATGGAATGCACATGTATTAGGTTATGCCATGTATGATGATGCCTAAATGTACAGATAGCAGGCAGGAGTGATTCATCATTGCACGCACAATTGAATTGCAGGTTAAGGGCCAGTTCGATTCCGCCTTTTCAGGGTATATTGTCAAATAAGCCATAAAAGATGTAAAGAAGTCATTTTTGAGTTATGGGCTTGGGCTTAACTAATTTCGCTTTGGAGGGGGGTGTTTCGGGTAGAACCTCACTAAAAATTGAAGGGAAGGGGAATAGTGAAATGACTCTGTTGTCTGCCTATATTACACTCAAAATGCAACTACTGACGCCTGTGTCACACCTGACCCTCAAGTAAAAACAAACACACAAGCATTCATTGCCCTGCCCGCTTGCATCTCCTCTCCCCTTTCCCTCTACCTTGATCCCCTGCCTGCAGCACTAGGGTTCCTCCAGCGAGCCGTCGCCACTGGTCCCATCTGGCCTGGTCCTCGACGATGCTATGTCCAGCTAGGCTACATGGCCGGCGGGTAGGGGCAAATCTCCCTGGCTGCTCCTCCCTCTGGCGCCGTCTCTCATTCTCATGGTCTCCAGCAGCTGCTCCACTGTGGTTCGTCCAACGCACTACTCCAGCGAGCGTTGCACCACTACGGCTGATGCCACACTGCGGCAGAAGGCACCTTGTCCCCCTCCCCTCCTCCCAGGCCATGGCCTTGAGGTGCTGTTGAAGGATGAGCTCATCCAACAAGGTGAGGATCTCCTCTAATTTTTTGCCAAATTTTCATTCTGATCCACTATACGATGAATTGCTATGAGCTGCTTCTGCTGCTGCTATATGATGCATTGCTATGAGCTCCTCCTCCTGCTGCTATATGATGAATTGCTATGAGCTGTTGCTGTTGTATGATGAGTTGCTACGAGCTTCTGCTGCTGTTGCTATATGATGAATTGCTATGAGCTGCTGCTGCTGCTATATGATGAGTTGCTACAAGCTGCTCCTGCTATTGCTATATGATGAATTGCTATGAGCTGCTCCTACTGCTGCTATATGATGAATTGCTATGAGCTGCTGCTGGTATATGATGAATTGCAGACTGCTGCTGCTGTATGATGAGTTGCTATGAGCTGCTGCTGCTGCTATATGATGCTTTCAGGTGGTGCTGCTATATGATAATAACCAGCCACTTGGACCATCGAATTTCAACAAATAATTGTTCTTCATTTAAATGTGGGTCATGCGTTCTTCGTTTAAGTTAGGCAATGGGATCTCTATGGAAAACATTGACCAAAGTAGATTGTGCCAAGTAGATGGTATCTTTGTATTTGCATTTTGAGCAAATAGTGATGGTCTGTTTTCCTATCATATTAATTACTGCACTGGGTTCAATTTGTGATGTTTGCAAGTCAAATTAATTTCCATATGTGCAGCAAAATGAAATATATATATATAATGCAATCTAGACTTTCCACTGATCATACCAAAGATAAGCTGAAAACGCAATGAAAAGAACTGGTTGGCGTATTACATGGAGCTTATATTCACAGGTGCTTATTTTCTTAGGATAACTCGTAATAACTGTCCCTAAGAAACTTGGCTAATAGAACTGGCATACAAATAACATGTCACGATGATTGCAATCGAGGAGTGACGTACCATAGCACACTGTATAGGCTCACCGCTGCCTCTCCTTTTTTTGCGATGTTCCATGAAATTGCCACATACATCTTGTACTTTTTATTGTGTAACCCTATCTGCAAGTTGACACGGCTAATTTCAGACATCTCTACATGATACTACATTGCATATCCCTTGTGCATATTTAAACCACTAATTAACGATTGTGTGCGTACCATAAACTAGCCATGACTCTGTATGCTAGATTGGCAGGCACTCTAAGGGAGCCTAATGTAGTGCACTGGAATTCCTACATGCCACCTACGATTTTGTGTAATGTACTGCCCCTGTTCCTAAATATATGTCTTTGTAGAGATTCCAGTATGGACCACATACACATGTATATAGATGCATTTTCGAGTGTAGATTCACTCATTTTGCTCCGTATGTAGCCTATAGTGGAATCTCTAGAAAGACTTATATTTAGGAACGGAGGAACGAGGTAGTATCATGTATGACATCTACATATCTAATTTAGCAGCCAGTAGTAGAAATCATTGTCTACACAAAGGGATTACTCGTCGAAAATCCTAGCAAAGCACGCTGGCAGGCACAGAACAATACAAGAGAGAGAGAGATGCGCTTACAAGATCATAGCAATGCCTCAGTCCAGGATCTTGGTTGGCCAAGCTGTTAGATCCAGAAGAAACATCGTCCTTATAGTTTTTGCCAGCTGCATAACAGGTAACAGC
This sequence comes from Triticum timopheevii, assembly GCA_963921465.1. NCBI lineage: Eukaryota > Viridiplantae > Streptophyta > Magnoliopsida > Poales > Poaceae > Triticum > Triticum timopheevii. The sequence goes on along the minus strand of OY997264.1, from coordinate 553,282,156 downwards.
GACCGGGTAGTATATTTGAAGTACATCGGGCAGGTGATGCAGGACGGGTTTAAAGGTGACAAGTACCTAGGCCATGGCGGGTGCTTGGCATCTCTCCAGACGGTGGGAATCAGGTTTGAAACATCGAGGGTGATGATGCTGTGCTGGCTGTTGGGGTCCAGTAAGGAGATCTAGAACCGTCGAGTAGGGTGTTTGTGGAGCGGCTCCGGTAGGGTGGACTACGGTGTTGGCGAAGCGGATCTGTGGCCGTGGACGAGGGCATAGGTGAAGCTGCTCCGGTGGTTGGGTTAAGGGTGGTGTCGACGACGCGGATCTGCGGCCGTGGATGGGGCGTCAAAAGCTGCTCCGGTGGTTGGGTTAAGGATGGTGTCGACGATGCGGATCTGTGGCCGTGGACGGGGCGTCAGAAGCTGCTCGGTGGTTGGGTTAAGGGTGGTGTCGACGATGCGGATCTGCGGCCGTGGACGGGGCGTCAGAAGCTGCTTCGGTAGGTTGGATGAGGGTGCGAGGAAGCGGATCTGAGGCCGTGTACTTGTGAGTTGGCAAAGCGTCCCCGGTAGGGTTGATAATGGTATAGGCGAAGCTACTCCGGTAGGGTTGACGCTGGTGTCGGCGAAGCGGCTCCGGTAGGGTTGAGGAAGGTGTCGGCGAAGCGCCTCCGGTAGGGTTGAGGAAGGTGTCGGCGAAGAGGATCAGAGGCCGTCGACGGGGGCGTCGGTGGGGTGGCTCCGGGGGTGTGGACGAAGCGTCTCCGGTGGGGAGTACGAATGAGCCGCTGCAGATGCAAGGCGGTTGACGAGAGTACCGGCGAAGCAGATCCGGCGCCGTGGAGAAGGCTGACACTAAATGGGCTGTGGTACAGTGGTGGATGAGTAGTCTACTTGTTTCTAGGGGAGGTGGGAGGGGTAGATGCGGCCGCAGAAGCAGATCCGGCGAGGTGGACGCCGCTGGCAGTGAATGGGCTATGGTACGCCAGTGGATGAGCAGTCTAGGGTTTCAAGAGGGATGGGGAGAAAGGGCGATGAAGTACGGACGACGTGATGTAAGATTCTCTGGTGCTGTGGAGTTAGTCGTGTTTGCGGGAGGGGGAGAGGAAATGGGGGTGCCGTGTAGTGGGGGGAACCAGAAGTTACCAAAGCAGCCCCGACCTATCATGTAGATGAGGGCGGTATTGTAACTGTTGGTCTCTGTGCACCAAGGACAAAATGGGGATTTCACATGCTAAAGACTAAGGTGGCGGAAATTTTAGAAGGAGGCGGGAGATTTTGCCGCCTGCGGGATCGTTCGTATCCAGTTTCAACTAATTTTGGACCGTGCTAGCGGGAAGGTCATGCTAGACTGTGTACACGGGGCACGCGTCAGCAGTTAATAACTGGTGTGAAGTCCACCCCAGAAAAAAAGACAATAACTCGGGATGGTGCGGCCAATCGTACGGGTGTAGTGGCGCGTTCACAAAAAAGGGATCAAACGCTCAGCCTATGTATTTCTCGTGTAAATAGATAATTTAGTGCCATTGGTTATTTACTTTAAACATAATGCATTGACGTGTTAGTGTAGAGGCGCACAAAAAGAAATGGATATTGTAGTTAGCTACTTAAAAGTGTTACCTCATATGATTACATAGCCTCCATTTCATAAATTTCGTAACCATTGAATTCATATATGAATATTACATATATTACTTCAAAATAGAAACTTAAATCATCCAAGACTAATGAATTTGAATGCAAGAGTAACAATGGTGCATGTGCATGACAGCTATGTTGGTTGTTTCAAGAAACATCACTGTAACTTTGGCATGCACAACTGAAAAAGGTTTATTTAAATAGAAAAAATGTGATATGTGAGTGTCCAATCTTTATAGCATTGAATCGATATTGTACCTTTGGCCATGATACGAAGTATATATTGACTTATGTTCAAGCGATGCACGTCCACGGTCGCTAGATAGTGATACGTGAATGAATTGTGCAATCTCTCTCACACGCATAAATATCTCATTTCCCTATGGGCATCGGAATCACATACGCGCACTTCGTGTATTTCTCTCCCTCCGTCAGGGTTAAATTCGTCTTTCTACACCGTACTATAAGTCTCTCACACAGAAACACACACGCTCTCTATGTCTAACACGCCCACCCCTTTAATTCTGCCCACCCACACCCACTAATGTCTCAAAGTATAATAATGTCCCTCACACATATGCTATCTACCTATCCCTTAATATAGCTAGATATGTGTCACACAAACTCCTTCTCCCTACTAGCAAGATGCCCATGTGCGTTGCACGGAACATCAAGATGCATTTGTATGAGAAGTTTATCTTGTGGGAGGAAAGGATGAACGAGGGAATGACTTATTTGCAAATGCGGAGAGGGGTGTGGGTATCTTTTTGCAAAATTGCCATATTTTCCTTCATGTCCGTCGGATATAAATCGGATGGCCTATATTGCAGGATGGCAGGAACACCATCATCACCAACTCTGTTTTTTTATAAGTGTAGAGATATGTGAGTGTCACTGCCCCCCACACACACCCACACTTCCCAACACCGAAGGAGTAGGGTGACACCTCGATCTTGATACTAATCTATCGACTGGCTTCTCTCTCAAACATACACACACACACACACTACCCGGCACCGAAGGAGTAGGGTGACACCTCGATCTTGATACTAATCTATCGACTATATTCTCTCTCAAACATACACACACACACACACTACCCAGCACTTAAGGAGTAGGGTGGCACATCGATCTTGATAATAATCTATCGACTCCTCTTTCAAACACACACACACACACACAAACTCGCTAGTTGTGCCTCTGTGCCTACCGCGCACACTCTCGATACGTCTTTCTCTCCCTCCCCCCCAACAATGACAGCAGAAGGGTGACAACTCGATCTGATCATAATCTGTCAATTGGTTTCTCTCTCAAACATTGTGTCTCGGTGCCTCGCTCGGTAGCCCCCTCGATATGTAGACTTCTCGCGCGCGCACAACTGTAGTGACGATGACGCTGAACCCAGTGTGCCTTGTTTTTACCGGCCTCATGTGATAGTTTTCACCCTGTTTTCTGTTAATTAACAAGGCAATCTTTTCTTTGTTACTACTAGTGAATCTGAAATCATTCGGGGTAGACATAAAACATATCACTTCAACCCAATAATCGCAGCAACTACTTTAAAAGAAATTAGCTAGCTGCCCATGCGTTGCACAGAACATCAAGATGCATTTGTATGAGTAGTTTATCTTGTGAGAGAAAAGGCTGAACGAGGGAAGGCCTTATTTGCGAACATGGAGAGACGTGTGGGTATATTTTTGCAAAATTTCCATAGTTTCTTTCCTATCCGTTAGATATAAATCCGACGGCCTATATTGCAGGATGGCACGCACACCATCATCACCAACTCTGTTTTCTACTCCCTTCGTCCGAAAATACTTGTCATCAAAATGGATAAAAATAGATTTATCTAAAACTAAAATACGTCTAGATACATTTCCTTTTATCCATTTTGATGACAAGTATTTCCGGACGGAGGGAGTATTTGTCTTTTTAGAGATTTCAACAAGTGACTATGACCGGACCTTACTAACATACTCAAAAAAGTAGTCCATAATTTTGATGTTACCCTCCTTTCTTGGCGGTGCAGTGCCATCTGGATACCTCATAAATAAATCAAGGACAAATCTGACCCCTTCCTGAAAATACATACGTAGCAAAATGAGTGAATCTACACTCTAAATTATGTCTACACACACATCCGTATGTGGTAGTCCATTTGAAATCTGAAAAAGACAAATATTTAGGAACGAATGGAGTATATATAAGAGTAGACATGGAGATATATCTCCAGCATGGTCTACAACAAAAATGTGCTGGGCTGGTTAGCGCCGGATGCCCGCAACACGATGACATGAGTTCGAATTCTATCTTTTAACTTTAGATTTGTATATTATATATTACTCTACTTATTTAATATATACTTCTTTCGCTACTATACTGACAATGGAACCCAAAGAGTACTTAGAATATTAAGGATGGACTTGTTTCTTTTTAACTTTCTGTACGAAGCTGTAGCCACGCTGCAAGTCACGTGTACACTGTACATGCAATTAACTTTTTATAGGGGGAGAATCATACAGGCAATTAACTCAAATGGATTGGATGTCACTCTATTATTTCCAGCATAAAGAGCATCACCAACGGTAGCCGACAAATATCCTCCTGCTTCCTTCTGCGGAGGACGACATCAAACGCCAGCGGCATACATTTTTACAACTCTAACGAACCAAATGAAATTCATGCAAACACGGACTGATTTCATATAAGCATGAAGGATTTCATATAAAAAAGCCGGATCTTCATATAAACATGATGGATTTCATTACATATACATGAACTAAGAGGTGCCAATCCGGCTCTCTTGTATAATTAATACTCCCTCCATCTGGAAATACTTGTCCTAGAAATGGATATATCTAGACTTATTTTAGTTCTAAATGGCCGCCCGCGGATCCCTTTGTCTTCCTCATGTCCGTCAGACACTTGCAGGGTCGACGAAGGTCCTCGGAAGAGACGAAGCAGCAAAGAAACCACCTGAATCCGCGGTCGTCGCCTTGGCGGTGGCCTTCACGGGTCCCAAGTGGCGGCGGCCTCCCGTGTTCTACTTCTCCTCGATGATGGCGGCGGACAGGGAGAAGCCGGCCACCGACTGGTCGCTCTCCATGCACCCGACTTCTGTCTCTGCCTGCATGGCACTGCCATAGGCACGGGAGGCGCGCCCACAGACACGGGAGGCACGACCACTGCAGACACTAGTGGTGCGGTACGACGCGGCAGCGACAGCGCCCGTACCGGCGTGCTCGCCGCCGTGCCGGCGTGGAGCAACTCGCCACTCCTCATCGAGCTGAACTGGAGCGGCGAGTTGCTGAACCACGCGCCTGCTTGGGGCGGCAACTGGCTCCGTCGGGCCAAGCAAGGTTGGTGAAGCACCGAGTGGCCTCGCCCGTATCCAGAGGGCTCGGCGGGCCACCCAGCCGGGTAATATGTCGGAGAACGGCTCATCGGAAGCCATCGGAAGGGTGGAGAAAATGGTGAAGGAGGAGATGGGGGAGCGGCGGAGGGGTGCGATTCTTGCCCGCTGTCTGTCTGGCCTCGTGTAAATAGAGGGCAGACGGTAGGAGCTTGGCCGGCGTCTGGCCTCATTTAAACTGAGGGCGAACGGGAGGAGCTCGGCCGGTGTTGCGATTAATTTCGGCCCGCTCATGAATGGACGTGTGGTCGGAGTAGGATTCTTGGTTTGCATGCGGGTTTAACGGAGGGGTTTAATGGAGGCGTCGGGCGGCGCAGTACTATTCGACTTGACAGCATTAATGAGCCGTCAAATCACAAAGGCCCTCTCCTCTCGTGAAACCGACCGAGCTAGACTGCCCCGCCCTCTAACCTTTTAAAAAATGTATATACTCCACTTTTGTACAGTAGTAGTATCGATGGATTGCGCCATGGAGCAAAACTTGAAATTAAAAAAAAGGTGGTACATATAGAGAGCGCTCGTGAACTATGTGTCATACATGGCAATAAATAAAGTACTACATGATACTTATATGATACATGGCGCAGGAGTACTAAGTATTATTAATACAGTTTTGCTAGAACTCATCTAGATGAGTTATAATTTGGTCTCATTCATCTTTTATAGCCATTGGATGTGATGCTATAAGATGCGTGTGTGCTGACGTGGGTTGTATTTGTTCTTGTGCAACGAACTGACCACTGCATGTCATGTTTGATAGTCTCAAGTCATTAAAAGCATACAAGCCCCACATCTCTTCTTGGTTGATTCCTCTATTTATGTCAAAAATAAGAAACAACGTGAGATTTAATGCACCACGCCTATGTGTTAGACTAGCCACAATGGTGAGTAACATACACTAGTAACATACACATATCCCTAGACTATGTTACTACCTTCATAGTGGGTACTACCTCCGTCCTAGTTTATAGGTCCCTTTTATAGTTTGTGCCAAATTTTGACTAAAGATTTAACTAACAAAATGTTAATGCATGTCAAGAAAAATTATCTCATTGGATTCGTATTGAACATAGTTTTGAAAAATATAATGTTTGGTGACATGCGTGAACATTTTCTTAGTTTAATCTATGGTCAAAATTTGGCACGAAATACAATGGGGACCAATAAACCCGGACAGAGGTAGTAGTAACATAAGTGTGGTAACATGCAAAGCTTCATTTATTAGGTAATAGACTCATATTGCATTGGGACATGTGATGTTACAGTAACTAGCTAGTAAGTTATTATAACTACCTCTCTCTGCATTAACTCACTGCCACATAAGCAAATTTGCTGAGTTGGACTCGATGTTACTGCTGAAGTTACTCCCACGGTGGCTAGTCTTACTAGTATTTGGTTTTCGTAAGATGACTTATAATACTCACCTAGATGGAGGGAGTATTTGATTTGACAGCGGGCGACACAGTTCCCGATACGCCTTTAATGCAGACGAGGGAGGGAGTAGCGGTTCCCGATATGTTGAATGGCCAATGCATCCTCCTTCAATTAATGCATGAGGGAAGTAATGGGAGGAGGTCCGGGAAAAGAGACTGCACGATGTGAATGCAATGCAGTTTGCCCTCATTGCCCTGATATAAAGGCACCCCTCCTCCATTCCAATGCATCTACCACATCGTACGCACCTAAGCACTTGCCTAAGCACCTACACTAAGCGCAAAAGAGCTCGCTCCAGACCCATGGCGGCGATGCGCGTGAGCGGCCAGCGGCTGCGCCAGATGGTCCACGACGCCGGCCTGCGGCATGGCGCCGAGGATCATCTCCAGACGGTGTTGGAGACCGGCTGGTGGATGGCCGCCGTCGATGCCAACTACAACTCTCAGTTGGACCAGATGATCGTTGCCACCAGCAACAAGTTCACCGTCCTCAAGAAGCTCACGGACGACATCACCGTACTCCTCCAGCCCGCGCGCCCGGGCTTCTCATTGCCTGCCACCCTAATCAGCCTCCATGGCCGGAACCTCTTTCAAGCACTGGTGGCGCTGCGACTGCCCGCCGACGCCACGAAGAATGTCCACCTGGAGGTCGCGCTCGCCGCGAGGCGCCTCGCCCTGCAAGAATTCGTCGACCTACACATCCACGCGTATGAGCAAATCGCGTACATAGGTATCTACAAGGCCAGTAAGGACGCTACGACGTTGGCCTTCCTCAACCGGCTGGAAGCCTTGGATGCCTTTGTTGAGAAGCACCTCAACCTCGCCACAAAAGCCGCCGCTCCTTAGCCGCCGGTCGGTGGCCCGACGCACTAACTTGAGGAGGAGGAGGTCATACGTTCGTGGATCCATCTTTTTTCTTGCCTTCTGTAACCACCACTGCGATTGCATCATCGTGGCCTTAATTCTTATTGTGCTGTTGCATTCTTGTTCCAGTCAATACCGACATGTGCGATCCCTTTGCTTAATTATATGCATCACTGTAACTAGTACTCCATCCGTCAATTTATAAGTTGTGCTTACCTTTTCCATCAACTTCGTGAAACGCGCAGGCATCTTGCTAGAAACACTAGAATATGTCTATATAATCCGTATGTGGTAGTCCATTTGAAATCTCAAAAAAGACAAATATTTAGGTACGGAGGGAGTAATATATTAGGAGTATATCAAAACAATAGTGATTTCTTTCAAGTTTGTGAACAAATACTACTATTCTACTACTTTGGATCCGTCGCAACGCACGGACACATTGCTAGTAAAAGGAAAAGGCCTGCCACGTTCGCGTCGCACCCCCACATGCCCGGGAATCAGGAGTACAACACGGCCCGTCTGGCACGACACATAGCTTAGGGAAGGCGTGTTGCCTAGCAGTGGCGGAGTTTGAAGCAAAACGTTGGGCGTGCCAGTCTAGCCAGGCTATAGAAATTACCCTTGCGTTGACGTTCGATGCCTCAAAACTGGATGTACAACTACGAAAATCCTGCTAGGTTGGGCGGGCCAGGGCACGTGTTGGCCCTCACGTAGCTCCGCCCCTGTGCCTAGCATTTTCATTTTCATGTGGGACCGCCCATTGAGCAAACCGACACCCCACCCGCAGCTGGGTTGGAAAACAGAAACAAGGGGAAGATCTATCTGTAGCACGGAAGCCAAGAAATTTTGTGTCAGACAGGGTTCGTTGATAGAGTAGGAGCATTCCGTACTAGTACTACTCCTACCAAGTTTGTACTCCTAATACTATTATATTACTAGTACTACCACTATACAACTACTCCCTCCGTTCCAAAATAGATGACCCAACTTTGTACTAAAATTAGTACAGAATTGAGTCATCTATTTTGGAACAGAGGGAGTAGTAGATACGTGCACAGCACAACATCGTAGGAACAAAAAACGGGAAGATCTTGTTTTGGGTGATTTATCTTTTTTTTTCAATCAACGTAGTATGAATAATATGATGTGGGGGGCACCCATGAAGCTTATGTGGCTTGGTTGCATGGCTACGGAAGGTTAGAGAAAAATAAATAGATAATGTGTTTAGAGTGCACTCCACTAAATAGATATACTTTGGATCCATTGCAACGGACCGGCACATCTATATCTATACCCCCTATATAGTGTGTGAAAAACTTTGAAAGTTGGTCGCTGGATGAAGCCAATCCGACGGTACAAAGATGGCAAATCCGAGCACTAATGGCCATTGGATATCATCCACCAGATTCTGCCACATGTATAATCTAGAAGACTCCATGGTTGAACTTAATTCATGACTAACTTTGCCACAACTAAGCTCAAGAAAAGTTATTAATAAGTTCTTCAAAATGAGAGCCACAAGTTGGCAAGAATAAGGGAATCTTGCCACATTTTTTGTGTGTATGTCATGTGGGGCCAGTATGGCTTGCCTAAGGTGTGGCTTGAACCAAACACTCACCTAAGTTAATCAAACTTGCCTAACCTTACATTCCACTAAATTTTGCCACAAGTTGGCAAGCCTAAGGGAATCTTGCCACATTTTTTGTGTGTATGTCATGTGGGGCCAGTGTGGCTTGCCTAAGGTGTGGCTTGAACCAAACACTCACCTAAGTTAATCAAACTTGCCTAACCTTACATTCCACCAAATTTTGCCACATGTTAGAATCTAGAAAACTCCACATGTAGAAGCATAATGCACAAACCACCAGAATCTCATGCATGCAATGCACGTGTACCTTACTACTAGTACTAGTAGTAGTAAGAAACAAATTCCAGTTTTGGCACGAGCTCATACTGTGGGAGCACCACAAGGCCTGCTGCAGGAGTTACATTTTCCTCTCGGGGCCCACGGGACCAAACTTCAGTGGCTTAGTGCCTGGCCTATGAGTCAATGACATGTGGGCCTTAAATGCGGCTGTCCCACATGTCATTCTCATGGTGGTGGCGTGGTTCGCGACTCACTCGTTCGAGATGAACCGGCCGGTGGTGGCGTGGCCGTGGCGAGGGTACCACAGCTGGGCGTCGGGGCGTTACGAGGCGTAGATGGCCACACCAGTGGGTACTACCTGTAGTACATAAGTACTCCAGCCGAGGATTGATGCCTGGGACGAAATGTGTCACAGCCGCTGGATGAAAATTCGATGGTGCGGGAGTACGGATCGGAGCACAGCAGCGGAGCAGGCAAACCGCGTCCAATCGGGTGTGTCTGTGGTAGAAAGTTGATGGTCGCTGCAGTTTAGCTGGCCCGCATGTCATGCACACAAAGGCAGAGGAGCGGTGGGGCCGAGAGGGACGAGGGGCACAAACAATCCTACCATTCTGTCACTGACATGTGGGACCCATAAGCGTGGGTCCCACCTGTCAGCGAAGGAAAGGCAGGGCAAGGCAGTGAGAGCCACGTCAGAGGATCCATGTCCACGTCGGGGGACGTCGTGCCGTGGGTTGGAGCGGCGTCGTGGTAATCGCGTGCGAGTGTGGCAGTGGTAGAAACAAGAAACGTGATGGTCACCGTGGTTCAACTTCCCTGGACAAGCTGTCGTGTCTGCTAACACATGTATATCAAAACTAGAGTGTTTATATTTCAAGCACGTGAACAAGTATTATTCTACTAGTTTGGTTCCATTGCAACGCACGGGCCAGCACATTGGTAGTAGTAGTGTCCATCTTTATCTCTAGAGGCCTTCCCTCATTCATCCTTTTCTCTCACAAGATAAACTACTCATAAAAATGCATCTTGATGTTCTGTGGAACGCACGAGGATGTTTCCTTGGGGGTCTCTCCAGCGCGGCGTGGCCGTAGTTGCAAGTTGATGCCCCTTGAGATGCCGACATTGAGGGGCACTCGGATTTCCTCCGATGAGCAGGTAAGATGAGTTTCATCACGTAGTAAATGCATTCTAAAGACTACTTTCGTGTCCATTTCCTAATTCTCCCCCTGCCCACTGTTTCACAGGCTAGGCTCGGTGCGAGTGAAGATTGGCTTGCATATGTACGGGAGGGTACCAACATCAATTTGCACAACATTTACAACGGTGACACCGTTCCCGTAAAACCTTTGTCCAACATTGGATCAACCATGCAACGGACCACCGCATGAATTGGTACGATGGAACCACTGTGAGATTGAATAAAAGATAACACAGACCTTTGTTGCCATACGAATAGGAAGACGCTGTGCTCCTTTCTAACCGCATCTTCGCGGTGACAAACCAGGGGACTTATTTTGTATGGGACACATCCTACGATATACTCCCTCTCTCCCAGTTTATTTGTTTTGAATCTTTTCGTTTTATAAGTTTCAAATTCAAATTTAGAGCTCCCCATCACATGTTGAGATTACAATGTCCATTAAATCGTTGCGTGCATGTATAGTAAAGAAACAAATCTCGAGTTTGGCACGAGTTCATGCTGTGGGAGCACCACAAGCCCTGGCGCAGGAGTTACATTTCCCTCTCAGGGCCGTCGGGACTGAGCTTCAGCGCCTTACTACACCTACCTTTGAGTCAATAACATGTGGACCCGATAGGTGACTGGTCCACATGTAATGCCCCCGAAGGCAGAGGGGCAGTGGAGCCAAGAGGGGTGAGCCGCAGGTCGGGGGACGTGTGGTTTCATGGGTTCGAGCGGCGTCATGGGAATCGCGGGTGGCTGTGGTAGAAACTTGATGCTCGCCGCATTTTAGGTCGCCCACATGTCATGCACACAAAGGCAGAGGGGCGGTGCGGCCGAGAGGGGTGAGGCGCATGTCGGGGGGCATGGTGCCGTGGGTTGGAGAGGCGTCGTGGGAATCGCGAGATGAAATGTGATGGTCGCCGTAGTTGAACTTCCATGGACAAGCTGTCATGTCTACGGACACATGCACTGTATATCGATCACTGGAAGGAGTAGCAGAGAAAGCTATATATGCGGATAAATAGTTCCTTATAGTCAAGTGGACCCACACTACTACTCTGTTCCAAAGACATGCACACCATCGAAATAGTCCATCTATATCAATATACACCGAGAGGGAATAATTTATTTTACAAGAGAGGAAATAGTTCATCCATCCATAATGCCCTCCTACTGGTGCAACGTTTTCTTCTTCTTCTTCTTCTTCTTCTTCTTCTTCTTCTTCTTCTTCTTCTTCTTCTTCTTCTTCTTCTTCTCATTCTCTGTGGGAGACGGCTTCGCAACAAGCTCTTTGGACCTTGCAGCTATCTTGAAACTCACACGGGCATCGAGGGCAGCATATTTTATCCGCTCGTACGTCAAGGGATAATTCTCCCATCCAGACGACCTTAATGCCACCGTCTCATCACCCTTCTGAAGATTTGTATCGAGCACAAAATTTGCTACGTCGAATAAGGATGGTGTCTGTTTAGCACAATCTTCTACAGGAATTTTGTTTCTGGTTTGTAGGTCAGCGATGCTTTTCAAATCAAGGTTGTACGGCTCCAGCTTCTGTTTGTCCCCTTCGATGGCTGCCCTACAGAAGTATACGTCCTCCTGAGACAAGAATCGTGAAGCTCACCTGGTATGGAGGGCAAGTGTATGATGTGGTACACCAAAACATCATCTTCGAGGCACAGCTGAAGCACGGCGGCGCGCTGGATCTTCCCAGGGGCACGCTCCGTGTACTTTGCGTCGAGACCGATGACCCTCGTCTCTACCTTTTTGAGGGAGTTGGATACATTGTTGATCCACTGCTGAACAACCCTTGGGTGGACGGTGACGGTGGCAACTATGCGCATCGAGCCTTCGACGAGGACATGTTGGACGCTAAAAACCCGCATCTCGATCTCCTTCGCCATTTGGAACCGCTGGAACGGAGGGCTATGGTTTGGAGAATTAGGATTAGATGGCTAGTCTAACTGAAGTAGTAGATGATTATTTAAAGAGGTTAAAACAATGTGAACACAATGGGGTTTGGATGCAAATGAAGACGAAGGGGAGGTGAAGAAGCCGAGGCGAATCGGTTCCCAATGGAGAAGTAAATGGGAGAAGTGGCGTGCAGGCAGTTGATTAGATGGCTAGGTAGACTAAACGAAAAGGCTATGCGGGTAGACTGAGGAGTTGTACCTGTTCGTGTACGTGCCCATCCTTCTTGATAGGTGGGACCTATGCAAACAGATAAAAAAATGTGTCATAGCTTTTTTTTGAGACCGTGAGTGGGAGACACAACATTCTCTGGTTAAGGAATACTCCCTCCATTTAGGTGAGTATAAGTCACCTTATGAAAATCAGGTTTTACCAAAACCTTTAGGCATGGAGCATTAACTTCCTGCTCGATCCCCTCCCAGCCCCATTAGCCAGCGTTCTCTTCCTCTGCTTCCATGTTCTACCTTTCCATTTTTCCTCTTCTCAAGTGTGGAACGATCTGCATGCCGTCCTTGATGCACCAGAATGACCACTGCATGCATCGCGGCAGGGCGTTGATTGGGCATGCACGAGAATTTGGTTCTGCTCGCAATATGGATGATACTTGAACGATGAAGTGAACAGGCATGCTAGCACGGGAGACCTATTTCCGCTATACAATACTGGAGTACTCATGTTCCTACTACTAGTAGTAGTAGTAGTACAACTGTGGTACTGTCGGTGTCAAAACCGGCGGATCTCGGGTAGGGGGTCCCGAACTGTGCGTCTAGGCGGATGGTAACAGGAGACAAGGGACACGATGTTTTACCCAGGTTCGGGCCCTCTTGATGGAGGTAAAACCCTACGTCCTGCTTGATTGATATTGATATTGTGGATGTTTACAAGAGTGGATCTACCACGAGATCAAGGAGGCTAAACCCTAGAAGCTAGCCTATGGTATGATTGTAAGGGTTGATGTATGTCCTACGGACTAAAGCCATCCGGTTTATATAGACACTGGAGAGGGCTAGGGTTACATAGAGTCGGTTACAATGGTAGGAGATCTACATATCCGTATTGCCAAGCTTGCCTTCCACGCCAAGGAAAGTCACATCCAGACACAGGACGAAGTCTTCAATCTTGTATCTTCATAGTCTTGGAGTCCGGTCGATGATGATAGTCCGGCCGATGACAGTTCGGCCGATGGTGGTAATCCGGCTATCCGGACACCCCGTAGTCCAGGACTCCCTCAGTAGCCCCCGAACCAGTCTTCAATGACGATAAGTCCAGCATGTGTGTAGTCTTCGGCGTTGCAAGGCGGGTTCTCCTTCAAATTCCATGTACCTGCCGAATAGTGTCCGGCTTCCTCATCAATGTTGTGCTTCTTGGCTTCCACGCCCAATAATGGTCTTCTTCCACGCGTCGCACGAATGCGAAAAGCTAGGGTGTCTTTTATGTTTTACCCCCTAGTTGTGCGAATAATCCGCCTATAAGAGAGGCAAGAATCTAGATCCAAATCACACCATCTTCCTCCTGCAAATACTCATCGGAGCGCTTTCGACCAAGAAACCATTCCAACATGGACCGTCAACGCGGCTCCTCTTCTCGCGCCCCCGACCCTCTGCCAGGAGATTGGAGGAGATGCTCTGTTCCGCACAACGAGCTGGTGAAGCTCCAAACGGGGTTGGGGAACGTTGCAGAAAACAAAAATTTTCCTACGGTTTCACCAAGATCCATCTATGAGTTCATCTAGCAACGAGTGATTAGATGCATCTACATACCTTGTAGATCGCGAGCGGAAGCATTCAAAGAACGGGGATGATGTAGTCGAACACGACGTGATTCGAATCACCGGAGATCCTAGCACCGAACGGACGGCACCTCCGCGTTCAACACACGTACGGAACAGCCATGTCTCCTCCTTCTTGATCCAGCAAGGGGGGGAGGAGAAGTTGAGGGAGATGGCACCAGCAGCAGCATGACGGCGTGGTGTTGATGGAGCTGCAGTACTCCGGCAGAGCTTCGCTAAGCACTATGGAGGAGGAGGAGGTGTTGGAGAGGGAGAAGGAGGCAACCAAAGGCCAAGGTGTCAAGGTGTGAAGTCCCTCCTCTCCCCCACTATATATAGGAGGGACAAGGGGGGGTGGCCGGCCCTAGGAGATCCAATCTCCTAGGGGGGCGGCGGCCAAGGGGGGTTTCCCTCCCCCCCAAGGCACCTAGGAGGTGCCTTCCACTGGTAGGACTCCTCCTCCTTGGAAACCCTAGGCGCATGGGCCTAGTGGGGCTGGTGCCCTTGGCCCATGTAGGCCAAGGCGCACCCCCTACAGCCCATGTGGCCCCCGGGGATGGGTGGCCCCACCCGGTGGGCCCCCGAGACCCTTCCGGTGGTCCCGGTACAATACCGATAACCCCGAAACTTGTCCCGATGCCCGAAACAGGACTTCCCATATATAAATCTTTACCTCCGGACCATTCCGGAACTCCTCGTGACGTCCGGGATCTCATCCGGGACTCCGAACAACATTCGAGTTACTGCATATACATATCCCTACAACCCTAGCGTAACCGAACCTTAAGTGTGTAGACCCTACGGGTTCGGGAGACATGTAGACATGACCGAGATCGCTCTCCGGTCAATAACCAACAGCGGGATCTGGATACCCATGTTGGCTCCAACATGCTCCACAATGATCTCATTGGATGAACCACGATGTCGAGGATTTAATCAACCCCGTATGCAATTCCCTTTGTCAATCGATATGTTACTTGCCCGAGATCCGATCGTCGGTATCCCAATACCTCGTTCAATCTCGTTACCGGCAAGTCACTTTACTCGTACCGTAAGGCATGATCCCGTGACCAGACACTTGGTCACTTTGAGCTCATTATGATGATGCATTACCGAGTGGGCCCAGTGATATCTCTCCGTCATACGGAGTGACAAATCCCAGTCTCGATCTGTGTCAACCCAACAGACACTTTCGGAGATACCTGTAGTGCACCTTTATAGTCACCCAGTTACGTTGTGACGTTTGATACACCCAAAGCACTCCTACGGTATCCGGGAGTTACACGATCTCATGGTCAAAGGAAAAGATACTTGACATTAGAAAAGCTCTAGCAAACGAACTACACAATCTCACGCTATGCTTAGGATTGGGTCTTGTCCATCACATCATTATCCTAATGATGTGATCCCGTTATCAATGACATGCAATGTCCATAGCCAGGAAACCATGACTATCTATTGATCAACGAGCTAGTCAACTAGAGGCTCACTAGGGACATGTTGGTGTCTGTTATTCACACATGTATTACGATTTCCGGATAATACAATTATAGCATGAATAAAGACAATTATCATGAACAAAGAAATATAATAGTAATGCTTTTATTACTGCCTCTAGGGCATATTTCCAACAGTCTCCCACTTGCACTAGAGTCAATAATCTAGTTACATTGTGATGAATCGAACACCCATGGAATTCTGGTGTTGATCATGTTTTGCTCTAGGGAGAGGTTTAGTCAACGGATCCGCTACATTCAGGTCCGTATGTATTTTACAAATCTCTATGTCTCCATCTTGAACATTTTCACGAATGGAGTTGAAGCGACGCTTGATGTGCCTTGTCTTCTTGTGAAACCTGGGCTCCTTGGCAAGTGCAATAGCTCCAGTGTTGTCACAGAAGAGCTTGATCGGCCCTGACGCATTGGGTATGACTCCTAGGTCGGTGATGAACTCCTTCACCCATATTGCTTCATGTGCTGCCTCCGAGGCTGCCATGTACTCCACTTCACATGTAGATCCCGCCACGACGCTCTGCTTGCAACTGCACCAGCTTACTGCCCCACCATTCAAAATATACACATATCCGGTCTGTGACTTAGAGTCATCCAGATCTGTGTCGAAACTAGCGTCGACGTAACCCTTTACGACGAGCACTTCGTCACCTCCATAAACGAGAAACATTTCCTTAGTCCTTTTCAGGTACTTCAGGATGTTCTTGACCGCTGTCCAGTGTTCCTTGCCGGGATCACTTTGGTACCTTCCTACCAAACTTACGGCAAGGTTTACATCAGCTCTGGTACACAGCATGGCATACATAATAGAACCTATGGCTGAGGCATAGGGGATGACACTCATCTCTTCTATATCTTCTGCCGTGGTCGGACATTGAGCTGAGCTCAATTTCACACCTTGCAAAACAGGCAAGAACCCTTTCTTGGACTGATCCATTTTGAACTTCTTCAAAATCTTATCAAGATATGTGCTTTGTGAAAGACCTATGAGGCGTCTCGATCTATCCCTATAGATCTTGATGCCTAATATATAAGCAGCTTCTCCAAGGTCCTTCATTGAAAAACTCTTATTCAAGTAGGCCTTAATGCTGTCCAAAAGTTCTATATCATTTCCCATCAAAAGTATGTCATCTACATATAGTATGAGAAATGCTATAGAGCTCCCACTCACTTTGTTGTAAACACAGGCTTCTCCATGAGTCTGTGTGAACCCAAACGCTTTGATCATCTCATCAAAACGAATGTTCCAACTCCGAGATGCTTGCACCAGCCCATAAATCGAGCGTTGGAGCTTGCACACCTTGTCAGCATTCTTAGGATCGACAAAACCTTCCGGCTGCATCATATACAATTCTTCCTTAAGGAAACCATTAAGGAATGCCATTTTGACGTCCATTTGCCAAATTTCATAATCATAAAATGCGGAAATCGCTAACATGATTCGGACGGACTTCAGCTTCGCTACCGGTGAGAAAGTCTCATCGTAGTCAACCCCTTGAACTTGTCGATAACCCTTAGCGACAAGCCGAGCTTTATAGATGGTCACATTACCATCCGCGTCTGTCTTCTTCTTAAAGATCCATTTATTTTCTATGGCTCGCCGTTCTACAGGCAAGTCAGTCAAAGTCCATACTTCGTTTTCATACATGGATCCTATCTCGGATTTCATGGCTTCTAGCCATTTGTTGGAATGCGGGCCCGTCATCACTTCTTCATAGTTCGAAGGTTCACTGTTGTCTAACAACATGATTTCCAAGACAGGGTTGCCGTACCACTCTGGTGCGGAACGTGTCCTTGTGGACCTTCGAATTTCAGTAGGAGCTTGATCAGAAGTATCTTGATCATCATCATTAACTTCCTCTCTAGTCGGTGCAGGCACCTCAGGAACATTTTCTTGAGTTGCGCCATTTTCCGGTTCAAGAGGTAATACTTCATCAAGCTCTACTTTCCTCCCACTTACTTCTTTCGAGAGAAACTCTTTCTCCAGAAAGGACCCATTCTTGGCAACAAAGATCTTGCCTTCGGATCTGAGGTAGAAGATATACCCAACAGTTTCTTTAGGGTATCCTATGAAGACGCATTTTTTCGATTTGGGTTCGAGCTTTTCAGGTTGAAGTTTCCTGACATAAGCATCGCATCCCCAAACTTTTAGAAACGACAGCTTAGGTTTCTTCCCAAACCACAATTCATACGGTGTCATCTCAACGGATTTCGACGGTGCCCTATTTAAAGTGAATGCGGCAGTCTCTAAAGCATAGCCCCAAAAAGATAGTGGTAAATCGGCAAGAGACATCATAGATCGCACCATATCTAATAGAGTGCGATTACGACGTTCGGACACACCATTACGCTGAGGTGTTCCAGGCGGCGTGAGTTGTGAAACTATTCCACATTTTCGTAGGTGTGTACCAAACTCGTGACTCAAGTATTCTCCTCCACGATCTGATCGTAGAAACTTGATTTTCCTGTCACGTTGATTCTCAACTTCACTCTGAAATTCCTTGAACTTTTCAAAGGTCTCAGACTTGTGTTTCATTAAGTAGACATACCCATATCTACTCAAGTCATCAGTGAGGGTGAGAACATAACGATAGCCACCGCGAGCCTCAACACTCATTGGACCGCACACATCAGTATGTATGATTTCCAATAAGTTGGTTGCTCGCTCCATTGTTCCTGAGAATGGAGTCTTGGTCATTTTACCCATGAGGCATGGTTCGCACGTGTCAAATGATTCGTAATCAAGAGACTCTAAAAGTCCATCAGCATGGAGCTTCTTCATGCGTTTGACACCTATGTGACCAAGGCGGCAGTGCCACAAGTATGTGGGACTATCACTATCAATCTTACATCTTTTGGTACTTACACTATGACTATGTGTAGCATTACGCTCGAGATTCATAAAGAATAAACCATTCACCATCGGAGCATGAACATATCTCTCATATAAATAGAACAACCATTATTCTCGGATTTAAATGAGTAGCCATCTCGAATTAAACGAGATCCTGATACAATGTTCATGCTCAAACTTGGCACAAAATAACAATTATTGAGGTTCAAAACTAATCCCGTAGGTAAATGTAGAGGTAGCATGCCGACGGCGATCACATCGACCTTGGAACCATTCCCGACGTGCATCGTCACCTCGTCCTTTGCCAGTCTCCGTTTATTCCGCAGCTCCTGCTGTGTGTTACAAATATGAGCAACGGCACCGGTATCAAATACCCAGGAGTCACTACGATTACTGGTAAGGTACACATCAATTACATGTATATCAAATATACCTTTCGTTTTGCCGGCCTTCTTGTCCGCTAAGTATTTAGGGCAGTTCCGCTTCCAGTGACCACTTTCCTTGCAATAAAAGCGCTCAGTCTCGGGCTTGGGTCCATTCTTTGGCTTCTTCCCGGCAGCTTGCTTGCTGGGCGCGGCAACTACCTTGCCGTCCTTCTTGAAGTTCTTTTTACCCTTGCCCTTCTTGAACTTAGTGGTTTTATTGACCATCAACACTTGATGTTCCTTCTTGACTTCTACCTCTGCTGATTTCAGCATAGCAAATACTTCAGGAATGGTCTTTTCCATCCCCTGCATATTGAAGTTCATCACAAAGCTCTTGTAGCTCGGTGGAAGCAACTGGAGGATTCTGTCAATGACCGCATCATCCGGGAGATTAACTCCCAGCTGAGTCAAGCGGTTATGTAACCCAGACATAGTGAGTATGTGCTCACTGACAGAACTATTTTCCTCCATCTTACAGCTGAAGAATTTGTCGGAGACTTCATATCTCTCGACCCGGGCATGAGCTTGGAAAACCATTTTCAGCTCTTCGAACATCTCATATGCTCCATGTCTCTCAAAACGCTTTTGGAGCCCCGGCTCTAGGCTGTAAAGCATGCCGCACTGAACGAGGGAGTAGTCATCGGAACGTGCCTGCCAAGCGTTCATAACGTCTTGTTCTGCAAGGAGAACAGGTGCATCACCTAGCGGTGCTTGTAGGACATAATCTTTCTTGGCAGCTATGAGGATGATCCTCAGGTTCCGGACCCAGTCCGTATAGTTGCTGCCATCGTCTTTTAGCTTAGTTTTCTCTAGGAACGCGTTGAAGTTGAGGACTACGATGGCCATTTGATCTACAAGACATATTATAAAATATTTAGACTAAGTTCATGATAATTAAGTTCATTTAATCAAATTATAATGAACTCCCACTCAGATTTGACATCCCTTTGGTCATCTAAGTGTTACACGATCCGAGTCGACTAGGCCGTGTCCGATCATCACGTGAGACAGACTAGTCATCGTCGGTGAACATTCTCATGTTGATCGTATCTTCCATACGACTCGTGTTCGACCTTTCGGTCTCCGTGTTCCGAGGCCATGTCTGTACATGCTAGGCTCGTCAAGTTAACCCTAAGTGTTTTCGCTGTGTAAAACTGTCTTACACCCGTTGTATGTGAACGTAAGAATCTATCACACCCGATCATCACGTGGTGCTTCGAAACGACGAACTGTAGCAACGGTGCACAGTTAGGGGAGAACACTTCTTGAAATTTTGTAAGGGATCATCTTATTTACTACCGTCGTCCTAAGTAAACAAGATGCATAAAACATAATAAACATCACATGCAATTATATAAAGTAGTGACATGATATGGCCAATGTCATATAGCTCCTTTGATCTTCATCTTCGGGGCTCCATGATCATCTTGTCACCGGCATGACACCATGATCTCCATCATCGTGTCTTCATGAAGTTGTCACGCCAACGAATACTTCTACTTCTATGACTAACGCGTTTAGTAATAAAGTAAAGTAGTTTACATGGCGTTCTTCAATGACACGCAGGTCATACAAAAAATAAAGACAACTCCTATGGCTCCTGCCGGTTGTCATACTCATCGACATGCAAGTCGTGATTCCTATTACAATAGCATGAACATCTCATACATGACATATAGATCATTCATCATTCATCACAACTTTGGCCATATCATATCACAAAGCACTTGCTGCAAAAACAAGTTAGACGTCCTCTAATTGTTGTTGCATGTTTTACGTGGCTGAAGTAGGGTTCTAGCAAGAACGTTTTCTTACCTACGTGAAAGCCACAACGTGATTTGTCAACTTGTATTTACCCTTCATAAGGACCCTTTTCATCGAATCCGCTTCAACTAAAGTAGGAGAGACAGACACCCGCCAGCCACCTTATGCAACTAGTGCATGTTAGTCGGTGGAACCGGTCTCACGTAAGCGTACGTGTAAGGTTGGTCCGGGCCGCTTCATCCCACAATACCGTTGAAGCAAGATAAGACTAGTAATGGCAAGAGAGTTGACAACATCTACGCCCACAACAAATTGTGTTCTACTCGTGCAAGAAGAACTACGCATAGACCTAGCTCATGATGCCACTGTTGGGGAACGTTGCAGAAAACAAAAAATTTCCTACGGTTTCACCAAGATCCATCTATGAGTTCATCTAGCAACGAGTGATTAGATGCATCTACATACCTTGTAGATCGCGAGCGGAAGCGTTCAAAGAACGGGGATGATGTAGTCGAACACGACGTGATTCGAATCACCGGAGATCCTAGCACCGAACGGACGGCACCTCTGCGTTCAACACACGTACGGAACAGCCACGTCTCCTCCTTCTTGATCCAGCAAGGGGGGGGGAGGAGAGGTTGAGGGAGATGGCACCAGCAGCAGCACGACGGCGTGGTGTTGATGGAGCTGCAGTACTCCGGCAGAGCTTCGCTAAGCACTATGGAGGAGGAGGAGGTGTTGGAGAGGGAGAAGGAGGCAACCAAAGGCCAAGGTGTCAAGGTGTGAAGTCCCTCCTCTCCCCCACTATATATAGGAGGGCCAAGGGGGGGGTGGCCGGCCCTAGGAGATCCAATCTCCTAGGGGGGCGGCGGCCAAGGGGGGTTTCCCTCCCCCCAAGGCACCTAGGAGGTGCCTTCCACTAGTAGGACTCCTCCTCCTTGGAAACCCTAGGCGCATGGGCCTAGTGGGGCTGGTGTCCTTGGCCCATGTAGGCCAAGGCGCACCCCCTACAGCCCATGTAGCCCCCAGGGATGGGTGGCCCCACCCGGTGGGCCCTCGGGACCCTTCCGGTGGTCCCGGTACAATATCGATAACCCCGTAACTTGTCCCGATGCCCGAAACAGGACTTCCCATATATAAATCTTTACCTCCGGTCCATTCCGGAACTCCTCATGACGTCCGAGATCTCATCCGGGACTCCAAACAACATTCGAGTTACTGCATATACATATCCCTACAACCCTAGCGTAACCGAACCTTAAGTGTGTAGACCCTACGGGTTCGGGAGACATGTAGACATGACCGAGATCGCTCTCCGGTCAATAACCAACAGCGGGATCTGGATACCCATGTTGGCTCCCACATGCTCCACGATGATCTCATCGGATGAACCACGATGTCGAGGATTTAATCAACCCCGTATGCAATTCCCATTGTCAATCGATATGTTACTTGCCCGAGATCCGATCGTCGGTATCCCAATACCTCGTTCAATCTCGTTACCGGCAAGTCACTTTACTCGTACCGTAATGCATGATCCCGTGACCAGACACTTGTTCACTTTGAGCTCATTATGATGATGCATTACCGAGTGGGCCCAGTGATATCTCTCCGTCATACGGAGTGACAAATCCCAGTCTCGATCCGTGTCAACCCAACAGACACTTTCGGAGATACCTGTAGTGCACCTTTATAGTCACCCAGTTACGTTGTGACGTTTGATACACCCAAAGCACTCCTACGGTATCCGGGAGTTACACGATCTCATGGTCAAAGGAAAAGATACTTGACATTAGAAAAGCTCTAGCAAATGAACTACACGATCTCAAGCTATGCTTACGATTGGGTCTTGTCCATCACATCATTATCCTAATGATGTGATCCCGTTATCAATGACATCCAATGTCCATAGCCAGGAAACCATGACTATCTACTGATCAACGAGCTAGTCAACTAGAGGCTCACTAGGGACATGTTGGTGTCTGTTATTCACACATGTATTACGATTTCCGGATAATACAATTATAGCATGAATGAAGACAATTATCATGAACAAAGAAATATAATAATAATGCTTTTATTATTGCCTCTAGGGCATATTTCCAACAATATCTCCCTCCGGCCTTCATGGTTCCGGTTCGAGCCGGATTGGCCACCTACAAAGGTGGGAAGCAAGCGGAGGATACCCCAAGTCCCAACAAAGGGGAGCGGGTATGCTTCGTCCCCTATCTTATAAGGGGACTCGGATTTCCTGTACATCCGTTCCTCCGCAGGCTCCTGGAGTCCTATGGACTCCAGCTTCATCACCTCACGCCTGCCTCGATCCTGCAGATTGCGGGTTACGTAGCTCTTTGTGAGCTATTCCTGGGCGTCGAGCCTCATTTCGCGCTGTGGAAGAGGTTGTTCTGCCTTGTACCCCGCTCTCACGAGGGGTCCATATATCAAGTGGGCGGCGCCGAAATATGGCGCATTGCCGGGACCGGATATCCATCCGGAACCCCTAAGAAGGCGTCCGAAGACTGGCCTTCGGAATGGTTTTATATAGAAGACGCTCCGCTGCCGGACCCTGTTCGGATCGGCCTCCCAGAGTTCAGCAATACTCCTCTGAAGAAACGCCTTAGTTGGCGTCCGCAGAGCCCCCAACTGGAGGAAGACAAGAGCGTCCATTATTTGATGGGCCGGATAAGGTTACTGGCCCATTTCAGGTTGACCATGATTGGAGTCATGGCAACATGCATTATGTGGGGGGTGCAGCCACTACAATACAGGGTCCACCCCATGTGGGATTTCAACAGGGAGGACGATGCCACCCGTCATGGCCGCAAAGGGCCGGATTCGGCCGAAGACCTGGTGAAGATCCTGTCCGGCCTGTATAAGGGGGAGAAGGAGGATTTCCTTCGGACGAACCCGTTAAATGGGTTCTCCATGAATAATCCCCGGCCTTGGGTAAGCGAACACTCCGCGTGTCCAACCCATGCCTTTGAAATTTAAGTTTCTTATATTGTGTTCTTCTTTTGACGCAGGAGTTGCGTCGGATGGTGGAGGACATGCTAAGTCCAGCTCCGCAACCCGAGGATCCAGAGAGATCCTGGGATCCGGCCTCCGAAGAGGATCCGGACATAGGAGTGGAGCTAATCGACGGGGTGTTCCATCAGCTTAGCATGGATAATGCTTTAGTCGCCATTACGGCCGACTATCCCGGGCTATATCCGGCTTCCCAGGTGATTGTGACCGAAGTCCTGACACCGTTATTCCTTCCTTGCTTATTTCTGACCATCATATATGATGACTCTGTGCAGGAGGCGCCTCTAGGGCGGGAAGCCGAGCCCGCGGCGGCTGACCATCAAAGGCCAGTCCAGACCAGTAGGCGGAAGAGGAGCGCGGCACGGACTGAAACGTCGCCGCAAAGGTATAGCTCACAATTCATTATTTGGAGCAACGTTCCTAGGAAGCGTTTGAGTGCTCATAACTTTTGTAGGAGAAAAAGCGCCCGCCGGACTGCGGGCATAGAGGTTGCCAATCCGGCCTCTACCAGCCAAGCTCCAGCGCCTGGTCCGGAGGGGGAGGCGAGCGCAAGGCGCGAGCCGGATACTCCTCCAACGGAGGATGCCGACAGACTGTCCGCCACCACATCCGAGGTGGAGAGAGCCATGAACCACAGGCGCCGCCGGACAGTTTTTCGTGACGCATGCTTCTCCCTTGAGGCGTTGAATGCCTTTAGTGCAGGGGACGCGCACCTCCGTGCCGCTCAAGATGGTTTGACCAGAGCCACGGAGCAGTATGTAAAAGACATACGGGTAAGAGAATTTAATAGTTATATATGCCAGTAGCCCCGAGACTTAAAGTAGTTATATTAACTGATTTAAGGATCATATGAAATGTAGGGTCTTACCGAGAAGAATACCCAACTGTCTCAGGAGCTGCAAGAGTGTAAGGCTCAACTCGAGGCCGCACTCGCTGCCACAGGAGGAAACACAAGGACCTCTCCAGGTAACACATTATTTAAAAAGATAAGTAGTGTTTGGCCTGTGCGCAAATCTGATAATGACGTTGCAGGTGCTGCGGACAAGATCCGGACAGGCAAGAACTTCTGCGCCAGCTGAAGGCTGGCGAGAGGGTGCTGCATAAGGTGCAGCACGAAAGGAACAAGCTCCAGGATGCCCATGCCCAGCTTGGAGAAGAGCTGAAAGGCATTTGGGCCGAGCTGTCTGGCTCCGTTAAGGAGAATCAGCGGCTTCGTCGCGACATCTATAGTAAGTGCTTGAGCGAACTCCTTTGAAAAGAAGAGTTCGGCGAGGAAGTCAATTGACAAAATATGTCTGTAGGTATACTTATAGGTCGTCCTGTGGAGGAGATGCCCATATCATCGGGTGATCAACTTCCCGAGTTGTTGCAACTGATCGAACGAGTTCGGCAGGCAATGAGCGGCGTCATCCAGGCTTTATGGCCAGCCTTCTCCCTACCCGAGGGCCTTGGGGAGCTTGCGGAGAAGCTTCAGGGAGTGCGGCAGCGCTTCCATTTATGGAAGATTTCAGCCTGCCGCCAAGGTGCCAGGGAGGCCTGGGCCATGGTGAAGACGCGGTACAAGAAGGCGGATCCCAACCACATGGCCGAAGTCGGACCTGTGGGGTCTGATGGGAAGGAGATCCCTCTAAGTTTAGTATACGGCCGAGTAGAGTTGGCCGCTAAGTTTTCCCAACAGGACTGTAAATTAGACAGCCTGTTAGACAGGATCGAGGAAGAATACAGTCAGTCAATTTGACAATGTATTATAAAATGACATGTAAAATGCCTTCTAGCCGGATTGTAGATCGTTTGTCTTTGCCGACCTTTTCGCTTCGACCTCGGGACCCTAGAGTCCGGAGTGTGTCTAAATACCTTCTCGGTTATGAAACAACCGGGGTATGCATGGAGACCAGGCGTAGGGGTCATTAGTGCTTTATCAGACAAGTGCCCAACTAGTTATGTTATATTACATGGTTAGTAAGAAACATCTTCCAGGGAGAATAGTTCCGTTAAGGGTTCCTTTCCTCTGGGAGTGGCATGCCCTAAAGTGCATGTCCGGACTGTGAAAAAAGCAGAAAAACATCTGGGGGCAGATAATTAAGTAGGTAAAAAATCATCTTTCAAGTCACCGACCGAATATTCCCTTAAGAACGCTAGCTTTCGGCTTCACCCAGTCTGAGGTACACATCCGGCTGACCCGGCAGTAACAATCGCAGAGGTGCTCCCTTTACCTCCTAGCCGAACAATCGGGAACATAGGGGTAAGCACAGGAGCCAGGCAACCCAGCTTGGCCAAAACTTAAGTCATATCGATGCATATAATGGTGTATAAAAGGTACATGTGGAAGCTTCACACATGTGCTGGGCATGAAGCCCTTATAATTAAGCTTCTGGTAAAGAAGCCCCCATGTATAATGAGTGCGGATGGCACATCAAGTGTGTGCGAACAATGCGCAAGTAGGCCCTTAAGGGTGTTTTAATAGGAGGTTAAGAGAAGAAAGAGAAATAGAAGACAACTGAAGTGTAAAATTTGAGCAGGGGAAGGGGACGAACTCTTAGTCCGGCGCTAGGCATAGAATCTTTGAAGGCGGGCTGCGTTCCATGGGTTCGGCTCGAGTCGGTTGTTCGACGCATTTCGTAGACGGTACGCTCCGCCGGTCAGGACTTGGTCGATAATGAAGGGGCCCTCCCATTTGGGCTTGAGCTTGTCCTTTTTCTTGTCCAGCAGGCGTAGAACTAGTTCGCCAACGTTGTAAGTCTTGGCCCGTACTTCTCTGCTTTGATATCTTCGAGCCTGTTGCTGATAGAATGCGGAACGAGCCTTGGCGACGTCGCGTTCTTCCTCCAATGCGTCCAAGCTGTCCTGCCGATCCAGCTCAGCCTCTCTTTCTTCATACATGCGCACTCGAGGTGAGTCATGAATAATGTCGCAGGGCAGAACTGCCTCTGCGCCGTACACCATAAAAAATGGTGTGAATCCGGTAGTACGGTTGGGCGTTGTCCGCAGCCCCCAGAGTACGGAGTCGAGCTCCTCTACCCAGTGCGTGTCTGATTTCGTAAGGGACCGCACTAGTCTGGGTTTAATGCCGCTCATTATTAGACCATTTGCTCGTTCCACTTGACCGTTGGTTTGAGGATGATAGACTGAAGCGTAATCGAGCTTAATGCCCATACTTTTGCACCATAATTTAACCTCGTCGGCCGTAAAATTCGTGCCGTTATTGGTGTTGATGCTGTGGGGGACACCGTAACGGTGTAATACCCCGGATATGAAGTCTATCACTGGTCCGGACTCTGCCGTTTTAACTGGCTTGGCCTCTATCCATTTGGTGAATTTATCCACCATTACCAATAGGTATCTTTGCTTGTGGGTTCCCCCTTTAAGTGGTCCAACCATGTCAAGCCCCCAGACCGCGAACGGCCAGGTTATGGGTATAGTTTTGAGGGCGGTAGGTGGCATATGGCTCTGATTAGCAAAGAGCTGACAACCGACGCATCGTTGGACTAAGTCCTGAGCATCCGCTCGGGCCGTCGGCCAATAAAATCCTGTACGGAATGCCTTTCCTACGAGGGCCCGGGCTGCTGCGTGGTGTCCGCCTAGTCCGGCATGAATTTCAGCCAGGAGGTCTCGCCCTTCCTCTTCGGAGATACACCTTTGAAGGACTCCGGTTGTGCTTTTCTTATAAAGTTCTCCCTCGTGGACCTCGTAGGCTTTAGATCGCCGAACTATGCAGCGGGCCTCATTTTGGTCTTCGGGAAGTTCCTGCCTAAGTAAGTAGGCTAGGAATGGTTCTGTCCACGGGGCGATTACGGCCATTATGTCATGGGCTGAAGGTGTTACTTCAGCGGCGGAATCGCCGCTTATGTCAAATTGCTCTGTGTCGGTTGGTGTGGCTGCTTCTGGTTTGTTATTTCTAGACTCCTCTTCCCATAGTACGGATGGCTTGAACAGCCGTTCCAGGAAGATATTTGGAGGGACAGCGTCACGTTTTGCGCCGATGCGTGCCAATACGTCGGCCGCTTGGTTATTATCCCTGGCTACGTGATGGAATTCGAGTCTGTCGAACCGAGCTGACATTTTTAGGACAGCGTTGCGGTATGCTGCCATTTTCGGATCCTTGGCGTCAAAGTCTCCATTTATTTGGGATATTGCGAGGTTTGAATCCCTGTGCACCTCTAGGCGTTGAATGCCCATGGAGATTGCCATCCGGAGACCATGTAAAAGGGCCTCATATTCAGCTGCGTTGTTGGAGTCCGTGTACATTATTTGAAGTACGTATTGGACTATGTCATTGGTCGGGGACGTCAATACGATGCCAGCCCCCAGTCCGGCCAACATTTTAGAGCCGTCAAAGTGCATAATCCAATTGGAGTATGCGCCGTACTCTTTAGGGAGTTCGGCTTCGGTCCATTCAGCGATAAAGTCAGCCAAAACTTGTGACTTTATAGCTCGCCGAGGTTTGTAAGTTATATCGAATGGTAAGAGCTCAATGGCCCATTTTGCAATCCTTCCCATTGCGTCGCGGTTGTTTATAATGTCATTGAGTGGTACTTCAGAGGCCACTGTTATCGAACACTCTTGAAAGTAGTGTCGGAGCTTCCGGGAAGCCATGAACACCGCATACGCTATCTTCTGATAGTGCGGGTAACGGGACTTGCAGGGGGTTAACATAGTGGATACATAGTACACTGGTTTTTGAAGAGGGAATTGATGCCCTTCTGTCTCTCGTTCGACGACGAGTACTGCGCTTACGACTTGATGCGTTGCTGCGATGTATAACAACATTGGTTCGCCCCGGTTGGGCGCAGCCAGGACCGGATTCGTTGCCAATATGGCCTTTATTTCTTTGAGTCCGGCGGTGGCAGCATCCGTCCACTCGAAGTGTTTGGTGTGCCTGAGGATGCGATAGAGGGGCAATGCCTTTTCTCCTAAGCGGGAGATAAAGCGGCTGAGAGCCGCCACACATCCAGTCAATTTTTGGATCTGTTTGAGGTTTTTTGGAATGTCCAGCTGTGATAGAGCTCGGATCTTGGCCGGATTTGCTTCAATTCCTCTACCGGATACAATGAAGCCCAAGAGCTTTCCGGCTGGTACGCCGAAAACGCATTTTTCCGGATTCAGCTTAATATCATATGCTCTGAGGTTGTCAAATGTGACCCTCAAGTCGTCTACTAGAGTTTCGACGTGTTTAGTTTTGACGACTACATCGTCTACGTATGCCTCTACTGTTTTGCCGATCTGGGTAGCCAAACATGTCTGAATCATGCGCTGATATGTTGCACCGGCGTTTTTAAGTCCGAACGGCATCGTGTTGAAGCAGAATGGTCCATATGGAGTAATGAATGCCGTTGCGGCTTGATCCGCTTCTGCCATCTTGATTTGATGATAGCCGGAGTATGCATCCAGGAAGCACAATGAATCGTGCCCTGCAGTGGCATCGATGATTTGATCGATGCGGGGGAGGGGGAAGGGATCCTTTGGGCAAGCTTTATTTAGGTCTTTGAAATCGACACATAGGCGCCAGGATTTGTCCTTTTTTGGTACCATTACCAGGTTTGCTAGCCAATCCGGATGTTTGATGTCTCTGATGAATCCGGCTTCCAATAGTTTGGCTAGCTCTTCTCCCATTGCCTGTCTTTTGGATTCGGAAAATCGTCGAAGAGCCTGTTTGACTGGCTTGAATCCTTTTAGGATGTTTAGGCTGTGTTCTGCCAATCTGCGTGGGATTCCGGGCATATCCGAGGGGTGCCAGGCGAAAATGTCCCAATTTTCCCGAAGGAATTCTCGCAGTGCGGCGTCTACGTCAGGGTTCAATTGTGCCCCGATGGAGGCCGTCTTTGTCGGGTCCGTTGGGTGGACCTGGAATTTTTCTATTTCATCTGCAGGTTTAAAGGAGGTGGACTTGGACCTCTTATCGAGTATCACATCATCCCTATCCACCGTAGAGCGCAGCGCGGTGAGTTCCTCTGCCGCTAGGGCTTCAGATAGTGCCTCCAGGGCTAATGAGGCTGTCTTGTTTTCGGTGCGGAGTGCTATGTCCGGATCACTAACGAGAGTGATTATTCCGCCGAGCCCAGGCATTTTGAGCTTCATGTACCCGTAATGGGGTATGGCTTGAAAAATTGTGAATGCCTCTCGTCCTAATATGGCGTGATATCCGCTGTTGAACGGGGCCACATGGAACGTGACTTCTTCGGATCTGTAATTGTCCGGCGAGCCGAATACCACATCGAGTGTGATTTTTCCTGTGCAGCGCGCTTCCCGGCTAGGGATTATTCCTCTGAAGGTTGTGCTGCTTCGTTCAATGCGGCTCCAGTCTATTTCCATTTTTTGAAGGGTTTCCTCGTAGATGAGGTTTAATCCGCTGCCGCCATCCATGAGGACCTTTGTAAGTCGAAAGCCGTCCACTATTGGACTAAGCACCAGTGCGGCTGGAGCTCGGGCTGTTCGGAATTTAGGTTCGTCGCTGGCGTTGAAGGTGATGGTCGTGTCGCTCCATGGATTTGTTGTTGCTACTTGGTAGACTTCGGCGAGGCTGCGGATTGTTCGTTTCCGCATATTACTTGATGCGAAAGTCTCGAAGACTGTTGATACCGTACCGATATTGTTGGAGTGGTTTCCCGGGGCTAGAAGCTCCTCTCCACTTTTGGCCACCTGCCGTAATATCCAACATGCTCGAAGGCTATGTGTTGGGACGGCGCCTTCTGTACTGTGAATTTTACAGGGTCCGCTAAGCCATCCCTCCAGTACGGTTCCGTGCCCTCTATGGGGTATTTGCTTTCTGATTTTTGTGTCCGGTGCCTGAGTATAGAGCACCTTTTTGTTGCGGACCGGGGTTGTATTCGGGGCCGGATTGTCCCAAAATTTATTTTCGGTTTTCCGGACACTCTCCATAGCACAGTACTTTCGTACTATGGACGCCAGGTCGGCAAAGCGCGTAATTTCACGACGGCTGACGGCGTTCAAGATCCCCTTGTCCGTGCAATTATTGCAAAAGATTGAGATTGCGTTTTCCTCTCGGCAGTCCTTTATCCTGTCCATAACTAGGAGGAATCTGGCCCCGTAGTGATGTACTGTTTCAGCGGGCTCTTGCCGGATTAGAGATAGATCGCATATATCTTGTCGGGTGGGTGGAATTAAGTCCGGAACCCTACCCATCTCAAGGCTCGAAGGCCGAGAAGTTTCCAAATTTGGAAGCTTTGATTGCTGGACGTTGTCCAACGAGTCCGGAACGAGGCCTGATTTTAAGTTCAGTGCCCGATCGAAGTTCGTCCCTCCGCGGGAATCTGGCATGGAGGGTTTGGGAGCCCGGACAAGGCTAGTTTTCAATACAGGAGAAGAGTCGCCGCATTGTTCTTCTACCACCGCAATGGGGTGGGTGACCTGGGGAGAGTTAATCTCTCTCAGATCGGTTTTAAGCCCAATCTGATTGTAGTCTGTGGCGACTCCAAGGGCGGCGATCCGATCCAAGAGTTCGTTTACAGACGAGAGCTCTGCTGGATCTAGATGCTCGGCGAATTCCGAGTTAACGTGAAGATTGCTCTCGATGACCCGAGAGGTCATCGTGGAAGCGGTGGCCGGACAGGCGGTCATAAGAAAACCTCCTAGCCGGATAGTTTGGCCGGCGGCCAAGGCCCCAATGGCGAAGATACCGTCCTTGAAGACGGGAAGAGGCATCCTTCCTATCGGTGACGGCACAGAGGAACTCTCAATGGAAGCACCAATGTCGGTGTCAAAACCGGCGGATCTCGGGTAGGGGGTCCCGATCTGTGCGTCTAGGCGGATGGTAACAGGAGACAAGGGACACGATGTTTTACCCAGGTTCGGGCCCTCTTGATGGAGGTAAAACCCTACGTCCTGCTTGATTGATATTGATATTGTGGATGTTTACAAGAGTGGATCTACCACGAGATCAAGGAGGCTAAACCCTAGAAGCTAGCCTATGGTATGATTGTAAGGGTTGATGTATGTCCTACGGACTAAAGCCATCCGGTTTATATAGACACCGTAGAGGGCTAGGGTTACATAGAATCGGTTACAATGGTAGGAGATCTACATATCCGTATCACCAAGCTTGCCTTCCACGCCAAGGAAAGTCCCATCCGGACACGGGACGAAGTCTTCAATCTTGTATCTTGGTAGTCTTGGAGTCCGGTCGATGATGATAGTCCGGCCGATGACAGTTCGGCCGATGGTGGTAATCCGGCTATCCGGACACCCCCTAGTCCAGGACTCCCTCAACGGGACAGGGCCCGGCGCCGCAAGGGGCGAAGATGGAATGGGGCGGCAGGCGAGGTGTGGTGGGAGGTGGGAGGGAGAGAAGAGGCGTACGAGAGAGAAGGGAGACGGATCGTGGTGGGGGTGGCTCTCAGGAGGATAAGGGAGAGAGAGCGGGTGGTGGGGGCGTGGGATGGGCCGCATCAGTTTTGCGTTGTGGAGATGCATGTGTGGAGCAGATCGTGCCATGTCATCGATCCGTGCGATTGATCCGCATGGTGTGTTTTCTCTTTGCCGTCTGCTAGCTGATGGCAAAGATTATTTGCCATCCGCTAGCAGACGGCAAAGATTATTTGCCATCCGCTAGCAGACGGCAAAGAAAGTGGCCGTTAGGTCATTCTCGGTAGCCCGTCACCCATCCTCTTTGTCGTCTGCTAGCAGACGACAAAGAGTTGGCTGATGGCAAAGCCTACCTTTGCCGTCCGCCGCCTCTTTGCCGTCCTCTTTCTGTTGGTTGATGGCAAAGCCTACCTTTGTCGTCCGCTAGCGGACGGCAAAGAGTGGGAAGACGGCAAATCTGTTGATTCTAGCAGTGAGAGATTATTCTTGGTCTCTTAGTACTTGCAATTGAGATAAATATGCTAAGCTTCCCTCTACATGTGATGGTATACCAATATTGTTTAGTACTCCAACCTAACCATCTGGGTTAAATTCCTAGAACGGACGGGTGATGCACAAGGTTTTTTCCTCATTTTATTTCCTTGACGACCAAGCTTGATACACTATGGGACCGCTCATCAAGATAAAATCTTGGTACTCACACTAAACAAAAAGTTTTGAGGACCAGTGCGTGGTGAGACTACACATCAAGATAAATATCATGGTACTCATACCAAAATGGTTGTTTGCATCCTTAGTTGGTGCAAAGGCCGGGAGAAGTGAAATCCTCTCCCTATTTTAAGACGCAGAAGTCCCCGAGGACACGTGGTGCGCTCCCTGGGCAATGCGGGTGGTGCATCCATCTTCCACCGCAGGTTCACCTCCTCCCCGTTCCTCTAACTGCCCGTCGTCAGCCG
The DNA here is from genome assembly GCA_963921465.1 of Triticum timopheevii. Lineage (NCBI taxonomy): Eukaryota > Viridiplantae > Streptophyta > Magnoliopsida > Poales > Poaceae > Triticum > Triticum timopheevii. The sequence goes on along the minus strand of OY997264.1, from coordinate 553,249,180 downwards.
GAGTCGCCAGACAAAGCCCTATGTGGCTTCTACCAGCGACGGGGTCCTCATCCTCCTACACCTTCCTTCTTAACTAGAAAAACCGTGGGCCTCCTCCCCAGTTGGTCTATTTTTTTGAATGAGCCAACAATACTAAACAATCCAGAGAGAAACCTAGCATATCTAACTTCAAACACAAGTAATTTTTTGACAAATGATGGATTTTATTGGCTCAAAATGAAGCATCAAGAGGATACAAATAAAATGAGCACATTGCACACACCCGGCCTCTGCATAAGGAAGGATGCACATAGTCAACATCAATGTAGACACACAAGAAACACACCAGCAAATAACAAAGTAATATAAGACCAAAATTATATCTAGTGAGGAAACAAGAACAAACATCAAAGCGTTCAGATCTACGATTAGCAAACTATAACAATGACCATACATCCACACCAACCATCTCATGACACACTAGTACAGAACCGGCCTTTAGTGCCGGTTCGTGACGGGCTTTAGTGCCAGTTCGCCAACCGGCACTAAAGAGTGGGGACTAAAGGTCCCCTCCCTTTAGTACCGGTTCGTCACGAACCGGCACTAAAGTGCCACCACGTGGCACGAGCCAGGCCCGTTTGTGTGTAGGGCTTTAGTACCGGTTGGTAACACCAACCGGTACTAAATGTTTGGGTGTTTTTTTTAAAAATTTATTTAATTTTGTGTTTTCAATTTAATTTAGTGATTGTTTTACATTATAATGAGTTGTTAAATCATTAGGTGAAAGTACCGCGGATTAGTTTTCGACTGGATGCATTTATTGGATATCTCTAGCTACTAGCTAGCTAGCTAATTAAGTGAGATCAAGTATATGTCATATCCATATTATACTTGATCAACCTATAATATATACGGATATGGCATATACTTGATCACTTAGGTAACGTAGGAAAAATATCATCACCAGCACTAGCTTGAAGAAGAAACATTCACTTGTACCAGAAGCAAAAATATCATCGAGTTCAACATGCATGATTGTACTAGAAACATTCACTTAAAGAAGAAGCATTCATATATAACACCACAAAAGCAAATCACTTAAGTTCAGAACGAAGAACACGGACATGAAAGGACAAGTACTAATTAAGAGCAGCATGAAGAACTAGCTAAATCACTCCTGCTAGCTACTCTCTCTCTGGTAAAATAGCATAGAACATGTATAGCTCTCCTGATTGATCATACTGGAGCATGCAGATGAACCTGTCTCCTAATCATGGGTTGTGCTTCTCATTCCTGCCCTCTAGTACTTCTCTGCGATCATTAACAATTTTCCTCCAATCTTTCACTATTAAGCATTCATCGCTTCTAGAAATCCTGAATGCATTCATGTGCAATGCAGGATATCTTGGCCGTAAGCTAACAATTGACATCTGACCTTTAGTCTCGATCCCCTGAGGCACAACTGTCATCGGGAGTCCCTGTTGAAGAACATCGTATAGTACTTAATTAATATACTTAGCAATGAAAGTTTAGCAAAAAAATTATGTATGCAAAATATGCATTGAGGACAAATAGTAAATATCTTACCATCATTCCTAAATAGATGTGACCGTAGTTCAATACCATCACTATTGGTCGCACGTTTTGAGTACTAACATTTCTAAGTGCAGGAAGAAAATTTGTCTTGACAGTATGAAGATCCTCAAGCCATGAAACATAATGACTTATCTCCTCGCCGTTTAGTTCAGCTCCGGGACAGTAGTAGGTCCTGTCTACCAAGCGCCGGACATGTTTGGTTGAATGGAGATAAGCTATCAATAGAAATTAGTTGTCAATTATTTTTGAATAAGCAATATCAAATACAAAAATATAGTTGAGAAGAACTCACATAATGATAGAACTGGAGGCGTCTGCACATCGACCCATATGTCTCTATTACCTTCAATATCATCTCCCGGATGAATATCAAAGGTGATAACCATACCAGGCTCAAATGCATAAGCCTTGCATAGTGCTTGTCAAGTTTTGCATTCGAAATAGGTGTACGTGTGTGCATTGTATACTTTGACGTTAAAAGTATAACCATCATGCTCAGTTTTCAGGTAAGCTCTCTTTACCTCCATAGTTTTCATATCTTTGAAACCTATCTTATCCAAGACAAAAATTCTTGCATGGCAGGGGATGCGC